>CM048747.1:536563004-537813004 GCA_026315105.1 Locusta migratoria | reverse complement strand
AGGGACTGATGACCCAGTAGTTAAGTCCCATAAGCTGTACAAACATTTGAACATTTGAACACTTTAAGAATCAGCCCCACGGTCCAATTTGCACACCACGTATCCTCAATGAAGTGATCCGTGCTTCAAACACAAGAATTTGACAGTAGCAAGAGACTCCACACCCACAAAAATAAGTTAAAATACATACATTAAAACCCGATTTAAACCACTGTGGTGGATGTTAAAAAAAAACGGGTTTGTCTCAATCGTCCCACATACACTCCCTCGAGTTGAATTTGAATCACAATCTGGAGTATGTAATATTAAGAGAGTAATTTGATAATAGAAAATTTACGTAGACTCTTCCATTAGCCCAAACATATGGGACTGGAAAAGGCTGTCCGGCTTCTTGAGCTTCTTGAACTTCAGTAACTGGAAATTGTATCTTACAAGGAAAGTACTTGGGCTCGAACAAACACATATACACGAAAATCGTACGAGAGATAATGTCGCCGGCCTCGGTGGCCGAGGGGATTGAGGCGCTCCAGTCACGGTCTGCACGGCCACTACGGTCGAGGGTTCGAATCCCACTTGTGCATGGATATTTGTGCCGTCCTTAGTCTTAGTTCATAAGTAGTTTGTGAGTTTAGGGACTGATAGCCCCGTAGTTAAGTCCCATAGAGTTTACAAACATTTGAAAATTAGATAATGTAAAGATTGCACAAGTGATACTCCCGTATCTGCAAAATTCTGCAGTCGTCCGTTAGAGGCCAGTGCGTGTGCCATATCGCATAGCACTTTGACCTGTCGGTTCGCCAGTAGGGACGGTGCAGTGTGTCTCCTGAGTTGCGTTTTGTGACGTTATTTGTGTGGTGAAGCGTCAGACGGGGCGGCGATTGCTAATCAATCCTGCTAATGTAATGCGATTAGTTGAGATAAAGTTCGAAAAACCGTTCTTCGTAAAGATGGTATTAGTGTAGAAGATGAATCATTTGCATGCTTTCTCGTGTCTGTACAGAAATATGAGCATAAGTTAGATACTGTTGTTTCAAAGTCATAGTAATCATAATAATGAAAATAGGGATGATAATGACTAACAACTCATTGCAAGCGGTAGTGCTACGGTAAGTGCCGGAAGAGGCGATGGAAGCAGTGGCAGTGAATACCAACGGTCTTTCGGGAAGAAGGTTAAAGTTGCAACTATCATCACGGATTTTGATGTCAATACGCTAGAGAACATGTTCGATCATTTTTACATAAGTTACAATTAAGATATTTGCATTACGTATGGCGCCTACAATTACATCTACAGTGCTATCTAGAGCATGGTTGCAGAGCTTTGCAAAAAAACGACACCCACCAGCACATTGAGGTGGACGTAGAGATCCTGTAACCAAACGTTCATACATGTACTTGTTAGTTGCAGAAATCGGCCGCGGTGAGGTAGCAGAGCGGTCTAAGGCGCCTCACCGTGGAGGTTCGAGTCCTCCATGGGGCGTGTGTGTGTGTTGTCCTTAGGTTAGTTTACCTACGTTTAAGTAGTTTGTAAGCTACGGACTGACGACCACGCAATTTGGTCCGATAGATTTACAGACATTTGAACATTTTTGCAGAAATCGCACACGTCTGCTAAGTTTTTAAGATTCTGTTCCTAGTATTTCGGCAGCTCCCACTGTTCGATCTCGGGCGCATTTTCCGACAGTTTCCTGGAGCGACTGCTGCCCGCCGTTAACGACTCGGAATATATTGCCCCTCGCAGCGCGAGTCAATTTTCGGCAGGGGCACAGCCAGCTGTTAATGGTGGGTAAATACGGCTCGGGCAGCCATATTCGCGCGCCACGCCAGCGACGCCACACTGTCTTTTTAGGGCTCGTTCGCCGCTCGCTTCCCTGGCCTACAGCCGTAAAGCGGAGCATTAGCGCACTTTAACGGCCGCTGAAAAATGGAAGCGGTAATTGCCGAATCAAAGGAGTGCGTAAATTACTCATAACCGCGTAACCGAAGGGACGTAAATCTCCGCATTATCGCGTTTATTCAGTGAACTCCCATTTGCGTGAAGATTAATATGGTGGTATGTTAAGCCACCTCTGCCCCACAAAACCGAGCATCCTTTTCGTAAACAGATGTAATCGTTTAACAATATTTTCATATTAATTATGTGTTTAGGTTTATGCAGAAAGTGGCGTGGAAATTCTTGTGCGTGTCATTTTAAAGTTCTTTCGACAAAATGTTCGTTAGAACCTTTAACTGAAGTAGGCAACAAAGTAGATATTTATAGCTACTTTCCTTTCAGAAAAGCGCAAACAAAACGCTTTTTAACCGTCTGTTGGTACTTCGCTATCTCCAGAGGTCCCATTTCGTTGTTATTGGGTCTGAATATATGCTGTAAATTCTCTCAAAGGCCAAATGCTTACCAAAAGTTGTCATCCACCTCTCAACGACAGCGCGTCGGCGACCGGGTTTCGAAACTCCAACTTAATCAATATAAAATGAAGAAAGAAGGAAATAATATTCTTCACGGGTCTGCAGCCGGAAAGCAACGTGAACCAGACACAATATTTCGGCAGACCAACTGGCTGACATCTTTAGGTGAGTGTGCTGATTACACTTCCTTCCCTCTAAGTAAAAATTGGGACCAAAATTTTATCTGACAAAAAGTAACAACGGTATTCATTTCACCTACAATTTATTTAAATTAGTCTTGTATCGACCCACAGCTATGTCAGTTTTCTCCACCGGCACGCTACTGCGCCTAGAGGGCCCATATATTGCCGGGAGCTGATAACCTCGCTGTTCAGCGCCCTAAAACGCCAATCATCATCATCATCCATATATTGCTTTCGCGCACACGCGGTGGGTCGTCAGCATTGTACACTACTGACCATTAAAATTGCTACACCAAGAATAAATGCAGTTGATAAACGGGTATTCATTGGACAAATATATTATACTACAACTGACATGTGATTACATTTTCACGCAATTTGGGTGCATAGATCCTGAGAAATCACTACCCAGAACAACTGCATCTGGCCATAACGGCGTTGATACGCCTGGGCATTGAGTCAGACAGAGCTTGGATGGCGTGTGCAGGTACAGATGAGCATGCAGCTTCAACACGATACCACAGTTCATCAAGAGTAGTGACTGGCGTATTGTGACGAGCCAGTTGCTCGGCCACCATTGACCAGACGTTTTCAATTACTGAGAGATCTGGAGAATGTGCTGGCCAGGGCGACAGTCGAACACTCTCCGTATCGAAAAAGGCCAGTACATGACCTGAAACATGCGATCGTGCATTATCCTGCTCGTAGGGTTTCGCAGGGATCGAATAAAGGGCAGAGCCACGGGTCGTAACACATCTGAAACGAAACGTCCACTGATGAAAGTGCAGTCGATGTGAACAAGTAGTGACCGAGGCGTGTAACCAATGACACCCTATACCATCTCACCAGGAGATACATCAGTATGGCGATGACGAATACACGCTTCCAATGAGCTTACACCGCCAAACACGGATGCGACAATCATATGCTGTAAACATAACCTGCATTCATCCGAAAAAATGTCGTTTTACCATTCGTGCACCAAGGTTTTCGTCAATGCGTACACCATCGCAGGCGCTCCTGCAGTGATGTAGCGTCAAGGGTAACCGCAGCCAAGGTCTTCGAGCTGATAGTCCATGCTGCTGCAAACGTCGTAAAACTGTTCGTGCAGAGGGCTGTAGTCTTGGAAACGTCCCCCTATGTTGATTCAGGGATCGAGACGTGGCTGCACGATCCGTTTCAATTGTGCAGATAGGATGCCTGTAATCTCGACTGCTAGTGATACGGGGCCGTTGGGATCCAGCACAGCGTTCCCTAATGGCCTCCTGAATCTACCGATTCCATATTCTGCTAACACTCATTGGATCGCGACCAACTGGAGCATCAATGTCGTGATACGATAAACCGCAATCGCGATAAGCTACAATCCGACATTTATCAACGTCCTTACACGAGGCATCACAACAACGTTTCACCAGGCAACGCCGGTCAACTGCTGTTTCTGTATGAGAACGTTTGGAAACTTTCGTCATGTCAGCACGTTGTAGGTGTCGCCATCGGCGCCAACCTTGTGTAAATGCTCTGAAAAGCTAATCGTTTGCATATCAAAGCATATTCCTCCTGTCGGTTAAATTTCGCGTCTGTAGCACGTCATCTTCGTGGTGTAGTAAATTTAATGGTCAGGAGAGTATAAAGGGGCCGATGTTTATGTTCTGTCTTAGTTTTCGGTATGTAAGTGTAATCAGTGTACTGACCTGAAGATGACAGCCAGTTGGGCCTACGGAAGTATTTTGGATACGGATAGGGAAGGAAGTGGACCATGAACTTTCAAAGGAACCGCTTGGGCATGTGCCTCCAGTGATTTAGGGAAATCACGGAAAAAACTAGATGGCCGGGCGTGGATTTGAACCACCACCCTCCCGAATGCGAGTCCAGTGTGACACAATTGCGCTACCTCCCTCAGTGATCGGAAATAATCGCAGATAGGCCGCTTTGTTGTCGGCGCAGACCTAACAGTATTTTTTATGGAAGTGCGCTTCTACTACGAACATGGTGTTTGCAAAGGAGAAGAATGTAGTTTGGTAGGCATTTAGCCCCTTATTGCATGCATATTGTCTCTTTTGGTAGATGTCTTTCTTCCTCAGAAAAACTGAATGCTCTTATATGGCCAAAGATTGTCTAAAAGAGCTTCAAAAACAGTGACAGGAAGAACCTTTTAGTAGCGATGAAGATCCAGACAGTGTTGCAGTGTAGTGGAGGAAAAATTTGAAATCAGTAATGACAACTAAGACGATTAATTCAATGTCTTCCCTGAGAAACAAACCCCAAATTCGTTTCACGAACGACGCCGGCTGCATCTTCACTTGAAAATAAACGGATAATCTTCGTTGTGGGCCAAAACCAAAGAACTATTGGAACAGATATGACGTTATTACTCCATTGAAGTGCCACAGTACCTGCTAATAACAAAATTATCCATCTCCCTGGAGCTACAGGAATGCTGATATTGTCACCAAGATGGAACTATCGTTACTAATTTTACCTCACGCAATGGCGGAGGATCAACCCGCAAGTCCTTCATAACATTTGATCAACATTTTAACGGTTGCTTTAGGGAGATATATTCTCAGTAAACTTACAACTCATTTTCTAGGAACAATTGGCAGTGGATACACTTAAAACAGAAACGGGACGTTGTGGAATCTTTGTTGTATCATAGTATATTATTTTTGAGGTAAATCCAGAAACTGAGAAAAAGCATTTAGAGTGCAAATGCGTTAATATGATTCGCTTGTGATGCAATTTAGAGATCTGCATGGTGAACCCTGTTCAAAGAATCGGATGTATTAATTACCGCTCCTCAGTATCTGTATTCTTTGTAACAACCAGTACTTAAGTGCCCATTAGCAATACGAGAGTTAAAAATATTCAGCCTGAAATCATTTACCTAAGACCTCCTTTTTCCAAGCTGGACACGGTGTTAGTGCATCTACATCTACATGGGATACTCTGCATATCACATTTAAGTGCCTGGCAGAGGGTTCATCGAACCACAATTACACTATTTATCTCCCATTCCATTCTCGAATAGCGCGCGGGAAGAAAGAACACCTGACTCTCTCTGTTCGAACTCTGATTTCTCGTATTTTATTCTGATGATCATTTCTACCTATGTAAGTGGGAGTCAACAATTTATTTTCGTATTCGGAGGAGAATGTTGGTGATTGGAGTTTCACAAGTAGCCCACGCCGCAGCGATAAGCGCCGTTGTTTTAGTGATTCCCATCCCAGATCCTGTATCATTTCCGTAACGCTGTCTCCCCTGTATCGTGACAATACGAAACGAGCTGCCCTTCTTTGGACTCTTTCGATGTCCTCCGTCAAACCCACCTGATAAGGATCCCACACTGGGCTGCAATACTAGTAGTATGTGGGTGTATAGGGAACTCCCCCTCTTCTAGGGTTCATTTTGACCATAAAATTATTTCTTTTTTAAGGTCCAAATCAACCTTAAAAAATATTTTGCTTATCAGTAGGGTGACCCTGTTTAAGATCTAATCTCACCATAAAACGCACTCAAAAGTTATGGATCAAACCAACCACAACCTCGCCAATGAGGTTTCCAATTTTCCACAGGAAAATGGTTCAGCCCAACCATAAAAATTTAAAAAATTAACACCCCGGCCATAATGATATTTTAAGGTTCCAAGTAACCCTAAAGCGCAATCAAAAGTAATGCTCAAAACTAACCATAAACAAGATTAAAGAAATGCCACAAAAATTTATTATAAATATGGCTCTAAGTAACCCTAAAAACCTACTCAAAAGTTCTGAGAAAAATTAAGGTTCACAACTACCCTAAATAACAGTAAAATTCCTGGTTAAAACCAACCATTATCTGAAATTAAAATTACCAGAAAAAAGCATTAAATCTGTGGTGAAATTATCCATAAAAGTTACCAACGATTTTTTAAGGATGAATAAACATTTTTATTATCTACTGAGATGTGGTGGCAGTCTACCTTAAAATTATTTCTTATTTTCCGCAGGAAAATGGTTTGTGTCTACCTTAAAAATCAATTCTCAATTTCTTATTTTCCGCAGGAAAATGGTTTGTGTCTACCTTAGTCTAATTATTATTTTCCGTAGGAAAATGGTTTGTGTCTACCTTAAAGTATGCTATTACTTATCTTAAACTCTATGGTTTACGTCTACCTATTTATTTCAATAACCCCAAGGATATGTTTTTATAATACCACCAACCTCAGGCTTAATCATTCTCTTATCATATTCGAATTTAAAGTTTTTGGTGACGTTCTTATTAATCAAGGTTTTTGTTTTGGAATCCCTGGTAATCATTTTGTAGTTTAACTCGACCTTATTAATCTCCTTATCAACTATTTGATTCATGGTAGTTATATTTAATGCTTTAGAGTTTTCATAATTTAACGTGAAACCTTTCACCTTCATTGTCTCCTTCCCCTTACTTGTCAAGTATCCGTAGCTCTTAGGTCCTGTAGAGATCCAATCTGTGATATGATCCTTCCCCAGTTCATCAGTCCATTCTCCCAACATACAACCTGTTTCAACGGTGTTTGAACCATCATCTATGTAAACAACACTATCTGTATCGTAGTAGACCACATTTGACCCTAGCCTGTCTAGCATATCATAAAGTCGCAACCGAGCATTAGAAGTTGTAAATGCTGCTATAAACACGTTGGTAGAGTAGGAGTCTTCAACAAAATGATCTTTATACTTATAGGTGACTTGTACTATATTATCGTTAATAAATATCATATTGCTTACATCAAGCCTGTCATCCAACATTATTTGATACCACCTTTTAACATCCACTACATACTCACTCAGGGTCAAGTTTTGTCTTTGTCCGAATTTACCCCACAAAGAGTTTAAACAGATCTTAGCTACTGCTCGCTTTCCTGGGTTTGGAACCACCTCTTCGGGACTCAGATCGATATCAAGATATTTCTTAACTGATGAGATATACTCCTCAATAGTTTTAAAATCCTCTTTCCAGGGACTCGTTTCTAGCTTAATTTTCATAAAGTCCTTAACGTATCCTTTAAACAGGTCATTACTCTTTTCTTCAAAGTGCCAAACTTCATAAGTCTCAACCACTTTATACCCCTTTTCGATAGCTTTGTTCACTTCATCAGTTGTCCACGTTCCTGTTATAGCCCTTTCGTCGTCTGTGTGCTTACACCTACTACATTTATCTTCGAAACATTTTGTGCAAAGCGCAAATATCAACTTATCCTTCTTAATAGGCAAAACCGGATGATACAGCTTTCGGGGTGGTAGTACTTTACACTTGATCAAACCATACCAATTTTGATCATATTTTTTGGGTTTATAAATTTTTATAGGGTGACCGATAGGGAAGTAGTCGAAAAACATTACTGTAGGGTAGAGACTGCATACATCAATATATCGTAATATTTTACCTTTAACTTTCAGTTTCGCGGCATTAGTCCTTCCTCCATAAAATGCATCGCGTGGGTTAAGTGGTTCAATAACATTAACTTTCTTATTCAAGCTTTGACGGCATGCTTTTGATTTTTCCCATTCACAGCTCCATATTTCGACTACTTTATAACCAGCATCGCGCAATTTTTGAGTACGTGTCATAGTCTTTGTCCAAAGATCATCCATAGTCTCATTGTTTACATTATTAATGGTCTCACAATCGTAACAGTCAGGACAACCGTGCCAAAAACAACCGTGGTATTGGTATACAGTCTTGGTAACTTTGTCGTATCCATCTACTTTTGCGCCTAGTATCCTCACTTCACCACCATTCAAAGCATGTTGTACACCCTTGAATGTGGTTAACCAAGCGATAGACTCTTTGCTGTACATTTCTTTCTTGTCACTCTTAATAACCGCCATAGTATTTTCCTGGAGATACTTGGATCGATATATAGCCATACATACACTCGCGATCGTGATGTACTTAAAAGGATCAATGTTGGCAATTTCCAGAAATTGTTTCCTCAGCTCTAGGCACCCTCTACGCAGAATATCTACATCAGAGTTACAATATTCCATAAATTCTTTCTGAAAGTCAAATATATAATTTTCTTTAATCTTTTGGGTGTGCCACTCAAGGAACTCTTTTCTAGCCTTCGCCTTCATCGTATCAATTCCGTAGTACTTCTTCTCAGGTATAGGTCCAATATAATTCTGGTTCTCCCTAGTATTGAAGAAATGGGGAAAGTAACCCTTCTTAAGTTCTTTCAACCCGAACGTTTTGGGGAAGTCGCTCAAGGGTGAAGCCACAAAATTGTGGCTATCGATAATGCTTATTAGACCGTTTACCTCTAGCATCATCAGCTTTGTGCCATTGTATATAGTGTATGGTTTCAAAGTGTTCTCTATACAGTATTTTAAAATGAATTGTGAGTCATACCCCTTTGCATTGTGGGCGATAGCCGTGTATCCTTGGTGGTCCTTTGATATCAGCCACTTACAGAACTCTTCGTTGGTGTTAAAGCTTACTTTTGTCCCGTCAAAGTAATGTGCTACTACCAGATTAGGAATGTGAACCCCTGTCTCCTGTTCAGCTTCATAATCGAACCAAATATACTTCTCAGTATACCTGCACCCTTTTTCATAAGTAATAATGTCAATTAAGACATTGTTCAATAGTACTTTGTACTCCTCTTCTGAAATTTCCCCTGCTAAGAAACGTTTCTGAAGATCCTTAATATGCGGTTTCTTGAACAGTTTTAACCTATTTTCATCCAAGAATTGTTTTAGAAAAGCGTCTTTATCGGTAGCCTTACAAATACACACTTCTTCACATTTCCCACCTTTCTGATGTTTATATTGGATGTAGCATTGATGTTCACCAGTCTTATAAGGCTGCATACAATTGTAGCAAAAAGAGTACCCACATTTGTGTTCTTTAGATCTCGATAAAATAATATTACACCCTCTACACTTATAAATTTCCTTGCAAACCTCAGAGTGATTACTCAAACATTCCTGGTTATAACAATACCTATTGCACTCTCCACAATACACTTTAGCTTTCTCTTCGGGCGCGTGCGCAGGTTTCTTGCACAAAATACACACATTCCTGTTCCTCTTACACTTATGCTTGTCTTTATTATTGTAAGGTGAGTCGCACTTGTCGCAGTAATAACAGCTTCCTAGAAAAGCTTTCATACTGTTAATGACGTCAAAATGGTTCCCGTTTTTGTATAAATAAAGTTTAGTATCCTTCTCTTGGCCCGAGTATATAACCGAATTAAAATTTTCGGCACACACAACCTTTATCTGAATACCCAATAATTCTTCTACATTCTTTATGTCCTCTAGAGTAAACCCTTCTTCGTTGTAGTTATCTAGTCTCTTGCACAGCTCTAGGGTTAAATCAGTTTGAATTTTTCTACCCATTCTGACCTGTTTAATATCCATCTCACTGAGCGGTCTATCGAGGACTTCATTCGAGTGGTATGTCAGTGCTGTTACAATAGCCCTCGGACAACACAAGTTATCTTTATTTTTTATCTGGGTAATGCATCTTTTAGTCCTCACATCTTCACTTAGATTTATTATTTTCTGTGCTTTACCTTGTCCTCTTGGTACGTTCAGAATCTTAACATTGAACCTGGTCTGTGTGATATTTAAGTTCTCGTTAGAAGATAGAATTCTACCGATATGACTCATGAAAGATCTGGCGTTAACATTGGATTGTACCACGGTTGAAATATCATGATGGAAATTTGGGTTGCTTGCTACAATGGTCAGCTTATCTCCTTTTTTGTAATTCCCCTTCTCTTTGGCCAGTTTAATCATTGCATTAATGGCATTCTCCACTTCCATTATTTTACTTACCTTTATGGTATAGTCTACTTCAGTAGCATTAAATTTTTTAATGAATCGCGAATTGGTCTCTGTGATGTTGTATGGTGGCTTTCTTTCTTCCTTAGGTGATTCTATCAAGTCCTCGTGAAAGCTTAACTCTTGAGCTACTTTGTTTCGAAAAATGTTGTCTTGTGTCTTTAAAATGGATTCAATTATTTCGGGTTTCCTCATCCGAACAGTCACCTTAATGTTTTTACTTCTGCCGATGTCTATGAGCTGTGGTACCGTAAACTTTTCCAAATCAGTCCTTTTATAGAGCATATCTTTAGCCTTATCTATGGCATCAATAAGTTGGGATTTTCTCCATTTGGAGAAACCACTAAGATTATAATCTTTAGCCATGGACCTGAGGTCTTCAATAGTCACTTTAACTATCTTCTTATCCAAAATCTCCTCACCTTCCGGATCGTTGGCTTGATGAGTCTTAGATTTCAAGTGTCTGGACCAGTTTTTGTAAGAGACGTCCACAGAACACTTGTTGCAGTGTTTATCTGCATAGTTATATTTCTTTACTTCAGACATATTATTTATTTACTGATTTATTTTATTAAAAAATTAAATTAAAAAATCAATTTTTTATTTTCGAAAAAATCTTCTTACCAATTGCTAAAAATAGTTTTAATCTCTTTAAAGAGATTAAAGACCTTAAAAATAATTTCTTCACCTTTTAAACACAACTATTGAACATTATTTTGAAGAGAAGTTAATTGGGACTTTAAATTTAATATTTTTATTTCTTTTTCTAGTAAAGACGATTTAGACCTTTCTTTTTTTAGCTGTAAATCTTTTAAAAGAAGTTCATGGTCTTTGTTTTTTAAAGCTAATTCATATTTTAAATCTCTTATTTCGTCAGATTGTTCAGCTTCAGAGTCAGATTGTTCAGCTTCAGAGTCAGATTGTTCAGCTTCAGAGTCAGATTGTTCAGCTTCAGAGTCAGATTGTTCAGCTTCAGAGTCAGATTGTGGTATTATTTCAACCATCAACTTTTGAAATTGCTTTTCTAGTTGTGACATACCTTCACCTATTTCTGCGAGTTCTCTCTCGTCTTCTACGTGTTCCATAATAGTCAGTTGTAAATACTGAAGGCTGCGCAGATAATTAAAAACGATATCTCTTAGGTTTTCTGGCATCTTATTTATATCAAAAGGAAGTACTGCTGATTTGTTGCCGCCTTTCATTATGGCCGTCATGCTACAAGGAGGTATTAGTTGCGATTTCTTCATTTTCGAAACACCACTAAGATTATAATCCTTAGACAAGATCTTAAGATCTTCTCGGTATATTTTATCCATCTTCTGCACCTCCTTCTCTTCGTTGTTTGGGTCATTCTTAAGATGACCCTTTGATTTCAAGTGCCTGGACCAATTATTATAAGTGATTAGCCACCCACACTTGTTGCAGTATTTATCTTCATAGTTATATTTATTTCCTTTCGGCATAGTCATTTATTTACTAATTTATTTTATTAAAAAATTAAATTAAAAAATCAATTTTTTATTTTCGAAAAAATCTTCTTACCAATTGCTAAAAATAGTTTTAATCTCTTTAAAGAGATTAAAGACCTTAAAAATAATTTCTTCACCTAATTTACAAAAAAAAGACGAGACGCACACTACTTTTTTGAATTTGTGTTAAACACAACTATTGAACATTATTTTGAAGAGAAGTTAATTGGGACTTTAAATTTAATATTTTTATTTCTTTTTCTAGTAAAGACGATTTTGACCTTTCTTTTTCTAGCTGTAATTCTTTCAAAAGAAGTTCATCGTCTTTGTTTTTTAAAGCTAATTCATATTTCACCATCAACTTTTCAAATTGTATTTCTAGTTGTGACATATCTTCACCTATTTCTGCGAGTTCTCTCTCGTCTTCTACGTGTTCCATAATAGTCACTTGTAAATACTGAAGGCTGCACAGATAATTAAAAACGATGTCTCTTAGGTTTTCTGGCACCTCATTTATATCATACATAGGTACTCTAAAGCAACGATCTCCACCAGACATAAGAAACGTCATGCTACAAGGAGGCACTAATGTGTTATTCATTGTTATTTATTATATATATTATTCCAAAAAAAATCCCAAATTCGATTTTATCGAAAACAGCAAAACCTCGGCGCCGAGGAACCCTGTGGGGTCTTTTGTCTGTAACATTTCTTCGTCGTTGTCGTCGATCTTCTGCCCCACAGGGTTTTTTTCCTCTTTGTTACCACGTCTCGTCCCATGCTTCTTAGCAGATGAGGGAGAGCGGATCAGTGCGGACGTCTCATGACGTCACTCAAAACTCCACGATGAAAACTTTACTCAGTTTTTTCTTCAGAAAGGTGGCCAGTCTTCCTGACCGAACGCGCTGAGCTACCGCGCCGGCGAAGAAATCGTGCTTGTATCCGGTACTACTTCAACGCAAGCGCTTCTTATTAGTGTGCGACATCTGTTTGCTAGTGAGAGAACCTAGTCTAGCCTAGCGCGGCAATGACTCAAGGCCCCCAGCCGACCTTCAGTGAGGCTATCGCAAAAACATCCTTGACCGCAGGCGCACTTGGCAGCTGACAGTTTATCAGTTATACTCGTATTCGTCTTCTTTCGAGTCGCGCCAGAGCAACGCACATCTTTTCTTCCTGATTCCATTTATTATATATATTTTAATATAAAAAATTCATTTTTAAATGAGAATTACGTTTTTTGATAATAATAAATAAACTGTCCCAAGAAGTCATCGTCATTTACGGCACTAGTGAAGAGTTTAAAAGATACTGTGATTCAGCTAGAAACGTTAACCCCGTAGGAATTATTTAAATTATTATTTTTCATATAATAAATGGAACGAAATCAACTGCTATTGAAACTTAACAGCGTCAACAAAACGTTTACGACGCTGAACGAGTTAGAAACGGGGCGCTCTTATACCATTACAAATGCTGAGAATATAAGTACAAAATATGGACAAAAGATTTTTGTAGAACTCGACAGTGAATGGAAGGTTATATTGCCTGATAGGTTCGCCAAATTATTAAGCTGGGATGATTGCAATACTTTGGTTGGATTAAAGATGTTATACAATGGTACCAAAGAAACAAACAAGGGTAACAAGATACATAATATTGAGTTCTATTAAATTGATTTTAATCTCTTTAAAGAGATTAAAATCTATACTAACAATCTACAACGTCCAACGTACCAACGTCCAACGTCCAACGTCCAACGTCCAACGTACCAACGTCAACGTACCAACGTCAACGTACCAACGTCAACGTACCAACGTCAACGTACCAACGTCAACGTCCAACGTACCAACGTCCAACGTCCAACGTCCAACGTCCAACGTCCAACGTCCAACGTCCAACGTACCAACGTCAACGTACCAACGTCAACGTACCAACGTCAACGTCCAACGTACCAACGTCCAACGTCCAACGTCCAACGTCCAACGTCCAACGTCCAACGTCCAACGTCCAACGTCCAACGTCCAACGTACCAACGTACCAACGTCAACATCCAACGTACCACTGTCAACGTCCAACGTCCCAACGAATAATTTTATTATTTTCCCTTAAATAAATGTTTGCAAAATATGATGAAAAGCTTGTTAAGCAAGCAAAAAAGAACAGAAAGAAATTTGAACAAATCAAAGACCAATTTAAAGAATGGAAAATTAAGCCTATAACCGAATACGAAAAATATAAAAAAGAGGACCAACCAGTTATTGATAAATTAGATGCAATAGGGAAAGACGTAATTGATGCTATAGAAAAAAATCGTGAGATAGAAAAGCAGCTACTACCTTACGACGGGGGGTTTGACGATATGTTCCCTATACCACCTACTCCTGAGGTAACATCGTTTGAGAGAAGCTTATTTGTTGATGACTCCATCACACCAAAGACACGTAAGAGGTTGGAGCCTATGCTGGAACAAATTGAAGATGAGGAACGACAGAAGATGAAGGCTGTTACAGACTACTCAACGACTTATTTAGGCCCGAAAGTTTCAAAATACTTGGGCGCTCTGAATGACACAATTTTTGGTCTCCGTTTTGACAATGGGAGACATTACATGGGTGACTCCGAAGTAACATTCAACAACGATAATATTATGGTGAAGGGTAACTCCTTTAAAGCCACCAATGGGTTTATGAAGCTCCTGACTCAGAAAATCGTATCTCCTGAAGAGTACACATCTGACGACCTTGATACCTATACAACTATGCTGAAGATTACCAATGCGATATATCAGAACAATGATCCAAAGGGGAATAAACCCAAGTCAAGCAGTAGCGAAAAATACAACAACATCATTAAACCAATATGGCAGTCACTCAAGAAAGAACGTGGTAACTCGCCAAACACAAAGGGTGGTATGGGTTTTGTAAAGAGGTATACAGACAAACCAGTCGAGTATGTGTGGATGAATGACGTCAGAGATTTAATTGATAGACTAATGGTTATTCATGGTGAAGAGAATGCGGGAAATAATAACTACCACAATGAGAAGGTTGGAATAACCAAGATGCTTACGAGTAAATTTAATGACTTCACAGTAAATAATCCAAAGGGGATACCTTACCTAATTAGATTTCTAAACAATCTCCCTCATACATTCTGGAAGGCAGAAAGTTATGGAAAGGGCTTAGTGAACACGTTAATTAATAATCTTCCTGTTGAAATGCATTTACCTGGATACAATTACTGCGGCCCTGGTACCAAACTAGAAGAACGATTAGCAAGAGGAGATGCTGGAATAAATCCTCTAGATGAAGCTTGCAAAAGGCATGATATCGCATACAGGGATCATAAAGATTTGGAATAAAGACATCAAGCTGATAAAGAACTGCAGAAAGCGGCAAAGGAAAGGATTTTCAGTAAAGATGCTTCCCTAGGAGAAAGATTAGCTTCAACAGCTGTAGCTGGAATAATGTTTGGGAAAAGGAAGCTAGGGCTGGGCTTAGATGATAATGGATGGGCGCTATGAATGTGAATGAATCTTTTAATTGGCGAAAGGCCTATTAAAGGAAATTTTTAATGCCCCAAAGTCGCCAAATTAGCGGTGATGGGTCAGAAGAACAAAAACGAGTCAAACGAACATTTTTTACTTATAATGGTCTTTTAAAGGTTATTTTTAAATCCAATTCAGGTACAGGATATCGATTTCGTGATTGGGCTACTAAAGTAGTATATACAGCTCATCTCGGTACTGATGAACAAAGATTTGAGCAAGCTTTAGATATTGCTGGAGTAAACGAAAAATTAATTTATTTGAATTAATAAATGAGAGGATTTAGTATTGACTATAACATTCCCGCCAGCGGGAATCCGAGAGCGAAATCTATTAAAATAAAACTGTCCAATGACGACCTGAAAAATCATGGCTTTCTAGATGCTTATCTTACAGAGACTCAAATGAAACAGAAAGCTAATAAACTTAGAAAAGGTGGTAGCTTACTGATAACATTTTCTATACCTGTTGTGAAAAAGATACTTGAGTACCTAAACTCTAAGAGATTGAAAGAAGGTTCTGGATTGAATAAGCACGAAGGTGGATTTCTACCACTGATACTTGCAGCGTTGGGAGCAATCGGTTCCTTAGCTGGTGGTGCTGCGGCAATAACAAGTGCTGTGCACAAGAAGCAAAAGGAAGACGCAGAGTTAGCGGAGCAAAAGAGGCATAATCTTGAAATGGAAAAGAAAGCGGGATATGGTATTTTTTTAAAGAAAAAAAAAAGAAACAAAGTCGAAAAAATAGTGCAATTAATCTTCAACAAGATTAACCACCCGTTGAGCAACATTGATGTAGAAAGCTTAGTAAAAACCTTAAAAATCAAAACCTTTAGAGGTGTATTCATGGCTGACGAGCTGCCACCAGAACCTAAAGAAGTTGAATCAGGGGTAGTTAACTTGGATACATCTGATCACGTAGGCACTCATTGGATATGTTATTACAAGAGGGGTGATGAAAAATTTGTTTTTGATTCATTTGGTGGTATTATTCCACTTACGTTAGTACACTACTTGGGGCCAGATAATTTGTTTTACAACGCAGAAAGAATTCAAAATTTCGATCAGTTTATATGTGGCCACTTATGTGTGATGGTCTTGAAGCTATTTACAGATGGATGGAGTTTTAGTAAAATTCTTGATACAATAAATGAACATATTTGGAAACAAGGAGCATCCTAAAGGATGCAACATAAACGCTGGAGAAATAGAAAACATCAAAACTGAAGTATCAAAAATTGATCCAAAAATAGAAGGTTTGATTAAACAGTTTCATAAAGAATTGCGTAACATTTTTAAGACAACTAAAAGTTATGTTGATTTCAAAGGTAGGAGATTAGTAGATTTAAAAGATCCAATAAGTGGTTACGATGCAGTTACGAAACAATATTTAGAAAATGAATTAAATAATCTCGTCACCAAAGCTGAATACACAAGTATTCTAACACAATTCAATAACTATGTCACAACAACACATCTTAATGACAGGATTCTACAGCTCCATAGTGATAACTATACCACTACAACACATCTTAGAAAAGATATCAATAACATCAATACAGATCTTAGATTCGCTTTAGAAAGGTGTAATGGATTAGAAAATAAGGTATATGACAAACAAACAATTGAATTTACATTTATGACTGGTGGTGAGCAAAAAATTCATAATTTTCAGTATGACTTCAGGTTTAAAAAAGTTATTGTTATTGGTAAAAATGAAAATGAAGATTTAACATTTAATGATTTTGATATCAGTGTAAGTGTGTCTGATAATCTATATGAAATAAATAATAGTAATCAATCAATAATAGTACATAAATCTAATTTCATTACGGTAAGGTTAAGAGACACAGTCAAAACCGTACCAGTAGGTGTACAATTAATTATATTTGGCGAAATAAATTAGACTCATTAAATTTCCTATTAAATAAATGACTGATGATAAACATATTTGGTGTCTAAGCTGCAAAAAATTTACTACTACACTTCATCCCAAGAGAGTTGTGACGAAAAACGGTCGTCAAAGGATTGAGGGCTATTGTGGGGTGTGTAATACCAAGAAAAGTAAGTTTATAAAAATAAAATAATGTCTCCGACAAATAAAAGTATTCGTGAAGAAATTATACAAGAGCTTCACAAGCCACTGAGAAAGAATTTTCCAAGAAAACCTGTTACATCCTACGGTATAGATGATTTGTGGCAGGCTGACTTGGTTGAGATGGATTCTGGTCACCTTAAAGGTATATCAAAATTCAACAAGGGTATGAAGTATTTACTGACTGTAATAGACGTCTTTTCAAAGTATGCTTGGGCTATTCCTGTTAAAGATAAATCAGGTGAATGTATTACCAGCGCTTTTAAAGGTATACTACAAGAAAGGAAGCCGAAACATTTACAAACAGATAATGGTAAAGAATTCTACAATAAACACTTCAAGGAGCTGATGAAGCTTGAAGGTGTAAATCATTATTCTACGTTTACAGAAGTTAAGGCTTCAGTAGTTGAAAGGTTTAACAGGACGTTAAAAGAAAGAATGTGGAAACAATTTGCACTCCAGGGCCATCAAAAATGGGTTGAGCTACTTCCAAAACTGGTGTATGATTACAACAACAGGAAACACAGAACAATAGGGATGAAACCAGTAGATGTAAACGAAAAGAATGCAAAAAATGTGGTGAAGACCGCTTTTACAGCGGAACTCAAAACAGATCCGCCCAAGTTCAAGATAGGTGACAAAGTTAGGATAAGTAAACTTAAAGGCTTGTTCGAGAAAGGCTATACTGCTAATTGGTCGACAGAAATATTTGAAGTGACTCAGATCAATAACACAAGTCCGACTACATACAAGTTAAAAGATACAAGTGAAGAAGAAATTAAAGGAAGTTTTTACGAACAGGAGTTACAAAAAACTAAGTATCCAGATGTGTATCTTGTAGAAAAAGTTTTGAGAAAAAAGGGTGATAAAGTATACGTTAAGTGGCTAGGTTTTGATAGCTCTCACAATAGTTGGGTACACAGAAAAAGTGTGGTATTTTAATGGTTAAAAAACCATTAAAATCTGATAAAAGTTTTAATTTTATTACGGTACCTACCGTCATACAGCTTTCGAGTCATGTCAACAGTTATGAATCCAAAGTCCTCGTTCCACACCTTACTGCAAAGCTCTTTAAAGTCATTCCATTTAAAGTCTCCACCTACAAATTCGTCGTAGATGTGCTTCAAATTAATGTCATCTTGTCTAAATATGTTCAAAAAGTTAAGGTTGTCTCTCACCAACTGCTTGGGTATTTTAGAATACGTTTGCGCTAAGTAGAAACAGTCAATGTTCTTATGTCTTCCTCTGGTAAAGTATTCTCTTACAATATCTTGGTTTTCTGATATAAAGTCGTCAAACACCACAACAGAGCACTCTTCACATTCGTCTAATGGTATAATGTCATCACAGTTACTAACAAATGTAGCTACCTTTTCGTTGTGTTCATTTTCAATTCTTTCACATTTTTCCATAAGATACTTGTATTTGGTCTGTTCTAAACTTTTTGAGTAGATGTACAAGTGTTTAATGGTGTTCCAGTTAAGCCATCCAGGGCACAGAAGGTAATTATCAACCATTAAAGTTGTTTTACCACATCCACTTGGTCCAACGATAGCGCAACGAATTGAACTAGGTAATAACTTCCCATGTCTGCTTTTGATTCGTTTTTCTCGAATTCTGATCTTTGGATCCCAATCAGTCATTTTACTTTTTTATTTATTAGATAATTATTAATCTCTTTAAGAGATAATAAATGAATAGAATTTTTGAAATTAGTGGTACGTCCTCAAACTTAAAAAAGAGGCTTAATGTACCAATAAGAAACACGTATACAAAGGTTGGTTTGGTCGGATTTTATTCAACATTCTTAACTCCAAATGTCACAAAGGATAATAACAGATTACACTATGAGAAAGATGGTGTGGTTAATACTTTAAATATTCCATCAGGGCAGTACAGTCTAGACAATTTAGAGAGGTGTATTCAGAGCCTGGAACCTTTCAATGCTAGTAATATAAAGATTAAGGCTAACGAAATCCTAAATAGAGTTGAGATAGAAAGCTTAGACTTTAAGCTGTATTTTAATAAGGAATGTAGTATTGGGAGGATGCTAGGTTTTAGAGACGAAATTGTGGAACCTGCAACAAAAGTTGTAGCAAATGAGCTACCGAAAATAATCCCTTTTGAAAAAATTAAAGTGCATTTTAACTTAGCTGATGGTATGTTTGTAAAGGATTCTGACCACTTTCATCGAGAGACAAATATTATTGCTTGTTTTAAACCCAAGTTGGAAATGTGTGGTCACTTACAGTTTGGCAGTCCTATAATACACGAACCGAGTTATCCATTATTTTTCCCTGTGCACGATAAAGTTCAAAACCTGGAAGTAAGTGTAATGGATGAAAATGATGCTGCGATAGATTTTGGAGGAGCGTCGGTAACAGTTCTTTTAGAAATGTTTTAATGCAATTTTTTGCATTAAATATTGCAGTAAATAAAATGAATAAAATAGAAAGTTATCAGTGGCAGTCTTTTCCAGTAAATGAGAAGACTAGAAATAATTTAAACCTACCGAACAAAGATGTAGAAATAGACATCAAAGTTGGTGATGGTTGGTTTGACAACAATGCTTACTTGTATATGACCTATAACGTTACTCACGCAAATGGCTCAGACTATACTTCTTACGAAGGCAAATCGAATGTTAAACTAGTTGACAACTTTCCGACACAGTTATGGAGTGCAGTAATTGTTAAGAAAAGAGGTCACATAATCTACAGGTTAGAGCATCCAAGCATTTCGTCGACGGTTTTATACCACCTTACTTCTTCTCTCGACGATGACATTAGATTCGAGGGTAATTTCATTAACAATGGTAAGTTACGAAGAAAGGAAAACGAGGTGTTGTATCCGTTAAAAATGTTGGGTGGATTTTTTAAGGATTACAAAGAAATCATGTGGGAAGGTGACTTAACAGTAACATTTGTGGGAAGCGCAAATGCTGGCGATGCCTTGTTTAGATGGTTTTCAAAAAATAATAGTGGTGCAGATATTGAAGGCTCTCGACCTGAGTTGGGTAAAGTAACCATTACAAATATGGAGATTCGAGTACCCATTGTTAAGTATGAGCCTAATTATGAACTAGAGCTAAGAGAAAAGATGCTAAAGGACCCTAAGATTCCGATTTCATTTTTTGATCTTCAGACGCAGGAAATAGCAGGAATTAGTGGTAAAAGAAACTTTGAACTAGATATAACAAATTACTACAACTCTATGGAGTTTGACATGCCTTATTTTGTATTTGTGGTGTTTCAGACCAACAGGAAAGGGAACCAAGATGCTGATTCATCAGTGTATGATCACGTTCATCTCCAAAACATTTATCTAAAGAATGGTAGAAATGAGATATTTCCTGAAGAACTGTGGAACATTGACCCTCCGGGTACTTGTTCGAAGGCATACAATGCATTTGCAGACTTTAAGAGAATAACTGAATTGAAAGATGACCATAAAATTAGTGCATACAGTTTCATTAACTCGTACCCTATTTACGTAATCAATATGAGTAGGAGAAAGAATGTTGTCACTGCACAAAAAACTGCCATGAAATTGTCAGCTACTTTTAATGTGCCTATGCCTGAAAACACTTTAGCATACATAATTATGTATGGTAAAAGAAACTTGACTTACGATCTTAAGCATGGACTAATTACTGAAACCTTTTGATGGAGAAGTTTTAATTTTAATGGTTAATGAACCATTAAAATTTAGGTAGACACAAACCATAGAGTTTAAGATAAGTTAAGGCTAATAATAATGGTAGACACAAACCATTTTCCTGAGGAAAATAATAATTAGACTAAGGTATACACAAACCATTTTCCTGCAGAAAATAAGAAATTGAGAATTGTTTTTTAAGGTTTAACAGAACCATTTTCCTACGGAAAATAAGAAATAATTTTAAGGTAGACTTCCTCCACATCTCAGTAGATAATAAAAATGTTTATTCATCCTTAAAAAATCGTTGGTAACTTTTATGGATAATTTCACCACAGATTTAATGCTTTTTTCTGGTAATTTTAATTTCGGATAATGGTTGGTTTTAACCAGGAATTTGACTGTTATTTAGGGTAGTTTTGAACCTTAATTTCTCTCAGAACTTTTGAGTAGGTTTTTAGGGTTACTTAGAACCATATTTTTAATAAAACTTTGTGGCATTTCTTTAATCTTGTTTATGGTTAGTTTTGAGCATTACTTTTGATTGCGTTTTATAGTTACTTAGAACCATAAAATCTCTTTATGGCTGGGGTGTTAATTTTTTAAATTTATATGGTTGGGCTGAACCATTTTCCTGTGGAAAATTGGAAACCTCATTGGCGAGGTTGTGGTTGGTCTGATCCATAACTTTTGATTGCGTTTTATGGTGAGATTAGATCTTAAACAGGGTCACCCTACAGATAAGCAAAATACTTTTTAAGGTAGACTTGGACCTTAAAAAAGAAATAATTTTATGGTCAAAATGAACCCTAGAAGAGGGAGTGTTCCCTATACACCCACATACTACTAATACTCCAAAAATGGACGGACAAGCGCAGTGTATGCAGTTTCTTTAGTAGTTCTGTTGCATCTTTTAAGGGTTCTGCCAATAAAACGAAGTCTCTGGTTCGCCTTTCCCACGATATTATCTACGTGTTCTTTCCAGTTTAGGTCTGAAGTAATAGTAATTCCTAGGTATTTTGTTGAGTTTACGGCCTTCACATTTGATTGATTTATGTTGTAAACAAAGTTTAACGGATTTCTTTTCGTACTCATGTGCACGAGTTCACACTTCTCATTATTTAGAGCCAATTGCCAATTTTTACCCCATACTGATATCTTATTCAGATCGTTCTGCAGTTGGTTTTGATCTTCAGATGATTTTACTAGACGGTAAATGACGCTGTCATCTGCAAACATCCTAAGAGAGCTACTTAGATTTTCCCCTAAATCGTTTATGTAAATAATGAATAACAGAGGACCAATAACACTACCCTGTGGAACGCCCGATATCAACTCTGTTTTAGTCGATGCCTTACCATCGATTACTACGAACTGTGTCCTCTCTGACAAGAAATCCCCTATCCAATCGCAAATTTGGGGCGATATACCATAACCACGCAATTTGATTAAAAGCCGTTTGTGAGGTACGGTGTCAAAAGCTTTCTGGAAATCAAGAACTACGGAATCGATTTGCGAACCTTTGTCGATAGCAACCATCACTTCGTGTGAATAAAGAGCTAGTTGTGTTTCGCATGAACGATATTTTTTAAATCCGTGTTGACCTTGGGTCAATAGATCGTTCTGTTCGAGATAATTCATAATATTTGAATACAGGATATGTTCCAAAACCCTGCTGCAAATTGACGTCAATGAAATAGGCCTGTAGTTTAGTGGGTTACTCCTACTGCCTTTCTTGAATATAGGTGTGACCTGTGCAACTATCCAATCTTTTGGTACAGATCCTTCTATGGGAGAGCGGTTGTATATGACTGTTAAGTAAGGAGCTACCGCTTCAGCATAATCAGATAGAAATCTAATGGGTATACAATCCGTACCAGAATACTTAGTTGCTGCACTACTCCGATGATATCTACTTCTACGTTACTCATTACGGCATCTGTTAATAATTCGAAATCTGGAATATTGGTTTGGTCTTCTTTGGTGAATGAGTTTCTAAAAGCTAAGTTTAGTAACTCTGCTTTAGTAGCGCTGCCTTCGGCAGGATCGCCATTACTATCATGTAGTGAAGGTATTGTTTGTGATTTGCCCCGAGTATATTAAACATATGACCAAAATCTCTTTGGGTTTTCAGTCAAATTACGAGAAAGAGTTTCGTTGTGATAAATATTGTAGGCATCTCGCATTGAAATCCTCGCTAAATTTCGAGCTTCTGAGTACGATAGCAAATCCTGGGGATTTCGTGTTCGTTTAAATTTAGTATGCCTTTTCCTTTGCTTTTGCAACAGTGTCCTCACCTGTTTTGTCTACCAAGGGGGATCGCCTCCTTCTTTTGTTAATTTATTTGGTATAAAACTGTCAATTGCTGTCGATACCACTTCTTTGAATTTGAGCCACATCTGGTCTACACTTACGTTAAGTGTTAGAAACGAGTGGAAGCTGTCTTTCAAGAAGCAATGTATTTTGTTTCCATCTGCTTTCCTGAACAAATATACTTTGCGTTTATTTTTGGTAACTTTGGGACTTTCGATATTCAATTTCGCTACGACAACTCTGTGTTCAACTCTGTGTATCCGTTTTGATGCTCGTTATGAGCTCAGGATTATTTGTTGCTAAGAGATCAAGTGTGTTTTCACATCCATTTACAATTCTATTTGGCTCATGAACTAATTGTTCGAAGTAAATCTCAGAGAATGCGTTTAGTACAATTTAGGACGATGTTTTATGCCTACCTGCTGATTTGAAAATATAATTTCGCCAACAGATCGAGGGTAAATTAAAATTACCACATACTATTATCGTGTGAGCCGGGTACGTTTCTGTAATTAGACTCAGGTTTTCTTTGAACCTTTCTGCTATTGTATCTCAGAGTCGGGAGGCCGTTAAAAGGAACCAATTATTAACTTCTTACGATTTTAGGGTACAACCTCTACGCATAATAGCTCGTAGGAACTATCAACTTCAACTTCGCTACATGAAATACTACTTTTGACGGCGACAAACACGCCCCCACCTATTTTGTTTAAACTATCCTTTTTGAACACCGATAGATCTTTTGCAAATACTTCTTCTGAACTTATTTCCGGCTTGAGCCAACTTTCGCTGCCTATAATGATGTGTGTTTTGGTGCTTCCTATTGACGCTTGCAGTTCTGGTACTTTCCCGACACAGCTACGACAATTTACAACTGTTATACCGATAGTTTCCGGATCTACATTTCTTCTGTCATCCACCTGCACCCTTTGAGATTGCCCATTTTCTATTTCCCCGAAGCTCTTTATCCTAAAAAAACCGCCCAGTCCACGCCACACAGCCCCCGCTACCCGTGTAGCCGCTTCCTGCGTATAGTGGACTCCTGACCTATTCAGCGGAACCGGAAAACCCACGACCCGATGGCGCAAGTCAAGGAATCTGCAGCCTACACGGTCGCAGAACCGTCTGAGCCTCTGATTCAGACCCTCCACACAGCTCTGTACCAGTGGTCCACAGTCGGTCCTGTCAACTATGCTGTAGATGGTGAGCTCTGCTTTCATCTTGCAAGCAAGACTGGCAGTCTTTGCCACTTCAGTTAGCCGCTCGAAACCTGAGAGGATCTCTTCAGATCCGAAACGACACACATCATTGGTACCGACGTGAGCCACCACCTGCAGTTAGATGCACACCGTACCCTTCATGGCATCCGGGAGGACCCGTTCCACATCTGGAATGACTCCACCCGGTATGTACACGGAGTGCACGTTGACCTTCTTCCCCTCCTTGGCAGCCATCTCTCTAAGGGGCTCCATCACCCGCCTATCGTTGGAGCTCCCAACTACAAGTAAACCCACCCCCTGTGAAAGCCCGGATCTTGCAGGCTGGGTGGTGACAGGGTGAGAGACACCATCCGACTCAGGAACATCTTCCTGAGCAGACAGCGTCTCAAACCTGTTCGCAAGACGAACTGGGGAGGCCTCACGATCGGTCCCCCGGAATGTCTTGCGCCTCCTGCCACGCACTGGAGCAACCTCCCACGCAACCACGGGTGGAATGTTTGCCTCACTGCTAGCAGTAACAGGGCATTTCGCTGCCGCAGGCCGATCGGTGGAAACAACGGGAGTCCGTTCGGTCCCCACCGCCGGCCAACAACAACGACGCCCATCGATCGCAGCTTCCAACAGTGCAACCGAGGTTAACACAGTTTGAAGCTGGGAGCGAAGTGTCACCAGCTCAGACTGCATCCGCACACAGCAGTCACAGTCCCTATTCATGATTACAGTGCCAACAAAAACAAAAACTACAGTCGCGATGCGTTCAAAGGAAAACTACACTGTTTGTAAAACGCGGACGTGAATCTAATACGCACGACAGCTCAGTATAAATTTACAAATTGAGACGAGGGAGTGCAGACGAAAAGCAGAATTCTATATGTCGCTTCTAATCAGAAACTAAAGACAGACGACTGTCGCGACGCGGTTCACACGGGGGAATAATACACTAATCAGATATTTAACGCGAATATGAATCAAATAAAAACGCGAGCACACAATAAATTTAATGAACTGAAGGGAAAAAACGTACTGAAAAGTAAAAATATGTAGCTTCTAGAGAGAAGCCGGTTACACTTACAACTGATAATTTACTGCTACGCCACTGGAGAGGTGTGCTCTGGACGACGTCCGCTGGGCGACTGACTGGAGTAAACAAAGGGTAACTGTTTCAATAACAAAGACAGACGACTGTCGCGACGCGATTCACACGGCGGAATAATAAACTAACGAGATATTTAACGCGAATATGAATCAAATAAAAACGCGAGCACACAATAAATTTAATGAACTGAAGGGAAAAACGCACTGAAAAGTAAAAATATGTAGCTTCTAGAGAGAAGCCGGTTACATTAACAACTGATAATTTACTGCTAAACCACTGGAGAGGTGTGCTCTGGACGACGTCCGCTGGGCGACTCATCAGAGCCAAGAAGTCGGCATCGCCAGAAAGGAGATTATTTAGATGGTTTAGAGATAAGGAGAGGTACCGAGACGTCCATTTGCTGGACGTCAACACGGAGACAACCTGAAGAATTGGTCAAGGTAATTGAGAATGCTCCTTTGTCAGTCTTCCATGAACTAAAAATAACTTTTCACGGGGTCGTTGGGATCTGATCACGGAAGATTAAAGTACCGTCATGCTCTTATCAAAGAACCGTTGTCGGGAGAACAAGACGTGAAGGTTTAGCAACTTTGAATTCCTGGGATGATGTTGAGTGAAGTAAACTCATTTTCTCAAACGTTCAAATGTTTATTAAGCTTATGGGACTTAACTGCGGGTTATAAGTCCCTAAACTTACAAACTACCTCTAAACTACCTTATATTAAAGACAGCACAAACATCCATGCCCGAGGGAGAATTCGAACCCCCGACGGGGAGCCGCCGCGCGCATCAGTCCACAGGGCCTCAATCCGCTCGGCCACTCCGTGGCGAATCATTTTCTCAAAAATGTTCAAATGTTTGTAAACCTATTGCACCAAACTGCTCTGGTCATCAGTTCCTAGACTTACAAACTACTTAAACCATTTAAGAGGACTGTTTCGTGGGGACACTTGAAGTCTGCAATATTGTGTAAATCGCGCACATGGGGCCGGCCGCGGTGGCCGACGGGACTGAGGCGCTCCAGTCACGGTCTGCACGGTTACTACGGTCGGGGGTTCCAATCCCCCCTCTGGCATGTATATTTGTGCCGTCCTTAGGATTAGCTAGTTCATAAGTAGTTTGTAAGTTTAGGGACTGATGACCCCGTAGTTAAGTCCCATAAGCTATACAAACATTTGAACTTTTTTTTTTTCGCGCACATGTGCGGCAATCCTGATGTGTTTTGGCAGTAACTGAGTCGTCGTAGTTCAGGCGTTAGTCAATAGATAGCAGCACTTCTCATATGTCTGACGAACTTCTGGTCGCTAGCTTTGTTTATAGACACGTGAGTGGAAAATCCAGGCCGTTATGCACTCGGCGGGAGAAACCCTGTTTGGCCTTGAAGACATATGCAATAAACCACTTAAAAATTAATAACTATTGATCCATATATGATACAAAGGAACGCGTAGGATCATTTTAAAGATAAGGACTAGACGGATGCACTGATACAACCGCGCCTCTTGTCACTTTAATAGGTTTTGAGTTATAGTAAATGATAAATCATTATAAAACAACAATTTTGTGAACGATATTTCTTGAAAACGGCTTAACCAAATATTACGTACAAGATGCCAAATGATAGATCTAAGTGAATACTATTAAGATGTATATTTAATATTTTGCGCAAATTCATTACATTTGAATTAGAGACCAGTAACATGGTTCCCAGGTATAAAAGCTGGACAATTGATAAGTAAACAATAATAACTGTAGTATTAGCGGCGGTAATGTAAACCAGACATGAGTAAATAATTAATGAAACCACAGGATCAGTAGTACAGTGAATAAAGTATGTTTAAATGCCGATAAAGCAGATGTAGAAACGTTTAATTTTTTGTTATGCAAAAACTACGACAAGTAACATGCTTTTGTTAAGATATTCTGTTTCAGTGAAAAATGTCCGTTCAATACTATCAGCACATGTATTTATTTCATTTGTATTTTAAGAAAAAGAGGTGATTTAGGGAAAATAATATACTGATTTGACTTCAGAGTAAGTCAGCGATGGTGCTTACAAGGCCATTCCGGCTTGTTACGTTTCACTGACAAGACATTTCGATGAGAGACTCATTAGTCGCTTGAGAACTTGTAAAATTTCAGCGAAGTGTTCTAGTGTGAAACTTAGAAATATTTGTTCTGTGGTGCTTCGAAAATTTTGATTTTATGCTGCGTCTGTGGGACTTAGAAAAAGTCGTCAGTGTTGCTTCGTGGACTCTAACTTTATACTTTGACAGTGGAACTTAAACAGTTTCTCAGGATTGTTGCTTGACTGTTTCAGTTAGGGACTGTGCGACAAAGAAACAATTCAGTCAAGATTCCATTTTTGGTTTGCCTGCATTTATTTAAAGCTAAACATTTTGGGTACATTGCAGCAGGTGTGGCTGGCACCTAGACACGACGCAGCCAGTTTGTATAATAAAGTAGGGTCAGGCGCACTTCACGGAGCCCCAAGCATACACAGGCGATGAATGGGTGATTTGTGTTGTCATATTTACTGTCCAGCCAACTGAAGGAAAAACTGATAAAATTGTGCCACCCTGAACAGAATAACAGAATAGTGTGGTTTTTCCTAGTTTGTGTTTGGAAAATCCGTGTGTAAGCTCGCAACTAACTTTCAGTAAGGACAAGCCACGGCTGAGGAAGGATTTTCAGCTGAGATGTAGAGTAAGGCGCATTAGATCGCTGGGTAATCCATCGCGGGAGTCATTTTCTCCTAGGAGTGTACAACTAAGCCACGAGCAGAAGCACTCCTCTTGTTCCCCGCAAGGGGCTCACGGTTCTTTCGTGAGTACGTGCGTGGCGAGCACGGGCCCCCGAGCTAATGCTATCTTCTTTCCTTCTTTACTTTCCGGACTGCATTTCCTTTCCTCCTCCTCTCATATCCTCAATCCTTCCCCTCCCTACCGGGGGACTGACAACTTTAGCAGTTTAGTCCCCCTATCCCAACCAAACAACCCCCTATCCCAACTCCTCTTGTTTATCTCTGATATTGGTATCGATATGAAGAGCGCATCGTGGCCACACGTGCTAGAAGCGGGACGCATAAACATGAAACGTTGACACTGGATGTCAAAAATGGTTGGAGGAAGTCTAGAACGTATCTAATTCAATTTTGCGTGTTATGAACATTTGCTTCAAAATGTAAGCATACATGGAATTCAACTTTGGCGATCGTAAGTGTGTCTCCCATACGAATTCTAATGGTCTTTTATACCGGACAAAAAGAACAGAGACAGATCTTGGTGCAGATTTACCACGTACTTTAGGTGATGAAGAGGCCAGTGTGTTAAAACTTTCAAAATTTTGTGAAATTTCTGGACTCTGGACTAAGCTTTTATGCTGGAGGTTTTAGTGTATTGCAGAGTGGTGGGTTGATACGTTTTAAGTGCAGTCAGTCAGCTTTAGTCATCTGTTCTGTCATTTTAACTTCTTCGTCTACCTTTTGAACAAAGTTACGGTGTTTGGGAAGGAAGGAAGGCAGGAATGTTAGGGTTTAACGTCCCGTCGACAGCGCGGTTATTAGAGACGGACGATATTTGGAATTGACTCATCTTCTTTGTTTCATGATGTATGCAGGTTTTGTCTCAATTTGTTGAATCCTGCATATTTGTTATTGTGTTCTAATCATCTTTTAAAGGACTTGACTAACACTCGCCTCAGCTACATTAGGGCCGGATGGTGTAAACCTCACTGTTGAGCGCTCTCTATTCATCTGTCATCATCATCGTCATTTCACATACGAACAGGATAAACATCTATAAGACAAGAGCATTGAGATACGGAGCTTGTTTGAAAGGCTGGAGAATATTAAGTATCTTCCGTGGCCTTCAAAAGGTCACCTGATCTCTGCCCGATATAGGACATAAAACGCCTAAAAAATACTCTACCGGATGATTGAACAGATCCTCCTCCGCGAACCGTGAATGCCCCATGGGATTTGGTTTGGGAGATAATTGCAGAGTTTGAGGACATTTTCGATAGACTTCAATTCTATGCCTCGAATTACCCAAGCTACTTTCGATACCAATGACATGTTGTCAAAAATACTGAATCTGTAAGTAGCCTACTCTTCACAGAAAATAACCGAACGAAGTATCAATTTAAAGTTTTGTTTTAAGTTTGACAGGACATCTAAAGAAACGCATGCGATGTGTTTTTAGAGTTCAAGCTTAATCCATTAACTGTGTATAATGTGACGTTACCTCACGTTCTCCTATACCTTATTACGATGTATTTTAATTTTATTTTATTGCTGTGTGGGCAGCCATTGGGCTCCCAAATTAAGATACGCTAGGCAGCGGCTACATGCAGTGGCTGAATCGTTGTGACAACCACAGATGGTAATCCCAACCCTGGGAAGCCAGCAGTTAGCAGCACTGCAAGTTGCGCGGGACTCCACCGTGTTTCCTATGGCGGGAACTGCCACTCTTTTATGTAAAAGTTTTATTGTTTAAAACAGGCAGGACAATAAGTTCAACATTACCAGTGATTATATTCATGTTGGCATTTGTCAGAGGTAATAATATAATTATTAAACAGGCTAGGTCTATAATAATAAGGTTATGTTTCCAAAAGTGATTTTCATTGGATGCTGGCATTCAGCCAATAGTTTTCTAGTTTGTATAGTTCAGGCGCCAAGGATCGAGGAGGTAGAAAGTACCAGTTACTAGCGGGCCATAGTGTAGGCGTTTGCGCCTTTCTGTCTTCAAGTGAATTGATAATGTGGAAATTAATACGTCATCAGGTCTTAAAGGACAAGTTTTTCTTCAGGGGCCGTCTGTTTTTTGTGGAGGTGTTTTGAACTTCACAATTTCTCAGAAAGATTCACCTAGTCATGGCAATGAATGGATAACTGTTGCTATAATACGGTACGATAGTAGTACTGTTAAGGCCGTTTCTGGATTGGAAACGTCTTAATAACAGAGATGTGATTGCTTTTCGTACATTTCAAGTTGCTGAAGTGTACAATCGTGACTTTGGGAAGTCTTATTTCACCTCTAGCATGCCTTTTGTATTGAGGACGAGGAATCATCGAAAAATTAATGAGCAAGAGGGTACTTGTATCTGGGTGAAAGGTCATGATAATTGTTTTAAAATAAAATTGACTGGTGATCTTGCATATTATTACAGAAGTTAAATAAAGTTTTTATCCTTGATCTTGCAAAAAGCCGAGAAGCGATTCTTCTCAGGGGCACTCTGGGATGTCCTCTATGTGAGACACCTCTGGGAATCACTGTGAGCCACAGCGCGCTCTCTCTCTCGCAAAGTAGTGTTGTCGGTCGCGAGTACAGTGAAAGAATAGTATCGTGCCGACTAATATTGAGCCAATGACGCTCTGTCAAAATGTACAACCTATACCTACGAAGTTTCGGTGAACTGTGCGAGTTAAGGCAGGTTAATACTTACGAGATAACGACTGCAAGATTAGAGAGTAAATAATATGACAATAATTTGATTACACAATTCAGAAAAAGTGCTCAGCAAAGCTAATAATTCATTACCGCTTATTTCGTAAGACAAATGTGAATCTGGTTTCACACTAATAATCTGTTGAGAAAAATAAACCCAAGGGAACTTTCAAATAGCCATCTTTAATTTCGAGTAGATAGAACCATACCTTCACTAACTTACAGTTTTGCAACCGATATTGTGACCTGCACATCGTTAGAGTCTACGACCTGAGGAGAAGATTATGCAGTGGGACATGTAAATCTGAGGTAGGAAACATTGAACTGTTTAATGAGAGACTGACAATGAAAGTACATGGGCTCGAACAAACATATCTGTATGAAGGTTTGGTTACAGGATCTAAATGTTCAAATGTTTGTATAGTCTACGGGACTTAACTACGGGGTCATCAGTCCCTAAACTTACAAACTACTGATGAACTACTTACGAACTAGGACGGCACAAATATCCAAGCCCGAGGGGGGATTCGAACCCCTGACCGTAGTGGCCGTGCAGACCGTGACTGGAGTGTCTTAGTTCCCTCGGCCACAGCGGCCGGCGTTACAGGATCTCTACGTACACCTAAATGTGCTCGTGGGTGTCGTTTTTATGCAAAACTCTGCAATCTTGCTTAGATACCACTGTAGATGTAATTGTATACGCCATACGCAATGCAGGAATCTTAACTATAACTTATGTAATAATCATCTTACATGTTCTTTAGCGTATTGTCGTCAAAAGCCTTCTCGGAAGACTGTTGGTATTCACTGCCACCGCTTCCATCGCCTCTTCCCGCACTTACCGTAGCACTACCGCTTGCAATGAGTTGTTCGTCATTATCATCCCTATTATCATCATTATGTGTTAGTGTTACAACAGTATCTAACTTATGCTCATATTTCTGTACCATAACAGATACTAGAAAGCATGCGAATGATTCATCTTCTACACTAATACCATCTTCACGGACAAGGCTTCTTCGTAATTTCATCTCAACCAATCGTAATACATTTGCAGGATTGATTACCGATCGCCGCTCCATCTGACGCCTCACCAGACAAATAACGTCACAAAACGCAACTTCGGAGACACACTGCACCGTCCCTACTGGCGAACCGACAGGTTAAAGTGCAATGTTGCAAGGCACATGCAGAGGCCTCTAACGGACGACTTCAGAGTTTTGCAGATGCGGGAGTATCGTGCAATAAGGGATTTTTACATTATCAATCATACGATTTTGGTGTATATGTGTTTGTTCGAGCCCAAGTACTTTCCTTGTGAGTAGAAATGGGCACACGACATTGAGAGGTGGACAGTAGTACTGTACAAAGTCGTACTTTAGTGTGTGTGCGTGTGTGTGTGTGTGTGTGTGTGTGTGTGTGTGTGTGTCCGCAATGCAATTACTTCCGGCGAGTATTTAGTTTCTATACACTGCAAGTAGTGGTGGCATCCCTTAACGAACTGACATTTATAGTTAACAGGTCTGTAAGTGGGACTCAGCATTTAATTAACGCATCACTTCCTGCGTGAAGTTATCTGCTGGAATATTGTAATACGAGTGATTCGTCAGTTTTCAATGAGACCGCAAAAGTGTTTTAGTCTCCATAGCGGATGACCACCGATCGACATCAGTGATGAAAACATTAACAAAATGAGTACCTTAATCACAATCGTCGATGAACTGTGCGCATGATAGCAGGTGAATTGCAATTTAACCGTGAATCCGTGCCACAAATCAATTCCCACAAGTTAGGAAAGACGAAAACATATTGCCGTTACCTGCTACCACTTCACTTGGCTGACAATCAGTAGCTGGCACATTTAGAGACTTCATACGATTTTGTTGATATTTCGGACGTGACACCCAAATTTTTGAACCTTATTGTCAGTGAGGATGAAGGCTGGCGTCTCCGTTACGCCCTGTAACGAAACATCAAACCATGGAATGGCATTCTCTTAAGTCACTTCGCCGGATAAAGTTCATAGCCGATGAATCACACATCAAAATGACGCTCATCACATTTTCGATAGTCAGTGCGTGATCCACAAGGAATTTCTATCCCAGGGAACGACTTTGAATGCGGAAATGTACGTTGAAATGTTGACCTCTTTCATGCAATACGGCAAATGAAAAACCTTCCGCCGTTACTTAAAAATAATAATAAATAAAAATAAAAATAAAAAATAAAAAATAAAAATAAAAATAAAAATTATCAAAGTTCGAGATTCCAATAATCTCATCTTCAGACCGTTATAGATCCATGCAGTAATACGAGAACTAGCCATCCATTTATAATCCTGCATATACCCTCCCACCCCAAGCTGTAGCCGACAGCTTTTTTGAGTTGTCGGCTATAGCTTGGAGTGAGAGGGCATATGCAGTGTTATAAATGGATGGCTATTTCTCGTATTACTGCATGAATCTATAAGGGTCTGAAGATGAGATTATTGGAATTTCGAAACATGTAATTGATTTTAAAAATTTAAATAAATAACGGTGGAAGGTTTTCATTTGCCATCTTAATACATCGCCGTCGTCCCGTATCCATCTGAGATGGATATACAGAGCCTTTCATGCAAAGTCTTCTCTGGGTTCCCGGTTTTCTGTTCACGATAACTCTCACCCCCACACAGCCAATATCGTCAAACAGTTCCTGGCAAAAAAGGGGGTGGTGAAACATGAACACCCGGCGTACTCGCTGGACTTCTATCATCGAGACTTCTTCGGTCGACTCAAACTCGCTTTGAAAGGAAACAAATTCGACAACATTTCTGACATCCGATGAAACGCGATGAGGCTTTTGAAGACCATTCCAAAATAAGACTGCACAAAGTCCACAGTATGTATCGTAGAGCTCAGCGGTGCGTAGTTATGGGAGGACAATAAGGTAACTGTAGTTCATATTTCATCTACGTTAATGTTTCAGGACTATTCAGTGAACTTCATTGTCAGAGATCGTAATATTTAATGCCAAACAGTAAATAAGTGACGAAACACTTGCTATGTGGGATTTAAAAAAATCTGAAATATGTAACTACCACTGGAGTGCCTTTACACGCTGCAATGATGGTAGCGATCTATTCTTTCGATCTTAACAGTCGAATGAGCCTACAGTAGTTGAAAAAAGAAAATTAAATTGGAATGAACATATACTGGAGGGAACATCAATTCGTTTGTGTGGTCCGCGCGTAACAACTTAGAAAAAAAAATCGCAATGACGAGTTTTACGGCCCACTTTAGATTTGTAGTTTGTAACTTTTTGCTAACATTTTGGACCAAACTAATAATCGAAATAATAAAAAAATAATTAATAAGACTGTAGGAAAAACAAAATTAGGTACTGGTGGGTCCCGAACCACTAACCACAGTCCAACACATTGCCCACTACGCTACAGCTGACAGGAATCGCGTTATTTAATCTCATATTATTGATAACCGTTGTTAACTGATACTAATATGGCATTTGTAAACACTAGTTAATCATTTATTGTACGAAGAACGACGTCTTTTTGTTAATTATTCAGTGCGCCATTGCTTTGAAATGACAATGTGTAAGTTACAATAAGAAAATCATCAAATACACAGCGCAAGATGACGTATGCCAGCGACAGTTCTGGACGAGGAATGTCACGTGACATCTGCGAACGGCTGGTTTTCATTAATGTAATGGAGGGTGTCAAAACTCCGTTATTTTTGCAAATATCTCTCAAACGATACGAGTTATGAAAAACACATAAGGGAACAAAGTTGTAGAGAATTCCTTTATTCAACTTTCGCCTCAGAAGAACGGTTTATTTGCCATTAAAATTACATTACAAACGGCTTTTTTGGTATTATTATTATTATTAACGTATTTCTTGTCCGAAATATTTAAAAAAAAGCGACGTTTTGGTCTCTGGTAGCCAACTATTATGTCTGTAAAATTTGGTGCCGATCGGTTGAACGGTTCGACCTAAAAACTGGGAACACGTTACAGCCAGACAGACATAATCAAATCGCCGTTATTTTTTGCAAATATGTCTGAACGATGCTCGTTGTGAAAAAAACAAAATAGAGCTACGTTGTAGAGAATTATCCCCTCTACCAATTAGGTTCTCTACCAATTAGCTTATTCAATTTTCGTGTCAGATTAACTGTTCGTTTGCAATTACAATTATATTACAAACGGTTTTTTTGGTATAACTACCGTATTTTTTGTACGAAAAAATTGAAAATGGGAGTTTCTGGTCTCTGGTGGCCTACAATTATGTGTACAAAATTTGGTGCTGATCGGTTGAACGGTTCGTCTTACAAACAAGGAACACGTTACGGACAGACAGACAGACATACATCCTAAAATCGCCGTTATTTGTGCAAATATCTCTGAAACTATACGAGGTATGAAAAAAAAACAACATAAAAGAGCATAGTTGTATAGAATCTTCTCCTCTATAAATTCGGTTATTCAATTTTCGTGTGAGATGCATGGTTAAGCCGTTATTTTCATTTAAATTTCGAGCTGTCAAAAGACGATCGCAAAAGCCCACTTTTAATGTTACTACCGTAACCTAAAGAGGGCCAATATGCTAATCAGCCGAGTTACAATTCAAATACGTGCTCGGGACATGAAGAGGTTAAAATCATCTTCATCTTCTATCTCCTTAACAACATTTAGAGGCAAACTAGAAGTCGTAAGGCCTTCATGCTTTCAAATTGCACATGTTCACTTATTTGCATTTGTATCTTATATAAAATGACTTTCGAAGCTGCTCTACATTCATTTAGATCTGTATTGTAATCTAGAACTTATCACGGTATCTTCGGTACCCATTATCTTTAGTACAGCCCTTGCCATTAAAATTGCTACACCACGAAGATGACATGCTACAGAGGCGAAATTTAGCCGGCAGGGAGAAGATGCTGTGATATGCAATAATGTAATATTTGTAAAGTCTATGGGACTTAACCACGGGCCGGCCGCAGTGGCCGAGGGGACTGAGGCGTTCCAGTCATGGTCTGCACGGCCACTACGGTCGGGGGTTCGAATCCCCCCTCGGGCATTAATATTTGTGCCGTCCTTAGTTGTAAGTAGTTCATAAGTAGTTTGTAAGTTTAGGGACTGATGACCCCGTAGTTAAGTCCCATAGACTCTACAAACTTAACTACAGGGTCATCAGTCCCTAAACTTACAAACTACTTACAAACTAGCTAATACTAAGGACGGCACAAATATCCATGCCCGAGGGGGGATTCGAACCCCCGACCGTAGTGGCCATGCAGACCGTGACTGGAGCGCCTCAGTCCCCTCGGCCACCGCGGCCGGCTGTGATATGCAAATGATTACCGTTTCAGAGCATTCACAACGAGCTAACATGATGAATGTTTTCAACCGATTACTCATACACAAACAGAAGTTGACCGGCGTTGCCTGGTGAAACGTTGTTGTGATGCCTCGTGTAAGGAGGAGAAATGCGTACCATCACTTTTCCGATTTTGATAAAGGTCGGATTGTAGCCTACCGCGATAGTGGTTTATAGTATCGCGACATTGCTGCTCGCGTTGGAAGCGATGCAATGATTGTTAGCAGAATATGGAATCGGTGAGTTCAGGAGGGCAATACGGATCGCCGTGTTGGATCCCAACGGCTTCTTATAACTAGCCGTCGAGATGACAGGTATCAGCATGGCTGTAACGGATCGTGCAGTCGCCTCTCGATCCCTGAGGTAACAGATGGGGACGTTTGCAAGACAACAACCATCTGCACGAACAGTTCGACGACGTTTGCAGCAGCATAGACTATCAGCTCTTGACGCTGCATCACAGGCAGGAGCGCCTACGATGGTGTACGCAACGACGAACCTGGGTGCACAAATGTCAATTTTTCGGATGAATCCACGTTCTGTTTACAGAATCATGATGGTCGCATCCGTAATTGCGACACCGCGGCGAACGCACATTGGAAGCGTGTATTCGTCATCGCCATACTGGTGTATCACCTGGCTTGATGGTGGGGGGTGCGACTGGTTACAAGTCTCGGTCACCTCTTCTTCGCATCGATGGCACTTTCAACAGTGGCCGTTATATTTCCGATGTGTGTACGATCCGTGGCTCTACCCTTCATTCGATGCCTGCGAAACCCTAAGTATCAGCAGGATAATTCACGACCGCATGTTGGATGTCATGTACGGGCGTTTACGGATACGGATAATGTTCTACTGCTGCCCTGGCCAGCACATTCTCAAGATCTCTCACCAATTGAAAACGTCTGGTCAATGGTGACCGAGTAAATGGTTCATCAAAATACGCCAGTCACTACTCTTGATGAACTGTGGTATCGTGTTGAAACTGCATGGGCATCTGTACCAGTACACGCCATCCAAGCTCAGTTTGACTCAATGCCCAGACGTATCATAGCCGTTATTACGACCAGAGGTGGCTTTTCTGGATACTGATTTCTAGGGATCAGTGTACCCAAACTGCGTGAAGATGTAATCACATCTTGTTCTAGTATAATATATTTGTCCAATGATCACTATTTGTGCATGAGAAATTGATCGGAAACTTTCCTCATGTCAGCACGTTGTAGGTGTCGACTCCGACGCCAAATGTATGTCAGTGCTGTGTAAAGCTAATCATTTGCATATCACAGTATCTTCTTCCTGTCGGTTAAATTTCGTGTCTGTAGCACGTCATCTTCGTGGTGTAGAAGTTTTAATGGCCAGTAGTATACTTAAATCCACGCTAGGCTTGAGTTTGCATGTCGATCAGATCATTTTGGCAACCACTGTTGATTTCTCAATGAAGTAAAGGTTTCGAAACTTGCCCCCTTTTTCTTAACGCTTTATTTGCGCAGACAAGTTTCACACGGAGACAGATAAATGTTTATTATCTCCTCTGATATGTGTGAACATTTTCTTGGAGTTTCAACTTTCAATCTGTCTTGACCTCCACGACCAATGGCCAGATAAGCTTCTTCGACACACAAGTAGTACTTCACAGGCTTCTTTCTTGTCATTAACTTCTTGGACCCACAAATATTAATAACCTTGAACCGATTTAATCTTCTGCACTGCCTCTGTACCGTTTTCTCAGCTGACTGTACTTCTTCAATTTCGTCCACTAAGTTATCGTAAGATCTTTTGTCATAACACTGTATTGATTTTCACTTTTGTCGTATTCTTCAATCTGCAACATCGTTCTCACAAATTCTTCTTTCCATCGCCTTTCTTGATTTAGATATGCCTTGATAAACACGTACAAGCTGACCTGCACGTGCTTAACCCCTCGATCGTGCTGTTTGTTGTGGTGAAAAGCGAACAGCGGCGTGCATTTTTCGGCCGAGTACTGGTGTCTACATAGAACTGGTCCCGCGAGTGAAATTCTTTCCCCGTCTTTAGCGCTTATTTTAGCAGCGCGTATTTCATACGCTTATGTGCGATTGTTGTGGGGACAAGTGACTATGTAGCAAAGGTTTGTACAGTAGTAACGCTGTGGTAGATCTGAAGGAAACACTTTCTTGAAGAATATGTATTAGAAACCTCTCTCTGTATGGTATAGCTCAAAGCATGGTACTGCACACAATCCAACATCGCACTCTTCACAGTACACACGTGTTTCTCTTCTTATTCTTTTCCCGTTGTCACCCAGTTTGAAGCAACACTCAACATTTTCGTGTAGGCGCCTTCCTGTATTGAATAGCTAGAATGTGTTCCGATCAATATTCCAATACATATTGCATTGAATGATACCAAATTGCTGTTTTTTTTTTAATTCAATCAACACGTAGTTGCTCTTAGTTTTAATATTTGTCCCTAAATATTTTTAGTGACAGTTAGATCTGTCTAGTTTAGTTAGAACGAGTTTTTACTTGTTGAAACTAGTTAATACTGATAGCCTTTGTTACAACTAGAATTTACTGCTGGTCAAAACCGAATATCACTTGAGTTTTAAGTAGGCAACAAAAATTTTGTCTACGTGACTTAGTGTAAACTAGTTTTAAGTAGTAAAATTGTGTTCTAACTAAAAACGCGTTTTGAATGTAACAGATTCTACTTTCCGATGTGAACGACAAGATGAAGCTGCACAGACTACTTGAATTGGAAACACTGGCACTTCCGAACTTGCACATGCGTCATGCTCTGTTTCTGAACTTTTAAAATTATTGGGTCTGGCAAAGATTTTGTTTCTTATTGTACAGTGCCAGGCTATCTAAATGTCTCCGAGCCGAAATCCAAAACCTCCTTGATCTTGACGAAGAAACCGTTACAACAACTGCTAAATAGACGTTGCAAAACCAAGGAAACCACTTTAGTTTGTGTCCTCAAAGTCAATACCGAAGAACCACGTCTATTTCCTATGGTTGCCAAAAGCCACATTGTGAAATCCTTGTACATACTGCCCATGTTCGCGTTCTATTACAAGTGCAGTGAGTCGGCGGGTTACCTGTTTGCAACGTCGCTTGTCGCTATAAATAATTTACGCTGCTTATCTGCGTGAGTTTTGTGTACCACTGCCTTTTCTGGAGCCTGAAAGCCCGGAAAGTAATTGAGAACGTACGGCTTTTGATCTTCGGTCTTTTAATCCACACTTCCGTTAGGAAAAATTAAAATAGAATATTCCCAATCTCCATTAAATTAACCCGGGAACTACGACGAAATTGAATTAATACATCTCTATATTATTTTCAAAAAATAGTTCACGAATTTGGATTATTTTAGTAAATTGTTCCTCTTACTCTACAACACTCTCAACAGTTCAAATCCGTATTCCACAAAGAGTTGTATGAAACTAGATTTATTACCCCGATAAACAAGCCCCCAACCTGGATGCATCTGACCACTCGCCATGTGGATTTTCAAATGTATATGGACGGCGAAGCAAAGCAAAATATCGAAACGCCATGAAGGCTCACGTTCACTTCTTTACAGTTTAGCAGATTCCAAAACCGATCAAAAAATTATGCCAGCAATCATTCACGGACATGCGAAACTTGACTCGACGAACTTACTTTCGAAGCATTGTACATTTTGACTCACTCCACTGACGCGGACTGTGTAAACACCGCCTAGTTGGTTAAAACTGTCTGCGATCACGTGATATGGAACTGAAATGAATTACCCTCTGCGTTAATCGTTCTCTCATATAGGCTTGGCGCGAAGGTGCAAGAGAATACCCGCTTATTGGTAGCTTACGGTGCTTCAGATATGACCTTTGGCTTTTTTAAAGAACATGAATACCACTATCGTTGTAAGAATCAAACACAGGGGTTAGTGAACGCAGGTGTCATACCGCGATTGAATATCGAAATTCCAAAATGCACCAACATTTAAAAAAAGCGATATATCTATCCAAAAAAGCACAAAAAATTTGCTTAACGGTATCCTGAGTAAGAGACTCCAGTCTTTCGAAACCAACACTATGAGTGCAAATGATATGTAGTTAAATTCAGAGAAATAATACCGATAGCAATTGGGAGATTTATACCACATGTATTTTTAAAAAGGGGCGCAGACCTCCCCGTGGTAAGGAAACAGATCTTGCAGAAGCAAGCATGGCATATTTAAACAAACACAAAATCCCAAGACTGGCAATCTTGTACATAAACAAGAAATTTTACGTGAACTTAAATGTGACAAGTTTCCACAACGAAACTCTATGTCGAAATTTGGTAAAAACAATCCAAAGAAACTTCGGTCATCCTTTACTATGTGGAAGCGATGGTGATCCTACTGATAACAGTGCTGGTTGTGGTGTCGCACAAGTACAAAGTGCGCGCCACCTACTTTCGCCGCGCGCCGCCATGCACGGACGGCGCGGCGTTCTCACGACGACAGCCACGAGCGCCCTCTGCTGCAACCCCGCTCGTGGCCACCACGGAAAGACACCGGGCACTTCGGACTGAGATAGCAACCAGTTAGGACCTTCGTAATCAGATAGGCACCAGTGAAGACTTTGCTATCGTACAGGCACTAGGCAGGCCTCTAACAACTATGTATCAACATTCTGCAGTACTATGTAAAAGTTAAGTATTGTTACATTCTGTGCAATATATATCTCTTTCTAATTTACTCGAGTGTTTATAGTTTCTGGCTGCTCCCCTCCGTACCTGCACCAGCGTGCTGTCTTTGTTCCTGTGTCGGTCTCGTTCCACTCGGCCACCGACACCTACGACGAGGCTGGGACACAAAAGCGGCGACGAAGTTGGGACACAAAACTGGTGAAGCATAATTGTTAAACACAGCTTTGCTAATTCCTTCAACAAAGAGCACGAAGCGAATACTCCAGACCTCAAGGACAGCTACCGGAATACATAATTTAGAAGTAGATTCGATTAGTGTGGTAAAGTAGCTTAAACCTCGTAACACGTCTTTCGGTCCACAGTGTATTCCAGTTAGCCTCATTTTCAGAGTATGCTGACGGAATTACCCCCATATGATATAGCTATGAAATCAGTGAAAGATACATACCCAAGGACTGGAAAGTTGCACAAGTCACTCCAAAATTCAAAAAAGGCAATAGGATTAAACCGCAAAATTACAGGCATATATCATTTATGTCAGTAGGCTGCAGGGTTTTGGAATATACCTTTCTTTCCTCCCCTATGAACCACAGACATTGCCGAATTGGGGTGGCTCCCGTGCCTTAACGATAACTGATAACTGTAGGTGCAACCGCAGGGGAGGGGTATCTGTGGGGAGGTCAGAAAAATGTGTGGTTCCGGAAGAGGGGCAACAGCATTTCTAGTAGTTGAAGGGATGATTAGTCTGATCTTGTAACGTCAGCTAACGTGGGTTTGTCATACAGTTACTGCTGAACGGCTGAAAGCAAAGGGAATCTACAGCTGTTACTTGTCCCGAGGACATGCAGCTCTACTGTATGTATATATGATGATGGCATCCTCTTGGGTAAAATATTCCGGTTCTGAAAGAGTCCCCCATTCGAATATCCAGGCGAGGCTACTCAGGAGGATGTTGTCACCCGGAAAGACAACACTGATATTCTACGGATCTGAGTGTAGAATGTTGGATCATTTATTCAAACAGGGAGGTTAGAAAATTTAAAAAGTGAAATGGATAGTTCGAAGTTAGGTACAGTAGGGATTATTGAAGTTCGATGTAAATAGGAACAGGATTTCTGGTGAGGGGAGTGCAGGATGAAAAATACAAAATCAGTTGGTGGTATTACAGGAGTAGGAGTGATAATGAATAAGAAAATATGAATGCTAGTGAACTACTACGAGCAGCGCAGTGAGCGTATTATCGTAGTCAAGATAGAGACGAAGCCAACAGCGACCACAACAGTACAGGTTTATGTGCCTACTAGTTCTGCCGGTGACGAGGAGATGGAAGAAATGTGTGAGGAAAAAAAAAAAAAAAAAAAAAAAAATTCTTCAGACAGTTAAGGGAGAGGAAAACTTAATCGTGATGGGGGACGGGAAAGGAAGGCAAAATTATAGGTAAACATGCAGTGGGAATAAGGAATGAAAGAGGAAGCCTTCTCGTAGAATTTTGTTCGATACATAATTTAATCATGACAAACACTTGGTTCAAGAATCATTAAAGAAAATTGTGTATGTGGAAGAGACCAGCGGACACCGGAAGATACCAGATAGATTTCATAACGGTATGACATAGATTTCGGAAGCATGTTATTAGCCGTAAGATACATCCAGTGGCAGAAATAGAGTATGTTCAGATCTTATTTGTTATGAACTGTAGTTTGAAAATTAAGAAACTGCAGAAAGGTAGGAATATAAGGATACGAGACATGGATAAATTGATGGAACCTGAAGTTCTTGTAAATATCAGATGGAGATTTTGGCAGCAATTGACAGTAAAACAGTGGAATAGGAATGGGTAGCTTTAAGAAATGAAATAGTCAAGGCATTGGAGGACCATATATGTAGAAAGGCAAGACCTACAAACAGTTCTTGGATATCACAAGAAATACTAAATTTAAGGGAAAGATATAAAAATGTAGTAAGTGAAGAAGGTAAAATGGAGTACAGATGACTAAGACATGTGACTGACAGGAAGTGCAAAGTGACTAAGCAGCAGTGGCTAGAAAGCAGATGCAAATCTGTAGAGGGATTTATGAGTAGGGGAAAAATAGATATCGCCTATAGGAAAAATAAAAGAGACAGATGGAAACAAACAATAGCTATATGAATATAGAGAACTTAGATGGCAAACCAGTTCTGAGTAAAGAAGGGAAATCTGAAACATGGAAAGAATATACATAGGGGCTCTACAAAGGAGAAGAAATTACAGACAGTATTGTAGGAAGGGTAGACGAAATCTATGAAAATGAAATAGGACGTACTATACTGAGAGATCAGTTTGACAGAGCACTAAAATATTCAGTCGAAACAAGGCCCCTGGGGTAGATGATATTCCCTCAGAGATACTGAAGTCTCTGGAAGAACCAGCCATGAATAAACTATTTCACCTGATGAGTAAGATGTATGAGAAAGGTGTAATACCCGCAGACTTTAAGAAAAATGTAATAATCCTCATTACAAAGAAAGCAGGAGCAGAAACGTGTAAAAATTACAGAACCATCAGATTAATAAGCCATGGTTGCAAAATTTTAACAGGAGTTATTTACGGAAGGAAGGAAGTGCTGATAGATGATGACCTTGGGGAAGATGAGGTAGATTCATTGAAAATGCCGGGATGGTTCCTTTTAAAAGGACACGGCCGATTTCCTTCCTCATCCTTACCCAAATTTCCGAGTGCTAGCTCCGTCTCTAATGACCAAGCTGTCGACGGGACGTTAAACCCTAAGTTGTTTTTTTTTTTTTTTTTTTTTTTTTTTTTTTTTTTGATAAAGCTTTTGACGATGTTCATTGGAATACACAATTTCAAATACAAGGGTAATTGAATGCAGGCACATTACATTACAGAGGATATAAAATGCAGAATAGCAATGGGAAGGAAAGCGTTTTGTAGATGATAAATTTGCTAACATAGAATATCAATTTAAGTGTTAGAAGGTCTTTTTGCTGAAGGCATTTGTGTGGAGTGTTGCGTTGTATGGTTGTGAAACTTGGACGGTAAATAGTTTAGACAGAAAGAGGGAAGAGGCTTTCGAAATGTGGTGCCACAGATGAATATTGAATATGACGTGGGTAGATAGCGTAACTAATGAGGAGGTACTGAACAGAACTGGGGAGAAAAGGAATTATTCGCATACCAAGTTTTATGTTGCGTACGTCGTGAATTATAACACAAAATCACTTTTACGCTCTGTATTTTTAAACATAAAAATTTACAGCAAAGATATAATTATCAATCCACAGATATATACAAAGATATTGCAAAATGATCTATTGTCAATTCCTAACATCCTCCCCAAACAGGTGTAGCGTCTCTTTGTAGAACTGCTTAAATTTCCTACCGTAAAAAATATCCCAAAAGAAAACTTGTTGACAAAATTGTTGTAATAAATTTATACGAGTATTACATTTGTGTTTCTCACACTGTAATCACGATGTATGTTGATACAGATAGTAATGTGTATAAAAAGCATAGAAATAACCAATGTTCAATAAAATAATTTTATCTTAGTATCTGCGAATATCTTTGCGCCTTTCGATTGTTTTACGAGAAAATACGTACTAGATTCATATTATCTGTCTTGTTCTGTCTGTTAATCCGAGGATTAAAAAAGGTTGTATTTTAAGACTTGTATATTGTTACCATGAAATTAATAACTAAATGTTTAACTAACAGTATTCAGTTTCCTTCATTTGTAGTATCAGAGAGCTGCCTTTCTCTTTTCCGTCATGCAGTCTGAGTAATGAGTAAAGTTTGCTGTTGTAAATATTGATGTCAAAAGTAATCCGTTTCGTTGCTTTGAGATAGTCCACTTCTGCGTCCTCCATTACTGTTCCCCCAGTATTTTCTCTTATTTTATTCGAGTAATGTTCGTGGTTGGAAGTAAAAGAACTTTCTAGACGGATTGCTACTGATGGTTACATTCTGGCCTACTAGTTAATTTTCTGGAATCGTGTTTAAAACAAGACACAATATATGTATCTACAGTAATTCAGTAATATTTCTGACGATATCAGGCTCCATCTAATGATCTCCTTTCTTCGATGAGTCATTTTCAGCTTTAAAGCTATTGGTTCAGTAAGCAATCTCATTCAATTACGCACACGTTTGCTTTTAAAAATTAAATAGAAAGAGAAAGGAAACGTTATACTGGTGTCCTTCTGGTGTGCATATAATTACTGTTCGTACTTTCTGATCTCTTCCTTCAACTATTCTCTCTATCCTTGCTTACTTCCATAGGTGGCGCAGGCGTCCATCTTCTTGAACCGGAGCAACATCAACCGAGGTGAAACTTGATGCCTCTTGTGAAGTACTCCGAACTTCGTGGAAGCTTCTAAGTTGCAATAGATATTATTTTGTCCATCGCTTCTAAAAGCTATCTGTCAACTTCTGTCGCAGCCTGAATTCTTTTGTCAAAACAGATTTAGTCGACGGTTCGGGTCCTGTTGGCACTATCAGTAGTCCTTCACCAATAAGAAAGTGGGCTGGTGTTAAAGGTTCATCGTCGTCTCCTTGGTAAAATTGGTCTCGAATTCACTGCGACTTCGATATTAATCAGTATGGTATTGAGCTGCTCTTCCGTTGACCTCGACTGACCAAGTACTTTTTGTAGGCATTGTTTGATGGTACCCTCCACCCTCTCCCAAAAACCCTCCCCACCAAGCTGCACGGGGGCGATAAATTACCATGAAATGCCACTCCTGGCTAGGACACGCTGAGTCTTTGAGTTAGATAACACACTCGATATTTCAGACTGTTCAGCATTGGGTGCATGGGACTTCTCTGCATTGTCCGTGTCGATTGTATGGAGTAGACCATGTCTACCTGCGAATTTTTGAAGAGCCATGAGGGACGCATCTGAAAGAGCACAATTCCTATTGCACTGTGCTGTTCACAAGTGAAGAGTGAGTGTTATGTATTCCTTTTCCATGGTAGTGCCAACCTTATCATAGAGAGGGCCTGCAAAATCTCTGCGTTATAGAAAATGACTTTAATCGACTGATGGGGGTGCTTCAACTTGTTGGCCCTGTATATTGTGCAAAATATTGCAGGGAATAAAGGAATGCTAAAATCTCTCGATAACTTGACGAACACTCAGGATCCAGAACTCTCTTCGAAGCTCAGTTAACACTATCCTCACACCAGGATTATTCAGTCGAATGTGCGTTTACTGAACCAGTAAAGCTGTGATGTGATATCTACCGTCGAGGAGTAACGAATGACGTTGCTCGTTAGGAACAGCTGCCTAGTATAAGCGTCCTCCAAGTCGCAGAAGACCATCTTATACGTAGGAATTAAAGCATGCTATTTTTCCCATGAAACACAGACATTGCCGAGGTGGGGTGGCTTGCGTGCCTCAACGATGCAGATAGCCGTACCTTAGTTGCAACCACAGCGGAGGGGTATCTGTGGAGAGGCCAGACATACGTTGGTTCCTGAAGAGGGGCAGCAGCCTTTTCAGTAGCTACATGGGCAACAGTCTGGATGATTGACTGACCTGGCCTAGTAACAACAGCTAATGTGGCTTTGCCACACAGCTACTGCGAACGGCTGAAAGCAAGAGGAAACTACAGCCGTTACTTTTCTCGAGGACACGCAGCTCTACTGTATGGAAATATGATGATGGCATCCTCTCGGGTAAAATATTCCGGAGGTAAAATAGTCCCCCATTCGGATCTCCGGGCGGGGACTATTCAGGAGGGTATTGTCATCAGGAAAGACAATACTGGCATTCTACGGATCGGAGAGTGGTATGTTAGATCCCTTAATCGGGTAGGAAAATTAGAAAATTTAAAAAGGGGAATGGATAGGTTGAAGTTAGATATAGTGGGGATTAGTGAAGTTTGGTGGCAGGATGAACAGGATTTATGGTCAGGTGAGTATAGGATTATAAATACAAAATCAATTGGGGGTATCACAGGAGTAGGATTGATAATGAATAAGAAGATAGGAATGCGGGTAAACTACTATGAGCAGCACAGTGATCGCATTATCATTGTCAAGATAGATACGAAGCCAACACCGACAACAGAGTACAGGTTTATATGCCAACTAGCTCTGCCAATGATGAAATGATCGAAGAAATATATGAGGAGCTAAAGGAAATTATTCAGACAGTTAAGGGAGAAGAAAACTTAATTGTGATGGGTAGTAGGAAAAGGAAGAGAAGGAAAAATAGCAGGTGGACTGGGCAGAAGGAATGAAAGAGGAAGTCGCCTTGTAGAATTTTGCACGGAACATGATTTAATCGTAACAAACATGTGGTTTGAGAATCACAAAAGAAGGTTGTATACGTGGAAGAGACCAGGAGACACCGGAAGGTATCAGATAGATTTTATAATGGTAAGACATAGATTCCGGAACCTGTTTATAAGCTGTAAGACATACTCAGAGGCAGATATAGACTCAGACCATAACTTGTTAGTCATGTACCTTAGGCTGAAGCTGAAAAAACTGCAGAAAGATAGGAAAATAAGGAGATGGGACTTAGATAAATTGAAGGAAAGTGAAGTTCTGGAGAATTTCAGAGGGACATTTAGGCAACAATTGTCAGAAACATGGGGAAATAAAACAGTAGAAGAGGAATGGGCAGCATTGATAGATGAAACAGTGAAGGCAGCAGAGGAAAAAATAGGTAGAAAGGCAAGACCTACAAAAAATCCTTGGATATCACAGGAAATACTAAATTTAATTGATGAAAGAAGAAAATATAAAAATGCAGTAAATGAAACTGGCAAAATAGAGTACAGACGACTAAAAAATGAGGTTGACAGGAAGTGCAAAATGGCTAAGCAAGAGTGGCTAGAAGTCAAGTGCAAATCTGTAGAAGAATGTATAACAAGGGGAAAAGTAGATACCGCCTACAGGAAAATAAAAGAGACATTTGGGGACAAGGAAAGCAACTCTACGAATATCAAGAACTCAGATGGGAAACCAGTTCTCAGCAAAGAAGGGAAAGCTGAAAGGCGGAAGGAGTACATAGACCAGCTCTACAAAGGAAATGAACTTAGAGACGATGTTTTAGGAAGGGAAGAGGAAGTAGATCAAGATAAATAGGACATACTATACTGAGAGATGAATTTGACAGAGCCTTGAAAGACCTAGGTCGGAACAAGGCCCCAGGAGTAGATGACATACCCTCAGAGCTACTAAAGTCTCTGGGGGAGCCAGCCATGACAAGACTATTTGAACTGGTGTGTAGGATGTATGAGACAGGCGAAATGACCTCAGACTTTAAGAAAAATGTAATAATCCCCATTCCAAAGAAATCAGGCGCAGACAGGTGTGAAAATTACAGAACCATCAATTTGATAAGTCATGGTTGCAAAATTTTAACACGAATTATCTACAGGAGAATGGTAAAGTTGGTAGAAGCTGACCTCGGGGAAGATCAGTTTGGATTCAGGAGGAACATAGGAACCCGGGAGGCAATACTCACTTTACGTCTTATCTTAGAAGATAGATTAAGGAAAGGCAAATCTACATTTTTAGCTTTTGTAGATTTGGAGAAAGCATTTTAAAATGTTGACTGGAATACACTCTTTCAAATTCTGAAGTCAGCAGGGGTAAAATATAGGGAAAGGAGAGTGTTTTACAACTTGTACAAAAGCCAGACCGCAGTTATTAGACTCGAAGGGCATGAAAGGGAAGCATCAGTTGGGAAGGGAGTGAGACAGGGTTGTAGCCTTTCTCCGATGTTGTTCAATTTGTACATCGAGCAGGCGGTGAAGGAAAGCAAGGAAAAATTTGGAATAGAGATTAAAGTTCAGGGGGAAGAAATAAAAATATTGCGTTTTGCTGATGACATTGTAATTCTGTCAGAGACAGCAAAGCACCTGGAAGAGCAGTTGGATGGAATGGACAGTGTGTTGAAGAGAGAGTATAAAATGAACATTAACAAGAGCAAAACAAAAATAATGGAATGCGGTTTTAGAAAATCAGGCAATGCTGAAGGAATTAGATTAGGTAACGAAACAATGAAGGTGGTGGATGAGTTTTGTTGCTTAGGTAGTAAAATAAGATGGGATGGTCGCAGTACAGAGGATATAACATGCAGAATGGCAATGGGAAGGAAAGCATTTTTGAAAAAGAGAAATTTGCTAACATCGAATATTAATTTAAGTGTAAGGAAGTCTTTTCTGAAGGCATTTGTGTGGAGTGTTGCCTTGTACGGGAGTGAAACATGGACGATAAGCAGTGCGGACAGGAAGAGAATAGAGGCTTTTGAAATGTGGTGCTACAGAAGAATGCTGAAGATTAGGTGGGTAGATCGCATAACTAATGAAGAGGTACTGAACAGAATTGGTGAGAAAAGGAATTTTTGTCATACCCTGACTAAAAGAAGGGATCGCTTGATAGGACACATTCTTAGACATCAGGGAATTGTAAATTTAGCATTGGAGGGAAGTGTGTGGGGTAAAAATCGCAGAGGGAGACCAAGAGACGCGTATAGTAAGCAGATTCAAGTGGATGTGGGTTGCTCAGGATAGAGTAGGGTGGAGAGCTGCATCAAACCAGTCTCCGGACTGAAGACCATAACAACATTTTTGAGTCTTTCGGGACAGGTTGATTGTTTCGGCTTAAATATTAAGTGCTGAGATTATGCTAAAACTGGCAAACGAAGTTGTTAATAACTGCATATTTGGATAAACCATATAGTGGGCGTAAAAGTAAGGGGAAATAAAGTAAATGTTTGTAAGGATCAAATATTGCAGTAGTCTTAGAAGAAAATTGTGTTCTATCTATGGAAAACTAGCACACTAACAGTGAAGTAGTCAACTGGGTGTAGCTTAAGAAGATCTATAAACTGGTACCTGGCCGCAATTAATAATTAAATCTCTGTGTGGGAATGGCAGATCTGTGCTCATATAAGTAAAGCAGTTTTCTAGTATTAAGTAAATCGTAACACAATTTTTCCCTATATAAACGGCGTCTTTCTGCTACTTTACTGTGCAAAGCAATCCTATCGACTGGGAAAGTTTCAAATGTTTAAATTTTTGTAATCCTATGGGACCAAATTATGATAAACTAACCTAAGACAAAACACACATCCATGCCCGAGGGGGGATTCGAACCTCCGAAGCGGGTGGCCGCGCGCTCCGTAACGTGGTGCTCCAGACCGCTCGGCTACCTCCGCGCGGTTCGGCAGGTTTCCAGTACTGAGATTCGCACGACGCCGTGCTCAGATTCGCAACATTACTCCACGCTCGCACTTAAGACATGTAGAACGCCGACTGTACGTACACGCCTTGCTTGCGCCGACGGAAGTCTTAAATACGTGACCTTGCACGGATTCCCGAAAGTTGTCACCTGTAGAAGACTCGGCGCCTAAACATCTTAGCAGGATGTTACAAACACCTGACAGTATTTCCGAAATTTTGTGCATCATTATTTTAAGGTCCTTATAAATAATATTAGGAAAACAAAACGCATGTCACATGGAATTAGGATTGCGAAGCCTGTTGGTACTTGGCCAGTACAAAAGAAATCTCTTGTTTTGATTCCTCCATATCATGTTCCAAACATGATACGGAAAACATGAATACAGACATCGATGAAGAAGACACACTTCGCAAGCCAGATCACTGTCCAGGTAAGTTATTAGAGATTGCCGATTTCTTTAAACAGTCGTTGGTGAATAACGCATCAAACCACGCATGTTTTTAAACATATTTTATTTTAAAGCCATTTCCAGTTTCGGGCTACGTATCTATCTTCAGATGGCTACATTTTCTTTACTTATTTACTTTTGTCAATAGCATGTTGCTTGCTTCTTTACTGTACAAAAATATTCAGAAGGTTAGAGCCCAATATAATTTGTTAACAGATAAAAATACATATTTAAGTGCTTGTATTTACTAATTAAAAAGTACAAAATGAACCAGTTTTATTCATTTACTTGAGTTCTGATGCATGGTGAAAGTTTTCTTTGATGCTTATGTGGCATTTCTTCGTGTTATAAACACTACTACATTGCAGTAAACACATGGACCTTAAATATATTGTCATGACACACTTCAGAATACTCATTACACAAGATGGGGCAGCAAACATACACTACACAAAAGCCCTGTGGGGATTATGTAACTTCCAAAGAGAAATGTACTTACGTTACGTAAATGTTACTGTACGGTTGTGTACATCTTTGATAAAAGAATGAATATCTCCGTATATAAACGATAATCTTTGCTATGTATAACAAAAACATTTTGTGTGTAGTGCCTGTTTACTGTTCCAGCTTGTACATTGAGTATTCTGAAGTTTGCCATGATAATATATTTAAAGTACAGGCTGTTACTGCACTACATTAGTATTTATAATGAGAGAAAATGTCATTAAAACACCAAAAAAGAAGTTTTCCCTCTGGGATAACTCAAATAAGTGAACACAACTGTTTCTGTTTGGTGTCTTCTGGGCCTGCGTCACAATATATGTCATTTAGAGACGTTATTTAATAAATTTCCAATTGCTGTTTTAAATACAACTATGATTTATTGCGATAGGACCTATTTCGGCATAACTGCAATTTCCGGGTAATATCAGGTATGATATATCATTGGTTTTCATGTTGTCAATCTATTTCTGAATTCATGAGTTTTAATAGAGCAAAATTTGTTGTCAAAATGTTTCAAGATTTCCTTATTTACATTTGACAGCTTCTTGACAGATAACCAACTGTCAAAAGTCAATAAGGAAATCTTAAAACATTTATGGAAGAAATATTGCTCTAATAAACTTTATGAACCATTAAATAGATTGCCAGCACGAAAGCCTACGGTATATGTCGATGTCACAACCACCTGATATAAAATTTTAAAAAAAAAAAAAAAAATTGTGTAGAAAATGTACGCATCTGAAGATGGACAAGGTAGCCCGAAGCGGGTAATCGTTTTAAAGTAAAGCATTCATAAAGCGTTATGTGGCTGGTTGTGTTATTCATTGACAAGATCAAGTATAGATAACTTAATCATAATATTATCATTATGCGATGTTCTTTTTTACATTCTGTAAGACATCGTAAAACTGTTTCACGTAACTAGCAGGACGAACATTTATGAAAGGAAGAACGTGGCGTACAGTTGGCTTTCCGACAGGGCTCTAGGAATATTTCCCCAGTGAATTCCCAAACTGCACTGGAGTAGATTTACAGGTAGGATGGAGAAATTGGCGGATGAGGTATTGGGAAGTCCCTAGTGGGTGGAGCTGACTAATCCTGTCGTTAAAACACCGCGAGAGACAAAACTCTGAGCCATTCTACAACACTCTCTCACGCCCTGCTTTAGGGTCAGAGATAATTCAAAGCACATTAGGTCCCTTTCGAAACTTATTGCGATTGTTATTCCTTTTTAAATCGAAATGCAGTTGGAACGCAGTAACGTTAATTTGCTGAGTTGTAATTGAAGCCAGTCACTGGAATTACCATAGCTGTCAGCTACAGAAGCACTCTGATGGCTTCGTAGCAATCCGCGATCCAAATTAATTTCTGTGCGCCAACTAAAGTTCATTAGGGAAATGGAAATCGCTAGCACGTTCCCACGCACGCTGATAGACGCCTATGGTCTGCTTTTATCGAGAGGGGGTAGAATTGGCTCCTATTATATATGCCAGCATAATTTTTAAACAATGTACCTCTAATTGACAATTTACAGTGTGTATGAAGTAAGTGACTGAGTAATTAAGTTGTTCTGATACCACAGAATTACGCCATTAACATTTGCGTAAAGATAAGGGCCAAATAACGGAATAAATAAAAAACTTTTACTACCAGGAAATTCAACCACAATAAAGGTTTTGCATGTTGATTATTGCAAACCAGAAACCAGTGGGCAGCATTACACAAATACCGTCATCAAAAAAAATGTTCAAATGTTTGTAAAGCTTATGGGACTTAACTACGGGGTCATCAGTCCCTAAACTTACAAACTACTTATGAACTACTTACGAACTAAGACGACACAAATATCCATGCCAGAGGGGGGATTCGAACCCCCGACCGTAGTGGCCGTGATGACCGTGACTGGAGCGCCTCAGTCACCTCGGCCACCGCGGCCGGCAATACCGTCATCACCTCCTTCGATCGGGCAGGTTAATCATGATTAGTTTTTGAAGTTTCCCATCAGTTTTTGTCTTTTCCCCCACTTTACGTTACGGTAGTAACACTAAAAGTGATGCTTTGCAATCGCTTTTTGACATCTCTAGATTTAAATGAAAATATCGGCTTAACCGTTCAGCTGAGACGAAAACAGAATTTGTGAAGGAAAAAATTGTCTACAAGTTTGCTCATTTTTCTGCATAACTTGCACCGTTTCAGAGATACTTACAAAAATAACGGTGATTTTACGTAAACCAGTAAGTGAAAAAGAGATCAAAGTAAGGCGGCAAGACAGGTGATATTATCACAACAGTAGAGTCGTAATAGTATCATCCGTCAGTGTTTTAAGAACAGAAATGATTCTGATATGTGTAAAAGGAATTCATTATGATTAAATCCGTAGACAGAATTAGTTGTGACAAGTTCATCGACATTCAAAATTTGTCAGTATTTACAACTGTAGACGATAAAGAAATTATGCCGATTCATGGTAAAATGTCGTTATTAGCAAATAAAGTTATAACATAAAACAACCAGCCAATGAGAAATATCAAGTGGATATTATCTCAATATCGTGTTTTAAATAGGTAATAATATGATTCCCCAACGGCGACCCAATCATAAAAAATCTTCATTTTAGCACTGTTAACAAAGATCGAGAACAATTTATTAAACAAGATAAACATAAAACCTGAATTTTTACCGGGTTGGTTAACCGACGTTCTAATAGAGGGGTATCTTTACAGATTATCGGAAATACACCCCTACGTTTTCGTGTGTGCTGTTTGGCTATTTTAAACAATCCTACTCCCATGATCCACACATTTTTCCGAGTTGCGGTGGTTGCGTGCTTCAGCGATACATATAGTAGTACCGAAGGTTAACCACAGGGAAGGATTGTCTGTGGAGAGGTCAGACGAACGTGTGGTTCCTGAAGAAGGACAGCAGTTTTTTCAGGAGTTACGGAGGCATCAATCTCGATCACTGACTGAGCTGGCATTGTTACATAAGCTAATGTGGCTTTGCCATATAGTTACTGCGAATGGCTCAGAGCAAGGGAAAATCACAGCCGTTAAATTTTCCGAGGACAAGCAGCTCTACTGTATGAATATATGATGATGGTATCCTCTTGGGTAAAATATTTAGGAGCTAAAATAGTTCCCCATTCTAATCTCAGGGCACGTACTACTCAGGAGGATGTGGTCATCAGGAAAGACAACCCTGGCATTCTACGCAGCGGAGCGTGGAATGAATCGGTAGGGGGGACAGGAAATTTAAAAAGGGAAATGTATAGGCTGAAGTTAGACGTAGTGAGTGGTAACGAAGTTCGATAAAGAGATGAACAAGTTTTCTGGTCAGTTGAATACAGGGTTATAAAAACAAAATCAGTTGGGAGTATCAGAGGAATAGGCTTAATAAAGAATAACAGAATAGGAATGCGAGTAAACTGCTATGAACTGCACGGTGTTCGACTTATCCAATACGGACCACGTATACGGTTAATATGCCTGTTAGCTTTGCCGATGATGACTAGTTAGAAAAAAATTGTGATGAGCTAAAGGAAGTCATTCGGACAGTTACAAGAGACGTAAGCTTGATTATCACGGGGGACTGGAATGCATTCGTAGGAAAAGGAAGGGAGTGGAAAAAAGAAATGAAAGGGAAAGTTGCCGGGTTGAATTTTGCATAGAGCGTCATTTAATCAAAACAAAAAAAAATTGGTTTAAGATTAACAAAAGGCGGTTGTATACGTGGAACAGAGCACGAGACACTTGAAGGTACGAGACAGACATCATAATGGTAAAACACAGATTTCGGAATATGTTTTTAAACTATAAGACGTATCACCACCCCCATGAACCACAGAAATTGCCGAGGTGGGGTGGCTTGCGTGCCTAAACGATAGAAATAGCCGTACCGTAGGTACAACCAGAACGGAGAGGTATCTGAGGAGACGCGAGACAAACCTGTGGTTCCTGTAGAGGAGCAGCAGCCTTTCCAGTAGTTACAGGGGCAGCAACCTGGATGATTGACTGAGCTGGCGTTGCAACATCAGCTTATGTGGCTTTGCCATACAGCTACTGCGAACGGCTGAAAATAAGGGGAAACTACAGCCGCTATTTTTTCCAAGGACATTCAGTTGTACTGTATGTATATATAATGATGGCATCCTCTCGAGTAAAATATTCCGGAGGTAACATAGTCCCTCATTCGGATCTCCGGGTTGGGACTACTCAGGAAGATGTGATCATCAGGAAAGACAACATTGGCATTCTACGGATCGGAGCGTGAAATCTTAGATCCCTTTATCGGGTAGGGAAGATAGAAAATTTAAAGAAGTTCAGTGGAAAGAGAAACAGGATTTCTGTTTAAGCGAGTACAGGATGATAAATACAGCATCAGTTGCGGGTATTACAGGTGTAGCTGTGATAATGAATAAGAAAATTAGAATGCGGGCAAACTACTACGTGTAGCGCAGTGATCGCATAATCATAGTCAAGATAGATACGAAGCTAATATTGAACACAATAGTACAGGTTTATATGCCCACTAGCTCTGCCAATGACGAGGAGATCGAAGAAATGTATGAGGAGGTAAAGGAAATTGTTCAGACTATTAGGGGAAAGGAGAACTTAATTGTGATGGAAGACTGGAATTCGGAAGTAGGAAAAGGAAAGCAAGGGAAAATAGTAGGTGAATATGGACTAGGCAACAGGAATGAAAGAGGAGATCGCTTGGTAGAATTTTGCAAGGAACATAATTTAATCATAAAAAGTTTAAAAATCACGAAAGAAGGTTGTATACGTGGAAGAGACCAGGATACCCTGGAATGTACCAGATGGATTTTATAATGGTAAGACATAGATTTCTGAACCAGGATTTCCACTGTAGGACATACCCAGGGGCTGATATAGACTCTGACCATAACTTGTTGGTCATGAACTGTAGGCTGAAACTGAAAAAACTGCAGAAAGGTAGGAAAATAAGGAAATGGGACCTGGAGAAATTGAAGAAACCTGACGTTGTTGAGAATTTCAGAGGGAGCTTTAGGAAACAATTGACAGAAACGGGTGGAAATAAAACAGGTGAAGAAGAATGGGTGGCATTGAGAGATGAAATAAAGATGGCAGCAGAGAACAAAATAGGTAGAGAGGCAAGACCTACAAAAAGTTCTTGGATATCACAGGAAATACCAAATTTAATTGGTGAAACGAGAGAATATAAAAATGCACCAAATGAAACAGACAAAATGCAGTACAGACGACTAAGCAATGAGAGTAACAGGAAGTGTAAAATAGCTAAGCAGGAGTTGCTAGAAGGCAAATGCAGGTCTGTAGAAGAATGTATAAATAGGGGAAAAATAGATACCGCCTACAGGAACATAAAAGAAACGTTTGGAGACAAAAAAGCAGCTGTATATATATATAAAACTAATATGGAAAACCAGTTCTCAGCAAAGAAGGGAAGGCTGAAAGTTGAAAAGAGTATGTAGAGAGGCCCTACAAAAACAATATTGTAGGAAGCGAAGAGGATGTACAAGGAAGATGATGAAATAGGAGATACTATACTGAGAGAAGAATTTGACAGCTCACTGAAAGATGTAAGTCGAAACAAGGCACCTGGAGTGGACGAAATACCCTCAGAACTACTGAATTGTTGTTGGATGTTTAGAGGGGACAAAACTGCTGGGTTTTCAGAACCCTTTCCCCAGCTAAGAGTTCACACCAATAAAACTGAACCATCTATGATGTAGCACTCTACCAGTATACGCTGGGGACAGAGTGTCAGTTGATGGTAAAATGATAATTTACAATGGAAGGCACATTACTTGTTAACCAAAGAGGCAACGAACCTAAAATATTATAGTAGAAGAGTGTGGCTGGCTGATCGCAGTGATAATACAGGATGAGCCATCCACTCTGCGTGCAGTTAAAATCTCCAGTTAAGGACCTGAGAGATACTTCAAGACCCGAGAAATCAAGCAAATGTGCCTACCCCTAAATAGATCGGTAAAAGCAAGCTGCGCGAATAAAACCTAAAACACGGTCGACCATAGTAGCACCGTCTCCTAACGTAAAAGAAAGTGGATCTGGCAGATTAAAAGATTGTCGCAAGGCAACTAAAAGTGGACAGTCCACCAGAATGTGGACCACCGTCAAGGGGGCGCCACAGTCACACTGTGGCGCGTCCTTCGACCCAACAAGGTGGCCATGCGTCAGTCATGTGTAGCCGATTCGTAGGCGACAGAGAACAACCGGTTCCCTACGAGGTGACCGCAGGGAGGACTTCCATGCGGCCATAGATAGCTTCACTGCACGAAGCTTGTGTGGTTGAGCAGAGTTAGACCACTCGGAATTCCAAAGGTTAAGTATCTTCCGATGGAACTCCAGTCGGAGATCGCTCTCCGGAAGACCAATCACCAACTGGAGGTAGTAGCCTGCTTAGCCAGCTGACCCAAATGTTCGTTTCCAGGAATGCCAATGTGGCCCGGGGTCCAAACAAAGACCACAGAGCGACCAGATCAAACAAGTCTGAAAACAGACTCCTGAATTGATCGCACCAAAGGGTGTTGGTGCGCACTTGCCAAGGGCTTGCAAGCCACTCAGGGAGTCAGAACAGATAACCGGAGACTCCCCAGGGCAAGCTCTGAGATGTTCAAGTGCCCGATAGATGGCAACCAATTCCACAGTGAACACGCTACTTCCACAGGGCAGTGTATACTGTTCGATATGCTCATCATGGGCATAAGGATACCCATCACGGCAGCCGACAAGGGAACCATCCTTGCACACAATTTCTGCTCCATGGAACTACTCCAAAACCGCCTGAAACTGGCAACGGTGATTCAGCAGTGGAACAGAGGCTTTTGAGGCATGTGACAAGTTCAGCTGAGCCTGCAGACGTATAAGGGACTAAGGGGCGGTGCGGGAAGAGTAGTGGAAAATGGGAGGGATGGGAAGGGACTCCAGTGAGGACAGAATGGAGCAAACAAGAACAGCATGGGAGACCGGACCTCAGCTGTTGTCGTGGTGACGCGGTTGCTGGGAAAAGAAACGGGTACGGACTCCAGCTTCAGCAAAGAGGCTTGCCACTGGACTTGTCCGAAAGGACCCTGTTGCTAAACGGACGCCAATATGGAGGATAGGGTCAAAGACTCGCAGTACAGATGGGGCTGCTGAATCGTAAACAAAGCTCCTGTAATCAAGGCGGGATTAAATGAGGGCCTTATAGATCTGCAAAAGACTTGGATGGGCGGCTCGCCAACCAGTGTGGCTGAGGCATCGTAAAATATTTAAGTGCCACCAGCTCTTCTTCCTGAGTTGACGAAGATGTAGAACCCAAATGAGCCGGCTGTCGAAGAGCATACCGAGAAATCGGTGAGTCTCTTCGACACGAAGCAGTTCGTCGTACAAATAAAGCTCTGGGTCAAAATGGACACCGCGGCGGCGGCAGTAGTGCATAATCCGTGTATTCGATGGAGTCGAGGCCCACGACCGCGCCTTTTGGATGACTCTCTGCAGACGTCTTTCAGCTACACTAATGGTAGCTGAGCTGAAGTATAAAAAAAAAGTCATCGGCAAACAAGGAAGAAGACACCGATGACCCCATAGCCTCCGCAAGACCATTGATAGCAATTAAAAAGAGAGGGACACGAAGGACGGAGCCCTGTGGGACTTCGTTCTCCTAGACTCAGGGGAAGCTGAGGGAGCTACCAACCCGTTCCAGAAAAGAGCGAAAGAAAAGAAAGTTGTGAATAAAAAGCGGAAGCTTACCCTGAGGCCCCATCCCTGCAGTGTAGCAAGAATTTGGTGGTGCCAGGTGGTGTCGTAAGCCTTCCTGAGGTCAAAAAGGATGGCATCAAGGTGTTCATGTCTGCTAAATGCCGTGCGGATGGCAGACTCCCGAGCCACAATGTTATCTACAGTGGAGCGGCTTTGGCGGAAAGCCCCTGTCGTGGGAATCACAGACCCCGATGTTCGAGTATCCACATGAGCCGTCGACTCACCATACGTTCTAACAGCATGAAAAGAACGTTGGTGAGGCTAATCGGGCGGTAACTATCGGCCACCTGTGGATCAGTACCAGGTATAAGCACTGGGATAGTGATGCTTTCCCGCCATTGTGTCGGGAAAGCCCTCTCTGCCCACAGATAGTTGAACAAGGCAAGAAGCTGGTGCTGAAACTCTGCTGGAAGGTGCCGGATAAACTGACTGTGCATCCGGTCTGGTCCTGGGGAGGTATTGGGGCATGCTGAGAGTGCAGTTTGGAATTCCCATTCGCTGAATGGAGAATTGTAAGTTTCTTGCCGGCGCGTATGGAAAGGCCGGCGCCGTTCAACCCGGTCTTTAAGTGCACGGAAGGTTGCACTGTACGCTGCAGTTTCGGAGTTGCGAGAATAATTCTCCGCCATATGCTCAGCAATAGCAGTGGCGTCAGTGCATACAGTACCCTGAATCTGTAAGCTGGGGATTGCTGCTGACGTACGGTACCCAAAGAGGCGTCTAACGTGTGACCACAACTTAGATGGCGAAGCGCGAGAGCCGATGCTAGCGACCTGCTTCCTCTGCCGGATGAGATGTCCAGCTATGGCCCGACGCCGTTTGAAGGCTATCAGGGTGTCTATGGTGGGGTAGCGCCGATGGAATTGGAGTGTTCGCCGACGTTCCCAAATGGCTGCAGCGATCTCTGGCGTCCACCAGGGCACGGACTTGCGCCAGAGGTGCTGGAAACAGTGGTTTCAGCGGCAGCATTCACCTGACAAACCGCCGCGTCCATGTTGGCAGGCACTGGCACAGGAAAAGTAGCAGTGGAGGTGTTATCCTGCCATCGAGGTGGGCAGCTTGCAGGTTGGAAATGAAGGTACGACTCAAAGATCGGAAAGTGGTCGCTTCCGCAAAAGGTCATCGTGGGTCCTCTAGCGGAAATGTGGGAGCAGACTAGGACTACATAGAGAGAGGTCGATTGCCGAGTAGGTGCTCGCATTACGCAAAACTGCGTGGGAGGCCAGTGTTTAAAAAACTGATGTCCTGCTGTAACAGAAACGTCTCTATATCCATACCGCGAGCTGTCGTCTGTGTCCCGCCCCATAATGGGTGGCGGGCATTAAAATCCCCCAAAAGGAGAAATGGCGGGGGTAGTTGCGCAATCACTGCAGCCACATCCGAGGGAAGGTAAATGGAACAGACGGTGAATTCCTGCCCTGTGCGGATTCGAACAGTGACTGCCTCTAGTGTCGTTTGGAGAGGCACAGCAGCACTAGGGACAGTTGCAAGGATGTAAACAGTGACACCACCTGAAGCTCTATCGCATGTAGCCCGGTTACGGTAATAGTCCCGATAGCCTCGAAGGGCTGGGGTCCTCTGAACAGGAAACCACGTTTCCTGCAGCGCCAGACAAAACACTGGGATGCGGCACTACAACTGCTGTCAGCTATGTGCTTGAAGGGCCGGGAGAGCTTCTCAGACACGGCCTCGGGGGCTGATGAAGAGCATGAGGCCCTTCGATCAGCAGCAAGGGGACCCTTCAGCAATTTGCTGGGATCCTCTTTGCCATGTGCAGAAGCGTCAGAAGGGAGCGTCCCAAGGGACCCGTTCCGAGCGAGAGGGGCTGAAGAAGGCTTATCTTTCCCCGGCTTAGAGGTGGTGTCCCAAATGTTTGAGCATTTGTTGCTCCCACAGTGAAAAGAGTGTGAGTCACCGAAGAGGAAGTGTCCCCAACAGTCAAGGGGGCAGGAAGCCCACTGGCAGTGGTTCAGTACACGATAAACTAGGCACTGTACATGACGGTGAGGCTGCTGTGGCATACGAATTGGTCATATGTACAGGATGGAGCTTCTGATACTTCCGTTTCGTCTCCGATTACGTCAGTCGGTCCCGGGTCTTATACTCCATAATCTTCTGCTCTTGCTGCAGAACAGAGCACGTAGATGAACAACGGGAGTGATTCTGGCTGCAGTTTACACATACTGGGGGGAGGGTTGCAAGGGACGTTCGGATGGACTACACGTCCGCACTCCCGACATCTAGGATTGGCATCACATCGGGAGGACATATGCCCAAACCCCCAGCACTTAAAAAAACGCATAGGGGGAGGAACATAGGGCTTTACGTCACACCGGTAGATCATCACCTTGACTTTCTCAGGCAATGAATCACCCTAGAAAGCCATGATAAAGGCGCCGGTAGCGACTCGCCGAATGAAATGTACTCCCAGCGTTGCAAGTTGGCATGTGGTTCTTCATCCAATTGCAGCAACAAGTCTTTATAGAATATTATTCTCTGGACCATGTTCAAGGTCTTGTTTGGCGTTATCGTTGTGGAAACTTCACCCAGCTTGTCATAGGCAAGCAAGGCCCACGACGGGGCTGGGGATGACGTAGTTATTAAGACTGACCCAGAGCGCATTTTCGACATCCCTTCAACCTCATCGAACTTCTCGACGAAGAACAAGGGCTTCGTAGACTTGAATGATTCCCCTTCATTACAGCTACATACAAGGTATTTCGGGGCATAAGCTTCACCCTGACGTCTGGCCCGACGTTCCTTCCATTGTGTGGCTACGTTTGGGGATCGTATTCTGCGGCATTATATTCGCCTCGACCTCTCTTAGAGACACCGGTTATACGTCCGGCAACGTTATGGGATGTTTTCATGGTGTTCCCACGAGCAGCTAAAGATATAAAGGTCCACCCAGGCATATCCTCGCTTGCCTGGGTAAGCGGCAGGTTCCTCAGAGATTGCTCGCTAGAGACAGTTCAACCTCAAAAGCCATGCATCTCCTTCGTACGTAGTACACCTTGAGATTGAGGATTTTTTATAGAGGTTTGTACCGTCCTCGCGACTCAGGCGATTAAGTCAAGATCCCCGGGCTCTGGAACGTACAACGTTTTACAGTCGCGCCGAACGATGGTCGTTGAACGACGCATAGAGCTTACGGTATAGCGGACTGTTGGCGCTACACAGCCCACGGCTCAGTACCCCAGGTTCGCCAAACCCGTACTCAGCAAATTAATGCTGACCCCTCAGGGGTCAGAACTACTGAAGTCTCTGGGAGAGCCAGCCTTGTGCATAAGATGTATGACACTGGGTAAATGCCCTCAGACTTTAAGAAAAATCTACTAATCCCCATTACAAAGAAAGCAGGCGCAGACAGGTGAGAAAATTACAGAAACATCAGTTTAATAAGTCATGGTTGCAAAATTTTAACACGAATTATTTAGTGAATGATGGAAAAGCTGGTAGAAGCCGACCTTGGGAAGACCAGTTTGGATTCAGGAGAAATGTAGGAACACAGGAGGCAATCATCACTTTACGGCTTATCTTAGAAGATACATTAAGGAAAGACAAACCTACAGTTCTAGCTTTTGTAGATTTGGAGAAAGCTTTTCACAATGTTGGTAGCAATACACTATTAAAATCCTGAAATTAGCTGGAGTAAAATATAGGGAACGGAAGATTATTTACAACTTGTACAAAGCCATACAGCAGTATCCAGAGTTGAATGGCATGAAAGGGATGCAGAGATTGGGAAGGTGTAAGACAGGGTTGTAGCTTTTCCCCAATGTTATTCAATTTGTACGTTGATCAAGCTATAAAGGAAAGCAAGGAGATATTTTGACAAGGAATTAAAGTTCAGGGTAAAAGAAAAAAAACTTCCGTTTTGCTGATGACATTGTAATTCTGTAAGAGACAGCAAAGCACCTGGAAGAGCAATTGAACGGGATGGACAGTGTCTTGAAAGGATCATATATGATGAACATTAACAAGAGCAAAACAAGGGTAATGTAATGCAGTCTTAGAAAAACTGAAGGAATTAAATAAGGTGACGAATCAATAAATGTGGTAAATGAGTTTTATTGTATGGACAGTAAAATAACACATGATGGTCACAGTACAGAGATTATAAAATGCAGAATGGCAATGGGAAAAAAAGCGTTTTTGAAAAAGAGAAATTTGTAAACATCTAATATTAAGCATAAGGATGTCCTTTCTGAAGGAATTTGTGTGGACTGTTGCCTTGTATGGGAGTGAAACTTAGACGATAAACAGTGCGGACAGGAAGAAGATAGAGTCTTTTGAAAAGTGGTTTTACAGAAGAATGCTGAAGATTATGTGGGTGAATCGCGTAACTAATGAGGAGGTACTGAACAGAATTGGGGAAAAAAGGAATTTCTGGCATACCTTGACTAAAAGAAGGGATCGATTGGTAGGACACATTATAGACATCAAGGAATTGTGAATTTAGCTTTGGAGGAAATTGTGAGGGGTAAAAATCGCAGAGGGAGACCAAGAGGTGAAATTAGTAAGCAAATTCAAATGGTTGTAGGTTGCTGTTCTTATGAGGAAATGAGGAGGCTTGCTCAGGATAGAGTAAGGTGGAAAGCTGCATCAAACCAGTCTCCGGACTGAAGACCACGACAACAACAAGTCATATCAAGGGTCAGATGTAGACCTTGAGGATATCTTAATGGTTATGAACTGCAGACCGAAATTGAAAAAAAAAAAAAAAAAAAAAAAAAAAAAAAAAAAAAAAAAAAAAAAAAAAACTGCAGACAGGTTAAAAATAAGAAGATGCAACCCAGATAAACTGAAAGAAATTGAGCCACTTCAGAGTTTCAGATGGGGCTTAGACAACAAATGTCAGACAGTGGAGGAAATAACAGATTTGAAGATGAATGTGGAGCTTTGAGAGAGCAGATATTGAAGGCAGCAGACGACCAAATTGGTAGATAAACAAGACCTACGAACAATCTTTGATTATCGCAGAAAATACTGAATTTAATTGAGGAAAGGAGACAAAAAGAATACAAAAAAAGAACAACTTGCAGTCCACGCGTACTCCACTGCTCTTACGAGGAAGTTAGAAAACTTCATGGACTATCTGTCGACATTATCGGTCCGATTGTATTTATGCAACATGAAAGTTACGGATTAATTTAATTGTAATTAGCTGAAAACCAGGTCAGTAGCGAGTGTTTAGTTATTCCATAGTCACGTAGTCCATCTCCTCTTCAATCTTCTCTCACTCTGTCCAACTGTTTCCCTCCCATCTCTGTGCCCATCTCCTACCCTTCTTTTTGCTGATCTCTTTCTCTACGTCCATCCATCTCCGCGTCCTCTCACTCTCTCTCACTCTCTCTCTCTCTGTTTATTCCACCCCTTCTGTTCATCTCCTACTTACCCTGTCTGTTAGGTATATCAACTTTCGTGGTGATCAGTGTAACAATGTCATAGTTTACGCTGACTTTTGGGTTATAAAAGTCCTCCCCTCGTCAACATCCGAACTTTCTAATTATTAGTAGAATGGTAATTGTAGGGAACCCTCATATTTTGATGGTCAAGTGTTCAAAATTTCATCAAGATCAGAATAACACTAGATGCCGTCGAAGTTCATGAATAAAGTTTTTGTTTTGAAAGAAAAGTGTGAAAAATTGTAAAAGTGTGAATAGATCGAAGTAAAATTGTCTTACAGTATGAATTGTAAACAAACAAACGAGGTGATATTTTCTTTATATACAATGTCTGACAATAATGTTCTGTGATTTGTCGTGTAACTAGAACATGGATGAACTATGAATTACAGTTACGTTACTGTCGCTATAAGTAGTCACCTCCCATAACTATGCACCGCTGAGATCTGCAATACATGTCCTGCAAATTTTGCACAATGTCTTCTTTGGGACGATATTCAAAAGCCTGGTCACGTTTTGTTGGTGTCAGGAATATCGTCAGATCTCTCCTTTCAAAGCCAGTTAGAGTCCAGGAATTGTGAGGATGTCTGGTGGATTGAGATCCGGCGAGTACAAGTGGCACGTCAACGCTTGTTCATACACAGCCAATATCGTCAAACAGTTCCTGTCGGATCTAAATCCTACAGACTTCTTCCTATTCCCTCGCCTCAAACTCACTTTGAAAGGAAAGAGATTTGACGATACTGCTGATATCGACCGAAACATGACAAGGCTTTTGAACACCATCCCAAAGGAAAACTTCATTAAAGTTTCCAGGACATTCATTTCAGTGCTCAGTGGTGCATAGGTACGGGAGGTGACTATTTCGATGAAAAGTAAGGTAGCAGTAGTTCATAGTTCATCTTCATTAATGTTGCAGTACTATTTCACAAGAGTTTTTCGTTTAGATGCCTGCACGTGCATCAGTCAGTAGACGGCAGTTGATACATTTATTTATTACTAGATGACCCAGTGAACTTAGTATCACTCACATCTTAATATAAACCATATTAATTTAAATGATATATATTGTAGACCCAGTAGCTTTATAAAGGCATCATCAGGTAGCTTAAGTATCCGCTCGATAATGGGCGAAAAGAGTCACGCACACATGTCCAGGATAATGTTCATGTCACATTCCTGGAAATTCAGTGATGATTTAACCGGTGATAAAATATGGAAATATTGCGAGGAAAATTTAGATTTAAAATATGTAAAATAATGACTTGGTTTTTGTGTTGTGTGCGTTCAGAAAAATGCTTTGAAAGAGTAAATTTCGCTTTACACCATCTGAACCCGTATATGAAGTGTCAAAGGTAAACATGAATTGTTGTTCGTTAGTCTCGCTAAAACACGAAAACGGCTGAATCGATTTGGCCATATATCATTACATAAACCACTTAATCTATTGTGATGAAATCTGGTGTGGAGTTAGCTTCAGCGTTGAAGTACCAGATAAAATACATTAGAAAGTGTGAAACATAAGATATATTTTTTGATTTGAAGTATATAAAGTGAAATAATTACTCTCTGAAAAAGATATTTACTCGTTGACTTCTCAACTATTTTACAGAAGTTATAATGCATTGTCCCTTTTGTAAAAAGTAGATAGAACGGCAGAACAACAGAGGTACCCAGGAAAAAAGTATATATAATGAACAAAAAAAAAAAAAAAAAAAAAAAAAAAATACAAAAAAACTACACCTCTCTGTTGTCCGAATAGTCAGTTACAGTGCTGAATTCAATAAAAAACATATTGAAAAATGCACCTTCAGTTTTTCTAAAATTTTCCAATTTTTCTGTACTTTCTTCCAATAAAATTATTTCATACAAAGCTTGTCCTGTCAATCCATACTCAAGTGTTGCTCTTACAACCATGTGGTAATTGATTTTCATTCATAGAAAAAAATCGCTTTCGGTTTTTCCTAACTTTTCCTAATTTCTGGGCAACGTTTCTAAATTTTTATTTGATGCAAACCTTCCTCTTGCTTTCAACGTGAAATATACAAATTTTTATTGCAATTGGACTAACGGTATTGACAGCTCACTGAAAAAAGCTGTTTCAGTTTTTCCTGATTTTTCTCTTTTCCGGACAACTTTTCCATATTTCATCACCGTTTAAACCTTCCCTGGACTTGCACGAATATTTCAAGATTAAAATTAGCGAGATCGGTTCATCTGTTCTCGAATTTTAGCAAGACTAACGAAAAGCTATATATATATATATAGGGAGAGAGAGAGAGACAGATTTATTTATTTAGCCTGACCAAATTATGGCCAACAGGCCCACTCTTACTTCGGCCCAGGTTTTTACACATACAATACATTTTACGTCTGAGATACCTAAAATATAAGAATGCTTTTAATAAATAAACGATTAATAAGGTATTAATAACATAATTTAGACAGATTAAAATTGTGTGCCGGAACCGGGACCCGAACCTGGGACCTTTGCCTTTCGCGGGCAAGGGCTCTACCGACTGAGCTACCCCGACACGACTCACGATGCCGCCTCACAACTTTACTTCCGCCAGTACCTCGCCTCCTACTTTCCAAACTTCACAGAAGCTCTCTTGCAAACACGCAAGACTAGCACTCCTGGAAGAAAGGATATGGTGGAGACATGGCTTAGCCACAGCCTAATGGATGTTTCCAGAATGAAACTTTCACTCTGCAGCGGAGTGTGCGTTGATATGAAACTTCCTGGCAGATTAAAATTGTGTGCCGGAACCGGGACCCGAACCTGTGACCTTTGCCTTTCGCGGGCAGAGTGAAAGTTTCATTCTGATAATTTAGACAGATTAAATACATGTGAAATTGATGTAAAGAAATACTATTGACTGAACTCTAATAAGATTAATACTAGTAGTAACACTGAGACAGCCTCTGCAGCTGCTAACGACGTGATAGGAATAACAACATTGATATTATCAGATACAAAATGTACTTTTGAATTTGCAGAAACTGATTAACACTTGTGTAATTCTGATAGACGGAAGTTAGGAAAGTTTTACCTGGCGAGAACAGTTTCAACTGCAGATTGTATCAGGAAGCTTGCTTTGCTTTAGTAAATAATCCATTAACTGTCGTTTGAAGTTGGCAGCGTTATTCAGTTCTGTGATATAATGATGGAGATTGTTCCAGAGTCTGGTTCCTGCTACTGAAAAGAATTTTTAGAAAGCGGCTGATTGATGGGTGGGGACAGAAAGGGTTTTGCTCTGATAGGACGTGTACATCTGTTACGTTGATCAGATAGAGCGTTACGGTCGAGGAAAGAAATGACGGACAGTGTACGTTAATAAGAGATTAGAGGAAACGGAGTAAATGAAAATCTCTGCGCATTTCAGTACTGAGCCAGGATAGCTGCATGTCAGACGTTGAAATCCGATCAAAGAGACGGATGTTACACATATGTCGAAGACAGGAGTTCATGACTAGTTCCAGTTGTCGTAAGCTTTCCCAAGAAAGACCTCGTAAGATAACAGCGCTGCAATCAATTACTGGAATTACTAGTGTTTGTAGAAGTTTCGTTCTAAGGTTGAGAGCAAAAGGACTTGTTATATTTCTGTAGGGCATGAATAGATTCTGATGCCATTTTACACACTGGGGCTGTGTAATCAGCCAAATTTCGTTAGTCATCTATTATCAGTCCTAGACATTTTGCCGAGGGCGAAAAACAAAGATTTGTGCTATTTAATATCAATGATGTAGACATTCGCGACATTTCTGACTAATAAGCCTAGAATAACCTACCAGCATCGCTTGTGTTTTGCTTGGATTGAGCTTTAATCCTTTATTCTGTGCCCATTTTGATAGTGCAGTGCATAAATACCAGCATTGAAAGTCTCGATGGCTGTTTTCTGGTCTCTTCGTTTTGCACTTAGATATAGCTGGAGATCATCGGCATACATGTGGTATTTACAAAAGGACATAACAGATGACACGTCAGTCACGTACAATGAAAACAGTATTGATTCCTGTGTTCCGCCTGATAGTACATTTCTCCATTGTGACTTGGTACCGGAATGACGAACACTAGATGCGATCTCACGTTTGAGCGAAACCATTGCACCGCACTTTGACTGAAATGTAGGCTGCTAAGTTTGGGAAGTGATATATGGAGTAATATATGGAAGTCCTCGGTGTCGAAGGCTTGCTAAAGTATAAAAAAGACATGATAGTCACCTCTTGTCTATCAAAATTCAAACGTTTGTAAAGCGGCGTCATCAGTTCCTAAACTTATAAACTAAGTTATACTAAAGGCGACACAAACATCCGTGCCCAAGGGAGGATTCGAACCTCCGACGCAGGAGGCCATGCGATCCGCAACTTGGTGCTCCAGACCGCTCGGTTACTACCACGTGGCTCTTGTCTATCCATTGCCAGCTTCAGGTCGTCTGTTACTTTTATGAAAGCAGATGTTGTGCTGCGATATTTGCGGAAACGTGACTGGTGTTCGTACAGACGGTTATTAGTAGTCAGGTAGCGGGTTAGCTAGTCTTGTACTACATGTTCTAGGGCTTTGGATAGTGGGGGAAGACAGCAGATATATCGATAATCAGAGGGTGGAGGGTGCTGTGGCAATGTTCTCCTTTTTTGGCAGTCCACGATTCCATGCATCAGGAAAAACATTTGTGGCGGAGGACTGATTGAATATATCCGTTATAATGCGTAGCAGTCGATCTATAACGAGCTTAATCATTTGGACTGTGATGCCATCGTCCCCGGTAAACGCTGATGTAATACATACAATAGAATTTTTGATTGTATTTCCAGTAACATGATTAAGACCGTCGGTTATCTTCTTGATGTGGTCAATAAGTGTTCGTGGTCTGTTTAAATGTTGTTGGTTAACAATTAGCTTCCCAGGTCATTTTTCTGTCACACTGTGACCCAGCTGCGGTCTGTCAGACTGCAATTTTCAAATAATCATAAATAGTTCTGATTGTTATCTAAGTGAACTAATTCAGTTTATTACGCAAGAGGATACTTTTTTCTACACAAATTCTGTAAAAGGAATACATTTTAAAATTAATTTCATGAGATATATATATTCAAACGTAAAACTGAAGAACATGGACTTAACATTACATTATTTTCTCACAGATTGACTGTTACGTTTCTGCTTGTAAGTGGTGTGACAAATATAGTTGAATGTACCTTCCAAATTATATCACATTACGACATGTAGTTCATGAGATATCTAATATATAAAGCAGAGCGTCCGTATGTTTGTACGTGTTGCATACAAATCTACAGTTGTGTTCCAGTCTTTATGAAATTTTGTACACGTAAGTTTCAATCCATAAGGACGGTCGCTGTAAGTGTAAGAATCACATACGATGTACAGTTCACGAGATATGACGTCATAAACAATGAGATGCACGGAAAATGCTGCATTTTGCAACAATGCTGCTCATTTTCTTCTAAACCATTGAACCGATTTCAACAAAATTTGGAACACAAATTCCTTACCTTGAGGTAACAATTGCTGCATGGTTAAGAATCACATACGGCACATGGTTCGAAAGATATTACGTCATAACAAATAGAAATCGCAAAAAATGCCATATAATGCGGCGAGACTTTCGAAATACACTATTTGAGAATGACAGTGAATGACAGTACTTAGCGACTTTCAACAAACTTTAAACATAATTTCAAACCTTTATTAAACTTTTTCTCGCCGGCAACCATAGTAAAATGATGAAAGGAAAAAAGTTTCTCGCTTACTACTTTTTCGCTGTATATGGAGTAAAACTACGGCATTCTGTATGACGTTACAATTTATAATTTGTACATTACTAATCATAGCTGCAGTATATTTTACAGACAGTATACACAAATATAGTTGAATGTACCTTCCAAATTATATGACATTACGAAATGTAGTTCGTAAGATATGGGCACATAAACGATAACGTTCCGCTGTTCAGGGACTAAAACTGTGGCATTCGCTATGACGTTACAATTTATAATTACTACACTACAAATTGTAGCCACAGGAAATTTTACAGACAGTATACACGCATATAGTTGAGTGTTGCGAGGGTGAAAGATCGGGGTGAGTGTTTAAATAGGGAAAGATTAATTTTTAAGACTCACAACCGCCATCTGCGAACCAAATTCCTAAACATGCAAAAACACTGGAACTGTGATTGCTACTGTTTGACTCGTTTTCTAGGGGATGATATCACACGTTCGCAGCTTTCCTACCCTGCATATGATTAACAAACAAATTCATAATAAAGTAAGTTCATGTGAGAAAAAGGGTGTAATAACTACTATTTTTGAAAACACGTGAAAGTTCACTTTATGTTGTTTATTACACCATATTAAAACCCTGTGGCTGATACGTCTGTACGTCGACACATTTATCAAATAAAGTTATAGCTCGTGAGTTCCCAGACAAAATGAATATTTGTCGCAAATTGTTTTCACACCATGTGCCTGTCTCAAACACCGTTTATGTTCATGCCTATGCGACGACACGAGTTACATTAACAAAACACAGTCACTTTAATTCTGTGCGATGCACACCTTGTTCCACCGGCTAAATATTCACAACACACAGTAGCACTCGATTCAACTTGGTGCAGTCTACGACGAGCAACCACACCTGGCAATTGCCACACAAAAATCTATAGTCTCGACTTGGAGATCCACATGCCGACCGTGCAAAGCTACGCCGCGCCCAGCCATCTACACCACTAGCTCCCGACCCCTGACTTCATGGCCGCGCGTGCGCCAAAAGCCCAACTGCCGGGGTTTTTTCCCCTACGTCATCAACTTCTCCATGTAAGCTGTTGTAACCGATTTGCCAACGTACAGCGCTCAGCCAATACATTTCTAAAACTTTACTTAAAATCAAAATAATTACACTACACATTAAACAAATATTTTCTTAAGTTTTTATATTAATATAAACATCCTTTGTACTGTTTATCATAATTGTGCAATTTCTTATACCACAGATAAGTGATTTAACTGAATACTTCAAGATAAAATACAAAAGATTAATTGAAAATAAAATGAGAAATAGTTAATATATTATTTTTATAAACAAACATTGCCATGCTAGTTGTGTAACTGTCTTGTCTTCGTTGGTAATTTATTACTTTTCATTGTCAATTAAATATATTACGTTAGATGTGACTATATCAGCTAATGTATTGTTTATTTATCAACAGGCTATTTTGTAATGAGGGCCTTAAAGGTTCCTAACTGCATCGTATTACTTCAAATGCCAGTAGTATTACAATATTTGTGCACTGCACTGTGCCTGGCACTCGCCATTGTCCCTCTCTCCCCTCACCGGAAACGAACTGTAAAATCCTAAGTTGGAACAAGCCACCAACATCGGCCTGCTCGCTGGCCTCCCGTCAGCTACAAGCACACAGCAAATCTCAACGTGGAGAATTTATGCCTATGGCCTAACTATAAATGTTGTCACCCAACTGCGTACATACATTGCTATCATAATTATTAAGATTAAAATTGTGTAACATTTGGTGCATTGGCATGGTCAATGTTTTTCAGTGAACTTCATACTGTTTAATTACCAAATACTATTAATTACCAATATTTCTATTGGGCGGTAATCTCACAGTGTGCCCTCTAAATTGTATCACAGTAAGTCACGTAATTCATGAGATATGAGCACTTAAACCGCAACGTTCATGGAAAACCGCCCCATCACGCTCCAAGTTTTTATCTATTATTTCTCCCCAGCGATTTTACAGATATACAGCACTTATAAAAATGAATATATACCTGAAAAATGGCAGCAGTAAATAAACAAATACCCGGACAACGTCGGGTTTTAAGCTAGTTTATTATACAGCGGATAAAGTATATTTGTAATTTGGTGACTATTTCGTTACGTCCGGGAGGGTGTCAGAGTTGGTCTCGCAAATTATTTGTTTCGCATCAGTTGATGCGGGTGGGCCCTTTCCGGAACGAGCGAGTAGACCTGGCCGGCCCCTCGGACGGAACTTGGCCCCTTCCCCGCGCCTCTGCTCTGCTGGGACCCACGCAGTCCCGCCGGCCGCACAGTGGCTGCCGGGCGGGCGCTGCCGTCGCGCCCGCGCCGCCCTGGATATTGAAATGCGGCGCCGCCGCCCGGCCGCAATTTCCTGCGCGGCTAAACTCCATCACCTGCCGCTGCCGCCTCACACACAATCTGCAGAGTTCCCCGGCCGCCCGCCGCCTTTCCCACACTTTTCCCGCGAGAGGCCGCTCGGCGATCAGAAATTCTGCGCCGCCAAAGGCCGCCCACGCTCGCCGCTAACTCGGTCAGCCGGCCCCGAGACCTCAATGGCGCACTCTGCGCTGCCCCATGCTGGCGAGCAGCGGCATAACTAGGACTTGGCTTTGGGGGGGGGGGGGGGGGCGATAGATCTGCGTGTCGAGCAAAATTTTAGTTAGTTTCCAGACAAACTACCATCTACCACTCCCACTGAAGAAACTAAGCCGTCCGCGGTGGCCGAGGGGACTGAGGCGCTTCAGTCACGGTCTGCACGGCCACTACGGTCGGGGGTTCGAATCCCCCCTCGGGCATGGATATTTGTGCCGTCCTTAGTATAAGGTAGTAAATAAGTAGTTTGTAAGTTTAGGGACTGATGACCCCGTAGTTAAGCACCATAAGCTTAACAAACATTTGAACTTTTTTTTTTGAAGAAACTAATTCACTCCCATCCAATGAAAGATTAGGTAAAATACCCCAAATCCCCAAGTTTTCACTCTTTACCTTTGCCAGATTGCTGTTATACTTTTTTTTTTTTTTTTTTTTTTTTTTTTTTGTTTTTTTTTTTTTTAGGGAGCGGGGTTCTGGGGGTGTGTGTGTTCTAGCCCCCTCATTCCCCCCCCCCCATACTTATGCCACTGTTGGCGAGCATTGCGCCAGTCTGACCCGCACCAAGCATATCCAGTAAGAGTGTTTCCCAATGTTGTTTCCTGTAAAGTAAACGTATCCATCCTAGGAAATTGCGCATGTGCAACGCATCAGTGTCTTAACATTTTTATTGAACCCCTTAATACCGACTGTCGCATCTCGGCACCATACCGTTGAGGCCCTCATGTTAATCCCTTCACGGCCCTGGCGGCGTCATATGTGACACCAAGAGTTTACCTTTTTATGTTTCTCCGTTAGGTGACATGGTAAGGAGCTACTTGCTCGTGTAACTCAGTCCTCGCCAGACAGTGGTAGTATACGGTTAGGATGCCCATTTCCATGTGTCGCTTACTGTACAGTGGCGTCCTGGGTCTTATTTGACCCGGCCAGGGCAGCAGTGTAGGCCTTCAACTGTGTTGCAGCACTTTAGATTTTGAGTGATATGTGTTATTTGTTGCACTTATTTTGCAAGAAAATCGTACGTATGTTTTATAGAAGATATATCGTGGCTGGCAGATAATACATTTTATCGCCTAGAGAAATTGCAAATATTTTGAAAGACGGTTTTCACGGTAATGAAGACTTTTCAGTTGATGATAATGATGATGATTATTTCGAAGACAACGATCGTGATAGTGGATCAGAATTATTAGGTGACAATTCCAATGACGATCCCGATTTTGTCCCAAACGAACAAGAAGATGAAACTGTTGCCCATTATAGTTCTGGAGATGGTGGGTGCACAATCGAATAAGGGAGGTACTGATCAATCTTTAAGAAATGTAGATGCAAATAGATGGTGTGGTTAACTCGTAGGAATAAATGTATGATAAAGAAAAAACTTCGGCCTAAACCTTTCACCAACCAGCGACATGCCGTACCGAAATGGAGTTGCCAACTGTGTCGAAGAAATCGTGAAAAAAAGCACTCGACTTCATGCTCCATGTGCTACAATGGAGATTGTGAGGTCCACTGTAACCAAGAAATCATAAGGGAATGCAGCCAAGTTTAGAAACGGCAATGAAAAATATTTTTTGTAAGAATTTATAAAAGTGGAAAAAATTATAAATCAATATTCAACATAAGAATTTCAACAAATGTGGTTCGAAAATCATTTTTTGTTTTGTTTTAATATAATTTGTTAGTGGTTACTTCTGTGTTAAAACGAAGTTATTTATCTTACAGTCTGATCGTGCGCCTCGGTTACACAGTGGTAGAGTGCCAGACTACAAATCCAAAGGTAGCGGGTTCGATCCCTGCCAGGTCCTAGGATTTTTATCTGTTAATTGCCACTTCTTTCCCCTCTGGCAGTGTTTCTCATGTGAAAAATACCGAGTAGCGCCGTGGATCGGAACCCACGTTAAACTGTAGGTCCCCCTATAACTGGCCGGGTAAGTCAGTTCGAAGGTTGAGGGAAGGCAACAGCATACCACCTCCAAAAAGGACCATGCCTAGTAAAGTACTGTGGTGTTCAAACCAATCTTCGGATTGTTGACCGCTTTACAGTTTTTTTTTTTTTTTTTTTGTTGCAGTCTGATCATTATGCTTTTGTTGTTGTTGAGGTATTCAGTCCGGAGACTGGTTTTATGCAGCTCTCCAACCTACTCTATCCGGCTCTATCCAGAGCAAGCTTCTTCATCTCCTCATAAGAACGGCAAGCTACATCCATCTGAATCTGCTTACTGTAGTCGAGGGGACTGAGGCCGAGGGAACTGAGGCGCTCCACTCACGGTCTGCACGGCCACTACGGTTGGGGGTTCGAATCCCCCCTCGGGCATGGATATTTGTGCCATCTTTAGTGTTAGCTAGTGCATATGTAGTTTGTAAGTTAGGGACTGATAACCCCGTAGTTAAGTCCCATAAGCTTTACAAACATTTGAACATTTGCTTACTGTATTCTTCTCTTGGTCTCCCTCTGCGACTTTTACCGCCCACATTTGACCCCCACGCTAAATTCACAATTCCTTCATGTGTAAGAATGTGTCCAACCAATCGATCTCTTATTTTAGTCAAGATATACCAGAAATTCCTTCAGTATCTCCTCATTACTTACGCGATTGACCCACCGAATCATCAGCATTCTTCTGTAGCACCACATTTCAAAGGCTTGTATCCTCTTCCTGTCCGCACTGTTTATCGTCAATTTTTCACTGCCATACAAAGCAAAACTCCACAAAAATGCCTTTAGAAATGACTTCTTTATGCTTAAATTAATATTCGATGTTAACAAGTTCCTCTTTTTCAAAAACGCTTTTCTACCCATTGACATTCTGCGTTTTATATCCTCCGTACTGCGATCGTCGAATGTTATTTTATGGCCCAGGTAACAAAACTAATCTACCACCTTTATTGTTTCATTACCTAATTTAATTCCTTCAGCATCGCCTGATTTTCTAAGACTGCATTCCATTACTCTTGTTTTGCTTTTGTTCATCTTGCCGCGGTGGAGTAGGCGAGAGGTCTACAGCGGCTCGCTGCGGATCGCGCGGTTGCTCGCCGTCGGAGGTTCGAGTCCTCCCTGGGGCATGGGTGTGTTTGTTGTCCTTATGTTAGTTGGAGTATTTTGTAAGCTACGGACTGATGACCACGCAGTTTGGTGCGATAGATTTACAGACATTTGAACATTTTGAATGTTCATCTTATATGCTCCTTTAAACACAATGTCAATTCCATTTAATTGCTTTCCTGTCTCTGACAGAATTACAGTGTCATCGGCAAAACGCTTTTTTTTTATTTCTTCACCCTGAACTATAATTCCTTCTCATAATTTCTCTTTGCTTTCCTTTCTAGCTTGCTAAATGTACAATTTAAACAACTTTGGAGAAAGGCTACAAACCTGTCTTACACCCTTCCCAATCTCTGCATCCCTTTCATGCCCTTCAACTCTGATAACTTCTGTCTGGTTTTCGTACAAGTTGTAAATAACCTTCCGTTCCCTGTATTTTACTCCTGCTGATTTCAAGGTCTGAAAGAGTGTATTCCAATCAACATTATCAAAAGCTTTCTCCAAATGTACAAAAGCTAGAAATGTAGGTTTGACTTTCATTAATATGTCTTCTAAGATAAGCCGCAAAGTGAGGATTGCCTACCGAGTTCCTATATTTCTCCTGAATCCAAATTCAGCTTGCCACATAAAGAGTAGTGCCTGGCGTATTGTGACGAGCCAGTTGCTCGGCCACCATTGATCAGACGAATTCAATTGGTGAAAGGTCTGGAAAATGTGATAGCCAGGGCAGCAGTCTAACACGCTCCGTATCCAGAAAAAGCCCGTACAGGACCTGCAAAATTCGGTCGTGCATTATCCTGCTGAAACGTAGGGTTTCGCAAGGATCGAATGACTCGTAAGCCACTGGTCGTAACACATATGAAATGTAACGGCAACTGTTCAACGTTCCGTCGATGCGAACAAGAGGTGCCCGAGACGTGTAGCCAATGCGATGTCTCATGGACAAACACAGTCGCGGCTTTCCTGCAGAATTCAAATGGGAGGTTCTCGATCACCCTCCATTCAGTCCAGATTTATGTCGCTGTGATAACGTCATTGGACAAAGTGCTTTGAGAGGTAGAGAGATTACGTAGAAAAAATGTTCAAATGTTTGTATAGTCTATGGGACTTAACTATGGGGTCATCAGTCCCTAAACTTACAAACTACTTATGAACTACTTACAAACTAGGACGGTACAGATATCCATGCCCGAGGAGAGATTCGAACGCCCGACCATAGTGGCCGTGCAGACCGTGACTGAAGCGCCTTAGTCCCCTCGGCCACCGCGGCCGGCATTACGTTGAAAAATAAAGTGCATTGTATACCCCTAGCTGTCTGTTAATAAATGGCAGAATGAAAAGTGTGGATAATTTGTGACTTGCTCTCGTACATATCGTACACAGATGTAATTTCACCTATAATCTCCCAGAAAATGCGAGTGATATGTTGACGAAGTTTCATCGCAGTCGGGTGACCGGTAAGGCAGCGGAGCAAACATACAGCCACCAAGGGGCTCACGGTTCTTTCGTAAGTACGTGCGTGGCGAGCACGGTGCCGCAAGCTAATGAAGTCTTCCTTCCTTCATTACTTCCTGGACTGAATTTCCTTTCCCCCTCCCCTCCTTTCTATCCTCACTCCTTTCCTTCCCCACCGGGGCACTGATAACCTCAGCAGTTTAGTCCCACTATCCCAAACAAACAACCCCACCCAACCCAGCAAACATAAACAACGGAACATCCTGACAGATTAAAATTGTGTGTCAGGGATTAGAAATTGAGACCTTTGCCTTTCTCGGGCAAGCGCTCTACCGACTGAGCTATCCCGGCCTTTCTCTGGAAGCCCTCTACCATCTGAGTTATCCCGGCACGCTTCACTACTACGGTCAGTACCCCACCTCCTATTTTCCAAACTTCACAGAAGTTATCACGCGCCCAGCTATAATTTTCCAGGAAGTTTTCACATCAGCGCACACTACAGGTTCTGGCTAAGTCGTCTCCACCGTATCCTTTCTTCCAGGAGTGTCAGTCCGGCAACGTTCGCAGGAAAACGTCTGCGGAGTTATGGAAACTAGGAGGCGAGGTGCTGTGAGGAGGGACTGTGAAGCCTGTTGGAATAGCTCAGATGGTGAGAGCTTCCAGAGAAAGGCAAAGGTCCCAGTTTGTAATCCCGGTTTCTGCACGCGGTTTCAAAGCGCAAAATATTGACGAGGAAGTTGGAAACAGGACTGTGACAGCTGGTTCTCTACTTTTCCGTCAGTATAGATTAATCGGGAAACACAGCTGCCTTCTTTGTCCTCCGACGGGATTATTTTTCAGCTGCTTTAGGTTTCACAACGAGACCGCATGGGTTTCAGAATTTAGAATTCCTTTATATTTATGTTACGTGAAGTTCAGAACTTAAATAACAATCAGCCAAAACCATTAGACGCAACTCTCAAAAATTCCCCTGATAATATACTTTGACGTTTTGCAAAGTACACGTAAGTGCCAATACTTAAAACAGTTGCAAGTGTATTAATTATTGGTACTTGTGTACTTTACAAAACTTCAGAGTCGACTTTCGCGAGAATTTTCGAGAGTTTTTTTGAATATATTTCGCTGATTGTTATTTGAGTTCCGAATTGTACGTAACATAAATATCAAAACTTTCTAAAATCGGAGACCCATGTCGTCTCCTTGTCAGTCCAATTCGTTTGTACCAGTTTCAGTACTTCGATAAGCCAGAACCAAAGTCTGTTATGATCTTACTTTGAGTACAGCCTCTGAGAAGAAAGGTCGGTGAATGAAGTCAGAACGGACGCTCGGATAACACAGGCGGATCACAACACTGCACCTGCGTTGAAGCCACTATAGAGAATCTGACTCCACTGCAGTTCAGTTGAGAATCGTGTGCGTTCCGTGTTAGACCTGTTGGATTAAATGCTTGTTTTGTCCGTTGATTCTGAACTGAGGACAATGAACGAGCGAAGGATCAATTTAAGGGTTTACTTTGAGAATAAAAATTAGTCTAGTTTTCAAAATTTTCCCATTTTGCGAACTAGACTGTTATTTTTATCTTTAAATAATTGTAAGTTCGCTGTTTTTTTACAAATAAGGAAACCATGTTTTCCATGAGCTTGGCAAGACATCTAAAGAAACGCACGTGATGCCAGTACTGGTTTATAGGGATCGAGCACTGTCCACGAGCAGTGACAGCATCTGTGGAATCGCAGATCGTTCTCCGCTCCAGATAAGAAAACCCTGAAGATGGTCGAACATTGGGTAGAAACCGGTTGGCAAGAAGTAAACATCATTGCGTTCTAGACTGTTTTTTTATATTAAACTAGCTTAACGCTAGCTCCTTCGCATGCGTAGGCTCGTTGTGGTCTGCTCCAGTTGTTTCTCCCTCTTAATACAAATTTTCATAGATATAGCTTAAGTATTTTCACAATGAAATGTTGTGATACTACTTGTATCGCAGTGGATACATGTTGAGGCACCATGCTGCGGTACGTGCTGCTGTTCGCCTTCGGGAATTAGATTCGCTCCTCGGGCACGGGTGTTTGTTTTGTCCGTAGCGTAAGTTTAAGTTAGTTCAAGTTAGCTTAATTATTTTGTAAGCCTTAGGGAGTGATTAACCCTTAGTTAAGTCTCTTAAGATTTATAAACATTTGAACATTTGATTTTACTCCCTGTAACCCGCTATGGCAACCCTTAATAGTTGAATTTCGATAAATACCCAAACGTGTTTTTAAAATCCAACCAAGTATGCAAATATCATTTTTTTTTGTAATTCTGGGTTGAAAATTGGCTTAGTAGCAACGTATTTTCAAAAAACGTTTCCTCCCCTCTTTTACTCCCTAAATGACTAATTTTCTGAAAATACCGAAACACGTGTCCTTTTTATTCTGACCAAGAAAACATATACCAATTTAAGTGGTTGTAGCTTCAAAATTACCTAAATAGCAAAAGATTTTCCAAAAATATCGCCTCCCCAATTTAACCACCTTAATGGTTGAATTTCGAAAAATAACGAAACACGTATTTTTTAAATTCTAATGAACAATACAAATGCCAATTTTTGCAGCTCCAGCTTCAAAGCTGTCTTGACAACAATGTGTTTTCGAAAAGAATATTTGATCCCCTATTTTACCCCCTTTGTTGTTGAATTTCAAAAAATACCGAAACTCTTGTCTTTTTATTCCTGATGAAGAGTCCATATCCTACGTTTCGTAGTTATAGCTTGAAATTTGAGTTAACAGAAGCATATTTTTTATAATCAATTTTTGCATCCCATATTTCACCCCCTTATTGGTCGAATTTCCAAAAATACCGAACCACATATTTTTTAAATTCTCACCAACAATACAAATATCAATTTTTGTAGCTCGAGCTTCCAAATTTTCTGAATAGCAACGTGTTTTCAAAAATAATTTTTCATCTATTTTACCCTCTTACTTGTTGAATTTCCAAAAATATTGAAGCTCGTGTTTTTTTTTTTTTTTTTTTTTTTTTTTTTTTTTTTTTTTTTTCAATCCTGACCAAGATTATATATCCGAAGTTTCGCAGTTGTAGCTAAATTTGAGTGAACAGCAACAAATTTTTGAAAATCAATGTTTTGCGTCCCCTATTTTACCCCATTATTGATTGAATTACAAAAAAATGCTGAGACACGTGTCTTTTAATTTCGAAACCTGAATTAAAATCCGTAATTCTGTAGTTCTAGCTTGAATATTGCCTAAATAGCAACGGATTTTCAAAATACGTTTCATCCCCTTTTTCATCCCATAAGGGACGCAATATCGAAAAATCGATTCTTAAACGACGTCTACAGATTTCTACAAATTTCAGGTTACTATATTCAGTGGTTTGGTCTGGGCAATGATGAGTTAGTCAATCAGTCAGTCAGTCAGGATATTGCCTTATATATATAGAGATTATCATTAGAGAGGTGTTATCCCGAGGAAGAATAACGTTTCAAAAATATGAAATACATCCATGAAATATGTGTACGAGTGGTCCGCCCTTTTTCGACATGGAGGGGACAGTGTTTCTGACAATTTCCGCAGTGGACGACTGTCAGTGATGAAACATTGAGAAAGTGAAGACATTAATTACAAATGAGAGTCGAATAACTGTGCGCCTGATACTCTATGAACTGCAGATTAACCTTGAATCGGTCCAAGAAACCTTTACCCAGAAGTTAGGGAAGGGGGAGTGGGTGTTGTCTTCGGCCACAACATGTGATTGGCGTTCAGAAGCAGACACGTTTAAAGTCTTCACAGGACGAAACGGCGGATGTGACACTCCATTTCATGAACCATATTGTCAGAGAGGATGAAAACTGAACCGAGATGGCAAAGCATGGAACCGGAAAATCACGGTTGAATACGATGATCATCTCCCTTTGTCGATAATCAGGTCATAATCCACAAGGAACTTCTACCTGAGAGAACGACGTTGAACGCTACAAGGTACAGTGAAATTTTGATCCATTTCAGGCAACGTCTACGCAGGGCATGGTCCCAGTATGCACAAAAAAGTCTTGTTTTGTTCACGACGACGCTCGCACACACAGCCAACATTGCAAAGAGTATCCGGTAGAGAAAGTGGATGATGCAACTTGAAGGTTGACCATACTTGTCCATTCTTAGTCCCCCAAACGTCTTCCTATTCCCTCGACTCAAACACTATTTAAAAGTTTTCGATCCAATAGGCCCGAAGCGCAGAAAATTTAAGAGACATCAATAAATATATCTATGTGTTGCTAGTTTATTGTTTTATATTGTAATGTTATTGAGCTATTTCGTCTAAATAACCATCATGAGACAATGTCCATATGACATCCTTGGCAATGTCGCGCTGCTTATATGACAATAAGTCGGTGTCACTTTTATCTGGTGTAGTAAAATAAAAGTAATTTGCAGATTGTGGGTTTGATAGTTAGCGAAAGATGCTATATCATATAGCTATATATGATATATATGCTATACCACATAACATCTCTGGCTCACTGTCAAAATTACAAGCTGCAAAACATTGATAAATTTATTACGTTATTTTATTACACCAGATAAAAGTTACACCACCTGATTGTTATATAAGCAGCGTGACATTGCCAGGGATGTGATCTGAACATTGTGTGATGATGGCTATTTAACCGAAATGGTTCTATAATATTGTAATATAAAACTATAAAGTAACAGCACATCGATATATTTATTGATGTCTTGATGTGAAAGGAAAGAGATTTACTGATATTCATGACATCCAAAGAAACGTGACAAGGATTTTGATGACAATCCCAAAGGAAGGCTTCATGGAAAGTTTGCATGACATGTACCGGTACTGTAGAGCACAGCGGTGCATGGTTATAGGAGATGACTATTTCTGAGGACAGTCTGGTAACGATCATAGTTCGTCTGCATTAATGTTACAGGACTATACAAAGAACTTTGTCAGACGTTGTGGATAATTAAACATTACGTGGCTGCACGTCCGAAAATTTAATGGCATAGTTATTTCGCCACAAAAACACGACGATTCTGTAAATTAATGGGAGACATATACCTCAACTGTGGTGAATCGAAAAGTGGCCATAACGAGCTTAAGTCGCAATAGTTCCAGGCGGCAGTGATGCGTTATATTTAGACTGCGTCGCAGAACTGCTCGTGTGCCCCGGTGCAAGTTCCCTTGGAAATAACTGAACGCGAAGTAACGACCTCGCCCAGGTAGCGTGAATGCGGAACTTCCGCCGGCGGAGTCCAGTAACAGAGTCGCAGTCGCGTTTATTAGCATCCGGGCGCGCAGCCGTTGGTACCCCTGTGCACGCACGCTAGCGTGGCCGGGCACCCGGCATTCCTCTGTGGGCGTGGCGGGGAATCCCAGACGACGGCGCCGCGGCGCGCCTCCAGGGCGGCCAACTTGTCACGCAACTGCAATTAGTTGCCAACTTGGCGAATACTTGCGGCGATTTACAGGGCAGCCTGGCTGCCCGCGGGGGTCTGGCGGTCGTAGCAGCGGCAACGGCGCACTGCGGACGCGAAGAGCTAGCTGGTCCCAGGCTGCCGAGGACTGATGCGCGGGGAACTGGAACAGGTGTGACCGAAGGTGAAAGTGCACCGAAAAAACGCAAATGGAAGACTTTGCATAGAACTGGTTAAGAAAAGTTCTAATGTTTTAAATATATCGGACTCAACTGCGTGGTTATTAGTCAGTAGCTTACAAACTACTTAAACTAAGGTCAACTAACCTATGGATAACACATTCACACGTGCTCGAGGGGGGACTCCAAACCCCGACGGCAAACAAATGTAAGGCCAAAATTTCAGGAAACATTCCTCACACACAAAGAAAGAAAATATGTTATGTGGACTCGTGTACGGAAACGCTTAATTTCCATGATAGAGCTCATTTTATTACTTCTCTTCAAATCACATTAATCATGGAATGGAAACACACAGCAACAGAACGTACCAGCGTGACTACAAACACTTTGTTACAGGACATGTTCAAAATGTCGTCCGTTAGCGAGGATACGTGCATCCACCCTCCGTCTCATGGAATCCCTGATGCGCTGATGCAGCCCTGGAGAATGGCGTATTGTATCACAGCCGTCCACAATACGAGCACGAAGAGTCTGTACATTTGGTACCGGGTTTGCGTAGACAAGAGCTTTCAAATGCCCCCCATAAATGAAAGTCAAGAAGGCTGAGGTCAGGAGAGCGTGGAGGCCATGGAATTGGTCGGCCTCTACCAATCAATCGGTCACAGAATCTGTTGTTGAGAAGCGTACGAACACGTCGACTGAAATGTGCAGGAGCTCCATCGTGCATGAACCACATGTTGTGTCGTACTTGTTCTAGCAGCAGAGGTGGAGTATGCCGTATGAAAACATGATAACGTGCTCCAGTGAACGTAGGTGGAAGAACATCAGGCCCAATCAAGACATCACCAACAATTCCTGCCCAAACGTTCACAGAAAATCTGTGCTGATGACGTGAATCGAGGAAGTACAGTACATACTAACGAAATAAATGGTATTTTGACAATTGTCTGCACAAATTATTTCAATTTACATTTAAAGGCAAATACTAAAATGAGCTCTAACATGGAAATTAAGCGTTTCCGGACACATGTCCACATAACACATTTTCTTTCTTTGTGTGTGAGGAATGTTTCCTTAAAATTTTTTCCCTAACTTTTTGTAACACCCTGTGTAATTCTACACTCCAAATGATTTGCTGACAGCTTTGAGTAATTTGTTACCTGTCACGTTTATAACTTGTGTATTTTTTATAATAGTGACTACGTGCAATGTGGCACTTATTATTTTATACCCATTTTTTAACAAGATGACCAGCTTGTTAAATTGTAAAATACTTATGTGACCAGATTATGGTGACACAGTTACCGAAACCGGTCGTCATTGAAAACTATAAAACGATCAGATCGCCTCCAAACCCGACTATGTCAGGTAACCTTAAAGTAAACTAACCTAAGGACAACACATACACCCATGCGGGAGGGGTGTGGGGACTCGAACCCCCGACGGCGAACAGCCGCGCGCACAGCAGCACGGCGCCCCAGTGCACACTGCTAATCCGCCACTGCTGCACCTGGTTTAGGAGAAACACAAGTGCAAACCAGTAAAATAATTAACAATCCAAGAAGAGCCATGTCAACGGTATTACAAACACTCGTACAATGGAATTTTTTACAACGTGGTATCACTGACAGAAATCAATATCGACGGAACTTAAGCCCGAAAAGATGGCCTTTGTCATGGCCTTTTGATAGCTCGAAATGTAAATGAAAATAACGGCTTAATCGTTACTCTGACACGAAAATTGAAGAAACGAATTTGCAGAGGAGGAAATTCTCTACATCTTTGCTCCATAATGTTTATCTACATTGATACTCCGCAAGCCAACTGACGGTGTATGGCGGAGGGTACCTTCGATAAGAGCCATCATTTTTCAAATATTTTGGGAAAAATACTTTAGTAACTGTATTTTTTGAGTAATGAAATGAGAAGATCGCGGTATTTCGTCTTTATTTATAACAGGCGACCGGTTTCGATGTACATAGAAATCATCTTCTGGTCTCTGCAATAATCATAACATTATTACATAAATAAACATTGTAGCCAGTACTTGAGTAGCTTGTTGTCACGCACTACTGTACATTATGGTGGTTCTTTATGTACATAGTACTAATCGAGTTTTATATCTGACAACCAAATGGCATATTTTAACGTGTGACAACCCACTAGTACAATCCAACTGGCTACAATGCGTATTTATGGAATAATGTTATAATTAGTGCAGAAACCAGAAGATGATGCCTATGTACATCGAAACCGGTCGTCTGTTATAAATAAAGACGAAATACCGTGATCTTGGCATTTCATTATTCGCAAAATACATTTATAAGCTCGCTCCCTGCCATGAGTAAATTATATACTTTAGTAACACTAGCAATAGGCAGTTGTAATGGTCCTATGACAGCAAGAAATTTAATAGCAAATAACCCCTCAACCGTTCATCTAAGAGGAAAACTGAGTAAACGAATTCGTCGAGGAGATCATTCTCAACATCCTCGCTCGCTCGTTTGATACATGTCTGCAAAAGTGACGGCGATTTGACACTGTCACTTGATTTTACGTAAGCCAGTAGAGACGAAGAAAATAAATTCAAATGTTCAAATGTTTGTACAGCTTATGGGACTTAACTACGGGGTCATCAGTCCCTAAACTTACAAACTACTTATGAACTACTTACGAATTAGGGCGGCACAAATATCCATGCCCGAGGGGGGATTCGAACCCTCGACCGTAGTGGCCGTGCAGACCGTGATTGAAGCGCCTCAGTCCCCACGGCCACCGCGGCCGGCGAATAAAATAAACTTCAAATGAGGACTACCACGAGAGAAAGGTCTTCACAGTTTAATTAACATGAGACTATGTGTGGAAATTCAACTAAACCAACACTTGGTGGCCCCGCTGACCTGCTAAGCAGCTGGTCGCCGCATATGAACAATCGACTCCTAACTTCAGCATAGCAGTAACAATAGCAGCAGCATCGAAGCTGGTCACGGCGGCATTAAAGTCGTTCACAGTGACAGCAGCACACATTCTCAGTCGTGGCATCACGTAGGCGACCTATCTTCACGTGTGGTTGACAAATTATAGTTACGTTGCGATTTATTACATACCTACTATCTCAAATTTCCCGTGCAGACTTGCTAAAAATGAAAACAATAAAAAAAAATAATAAAATTAAGAAATCTTTGGGAGGTGTTGGGGGGGGGGGGCGGTCATCAGCCTCATTGCCCGCCACCCGTTCCCCACCCTTCGCTGCGCCACTGCAAAGGAGTGGTAGTACTATTGTCTTTGCGCTTGGTTCGTCATCAAGAATCAGTCCGCTTTTGATGCTAGCTACTGCTGCAGCTGAATATCTGTGTTGTCTACTGGGTCGACTGCGACAGCGTACGTGTAACCATGGTCGTTCTGAGGTTGAAGTGGATTTGCTATTAATAAAGCAAGATTTATGACCAATGCTACTCAATACATGTGTTATATTAATAATATTGTGGTCGTGGTGGACCCAGATCAATGAAATGAAATCGAATGCCAATAACTAAGCTGTCATAATAATTATTCATTTCAGTCATAGAAGTGACTCCATGGCGGGAGTCTATTCATTGTGTCTATTCATTGCGCTGAATCTGGTTTCCCTTTCTTGCGTGTTGTTCAAATGTTTGTAGAGCTTATGGGACTTAACTACGGGGTCATCAGTCCCTAAACTTACAAACTACTTATGAACTAGCTTATACTAAAGACGGTACAAACATCCATGACCGAGGGGGTATTCGAACCCGCGACAGCAGAGGTTTGCGTGTTGTTAGGCCGTGTGAGTTCATCTGGCCTGTAAGAGTTCTTATATATGTACCAGCAATTTGCACAAAGTAAACAGAAATACGTTCAACTAATAGTGTCATGTAGTAACTACTCTGACAGTGTAAGCCCCAATGTTATTAGAGAAAACGTTTAAACAGGTCTGTAATGATATATAACACTGTCAGAGTAGTTTCTACATGACACTATTAGTTGAACGTATTTCTGTTTACTTTGTGCATATATATATATATATATATATATATATATATATATATATGTGTGTGTGTGTGTGTGTGTGTGTGCGTGTGTGTAATTTTTTGAAGTTTTCCCTGCCTAGTGATTGATTGTTCCATCATTTTCGGAGATCACGTTAACGTCTTGTCAAGATATTTCAGGTGACAAAGACGCAGTCATCTTCATGTGAGTACGAGACTGAAATTTACTTTTTTTTCTTTTTTTTTTATTGTTACTTGACGCTAACCATACAAAGATACAGCCAGGACGCTGGCAGCAGGTTAGGCGCTGCTCTTCAGCCTAGAGAATTTATAAAGGAATGGGCATGATGAGATTAAAATAACTATGATATAGCTTTAAATTAAGAAGTGTTAAAATCCTTGACATGTGGAAGTAATTGACGAACGTATACAGTAGAAAGAAGATAAAAACATGTAGCTAGTTAAAAGCCTTATGCCACGGAGACGTTAAGAACATTGTGAGAAATCGGACATTGGACACACGAAGAACACTTGGAGACACCGGACGAAGAATATGGCGGCGACACTTATTAGTAGGCGGTGTTTGCACTGATTGAAACACCGAAGCACTGAAAACACTGACACTGGACGTAGCATTGTTTAAAACGACAGCACTGTGAACCCAGAAAAGGATAGTGGAGGGTGGGAAGCGCTGGACGAGAGGGTGGCAGAGGGTGTGGAGGGAGCATAGGAACTCCAGTGTTAGGAGGAGGACAGCCAAGCCGTGGGAACTAAAAAAAGGAGGGAAACAGTTGGTGTTGCATCAACAGGGAGAGGGTCAGGAGTCGTAAGAGGGACAGATTTCCGGACAGAGGTCGGCATTAGTCTTGGGTAGTTCACGAACGAACTAGTTCGGAAGAGCGCTCCCACAGGCGAACTACGCGAAATAGTTCGCAGATCCCTCGCGTCTTAGTTCGTCCGCTCCTTTTCCGAAGACTGACAGTGAACAGCGAGAGGACTCGAAAGCGCGCAGAATCGCGTGATTCCCTTCTGCCAATTATCTTCATTTCGAGATGAGATGCAGCTCAGCTCTAGGTTCATAGTTTACTGCCACAAGAAATCTATTTTAAAAATAAAGTACTACGAGTGCTCTGTATGCAAAGTAGTTGAATGACATTCTATCATCCATTCGAGTAAACAACTGGTTTATTTGCCTAAGTATTTAAGGTCAAATTGCCCAAAAATACGGGTAATAGCATACGCTTTGGCAACACAGATTCATTATATACAAAGGCTGTCATAAAAAAGAGCTCATTTAGTAGCTGTAGCAAAAGCCAAAAAGAGCGGATGAAATAGAAGGAGCGGACGGGCAATAGCGAGAGGGCGCGTAGCAGAATTAAAAATCACTTGTTTGTCTTCTGCTGATGAGTCATTTCGAGGTGAGCGTCTGCGTGCTAGGTTACATAGTTCAGTGTTACAAAATTTTTGCTTTGATGTGTTCTGCACTCTGCAATAGCTGACTAATAAATTCCATAATGCCATGATATATAAATAACTCTAAACTTAAAGGCGAGAAATTATACACAAACTGTTTCTTTTGGTTTGCGTGATATCTTTAGCGGCTCACGCAGCAAGTGCATGAAGCAGCTAGGTGGGGGAGCTTCCCCCTCCACCTGCACGCGCAGACCACGCCGCTCAGCCGTCACTGGGAGCGGACGAACTAAAAGATCGAACTAGTTCGCGGCTCTGCGCTTCCGATCGATAACTACCATGCACAAGTCTAGTTGGAATCCTGAGGGGGAGGTTCAAAATTAAATAAATAAATATAAGTTCAACTGTTTGTAAATCTATCGGACCAAACTGCGTGGTCGTCAGTCCGTAGCTTACAAACTACTTAAACTATCCTAAGGACAACACACACCCATGCCCTGAGGAGGACTCGAACCTTCGACGAGGAGTAACCGCGCTCTCCGCAGCGAGGGAGGCGATTTGGGGCGTGTGCAGGTGGAAGGAGGGAGGGACGCAGCGGTGGAGGCGACGGGCAGAGGCACAGGATTGGTAGGGTTGGGGTAGACCAGAGAGTTTAAGGAATCAGTTTTACGGTCTATTACAGGATCTGGGTGTGTCCAAGGTACTGCAATAGATGAGATCGTAGAGGATCCGTGTAGGGGAGGGGAGCCGGATGGGTTAGGCGAGGCAGAAGGCATGGCGCCCATGCATTTGGAGGGTCTTATAATAGGTAGGGGGACAAGATTAGTGGTGCGCACCATTCCATGTATACACAAGATTGGCGCGGCGGTGCTTGCGCAGTGAGGATGGATACTAGCGCGCCCCCTGTCAAATTTGGCGCGCTTTGTAGCAGAAGCGGGCCGCGTCTGCAGACATTTGTCTGAATGCGTCTTCGCGCAGCTATAGCGCGATGGTCGAAAACTGTTATCGTCAGAAGTCGCACTAGATGTACAGCTATGTGTCTGTGAAGCTATGCTTTACCCATTTGAAGGCCATCGTCCTGTTTAATGAGATCTTCTGTCAACCGTATTTCGCGGACTCCTTAATAATCTAACATATCATCATTCAACCCGCTACTGTCACTTGCTTTCTGCGATATTTGTTGTATTTTTGGTTTCGTAATTAGTTTTTCGTATGTTGCTGTGCTCTGCGTCGGCTGCAGACGGCGTGTGTCATTGCCGCCGACGCACAGTGGTTCAGTACGGCCGATTCCCTGGCCAAAAGTCGAAAAATGAAGGTTGAAAAATCAATTTTTTGGAATGGATTCTTGTTAAGGAGTGTTCGGGGCTCTCAGATCTCATTAGCAGAGGTCATAATATTGTCCACCTGCTTCCCTGCGACAGTCGCTAGTTGCCTCTCGTAGAAACAGACTCGCGACGCGTCAGTGCCCAGTTATACAGTGCTTAAGAAAATCATACAGAATTTTACAACGAAGCGTCCGATTCCAATTTTCCAAAAAGGAAAACGTTTACGAAGGTATGTAGAAACAGTTTATGTACTTCAATGTTCGAAAATGTATGTTGTTGTTTATGAAACGTTATACTAAAGGTAATCGTGATTATCTTGTTTTTTCGCTTCTTTAGAAATACATTTGTGTCGATACAAAAAAATTTTAACACATTTTAACGCTGGAATTGACAGGGACATGATTGTTGAACTATCTATTAATGAAATGTTCAAGAATTAGCTCCTCGAAATTTGCCCATTTAGAATAATAAAGATTTTAGTGTTACTGTGCACTGCCCACTGTGACTTAATGGCGATACTATCCCCTCAACTTCCTATACCTGAGGCTTGAAAGGTCCCACGTATGAAGGGTTTTTTGTAGATGATTTCTACCTCTTTCTAAAGTATTGAGGAGATAAGTACGGTATATTATTGCAACGGTGTAGCATTGTGAATAAAGATTTTAAATAAAATACCAACCGTAACAACAATTTTTACATAAATATGTTTACAAATATGTTTGGATGAACCAAAGGCCTTCTTCATTCTGTTACTACAGACCACTGAGATTGCAAGTTTTCAATGAAACCGTCAGTGAACTGTTGATAAAAAAAATATCATCGATATGTAGATAGCATCTCTCTTCACATTCACTATGGTAACGGAGGGTACTAACGTTCAAGTGAAATGTGACTTGCCGTTTACAATGATAGATGTAAACATGAGATATGGTATTACTGACTATAAATCTGCACCTAGATGTTATTTATGTCATTTGACGTCGAAAAATTTCAACAATTTACAATTGGTGGAACAAACAAAATGTGATAGCTCGAAACTAAATTTTGGGATTTCTTCCTTAAAGGGGGATAAAGTTTATGGAATGGATGCTTCATATTGCATATAAGCTGAATGACGGAACTAATGGATGGAAATAAAGTAGTTAAAGATCGTAACGAACAAATACGAAAGAAATTTTAAAACTGCTTTAGGTTTACATATCGATATGCCTAAGCAAGGATTTGGCAGTACAAACGACGGCAATAGAGCCCGACTTACTTTTATTTATTTATTTATTTTTGAGAATGCAGACTTAACAGCAGATATCTTGAATTTGGACGAAAAATTCGTAGCAAGCTGCAAGGTAATTTTGCAGACAATGATGAGCGGTTTCGCTGTACATATCGACAAGTTCAGGGTTTATTGCTTAGACGTCGCGAAACGATATGTTGAGCTATATTTCTGGTACCAGATGCCAACATTGATACATACCGTTTTAATTCAGTCTAATAGGATGTGTTGTATGGAATTATGTACATAAAATAGAAATTTATATATTCTACAAAATTATTATTCATTTTAGAATTTCAAATATCAGGAATCTATTATCAAATTCGTAATCAGCGATCCCAAAAACATAAAATTGGGAAATTTGAAATTATTATTCTCAGTTTTCGACTTTTGGCCAGGGATTAGGCCGTTCTGAACCACTGTGCGACGAGGGCCCCACCCGGCCGATCCGGACTGCAGTACGCCATGTCGACGCCCGGTCGGCGTTCGACGCCCCCTGGAGTCTTCGCTGTTGTCGCCGCTACTCCTGCTGCACTGTTCTACCAGTCAGATGACTTTTCGAAGCTGACATGTCATCCCTGCCCCCCACTACTGTGTCCTCCACAATCATTTTTACCACGCCTTTCCATGCCCCCACCACCATCTTCTGAAGCACCTCCTTCCCTATGCTTTCTGCCACGATTTCATCCCTCCTCACCCTCACCACTCCCTCAACTGTCCACCTCTCCTCTGCCCCCACACAAGCTGCTCCCCTCGTCCCAAAGACTCTTTCCTCTCCCACATTTCCACCCCTCGATTCTTTCCCCTCCCGTCCCCAACCCTCACAGTGACCCAGCCGCTGTCTGCACCCAGCAGGCCGCTGTTGACTCTTCCATACCCCACCCCACGAAGACGCCGCTGTTGCAGGGCCGGCTCCGCGCCTCCTTCCTGTCACCCTTGTCCCCACCCCCATCTCCCAGTCACTCCCAAAATATAAAAAAACAAAACGAGCGTCCACTGACACCACCTCGTCAGTCACCAAAAACCCGCCGATCCTCTCATCTCTGGCCCTCCAATCCTACTGAACTCCATCGGTGGCATCAGTTTCTTCCCACCATTAGTGGCGACCTCATTCGCCTTCCCTGCCATACCCGCCCTTGTAGCATCACTAACCCCGATGTCACCATGCCCCAAATTTTCTGGGGCGCATCACCGCCGAATTTCTTGACCCCATTTGCCATGACCATGACGCGATTCTCTTCACCTTCACTCCGAATGTCCATTCATCCCCCCTCCCCAAACTCCTGGCCCCCCTCCACCTCCCAAACTTCTTTACGATTACTCCCGAGCAGACTGGGATGCCATTCGCCTTACCATCACCCACCAAGTCGCAAGCAATCCCCCATCCCCCTCCACTCTCCTGATGATATTGACCATGCTGCCTCCTTCCTCCAGCAGACTTTGTCTGTCACCATCCTTTCCCATATTCCCACCAAAGCCATTCAGCACTACCGCCCCACCATCTCCCCACAGGCTGCTCTGCTCCTACAAGAATCCTGCCACACATGACCGGGATACACTCCTCCACCACCGGCAACTCCAGTGACGCGTAAGCAGCCTCCTGCCTGCCAAAAAATCGCGAGACTGGCGTCAGACAGTTACACGGCTTAATGCCAATCTCCCCATTCACTCATCCCGGTATTGGAATGCATTCCACCACCTCACGTCCTCCTACCCCCTCCTCCATCTCGACCAGCCCCTGCCAGACAACGCCAATAAGGCTGATCATTTTGTTTCTTTCCTCTCTGACGTTTTCTCCATTCCTGATAATCCAACTTTGATTATTCACTCTGTCCTGACATCCATGAGAAAATCGACGTCTCCATCCCACCACTAGCTACCAGACTGCATCACCCTCCCCCGCCCCTCAGACCTTAATAAACCCATCACAGCACGCTATATACAGTTAATATTACGCCAAAAACATACCAAAGCTCCCAGTCACGACCGCATCAGCTACCGCCATCTCAACGAATGCCCCCTCCCTTTCCTCACCACCTTGGCAACTCTCTACAACACCATCCTTTACACTGGCTTCTATCCCAAGCTGTGGAAAACGTCCTGTGTCCACATGTTCCTCCAAAGGAACAAACCTCCATCTGACACTTCCCAAATGAGCAGCATAGTACCTCCATGAGCAGGAATACCTTCCACAGGAGGTAAATCAAAATGCACAGAGGAATATTGTGGGAAATAGGTACGATCGTTTGGACGGAGCTTCGTTTTGTGTAGAGCGACTATAAGCAGGCATGACAGTGGAAGAAGTAGTGTTATCTCAGTTGGAACGAATGCCTCTCATGTTCGACTGAAGGAGTGCCATGAAGAAAGCAATAGAAGAAGAAAAAAGGAGAAGGCAAGAGGGAATCATCTCAACTGCTGCAAAGGGCCTGACTGTGAGGGGGCACTGATACTGCAACGCACAGATGGAACATCGTCTTCCATGGGTTAAGACATATGTCTGCCTCCTTCCTGGATTGATCGGATAGGACAGCCTCCTCCGCCGGTAAAATGACGGCAGATCGGCAGCCAGTAGAGCGTCCTGGCGAGACAGGGGACGGCTGAGGCCGGCTACTGCTGGATGGCATGACTGGAGAGTAACTCCGTCGTGGGGAAGCAGACGAACTTTTCTTTTTGTGTGCCTTTTTTGAGGCAGTTCGGTTTGAAGAATGAGCGGCTGATGGTTGGGTAGATGAAGTTTTAAGAAAATCTTCGCAAACAGGATCTTTTTCTAAGTCCGGGCTTCCAACTTGGTGGCCCGTGATTTCTGTGAAACTGATGTGAACTGGGGTTTGGAGTGTTCAGAAGGCATTGAGGATGTCGAGCGAGCAATGTGATCCGACAACTGTGTTGCTGAAGGTAAAATCACAGGTCTGCCTACCGATCTCCTTTGTTGGTCGATAGGAGTGGACATTGCTGTAGGCACCCGCTGGGAGCACATCAGGCTTTCTACTTGCTAGTAATTTCCGGGCAGCAGAGTTCGAAACTCTTATCTTGACTCTGATTTCCTGGATGACCCGTTCATCTTTATACACAGGGAATTCCCTAGAATTAGCAAATGTTCAAATGTTTGTTAAGCTTAAGGGACTTAACTGCGGGGTCATCAGTCCCTAAACTTACGAACTACTTATGAACTAACGTATACTGAGGACAGTACAAACATGCATACCCGAGTGGGGATTCGAACCCCCGACGGGGAACGGTCCCGCGCATCGTAGCATAGTGCCTCAATGCGCTCAGTCGGGGTATGATGAGGTTCGACCTTAACGGGAAAAGTGTGCAACAGAATCGTGCGAAGCAACTTTTGAGCTTGGAAGGCACTTTCGGTTTCCAGCTAAAGTGTCCCATTACGTTGGCGGGAATAAGTTTTGACAGAATCGGCAATTGTATCGACACCCCTTTGTATTATACAAGGATTCACTGAGTTGAAGTAATGGCCATCAGTTCCTGAAATGACAAAAAATTTTGGAAAGTTAGGCAATACCTTCTTGGTGTTTGGTTCATCTAGTTTTCTTATCTGTGTAAAGGTCAGAGTAGATGAAAAGGAAGAACAAGTTATTGCGAAGTTGTCCCACATGATTACCGGCGTTTCAGATGGCGAGCTCCTTCCTAATGGTGAACCCTGACTGAAGGCTCAGTCGTCTTAGGTGATTGTCCACACTTCAGTTGTTGACACCTCCCGAGAAACGGACGCAGGGACCAATCGGCACGGTCGGAAGGTATCAGCCTATACCAGGTGGGAACGTGCGGGCCCTACATGACCACCCAGAGCTGGGGCGTACGCACTACCAGTCACCTTTTACGCAGAGAGTGCGTGGGCGGCCTTCAGGAACAAACAGGGAGGAAGAAAGGAAAGAGGAAAGAAGGAACTGGGAAAAGTTGAGTCTGAAACGCCGAGGCAGAGACTAATGCCGTCCTCTCACGGGACGTGGAAACGCACGAGGAGGAGGACGTGGTGCTGTTGCAGCGTGGAATTCCACGTTTCACTGCCCTGCGAAGCGTGGAATGAAGGATCCAGCATGTTAGATTTTTGCTTCGTGGAGTGAAACGTGGCCAATGAAAAGCGACCTGGTTTTCACGTGACAAGCAGAACTTTTGATTCGCCATATTGCAAACGGAACGCAGTATTTCGTGCCTCCTTTCGTTTTTGCGTACGATGTATAGGTATAATCTTTTTAAAGTGCCAGAAAATTGAAGAACTTTTGAAAACGCAGGTATGATTTGTTACAATAATTTACAGAAAACTATATATTCATATCTTTGAAGGATATCGTATTTAACGTTAATCAGTGTTATAATTTGTATAGCATGAAAGAATATCGTTCCTCCGCTACGGTTCAACGCCAATATATCAAATGAGCGTCTTTATGATACTTTGTCATAGATAAATAAGATATTACAACATGTTTTAGGTGCACAGTATATCTCACATACATCACCCACTGTACCGTGAAGAAATAGCGTAGTTGGTAGCGCGCTGAACTACGGTGTAGTATTTGGGAGTAACTCGAGTTCGCAAAACCGTACTTCTAAGAAATTCTTTTATTTCTTTCCTTTTTTGTTTCATTAATGTTTATGGTTCTTTCTTATTAATTTAAGTGTAATATCCGATGGTGGTTAGCGTTACGAGCTATGGAGGAAAAGATGTAAATAACAGGTTTATACCTACACTCTCGGAGATATTTTTTAAAGATTTGATTTAATTACGGCTTATGTAATTTATTTGTTAATTGAATACAATTATAATTACAAGTATTCGACGTTATTTACTTCAAACATGAACAAACTCTGCCCACGAGAGAAATTGTTGAGAATTTCGTGCAAGAACACAGATACCAATAAATTTCGAGACACTACCCCACGTCATTCTATTTTCGCCACGGTGTTTGAATTCTGTTGCAGTTCAGTACAGTGCTGGAATAGTTCAGTTTCACAGTCCACAGAGAGTGTGGTAATGGAAGCAGATGAAGTAACGGAGCGAAAGTGTTTACGTACAACACCAAAAGCAAAAATTATCACAACGAACATTATCGAACTGAGGCGTTGTCCCGAGTGTATGACAAGTAGACTGTATCAGGCAGAACTTATTATCTTCGAAGGAATTCCTAAGTAAACATCTGGATATGAAGAATATGTACAGTGTGAATAATAGGAATATAAGAGAGCAAGACAAGTAGGGCTGGCGCAGATGAAGGATTTCACCATTTACAGTTTTTATGATATTTTGCCGAAAGTGATTTAGTTGTACATTTTGTTATCATTATAAGACGCTTTCAGTTAATGTGCCGTCTTTTAGTTTCTTGAAGAAAAAAATTACAAGAGTACTGCATGCAACGTACAAGCATAAGAAAGCCACAGCATTCAGTCTTTTTCGGCGTTCGCTAATAGACACCGTGTAATTTTACGCACATCCATCTTTGTACAGACAATGATCTACGCACCAACCCGCAACGGGCGCTGCGGTCGCAAATCGCGATGAGCAACACTTTGTGTTCCGTGGGATGTAGCAGGTGGTTTCAGAGCGTGCAGTAGCTAGGTAGACAGCACGTATGGCCTGCGCCACGTTGGGACAACACATCCCGTTTGAGGACGGATTAAAGGAGAGGAAAACTAGAAGAGTACAATAAGATGGAAGCAAAGGTGAGGAAAAGAGAAACCGAGAAAAGAATAAAGCTAGTATAGAAGACCACCTAAACTCACAGGGTGAGCTTAGTGACACGCTAGGCAAGCGTCGGCCTGACGTCGTCAATAGCTGAACGCGATACATCGACCTGTAGACACGAGTCCTTATTTCGACACGCAGAAATTGTATCTGGCCAATGAGAACTCGCTAGCTGTCAGCCAGTGAGCTACGCCGTAATACTGAAAAACATATGCCAGCAGACGATGATGTTCTGATTATGCTGTATACATTTGCAAAAGAAATTAAAGTTATCCTCTTATAATCACTGTTAAGCACATACCCTATAATCGTGACATATTCACTAATAAAGTGCCAAATATTGGTAACAAGTAAGGAATATCAATAAAACCACCCACTCGGAAATATCCACGTATTCGAAACTAAGCAGCATAATAATGGGGGCAAACAAGCAATATCACGAGATATTAGAAAATAAACAGCCGAATGTTTCTGACTAGCGTATAGTGTGAATGTCACTGATACTTATTACAGACCTACCAACAATTTAAGCTTTTCCCATATACGTTTGTCACTTACCATTTTCTCGGAAATCGTAACATATTTGGAACAAAGGTCAAATATTTTTGTGAAGGTAAAACAGAAATATCACTGCTAGTCTTATCACTTGCAGCAGTTTCATTCTTCATTTTTTAGACACACACAAATTTCCAAATCGATGTCACCTATTCCTGACACAGCATTTTCTTACAATTAACATCGAGTACTGTATAACATACTACTGTTACATGAAGAAGAAAATTCCACAATATGTTATGAATACGTAACTAGTACAATGTGATACAAACAACTAAAAAAAAGTCGGTGGTAGAGATTTGAACTCTATACCTCGAAATTGATAATCTACTGTTCTATCCACTAAGCTCCAGCAACTGCATGTCACTATTGTGTTTAGTAGACCTTAGTACGTGCTTTTATTCTCAATGCGTGTTTTTATTTACATTTAGTTATAACAAATTGATCCGGATACGATTTTGTTATACATCTTTGATGCGCTGTTAGCTTGAAACTCCTTACTGAGAGTTGTAAAACCAAAACCGCGAGATATACGGCAAATCAAGATGGCTTCTGTTGACATGGAAAGAACAAGTGGAAATCTCTTAGGTTAGGTATAGGTTAAACAATACATTTTTTATAGTACATGAGGGCGCGTAGCGGCCGTATCTCCGGTTAAGAAACAGGCGGCATCACATTGGCAGGAGACACTTTTTACGTGTCGAAATAAGGGATCGTTTGTTCTATAGCTACAAAGATCGATAGCGCCCGGTCGTGGCCACAGTCGAGTTTGTTTGCGAGTTGTGACTGTGACGTCAGCACGACGCTTGCCTAGCGTGTCACTAAGCTCACCCAAACTCACAAGGGATTCTCATTTCCGGGCGAAGACATAATCCTGAATACTCCGGGGGGAGGGGGGGACAAGAGCTGGCTGGGCGGGAAGGAAGGCTGCTTCGGCTTGGGGCCCTGTGCGCGACACACACGTACCCTCAAAAGAGCTGTGGGGCCCCTGGGGGGAAATTTATAGCTTGTACATTACTAATTGTAGCGGTAAAATAGTTGAATGTATCTTCGAAATTTTATCACAGTACGACATGTATTTCATGGGATATGAACTCTTTCATAGGAAACAGACGAAATGTTCAAACGTTTGTAAAGCTTAAGGGAGTATACTGCGGGGTCATCAGTCCATAAACGTACAAACTACTCATAAGTATCTTATACTAAAGACGTCACAAACATGCATGCCCGAGTAGGGATTCGAATCCCTGACCCATCACGCACCAAGTCTTAATCTATCACTTCTTTACCATACTACACATGCATATACACCTACAGAATTATACACCTGTATAACATGTAATTCTATATATATGGGGTCAAATATACTGCGATGGGTGGAAACCTATCACATCATGTACCACTTTTTAATCCATTTCTTGTTGACTTTTAAGATACTCCTGTAATGCAGTCATTATTTACGACAGATCTACATATTAACTTCAACAGACTGTAGTTTCGAGTGAGGCTTGCATTTTCTATGTCGATAAATAAATCAAAGGCCAAACTGTTTTTTCAAATGAACAATTTTATTTTGCTTGCTCAGAGGTGGACTCGCCAAAGAATTTATTCACACTACCCTATGGTCAAGTAACCAGAAGTATTCTTTGTAATCAAGATTTGAATTAAATGAATGTATAAAAGAATGTTACATATAATTTGCATCTTGAAGACTACCTTTCTTTGTTTGTATACAGCACTAAATATTTTGTACATTATGCAAGACAACCTTATTTCTTAAATACTCTTCTAAAATAATGTGATCACTAATTTATTAATTTTATTCAAGGCAAAAATTCGGCAAATCATTTACTTTAATGGTTCTAATGACGTAACCCAACATCGAAAATAATTTCATTAATTTATTTATTTATCGTAATACAAACACTTAGACTTGTATGGTTCATTGGACAATTTCACTCCTCCGGGTCATGAACTGAGACAACAAACAGCTTACATCAGTCTTTAAGTACATTAGTTATAAAAAATATGTACAAATATACAGTAAAATGGACATCACAATGTATTCCTCCTGCCTCCTGCAGAAAGAGGCCATGAAGAAAATAATAAATTGTACAGTAAGAAGAATAGTTGAAATAACAGTACAACACCAATAAAGGAACATTTAAGTCAAAATTTAAATAAGTATTGAAAAAAGAACTGAATTAAGAAAGACCTTAAGCGAGCATCGTCCTTTTATATTAATGCCTAAGCCACCCAGCAGGAAAATTGCAGCATTAGCCACTTCATATAAGTCTGTTTTTGCTTCGGGGTACGCTCTGATGCTACAGTCACACACAATATGGTCTATTGTCTGTCGCAAAGCATCTCACTTGCACTCGGGACTTGGTGCTACGTCCGCTTTGTGCAAATAATCGGGGCAGACTCCATGTGATATTCGGATCCTGTTAACCGGTCTCCATTCTTGGTGTGGAAGTCTGAAATCAGTACGTCTTTCTGTAGGGGCAGGCCAGAGAGTTGTTAACTTGCTTCGTTCAAAAAATACTGTGACAGTCCAAATAACGACTTAACCAATACACGGCAACTGGTTCTGTGTTGACTATCAGACACGTTTATGTCAGAGCTGTAGTCCGCCTCCCTAGCTCAGTTGATAATGACGCAGGGGGCCTGGGTTACATTCCTGGTAGGGGGCTGGATATTGGGTGTTCTCCTCATCGTCACACGGAAGTCGCCTACGGAGCCTCAGTAAAACGACAGGCACTACGAGGCCGAATTATCCCGAATGGAATCTCCCGACAAAAATGGCCGTTCGACCGTCACATTTTTTTTTCATCAGAGCTGTTGACACACACTTGATTGTCCCATCCTAGGCGGATGCTTCCCTCCTCCAAACTTTATTCCCAGCAGGTAGGCCCCGTGATATTGGCCTCTCCTCCTGCCTGTCTTCTGGGAGGTCGGCGGCCCCGCTCCGCATTCCTCGAGGGCCGCTCGCGTCCTGGCCCGGGTATCCCGGAGGGCAGTCTGTATGCGATGTAAAACGCGGACGCGGGACGCGGGGTTATTGCCGGTGAGTGGGCAGGTACTATATAATGCGCGCGCGGGCGCGGGCCCGGCTGAAATATCGCCCTCATAACGAGATAAATCCGTTTTAATAAGCGGCCGTCCATAAATCCGGCCACAGCCGCACAGTAGTTGCGCAGTCCGGTCTGCGCATGCGCGTCGGAACAGCAGGCGCTGCGCCGCCGCGCCGTGCCAACTAATCCCGACGACTGCCGGCAGCAAATGGAAGTCCACAGCAACACGATGCGCACCACGAACGCCAGGATACACGGTGAGGATCACTGGGCTTACGCGCAGTATCAGGGCACGCTGATGACGTCACGATACACGACAGTAGGACGCCGTATCTACATTTTTGCCGGTGGCGGCTGGTGCTTCAGGTGACTGGCAGTTCCCCCTTTTGAGTGCCGGATCTTGACAGTCGCACCAGTCCCCGCTCCCCAACTCGCGTCCAAAGGGACAATTTGGCGCAACTGTGCCAGTGGCGTCAGGTGATAGCTCCCTATTACCTCCCATCCCATTTTAGATACATCTACATACATACTCCGCAATCCACAGTAAGGTGCGTGGTGGAGGGTACACTGTACCACTACTAGGCATTTCCTTTCCTATTCCACTCCCAATTAGAACGAGGAAAAAAGGAATGCTTACATGTCTCCGTACGAGCCCTAATTTCCCTTATCTTTTCTTTGTGATCACTACGCAAAAGCCGGCCGCGGTGGCCGAGGTGACTGGGGCGCTCCAGTCACGGTCAGCACGGCCACTACGGTCGGGGGTTCGAATCCCCCCTCGGGCATGGATATTTGTGCCGTCCTAGTTAGTAAGTAGTTCATACGTAGTTTGTAAGTTTAGGGACTGATGACCCCGTAGCTAAGTCCCATAAGCTTAACAAACATTTGATTTGAACTACGCGAAATGTAAGTAGGCGGCAGCAAGATCGTACTACACTCAGCTTCAAATTCCGGCCCTCTAAATTTCCTCAACAGAATTTCACGAAAAGAACGTCGCCTTTCCTCCAACGATCCGCAATTGAGTTGCCGGAACATTTCCGTGACACTCGCGCATTGGTCGAACCTACCACTAACAAACCTACCTGCTCGCCTCTGAACTGCCTCTATGTCTTCCTTTAAACTGATCTGCTGCGGGTCCTAAACACTTTAGCAATACTCAAGACGTGATCGTACAAGCGTTTTATACACAGTCTCCTTTACAGGAGAAGTACATCTTTCCAAAATTCTCCCAATAAACCGAAGTCGGCTGTCCGCCTTACTCACAACTGTCCTTACATTTTCGTTCCATTTCATATCGCTCTGCAATGTTATGCCTAGATATTTGAACGACGCTACAACATCAAGAAGCTCACTACTAATGCTGTATTCGAACATTATGGGGTTGTTATTCCTACTCATGCGCATCATCTTACATTTTTCTACATTGAGAGCTAGCTGCCAATCTTCGGACCAACTAGAAATTTTTTTAAGTCATCTTGTATGCTATTACAGTCAGTTAAAGACGATATCCTCCCATACACCACAGCGTCATCAGCAAACAGCCGAAAATTACAAGTTACTCTGTTCATCAGGTCATTTATATAGATAGAAAATAATAGCCGTCCTATCACACTCCCCTGGGGCACGCCTGATGATACACTTCTCTCTGATGAACACTCGCCGTCGAGAAGAACGTACTGTGTTCTCTTACTTAGGAAGTCTTCCAGCCAGTCACAAATCTGTGAACCTATTCCATAAGCTCCTGTCTTCGTTAGCAGTCTGCAATGCGGCACCGCGTCGGACGCCTTTTTGAAGTCGAGAAAAACACAATCCGCCTGTTGCCCTTCATCCATTGCTCGCAAGATGTCATGTGAGAAAAGGGCAAGCTGAGTTTCACATGAATGATGTTTCCTAAACCCGTGTTGATTCAAAGAAAGAAGTGTTTCCGTTTCAAAGAAAGTTACTATATTAGAACTGAGAATATGCTTCAAAATTCTACATGAAACAGATGTCAACGATATTGGCCTGTAATTGTGTGGGTCAGTTCTCTTCCCTTTCTTATAAACGGGAGTCTCCTGCGCTTTTTTCCAATCACTAGGAACTTTGCGCTGAATTAAAGATTCGAGATAAATGCAAGCTAAGTAGGGGGCCAATGCCGCAGAATAGTCTTCATAAAACCGAACTGGTATTCCATCCGGACCGTTAGACTTTTTCGTATTTAACTCTCTCAACTGCTTCTCTACACCGGAAATACCTATTACTATGTCCTCCATTTCGGAATTAGTACGTTGATCAAATGATGGTACATTTGTGCGGTCCTCCTGCGTGAAGGATTTCTTAAAGGTTATGCCGTGATGGAGTAGCCGAGCGGTCTAAAGCACCTCGCTGCGGAGCGCGCGGTTGCTCGCCGTGGCGGTTCGAGTCCTCCCTGGGGCATGGGTGTGTGTGTTTGTCCGTAGGTTAGTTTACCTAGGTTTAAGTAGTTTGTAAGCTACGGAATGATGACCACGCAGTTTGGTCCGATAGATTTAGAAACATTTGAACATTTTAATCTTAAAGGTTAAATTTAGAACTTCAACTTTCCGTTTGCTTTCTTCTATTACTGCCCCGGAATGATCAACGAGTGACTGGATAGTGGGCTTTGACCCGCTTATCGATTTTACATAGGACCAGAATTTTTTCGGGTTCTCGAAAGATCTTTCGCTAAGGTATGGCTGTGGTAATTATTGTATGCTTCGCGCATCGATCTTTTTATAGACGCACGAATTTCTACTAACTTTTGCCTGTCATCATTTGTGTGTTCTTTTTTGAATCAAGAGTGCAACAGGCTTTGCTTTCTCAGCAGCTTTCTAACAATATAATTATACCACGGTGGATCTTTTCCATCCTTAATCGTCTTTACTGGCACATACATCTGTAACCCTTTATTTACAATGCATTTATATTTAGTCCACAGTTCCTCTACGTCCATAGTCCCGGAATTAAACGATGCCCATTCATTTTCTAAGTGCAATCGTAACATTTGATTATCGGCTCTTCTCAACAAAAACACGCTCCTAGCCTTCTTGATTGGTTTATGAACTTTGGTCACCACAAATATATTTTCGTTACAAGATCTGCAGAATATCTCACCTCGACTTGTTTGCGCTTCAACTCGATCTGAGGCGTCGGTCTACCAAGATTCTTTATTTCACGCTTCCCTTCCAAGCTTAAAACTGAATGTTGTTCATTTTTCTTTGCTAATAAACACCAAGTTCATATGAATTAGCACATGAATACTAAAACACAGTACGTAACTGGTTACGCTTTTAAGTGACTAACGAAATAAATCTGTTACGATGAGGAGGCAAGCCACCTTCAGGTCATGTGATACTGTAAGCAGCACCCCCTTCTAACCCTACATATGTGCAAAGGCTGCTCTCCCCCACATCTTTTCAAACAAATGTTTTATACAATGAAAAGTATAAATGTCATTTACCATAAACAAATCGCGATACATTTTCAGAAACACCCAATATATATGTGGGAATAACAATACAAAAGTCATTGTTGTTTCCGTATCTGTTATAAAGAAGATTGGGTTTGAAAAAAATTACCTGTAACCAATCTCGAACCCACTCCCTGTGACTGCGAGAGCGATGCCTGTAACCACACGGCTATTCTAGCCTGATGATTAGATTAGAATAATACTTGTTCCATAGATCATATGAAGGCTTTTAAAAATGTTCAAATGTTTGTATAGTTATGGGACTTAACTACGGGGTCATCAGTCCCTAAACTTACAAACTACTTATGAACTACTTACGAAATAGGACGGCACAAATATCCATGCCCGAGGGGGATTCGAACCCCCGACCGTAGTGGCCGTGCAGACCGTGACTGGAGCGCCTCAGTCTCCTCGGCCACCGCGGCCGGCAGTCTACAGACTTTCAAAACTAAAAATGCGAGTGCAGATCAGTTATAGCTGACTTTCAAAGACATAATATCAGTAGCAGTCGAGAGATTTGTATCAAATAAATTAATAAAAGAGGGGGCTGACCCCCCGTGGTAAACAAAACAGGTCAGATCACTGTTGCAGAAACAAAGAAACACGCATGCAAAATTTAAAATGCACAGAATCCACAAGACTGGCAATCTTTTACTGAAACTCGCAACCTAGCGCGGACTTAAATGCGAGAAGCCTATAGGAGTTACCACAACAAAATCCTCTCTCGTAATCTTGCAGAAAATCCAAAGAAATTCTGGTATGAAGTACACTAGCGACAAAACACAGACTATACCATCACTAAGGGATAGCAATGATAATACTATCGATGACAGTACTGCTAAGGCAGAATTACAAAACACAGCTTTCCAAAATTCGTTCACCAAAGAAGACGAAGTGAACAGTCCAGAGTTCAATCCAGGAACAGCGACCAACATGCGAAACTTAGAAGTAGATGTTCCTGGAGTAGTAAAGCAACTTAAGTCAGTAAACAAAAACAAATCTTCCGGGCCAGGTTGTATACCAACTACATTCCTCTTAGAGTATGCTGATGCAGTAGCTCCGTATGTAGTCATCATTTCCAAACGATCACTCAGCGAAAGATCCGTACCCAAAGACTGGAAAGTTGCCCAAGTTAGTCAAATATTCAAGGAAGGCAATAGGAGTGATCCCCAAAATTACAGGCCAATTTCATTGACGTCGATTTGCTATAGAATTTGGAACATATAATTTGTTCGAACATTATGAACTACCTCGAAGAGAACGACCTATTAACCAATAGTCAACACGGATTCAGAAGGTATCGCTCTTGCGAAACACAGCTTGCCGTTTATTCACATGAAGTGACTGACAAGGGATCTCAAATCGTTTCCATATTTCTGGTTTTCCGGAAGGCTTTTGACACTGTACCCCACAAGCGGCTTCTAATGAAATTGCACGCTTATGGGATATCTCCCCAATTGTTCGATTGGATTCACGATTTCCTATCAGAAAGGACACAGTTCGTTGTAATTGACGGTGAGTCATCGAGTAAAATAGTAGTGATATCCGGCGTTCCGCAGGGAAGCATTATAGGTCCCCTACCCTTTTTTGAATTTATAAACGATTTAGGAGACAATCTGAATAGCTCCCTTAGACTGTTCGCGGATGATGCTGACGTTTATCGGTCATTGAAGTCAACAGAGGATCCAAAGCAACTGCAAAGCGATTTAGACAAAATTTCTACATGATGCGAAAATTGGCAATTGACACTAAATAAAGAAAAGTGTGAAGTAATACACATGACCACTAAAAGAAATCCACAAAGAAATCCACTGAACTTCAATTACGCGATAAATCAGTCAAACCTTAAGGTCGTAAATTCTACCAAATACCTAGGAGTTACAATTACGAACAACTTTGACTGGAGAGAAGACATAGAAAATATTGTGGGGAATGCGAATCAAAGTTTACGTTTCATTGGCAGAACGCTTCGAAGATGCACCAGCTCCACCAAAGAGATTGCCTACATCACACTTGTGCGTCCTCTCCTGGAGTACTGTTGTCCCTTGTGGGACCTTCACCAGGTGGGACTGGGGACTGACGGAAGATATTGAGAAGGTTCAGAGAAGGGCAGCTCGTTTTGTTTTATCACGTTACGGGGGGGGGGGGGGAGCGTCACGGAAATGTTGCACGAATTGGGGTGGAAATCATTAAAAGAAAGACGTTATTCATTGCGGCGTGATCTGTTTGCGAAGTTTCAATCACCGACTTTTACTTCTGAATGTGAAAATATTTTGCTAGCACCCACCTACTTAGGGAGACATGACCATCCCAATGAAATAAGAGAAATCAGCCCGAAATCGGATCTATTAGGTGTTCTTTCTTTTCGTGCGCTGTTAGAGAATGGAACGTTAGAGAAAAGTTAAGAAACTGGTTAATGAACCCTCTGCCAGGCAATTAAATGTGATTTGCAGAGTATCTATTCTTAGTAGGTGAAAAGCAGTATTGATTCATAACAAAAGACAGTGAGCGAGGTATAAAATAAATGGGATAAAATTCTTACGGCCAGAGGTAGTTGTTCTGGGTACTTATTTCTCAGGATCTATGCATCCAAATTGCGTGAATATGTAAACACATGTCAGTTTTAGTATAAAATATTTGTCCTGTGTATACACGTTTATCATCTGCATTTCTTCTTGGTGTAGTGATTTTAATGGTCAGTAGTGTAGCTTATACTAAAGGCGGCACAAAGGGCCATGCCAGAGGTAGGATTCGAAGCCCCGACGGGGACCGTCTCGCGCATCCTAGCATAGCGTCTCAACGTGCTCGGCCGTCAGGCCACGGGGACAACAGTGGTACCAATTGTTATGCCATGCATTTGTAGCTCCTTACAGACTCGGCAACATTCTTACATTATCACTGATCGCATTTCGTAGTTAGAGCGATAACCTATTGTTTCACAGTAGGGGAAAGTTTAGGAATAACTAGTATTCGTTTCAATTTTTATTATTATTTAAGAACAAAGAAATTTGATCCACCACTACAGAAAGTAGTTACACCAGTTTTTCTTACCCGAGTGTTAGTAATAAGAAAAGAACTAGATACAACAGACATCAATAAAAACCGAAAAAATCGGTTATTCAGAATTGAAACATTGGTATCGTTTTAACAAGTCAGTTTTTCCTATCCGTTCAACCTAGGCTGATGATGTAAATTGAAAAGATCCTACACAGAATTTCTGGGAAGATAAGAAGAAAATAGGTAGGGTCTGAGAGGTATACAAATGGCCAACTTCTGAAATAAAGAAATATTTGGCGCACTTTATGTTACGGTAGTAACATTAAAAGTGGGCCTTTGCGATCGCCTTTGACAGCTAGAAATTTAAATGAAAATAACAGCTTAACTGTTCATCTGACATGGAAATCGAAGACATGAATTTGTAGAAGAGACAATTATATACAATTTTGCTCCCTTATGTCTTTTCCATATCTCGCATCGTTTCACAGATATTTGCAAAATTATGTGCGATTTTACGATATCTGTCTGTCTGTCCGTCTGCCGTTTGTTGTAATTTTAATTGCAAATTAATCGATCATCTTTTTGTGTCCCGACTTCGTCGCCGCTTTTGTGTCCCAGCCTTGTCGTAGGTGTCGGTGGCCGAGTGGAATGTGACCGACACAGGAACAAAGACAGCACGCTGGTGCAGGTACGGAGGGGAGCAGCCAGAAACTATAAACACTAGAGTAAATTAGAAAGATATATATTGCACAGAATGTAACAATACTTAACTTTTACATAGTACTGCAGAATGTTGATACATAGTTGTTAGAGGCCTGCCTAGTGCCTGTACAATAGCAAAGTCTTCACTGGTGCCTATCTGATTACGAAGGTCCTAACTCGTTGCTGTCTCCGTCCGAAGTGACCGGTGTCTTTCCGTGGTGGCCACGAGCGGGGTTGCAGCAGAGGGCGCTCGTGGCTATCGTCGGAAGAAAGCCGCGCCGTGCATGCATGGCGGCGCGCGGCGAAAATAGGTGGCGCGCACTTTGTACTTGTGCGACACCACACTTCTGACACGAAAAATGAATAACCGAATTTCTAGAGGAGAAAATTCTCTCAAACTTTGCTCTTTTCTTTTTTTTCTACATATAGTATCTTTTGAGAGATACTTGCAACAATAACGGCGATTTGACACCGTCCTTTGATTCTACGAAAACCAGCCGTTCCGAGATGTCACGAGACATTCCTCGCCCAGAACTCTCTCTGGCATACGCCATCTTGCGTTGCGTATTTGACGATTTTCTTATTCTAACTTTCACATTGTCATTTCAAAGCATTGGCGCCCTAAATATTTAACCAAAAAAAAAAAAAAAAAAAAAAAAAAAGTTTGTTCGTCGTACGATAAATGATAATCTAGTGTCTAAAAATGCCATATCAGCATCAGTAAGAGAGATATTACAATGATGGTTTAAAGAGGTAAGAGTTCAGTAAAGCCGACCGCGGTGGCCGAGGGGACTGAGGCGCTCTAGTCACGGTCTGCACGGCCACTACGGTCGGGGGTTCGAATCCCCACTCGGGCATGGATATTGGTGCCGTCGTTAGTGTTAGCTAGTTCGTAAGTAGTTTGTAAGTTTAGGGACTGATGACCCCGTAGTTAGGTCCCATAAGCTCTGCAAACATTTGAACACTTTTGAGTTCAGAAAAGAATATGTTTGTCAAAGCAAAACTCAAATAGGCCTATCATATAATTTTGGCTGTTTGACAAAATACGGTCAGAAAGAATATTGATTACACGGCCTCCCGCGTCGGAGGTTTGATTCCTTTCTCGGGCATGGATGTGTGTGTCGTCCTTAGATTAGTTTTACTTAATTTAAGTCGTTTGTAAGCTAAGGACTAATAACGCCGTAGCTGAGTCCGATAGATTTACAAACATTTGAACATTTGAAAGAATATTACGTGTCAGGTGCATAGATATTATCACAATAGCAGAATCGTAATCATGTCACCATAATTTTTCATTATTTACATTAATATTTTTGTTCGAAATGTGCGCAAAAAATTATAAAACAACAGATGTAAAGCGGGCCGTAAAACACGTCAGTGTGATTTTTTCAAACAGAGTCGCCCTTTATTGAAATGGTGTAATGGTTAGTGGTCTAGAGAGAAGAGGTAACAGTGCTATCGCGTGGCATCTCTAAGGGTCGGTTGTTGTCTCGCACGCCAACCCCCCCCCCCCCCCCTCCGCACAGTGGCGCCTGGCAGCGGACACGTGTGCGGCACGTGTGGCCGGCTGTCAGATTCGGCTGGGCGTAATCTCACCCCGCGGGTCCCTCCCTCTGCACAGGCCGGGGGGGGCAGGTGCTGCGATATGAGCGACAGCGGAGGCGGCCCGGTCGGCCAGGTATATTGCACGGCTCGTTACAAATACGTCAAAAGCATTAATTTGTTTTTCAATTACACGGAATGAATGACGTCCACTTTTATCGCAGTATTAACAGCTACATGCAGCCGTTGATTGGAACAAACGCCAAATTCATTTCCGGCGAGTAATTCAGACGTCACGGTCTGCGTCTGAAAGTGACGCTGCGGGTAGCGCTACAGCGGGCCAGCTCACCCCCAGAGCGACCGTTAGCACGCAGCCCGCGATGAGGGGCTTTTACAGTGCCTCGCAGCTACTGTTTGATGTACAACCAATTCGTAAACTTAATGTTGTATTTATCACATTTTGTGCAGTTCTTGAGGCTCCTATTTACGTTACGTGTACTACATTTTACTGTTCAGTCACTTTGTGATGTAGCCACACACAGTATCCAAAAAAAGTACTTAACACAAAACTAAATCGAGGAAAGAAGCTGCAGCGACTGTTATTTGTATACAAGCCTAAGGGCCGGCTTCCGCCTTAATGTATTTCTTTGAATCAAGCATTCCGGCCAGGACATAAACCTATCGAGTTACTAAAATATGGTAGACGAGAACTTTGGAAATAATTTGCCTAGTTTTAATAAATATGTAAAGGGCGAGTATTTACCGAACAAAATATTTCTTCAACCTACAAGAAGTAACTACAGGGTAGTATTGTGTAGTTCGCGAACGAACTAGTTCGTAAGAGCGCTCTCACAGGCGAACTACGCGAACTAGTTCGCAGATCCCTCGCCTCTTAGTTCGTCCGCTCCTTTTCCGAAGACTGACGGGTAACAGCGAGAGGACGCGAGAGCACGCAGAATCGCGTGATTTCCTTCTGCCAATTGCCGTCATTTCTAGCTGAGATGCAGCTCAGCTGTAGTTTTAGTAGCGGTTGCGAAAGCCAAAACGAGCGGACGAACTAAAAAGAGCAACCTACTTCGCGGCCGAGCTGCGAAGTAAAAGGAGAGCTACCGGTCGCGAACTAAAATATGCGCGATAGGTCGCGAACTAAAAAATGCGTGATAGGTCGCGAACTAAAACATGGGCGATACGTCGCGAACTAAAATATGCGCGATAGGTCGCGAACTAAACTATGCGCGATAGGTCGCGAACTAAAATATGCGCGATAGGTCGCGAACAGAATTAAAAATCACGTTTTTGCCTTCTGCTGATGACAGCCATTTCAAAGTTAGTGTCTGCCTGCTAGTTTACATAGTTCAGAGCTACAAAATTTCTGCTTTGAAGTATTCTGCACTCTGCAATATCTGACTAATAAATTCCATAATGCCAAGATGTAGAGATGACTCTAAATTTAAACGCGAGAAATTATCCACAAACTATTTCTTTTGGTTTTGCGTGATATCGTTAGCGGCTCAAGCAGCAAGCGCATGAAGCAGCTAGGTGTGGGAACTTCTTCCTCCACTTGCATGCGCAGACCACGCCACTCAGCCGTCACTGGGAGCGGACGAACTAAAAGAACGAACTAGTTCCCGGCAGTGCCGCAAACTAAAGTTTGCGCTCCAGATCGCGAACTATTATGCGCAAGTCTACTACAGAGTAACTATAGAGGTATAAGGTGAATGTTTACTATACGGGATGACTACAAAAGAGTTTCTGAGACTAGAATAAAGAAAGAGTTTGTAACACACGTTGGGTTCTATGCGACACACAACCCTTCACAAGACGAAGTAAAAAAAAGCCAAATGTATTATGCAGTACCACTGAAATGTTAATACGCCTTTGCAAGATTTTGCTTCACCATGCCTTTCGTCAAATAAAGTATCGTTGAATAACCTCGTTTCAATAGGGAAAGTTTCTAGAATAGTGACACCAGTATCAGGCTGAACGTTAAATGAACTGTAATTAGAAATTTAATACCGAGAATACTAAGTATACGGTAGTGGGAGGTAAAGGAGAAGACATGGAGTAGGAGAGAGAGAAGGTAAATAATGTGAGTGAGTATGAATCTCTGTCAGTTATATTTAGTGAAGACTAGCTTTAAACCCGCGGCTCCGCTCGCGTTTAGGTTGCTTATGATAGAAAATGCGCGAAAAGTCAAATCGATTGTTTTTTTAAATAGATGTATTAAATTCTTTTTAGTGTTTTACTTATTCTTATATTTCCTTATTCGTATCTTATCCTTAAAGAGAAAGAGCTGAAGACATTGTAGCACGCAGAGACCAACGATATGATCTGTGGCATCACTTAAATATTTGTCATTTTTTATAATTTGACGACTTTCAACCACCATATCTTCCACACCCTTATAGCTATCGGTATGGAATTGCTATGGTGTACAATGGGAGACTTGGGACAACAATTACACACAGACCGTTCGTTTGCGTTCTGTATTTTTCGCTGGAGAGCGAAATATTAACACACACATACACGTAGAATTTTATATACAAAGATAACTTTCCATGCCAATATACTCCACCCTTTTATCATTATCAATCCTCAAGCAACAATGCAACCAATAAAACCATTTTCAGAGAGTACATATAATTTTCAAAGAGTAATTATTGTTCCGCATTTCGCGTTACATTCTTCAAATTACTAAATATCTATCAGATCGCTATAAAACCGTGCCTAAAACGTTCCTCACGTATAAATTGCTAACTGTACAAATATTTAAGTCTCTGCGTCTTGTCATTCGGACGTGATAAGCGTACACCGAACAGACAGTCACATTAATATATATATATATATATATATATATATATATATATATATATATATATATAGATAAATAGCTATCCGACCTCCATAAAACCGTGCCTAAAGCCTTCCCCGGGTAGACATTAGTAACTGTACAAATTTTTAGCTCTTTATGTCTCGTGGTTCAGACGTGATAAACGTACACCGAACAGACATTCACATTTACAGATATAGGTAATAGGGACGAGAAGGTCATAAGGAAGAAGATGAGGAAGGAAAGAACATGATTAACACTCTACATTCGACTTGTCTAATCAGAAAAAGAATAATATATTGAGGCAATAATAGAATCAATCACGACTAACGTGTCAGATGTGTGGGTCGTTGATAGAAATAGTCAACGGAAACTACTTGCTAAAAATATGTCATACTGGAGAAGATGATGAAACTTAAATCTATTTGATCAGGTGAGGTATGAAATAATTAGAGGAAGGGAAACAGCTACATCTACATACATTCTCCGCAAGCCACCGTAAGGTGCATGGCGGGGGCTACACTGTACCACTACTAGGCGTTTCCTTTCCTATTCCACTCCCAAACAGAACAAACGTTACAGATCAAATTAATGATAAAAATTTAAATGTTACGCACATCTGCAACCTATGAAACAAGAAAGAATACCGTTACAAGAATGGAGTTGAATTCCATCACAAAGAAATAAGTGAGGGATACCAACTAAAAATTGGATAGACAATATTCAAGAAGAATAGGGGAAACATTATTTGGAAGATGGAAAGACTGATGGCAAAGTTGTTGCAGATACTCGCTTCATATATATATTCTCTTATTCCACCTTCCCTTTGTCCCCCTCTTTCTGTACTTCACTTCCGCCTTTCTTTCTGTAATAACAGACCAGCTGAAAACCCTGACTTGGCCATGTCATTCTTGTTTACATGTATTCCTTTCTCCTCATCCCCTCCTTCCCTCGTCTCTTCCACCTCCCACCTCCTCTTCCTCCTCCTCCTTTTCTTCACCTAATCCCTTCCACCATTTCCTCCCACCACCATCTCCGTCCTTTTCTTCCTCCATACCAATTAGTCCATATCTTCCATCTGCCTCAGTCTGTTAAGCTGCTCCTCTCCTGCCTCCGTTTCTTTGCTTCTCTCACTTGACCATTATTTCCTCCCCACACCCTCTTCATTCTCCCCCCTCCTCCACGCTGTTGTTTTCCTCTCTTAGTCCACCTCCTCCTCTGTCAACTAAAACGTTCATACATCTGCTTACTTTCATTGTTATTGATGGAAGGAAGTTGAATTATTTTGTGAAGTACCATCTACCATGCACCGTACCAAATTTTATATTGACTGTGACCTTCCTCGCTTTTGCAAGAGCAAGTTGCAAAATTTTATCATGATCTGTAAGCAATACAAACATACAGACACAAAAGATGGTATGTGTGATTGGTAACAACATGTCTTACATAATGTGCAAGGGCTCTATGATAAATAAGGACAGCTATTATTTCTCCCTGGAATGACTTAATTTACAGAAGTACTTATGATACACGCGTCCACTCTTACTCCTTCTGCCGAATGACCTGAAGGCTCCGTATTCCATCCGCGCGTCTATTTCTCTGGATGTCCTGCACTGAATGTCTGTGAAATGGATAATGTTGTAGCTGGTGCTATTCCGGAACCAACACAATTCATCTTTTAGTTTGGCTAAGATATCGTAATCATGGGGACACATTGGGGGTGAGTACATTGAATGTTCCTAAATTTCCCTTTTCTAGCCCCGCACGTGATTTTCAATTGTTAGTACATCTGTCAAGAAGACCTTTTAAGAGAAAAATAACTTTTATGTCATACTTGAAGTCTTGGTGGAGTTATGCAGCCTTTATTATTAATGTAACTCGAATGAATTTAAAAAAGCTGATAGTCTGCTGGAAAGAAAAAATTCCAGATGGTGACAGGTTATTTATTATATTTGTGCTTACGCATTTCAGACAAGGCCCATCTTCGGAGCACATAACGAAAATATTGATGATGAACTGACCATATTGCACGTCGCCAATCGGAGCAAGTCTGTAGACATTTTGGAGGAGATTGGCCACAATAACACTCCAAATCTTTTAATTAATGATCAGCTCACATTATGTTGTAATTGGTTTTTGGCTCCTTAAAAAAAGTTCAAATGTTTGTCAAGCTTGAGGGACTCAACTGCGAGGTCACCGGTCCCTAAATTTACAAACTACTTATGAACTACCTTTTACTAAAGACGACACAAACATTCATGCCCGAGGGGGATTAGAACCCCCGACCGTAGTGGCCGTGAAGACTGTGACTGGCGCGCCGCAGACCGCTCGGCCACTGCGGCCGGCTTGAATCCATCCACAATTGCTGGTGGGAAATGAGATACAGGTTGTGTAGGTTTATGAACTGATAATTATCCCCTTTTTTATGTGTTTCATGTATTTATCCTAAATTCTTTACATTTTATCTTCACATTTTATCTTTACATTTGCTTTCACATGTTCCTTTTTCATTTGTAACTTTATTGCTATGTACTTTCGAGGTGATCAGTAAAGCAAAGGGTATTGCCAGGTACCCTTTGTCACGATTCATACAGTGGCTTGTTAATTATAGAAACCCCTCAAGAAAATATACGATCATGTGCTGACTTTTATGGTAATTGGAAGAACTGTGTCACAGTCTTTTGTAAGGTACCCTCTACCACTCACCGTATGAAACAGAATGTAAACTGGAATTATATTTTGAAAGACAAGTATGTAAAATTAATTCGAAATCTGCATAACACTGTAGATATATGCCAACGTACGTAAGTAAAGGTCACAGAGAGTCATACTCCTCTCGTTTCAAGTTGAAGTCTATTAAATGTCTTCAAAATCGGAATAAAACGGTATATTGGTGTCGAAGTTGGTAGGTAAACTACCTTCACCAGCCACCATTCTAAATTTTATACTTTGTTATTAGTCTTGATTGGAAGGTCATGTGTGGAAACATTAATAAATATCAGAAGAAATCAGTAATTTCGTCGAAGTACGAATCATACGTTAAAGTACCCTTATGGAGACAGTGATCTTCCTCATCTAATGAAGGCCAAGTGTGAAAAATTTCATCAAGCTCGAAATAAAACTGTAGACGAGGTATAAATTTGTATGGATATATTTTTTATTTTATTTTAGCGTTACGTATAGTACACAAATATGAACTTAAAGTATCTAGGGGTCTACTCAAACACACACACAGAATTTTATAGTAACCAGTCTAGCAGTTTAGGACTTCAGTGACATACACCTGTAGAGTAGTTTGTGTGGGTAAAAGCAGTGGCGAAGTCATAATTGTCGTCTTGGGGGGGGGGGGGGGTATCTATTTTCTACAACTCTCTAGAAAAAGTAACACAATAAAGTATGATCATACATAAGTAGAAACTATATCTTTCCATCTGTAAGCATACCTCAAAAATATTTCTCGTTAGCTACTACTTTTTTACGAGAAAGAGCCACACACCGAGATTGAAATGCGGCATATATATATATATATATATATATATATATATATATATATATATATATACTTAGGGATTACAGAGATTAGATAGTTTTCATTCCGTAGATCCATTTTGAGGAAATCCTCGTGATTTTGGAACATGTCAAGAAACAAAATTTACAAGCTGAATAATAGATAATACTAATAATATAAATGCAGATACACACATTTCTTTAGCTGATAATATAATAACACTAATATTGTATGAGTACCGATACATGCATCATTTGGTACAATTTAGAAATTCACTAATGGAGTAGAAGGAGTTGGCCACTAGAAAGTCTTTTAGGTTCCTCTTAAACTGATCTTTATTTGTAACTAAATTTCTTATACTTGATGGTAAATTATTGAAAATGTGTGTTCCTGAGTAGTGGACCCCTTTTTTTAACTAAAGTAAGTGGTTTTAAGTCCTTGTGTAGATCCACAAATAATACGTATAATACGCTTTTAGACTCTGAAGACTTTTGACTGACTTGAAGAGTTACCCCAAAATATTATACCATATGACATTATGGAATGAAAGTAAGCAAAGGATGCAAGCTTTGTTATTTTTATGTCTCCTATGTTTGATAACACTCGTATTGAAAATACAGATTTGTTGAGTCGCTTCTGCAGTTCTGCGGTGTGCTCCTCCCAACTAAATGTATTATCAAGCTGTAATCCCAGGAATTTAATGCTGTCAACCTCTTCTGTCTGCTCTTCTTCATACTTCATGTATATGCTTGCAGGAAATCTCTTCCTAAATTTTAGAGCCAAATAAACTTGTACACCTGCCTGGTACCGTGTAGGACCACGCGATCATGCAGAAGTACCGCAAAAGACGTACCACGGACTGTACTGTTATCTGAAGTAGTGCTGCAGCGGACGGAGACCATGCAGCCTGCAGGGCTGTCCATACATCCGTAATAATACGACGCGACGCCGATTTCTTCTCAACAGCACGTTGCAAGGCATCCCAGATATGATCAACAGAATATGTCTGGAGAATTTCATGGGCAGCTAAGCTGTCTGAGGCCTTAAAAGTGTTCGGAGCGCATGGAATGTCGCACTGTGCTGCTGTAGTTGCCCAAGTCCATCGGAATGCACAATGCATACGAGAGAACGCAGATGATCAAACAGGATGCGTGTATACGTGATATCTGTCAGATTCATACCATGAAACACGTCCACTAAATGTGTGGTCGTGTTCGATTTTGCGTTTTGTACTGTAAAATGATCTACTTTCATTACTCTAACGTACTTCTCCTCCATTACTTTGGTTTGTCTGTACATCAATTATTTTATTCGTTTATTAATGATCAATGTTTCCACCAGTGTGATTGAACTTGTGTGTTAGTATGAATGTGGAAGGTTGCTTATAATATTGACTCACTGCCACGCGATGGCTTACAGTCGCCGCTTCGCGCCTTAGGCCTCGTTTACTGTAGTTAAAAACGCATGGTTTCGTATGTCGCCTGCACTGCAGTCTGCTAGGTATCCAGAGACACCCTTACTTGACAAGATGGCGAGGTGGCTTGTTCTTAGTGTGACGAAACAGGTAACAAAAGAGACATCTCTGGAACAGTAGTAGATGGTATTATATCGCTCAGGTAGCGAGGATTGGTAGACGGTAGGCTTTGAACATACCCTAACATCTGGTACAGGCAGGGAACACTGTGCGTGGCCTGAGGTACCACTCTTGCTACGACCGCCAACGTGGGTATCTCATCGAATCACGCTGAGGGAATGGCATGCTGTTAGAACTTTATTTGTGATCAGGCTGTCCTGGGTTATCAATAATAGTTTTTCTTAAGTAATTCTTTCGCTATGCGAGGCAAAGTTTTTCATATTTTTCAGATCTCGATTATTTTAGTATAAATTTAGTATTTGTATTTTCAACCAGGTAATGATTTTTGTGTCCGGTTTCCTCAAATTATAATACACGTGCGTCGCCTTCAGCCTTTGAGTAAACTTACTATGTTGAGTGCCTTGCTGCTTTTAATTTACGTTTTTGTGTGGGGCCTGTTTCCGCGAGCATGCTAATTTCTTTCTCGAAATTTCTGGATTGATTCCGTCTTTCTTATCTTTGTATGACAGACTGCACAAGAAGCTTTCATAATGATCATTACTTCGGCCTTCAGCTGTGTTCTTAACTGATACCAGCTTGCTTTTGTAGAGTTCTCGAGTGTGCTTTACTTGCTTATTCTAAATTAAATTCTTTTTGTAACTTTTCTGTAATTCACCGTGGTCGTACACCACATGATACTATCCTTAGATAGTATGCAGCTGCCTCCCCACACATGAATTCATTCATGCCATGTCGTCAAAACGCCGCCAACGCTTCGCTTTGCTGCTTCCATGCTGTTCCTGATTGAGTAGGTATCGAAAGAATTATGCGTGTGTCTGTGAGTGAATGTGTGTGCTTTCTTTATCCTCTGTGTATTTGCAAATATCCTCCCACAATAGCTCCATATTCAAAAAGGGCAGAAACCATTTTATTATGGTGAGTAACTTAATAATTTAATTCACAGTTGTACAAGGTGTCTGCTTCATCGTGCTTATTTGGTCTCCCCATATTTTTGCTTGTTTATTTTTTTGAATAGATAATAATCTAAAGTATGAAACTTCTGCTTAATAATTTCATGCTCACCGTCCCATGTTTATTTATCTATTCCTTCTTGTACATTATTTTTTTGTATGTTATAACGTTGGCTGCTCTCTTAAGGAGTGAGCAGTTAGATAAATTTCCATTGCACAAGAACTGTGGCCACTCGCAAATTAATTTGGAGCAGCAGTGAGCTTTTTAACTTGACTGTTCAGATCTCTGCCACCCGCGATCTTTCAATAAAAAATTTAACAAGCTACCTTCAACTTGATCAGGGGCCGCATGTCACTCCAACTGTGAACGCATCACTCTTTTATAGAGCGCCCCTCCCCCCCCCCCCCCCCAAATTGAACAGTCCCCTAGTGACGTGCACGTTCAATGATTTTATGAGGTTGTCTCCATAGACTTACACGTCCATCCACTAGATAAACTCGTCTGATGAGGCAACACGTTTTCTGTCATCGACGATTCCATGTCAGTACTGATGGGCCCATGCGAGGCGCAAAGCTTTGTGCCGTGCATGTCAGCAAGTATATAGGGGTGGGTCTTCGGCTCCGAAAGCCCACATCAATGCTGATTAATTGAATCGATGACAGGCAGACGCTTTTTGATGGCTCAAAATTTAAACCGCGCCAGTTTGCGGAAAGGTTGCACTTCTATCACTTTGAAATATTCGTATCAGTCTTCTTTGGCCCCATTCTTGCAGGATCTTTATTCCCGTCGTACGGGAAAATCACGCCTCATCGCTACCTTGGAGATTCTGTGTTCTGTAACTCGTGTGCCGACAACAACGCCACATCATTATTCACTTAAATCGTGATAACCTGGCATTGTAGCAGCAGCACCCGATCTAAGGCCTGCGGCAGACACCTGTTGTTTCAGCTAGGCGTTGCCGACCGCCATGCCGTCCTCTGAGTGTTTACATATCTCATTGTTTGTATACGTATGCCTGTATCAGATTCTTTGGCTCTTCGGTGCATGTCCTTAATTAACCTACTACGGAACACTCTCTGTGGGAATCTATCTAGTACATTTCAGAGGTATTTTTTTTTAATTTTTTAACTTTAAATACTTCCAATTATTTAGCTTGCATTTATAGCGAATCTTTAATTCAGCGCAAAGTTCCTAATGATTGGAAAAAAAGGTGACTCCCGTTTATAAGAAATGTAAAAGAACTGACCCATATAGTTACAGGTCAATATCGTTGACATTAGTTTACTGTAGAATGTTGGAGCAAATTTTCAGCTCGAATATAACAAATTTCCTTGAGATGGAATGAGCAAGGGTTTAGGAAACTTCGTTCATTTGAAACTCGGCTTGCCCTTTTCTCACATTACATCTTGCGAGCTATGGATGAAGGCCAAAAGGTGTAGTGTGTTTTCCTCGATTTCAAAAAGACGTTTGGCGCAATGCCACTCTGCAGACTGCTTATGGAATACACAGATTTGTGACTGGCTGGAAGACTTCCTAAGTAATAGAACGCAGCACGTTGTTCTCGACGGCGAGTTTTCATCAGAGACGAGTGTATCAAAAAATGTTCAAATGTTTGTATAGTCTATGGGACTTAACTACGGGGTCATCAGTCCCTAAACTTACAAACTACTTATGAACTACTTACGAACTAGGACGGCACAAATATCCATGCCCGAGGGGGGATTCGAACCCCTGACAGTAGTGACCGTGCAGACCGTGACTGAAGTGCTTTAGTCCCTCGGCCACCGCGGCCGGCACGAGTGTATCGTCAGGCGTGCCCCAAGGGAGTGTGATAAGACCGCTGTTATTATCTATCTATATAAATGATCTGATGGACAGAATAAGTTGTAATTTATGACTGTTTGCTGATGATGATGTGGCGTATGGGAAGGTGTCGTCTTTAATTGACTGTAATAGCATACAGAATAACGTAGACGAAATTATTGGTTGGTGTGAGGAATGTAGAAAAATGTAAAGTGATGCACATGAGTAGGAAAAATCCCATAGCCTTCGAATACAGCATTAATAACGGATCTTTTGATGCAGGCGAAACATTGCAGAGCGATATGAAATGAACGAACATTTTAAGACAGTTGTGAGGAGGCGGACAGCTGACTTCGATTTATTGGTACAATTTTTGGAAGATGATCCTCATCTGTAACGGGGACAGCGTATAACACGCTTCTACGACGCATCTTGAGTATTGCCCAAGTGTTTGGGACACGCGGCAGATCAGTTCAAAGGAAGACACAGACGCAGTTCAGAGGCGAACAGCTAGGTTCCTTACTGGTAGATTCAACCAGTGCGTGGATGTCACAGAAATGCTCTGTAAATGAAATGGGAATCGCTGGACGAAAGACAGCGTTCTTTTCGAGAAATTCTGTTGAGGAAATTTAGAGGGCCGGAATTTGAAGCTGACTGTAGAACTATCTTGCTGCTGCTTACATTTCGCGTAAAGATAACAAAGGAAGATAAGGTAAATTAGGGATCGTACATCTATATCTATAAATGTGAATGTCTGTTCGGTGTACGTTTTTCACGTCTGAACCACAAGACATAAAGAGCTAAAAATTTGTACATTTACTAATGTATACCCGGGGAAGGCTTTAGGTACGGTTTTATGGCGATCGGATAGCTATTTATCTATATATATTAATGTGAATGTGTGTTCGGTGTACGTTTATCACGTCCGAACGACAAGACGCGGAGACTTAAATATCTGTAAAGTTACTAATTTATACCTGAGGAAGGTTTTAGGTACTGTTTTATGTCAATCTGATAGATATTTAGTAATTTGAGGAATATAACGCGAAATGCGGAACAATAATTACTCGTTGAAAATTATATTTACTCTTTGAAAATGGTTTTATTGGTTGCATTGTTGGTTGAGCGTTGATAATGATAATAGGGTGGAGGATATTGGGATGGAAAGTTACTGCTGTATATAAAATTCTACGTGTGTGTGTTAATATTTCGCTCTGCAGCGAAAGCTACGGAACGCAAACGAATGGTCTGTGTCTAATTGTTGTCCAAAGTCTCCCGTTGTACACCATAGCAGTTCCATGCCGATAGCTATAAGGGGGTGGAAGATATGGTGGCAGAAAGTCGTCAAATTATAAAAAAATTCGGACTGAAAGCCAGCGAAGACGTTTGCGACTCTATAGCAAGGAGGTTACATACAGCGAAACGTGATGCCACATACCATATCTTTGGTTTATGCGTGCTACAATGTCTTCAGCACTGTCTCTGTAAGGGTAACCATACGAATAAGGAAATATAAGAATAAATAAAGCAGTAAAAGTATTTTTTAATATATCTCTTTAAAAATTTCGATTTGACGTTTCGCGCATTACATCAAGTCATCGATTTGTGATATTATTACAATCATTATTGTTGAATTTCGTGATTGGGTTACCCGAAACGAGTGAATTTTTACGTATGATTTGATCTACGCAACTTACTTTCCTGATAATGTTGATTTAAAATGTTTGTTTCTAAAGAAGGTATTGTATTTCATTTCATCGTTCAAAACCAGTCTCATAGCACACTACTGAAAGATAGCTTATCTATCATAATCACCCAACACGCGAGCGAAGCCGCGGGTTTAAGCTAGTACGCATATAAACATTAATTGTTTCCCTCGTTGTATTTTTGAGTGGAATAGGAAAGGAAATGCCTGGTAGTGGTACATTGTATTCTCCACCACGCACCTTTCGTTGGATTGTGGGGTATATATGTAGATGTACTTCTATATAACAAACGAGGTAAATGATATGAATGTAACCAAAACTTTCAAAGAAATAATTGGGGTATTAATTAGGTACTTGTTTTTTCACAGTGATAGACTCTGTGGGCGAAACTCCCAAAAGAAGGGAAAATCATACGTGTATGTTACCAATTAATGCGCTGTTTTTATTTACGATTCTACACCAAAGTGGAGTGGGAATTTACAAGTTTCATTTGTGCTCCTGAACAGTGGTGTGGCGTGTGCATGGTTTTGCGTGTGTGTGTGCGTGTGTGTTGGCGCTAGTGAGTACAGGGATGGAGTAAAACAAAGCTGGTCCACTTTGAGGAATACACCCCGAGCAACAGGCAGACGTCGGGAGCTCAAAGCGCGCGTCGCGGGTTGCGGCGCACAAGGCGCCCGTGCACACGACAAGTTCTTCGCCACGCTTAATCCCCGCTCCTGCGGCAAACAAGTAGTGCAATTACAGTGCGGAGATAATGGCGGCTGGAACAATGTGCCAGCGTCCAGGCTAGGGGGGGGGGGGAGGGTAGCCAGCCCCTGCTAACCCCCTCCCACCCCCTTTGCCAGTCCCCCTCCTCTCCCCGCCAATCCCACCCTCTACCCGAGCAATTCGGCAAATTCGCCATCTCCCCCGCTGCTGCGCCGAGCCGCGCCGCACCCTGCATGTGAAGTGGACCAAATGCAATTATGTTAACCGTGCATTCAACATCGTTAATTCGCTCCCGCAGCGGCGCAGGTTCTGTTTGCAGAGCACTCGTTCCTTCCGCAGTCGGGAAGTGGCGCGCGGTAAAAAGAGAGAGAGAGAGAGCGATAGGGAGAAACACGGGGAGGAAAAAGTAGGGAAAAAAAGAAGGAACCGGGGTAGAGGGGAAGGCATCGGCGTCTGAGAGAACGGCGGTGGACAGATGCGTGCAAAGAAACAAAGGGGAGCAGAGCGAGCGCAGTCAGCTAAGCAGCTGAGACTCAGCTTTATTCACGCTCTCTGAAAATGGTGCCTTGTGAACTAAGAAAGAGACAATTAAAAGAAAAAAAAGAAAAGAGAGACCAATGAAAATCTAAAATGAGCAGGCATGAGAACAGCTTGCTGCTGCGGAGCGGGAGAGACGGAAGACGGACTTTAGTGATGTTAAAATTCGATGCTTGTTCAAACTGACTTTTTCAGTCGTACCTACTAAATACTTATATTTAAAACCAGCTTAAGCCCTTAATGCCCGAATTAATTCTTACGTGACACAGAAAATCGAAAATCATATTTTGTTACCAGTAAACATATGCTAGAAAATATTTAATGTCATATATCAGATCAATTCTGGGATTGGATTGAGGAATTCCTAGATAACAGAAAGCAGCAGGGCATTCTCAATGGAGAGAAGTCTTCCGAAGAAGGAGTTATGTCAGGTGTGCCACAGGGGAGTGTAGTTGGTCCGTTGCTGTTCACGATATATTTAAATGACCTTGAGGATAACATCGGAAGTTCACTGAGGCTTTTTGCGATTGATGCTATAGTATATAGACAGGTTGTAATAATGGAAAATTGTATTGAGATGCAGGAGGATCTGCATTGAATAGACGCTTGGTGCAGGGAGTGGCAATTAAATCTCAATGTAGACAAGTGTAATGTGGTGCGAATACACAGAAAGAAAGACCCTTTATCATTTAGCTACACTATAGCAGGTCAGCAACTGAAAGCAGTTAATTCCATAAATTATCTGGGAGTAGTCATTAGGAGGGATTTAAAATAGAACGACCATATAAAATCAATCGTCGGTAAAGCAGATGTCAGACATAGATTCATTGGGAAAATTCTTAAGAAATTCAGTCCGAAAACAAAGCAAGTAGGTTACAGTACACTTGTTCGTCCACAGCTTGAATACTGCTCACCGGTGTGGGATCCGTACCAGATGGGATTGATAGAGGAAGTGGAGAAGATCCAACGGAGAGCAGCGCTTTTTGTTACAGGATCATTTGGTAATCGTAAAAGCGTTACGGAGAGGATCGCTAAACTCTAGTGGAAGACTCTGCAGAGAGATGCTCGGTATGGGCTTTTGTCGAACTTTCGAGAACATACCTTTACTGAGGAGCCTAGCATTATATTGCTCCCACCAACGTACATCTCTCGAAGAGATCATGAGGATAAAATGAGAGAGATTAGAGCCCAGACAGAGGCATACCGACAATCCTTCTTTCCGCAAACAATACGTAATTGGAATAGGAGATCGATCAAGGTACCCTCCGCCATACACCGTCGGGTGGCTTGCGGAGTATGGTTGTAGATGTAGATGTAGTTGTAGAAATGTAATGTTGTTTACTGGTCTGGTGTAATTCGGTATGTCGCTTATTTGCGACAACGGGTATATGAGAAAGTAAACACTTAATCGGGCTTCATTTAGTACAACATTTTATTTAACATTTTAATTGTGCAGTGTCTGACATTAGATTAGTACAAATTGAATTTATATGATTAAAAATCGAAAATACATTGTTGCTATCAATCTGACTATACATACTGCATGTAGCCCTAATCATGAAATTCGCGGAAACAGCTTTCTCTTGTTCAGAGATTTACGTTACAGTTGCTGCACACAAACACTGTCTGCCCTGTACTGTTTTTTTTTTTTTTTTTTTTTTTTTTTTTTTTTTTTTTTTTTTTTTTTTTTTTTTTACATCCTTGCCTTGTTCCTGTCACTTGAAGCCAATGACGCACTGCATTATTACTAATAGATAGTCATGTATAACACAGTGCGAAGAAACTGCTTAAGTTCCTCTTTCGTCAGCTGTATAGGCTTCTTTACATAAATCTGCACAAGAAATAAATTACTCTAATAAACGATGAGCTGTAACAACGAGTAACCAAAAAACTCGAAAATAATCAATTGGTGCTTTCAGATCATTTGTGTCTGGGGACACTTTTTGTACTACACTCAGTTTGTACAGCCTTCCATATAACAGATCTTTTGACCGTACTGTTGGCACCGGATACACAGTGAGCCGCTGTATGATCTTGATGATACTTTTAGCGTCACTTTCATTACCAACATCTGAAGCAGCAAAAATTTAGGAAGAACCGAAATGAGTAAAATAGGAGAGGAGGAAGCTTCTCAATTTTTTTTTTATTTTTTTTTTTTTTATTTTTTTTTTATTTTATTTTATTTTTTTTTTTTTTTTTTTACCTGAGTTTTTTGAGCTCTCATCTGTAGACATTGTGTCATTCACACCAGTTGATTCGAAATCAAAATCATTTTCGTCGCTGTCACTTAGGCAGCTGACGTCACGCTCTGCAGGTTGTGCACAAGCTACGAAACGCCCATTAGCATTTCCTCTTTGGAACCATCGCTAATAAAATGAAAGCGCCACAGTATTAGCAGTTCAATAGAATTTCCACGTCGCAATGAATGTAAATATCTACGTTGTCAAAACATGATTACATAAAATTAATAAAATTACGTAGATTTACATAAACAATGAACATAATATGCATCTGAAGAAGTCTTGTAGTGTACATCGAAAGACCTATCCATGTACACTTTATATTATACACTAGCACACAAAAGAACGCAAATGCCTAATGATGCGTATTTTATACAAACCGTATTTTCCAATTTACTTATACTTTCAACACCATTATTACACCAAAAATGATTTACTTAACGCCACACATACTATAGAATACATAAATAATTTTCAGAACCAAACATACCGATTTATTCTGACGTAATTCTCCAAACAAAGATGATAATTCAAATGTTCAAATGTTTGTATAGTCTATGGGACTTAACTACGGCATCATCAGTCCCTAAACTTACAAACTACTTATGAACTAATTACGAACTTGGACGGCACAAATATCCATGCCCGAGGGGAGATTCGAACTCCCGACCGTAGTGGCCGTGCAGACCGTGACTGGAGCGCCTCAGTCTCCTCGGCCACCGCGGCGTGTCTCGGGAACAAATTCGGGAAAATCTAACTGCTTGTAGTAGTCCCTGCACGACCCTGAAAGGTGGCACACGTGTTAGAAACGTTATCAGCGTCGTGAAGATTCGTCACCTATCAGAACTGGCGTTCAAAACCATTTAGACTTCCATTTATAAGCATAGCAAAGGTAAGATGCGAATTCGCAACATTGCGCATTAAGGGGCTAATTTCCGCTGCTACGTACGCGTAGACTGTATGGACTGCATTCGTTGTTTCTACTTCTAAATATAAATTTTCATATATTTAGCTTTAAAAATGATTTCCTGATCACGAACTTTGATACAACGTGCCACCCCCTATTTTACCACTGATGGCAGATTTCAAAATATCCCGAAACAATTTTTTTTAAATTCCAACCATGGTTTCAAATTCAAATTTTCCCATTTCTAGCACGAAAATAGTCTTAGTAGCACCCTTAAAAAGCTTTCCATTATTTCACTGGCTTAATGGTTGAATTTCCAAAAATATCTAAACAAGTGTTTTTAATATTCCAATCAAAAATCTAAATGCGGAGTTTTGTATTTCTTACTTCAAAATTATCTTAATAGCAGCGTATTTTCAAATAACCGTTCATCCCCTACTTCATCCCATTGTGGATGAGAATATCGGAAAATTACTGATGCCTACAGTCAATGATAAACAAAGTCTACAAATTTCAAGTTTCTGTCCTGTGTAGATTCATTTTTCAGCAGCGTATTCTGTCTTTTAGAAACGAAACGAGAACGCGAAATTTCTTTCTTGCGCATTGCGGTTTTTCTTGGCAGCTTTACTTTCCAAACTGCAGTATGCAGTTATTTTTCTTTGTTCATACGTCACTTGCAGAAAAATTACTGAAGAATGTGCATCACCTGTCAATGTATACAACCTCTTTGCTATTACAGTGTCAAAAGTCGTCGCTGGTCTTCAGTCCAAATTCTATTTAAGATGACGACTTTTAATCACTCTATCTTCGACCCTCTTATAGCTATCCACACAGAACTACTATGGTGTACAGTGGAAGACTGTACTACAACAACATAGACAAAACAGATAGATCGAAATACTCAAAAAATGTTCAAATGTTTGTAAATCTATCGGACCAAACTGCCTGGTCATCAGTCCGTAGCTTACAAACTGCTTAAACCTAGGTAAATTAACCTAAGGACAACACACACACCCATGCCTCAGGGAGGACTCGAACCTCTACGGCGAGCAACCGCGCACTCCACAGCGAGACGCTTTAGACTGCTCGGCTACTTAACCGCGGCCCACAGACAGATCGTTTACCTCCATTGTTTAGTTTTTGCTGAAGTGCAAAATATTGACACCCACTCGTTGAATTTATTTAAGTCTGTAACTTTAAACACCCATATTTTCCAACCCTTATCGTTATCAACCCTCCACCATAATAGTGCACAATGGCAGACTGATAACTACTACCAAATACAAACATTTTCGTTTCCAAGGTGTACTTTTGGCTTCAGAGTGAAATGTAGGCAAAACCCTTCAACCTTTATATATATTTTACAATTTGATGTTTCTGTGTTTCATCTTCGTGTATTCGTTAACTATTCAGCCCAATGCGATGAGGCTGCGGCAAGCCGTTTTAAGCAAGCGCGTTAAAGTTCCTGACCCAAAAACAAATGAGTATGCGAGACATAGTTGAGGAGATACTCAGTGCTGTCATGAACAGTGAGATGACACGAGGCGAAAATATCCAGATTTGTGCACCCACTATATCACTGTTTGAGACTGATAGCAACCTACAGCTTTCCCATCCAGACAGGAGTCAGGCAGGGGGGGTGGCCTCTCGTGCATCCTCTTCGACTGTGTTCTGGGGAAAATCATCAGAGAATGGACTTCCACATTGTCACCAGAAGCTGGACTGAAGCTTGGCTACAAGAAAGCTAACCTTATTGTACCATGTCTATCCTTTGCTGATGATCTCACCCTATTGTGCAACAGCATGGAGGAGGCTACTCATCAACTACAGAGCCTCTACAACGTTGCAGTAAAAACAGGCTTGAAACTGAACATACAGAAGACGGAGTTCATCACCAATATCAAGCAGGCTTCTTCTACAATCCTACTAGGAAACAATAATATCTGTAAAGTTCCTGCAGTCAAGTACGTGTGAGAATGGATTTCAACAAGTGAGAGGGAAACGTTGGCCATAGACGCCAGGTGCACCAAGTTAGAGAGAGTCTATCATTCATGTAAGAATATCTATACCTCCAAGTACCTATCCAAGAACTTAAAACTGAAGCACTACAACTCAGTAGTAAGACCCTCTGTACTCTATGCCTCCGAGTGCCTCTTGATGAATCGAAAGGGCCCACTCAGGAAATTAGAACTTAAAGAGACGAAGATCCTGAGGAGAATATTAGGACCCATAAGAGAGGAAGACGGTACTTACAGAATCAGGCACAACAACGAACTGTCTGAACACCAGGAAGACATAGTCACATGAATGAGGAAAAGGCGACTGACCTTCTACGGGCACATGACCCGCCTGAATCACTTAAGGCTAACCAAGAAGATCCTCACAAGGACAAGCAAGGAAAAGGCGTCCAAAGCCAAGTGGTTCACCTCTGTTAGATCAGACTTAGAGGAACTGCAGATCCCATTACAGATAACCGAGAACCGAACGCAATACCGTCAGGCCATTCTACACGAAGTCTTCCCACTACCTCTCAGAAGCAAGAAGTGTACAGGCACCACCAGACCTAAATGAACAGCCAGAAGATGAAGGTGTATTGGGCCAAGATAAAGAAGAAGACCCTAGCTGAGAGTTAAGACGAGCCTCGTGGTCCCTAATAGGCCGAAACGAAAAAAAAAAACGTAAGAAAGAGTGGTATGACACGCAAAACTGCACTCTAACGAAAGGAAAACATTATGTGATAGAATTTCAGCGTTGAATATAATAGCTACTTTCACAACAAAGCACGTTACTGACCGAGAATTCGGGGCCCACAGCCCTTCCCTGCCCACATATATGGCGCCGTTGAGACACAGGCGGCCTTGAGCCTCCCACCAGTCTCCAGAATTACGGTTCCAAAGTACTGTGTCGAATTTGTTAGATATGCCTACAGATGTTGTCCCCTATTAGCAGTCACGACTGCAAAATGCGACGAAAGGAGAGGACCGAATGTAGCAGGTGTTCTAAGATTTTTCAGTCTAAGGAAAAAATAGCTGCCAACAAAAATACTATCCTATTATTACTACTGATGGCAGCATAGTTTAGTCACCGGCTCTGCCTAAAGATCAAATAAAACCAAGAGAATATGGAGGGGGGGGGCGTTGACAGAAACCCCCAAAGTATAAAGTGGGGGGGGGGGGGGCACAGCGGCAGATTCCACATGGAGCACAGATATTTTGGTAATGGTTTGAACGTCGTCAGCCAACAGATAGCGTAATCAAGTACCAGCGAGAGCTCTTATGTACCCACCAATAACGAATCTTTACATCCGCAAAGTTCGGTGTGACAACAGGCATCATACTACGGACGGGCTCTCCTGCTTCCCACAACCAACTGAGACGATTTACATCGTATCGTGGCCTACCGGTTGCTCCTTTCGGAAACTCACCACTGAAGATGTACGTGCTGCGTCAGTCGGTGCAACGATACTGGTTGCAATGGTCTCGTGAACATTCACACGCACGTAGACAGGTTCTGGACCTAAAGGCAACAGAGACGTCCACTAAGATCGACGTATTGTAAGGGCATCAGTGGCAGATCGTTCAGCTACCCCACGAGGGCCTGTCAGCGTAGGTCACATGCACTGCTGCCAAACGGTGAAAATTAGCGGGACTTTCGGTATGCACGGCTAGACGGCTAGAATGGCGGGCCGTAGTCTTCGGCGATGTGAAAAGATTCTCTCTGCGCGAAAGTGTTGGTCATTACGCCTATGACGTAAACCTGACGAGCGCTGTCTGGCAGTGTGCATTCCACCAACTCACATTGGTCCCACACCATGCTTAGGGTGTGATAAACATTCGCTCACCTTTTGTTTCTACGGACGAAACGCTGGACAACGCTCAGTACGTGCAGAATAATTTACGACCCGCTATTTTTCTACTGTTGAAACAGCAAGCTGACGTGTTGTTCCAACAAGACAATGCTCCGACACAAACAGCACATGAATCTCAGAGTCTTTTGCAAGACGTTCAGAAACCTGCGTAGCCAGCACCAACTGTGGTCTTCGATCGAGTAAGTATGCAATATGTTAAGACGACAAGTGGCATGTGCGACTCGTCAACACACAACTTGTTCATGAAAACGTATCCGAAGATATTGTTCCCCATCTGTATTATCGAACGGATGCAACCGTCACTGCCTGAATTGCCACTGGAGAGGCCTATTCATTTATTTATGGATTCGACTGTTGAAATGACTCCTCAGGGCTAGAATCTGCTCAGATGTTGTTCAATGATTTGAATGAAATGGATGAAATATAGATATTTCATATCACATCACCAAGCAGGAAATTGGTTATTTTAATGAATGCTGATGTTGTGTTAGTAGTTATAAGTCTAGCTGAATCGCGCCTCTATCTTTTATTAAAAAATGAATGTTGTCATGATGAGTAGTTTATAAAAGATGAACACTAGTGGGATGCCGCGATGGAGTGACCGAGCGCATCGAGGTGCTGTGCTCTGATGAGCGAGACCATACCCCTTCGGGGATTTCAATCCTCCCTTGGACTTGGATGTTTGTGTTGTCTATAGTATAAGCACAGACAAATATATACAGACGGGAAACCTCCGTAAGGGCCCGGTCACACGCTCAGGGGTGCGGGGCGGGGGGATGCTGAAGCAGTTCCGTAAGATGTCCCATGATGGCGCTTAGGGTTGCCAGATTGAACTCGAGGCAGGCCCGAAGACCAGAGGTGCTCTCCTCCCCCTTGGCCAATGACTCCCCCCCTCCAAATGCGACCAACTCCCCAACTCCCAAAAAAAAAAAAAAAAAAAAAAAAAAAAAAAAAAAAAAAAAAAAAAAAAAAAAAAACCATAATCATCTCCTCCCTTCCAGCAAGTATCCCCCCCCCCCCCCCGGTGGAACTGCTAGGGGCGGCCTTCACATGCCGCAGCTGACCGGCCAGGCCGCCAGTTGCTGTGGATCAACAATCGGCACACTTCAGTCGGCGTGGCAGCAGAAGTGGCGGCAGCAGCAAAGCTGCTCACATCAACAGCTGCGACTTCCAAGGGTTGCCGCTTGCGGCTCCGCGTACTGTGAAGTATCGAGCGCCACCAAGAAGAGCTTCTCCCGCCAAAGATTCGAATCCCCTCCCCCCCCCCCCCTAAGGCATGGATGTTGTGTTCGTCCTTAGTTTAAGTTACGTTAAGTTCGATGTAGATCGTCGCTACATGAACATAGTACTTAAAAGCGTTAAGATGAAGGTTACATTCAAGCCCGGAGATGAGAATCATTGTCCCGTAGACCCGGAGAATTCATTCCAAACCCGGGCACTCCGGGCGGCTCCCGGAGATCCTAATGGTGCTGCGGTCAGAAGCAGCCCTTTAAAATTGGCCAGAGCAGGCGGCAAATAGCGGCTGACCCCACCACCACCTCCCCTCAAATGCCAGCAAGTCGGACACAGCCGTGGCCTCATAGCAGGTGGCACAAGCTCTCCCCTCAGCCTCCCCTCCACTCTACCCTCTTACGTGCGAGAGGCACCCTCAGAAGCGTCTCTAGTGTAATCTACTGGTACTAAGCCGGGGAACCACCTGACATCTGCTGGCTTCTTACAGAACTATGAGGGGAGCGTAGGACAGAGGTTTAGGCGGGGGGCCTTCTTCTCTGTATATGTTACTCTGTGATATAAGGTAGTTTATAAGTAGTTTGAAAATTTAGGGACTGATGACCCCGCAGTTAAGTCCTATAACCTGCAAAAACATTTGAACTATTGGGATCGTGGCTTCTCTAGTCAAGTTACGATTATTGAACTCATTTAATCTGATTAATATCTAGTGTATACTGAATAAAATATTCATTATTGTGTCTAATGTTAACTATTTAAGTTGAAGCTTTAAAATACTCTCATAATGATTGTATTTTGAAAACCTGCGATAGCGTTCCTACGTAACTGCTTAAAACAAGTATAATATTATTCAATTTCCTAAGAAGGGGTAACTTTAACTGAAATATTTCCAGTAGTATTTATGAATGTCTTATAAACTGCTTCGTAACACAATTAAAATGTTAACTGGCATATTAGGCCTATGGGGAGCTATCAAACATTATGTAAAGTACCATTTATTCACCCAAGATCTTTATTTTTATTTGCTGGTTTTTATCTGTTTCAATGAGGTATGGCACCATCTTACCTTGTGACTTATGTCAAGAACATACACAATGTTTTAGCGTCCATTGCAGATCTACATCTAAAACTACATGGGATACTCTGCAAATCACATTTGAGTGCCTGGCAGAGGGTTCATCGAACCACCGTTACACTATTTATCTCCCATTCCATTCTAGAATAGCGCGCGGAAAGAATGAACACCTGAATCTCTCCGTTCGAGCTCTGATTTCTCGTATTTTATTTTGATGACCGTTTCTATGTAAGTAAGAGTCAACAATATACTTTCGCATTCGGAGGAGAATGTTGGCGACTGGAGTTTCGTAAGTACCCCACGCCGCAGTGCAAAGCCGTTGTTGTAATGATTCCCATCCCAGATCCTGTATCATTTCTGTAACGCTGTCTCCCCTGTATCGTAACAATACGAAACGAGCTGCCCTTCTTTGGACATCTTTCGACGTCCTCCGTCAAACCCACCTGATAAGGATCCCACACTGGGCAGCAACACTCCAAAAATGGACGGCAAAGCGTAGTGTATGCAGTTTCTTTTGTAGTTCTGTTGCATCTTTTAAGGACTCTGCCAATAAAACGCAGTGTGTGATTAGCCTTTCCCACAATATTATCTACGTGTTCTTTCCAGTTTAAGTCGGAAGTAATAGTAATTTCTAGGTATTTTGTGGAGTTTACGGCCATCACTTTTGATTGATTTACCTTTTAACGAAGTTTAATGAATTACTTTTCGTACTCATGTGGACGACTTCCCACTTCTCATTATTTAGAGTCAATTGCCAATTTCTGCACCATACTGATATGTTATTCAGATCGTTCTGCAGCTGGTTTTTATCTTCAGATGATTTCACTAGGCGGTAAATGACAGTGTCATCTGCAAACAACCTAATGGAGCTACTTAGATTTTACCCTAAATCGTTTATGTAAATAAGGAACTACAGAGGACCAATAACGCTACCCCGTGGAATGCCCGATATCACCTCTGTTTTAATCGATGCGTTACCATCGACTACTACGAACCAATCGAAAATTTGGGGCGATATACCATAACCACGCAATTTGATTAAAAGCCTTTTGTGAGGTACGGTATCAAAAGCCTTCTGGAAATCAAGAAATACGGAATCGTTTTGCGAACCCTTGTAGATAGCACGCACCACTTCGTGTGAATAAAGTGCTAGTTGTGTTTCGCATGAAAGATATGTTCTAAATCCGTGTTGACCTTGGGTCAAGAGATCGTTCTGTTCGAGATAATTCATAATATTTGAATACAGGATATGTTCCAAAATCCTGCTGCAAATTGACGTCAATGAAATAGGCCTGTAGATGACGAGCTAGTTTGGTGATGCACCTTTTAATAATGCGCATTTCAATAGTTGGGAATGTTCTATTTCTCATTTTACATTTTCACGAGTACCTAGTTATTTTACTGAAGAAAGGAGACCAGTGTAACCTTTTTGAAGATGATGACATTGCTTATTGAATCCGGCAAAAATAGCAAATAAATTAGCGATCTTGGCTGAAGAAAGTGCACTTTATATAATTGAAATGAATCGAACTACCAACATCACTATCGAGGTTATTCTGGTGCAGATCTACCACTGCACAGAAACCTGCGCTGCTCTCGTGCCGCTTCTAATATGATGGTTGGAATAATTAAAGTTGAATACGGCACAGGTGTAGTTCGCGAACTAACTAGATCGGAAGAGCGCTCCCACAGGCGAACTACGCGAACTAGTTCGCAGATCCCTCGCCTCTTAGTTAGTCCGCTCCTTTTCCGAAGACTGACGGTGAACAGCGAGAGGACGTGAGACCGAGCCGAATCGCGTGATTCCCTTCAGCCAGTTAGCGTCATTTCGAGATGAGATGCAGCTAAGCTGTACTTTCATAGTTCAATGCCACAAGAAATCCATTTTAAAAATAAAGTACTAGGAGTACTCTGTAGGCAAATTAGTTTAATACCATTGTTTCACCCATTCGTGTAAATAACTGGTTTATTTGCCTAAGTATTTGATGTCAAATTGACCAAAAATAGGGTTAACAGCACAAGCTTTGGCAACACTGATTCATTATATAAAAAGCCGTCATAAAAAGAGCTCTTTTAGTACCGGTAGCAAAAGTCAAAAAGAGCGGACGAACTAGAAAGGAGCGGACGAACTAGGAGCAGCGGACAAACTAGAAGCAGCGGAAGATTATGCCAAACGTTTCTCGTTTCATAGTTCGTTATATTCTTTTCTGAAGACCGACGGGAAATAGCGAGAGGGCGCGTACTAGAATTTAAAAAAAACATGTGTTTGCCTTCTGCTGATGAGTCATTTCGAGGTGAGCGTCTGCCTGCTAGATTAGATAGTTCAGTGCTACAAAATTTCTGTTTTGGTGTGTTCTGCACTCTGCAGTTCCATAATGCCAAGTTATAGAGATAACTCGAGAAAACGCGAGAAATTATCCACAAACTGTTTCTTGTGGTTTGCGTGATATCGTTAGCTGCTCAAGCATCAAGCGCATGAAGCAGCTAGGTGGGGGAACTTCCCCCTCCACCCGCACTCGAAGACCACGCCGCTCAGCCGTCAGTGGGAGCCGACGAACTAAGGCTACGGCCACACTTGCGTTTTTTGAAGCTGGACGCTCAGCGTCAAAAGACGCCAAGGTTATAGGCAGGCTGGAGAAGACCGGTAGTGGCCACACACAGCGTCTTTTTCTGCCAGCGTCAGACGGGAAGGCGCATCCTCGAGGTCAGACGCCAGTCGGGTGGGCCGGCGCCCATTCGCTGCGTCAAAAGACGCTTCTCACATTGCGTTCCCACTTGAACTCAGTACTATCTGTGCAGTCGGTCAACGCACAGTAGTGTGTGTAGTCAAGTGTTATTACAATTTTTTTTTCGATGAGTGAGATGGAAAAAATTGAACTTGATAGCGATCGTATTATCTTAGAAGTTGAAGCTCGACCATTTTTATACGATATTCAAAATGAGGATTATAAAAACAGACAAAAAAAGAGACGGTTGGCTAGCTGTCATTTTATTCAGTGTAAACAAATAATAAAATAAGTAATAAAATTTCACTTACTTCAGAGTAACTGATAGTTTTTCTTCAGCCCTTATACAATCACGTAGTTGAGTATTTCTTCCAGTAATAGCACTCGATACATTATACAGCAGAGTTTCGTATGACTTAATAGACATCCTGTAGTACTCCAAAAAACATTTCATGGTTTTCTTTAAGTTTGTTGTGTATCAGAGTGAATTTTCCCCTCTCTGTTCTGTCTTCAGTTATTGGATCAATCCAAATACGTATTTTTTGTATTCGTCGTCTCCGTCGAATCAGTAACACTGCAGCACATATTATTGTTGCAGACTGTTTACTTAATACATTCATTTCTCAATGGTGCGATGTCGCCCATGTAGGTGTGAAAAGCTACTGACCCAAATGTGGCCACATTCTCGTCTTTGGTCGGTAGGACGCCTCTAAGAAGCCGCTGTATATACGCGGTCTAATGTGGTCACCACGTGGCGCCTTTTAAAGCTGCTTCTTTAGACGCTCAGCGTCCAGCTTCAAAAAACGCAAGTGTGGCCGTAGCCTAAAAGAGCGAACTAGTTCGCGGCAGTCTCGAACTAACGTGCGCGCTCCCGATCGCGAAATATTATGCGCATGTCTATTCTGTATGATGGTTGGAATAATTAAAATCGAATACGGCACAGGTGTTGTGCAAGAAGTTTTATAATTGTCGGATCGGCATGTCCGGTCGCCCCTGCCACCCCCTTGGCTGCGCTGCCAGAGATCACCACCGGCTGTTGTGTGCCGCTGTGCCCCGCTCGGCAGCTCCAGTGGACGCTGGCTATCGATCTGGGCCGGTCGCGCCGCTCCGCCTGCACGGCGTGTGTCGGCCGCACTCGTTAAACCCGACATCAAAAACGCCGTCTGGACAAAGCGGCCGGCAAGTGGACGGTGGACGGACCGGTAGCGGCGACACGCCCGCCCTCCCTCCCTCCCCCAAACACAGTAATGGGGGGGGGGGGGCTCTGGCCGGTCCTCCCTCCCCTCCCTCCTGGAGCGCCGTCGCTAAGCCACAGACAAAATTATACAGACGGGAAACCTCCGTAAGGGCCCGGTCATACGCGCACGGGTGCGGGGCAGGGGGGTTTAAACAATTCCGTATGATATCCCATGATGGCGCTGAGGTCAGAAACATCCCTTTAAAACTGGCCAGAGCAGGCGGCAGGTAGCAGCTGTCCCCACCACCACCTCCCCTCAAACTCCACACGGCCGTGGCCTCGTGGCAGGCGGAAGTAGCTCTCCCCTCAGTTTCCCCTCCATGCAACCCTCTTACGTGCTGGAAGCACCCTCAGAAGAGCCTCTAGGGTTGTGTACCGGTACTAATCCGGGGAACCACCTGACATCTGGTAGCATCTTACAGAGTTACGAGGAGAGCGTAGAACATTGGTTTAGAGGGGCCTTCATCTCTGTATAGTTGCTCTGTGGCTAAACGGAATGAATTAGCGCCACCTGCGACAGTGTCCAGCGCTCACGCAGGTGGAGAGCCGTTCGCCACTTGCTGTTTTCTTCCCTGCCCAGCACGCGACTCTCCGTTGCCGAACGGAAGGCGTACGAAACTCCACTTCTTTTTCGGTCTACACCCGTGAGTCGCACTTCTCTGCCGTTGTTGCAGTTCCCTATTTCGCTCGCGCCCACTCTGGTCACCTCTAGCGGCGGTTGTGGCAGTCTGGTGTTCCACTCTTGGTCCGCACCTGATCGGGCATTCCCTGTTCGGTCCACGCCCACGAGTCGCGCTGCCCTGCCGCTCCAGGCATTCTCTTGAAATGTGTGTGTATTTTCAGGAGACTGTAAAACACACATTTCTTAATACTAAAGCAACATGAATTTAAATTATCACCAAACAGTTAGCTTTGTCATAGAATTGTTATGTGAGAAACACGTAAATGGGAAATGGTGAAATGAGCGATCACGTTTAGCGATCAATCAACTCACTATACCACGTTAGGAGATGTTTCGACAGAACACTCATTTGAACATGCATTTATTCGGTACATGACACCGAACCGACTGTAATTATGAGTCATGGCTCCTGGTGCGTTTCCGAAGTGGCTGCTCATCATCTCGGCGCCATGTCATGTTGCTGCTACAACGGGTTTCCTTGTGTCGTGATAATCATCGAGAAATAGCAAAGTAGAAACAGACAAGCACTCCTCGTGGCTATTACAAAGATACAGATCATCAGAGCTGAGTACTATGAAACTATCTCGAGCAGAAAAAGAAGAATCATACTAACTACACAAACTAGAAATAAAATCACCTACTGTCTCCCATTATGAAGACCAAACAGAACTTCTACATCAAGACTTGCTTCCCCTAAGGTTACGAAAAGTTTGTTTTGCAGTATCTAAATTGGAAATCCTGTGTGTATATTCCAACTTGAACTCCAGACTCGACTATTTTCTGCCTACTGTCCATGAGGATCCGTGGCGGTCAGCCCCACATTTGGTGCGGCCAATCACTAGGTTTGCCCTAAGAAGCCATCAATCCCTACTCGTAAGGGTGTTCCCTTGCCGGCCGCACGGAGCAGTACAGTATCTGCACTGTTACTAGAGAATAAAATTACTGCCTCGGGTTTTGTCCGCGAAGTGAGTGTTCATGCCTATTTTTCCCATGAGAGTTGAACACCTGTGTGTTTATCGCCTAGGATCTAAACGATGTCGTTGCCAGGTTCCTCTGAAGTGGCAGTCTTTCCTGTTGCACCCACTCCACTTCCAACTCTACACTGCCAAGTAAGCTGCAACTGTCGCTGAAGAAATCTACCCATCACTCAGACCCTTATGCAGAGTTCCTGCGGGTCCGCTGGTACAGCGAGGTGCCTGTTTCGAGTGTCTGCGGGGCTAGACCGTCTACCACGAAGAATGGACAGTGGGAAATCCAGAACTCATACTCCCCGTTACAGAGTTCGTCCTTGTCCTAACAAGGGATCCTCCCCATCGCACCCCCTCAGATTTAGTTATAAGGTGGCGCAGTGGACAGGCCGTGACAAACTGAGCACCGACCAATCGAGAAAACTGGAAGAAGTTGTATGGAACTATGAAAAGATAAGCAAAATATAAAAACTGAGCAGTAAATGCAAAAGATAAGTAACATCGAGCAGATTATGACCATGGGAGCGCTTTAGTACTGTGGCTAGCATGAGAAACTGAGTAGCTAGAGGTTCTTGGTTCAAGCCTTCCGTCGAACGAAAATTTTAATTTTTTTTATTTTCACAAAATTATGATATGTCGGTCCGATTGGTGACGTTGCTGTTCTTTGTAATCAGTTAAGTGTGTGTTTTGCGACTGTGGTGTCGCACAAGTCCAAAGTGCGCGCCACCTACTCTCGCCGCGCGCCGCCATGCACGCACGGCGCGGCGTTCTTACGACGACAGCCACGAGCGCCCTCTGCTGCAACACCGCTCGTGGCCACGACTGAACGACATCGTTCACTTGGGACTGAGATAGCAACCAGTTACGACCTTCGTAATCAGATAGGCACCAGTGAAGACTTGGCTATCGTATAGGCACTAGGAAGCAGTACTAGGCAGGTCTTTAGCTCAACTATGTATCTGCAGTACTCTGTAAAAGTTAAGTATTGTATAAATTCTGTTCAATATATATGTCCTTGAATGGTTCACGGGAGTACCGTCGGATACTATTGTAATAATCGCACAATATTTCTGCGAGACAGCTGCTCGCCATCTTCAGGTGTTGCTTCTCTGCTCGCAATATATATGGTGGCTCGTTACCACGGCGCAGGCGCCGCTGCTGTGACGTCATGGCAGACCAGAGCGTCGACGGCGTGAACATGGAGAGCCCCCTACCGGAGGGCCGTTGAACGGGCCGCTGGTGGTCTGCGCAGGCGCGGCGCGGGCAAGAGCGGCCGCTGGCGGTGGACCCCTTGTGCGCGCGCCAACCGGAGGAAAAAGTACGTGTATTACGAGTCTTGACTTCGATGACCCATCTGCGTCGATTGGCGACCATCGTCTGTCTGCGGCTGATGTTGTCTCAGTACTGCCAAGCTGCCAAGGCCGGTTCCCATGCTGTACTAAGTTGGAATCCCGTGTCTCTATTAATTAAATTTTTTTTTTTTTTTTTTTTTTTTTTTGCAATGCGTATTTCGACGGCCTCTTTAATTATGGAGTCCCAATAGGTGGAAGCGGAAGAAATGATCTTCGTCTCTTCGTAATTCATGCAGTGTCCCGAATCAAGACTGTGTTCAGCTACAGCCGATTTTTGTGGTTGGCACAATCTTGTGTGGCGTTTATGTTCGTCGCACCTGTCTTTCACAGTGCGACACGTCTGTCCAATATAAGACATTCCACACTGGCACGGGATTTTGTATATTCCCGGTCTTCTGAGGCCGAGGTTGTCTTTAACGGAGCCCAGCATTGTCTGCACTCTCGCTGGAGGGCGGAAGACACACTTTATATTATGTTTTTTAAACAGTCTGCCAATCTTGAACGACACACCACCGACATAGGGAAGAAAAACCATCTTAGTGGAGCTCTCCGTTTCTTCTAGTTCCTCTTCAGGTTTCGAGCGAGCTGGTCGAAATGCAGCACGAATCTGTTTCTCAGTGTAGCCGTTCTGGGCAAACACAGAGCGAAGATGGTTGAGTTCTGCTTGTATACAATCTGCATCTGAGATCGCTCTTGCTCTGTATACGAGTGTCCGTAGTACACCGCTGCGTTGAGATGGATGATGACAACTCGTAGCATTCAGATAAAGGTCGGTGTGTGTAGGTTTACGATACACACCATGTCCCAAGGAACCGTCTCCATTTCGGCGAACCATGACGTCCAGAAACGGGAGCTTACCATTTTCTTCCAATTCCATAGTAAAACAGATGTTCGGGTGGAGTGAGTTGAGATGGTCTAGGAACGAAGGCAGTGAGGCAGACCCATGTGGCCATACAACGAAGGTATCGTCCACATACCTCCAAAAACATTTGGGTTTCAATGGCGCCGTCTGAAGGGCTTTATCCTCGAAATCTTCCATAAAAAGATTAGCTACTATGGGAGACAGAGGGCTGCCCATAGCAACACCGTCAGTCTGCTCAAAATAATCGTTGTTAAATAAAAAGTAGGTCGAGGTGAGCACATGTTTAAAAAGATGTAAAATGTCCTCTTCCAGCGCGACCCCAATGAGTTGTAAGGAGTCCATTAGAGGCACCCTTGTGAACAGGGAGACCACGTCGAAGCTCACCAATAGATCTGTAGGTTCCAGGCGTAGGTTCTTGAGACGCCGTATAAAATCTTCCGAGTTCCGAATGTGGTGTTCACATTTTCCGACCACAGGGCTGAGGAGAGTTGCCAGATGCTTAGCCAGATGATAGGTTGGGGCTCCAATATTGCTTACAATCGGTCTTAGCGGAACTCCACTTTTGTGCACCTTTGGTAAACCGTAAAGGCGAGGTGGGACAGGCGCTCGTACTCTTAAACTCTTCTTCAGAGGTTCCGGAAAGTCGCTGGATTTGAGGAGGGCGGATGTCTTCCGTTGTACTGCATCCGTCGGATCTTTCTGGAGGCGACGATACGCTGAGTCCTGTAATAAGTTCATCATCTTGTCAGTGTAAGACGTCGCAGGCAGAAGAACAGTAGCGTTGCCCTTGTCAGCTGGTAAAAATTTAATTAATAGAGACACGGGATTCCAACTTAGTAAAGCATGGGAACCGGCCTTGGCAGTACTGAGACAACATCAGCCGCAGACAGACGATGGTCGCCAATCGACGCAGATGGGTCATCGAAGTCAAGACTCGTAATACACGTACTTTTTCCTCCGGTTGGCGCGCGCACAAGGGGTCCACCGCCAGCGGCCGCTCTTGCCCGCGCCGCGCCTGCGCAGACCACCAGCGGCCCGTTCAACGGCCCTCCGGTAGGGGGCTCTCCATGTTCACGCCGTCGACGCTCTGGTCTGCCATGACGTCGCAGCAGCGGCGCCTGCGCCGTGGTAACGAGCCACCATATATATTGCGAGCAGAGAAGCAACACCTGAAGATGGCGAGCAGCTGTCTCGCAGAAATATTGTGCGATTATTACAATAGTATCCGACGGTACTCCCGTGAACCATTCAAGAATATGTTACGTCGGGAAAGCCTGAAACAGCACAATATATATCTCGTTCTAATTTACCCTAGTGTTTCTAGTTTCTGGCTGCTCCCCTCCGTACCTGCACCAGCGTGCTATCTATATTCCTGTGTCCGTCTCATTCCACTCGGCCACCGACACCTACGACGGAAAAGAGACACAAAAGCGGCGACGAGGCTGGGACACAAAAGTGGCGCCGGCCGCGGTGGCCGAGGGGACTGAGGCGCTGCAGTCACGGTCTGCACGGCCACTACGGTCGGGGGTTCGAATCCCCCCTCGGGCATGGATATTTGTGCCGTCCTAGTTCTTAAGTAGTTCATAAGTAGTTTGTAAGTTTAGGGACTGATGACCCCGTAGTTAAGTCCCGTAAGATTTACAAACAAACAACACAAAAGTGGCGACGAGGAGTGATAGACGAACCGTGGACCAGCCCGCTTGCAGCAGCCAGACAGCAGCAGTCGGAGCACGCAGAAATTGCTCCCGCCCACCCACCCTTATTATAAAATTTTTGGGGGAACATTTTCAGTTACGTGTTTGTGGACTTCTTTGTTGCAGAGCGTCCTCTTTCATATTGCATTTGTGTTTTGTTATAAGTTACTTGTATGCGCGGCGCCTAATCGGTCAGCATGGCCACTACCCCGAACCCAAACTTAATGGAAATTATTCAGTTACAGACGGCGCAAATCACTCAACTCCTGCAGACGGTGTCGCAGTTAACGGCACAGGCTGCTCACCAACAACAACAGCCGTCACATCAGCAGCCCACACCTGCCGCTGCACCGCTTCCTACATTTCGCCAGTACAACGAACGTGAGGAAGAATGGAGCGACTACTTCGCACAGTTTCAAGAACTCGTCGCGGCTCATCAAATTACAGGTCAGAAAGTGAAGCATCTGATATTATCTGTGGTGGGCCCCAAAACCTTCGTAGTACTGCAGAAACTATTCCCGCAAGCATCTCCTCGTGATGTAGACTTTGAACAAATAGTAGAGGCACTAAATGCTCATTATGAGAGATAAGTTCTTGTAGCCGCTGCACGGTACCGATTTTTCAGACTGAAAAAATTACCTGAGCAGTCACACCAGGAATGGATCACAGAATTGAAGGGCTTAACCCGCCAATGTAAATTTACTTGCTCTTGTGGACTTTCTTATAGTGACGTGATGTTGCGAGATGCAATTACACAGAACATTCAGGAGCCCAGAATTAGGGCAGCAATTCTAAAACAGTCAGACCCTTCATTAGACAGTGTACTGCAGCTTATAGAAGCGCATGATACTTTTGACTTAGCAGATGTAGAAATGCAAAGCCACAGTGTAAATTCAGTGCGCCGCAACGGACGCTTTCCTAGCCGTAGTTCTCAGTATAGCACTAGTGATTCTTACAATAGTACAGGCCGTGCTGAACAGACAGTGAACAGTAGCCAGTGTAAAAGTGCGACACAAAGGTCGCCCCGTCGTGTTAGAAACAGTAATTTGAATAACGGGCGCCAACGCTCATTTCAGAAAAATGTTCGTAAATCTTGCCCCCAGTGTGTATCTCGCCACAAACGTGCACAGTGTCCAAGTCGCAACGCAACCTGTTATCAATGTGGCAAATCAGAACACGTACAGTCAGTGTGTATGCAAAACAAACATTCCAGGAACGGTGCCATTAGGAATATTGCTTCACAAGGTGCGAGAACAGTTCATACAGTCAATGTCATAGACGCAGTGGAGTTGAACAGTGCTTTGCTTGATTCTAAAATGCAAGACAAATTTTCTGCCTTTTTTTTTCTTTATTGTGATTTCTATTCCCCTAAAAAAGGGGCGGGCCGGCAGCGCTCACTGGCGCTCTTCGGCCTACAGAAATAAAAAATGACAGCGGAGAGCATAAAAAACACAAAGGAGATAAAATTTTGGAGATAATACAGACATAAAACGGAGATTTAAAATGGAGATAAAACAAAGTACATAAAATGGAGGAAAACAGTGGTGACATAAAACACTTGGAACGACGAAAGTGGTGAATAAAAACAGTTGCTCGAATGTCAGTGGCACACACACAATTAAAATGAGCATAGGGCGGCGGCCATGGTGAGACCGTCCGCTATTTGGAGTTAAAACAAAAAACACAGCACACACTCGGAGAGATACACAAGTTAAAACTGACGGTGTCGGCTGCGGGTTGGCCGTCCACTGTTGTAAAATAAAACAATGTAACTAAAACACACCACACTTCTCGAAGCACAAAGGAGGTGGGGCATTGAGAGCATTTAAGATGGGGTGTGGGGGGAAAAGGGATGAAAGGATAGGGAGAGGGTGGGGAGGAGCCACAGAGCCGGTTGGGAAGGGGCGGGGGGGGTGATGTCCCAGGAAGCCACGGGGAAGAAGGATAGGGGAGGGCGGTAAGAGGAGGATCCGGAGGGACGGAGGAGGGGAGAAGAGACAGGAAGGGAGGGATAGTCGGAGCCCTCAGGGAGAGAAGGGGGAGAGGGAGAAAGGAGAAGGATCATAGCTGGTATGAAGGGTAGATGTCAGGTCGGAGGGCATCATCCGGGAGGGGGAGGGTACGGAAGTTGCCACGGGAAAGGATCCGGAGGGTGAACAAGTGGAGAGCAGGGGGAATACAGTGGTGGAGGCGCGGCAATGTACCTGGTGCAGAGATGAGGGGATGGACTATAGGATTAGGCGGATCTGATTTGCGGGATATGTAACGGAGGCTTTTTTCTGCGCCTACTGCAAAACTATGTAGTGAGCCGCGTAGCAAGCGCCGACGAGCGCGTAAAACAGTGCAACGGAAAAGGGTTCGGGACAAGCAAAATGATTATGTACAGTGCAATCCTGTAGTGAACCTAGTGCCTTCTACAACTTCTCCTTGTAATAGTGCCCAGTACTGTGTAGCTAGTGACAGTAGACATCAAGTAGCTAATCAGAAGTGTAGTGCAGTAGTTAGTGAATCTGTAGTAACCTCGCAATGCGCGGACGCCGATCCGGCGGTAGTGCCATCTAGTGACAGTGTTGTTAATCCGCTGCGTGCCGAGTCTGCGCCGCTTACTTCACTACGCGGCCCGCGCATGCGCAGCAAACAAGCGGTATTAGACGTTGCCCACATTCGCGCACCTGTCGAGCGCCGCAAGCAAAAACTGCTTGTGACTCTCTTCATAGAAAATAAGACTGTACAATTTCAGCTTGTTACTGGTTCCGCTGTCACACCAATGAATAAAGAAACTTATGAACTACTGGGTTCGCCAAAATTTTCGCCGTCACAGCAAGTGTTAACAGCATACACAGGACAAAATATTTCCGTGCTAGGAACGTGTAGCCTGCCTGCCTCTTTTCAAGGTGTAACTAAAACAGTTGCTTTTATAGTTCTTCAGGACAAATCTACACAGAACATTTTTGGACTAGATGCTTTTGACTTGTTTGGTTTATCAATTCAAAGCGATGTGCTTCAAATTTCGTCAGTAGTGCCTCAGGACAAAATCAATGCATTATGTGAGAAATATAGTGACTTGTTTTCGCCGGAACTAGGTTGTGCAAAAGACTTCGTGGCACATGTAACTTTAAAGGAATCTGCAGTTCCAAAATTTCGTAAAGCTAGACCAGTGCCTATCGCATTGCGTGATACAGTTGCCGAAGAACTTAGACGTTGGCAAGATAGTGGGATGATTTCTCCTGTTTCCGCGAGTCAGTGGGCCTCGCTTTAGTAATTATACCCAAGCCGTCAGGAAAACTTCGTCTCTGTGCGGACTTCAAATCAACAGTGAACAGTCAATCAATTGTAGACACTTATCCCCTGCCCAGACCCGATGAACTAATGGACAAATTAGGACAGTCTCGCTTCTTTTCTAAGATTGATTTAGCAGAGGCATACTTGCAAATTCCGCTTGAGGACGATTCAAAAAAGTTTTTCGTCATTAATACTCACATGGGCCTTTTTCAATTTCAACGCCTACCCTTTGGCAGTTCTTCCGCCCCCGCTATTTTTCAGCGCTTTTTGGAACAGCTGACAGTTTCGGTACCGTGTTGCTCGAACTATTTAGATGATATTGTGCTATCCGGACGTACAGTTGAAGAACATTTATCAAACCTGGAGTGCCTTTTCAAAGTTTTGACTGCAGCAGGTCTACGTTGTAATAAAGCAAAGTGTTCGTTTTTTCAAACTGAAATAGAGTACCTAGGCCATGTGATTAATGCCCAAGGAATTCATCCCTTACAGTCACATCTTAGAGCAATCAAAGAATTGCCTCCTCCTAAGAATGTGCACGAATTGCAAGCAGTAATGGGAAAGCTTAACTACTATTTCAGGTTTATTCCCAATGCCTCTCAGATTGCAGCTCCACTGCATCACTTACGTAGGAAGAATGTTCCTTTTGTATGGTCTAAAGATTGCCAAGTTGCCTTTGACAAATTAAAGACTGCACTACTCAGTGATGCATGTTTGATTCCCTTTGACCCACAGAAGCCTGTAGTGCTAGCAGTTGATGCCTCATCGTACGGTCTGGGTGCTGTTTTGTCACATCGCATTGGATCTCACGATCGTCCTATTGCCTTTGCATCCAAGCTACTGACGCCGACGCAACAGAATTACAGTCAGATAGAAAAGGAGGCCTTAGCAATCATTTACGGCGTCACAAAGTTTCATCATTATCTCTATGGCAGAAAATTCTATTTGTTGACTGACCACAAGCCTCTCACGTCGCTGTTCTCACCCACAAAGCCAATTCCGCCACGAACGGCACAAAAGCTTCAGAGATGGTCCTTGATATTGTCAAATTATCAGTATGAGATTTTGTACCGACCTACCACTAAACATGCCAACGCGGACACACTTTCCCGACTTCCGGTTGACCAGGATGTGTCGTTTGATTCTTCGGAAATGGCATGTTGTTAGATAGACTCCAGAGATGCTTCCGCTGTCGCAGACTTTCCTTTGAACTCTCGTCGGGTTGCACAGGAAACAGCTGCGGATGCGGACCTAAGTGTGGTAGCACATTTTGTTCGCTTTGGTTGGCCTGCCAGAGCCAAAGACATTGAGCGGCCTCTGGTTCGACGTTATTTTGCACAACGTCATGCATTATCTTTAAGTCAGGGTGTTCTGTTGTTACATACGGACAACGACCAAACAAGAGTGATTGTTCCTCGTTCCCTGCAACGAGAAGTGTTACGCCTCCTGCATCAAGGACATTGGGGTATTGTTAGGACAAAGCAATTGGCCAGACGTCATTGTACCTGGGTTGGTATGGACGCTCAGATAGAGAACATGACGTCACAGTGTACTGTTTGTGCGGAGCATCAGGCGGCTCCTCCGCAACGTTTCTCAGACTGGCCACGCCCCAAGGGACCATGGCAACGTTTACATATTGACTTTGCCGGACCTTTCTGGAATACGCGCTGGTTAATCGTTGTAGACGCTTTCAGCAAGTTTCCTTTTGTGATTGACATGAACTCAACGACGGCGTCTAGTACAATCAGTGCCTTAACATCTGTGTTTTGCATCGAAGGTTTGCCTGAAACTATCGTCAGTGACAATGCACCACAGTTTGTTAGTGCGGAATTTCAACAGTTTTGTCGTGTGAATGGCATTCAGCATATCACCACCGCACCTTTTCACCCTCAGTCCAATGGTGAAGCAGAACGTTTCGTTCGAACATTCAAGTCTCACATGGAAAAGATGAAAGGTCAGCACTCCAGGCAGCAAGCTCTTCAAATTTTCCTGTCTACATATCGGTGCATGCCACGTGACGGCCCGTCTCCTGCCGAGCTGCTACACGGCCGCCGTCACCGCACTCTCCTTCACCTGCTGCAGCCTCCCACGCACCGAGTCGGTTCGTATGGCGCTACGCGTTTTCAGGTTTCCACGCCGGTGCTGTACAGGGTGTTTACTCTCAACAAGAAGACATGGTTGCCAGGCACCATTCAGCGCGTGCTCGGTCGCAATATGTATGTTGTACGTTCTTCCACAGGGTCGGAGCTGCGGCGCCACGCAAACCAATTGCGCCTGCACAGGCCGCGCGATCCTGTCTCGGGTTTCTTGATTCCAGACCCAGTTCACCGCCAGGGAGCACAGCCACATCGTTCGTCCCCGTACTACGAGATCCCTATGGACGTCGACGTACCTCCGACGCAGTCGTCGCCGCCGCTGTCGCCGCCGCAGATGACAGCGTCACCGAGAGGGACTCCGGGACCGTGCAGCCCCCCCCCCCCCCCCCCCCCCCAGCTTGGGCCACGCACCTCCGAAGAAGATGACCTGCTCCCTCTGGGCGGGGGCGGGCGCCCTTCCGCTGGTTTTCGCGGGTTTTCCGGCGGATCGCAAGGTGTATACCGGGGCGCGGACGGCGTCTCGATCCCAGCCTCAGCTACGACGCCCGTCCCACCAGTAACGCCCCCGCCCAGGCCCTCCTCCCAGTGCCGTCGCCGTGGCCCTCAGCCCTACGTCACGACGGCGCGGCGGTTTGGGGGGGAGGGGTTTGGTGTCGCACAAGTACAAAGTGCGCGCCACCTACTTTCGCCGCGCGCCGCCATGCACGCACGGCGCGGCGTTCTTACGACGACAGCCTCGAGCGCCCTCTGCTACAACCCCGCTCGTGGCCACCACGGAAAGACATCGTTCACTTGGGACTGAGTTAGGAACCAGTAAAGACTTCGGAATCCGATAGGCACTAGTGAAGACTTGGCTATCAGTTAGGCACTAGGCAGGACTCTAGCTCAACTATGTATCAACATTCTGCAGTACTGAACTATGTCAAAGTTAAGTATTGTATAAATTCTGTGCAATATATATCTCATTCTAATTTACTCTAGTGTTTCTAGTTCTGGCTGCTCCCCTCCGTACCTGCACCAGCGTGCTATCTTTATTCCTGTGTCGGTCTCATTCCACTCGGCCACCGACACCTACGACGGAAACGAGACACAAAAGCGGCGACGAGGCTGGGGCACAAAACATTACTCTTTGTTTCTTTGTGCGCATCTACAACTCAGCTCCCTTTAAGAGGATGAGATACTATTTCTTCTTTTCCGGGAAAGAAGAATCACCTCTGTTTTGCAATGAATCGTTCAACTAACCGGCCTTTTTTTGGACAGATGAATCCATCCAACTGTTCGGTTTGAGCTATCGATATACTCGCATACACAACCGTCAACAAGCAGCGTTCAGGATTTTTACTATGTATCCTAAATAATAATACAACTATTAAGTCTATTCTACTCCAACAGCATTCCATGCTATTTCCGTTCTGTATTGCAACGAATTGATATTTATTCTGGAGAAGAGTTGGAAAATTACTTAATTTTTAGAGAAATTGCATCCGAAATAGGTATTTCACGCTTTTTTCTGTAGAAGAGCTTGAAATTTTTATACGTGCATTCGAAGAAATCGGTATTTTTAGCAGATTCAAGACAATTTTCCGGAATTTACAACCATACACACAAGCGTATTACCGACAAATATTGCAAACATTTCCATGTATTATACCTTCATAGCTGGCACAAACACGTTTCATACAAGACGATTACAGCGGTCGTTATACATAAACAGTGCGCTAATTTTTCGATATATATATTACAGAAACAAAACATAGTGTTTTAGAAAATCGATAAAAGTAACTCAAACCACATCAAACATTCGAACGTTTTGCTTAGCTGTAGAATAGAACAACACGGAATTATCGCTATATGGCAACCCGTCTCCTGGTATTTTTCTCCTAATCCCTGTAAGTCTCTACAAGAAATAGCTAAATAGCTGTTGCAGATTTCTTTCCCGTTTACAGCACAGCGAACACGTATCTCGCCCTTTTTAGAGCAAAGGAACCAATCCAGCTGTTCGGTCTGAAATATATGCATGCATACTCACATTCCATGTTATTTCTGGCTGCAGGCGAGTGCGGACCTGTTGACTCATCGTAGACTCCGGTTTGGAGCGTGTACGTCATATACATGTAAACATACCTGTCCACGCTCGCACCAGACCTGGAGAAGTTATCGGTTTAATTTTTCCTGGCCGCAGCAGATTCCGAGCTATTTTTAGCAAGATAGAATTACATTGATTGTAACATTAGGCATAAAAATAAAAAAAAGATCGAAATGCTGCAGCTATACCATAGCTATTAATACAGTATCATCCCAATAAGGATAGCCTTTACAACCCATAAAGAGACAACCGCACACATACTGCAAACTCTTTAACCCAAACCACTTCTTCTTGTACACGGTGGATGTCCAAATCAGGCTCCTACGCAGTCAGCCCCTTCGCCTCCGTCGCCGCGTCAGCTGACAGCGTCGCCGAGAGGGACTCCGGGACCGTGCGGGCCCCCCCCCCTCCCCCCCAGCTTGGGCTACGCACCTCAGAAGAAGATGACCTGCTCAATCTGGGCGGAAGCGTGCGCCCTTCCCCAGGTTTCGGCGGGTTTCCTGGAGGATCGCAAGGCGGATGCCGGGGCGCAGACGGCGTCTCGATCCCAGCCTCTGCTACGACGCCCGTCCCACCAGTAACGCCCCCGCCCAGGCCCTCCTCCCAGTGCCGTCGCCGTGGCCCTCAGCCCTACGCCACGACGGCGCGGCGGTTTGGGGGGGAGGGGTGTGGTGTCGCACAAGTCCAAAGTGCGCGCCACCTACTATCGCCGCGCGCCGCCATGCACGCACGGCGCGGCGTTCTTACGACGACAGCCACGAGCGCCCTCTGCTGCAACTCCGCTCGTGGCCACCACTGAACGACATCGTTCACTTGGGACTGAGATAGCAATCAGTTAGGACCTTCGTAATCAGATAGGCACCAGTGAAGACTTGGCTATCGTATAGGCACTAGGAAGCAGTACTAGGCAGGCCTTTAGCTCAACTATGTATCTGCAGTACTCTGTAAAAGTTAAGTATTGTATAAATTCTGTTCAATATATATCTCGTTCTAATTTACCCTAGTGTTTCTAGTTTCTGGCTGCTCCCCTCCGTACCTGCACCAGCGTGCTATCTATATTCCTGTGTCGGTCTCATTCCACTCGGCCACCGACACCTACGACGGAAAAGAGACACAAAAGCGGCGACGAGGCTGGGACACAAAAGCGACCACACCGCAAGACCGTGCGATTAGCATACGAAAGAAAGTGCCTCTGCAGTGGGAACCTAAAACATTTGATTGCAAGGTGATAATCAGCCGATTCTTCCACAGTAATACACGTGTGATGTATTCTATACGACACTGGTGAAGATATGTGCATCATGTGACAGGAATTTGTCAACTCGCCTAACATGTAAACTTGATGAATGGGTGTAAAGATTCTACCTTGCCCGATATGACGCACATACCGTCACTAGTGTCGTGTAGAATACATCAGACGTGTTTTTCTGTGGAGGAATCGGTTAACATGTCACCTTGCGATCAAATGTTTTAGGTTCCCATTGGAGAGGCACTTCCTTTCGTCAGATAATCGCGCGGTTTTGCGGAGTGGTCGCAAAACACACACTAAACTGATTACAGCGAACAGAAACGTCAACGAACGGACAGACATATCATAATTTAGCGAAAGTAAAAAAAAAAATTTTCATTCGAAGGAAAACTTGAACCAAGAACCTCTGATTATGCACTCCCCCACGCTAACCGCAGGACTACAGCGCTCCTATGCTCATAACCTTCTCTACGTCGCTCATCTTTTGCATTGACTGCTCAGTTTTTATATTTTGCTTATTTTTTCCATAGGTCCTACAACGTATTCCCTTTTTTCGATTGATCTGTGTTCAGTTTGTCACGTCCTATCCAATGAGTCAACTTAAAACTAAATCTAAGGGGATGCTTCTTTTTTTTTGGGGGGGGGGGGAGCTCAAACTTACTCGATTCCCATAATTTATATTGTAAATGCTCCATCAAAGATGATAATTTGTTTCCCTGCATGTAATATCTCTCCCTCTTTATTGTAACGCATGTTCCTTGAATAAACGTCCGTAAATGTCTGACGATGGCCAAAGAAGCAGAAAATCGAATCACATAATAAAGAAACCTGTAGGACAAACAGAAAATTGTGTTTTAATTTTCATAAGCAGGATTCTGTTTCAATTGGAAGAATAGAAACATTAATCATAAGCATTGTTAGGATAAAGATCATAATTAGGAAGCAATAGTGTATCAAAGATCAAATGATTTCGAATCATTAAAATGTGCCATTTTATTGCAACTTACCAATTACATGTAACAAAAACATTTATAACATAGTAAGGACAGTCCACAACCCAGCACAAAGACGCGGTGACAAGCCGCGAAAGGCACACACAAAAGACACACACACACAAAACACCCTCAGCCATCGGTCACGGTCCTCCTCAGAAAACAATACCCACGCAATCAGACAGCAACACAACCCAGTAACACAACTCTCAACCGTAGAAAACCCCCAAAAGATCCACTACCTACGCAGAAGCGTTCAGCTCAATAATGCGATCGGGATGTTCTCTTATAAGAACGCACTCGTCGGCTGAGATCTAAGCTGTGCAAAGTGGTGCCGACATTGTCTCCATGCTAACAAGCTCTGCTTTGAGAAGCAAATATAACGTTGTTGAACAGCAGCCCGTCTGCTCACACCTAAATTTCCCAACCTAACTACTATTTTCCACTACATAATACCTCTCAAAACAAACCTTGATATAATTTAGATGCTTCGAGGGGTCGACTGGGGTATGAACGTATTTAATGACAGGGCGCGATATTTTTTGCTATCGTGACGTTGCTATATCGCCGTTACGAGCGAATAATACATCTGTCATGTTCACTTATCGTCATGAGTAACTTATTACTCGGAATGGTTTATTATATAGAACTGGCTTTGTACATCACTTCGTCAGTTCATACAACTTTCTTATTCCTTTTTCAGTCGGCATACATTTTACTAAGAAGGAGACCACATGCATATCGGGTTATAGAATTTCTTTATATTTATGGTACGTGAAGTTCATAACTTAAATAACAACGACTCAAAGCCATTCGACTCTACTTTCAAAAATTTCCGAAATAATATTCTATAAAGTTTCGCAAAGTACACGTACGGACTAAGTACCAATAAGTAAAATAGCAATTGTTCATGTAGCTCAGGTGGTAGCGTTCTAGCCTTCCAATCCTGGGGTAGTTGGTTCTAATCCTGTCGTAGTAGACTTTTATTTTTTCCCGCTGTGTTCGAACACTTACATAATTTTAATATCTAATGGTAACTCTCACAAATTAGTGCAAGTGTTATTGTTTATTCGTAATTTTCTATATTTTATGGAAGGTTGATAATAATGATAGTCAAGCAAAAGACGTAAGTTACATTTTTTACGGTATTAGCTTCACTATTAGTGAACAACTGTAGTCTTTGATTGTTCAGTTTGTGAAAAGCTACGGCACTGTATTTGGAGTCATCTCCCTAGTTACTAAAGGCTTTCCAAGAAGCTACCCTACTCAAGCACCGTTTCACATGACGAGACGGATTTCAACTCGTTTACATACACATAAACAAAAGCTGACACCACAAGTCATGTTAGAGATCCCAAAATGGTTTGTATAACTGAATGAGAAAACGGATTCCCAGTAGGATTCGAACCTCGGACTCTACGGTTATGACGCCAGTACAGCAACAGATGCTGCAGCTGTTTTGATTTCTGGTACCTACGTGCAATTTTCAAAATTTTTCTCAAGAATTTTTCAGAGTTGCGTCAAGTGGCTTTGGCTGGTTGTTATTGAAGTTCTGAACTTCACGTACCATAAATATAAAGAAATTCTAAAATTCGATACCAATATGGTCTCTTTGTTAAACATTTTATTGCTGTCCTGTGACACACCTAAATAGGTTTCACGACCCACACTTCAGGAAACACTGATCTAGAGTGTTGTTACATAATATTATTCAGGGCCGGCGGAAGGGAAAAATATCACCCGGGCGAAGAATCCATTTGGCGCCACCTACAACCCATTCGTATTACTGACTTTAACTTTGCTCTGCTACCTTACAGATAGCTGCTTTTGAAGGATAACTCCTTGAACTCGATAACTATAACTATAATAATCAGTTATTAAACTGAGTAAGATCTTAACTTGTCAGTTAAATACACATAGTAAGTTTTGGTTAACGATATACGAAACGATTATTTACACATGAGCAGGCAGAATATTCTACGTCACTGATTAGAAATTTACGGAACGATTCTAGAAACAACGATTTATATAAAATTAAGATTGATGCGATACAGCATTTATTTACACATATATAAACAACCTTGTTAACTGCGAAAGAGAACACATATATGAGGAAAAGAATATACAAATATATTTTGTAACAGCATTGTACAAAGATTTCGTAATACAACCAGTAATATAATTTTATATCTTTATACAGTTTTAATGCAAATTGTCCTTTGAGTTTTGTACAGAGCTAAGTTAAGTGAACTTTTCGTGCTTTTTTCTCTGCAAAGTCTTTAATTAAATTTGGTTAATAGACATCTAACGAGTAGAGGTCTAATCGCTTTGGTACATGTATCAAGCATCAGTGTTGGACAGAATGTAATTATTGCTACTTATATCAATGGGGAAAAAACTTTCTTTGACCCTGAAGTTCGCCGCCTAGCTGAGAGGCCCCCTTCCTACCCACCCCCAGCCTGCTAAGACGCTACGTGTGTTAACACTTCTAATAAACGTAATACAACGGAAATGCGGTACGTAATGTAGGCGTACGTACCTGTACTGTGTTGTTATCTTCTGGAATATTGGTTGATTTCTTGCTGGTTTCCTCATTCTCTGGTTCTACGTTTTCATTTCCATTATTGTCTGTTTCAGGAGTACGAAAGAATTTCTTTAATGCTGCTGCCTGCTTCTCATTTTCAGCCGCTAATTGTGCTCTTCTATTTCTGTATACATTTCCAGAAGGCTTCCTTTTTTGCGACATATTGATAAGGAACACACCAACGCAACGATTCTTCAATTAACAGTCGAAATTCAGGAGATAAAAGAAGAACACGCACACCCATGAAGCCTGCAGTACATGTACATGACTTCTGATTTATATATATATTTCGAGACATTTGACAGTACAGACAGGTGTGATTTCTTTTTGGTTGCCGATTACGCAACATTGTTTGTGTGTATTGTTAGAACGGCCGACATAGCTTTGTCGCTAGGATGCAATTGTCGGCACAGCGGCGGTTATGATTGTCAGAGCGTGTTATTGTTGCTCAAAACTCTGAACAATAGCCTTTATCTTCGTCAGCTGAGATTTTTGTATAGACAAATAAGGTGAAGGGATGAAGGGATTTACTTTATAGGAGATTCAAGAAGAAACCGGGGTTGTGATAAAAATGTTCAAATGTTTGTAGAACTTATGGGACTTAACTGTGGGGTCGTCAGTCCCAAAGCTTACAAACTACTTATGAACTAGCTAAGACTAAGTACTGCACAAATATCCATGTCCGAGGGGGGATTTGAACCCCCTGACCGTAGTGGCCGTGCAGGCCGTGACTGAAGCGCCTCAGTCCCCTCGGGGGTTGTTATAAAGAGTGAGTCCTGCGGCATGAGGTAGTAACCAATGTTGCTACACAATTTATGAAAAAGTTAATTGCCGGCCGCGATGGCCGATGGGACTGAGGCGCTTCAGTCACGGTCTGCACAGCCACTACGGTCCGGAGTTCGAATCCCCCCTCGGGCATGGATATTCGTGCCGTCCTTAGTTGTAGATAGTTCATAAGTAGTTTGTAAGTTTAGGGACTGATGACCCCATAGTTAAGTCCCATAAGCTTTACAAACATTTGAAAAAGTTAATCTTTAGTTCACTGTTTACAATAAAATAAATTTAGCAAGGATTTTGGCGCCCCCCAAATTCCCATAAAATTTGGCGCCCCGGGCGGTTGCCCGGCCCTTCCGCCGGTACTGATATTATTTCCTCCACAGTGGTACGTCGTCTATAGACTAAACACTGGAATATTTTGGCGAATATTCTCCTGCGTAAAGACAACAGGAGCTCCGGAGTATTGTCTTCGCTGGCGAGTAAACAGCCCGGGCGCTCGCGGCAACAAAACACCTTGTAATCGCGGGGGGACTTAATTATTTTTCGAGGCGCTATCCCGCAGCATCTGCGGGCCAGGCGAAGTTCTCGCCGTAATTAGGGAGCGGAGAAAACTTGGGGGGCGGCGGTGGGGCCGGTCGGCGGCGGATTTCCGTAAACCGTCGGTAATTTATCATCGTCACGAGATTTATCTGCGCGCCGCGCGCAAGTTACGCGAGTGCGCGGCGACCGTGCCGGCAGTCAATAGCGAAGGGGGCGGGGCTGGGGGCGGAGGGGGCGGTGACGAGCCGCCGACAAAGCGGCCGGCAGCGCGGGGGTGGGCGGGACGATGACGTCACACACGCGTGGCCGCGCGGGCCGCGGACACCGGCCTCCGCGGTCGCTGTGACTGCGCGAGTGCGTCATGTACACTGAGGCGACAAAGTCACGCGACACCCCTCCTATACCACACGACACACTGGTGTACACAACTCTCCATTTACTGAGTGGGAGTTCTCAGTGCTCTTGCATATTGTCGCGGTGCAATGGAAGCAGGCTGGACTTCGAAGGCAACTGAACACAGCACTTATACTGAAAGCAAGTTTATTACGAACTCAACATACACGCACCACTGACTGCCTCTCAGGCAGAGTGCTCTGCTATTTATACACAGACAGAATTTACCAGAATTTAGAAGAACAGTTAACAGAAGATGGATGGATGCTTAGGGTTTAACGTCCCGTCGACAGCTTGGCCATTAAGGACGGAGCTAACCCTCGGAGATTTTGGGTTAGGATGAGGAAGGAAATCGGCCGTGCCCTTTGAAAGGAACCATCCCGGCTTATGCCTGGAGTGATTTAGGGAAATCACGGAAAACCTAAATCTGGATGGCCGGAGGTGGATTTGAACCACCATCCTCCCGAATGCGAGTCCAGTGCGTTACCACTGCGCCACCTCGCTCGGTGTTAACATAAGAAACAAGTAGAATTTACAAGTGAACATAAGAAAGATGTAGAACATTCTGTAATTGTTAATTACAAAGAAATATATTTTTGGCGGTGAGCGGGACTGAACCGGTGACCTTCAGCACCGCAGTCCGTGACGCTATCCCCTGCGCCACGCCGGCAGTCGATGTACGTGGTCTCTCGCGGCAATATTGCCCCGACACAGAAACTCGCTCAGACTCTATCGACGATTGATTTGGGCATAATAGTTCGCGATCGGGAGCGCTTACTTTAATTCGCCGCTCTGCCGCGAACTAGTTCGTTCTTTTAGTTCGTCCGCTCCAAGTGACGGCTGAGTGGCGCTGTCTGCGCATGCAGGTGGAGGGAGAAGTTGCCCCGCCTAGCTGCTTCATGCGCTTCCTGCGTGGGCCGCTAATGATATCACACAAACCAAAAGAAACAGTTTGTGGATAATTTCTCGCGCTTAAGTTTAGAGTTATCTCTATATCTTGGTATTATGCAATTTATTAGTCACATATTGGGGAGTGCAGAATACTTCAAAACAGAAATTTTGTAGCACAATCACCAATTGCCTTGGTGATTGTCAGGACAGGTTCCGGTCCAATAAATGGAGTCTCTGCCCCCATCCTGGCTAATCTGTCGGCATGTTCCTTGCCACTGATCCCCGAGTGGCCAGAGACCCACAATAGGTTTACTCTATTGCTTTCCCCTAGCTCCACCATAACCGTGACATTCTGCAACAATTTTAGACCTTGTTGCAGGAACTGTCAGTGATCTCATGCTGCATGGCTGTCTGAATAGAATAGATGCTACAATCTTTGTAGCACCTACGCAAATTCACCTCCACACACGCCCTGTTGGCAGTGATTTCCGCCTGGAATACTGAGGGCAGTTTTCCTAGAGAGATGACGCCCTCCAGTCTTGGCTGCACTCCATATACCACAGCCCCAACACCTTGGTCTGATTTTGACCCGTCAGTGAACCAGACAATATCCCCCGTACGAACTATTTTCTCCCACTGCTCCCTACTTCCAATTGTTATATTGATAGGCTTGTTGAAGCAGTATGGGGTTATAATATAGTCGGCTGGCATTTCCCCAATCTTTCCTATATTTACCTCACTCCCTATTTTAGTGTGTGATTCTGGATATCCCAAATAGTTCCAGTTGTTGCCAGATTTGAGTCTGTATGCACCAGCCGCTGCCTCCATCTTGACCCAAAGGTGTAATGGTGGCATATCCAGCATGGTTTCCATCCCAGCAGTTGGTGTGCTGCTAATTCCGCCTGTTATGGCTAAGCAGGCTAATCTCTGCACCTTACCAATCTCCTTAGCAGCAACCTGCTGTTCTACCTTCTTCCACCACACGACCGCCCCATAGGTGATCCTGGGTCTAATCACTGTGGTGTATATCCAGTGCATACCCTTGGGGCTCAATCCCCAATTTTTGCCACAAGCTCTCGTGGTACTCACAAGAGTACCTTTTGCCTTGGAGCAAATTTCTTGATGGGAGGGGTCCATGTCAGTTTCTCATCTAGGGTAACCCCTAGATATTTCACTGTCCCCTTCACAAGTAGCACTTCATTGAAAAGCTTTAGATTCCAACTTGAATATTGTATATGCTTCTTTGTGAATGGTACAACAACAGTCTTCTTAGGAGTAACCCCCAGATCCTGTTTTCTGCACCAGTCTTGCACAATGTCCAGTGCACCTTGTGCCATATTCTTCACTGTGTCAGCAAATTTGCCAAGTATTACTATGACAAGATCTTCAGCGTATCCTTGGCAAAAGTACTGCCTAGAATTTAATTCTCCAATGAGATCATTCACCACTAGATTCCACAATAAAGGGGAAAGAACTCCTCCTTGCGGGCAACCCCTAGTGGTGTTGATTACCATTTTTTCATCCATCATGGTAGCCTCTACCTTTCTTCCACTGAGAGTCCACCTACATATAGTGGTCCCTAGGTCATGCATCTCTGCTGCCCTAACCATGGAATCGAAGGTCGTATTGCTAAAAGCCCCCTCAATGTCCAGGAAGACACAGAGGGCTATTTCCTGAAAGTGTAGTGCTTTCTCCACCTTCCCAACGAGTTGGTGGACTGTCTCACATGATTTACCTGGCTGATATGCATGTTGGTTTGAATGAAGAGGAGCCCTACTTAACCTCCTTTCTCCAACATGCACATTAACCAGCTTTTCCAATGTCTTAAGAATGAAGGACAGGTTGATTGGTCTCATATCCTTGGCCTGTGTATGATCAGTTCTCCCTGGATTTGGAATGAAGACAACCTTCACTGCCCTCCAGGCATTGGGAATGATTCCTGCTGCTACGCTAACCCTGAATAACCTGTATAGGAATCTAATAAGATTTTCTCCCGCTTGTTGCAGGAGAGCTGGGAAGATTCCATCGGGGCCACGTTACTTGAACGGTTGAAATGTTCCTACCGCCCATCGGACCTTACTGAAATCGACACACTCCTTGGCCAGATCCCAGTCCTCTTTGCGAATACCTGAGAACCGTTGTCTCTCAGGAATCGCATTCTGCATTCTGGTCTGAGTTATCCGCCAGAGTATATTGAGGAAAGTGAGTCTTGAGGAGCAGTTCCAGCGTTTCATGTGCTGTCTTTGTATACTCCCCATCCTCCTTCCTCAATGTTCCTCCTGGATTAGTTGGTACCCTAGTGAGGATTTTATGAAGTCTCGTTTGAGCAGCCGTGCCCTCCACTTTCTCACAGAATACCTTCCAGGATGCCTTCTTTGCCCGTGTGATGGTAAGGTTGTAATTGGCAGGGTCCTCACGATACTTTGCCCATTGTCCTTTGCGCCTCGCAAGGTTAAACAGCCTTCGTTCCTGTTTCCTTTGCATTTCCAGGTTATTAGTCCACCAAGGCACACTCCTATTTGTGCACTTCTTGGTTATTGAGCAGTTGTCCTGGTATGAGGTCACTATAGCAGAGTTTATGGCCTCTGCTACTTCCTCAAACTCTGCTGGATTCCTTATCAAAGTTTTAATTTCCGATAGGCTGAAGTCAAGGTCTCTCCTATATGTCTCCCAGTCCATTTTCCTGGGATTCCTATAGGCCATGGTCTGTCTGGTTCCCATTTCAACCTTGAATTAAATATCTGATGAGGATGGCTCCAGGACCACATGCCACTATTTGACGTAACTTCCCATCATCATGGGAGCAAAAGTTATGTCAATTATTTCTTCCCGTCTACTATTCCTGGATGTAGGTTCATCACCCCTATTCAGGATCTCCAAGTTGTTAGATAGGAGAAATTCAAGAAGGTGCTCACCTCTACTGTTGGTGTCCTTGCTGCCCCACGATAGATTGTGGGCATTGGCATCACATCCCACCAACAGTTCGTCACCTTGCCGATGGCAAGTTTCAGTCAGTCTCCTCAGTTCCAAAGAAGGAGGAGAGCTGTCTTCATAAAGAAGGCATGCTGAGGCCAAAACAATTTCCCTCGTGATACCATCCTCACATTGCTGCATCCTGATAGTCACCAGGTCCCCGGAACAAAAATCCATCATTGGTATGAAAGGTATTCCATTTCTAACATAAATGCATGTTCTGGAGTTTTTTAGATTTCTAGCGTAAATCAGTTTACCTCCAGTACAACCGAGGCCCAATACACCCCCTTTGTATAAATAGGGTTCTTGTATCAGGGCCACGTCCACCTCCTGTCTCCCCAGGCAACGACTCAGGGCAGCAGTGGCCACTTTACTGTGCTGCAGGTTTATCTGCAGCACTTCCAGTCCTCATCTTGCTGCCATTATTGCATTTAAGGTCTTTGATTACCCTGACGGCGACCTGCGAGAATCCTAAAAACAGCTTCAGGTCTTGCTCTCGCATTGCCTTCAGGGACTTCTCTCTGACCTCCACCACCAGGGTTCGTCCTTCCGGAACGACCTTTTGGTTAATTGCCCTCCAATCCTCTGTCGAGACTTTTGGGTTCTGAACCCTTATTTTCTCGAACAGAGTCTTTGGAGGGACATCCTTAAGGATCTTTGGTACCCATATTGATACCTTTGTGGTCTTCAGGAGTTCGGTTGCTGTCTTGACCACCGCAATCTAGATAGACCCTACTGAATTTGGGTCCTGGACCAGCGTCCCCCCCCCCCCCAAATCTCTTCAAAGAGGGCCATCTGCACGAGCTCCTCCTGTTGTGAGGCAATGCTCACCAGTAGGTATCCTTCTTGGACAACCGCCATTCTAAAGACCGAGACTGCGGTACTATAGGTCTGTTTTCCTATTTCCTGCCTCAGCCTTTTAGGATCACGCTTGTCCAGAGAGGAGGGAGTCTTAGATTCCTCCCTACCCCTCTTGCCACCTGTCTTTGACGTCGAGGGGGTCTGTGTGTCCTCTTTGACCTGAGGCAGTTTCGTTTTGGGGGTCTTGGGCTCAAGCCCTTTTGATTCCATCCACTTACGCTTAGGAAGCCATTTGTTTCCTTCCTTTTGCTACTGTTCCTTGAGAAGTTTCCTCTTCTGAGCCCCAGACAAGGCCTTAATCCTAATCTGGTCCAACTTCTCTGTTACAGTTCCCACTTCTTACTCAGGTCTAGACCCTGATTCAGAAGTAGGAGTGCACTCCATCGGTCCTGATCCCGATGTCTGAGTATCTGAGGTCTCAGATTGCCCCTCAGATTCTTTTAAAATACTTTATTTCTCTGTGTTCATCTTAGTCCCATGAGATTTGGGGATTTATATGGTCCACACCACGATAGCCCCGCGTGGTGCAAGGCTACTTACTCAGGTAGGTCGCCCGGTATCCCTGAGGCTCCGTTTGAGACACATCCACCCATGTGCCACGCACCCCTCGGCACGGATCGCATCACACCTTGGGTTGGGAAAGGAATTGGGAAAGGACTGGGAGACGATAAGGGAGACGGGACATTGTGGGACACACTTCGTCAGATCCATCAGCGGAGGCCTTTCTGGCAGTAGGTTCTCTACCTTCGGTATAGCCCTCTGCTTCACACAGATGCGCAAGCCTCTCCACCTGCACGGACAGTGCTTTGTCAAGTTGGTGTCTCCTGGAGAGGCTGTTCGGGGGAGTACTTCCTTATCTGCAGCAACTCCCTGAGCCAATGCTACCCTCGCCATTTCTTGGTACTGGCCATCTGGCCATCCACGAGTCCAGTTACACCCTTGAGCAATGCGTAGTATTCCAATGGACCTCAGGACACGAGTAAATAGCGGTAAATGGACTCGCCCTCAGACTATTACAAGTTTCAATTTACCCTATAGTAGCCACGCAGGACTAACACCTGACTGTGCAGAAAGCATACTAAAATCATTCAAAGTTAGCACCGAAAATTACACAACTCAAAACAGCGCGATCCGGTCACGAGCGTAGCCCAGAACAGAGTCCCCAAAAACAGCACGATGCGGCCAGCAGCGCCGCCGACACCAGAGCCACCCTTCTCCAAAGCAAAAATTCCACAACTCATAAAACTTCCTCTCGAGCCCCTCCCATCGGAGACGTCAAGCCAAATTTTGCTTAATGGTCAAACCAATGGAATACGAGAGCTATTATTCAACACGCCAGTCTTCTTCCCCACAAAACTGTCCCATGCTGCATTCTGCAAGTAAGCCAGCATTTCCGAGAAATCCATAGAATTTGCGGACCATTGGAACGAATCTGCAGACGCTGAATGACTTTATTGTCGACCAGAGGCCAGCATCCCGTCGCGAGAGCGCCGCTCTAATTTCCCCAGAAGTCACCTCTGGGAATTTACACAGACATTCACAGGCGCCCGCCCCTGGCGTTCCAAACCTCGGGAGCACGTGCAGACCAGAACGACGCAAACATTTACGGCCTCTGCTCTTGTACTTTAGCGCCCTTTCCCTTCGTGACTAGAGAGCCTCCCTACACAAAAGCAGAATCAAAGCGGTAAACAAACTACCTGGACTAAGGCACAGACAAACATATACAGACGGGAAACCTCCATAAGGGCCCGGTCCTACGCTCAGGGGTGCGGGGAGGGAGGGAGGGTAAGATGTCCCATGATGGCGCTGCAGTCAGAAGCAGCCCTTTAAACTGGCCAGAGCAGGCGGCAGGTAGCAGCTCTCCCCACCACCACTTCCCCTCAAACGCCAGCAAGCCGGACACAGCCGTGGCCTCGTGGCAGGCGGCACGAGCTCTCCCCTCAGCCTCCTCTCCACGCTACCCTCTGATGTGCGAGAGGCACCCTAAGCCAGTGATCCGCCTGAAACCTGCTAGCATCTTACGGAACTACGAGGGGAGTGTAGGACAGTGGTTTAGAGGGGGCTGCTCCTCTGTACGTGTTACTCTGTGACTAAGGTCAGCCACAGACGTGCCCAGCCCAAATATAAATGTCCGTCTGCAGAAGGAGTGGTTTCACCACGGATAGTGGCGGCCAGCGGTCGCCCTCCGGACGGTGTCGGCAGAATGCCTTGGAAGCAACATCAAAGAACGTGCCGCCAGCGATTCCCGCCCCTCGCAGGCCCTGCCGGCCTGCGGGTGTCGCCAGCGCCTTCCGCCTTGGAAGACAGTTATCCCATCGGCGATACAATAATAAAAAAACAGAGTCATACTCCAAGAGAACAGAAATTTACCTCCCACACTCCTATCCTCTGATAATAACAAGACAAAATGAAATAAATTAATATAAACAAGATAATACTATTGACATCCTTCCAGAATAAATCCAAACAAAATTATGCAAATAAAAATGGAGCATATAATTCTGAAAATAGGACCACCACCTCTCACAATACAGTTCGGTCTCTTAAACCAAAAAACCAGCCAACCATCCAGTTCAGTTCCCTAATGTGATGTGAATTCCTGGGGATATTTGTGCTGTCCTTAGTATGAGCTAGTTCATAAGTAATTTGTAAGTTTAGGGACTGATGGCCCCGTAGTTAAGTCCCATAAGCTCTACAAACATTTGAACATATAGAGATTCCCACTTTACAACGACTTGTTACCCACTTTTTCATGTCGATCACAGGACCATATCTCATGACTGCGAAAAGTTCGTATTTTGTCCTGCAGAAAAAAACATCTAAATTTTTATATATCGCCCACCCCTACCCTCAATCCCCAACCCTTATGATACAGGGGTTTGCGGATCCATGAATAGCCTCCTACAAAAGCACATTCTAACTTCCAATTGTAATTTTTCGATGGGTGGTTTTCGAGATACGTAACTGTCTCCATAGAAGGACACAGTAAGTGTATTTACTAAGGAAAGGGTTGTTATAGCTTGACAGTGGATGGCGTTGCATCACTTAAACTATTGTACCAGTCAGTTATAATGAAAACTGACTTATGCAAGTATTTGGTCACGCCTAATATTTCCTCTTATCCATTATACTATAAATCGTCACTAAATGTGAATGCAGCATTGATTGTCGATACATAATGCTAAGATTGGTCAGGGAAACGAAGGAGAGCCAGATAGATGAAATACAATCCGTTACAATTTAGCAAGCATTAGAGTGTGACGCCGGCGATGGGCCAACTACAGTGGCAGACTCTGAAAGAGCGGCATTATTCATCATATCGTGGGATAGTTACAAAGTTCCGATAGATTACGTGCTTAGAAGAGACAGTCAACTTTTTTCACTTCTACGATTATCTCTCGTAATGACAAATCAATTAATATTCAGACCCATATGGATCGTTAATCAGCAATCGTTCTTACCATGAACCACCCGTGACTGAACAGAAAAAGCAGGAACTGACAGTGGTATACACTACTAGCTTACATGCCCGTGCTTCGCAATGGTTGTTAAAGAGGTACCTGAGTATATCCCTGTTGGATCTCTCTGTCAATAAACTCAGTTCTGAGAGCCAAGATGTCGAAAACAATGAATGTTCATAAAGTTTTTCATACCATAAGTTTCATTATCTTACTTTCCTGATAGCTCTACAGATATCTATTGCTTCTTCCTACAGTGGTGTGCGCTTCATAGTTCAAAGTTTTCAACAGCACTGTCATCTTTCAGGAATTTGCTTAAGCTCACTGAAATACAGAAGTGTCTTTGCAGTAAATAAGAAATGTAATAAGACTTGGTGCGAGATGTGAAAAGTTTTTACCCATTGCAGTATATATGATTTCATATTTACTGAGTTATATGTTGTACAATTGTATAATTTTTTAGGTATATATTCATTTGTAGAAGTGCTGTATGTCGGAAAAATCTGTTGCGAATGTAATTGGTAGTAAAGAAGTGATACATTAAAATTAGTGCGTGATGGGGAGGTTTTCCATGAACGTTACTGTTAATGTGCTCGTATCTCATGAACTACGTGTCATACTGTGATACAATTTAGAAGTTACATTCAGCCATATATGTGTATATTGTTTGTAAAATTTCCTGCAGGTACAATATGCAGTGTACAAATTATAAATTTCAACGTTATACCGAATGCCGTAGTTTTATTCCGTGAACAGCGTGTAGCGCATTTTGTTTTTTTTTTTACTTGATATTTATTAAAGCCACACTTTTCTATACATCACCTGTTGCAGATGTTCAGTGGTCTCGAAGATCTTGTAGCTCGCCTTCCATTAACACATTACAAAATTATGTTATGACGTCGGATTCTTGGGTTTTCAGGAAACTACATTTGTGACACTTTCATTTAATTTTTAAGTATGTTTATTCATCCATTCCTAATAAAGCATTTCACAACATACTTCCATACTAACTAAGATGTTTCTCCACAAAGACTGCCATAATACTCCAGACTACTACAGACTGACTACAGAGACTGACTGAGTTCACGCCAATTCGCACGTATAAATACACAATCACATTTCTAGAACCTTCTAGAACACGGACGTACATTTAAATATTTAACAATTTGTTCAATAAACATTAATGACTCCTGCTTTACGCAAATATACATAAAAGTATAACAGATGTAATAATAAGTTTTTTTACATCAAAATAAACAATAGAAAAGATCGTAAGTAAACAATAATTAGCGCAGTGTTAATATATGTTTCCATTATTGTTTGACATTAAGCTTCAATAATTAATTAATTTAGTTTGGTGGAAAACCCTAGTAATGCAAATTATAATGATTAAAATAACTTGACAGAAGCACTATAAAATGATTATGTAATATAAACATGAAATATTAGGTTACAATACTACGACCAATTATGGTATCGAATACTTCAGTTATTTGAACAAACAGAACGCTCCTGGCTAAATATATTACAAGCGGAAAAGTAGTAAGCGAGAAACTTTTTTTCCTTTCATCATTTTGCTATGGCTGCCAGCGAGAAAAAGTTTCCTAAAGGTTTGAAATTATGTTTGAAGTTTGTTACAAGTCGCCAAGTGCTCTCCTTCTCAAATAGTGGACTGATAAAGTCACAGTATCAGGTGCCGCAAGACGGGGAACTTTTCATTGTTTATGACGTCATATCTCCTGAACTATCGGCCCTAACGCGAAATCGTTTCTTAGCTGACGTCTACTATCTGTAAACTAAATACCTACCACATTTCAGCTTCATAGGTGAAGGTAGTGTTCGAGATTTCGTGTTTAGTCAGTGAGTCAGTGAGTGTATGATTGAGTGTTCTTTCGCTTTTATGTAGATAGAGATTAAGTGATTTTCAGAGTATATTGCAAATTTAGAAGTGTGTGGCATTCATTAGAAGCAAGGTCAGGATGCTATTTCGTTCTAGGTGTCATTTTTGCCTTTTGTGTGGTGTGCAGTCCGTTCATCAGGACACAAACCTCTGCAGCAAAAAGATAATTCGTCAACGTCTATCTGAACCTAAGGTCAGTCCACACGACTAAATCAGACGTATCAGTTTATCATACCTGCAGTCCTACAGAGTATAAAATCATATCATAATTTGTGCAGCATAATGTGTGGCACATACGGAAATCGGTATGTTTGACATATCCATCGATATCAAGCAAAGTTGGGTCATATATTTCTTACCTTTCGGGTAATGGATTATGGTGGAGTGCTGCTGCGAGAAGGGACCAGGAGGAGGTAAAATGAGTGAAGCTGGGACGTGAGATGAGATGAAAGAAAAATGGAGGAGCGTATGGAGAGACCTGTAGGAAATAGACTAGGAGTTGGGACGAAGAGTTGGACAGATAGCAGGCGAGGATATGGGCATACAGGGGAAGAGAACGAGAAGAACAAAAAAGGGGGAATACAAAAAATGGGAAAAAAGAGAATGAGGAGGAAGAGATGGACAGACGGAAGAGAATCAGGAGGTGGATATGGAGGAGATAGGAAGACAGTGAGAAGGAGATGGAGAGAAAGGGTAGGAGTGTGGGGGCAGTCGTGAACTGAGAGAGGAGAAATCAGATGGACACAAAGGTAGGAGTGTATGAACTGACACAAGAATGTTTTACATAAATACACGAGCAGGCGAAGGTTTGCAAGTAGTACCATATCCAGAGCAGAAAATGTGTATTAGTGTCTTTCGTTCGTGCAACTGATTAGAAAATTTGTTTCATAACTTACTTCTTTTATGATCAACGCCGCCAATGGCAACGGTATCAAGAGCTAAATAGAGCCACGAAATTTTTGCAGTATCTCCCGAAATTTCAGCCGATTAGCAAAGTGTAGAAGAAGCTATGTCAACAAACGGATTACCCGGCTTTGTTATTAAGTAAATTAAAGACGATAATAATAGTTTCAATAACTAAATCCTGTCTGGTAATTAGGTAGAAACTTTAAAGAAATTCTTGTCATGTAAATTACATTGAGTACCTTCACTAAGAGATGCCAACGGCGATGCAACTGACGGCAGTGCTCATAATGCAGAGTTCCTAAACACGGATTTCGGAAATTCATTCACCAAACAAGAAGAAGCAAATATTGCAGAATTCGAATCAAGAACAGCTGGAAGCATGCTTAATTTTAAAGGAGATATCCTTCGAGTAGTAAATCAATGTAAATCACTTCACAAAAGTCTCTTTCATTCAAGATAATGAGTTCACAGAGATCACACTGTGGCAGCTGTGTCGCTACGCCGGCCGCGGTGGCCGAGGTGACTGAGGCGCTCCAGTCACGGTCAGCACAGCCACAACGGTCGGGGGTTCGAATCCCCCCTCGGGCATGGATATTTGTGCCGTCCTAGTTCGTAAGTAGTTCATAAGTAGTTTGTAAGTTTAGGGACTGATGACCCCGTAGTTAAGTCCCATAAGCTTAACAAACATTTGAACATTTGATTGTGTCGCTACGCTGTCTGTTGGCGTTCGACATTGAAACCATTCTCAGTACATTGAAACAGTCCACTAAATGAGTGGTCGTGTTCCACTTTGTGTTATTCATGACTCTAAAATGTTTCTTCACCATTAATGTTATTTATTTGTATGCAATTATTTTATTCTTTTTATTAATGATCAATGCCCCATGTTTATATATGTTTCCACACACGTGATTGAACTTTTGTGTTCATGTGAATGTAGAAGGTTGCTTTTAATATTGACTGACTGCCGCGCAATGGCTTACAGTCGCCGCCTCGCGCTTTATGACCTCGTTTACTTTAGATAAGAACGTATGGCTTCGTTGGTCGTCTGCGCTGGCGTCTGCTGGGTGGCCAGAGACAAGCTTGCCGGCCGCGGTGGCCGAGGAGACAGGCTCTTCAGTCACGGTCTGCACGGCCACTACGGTCTGGGGTTCGAATCCCCCCTCGAGCATGGTTATTTGTGCCGTCTTTAGTCGTAGTTAGTTCAGAAGTAGTTTTGTAAGTTTAGGGACTGATGACCACGTAGTTAAGTCCCATAATCTATATAAACATTTGAACAGTTTTAGACAAGCTTACTTAGCAAGAGGTCTAGGTGGTCGAGTTCTTAGAGTGGTGCCATCCTAATATTGGACGAAAGAGATGACAATAGAGACCTCTCTGGAGCTCTAGAAGAGGGTATAATCTTCATCAGGTAGCAAGGGTTGGTAGACAATATGCTCTGAACGCGCTCTGTATGGATTTGCGCGTTCTACAACCGATGTGTGGTGGGAAAGGCTTTTGGCGTGGCATCAGGGCTTCACTCTTGCTCGTACAGTCAAAGTGAGTACATGGTGGAATCATGCTGAGGGGAAGGCATGCTGTTAGGACTCTGTGGTCAGGCAGTCTTGGTTTATCAGTGATAGTTTTCTTGAGTAATTCTTTGGCTATGGGAGGCGAAGTGTTTCTTTATTTAGAAAACTCGAGTAATTCAGTGGAAATTTAGTTTTTTTTTCATTTTCATTCTGGTGATGATTTTGTGTCCAGTTTTTTCTCAAGTTAGAATACTCGTGTGTGGCCTTCAGCCTTCGTGTAAACTTAATATGTTTGAATTTCCTTGCTGTTTTATTTAACTAACTTTTTCACATCGTGTCTGTATTTGCGAGTTACTACATTTTTCTCTGATTTTCTGGTTTGATTCCGTCTTTCATATCTGCATATGACCGATTGCACCACATGCTTTCGTAACGATCGTTACTTTAGCCTTCAGCCATGCTTTTACTGTTACTAGCTTTCTTCTATATGAATTCTCACGTGTGATTTACTTGCCTATTCTAAATTAATTTCTTTTGTAACTTCTATGTAATTAACCATGGTCAATACGCCGCCGACGCTTCGTTTAACCGCTGCTAACAAGAGCTGCTGCGTGAGTAGTGTGTCGCAAGCATTATGCTCGTGTCTGTGAGTGAATGAATGTGCCTTCCCTACGCACTGTGTATTTGCAAGTTTCCTCCCACGTTACCTCCATATTGATAAAGGGCGGAAACAATTTTATTATGCGCAGTAACTTAATGATTTAATTCACTTTTGTACAAGGTGTGGACTTTATTGTGCTTAATTTGGGCTCCCCACATTTATTTGCTTGTTCATTTTTATTGAATAGACGATGATTTAAAGTATCAAACCTCAGCTTTATAATATCATGCTCCCTGTCACATGTTTAATTACCTATTCATTTTTAACACTCATTTTGAATTTGCTAAAATGTTGGCTGCTCCCAAAAGGAGTGAACAGTTAGATAAATTTCCGTTGCACAAGTTGCTCAGCTACCGCCGGCCAGTGCACACGTGACCAGCAGCACCTCTACATTGTACGATAACCGGCTTCTTAATAGAAGCGACTTATTTCCATTTCGTGTGTGCTTTCTTTTGCAGCTCTTTATACTTTAGTGTGCTCGCGTGTTTGTTTATTAAGAATCGCGTTTGGTTGTCAGTTCAGTTGTTGATTTTCTGATTTATTAGCTCGCGTATATATTTTTCAGATTCGCCGTTAATAAACAGTTCAGCGTTAGGTTTATATTTTTCAAAGCTCATTGTTTATCAAACTTCTGTATCCTCAGACGTACTTACTTGGAAGAAACAAAGGTTTTTTGAATGGGTACGAACTGACTGCTGCGAACGGATGGAGGCAGAGTTGGTGACTCTTCGCTCGCAGCTTCAGGCTGCGTTGGCTTCGCTGGCAACGCTTGAGACTGCGGTGGGTGGCCGCCGCTGTTGTGGGCCGCTCGCGGGGGTGCAGCAGACGCCCTGTGCGTCTGTTGTGCCCTCCGATCGGCCTGCGGCTGTGGCCAGCCCGCTCACTGCCCGCGAGGAGGTCGCCCCCCAATCCGTGGTGGATTGCGAGGTCTCCTCAGCGCGTGTCAGGCGGCGTAAGACTTCCCGAGGGACCGAAGTGGAGGCTTTCCCGGTTAGTCTTGCCAACAGATACGATGCGCTGTCAGCGGCAGGGGATGTTCCTGACGCAGATGGTGTCGCGTGTCCTGTACTTGACCCTCTGCTTTCAAGATCCGGGCACTCACAGAGGGTGGGTTTGTTGGTAGTTGGGAGCTCCAACGTTAGGCGGGTAATGGAGCCCCTTAGGAAAATGGCTACTAGGGAGGGGAAGAATTCCAATGTGCACTCAGTGTGCATACCGGGGGGAGTCAATCCAGATGTGGAACGGGTCCTTCCGGATGCCATGAAGAGCACAGGGTGCAGCCAGGTGGTTGCTCATGTCGGGACCAATGATGTGTGTCACATTGGATAGGAAGAGATCCTCTCTGGTTTTGAGCGGCTATCAGAATTGGTTAAGACTGCCAGTTTTGCTTGCAAGATGAAAGCGGAGCTCACCATCTGCAGCAGTGTCGACAGGACTGACTGCGGACCTTTGGTTCAGAGCCGAGTGGTCTGAATCAGAGGCTCAGACGGTTCTGCGACCGTGTGGGCTGCAGATTCCTTGACTTGCGCCAAAGGGTGGTGGGTTTTCGGGTTCCGCTAAATAGTTCAGGAGTCCACTATACTCCGGAAGCGGCTACACGGGTAGCGGGGCCTGTGTGGCGTGGACTGGGCGGTTTTTTTGGTTAGAGGGCCTCGGGAATACACAAAATGGGTTTAAGTGTCACAGGGGGCAGGTCAGACACAGGAAAAAAGCAGACCTAGAAACCATTGGTATAATAGTTGTAAATTGTCGTAGCTGTATCGGGAAAGTTCCAGAGCTCCAAGCGCTGATAGAAAGTACTGAGGCACAAATCGTTATAGGTTCTGAAAGCTGGCTGACTCCTGAGATAAATTCGGCCGAAATTTTTTCAAGGGCCAAATGGTCTTCAGAAAGGATAGAATAAATAAAACAGGGGTGGCGTGTTTATTGCTGTTAGAAACGGTTTATCCTGCAGCGAAATTGAGACAGACACTTCCTGTGAATTGGTCTGGGTAGAGGTTATACCTGACCACCGGAATAAATTAATAAATAGATCTTTTTATCGGCCCCCTGACAGACGATGCGGTTGCAGAAATGTTCAAAGAAAGCTTGAATCATATTTCAAATAGGTATCCGAAGCATACTGTTATAATCGGTGGCGACTTTAATTTACCCTCGATATGTTGGCATAATTACGTATTCAAAACCGGGGGCAAATATAAAACATCGTCCGAACTAGTTCTGAATGCTTTTCCTAAAAACTACTTCGAACAGTTAGTTCATGAACCCACTAAAATAGTACATGGTTTCGAAAATACCCTTGATCTCCTAGCAACAAATAATCCGGAGATAGTAAAGAGCATCAAAACAGATACAGGGATTAGCGAGCATCGAGTTGTAGTAGCGAGACTGAATGTCGAAATTCCCAAATGGACCAAAAATAAACGAAAAATATATCTATTCAATAAAGCAGATAAAAATTCGCTTCACGCTTTCCTGAGTGATAGTCTCCAGTCTTTCAAAACTAAAAAAGCGAGTGTAGATCTGTTGTGGCTTACTTTCAAAGGCATAATATCAGTAGCAATCGAGAGATTTATAGCAAATAAATTAATAAAAGAGAGGGCTGACCCCCCCCCCACCCCCCCCCCCCCCCCCCCCCGTGGTACACAAAACAGGTCAGATCACTGTTACAGAAACAAAGGGAAACGCATGCAAAATTGAAAAAGACACAGAATCCGCTAGACTGACAATCTTTTACTGAAACTCGCAACCTAGCGAGAATCTTATAGTTGTTTCCATAACGAAATCCTGTCTCGTAATCTTGCAGAAAATCCAAAGAAATTCTGGTCATATGTGAAGTACACAAGCGGCAAAGCACTAACAATTCTTTCACTATGCGATAGCAATGGTAATACTACCGACGACAGTACTGATAAGATAGAATTACTGAACACAGCTTTCCGAAATTCGTTCACCAAAGAAGACGAAGTGACACTCCAGTATTCAATCCAAGAACAGCTACCAGTATGCGAAACATAGAAGTAGATGTTCCTGGAGTAGTAAAACAACTTCAGTCACTAACAAAAACAAATCTTCCTGGCCAGATTGTATACCAACAAGATTCCGCTCAGAGTATGATGATGCAATAGCTCCGTACTTAGCTATAATTTACAATCGATCACACAGCGAAAGATCCGTACCCAAAGACTGGAAAGTTGCCCAAGTGACTCCAATATTCAAGAAAAGCAATAGGAGTGATCCCCAAAATTACAGGCCAATCTCATTGACGTCGATTTAAGTAGGATTTTGGAATATATACTTTGTTCAAATATTATGAACTACCTCGTAGAGAACGACCTATTAACCAATAGTCAGCACGGATTCAGAAAGAATCGCTCTTGCGAAACACAGCTTTCCCTTTATTCACATGAATTGTTAAGTGCCATCGACAAGGGATCTCAAATCGATTTCTTATTTCTGGATTTCCGGAAGGCTTTTGACACTGTACCGCACAAGCTGCTTCTAATGAAATTGCGCGCGAATGGAATATCTACGCAATTGTGCGATTGGATTCACGATTTCCTATCAGCAAGGACACAGTTCGTTGTAATTAACGGTAAGTCATCGAGTAAAACAGAAGTGATATCTGGTGTTCCACAGGGAAGCGTTATAGGTCCCCTACTCTTCCTCGTGTTTATAAACGATTTAGGAGACAATCTGAATAGCTCCCTTAGACTGTTCGCGGATGATGCTGTCGTTTATCGGTTAGTGAAGTGAACAGAGGATAAAAAGCAACTGCAAAGCGATTTAGACAAAATTTCAACTTGGTGCGAAGATTGGCAATTGACACTAAATAAAGAAAAGTGTGAAGTAATACACATGACCACTAAAAGAAATCTGCTGAACTTCAATTACGCAATATATCAGTCAAACCTTAAGGTCGTAAATTCCACCGAATATCTAGGAGTTACAATTACGAACAACTTTTACTGGAGAGAATACATAGAAAATATTGTGGGGAAGGCGAACCAAAGGTTACGTTTCATTGGCAGAACGCTTTGAAGATGCACCAGCTCCACCAAAGAGACTGCCTACATAACACTTGTGCGTCCTCTCCTGGAGTACTGTTGCCCATTGTGGGACCCTCACCAGGTGGGACTGACGGAAGATATTGAAAAGGTTCAGAGAAGGGCAGCTCGTTTTGTTTTATCACGTTACGGGGAGGGGGGGGATGCGTCACGGAAATGTTGCACGAATTGGGGTGGAAATCATTAAAAGATAGACGTTATTCATTGCGACGTGATCTGCTGCGAAGTTTCAATCACCGACTTTTACTTCTGAATGTGAAAATATTTAGCTGGCACCCACCTACTTAGGGAGGCATAACTATACCAATAAAATAAGAGAAATCAGATCGAAAACGGAACGATTTAGGTGTTCTTTTTTCCCGCGCGCTATTAGAGAACGGAACGGTAGAGAAAAGTTATGAAAGTGGTTAATGAAACCTCTGCCAGGCTTTTAAATGTGATTTGCAGAGCATCTATGTAGTTGTAGATGTAGATGTACTGCGGCCACTCACAAAGTTATTTAGAGCAGCAGTGAGCGTTTAACTTGCATTTGCAGATCTCAATTGCCCGTGATCGTACTTACATAATTTAACAGATTCCTTTCAACAGATATGACATTATCGTAATATAGAAATCGAAGTTTTCTGCTAACAGTATTTATTCAGCTTGTGCAAATTGACTCGGCTTCAAGCTTGTTTCAGCTTATGGCATTTTCTAGTGGACTTGGTGACGTATAATAAAATAATTACCTACGTTTACAATATACAATTTAAAATCTTTAAAAAAATATTTCATTACAAATTCACTTACGTTTAAGTTGGACTGACCTCCATAAAGCATATTATAGTTAGTGTCTTCTTGTGACAAGATGGTATAGTCACGTTTTATCGCATTATTTTTTTTTATTTGACAGATATAGACACTGTTTATTCTGTTGATGCTTTATGTTTAGAGTAAAATATATCTGTGCCAGTCAGTGGATGTACTCATGTGTCATGGCTAATACAATAGCAGAGAAACATCGTTTCTTTTTCTTGTGTGGAATTTTTATTCGTTTTCCTTTTCCAAAATTTCAATAAAGTTCTCTAAATAATATTTACCCTTTAAATCTGTTTGTTCGTTGAGAATATCAAATGGATATTGTTTCGTGTGTGTGAAAATTTCTGGTTGTTCCAGAATATTTAGAATATGGCCTTTAGGAATTGTGTGTAGAATTTTTAAAGCAGTTTCGATGTTTCAGCTGTGTCATTTTGGCTTTTTAGGTGTAAGTAAAAGTTCGACTGGTTGCTTTCAAAGTCTCTTGTGTGTTTCGATTTAAGTGAATTTGTAATGAAATAATTTTTTATACAAAATTGTATATTGTAAACGTAGGTAATTATTTTATTATACATCACCAGGTCCACTTGAAAATGGCATAAGCCGAAACAATCTTGTGGTGGAGTCAATTTGCACAAGCTGAATAAATATTGTTAGCAAAAAATGTTCAAATGTTTGTTAAGCTTATGGGACTTAACTACGGGGTCATCAGTCCCTAAACTGACAAACTACTTATGAACTACTTACAAACTAGGACGGCACAAATATCCATGCTCGAGAGGGGATTCGAAGCCCCGACCTTAGCGGCCGTACTGACCGTGACTGGAGCGCATCTGTCCCCACGGCCACCGCGACCGGTTATTGTTAGCAGCAAACTTGGATTTCTATATTACGATAATGTCACATTTTGACCTTGTATATGCCGCGGGCCCAGTAGAGAAGATACTTTCAACAGCTAATATTCCCAAGGTTGTATCTGCCCTGAACGGGTCATAATCGACCTTCTTTCGCCAGTGCAGTATTTTTTGGCTTGTATGTGGTGTGACACCTCTCCAACTGGACTTACAACTTGTCTCTGACTGCATGAAGTTTGTATTAAGGGCAGTCTGGAGGTGTGGCACAGAGTCGTTTTGTCGGTGCCGCGTGCTGCCTTCAGGCAGCAGTGTGTCCAGTGGGCACGCGCCTGCCGCCGACTTGTGGCTGCCCGGCGTCCGGCCTCTGCTTTAATATCCCCCCCCCTCCGGCGCTGCCTGACACCCCTCCAGCCTCCCCCACTTCCTCACCCCCCCACAACCCCTTTCCCGCCCCCAACCACCCTTCGACGCCCTCCGCGCCGCCTCTCGGCGACTCATCCTCACTTTTATGGCTGGCGGCGGCTGGCGCGTTAACTTGAATTTAAGTACTGGATGGCTTTAATGTTTAACAAGTAGCTGTCGCCCCTGCGGACACTTTCTTCGGCTCGTAATAGCCGCCCGGGCCGACGCCTGGGTGTTCCATCGCCGCTCATCCCGGCCTCCGCGTCGTTAAAAGCTTCTGCAGGCTGCGTGTCCTGCCGTCGTTACTGCTGCTGAGGCGGCCCCACCTCGTGACACACCCCCTGCTTCCTCTAACCTACCGGACCAGTTTACCTGTCTTACTAACCAACCCCGTGTTTCATCTAACGAACCAGTTTATCTCCGTTACTGGACATCACGGTCCAACTCAAAACATCCTTATTTTGGGGCATCCACGGTTAGAAAAGTTCATTTGATCAACGTACTAACTCCCAAACCGAAACACTTACTTCTACATCTACATCTACATAGATACTCTGCAAATCACATTTAAGTGCCTGGCAGAGGGTTCATTAACCACTTTCATAACTTTTCTCTACCGTTCCATTCTCTAATAGCGCGCGGGAAGAAGGAACACCTAAATCGTTCCGTTTTCGATCTGATTTCTCTTATTTTATTGGGATGGTCATGTCTCCCTAAGTAGGTGGGTGCTAGCAAAATATTTTCACATTCACAACTAAAAGTCGGTGATTGAAACTTCGCAAACAGATCACGCCGCAGTGAATAACGTCTTTCTTTTAATGATTTCCACCCCAATTCGTGCAATATTTCCGTGACGCTTCCCCCCTCCCCCCCCCCCCCCGTAATGTGATAAAACAAAACGAGCTGCCCTTCTCTGAACCTTCTCAATATCTTCCGTCAGTCCCACCTGGTGAGGGTCCCACAAGGGGCAACAGTACTCCAGGAGAGGACGCACAAGTGTGATGTAGGCAGTCTCTTTGGTGGAGCTGGTGCATCTTCGAAGCGTTCTGCCAATGAAATGTAACCTTTGATTCGCCTTCCCCACAATATCTTCTATGTGTTTCCTCCAGTCAAAGTTGTTCGTAATTGTAACTCCTAGGTATTTGGTAGAATTTACGACCTTAAGGTTTGACTGATTTAACGCGTAATTGAAGTTCAATGGATTTCTTTTAGTGGTCATGTGTATTACTTCACACTTTTCTTTATTTAGTGTCAATTGCCAATTTTCGCACCAAGTTGAAACTTTGTCTAAATCGCTTTGCAGTTGCTTTTGATCCTCTGTTGACTTCACTAACCTATAAACGACAGCATCATCCGCGAACAATCTAAGGGAGCTATTCAGATTGTCTCTTAAATCGTTTATAAACACGAGGAAGAGTAGGGGACCTATAACGCTTCCCTTACTTACTTACTCCTTGGCGCTACAGCCCACGTAGGGCCTTCGTCTCTCTGATGATCGCATCCCAATTCTGAATATTTTCTGCTCGTTTCCTCCATCTCCTGATTCCTGTCTTTTTCAAATCGTTTTCTACATCCTCCAGCCATCGTTTCCGAGGCCTCCCTTTGCTTCTTTTGCCACCTGTATTTCCTGTGTAAAACCTTTTTGGCAGTTCGATCTTCCGACAATCGCTCTACACGGCCCAGCCATCTCAATCTGTTACACTGAATTTCAGTCACCAAGTCAGGAATCCCGTACAGTTCTTCCAAATCGGTACACTGTAATAGCTATTTCCGGTGTAGAGAAGAAGCTGAGTGAGCTACATACAAAAAAAGTGTCCTGGTCCGAACGGAATACGAGTTCGGTTTCACAGAGAGTATTCTGCGGCATTGGCCCCTTACTTAGCTTGCATTTATAGCGAATGTTTAATTCAGCACAAATTCCTAGTGACTGGAAAAAACCACAGGTGACTCCCGTTTGTGAGAAAGATGAAAGAACTGACCCACATAATTACAGGCCAATATCGCGGACTTCAGTTTCCTGAAAAAAATTGAGCTTATTCTCAGTACTAATATAATAAATTTCCATGAGACTGAAAAGCTTCTATGAATTAGCACGGTTTTAGGAAACATCGTTCGTGCGAAACTCAGCTTTTCTTACATGACATCTTGCGAGCCATGGATAAAGGGCAACCGGGAGATTGTGTTTCTCTCGATTTCAAAAAGGCATTTGACGCAGTGCCACATTATAGACGGATAACGAAGATATGAGCATATGGAATACGTTAATTGGTTTGTGACTGGCTGGAAAACTTGCTAAGTAATAGAACGCATTATGTTGTTCTCGGTGGTGAGTGTTCATCAGAGACGAGTGTATCGCCAGGCGTGCCCCAGGGGAGTGTGATTGTTTTCTATCTCTATAACTGATCTGATGGACAGAGTAACTTGTAATTTGCGGTTGTTTGGTGAGAAGTATGGGAGCTAGCTCTAAATGTAGTAAAATGTTAGGTGATGCACATGAGTAGGAAAAAATAATCCCATAATGTTCGAATACAGTATTAGTACTGAGCTTCTTGATGCAGTCGCGTCGTTCAAATATCGATGCGTAACATTGCAGAGCGGTATGAAATGGAAGGAACAAGTAAGGATAGTTGTAAAGCGGTCAGCCAACTTCGGTCATTTGGAGAATTTTGGGAAGATATACTTCATCTGTAAAGGAGACGGCGTATAAAACTCTTGTACGACCATGTCTTGAGTAATGCTCAAGTGTTCGGGACCCGCAGCAGAAAAGTTTGAATGAAGTTATGGAAGCAGTTCACAGGCTAGCAGCTAGGTTCGTTACTGGTCTATTCGACCAATAAGCGAGTGTCACAGAAATACTCCGGGAACTCAAATGGGGATCACTGGAGAAAGACGAGGTCCTTTTCGAAAAATTATATTGAGGAAATTTAGAGGCCCGAAATTTGAAGTTGAGTGTAGAACGATCATTCTGCCGCCTACTTACATTTTGTGCAATGTTCAAAAAGGCAAGAAAAGAGGAATTAGGGCTCGTACGGAGGCACACAGACATTCTTTTTTTCCCTCGTTCTATTTCGGAGTGGATTAGGAAAGGGGATGGTTAGTAGCGGTACACGTGCACTCTGCCACGCACTTATGGCGGATTGCGGAGTATATACGTAGAAATAGATGTATGCAATCTATATAGCTTGTAAAATAGGTTGTATGTGGGTATGTGTGTACGAATGTTTCACATCTCCTAAACTATTGGACCGATTTCAACCAAATTTGGTACAAATAATCATTAATGTGATGAATCGTTATCTATGGTTACAAAAACCAACTACGATGTCACGTCATAGTGAAAACGGCCCCATTTTGTGGCGCTTGAAAGCGTGATTTTATTCATCAATTATTTGACAGTGGCAGCACTTAGCGGCTTGCAATAAACTTTGAACATAATTTCAAATCTTTACGATACTTTCGTTGCTGACAACCCACAACAAATAATGAAAGGAAAAAAGATTATCGCTTACTACTTTTCCCATGTTCATGATGTATATCTACGGCATTGTGCATGACGTTCCAAGTTACCACTTCCACAATGTAAAGTGTAGTCGCGAGACAATTCAGACAGTACACATACATACCACTGAATGTTCCTTCGATAGTATAACACAGTTAGACATATAGTTCATGAGATACGAACTCATAAACAAGTTCGTTCATTAAAAACCGCATCATCATGCAAGAGGTTTCTATTTATTACGTCTTTACAACTAATACCATTCACGACGTATTGTGGCGACATTAGTCACATATACCATTGAATGTACCTTCAAATTTACATAATAGTACGACACGTATTTCAGCAGATGTGACGTTATAAACAATGAAATTTCCAAATAACTGCTACATCATGCAATATTTTTTCACTTCTCTTAAAATAATGGACCTATTTCAGCTAAACGTGGTATATATATTGCTTACTATCAGACATCAATCGCTGTGGGGTTAAAAACTAGCTACGACACATAGTTAAGGAGATATGATGTCGCCGCGGCGGACCGCATTCAGGCAGTATGCTGAGATACACGAGGCAGTTCCAATCGGGGCCTCGAATACCACCTTGGGCATAGATGTTTAGTATAAGGTAGTTCATTAGTAATTTGTAAGTTTAGGTACTGATGACCCCTTAGTTAACTCCCGTAAGCTTCACAAACATTTGAACAATTTGAGTTATGACGTCCTGAACAACGAGTGACAAAAATTTTCCCATCACAAGTATCAATACATATTGTTTAGTCTAGTTTTGAATGAAATTAATCTTATACATCATTTTATTACTGTTTTTCGTTATTTGTTCACTGCACTTAAAATTTTCCCCGGCCAATGAGGGATTTATAATAAAGAGAAGGGTGATGTTGCTGCCCTTTCTGTTCTGTGCTACTGATAGTTATGCATTGTTCAAACTAATTCAGTAATTTAATCACGTAGCAAGCTATTAAGTAGCCTTACTTAATGGCTAAACGGCTATATAGCAAGTGCGCGTTAACATACGATTCAGTTGGCAATCAAGTGTTGGTTGGGTCGAACGATTTCTGCAACATGATTTGAATAGCGAGGGATAACCAAGTTTATAAACCTTGAAGCAATGACTAATAGTTCCACATCAGGAAATTACTGCTAGATTTTGTGACCACCATACTTTATTAAGGCTACCCTCTGATTCCAACAACCACAGTTTTATTAACTTTGTTAATTCACTTTTCACAATTCAGAGTACTGTTTACACTTCTAATTTAGTAATTCTTTCCTCAACTTCAGTATCGTAAAACTGTAATCTTTTTTCTCAGATTTCTTTAGTTTCACAGCGTGCTGTTCAAATTTTTATTTCACTTTTAATTTTTTCAATAAGTCACCAATACTGGCTCCACTTTCTTATAAGACTTCCTGATTGTTGTTTCATTTCATAGAATTTTTCATTTAGTTTAGTAAAATGTTTCTTTACACTAACCACAAGTTTGCAGAATTATTTGCAAGCTCCCTGCCTTACTTTGCTCCTGTACAGTTTGCTATGTAATTTCTTCTACCAGCGACATACCATATGTGGTATCATCTTCAACTGAAAATTTCGCTCCTTTCCATCCTACACTATTGTAAATCATTAGGTAACGTCATGAATCAAAAGAGCAGTATTTACAATATGCCCTGCTTGTCTTTATTCAGGATCGCTATTCTGATTAGCACTAAAATTGAATTAAACTTCGAACCACTTCGTCGAAAGTATAAAATAATCATGACAACGAGGCACATAAAACTTTTCCATCACAAGTATCAATAAATATTGTTTAGTCTAGTTTTGAATGAAATTAATGTTATACATCATTTTATTACTGTTCTTCATTATTTGTTCACTGCACTTAAAATTTTCTACATTATCGATAGCACTCAATACTTCATGGGAGTAAAGATACATTCTGATTTAGTGTTGACTATGGTTCAATTGCTTGTTGTCTTCGAGTTGGTTCCTAATGCTGGAAAAATGTATCTGTTCCAAAATTGTACTGCAAACTGACGTCAACTATATAGGTCAGTAATTTTGCGGATCACTCGTATTGCCTTTCTTGAATATTGGATTGAGCTGTGCAGCTATCTAGTATTAGGGTACGCACATTTCATTGAACGAGCGGTTGTATATTATAGCAGCGCATGGAGCTAATACATCAGCACACTCTGAAAGGAACGTAATGGTATACTAATAAATAAACACAACACAAATAAAATAACTTGTTTGCGGTAGCCACTGTGTATTGTTCCTGCAGTTCCAGCGTCTTCCTTCCAGCCGTAACAGTTTCAGGGATCCAGCAAAACATTACCACCATTAATACCGCTGTTACACTCCGTCGCTGTTTGAGTGCGACCTCTGTTACACACAGGAGCAATTGCACACTGTGTCTGCTGCCAGGTAAAATATGTTGACAATTCAGTTACCTTAATAAAGACACATTTCTCCCTTAATTCACTGTCGTTTTTCCACTTTCCAATACACTGCACTACTCTGCCTTTAGTGACAGAATTCTACATTTTTCCTTCCTAAAAGTCAATCTGAATTGAGAGTTCGATATCTATACATTTTTCTTTTGTTTCACGGTCGAATTTCTGCTCATGCAACACCATTGTTCGTGTCTATGTACAAAAAACGTTGACTCATGATAATGATTCATTCTTGTGTTGTAAAAAACTAGCAACTTACTTCTGCTAGAAAAACATGTAATAAAACTGGCTGTATTGCCTGTCCACAGGTTGTATAAAATGTCAACGTAACATGTTTGGCTGGTTTTAAAGAAAATTGTGTTAGACAGATATTACACTTCACTTCATCTCTCTTATCCACATCCACACTGGTAAGCAAATTATGTAAATTTGGACACAGAACATATGAATAAATGATCGCTCGTTACTACTCAAGTTGATCACTCTTAAATGTCCAGTTCTCAGTCACAGACTGCACAAAACACCAAGCAGATTTCAGTTAATTAACAGCACCGTTTGTATAAGATGATCTGGAACCCTGTATCTTGACATAGAAGCCTTTATTAACAATTTGCGGTATTTAAACCGAAATTTATCAGAGTTATTGCTAATAATGACCATCATTACTGTTGCTGAGCCGAGAATCTTTTCCTGGCCTATATAAAAATAAGTACTAACAATCCTTCTCACTGGCTGAAAATTACTATAGCTGATCGGCTTGCAGTTGGAAACCACCTTATCTTCAATTACTTGCCTTTCCTATAAAAATTTATTTATAAATAAATTTAGCAAAATAAACACAAAATATTCACATGTTATTATATGTTGTTATTGTTGTTGTGGTCTTCAGTCCGCGGACTGGTTTTATGCAGCCCTCCACTCTACCCTGCCTGTGGTTCATCTGAGAATAAGAACGGCAAACTATTTCTTTCGTATCAGCTAACTGTATTGGTTTCTCGGTCTCCCTCTTCCAATGCAAAGCTGACGATTACTTGACGTCTCCGAATGAGTTCTACCAAACCATCCCTTCTCTTAGTGATGATATTGAAGAAACTCCTTTTCTCCGCAATTCTGTTGAGCACCTCCTCATTACTTATGTGATCTTGCCGTCTAATCTTCTTCATTCGTCTGTAGCACTACGTTTCGAAAGCTTCTGTCATCTTTTTGTCTGAACTCCTTATTGTCCACGATTCACTCCCACACAATGCTACAACTCCAGAAATATGCTTTCAGAAAAGACTTCCTAACATTTAAACTAATATTGGATGTCAACAAATTTTGCTCCTTCAAAACCGCTTTTCTTCACACAGCCAAATCGCCTGATTTTCTGACACTACGTTTCATTACCCTTGTTTTGCTCCTGTTAATGCTCATCTTATACTCTGATTTTAAGACTGTGACCATTTCATGCAATTGCACTTCTAGGTACTTTGACTGAATTACTATGTCATCGGCAAACGGAAAAGTTTCTATTTCCTCTCTCTGAAGATTCAAATCTCTCCTTGCATTTCTTCACAGCCTGTACATAATGAACAACATTGGGAAAGGGTACAACCCTGTCTTACTTCTTTCCTAACCACTGCGTCCGTTTCATGTCCATTGACTTTAATAGCTACTGTCTGGTATTTGTACAAGTTGAATATAACTCTCCGCTCCATATACTTTACCACTGCTACCTTCACTGAAATATTTCAAAATGTGCAAAATCGTCAAGTGTTAATAAATCTGTTGGATCAAACTGCTTTGATAATCAGTCCCGAGATTTACAAACTCTTTAAACTAAATTACACTAAGGACAACGCACATATACCGAAGCCCAGGGTAGGACTTGAACCGCCGACGGGGACGACTGCCCAGTCTGTAGCATGACGTCTCAGATAACGTCGCTGTAATATTTCCACACGTCACTGTTTCCTCAATAATAAAAACTAACGAAACACGTTTACAAACTTTTTAAAAACCTTTACTGTATGATTCAGTATAACAAATTTCCTTCGTTAATTTTTATTGCAGAGTTACTTTTCCTTCGTGTAAAAACTAAAACATATTCAAGCAATAATTAAGTTCGTAATTTTTAGGTCATACTTAATTTTATGAAACATGTATTTTGATGTATAGAAAAGATAAGTGATTCTGACCTTAGCAAACATAAATGTTGTTTCTTGTTCAACACTAGATGGAACCTACAAGTGTAGTTGGTGGCGTAAATGTTGTGTAGTATGAAATACGGGTTACCCATGTACTGTTTATTTTTTTTAATTAACCGGAACCTTGAAACACGTCCACATAACGTGTTCCATTTAATTGACTCCCCATGAACAAATGTTGACGAGCTTCAGACATTTTTTTTCCACTGTAGCAAGACACTCCACTCGCAATATGCGAGATACCAGGCATTATATATTGATTTAGATTTATCTGTATGTAAAATTCTGTCTATGTTGTAGATGAGGCCCCAAATATGTATTAGTGTGTATTGGCCATGGGTTCTACAGAATGAATGAAACTTTGTATGTATGAAAGTTTAGGAAGTGCTAGGCGCACCTCGTCTGTTTTGTGTCGTCGTTTCTCTCAAACGCTGAGTGTTGAATGTCTCTGGGCGAGAAGTAGGTTTCCCAACTGCTTAGCAGAACCCATTCTTAGCAAAGTTTCCTAATGTAGCTTGCTCTTAATCTGCTTGGCTGGGGGTTGGTCAGGTTACCTGCCTGACGGACGGTGACGCTCTCTGGACTCCCCTTCACTACCTCTCTCTGGTAACGGTTAAGCAGTGGTGAAGTGAGCTATTCATTCGCTTCTTGGTTCCTGGTAGGGTAAGTACCTCTGGGTTTGGTTCTGCTGTGGCCTCGTGGCTCGACTTAGTTCAGGCTCCATAGTTGTACTTATGCCTTGTTGCGAGTTTAATTCCGAGAGTAGCAGCTACACTATGTGTAGTAGTGAGATTTTGCTTAATTTCCTACAGGATTGCTAATTTTATGTTGATTTTTGCTGTAATCTTATTCAGAGGCTCTTATGGTGTTTCGTTAGCATGGTTTTTGCACTTTATAACTTTTCAATCACTTCTTCAGTTTGTAAATTGTCGATACTCATGGTGTCAGATAATAATTGATTAATCATAGAGTGTTTGTGAGGAACTGAAGTCCTCAACTTTCATTTACTGCAGTTTCTGTTTTCGAATGCTTCCTTTGAATAATGTTCATATAGATATGATTACTAATGTATGTAGATAGATCAAAATAATTTATATAGTCGTCCCCAAGCTTCATTGTGAATTTGATAATTTGTGAGCAGAATTGAAATGCATTAGAAATGTTTGAAGTTACCTCGCTATGCATGTCCATAAGCACAATGTATCATCAACATAGATAAACTAGTATCTAACACTGAAAAAGAGTGGGCTATTTCCCAAACCTGTTTTTCGAAATAGTCCTTCAATATTTCAGCAGGGAAGGAACTATGGGAGATACCACACTATTTGTGTATCTTGCCACTGAAATGATTGTAATTTTGTGTAAAGGGAATTTTGGTAATGTGTGTGACTAACTTTATCGTCTGTGACAAATGGGTTACTTTCATATACATCTAATAAGTGTGTGAGGACGTTTAAGCACTTATCAACAGGTATATTAGTGAATAAATTGCTGACAACAAAAGAAATTCACTGGGCACTACATGGAATTGGATATATTTTCATTGGTTCACTAAATTAACTTACCCTCAGAGCTATTGAAGTCTCTGAGAGAGCCAGTCGTGCAAAACTATCCCACCAGCCTGTAAGATGTAGAAAGAAGGCAAAATATCACCAGATTAGATTTGATTACATTAATACTTGTTCCATAGATCATATATACGACATTTCGTAATGATGTGGAACGTGTCAGTTTAGTAAATGTTGTCTATACTTGACAATCAATATTTTAAGGATTTTTTTTATTTTTTTATTTTTTTAAAGTTTTATCTAAAAATTCATCTAGATTGTAGAAGTAGTTGCCATTCAGAAATTCCTTTAATTTCTTTTTAAATATTAGTTGGCTATCTGTCAGACTTTTGATGCTACATGGTAAGTGACCAAAGACTTTTGTGGCAGCATAATTCACCCCTTTCTGAGCCAAAGTTAGATTTAACCTTGAATAGTGAATATCATCCTTTCTCCTAGTTTGTAGCTATGCACACTGCTATTACTTTTGAATTGGGTCGGATTGTTAATAACAAATTTCATATATATTGTGAAGCTACAGTGAGTATCCCTAGATCCCTAAATAAATGTCTGCAGGATGCTCTTGGGTGGGCTCCAGCAATTATTCTCATTACACGCTTTTGTTCAATGAATACTTTTCACTCAATGTTGAATTGCCCCAGAATATGATCCCATATGAAAGCAGTGAATGGAAATAGGCGTAGTAAGCTAATTTACTGAGATGTATATCACCAAATTTTGCAATGACTCTGATAGCATAAGTAGCTGAACTCAGACGATTCAGGAGATCTTCAATGTGTTTCTACCAAATCAGTCCCTCATCAATGCAAACACCTAAAAATTTTGAATATTCTACCTTAGCTACAGATTTATGTTCAAAGTCTACATTTATTAATGGTGTCATGCCATTAACTGTATGAAACTGTATATACTGGGTTATACGGAAGTTTAGTGAGAGTCCATTTGTAGAGAACCACTTAATAACTTTTGGGAAGATATCATTTACAATTTCATCAGTTAATTCCTGTTTGTCAGGTGTGATAGCTATACTTGTATCATCAGCAAAAAGTACTAGCTTAGTATCTTCATGAATGTAGAATGGCAAGTCATTAATATATATTAGGAGCAGCAAAGGAACCAAGACCCAACCTTGTGGGACCCCATTTTTGATAAATCCCCAGTTATAAGAATTAATTGTTTCATCTATACCATGTAAACTGCTTATTTCAACTTACTGCACTCTTCCAGGTAAGTATGATTTAAACCATTTGTGCACTGTCCCATTCATACCACAATACTTAAGCTTATCTAGAAGAATACCATGATTTGCACAATCAAAAGCCTTTGAGAGATCACAAAAGATACCAACTGGTGATGTCCGGATATTCTAAGCATTTAATATTTCATCAGTGAAGGCATATATAGCATTTTCAGTTGAAAAGCTTTTTTCAAAACCAAACTGACATTTTGTTAGTACTTTATTTTTACTATAACTTCCAAACGAATGTAATAAGTTTAAAAATTTAAGAACCAGACTGTTACACGACTTATTGACAGAAAACTGGGACAACAAACTCTCAAAAGATAGGTTAAGGAAAGGCAGACCTAAGTTTATAGCTTTTGTAGATCTGGATAACACTTTTGAAAATTAATCAGTTTGAAAAACATATTTTACTTATTTGGACAAAAAACAGCGGACTTGAAATTATATAAAGATAACAATAGTTCGCAAAATTTTGCAATTTATTATTACAGGTAACCGGTTTCGATCTAAGATTAGATCATCTTCAGATCTCACGCTGTAGATGTGCAGGCGGTCAGCGTACGGCTCAATTTCTTTCAGTTTATCTGGGTTGCATCTTGTTATTTTTATACCTCTCAGCAGTTTCTTCAATTTTGGTCTGCAGTCTATAACCATTTAGATATGCTCAAGGTCTACATCTGACCCTTGATATGTCTTTTTGTTATTGTGGTCTTCAGTCCGGAGAAGGGTTTGATGCAGCTTTCCCCCCTACCCTGTCCTGAGCAACTCCTTCAACTCCACATAAGAACGGCAACTTACATCTGTCTGGATCTGATTACTGTATCCATGCCCTGGTCTTCCTCTGCGGTTTTTACCCCATACACTTCCCTCTAACGCTAAATTATAATTTAATAGTGGTCGACTGCAAATGACGAATCATACAAAAATGTCATAGATGTAAGTTAGATGTTAAACAAAATGTACTGCTCAGTTTGCATGGGTGTGATACTCTTAGATGCGAAAGTCCATCCACCGCGTGGAGGTCATATCACATAGGATGGGAAAAATCTATTTATTTGTCTTGAGGACCAAAACCGCATAAGAAGTATCAATCCCATCGGTTCTTAATTGTGCTGTGGCCAAAACTACGTAAAAGCATAAGTTAAAATCAATACGTATTTTCAATTTCTGTGTAACTGGCGCAAGACATCTTGAGTACCATGTCCATCGTTTTCTGCAAGAAGTTGATATCGAGAAATAGCATGTTCCACAACTGGTCGAAGAGTTTCCTGGTCACGTTCAGAATGTGATGCACAATGCGTTCCACCAATGCAGCTAACTTCGTAGTCGCAACACTGAACTCAACGTCTCTCAGATAGTCAAACAGCCAGAAGTAACACGAATTAAGATCGGGTGATCGGGACGTCGGGCTGCAGGAAAATGGCGGCTGATATCCGAAATGGCGCTTCAGCAGCTGCTTAAATGGATTCACATTGTGCGGAGGTGTGTCATCTAGCATAAAAATGATCCCATCCAGAGCTGGAATGACGTGGTTGCGCAAAAGACCCTCATAGTGTTTATCAGTGAAGGCACAGGTAACAGGCCCAGAAGTACCTGTCTCTTCGAAAAAATATGTCCCAATGATAAATGATGCCGGAAACCAGAGCACACACTGAACTCTTCAGGATGAAGAGGTACTGGTTGATTTGCGTGTACATTTTCTGTTGCCGATATTCCACAATCCTGTGTATCTACATATCCCGTCAGATGGAAGTGAGCCTCGTCTGTCCGCAGAATCTTCCGCGGCCTTTCATTGTCCACTTCCATGCGAGAAAAATTGCAGAACAAGAGCCTCTTTTGGTGGCAGGTCAACAAGAAGCAACTCGTACACATGGGTAATTCTGAATGGATAATAAAGAATGATGTTTCGTAGGATTTTAAGCACCGTGCTCACAGGTTTGTCCAATGTTCGGACAATTCTCCGTGCACTATAAGTTTGCACACCATCACTCGACTTTTGCGTTTCTGTTTTATTTTCTTCCACTGACATCAAATCAGTATGTATCCTCCGTCTCTAAAGTTGTACACCGCTTCGGGCTGTAGTTGCAACTATCATACATCAACTTCCACAACAATTAACGTTGTGAGTACTCGTATATGTTAGTCCGTTGTGTAAATAATTGTCAGATCTTCGTACGGACACTGCCTGTGTGCTTCGCCGAAAGTGTCTCAAATATAATATCGCTGTCAGTAGCAGTGTAACAGTTGCTATACCATAGTCCCATTGCGAAGAATTAAGGCCGCGGTGAATTAGCCGCGCGTGCTGGAGCGCCGTGTTGCGGTGCGCGCGGCCGTCCGCCGTCGGGGGTTCGAATCCCCCCTCGGGCATGGATGTTGGTGTCGTCTTTAGTATAAGCTAGTTCATAAGTAGTTTGTAAGTTTAGAGACTGATGACCCCGTAGTAAAGTCCCTAAAGCTTTACAAACATTTGAATATTTTTTGAAGAATTAAGGAAGAAATTGTTCTATTCTCTGCTATTGATTTTAAAACACTTGAATTTTGTAACTTGTAAGTATGATGACGAATGTAATTTTTATATATGTGCCAGATCTGAGCCGTAGTAGCTGAGCAATATGAGCCAGGCAGAACATTTCGGTCTTCAGCAATAGAATCATTACTGACTTTAAGTGACTGTAAAAATAGGTACGAACCGTAATCTTTCATGCAGTTACATTTATTGCTATGCAAAACACCGTAACACATACTACAAGACGTAAGACTCAAGGCGGCAGTGGCGCTCTTCTTCACACAGTTTTATAACTTTTCGTAGGACTATTTATTGCTTAATATTTGGATGAATTTCCATACCACGCTCATTCACTGCCACGCACAGATCAAGCCACCACCATAGTGCGAGAATCAAAGCTATTCCTTTGCGTAAACGCCATTGACCTACAGTGAATAGTTTTGTCTACAAAGTGAAATATATGGGCACAGATCCATTTATATTTGACTCACTACCTATAGCAATAACCTGAATGTCAGCACCTCTTTAGTTTCCATTGCCTTGTAAGAGCTTCCTTAACATCTCCATACTCAACTACCATAACCCGTATATTCTCTAATAACCCGATCGTGATTGTCATCGTCGATACTTCGTTATCTTAATTTCTCTTGACTAAGGTTTTCCTACTACTCCTGTCTTGTGGGAGCCACTGACACACTTTTGATTCTTGTTCAGGGGGGGGGGGGGGGGGTTAATACTACTATTTTCTTCGTTCCTCATTACCTTTAACTTCTACCCTACTTCCTTCCAACCGTTACCATTTACAGTTTGTATTCCTTTCCAAGCCGACTTGATTCAAGCTAACACATGCATTCTTTTGCTAACTAATCCAAGTGCATTTTAATTGTCTTTCATTAATCATTGTTCTAATAGACTTTCTGTACGTTCATCTAGTGTTCACTCCTATCCGAGTAGGAACGTTTCAGATCTACGTCTTCCTCTGGACAAATACTGTATTTATTTATTAGAGAGATGTTGTATATTTACAAATTGCTATGGGCATCAGCCGCTATAGTTAGAAACTGCTGAAACATACACAAAGGACAACACTAACACACATAACTTCTAGGCGGCTCACTTATCTCATCTTACTATCTTCCAACTCACATTCCCCGGCTGATTTCTGATACTTTCATATCTCTCTTACTTCTCCTTCTCCTTAACAACTACTCCAAAGATATCAAATAAATAGTCTTTCTCCTCCTCTTAGTGTTTCTGCTTCCATGACGCTGGTTCCTGTCTTCTCATATTTCTATATATATTCCTCACCTTTCGCGTACATATACTCGAAATTTCCGCACCCTGTGTGCAATATCCTATTTCCCCATTCATTAGGGCAATCCTGTTTCCTTCTCTTATTCTTCTACTTATCTTGCAAACTACGGAAAACTGCCATCCACATTTCCACCCATTAAAAAAAAAAAAAAAAATCAAATGTTTGTTAAGCTTATGGGACTTAACTACGGGGTTATCAGTCCCTAAACTAACAAACTACTTATCAACTACCTTATACTAAGGACGGCACAAATATCCATGCCCGAGGGGTGATTTGAACCCCAGACCGTAGTGGCCGTGCAGACCGTGACTGGAGCGCCTCAGTCCTCTCGGCCACCGTGGCCGGTCACCCACCAAAGCTTTCAGATGTGTTTTGATATAGATGATGGCCCATTCATATATTTGCTGTTCTCTGATGGCTTTCTTTCGGCAGCAAATGGACTAACATCTCGGTCCTGTTACGACGCATTTGTCACCAGTGTCGCTATAGTTCCGGATTCTGCATGCACGTCGTAAACACACGAATGCTTAATGAATCCCTTACCTACATTCCGGTGCTTACATACATATCGCGCTATACTTAATTTTTTTACTGATATTTAACTCGTTCCACATGACTCAATTAAGGAGTGAGTCTCCATGTTCGTGGAACGAGTCAGTACACGAAAATTTAACAGTGGAGTAGTAATACATAAAATAAGATGTACAGGAATTCTAAGCAGACGACAAGCCCAAGCCTAAGAAAACAACAACATAACACTGTAATTAGAGCAGTTTTCTTAAAATCTATAAAAAAGAAAAAAAGAGAAGAAGAAGAAAAAATGAAAATGAAATAAATAATTAAATAAAATCCTCGAGCTTCTCGATAGGTCACAGAGTTCTAGAGCGTCGCTCGTCAGTGGCGGCGCTAGGCGTCGGTGACGTCGGCGGCCGCCGAAGCCTGGCACCTGTGGGGGCCTCGCAAAACATCGTTAAATTTTAAATTCTTTTTAATTTTTTTATTACGTTTAATGGCGTTTTTTAACTGATAAGTTATAGGGACGACGTCTCATACGAAATAAATACTGAAACTAGCCCTGAGTACTTCAGTGTCTTGCGCTGAACTGTCTGCGCAGTGCTGCATTCCTACGTTCCTAGCGTGGTAGTTTCGCTGTTGCACCGAACCCTGTCGCGGGATCGCACTCGGTGGGTATCCGGTCGAACCTCGGACCTCGATGGCACAGCGTGCAGTTCGCTCCGTCTGCTGGCGTACAGTTGAGCGAACAACGGAGCGCAGCTGTCGGGCACAGGGGCCTGAGCGGGTAAATAGGCCGAGATGCACGGCTCTGATTCACAAACAAAATATTCATAGGCAATTTTATGTTTGCCGTTGCAGTTACATTCAGGGCATTCATATGCTTGTTTGAAGGACACTGAAGATGATCACTAGGTGATTGAAACAGATCAGTTTTTTTTAAATAAAACTTTAATGGCCAATGCTGCGAAATACATCTGGTGTGTTCATCATTGTGTGGTCGTGGAGCACCTCCAGGAAATATAATCAAACCTCAAAAAATATTCAAATGTTTGTAAAGCTTGTGGGACTTAACTGTGGGGTCATCAGTCCCTAAACTTACAAACTACTTATGAACTACCTTATCCTAAAGGCGGCATGAACATCCATGCCCCAGGAGGGATTCTAACCCCCCGACGGCCTCGCGCATCGCAGCATAGTAATATATTGGTTCAATAAATGAAAATTTCATTAGAATATGATGAATACATATGAAGCTACATAGCTTTAAAGTGAGAAGTTCATAGCGAAGTCGCAGAAGATCGCAAAATGCGTACTACAATCTAAAATATATTGTGAATAATGAATTTGCAAAACGACTTAAGTCCACTCTTTAATGTTTTTGTGTTATTGGCACATCAGTGTTCCAACACCCAATACACATCACCTAATACCAAAGAGACTTTAGTCCCCAAATTCTATACCTTATTTCCAGCAACAGTACATTCATCTTTACCGGCAAAACAGCCTTAGTCCAGCTCTTAAGTTGTTTTGCTCGTAGGTAATGATAATTGTTAACAGATTCATCTATAGTTTCAAGTCGGTAAAACGTCTATATTAGTTTTGTTTGTGTGCAACCAAGTTAATGCATTGAGAGAGACGATTTTTTTGCTTTAACACCTGACTACGTACAATATGTATGCTGGCCTAAGATACCAGTTCAGGACATGTATTATCCATGTATTATCATCGTAAACTAACAATTTCTGTTTTCTCTGTGCATAACATGACAACTAATTCAGTATCCTTCTACATCTACCATGAGGGGCAAGCTAAGAACAGTCCAAATCAGGTACGCAGTTTTCTCCTCCATTATTTCAATACCAGTGGTCTCATTTAGTGTTAAAGAACTCTGGTTGTTTTGTGTCGGCTGTCCGGGCCAGAATAAGAACAATACTCTTATCAGACTTTTTAATGGCTATAAGTGCTCAGACGCGTTTTATAACATCAAACTTCCTTTCCCTGTCAGAGGACACTTCTTTCTGCCAATTGATAGGGACTTCGCAGTAGTGAAAAGACGACAGAGGCGTGTGGACAGACTATATACATTTAAGGACGTGTGTGAAAACAAAGTAAGCTCTAGCGCTAAACGAAATTTTACAGTAACAATCGTTGAAAGTGAGGATGTTTATGAAAATAAATGTCAATTCCATAGAGACACCGGTTATGGACAATGGTAGAGATAAAAAGGTATCTTTCAGTGTTTCAACTTTTATGGATTTCTGCTTTTCTGCAAAACAGATCGGAATAGGTGTGACAAAACCATTATAGGAGGAGTAATACAATATTCTTTCATCCTTGGGCCAACATATCACATAGATAAGCTTATCCAAATGGTATACCTCCATTCAATGAAAATAAAATTAAAGATACACGCAAAATGCTCAAGTATGATATTTCTGAAGAACCCTACTTCAGATGAATCTGCTCCAGAAGCCTCTGACGAATCTCTCCTCCAAGTTTCTGTAGTCGCTGACAGAACCAGGGCCATCAAAATTTGGCGAAACTGCTGTTATCCAATATTCTGAGCTGAACTAGGAGTTAAGAAGTGAAAATAGTTGTGATACAGAATCGAGAGGACATTGTTTATAAACAGAGTCATTTACAGAATTAGATCCGGGAAAGTGGGTGTTTCCTGTAACAGATTCACAGCGTCATAACGTAGCTCAGAATGGTCCCCAACAAAACCTCGAGAAATCTTATGAGAGTTACCCCAAAGACACAAATAAAAGACATTTTAATAAATTTAATTTTACTAGAAAATTGAGTAACGGCGAAGAGCAACATCGCAGGTGGTTGGTTTACTCCACATCTCGAGTAAAGTTTATTGCTTTCCATGTAGATTTTTCTCACATTTGCAGACACAGATGGTAAAAGAATGCTGTTGTGACTGTAAAGATCTGAATAGGACATTGCAAAGACATGAACATAGTCAAAGACAAGGACACATCGAGTCTAAGATTAAATGGATATATAAAGGAATCAAATATGGGAAAACAGTAGATAAGGAAAACGAGAGACTGATTAGGAAATCACAAAAGTATTGGTATAACTTGGTCGAAAGATTGATCGATATTATGAACTACTTAGCCTCATACAATCTGGCATTTGGAGGTCTTCGAGAATCCCTTAACCTGAATGCTACTGGAAACGGTGGAAATTTTATACAACTATTTACAATGTCATCCAAATATGATCTAACACTAAAAAAGCACTTGCAACACATTAATGAAAAGCAACTTTTTCAGAATTATCTGAGTCATGGGATCCAAAATGAATTAATTTCATTAATGTCAAAATATGTCATTAACGAAATCGTAAAAAGTGTCAAACAAGCAAAATATTATGCCTTCATGCTTTCTTGTACAAGGCATCTGAGCCGTGTTGAACAAATGACAATAATGTTAAGATTTTGCAATTCCTCAACTGGAGAGATAGAGGAACAAGGGTTTCTTGTCATTTCAGAAACAACGAGAAGTATTGAACAAATACTGTTTTAAATGAACTAGAAATTAATGATCTAGATATAAATAACTGTCGAGAACAGGGATATGATAACGGTACAAGTATGGTTGGCATTAATAAAGATGTTAGAAGAAGAATACTCAATATTAATCCACCAGCATTCTTCACGCCATGCGGATGCCATTCTAGGAATTTTCTTATTATACATGTTCCTAACTCATCTACAACAGCTACAACAGTTTTCGACTTCATCAATAAAATTTATGTGCTCTTCACAGGGTCTAGAAAGTGTTGTAAACTTATAAAAACAAAATTAAAATTGACACTGAAACCTCTGTTTGAAACACGATAGGAAAGCAGAGTCGGACTACTAAAAGCTATATTATTGCGATTTGATGATGTCATCGAAAGCGTGAATAACATGAAAAGTAAAACAGTGAAACTCTTAGTGACTGTGAAGCGGTCTTGAACGAAATGTTAACTTTTGATTTTTTTTGTTGCAGTTTACGTATGGTACGCAATTTTACTAGATGTGAACAATATAAATAAACGATGGCAGTCGGTTCAAGTGAACCTGAGAGTAGCTGTTGACTGTTTTACGTTCATTTCGTGACTGGATTCGAGAATTTCCTATTACAGGATTAGAAACATGCGGTGCAGAAGCTCGATTGTTTGTAGAAAAAAGTAGTTACGAAATTGAGTCTCAGTTAAAAAAGAAGAGAATAGCACCGAGAAAACGAATGTTCGATTATGAACAAATTGATGAACCATTACAATCTGCTGAAATGCAGTACAGAGTTGTTTTTTTTTTTTTTTTTTTTTTTTTTTTTTTAACACAATGATAGATGCTGCAGTAGTCGACAGTGAATGCCGATTGAAAGCGCTCAAAGAATAATTTGAGCGATTTGGTTTTATTAATGACTAGCTGAAATCTCGGCATTACCCGGGCCGCGTTGAGTAGCCGAGCGGTGTATGGCGTCTCGCTGCGGAGCGCGCGTTTGTACGCCGTCGGGGGTTCGAGTCCTCCCTGGGGCATGAGTGTGTGTGCGTGTGTGTGTGTGTGTGTGTGTGTGTGTGTGTGTGTGTGTGTGTATTGTCCTTGAGTTAGTTTAGCTTAGTTTAAGTAGTTTGTAAGCTACGGACTGATGACGCAGTTTTGGCCGATACATTTACAAACATTTGAACATTTTTTGGCGTTGTCCAGGTATTTATTTATTTCAGCCATTTTTCAGGTATATATTCATTTGTATAAGAGTTGTATGTTTGTAAAATCTCTTCTGAATACAATTAGTACTAAAGAAGTAATAGATTAAAATTTGGTGCGTGATGAGGCGGTTTTCCAAGAACGTTACTGTTTATGTGTTCATATCTCATGAACTACGTGTCGTACTGTGATACAATTTAGAAGATACACTCAACTAATTATAAATTATAACGTCATAGCGAATGTCACGGCTACCGTCCTCGTGGATTGAAGCTTACGTGTGCAAAATTTCATAAAGATTGGAACAAAACTGTAGATTTGTATGCAACACGTACACACTCTATCCAAGGAGGACCTTCTCAAGCATTGTAATGATTTAGGTATAATACTCCGAGAAGGCTAAAATAGTGACATGCAGTCTTTAGAACTTTACGAGAAACTCCAGCTTTTAAAATCCAATCCACTAGACTCAATGTTGTTCAAATGTTTGTAGAGCTTATGGGACCTAACTACGGGGTCATCAGTCCCTAAACTTACAAACTACCTATGAACTACTTACGAACTAGGACTGCACAAATATCCATGCCCTAGGGGGGATTCGAACCCCCGACCGTAGTGGCCGTGCAGACCGAGACTGGAGCGCCTCAGTCCCCTCGGCCACCGCGTCCGGCAGTAGACTCAATCAAAGACGCAAAACAATTTCGTCAGTACATTTCAGAAAACAGTTAGGAGAAGTATATCCAAGTGTTTACATAACAGTCAGAATCATGGTCACAGTTCCAATCAGTACAGTTTCAGCCCAGAGAAGCTTCTCAAACATTGATTCAGACTTACCTGAGAAAATGATTTAGATGCTAATCTATAGTTTAAGAAAAATCATTCATATGCCAAGGCTGCAAATTACTTTTATTTGTTATGTTCTGCCGGTTTCGGCAGTTGCTCCCATCAACAAGATATTTTACACCAAAGCCAATAAGATAACTTTTTTACTGAGTACAGCAACGTCTAATTTGCAATAAAATATTGTGATTGTTTCTAAAAGCCTTTCAATTTTACATCATGTAGTACGTATTCCTTTAGCTAATCTTTAACTTTTATGCCAATAACGTCATCTGTACATATTGTTAGAGTCTTATTTGTAATAGTTAAAGATTAATGAAAAGAATACGTACTACATGGTGTATAATGGAAAGGCTTTTAGAAACAGTCACTATATTTTATTGTAAATTAGACATTGCTGTACTCAGTCAAAATTATATGTTATTGGCTTCGATGTAAAATATCTTGTTGATTTCCTGTTGATGGCAGCAACTGTCGGAACCGGTGGAACATAACAAATAAAAGTATTTTGCAACCTTGGCATAATAATGTTTCTTTAAAAATTACTTGAGAAGCACAATGACGCAAGAAAGACTATCTGCGTTGTCAGTACCATCAACTGAAGCAAAAAAGGCCGCTAGTAATAATTATGATGTGATCTTTAAAAAATTCAGTGAGTCGAAAACCCAAAAAGTTCTCTATTTTAATTTTTTTTGTTTGTTGTAATTTTTGTTATTGCAATAATACTTGTATATTATACAAATATATACAGCTCATTTTATTTACATTTTCTTCCCTACTAAAAAATGAAAGGGGCCTCGCAAAGACGAGTACGCCGACGCCGAGTTTTCTTCTAGCGCCGCCACTGGTTCTGAGGTCAAGGTAGAATTCTTCAGCTTCTGAGTCAAATTACAGGCGCTCCGTCAGCAGGAAGGGACGTGGGCAAACACTGATAGTAAGATGCGCGCTAGCGCTGGTACGAGCACCAACTATTATGCACTTGGACTTCGGCCGAGACACACGAATTGGCCGTATCTCGAGACAATGTAGTTGATTCCAGAACCTTACCTAACGCATGCACAATGCCTGGCTGAAAGCGAAAGAAAAAAAATTTCCAATGCTTGTAAAGCTATAAGACCAATCTGCAGTGGGCTTAACACCTATACTTACAAACTACTTAAACTAACTTATCCTAAGGACTGCACACAAAAACATGCGAGAAGAAGGAGTTGAACCTCCGACGAGAAGCAAACGCGCACTCCGCAGGAAAGCGTCTTAGAGCGCTTGGCCACTTCCACGCGGCCTAAAGGCAACATCCATAGGGCGTAATTGGTTTTGGCGCATTGAAAATTTAAAATAAACACGCATTATTTGCTAACATTTCTTGTAACTAAATGTCAAGGAATGACACATCTGCTGTAAAGGCCTTCAGAAGATCCTAAGGCGAATAACGATACTATTGTTGTTTATAAACTGCGAGACTGGTGGTGTTCATGTAGACTTCACGTTATGAAATAAGTGTGATAAGGTCCGCGTTCCGCTTTGAGCTACGTACTTTTTACCTATCTTTCCGTTGATAAGAGGGACTGGAATCAGTAATGATTTCTGTATTAGTACTTGCCAGAACTGTTCGGCTATTTTTACGGAATAAGTCTCGATATTGACGGTCTATGACATGTGTATCACTCGTTGTCGCAAATATTTAGATTTTTCGGGATAGGTTGAAAGCTTCTTGTTGTAAGTTTATTATGTGAAAGTAAAAGCTTGATGAATGTTTGTTAAGTAAAAGTTTCCTATTCTTATTAAGTTTTCTGTTTAAATCAAGGAGTTTCTCTAATAACATGTGCGCCACGGATTTAACAAACAAAATTAGTCCCTGTAAGTAAAACAATCTGCTGTACTTTTGTGACCATTATTTCTGAGAGTCAGATTCAGCGCAACGGATTTAACAAACAAAATTAGACCCTGTAAGTAAAACAATCTGCTGTACTTTTGTGACCATTATTTCTGAGAGTCAGATTCAGCGCAACGGATTTAACAAACAAAATTAGACCCTGTAAGTAAATCAATCTGCTGTACTTTTGTGACCATTATTTCTGAGAGTCAGATTCAGTGCAACGGATTTAACAAACAAAATTAGACCCTGTAAGTAAAACAATCTGCTGTACTTTTGTGACCATTATTTCTGAGAGTCAGATTCAGCGCAACGGATTTAACAAACAGAATTAGACCCTGTAAGTAAAACAATCTGCTGTACTTCTGTGACCATTATTTCTGATAGTCAGACGCATTGGCATGTAAGGATTGATTACTTTAGTGGTACGTGAACATTTACATTTAAAACGAAATTATCTTCTCAAAAATTTCAACACGTACCATACACAAAAATAAAAAATGCCACAATCAAGAAAATGAGTGACGAGGTTGAACTGAAATAAGAAAAATTAGTAATCATTAGGTTATTTATTGAATTAAAGAAACATACCTTTGTTGAATCTTCCATATAATTCAATGGTTTTATACAATTCCATTCCATACAAATATTCTCTTCCTCTTGATACAGAATCCACTCTTCAATATAATACGTTTGTATTCATAAATATAGAGTGAAATAAATCAAATTCAATATAATCATTGCTGACCAATTCAACCTTAGTACACAACACAGTTGCCATACGTCTATCAACTAGCCTAGCCCACAATCGCCTCTTCTGCTCAACAGCTCAATCTTGACTACTCGCCTCAGCAGTTAAAGAAGCTGCTGTAGCGCAGATGCTAAATTGCAGTTGCAAAAACATTATAATGTTCAGGCAAACATGGACTGACATTACCGATCATGGATGACTTTCACATACAAAATAAAGCTATAAGGAGGATACACGTTCAGATTCACAAAAATAAAGCTAAAAATCCATAAATAATGAACTTCAGCCTATGGCTCCCTACTTTCAAGGTGGCCGAGCAACCTTTAGGAATTTGTAACGTGAGATGGGTGTTCACATTATTTGGAAAGGTAAATTCCATGTAATATTCACAGAATATATGACATCAACTGCGATTGGGCAAAGCTGAAAATGTGCACCCAGCCGGGATTCGAAGCCGAGTCTCCTGCTTTCTAGCCAGTTGCGCTGACCCCTACACCACTGGGGACACAGTGATCACTGCACCTGCAAGGACTACCTAAGCACGCCTCCCGTCAGCATTGCCCAATCGCAGTTGATGTCATATATTCTGTGAATATTAAATAATAACAACTGCAGGATCAGAAGTGACGTCTGTTCTTTCGGAATAGACGCCACATGTATATAAATTCCATGTAGCTGAAAAGTAGTGATCCCCAGTTATTTATGGTACAGGACGCCATTGCTTATAAACAACGCTGTGACTGATGGATTGCGCCGCAGTGACCGTTGCTTTACAAGTATTGTACAGGAGAGCAGCCTGCCCCCGTTCTGGGTGCAGGTGCTTTGAGGTAAAACGTTGCGAGTCTTTAATCGGCGGCGGTGTTGAGGCCTCAGACGGCGGAAAGTTGCCCCATCTCGGGCGGGGAGCCGAAATTCGGAGCGCTAACGGCTTAAGTTGGCAGCGCGGCGGCGCACGGGGCCTCAAAGCCGGCAGTGGACCCGCCACTAAATTTCTAATACGCCCCCGCCGGCAGTTTATTAGGGCGCCGTAGCTCGCGGCCGGTCGGCTTAGCTGGGCAAATGGCCGGCCGTGTGGCGACCCCGCCAGGATACCGGCGCGACAAGTTGGCCACCCTGCCGCGGTGGAAGTTGGCCACCCTGCGCTGTACTGCAGCTGCGCGCCCGCTAAAGCCGAAGGCCGCTGCAATTCTATATAGCTGAGGCACGTGGTCGGCAGCAGCTTTTGATGAGCGTGGTGTAAAACACAGTATCAGAAGCGCACCAGCAAGTGTGGTGGCACCACTATAATACTCCTTATGCATCAACGATTTGGTAGATTGAGCGAGCACCAATCTGCGACTGTTTACTTATAAAACTGTTACGCATTGTGTAGTAATACATTAATGATTATTTTAAATAACTTGTGCGATGCTTGTCGCTGACTTCTGCCCTCTCTCTGACAGCGTATCGATAAACATATGACATTTGTCACGTTCAACTTTTTTGCAACAAGCTGAAGGGAGAGAGCAGAATTGTTTGTGACTTACTTTCTTCTCCTTCCTGTGCTAGGACGTGTCCCAGGATTTTGTCTAATGTAAGTGTGAGCTTAGTTTTTTTATTAATTTCAATGAACCCCCACAGTTAATTTCAAGTATCTTACTTACTTACACTTCCTTCTCCATTCTCACTAATTTTAAAGTTATTTATTTTCAGCAGATCCAGTACTTCATAAAGTGGTGCTCGGGTATTGTTGCGATTTGTTTCGCGATTGTACTAGAACATTCTCTGTGTAACTTTGATTTATTTCGTGTCTACGAATGGTTTATTACATTTTAATGCCTGCAGAAAAATCTTTGCGATGTTTATGAAGTCCGATAATTTTGCAGCTTTTGGGGACTATCATGACTAATTTTCAACACGGTCATAGAACAATAGTAAACGAAATGCACAATCCCAGCATCAATTTATCGAAGTAATATTCCAGTCATCTCAGCTAGAATCACTACAGAATATGATCGAAATGTTTGTACCAGCTCTCAATAAGGTAAAATTTAGATTCCGCCGACTTCTTCTGTAACGTTGCTTTCTCGTGTTGTATTTGCTACCGAAATTACGATCGCTACCATTTAATGGCGGAATCCAATAATTTTGTTTAAATTGTCCCTTCCTTGTCAAAATTGCTTAGTAATCTCATTTAAAAATATTTCACTACCTGGTAAAATTTCATTTGAGGTCCCTAACCTTAACTTTAATACGCAACACCCATTTTCATACGAAAGCAGCATTACAATTGTGCATCTACTGTGGGTCTTGCAAAAATCCTTTGCCTAGAAACACTAGTTTCCAAAGTTACTCTTTTATGTAAAATGTACTTTCGTGCATGGAGATAGAGAAGAAGAGTGTACAGGTTTCAGGTCAATTTGCAGTTTCCGAGCAGTATAAGCAGCTGAAGATATAAAATTGTCCTATTGAGGCAATGAAAGGGGTAGCAATAATCACTGTCATGAGGCACCTGCTGGAGGTGATAATATCTGGGTCTCCTTTCAAGAAATACAGTGGTCCAATCCATCAGTCAGACTGGCTACTGCATTGAAACTAATATTCACCATCGGAATTCTCGGATAAGGCGACGATGCGACAATAGAATCCATAGCCAGAGGAACACCAAAGGTAACTCTCTGGAACAGCGATGTACTGACAGTCACTTCAGCAGCACAATAAATGTGTACTTGACAACAGCTGCACTCCAAGTGGGAAGCAGACTAAAACGGAGCTTACCGGACGACAAGCGCTCGGTCTTCTCTGTGACTGTGAATTGTTGCAAATGTGAAAAGAAGGGTAGGGTTAAGTGGATCGGCTGTTCATGATTTATCTACAGTCGGTACACCTATCCCCTTGCAGTTTTCTAGACGACAATCAGACATGAAACTCCGCACCTGCCACATTTCCAGCCAACCAATTCTTTCTTCCGAACCTCCCTTATCCTTAAGGAGCGGTGTTGTAGAGGTTGATATGAACAAACTACACTTAGGTAGCAACAGCGTTTACCTAAAGGCTAAACATCACTGCCCTTCCAATTATGGCTACCAACAACAATGTTTCACGCCACCTGGTGTCGACTTTGCGGTTTTTAAGTGCGGTGGCGTTGCTACAGCAATGTGAGTCATTTTACGCCTCTATCTTACACCTTCAAAACTGATGACATTGGGGTTTTCATGGGGCTCGTATTTACCGTCTTACCCCAGGTCAAACATATCTCTTTTCGACCATGGTATGTGGTAACACGTAAAAGCAGCTGGTAGAAATTGGATGGAATTACTTCATAATTCTGTGAATCGCAATTCTAACCCTGGAACCGCTGACAAATGAGTCTACCAGTCCGCAGGCCGTGCTTCTTTCGGTAACCTACAAGTAATAACAACGCTCCATACATTTGGTCCATCCTCATCGGTGTCTCCGTAATTTCATAGTTAGGACTGCCTTCACTGGCTCCCAAAAACCATAGTCTAAATAATAAGTGGGATGGAACTTAAGTAGTGGAAACTATTTATTTACAACCAACGCCGAAGCGTTACATATTTACACCTGTTACTGACCTTGAAAGTTGCTAGCGATATGGAAGGCGTCGAATACCGTTAGCGGAGCGTTTTCTGTTTATGGTGCGCATGGAGCGGTCTACTGCCTGTCGAATCTCTGGAAGAGTTTTGAAGGTAGTGCCACTAAATGGTTCCTTCATCTTCAAAATCAAATCAAAGTCACAAGGACTTAACTCAGGGGAGTATGGTGGATGGTACAGTACTTTCCAGTAACATCGAGCGAACAGAGCAGCCACAGCTTACTATGTATGCGCCCGCGCATTGTCGTGCACAGTGATGGATGGGTTGCGCATAAAGTGTTCCTACTTCTTTCGCAAAGCTGGTCGCATGTGATGCTACAAAAACAGTAATACTGTTCATTGACGGTCTGCCATGGAGGAACGTAATGCGTTAGGATAACATCATCACAGTCGCAGACGAGAATCACCTTTACTTTCACCATACTGGGGATTTGAGCACTTTTGACTTTCGCGGCGACCTATAATGACGCCAAACGTTGGACCGGCGTTTCAGTTTTGGATCGTACGATGTGGCCCATGTCTCATCCGGTGTTACGATATGGCGTAAGAAAGCCTCTCCTTCGCGCTCATAGCGCTTCAAGTGCGTCTGAGCAGCGTCATAACGCATCCTTTTCTGCATTTACTTCATTTCATGCGGAACCCATCGTGATGCAATTTTTCGCATGCCCAGGCTTTCCTTCAGGATGTGAAGCACAGTCGAATGCGCTAATTCGGTTTCGTGGGCGAGCTCACGAATCGTCTGGCGTCGACCACTGTCCGCTAAAAAAAAAAAAAAAAAAAAAAAAAAAAGTTTGTAAATCTATCGGACCAAACTGCGTGGTCATCAGTCCGTACTGTCCACGCAGCAACAGTATGCAGTTCCTTTTCAGAGACGCTAGGATGACCTGATTAATGCATGTCTGCCACAGTGTGCCGACCTTCGTTGAAGGCTTTTACCAAACGTGCCACTGTTCTGTACTGCAGTGCCGATTCCCTGCGCGCCTCTTGAAGATCTTGATGTGCTGTACGACCTCTGGCACATTCAATCTGGGTCTAACTCTGTTGTTTCTGTTTCGAAAACGTAGTGACAACTTTACGCTAGACCGCTCGCTTCGCTCACATGTGTCTCTGTTTCCCTCGATTGTGCGCACGCCGGTGACGTAAGTCGGGCGCGTCCACTTGCTCGGAGGTAAGGTAGACATGTCAACAATGTGTATTATCAGTGATAATAGTAGATTTCATTGCATAGTGTCTCCACATTAGTGTTAGCACTTTTTCATTTCCAAACCTCGTACATAAAAATTAAATAATGAAAACATCTCACTACACTCATAAGAATGATATTCTTCAAACATCGTTCTTAGAGGCTAAAGAGAAAGACAGTCCGCAACGCGACGTCATGCAACGTGATCAAGGTAGGCCTGAGCCTGCGTGATCGCTATCTGACTGGCCGGCCGGTGGGACACAGCCCACTGTCTTCATAGCAGCCAGCCACTCAGCTATCAATCGCGTCTGTTCAGGCCTAACTTTATCACGTGGCATGACGCATAGCGCGGCGGTTTCTCTTTTGCCTCGTCGTACTTGCAGCTTTTCAAGTCCGCGCAAATAAAAATGTGTTAGCACAATCAAACAAGCCCTGTAGCCCCTTTAACATATTCAGTGATTTGGATGTGAGATGTAATAGGCAAGCAATAGAGGTTAATGCTTACTACTTAATCACCCAAATAACAAATTAAACAAATTATTTTATTAGAACGTCAACTATTAAATGCCAGTTTGTGATCTCAGAGTTTGTGTAATATATGAAGCATGATTTCTAGATAAAGTAATGGTTAAGAGAAGATACACACATTGCTAGGATGACAAACAAATAGCATTTCCTCATAAAATAGGAAAATAAACAAGAACACAAGACCATGAAACTAAAACCTGCTAATATGCACTTTAGGAAAACATAAAGTGAAATATAATGCTTAGAGATATATTCTATTGTATATCTGAATAGGAACTGGCCATGAAAACACAAATATAATAAATGTTTCGAATATAAAGTTACCAGTGTGGGCAGCATTGTAGATTATCTAAGCCTATAAAAAATTCCCGTGCTCTTGTATACAGCAAAACAAGTGATACTATGTGATTCTTCACTTTCTCCCGGCGTATTTGATAATCAAAATATCCACGGGTGTACTGCCCGTCTATAGTGTCCAACGGGCACAATATTTCGGCGATCATACATGTCGCCATCATCAGCTGAACTGACGGACTGAGCTCCAGGAAACGCGCCGGCACGGAGATCCGCACGCTACGGCTGCTCGAAGGGAACTGGGTTCTAGCCCGGTAGCGGGCCATTTAAATACCCTCGGCCCGCGGAGCGAACCCTCCGCGGTCCACGCCCCGCGCCGCGGCCGCGCAGTGGAACCGATTGCGCCGGCGTCTGAAAAGACGTCGGTGTGAGGGCTCTGTCCGCCGTGGTCGTCACTTCGTTACGTTTGCTAGATTTACTCTTAATTAACCCAATCGCTGGTTCCCAAGCTTTGCTAAGATCGTCACTTGTGCGAATTTCAATGGACTCTCTAACGACGCAGTCCCAGTATCTCGACGTATGTACCAGAATCCTAGTGCTTTCATACTCCATCGCATGATTTTCCGACAAACAATGTTCAGTGACCGCCGACTTGTTCGGATACATCAATCGCGTGTGCCTCTGGTGTTCAACGCATCGATCCTCGACAGTAAGCATCGTCTGTCCAATATATGACTTTCCACACTGACATGGAATCTGGTACACGCCGGCCTTCCTCAAACCGAGATCATCTTTAGCGCTCCCCACCAGTGCACGAATTTTATTCGGCGGACAAAAAACAGTTCCAACCTGGTGTTTTTTCAAAATGTGGGTGATCTTCCCTGAGAGTGCGCCGGTATATGGAACGAACACAGTGCCTACATCCTCCCTCGTGTTTTCATCCGTTTCCACAGGTCGTCCACGTAACGGAAAAAGAAAATTTATAACATGGAGAATTTCGAGGAGGAAGCCCTGGCGTCATCTGAATTGAAACCTACTTGCTTTTTCCGTTACGTGGACGACACTTTCGTCATCTGGCCACATGCTGTGGACAGAACTCCTTGACTTCCTTACACATCTGAACTCCATACACCCCAACATCAAATTCACTACGGAGACTGAAACGGAGGGTAAATTGCCGTTCCTTGACGTCTTGGTCAAGAGAAGATCTGATGGCACCCTGGGTCATAGTGTATATCGGAAGACAACGCACACTGATCTGCATTTACTCGCAGACAGCTGTCACCACCCTTCACAGAGGAATGGGGTGCTTAAAACTCTAGTACATAGGGCGCGCACCATCTCCGACGCAGAGAGTCTACCTGAGAACTGTATTTCGAAAAAATGGGTACTCAGAGTGGCAGATTCAGTGGGCTCTCCGCCCAACCACTACATCACAACCTGTGGAATCGGATGAAAACACGAGGGAGGATGTAGGCACTGCTTTCGTTCCATATATCGGCTCACTCTCAGGGAAGATCGCCCGCATTTTGAAAAAACACCAGATTGGAACTGTTTTTCGTCCTCCGAATAAAATTCGTACACTGGTGGGGAGCGCTAAAGATGATCTCGGTTTGAGGAAGGCCGGCGTGTACCAGATTCCATGTCAGTCATATATTGGACAGATGATGCGTACTGTCGAGGATCGATGCGTTGAACACCAGAGGCACACGCGATTGATGTATCCGAGCAATTCGGCGGTCGCTGAACATTGTTTGTCGGAAAATCATGCGATGGAGTATGAACGCACTAGGATTCTGGTACATACGTCGAGATACTGGGACTGCGTCGTTAGAGAGGCCATTGAAATTCGCACAAGTCACGACCTCATAAACCGTGACTGTGGCTATAATCTTAGCTAAGCTTGGGAACCAGCGATTGGGTTAATTAAGAGTAAATCTAGCAAACGTAACGAAGTGAGGAGCACGGCAGACAGAGCCCTCACACCGACGTCATCTCAGACGCCGTCGCAATCGGTTCCACTGCGCGGACGCGGCGCGGGGCGCGGACCACGGAGGGGTCGCTCCGCGGGCCGAGGGTATTTAAATCGGCCGCTACCGGGCTAGAACCCAGTTCCCTTCGAGCAGCCGTAGAGTGCGGATCTCCGTGCCGGCGCTTTTCCAGGAGCTCAGTCCGTCAGTTCACCTGATGATGGCGACATGTATGATCGCCGAAATATTGTCCCTGTTGGACACTATAGACCAGCAGTACACCCGTGGATGTTTTGATTAACTGATACTTTGTTTCATTATTCCTTACATGGTAGGAACATTTGCTCTTCACTATTTTTAAAGATATTAGTATAAACAAACTATGTATTGTTGTACTTTATAGTTAAGCTTATTTCAGATTTGCAATCCAATATATGAAAGCAGGATTAGTATGAATCATTGTACATTAATAATTACCCTAATTTTGAACGTATAGCTGCTATTGTCTTGCCATAACAGGGCCAAACTAATTGTTTTTCATATCTTTAATATTTTTACAATGTATGGTATTGTAGGCCAGACTACAAAAGGAGGCCACACAGCCGGCCGCGGTGGCCGAGCGGACTCAGGCGCTTCAGTCATGGTCTGTACGGCCACTGCGGTCGAGGGTTCGATTCCCCCCTCGGGCATGGATATTTGTGCCGTCTTAGTCATAGTTAGTTCATAAGTAGTTTGTAAGTTTAGAGACTGATAACCCCATAGTTAAGTCCCATAGACTTTACAAACATTTGAACATTTGGAGGCCACACAAAGATCGAAAACGGGCAGTCTTTTAACAGCATTCCAAGCCGCCACTATGCCGGTTTGAGCACCGATTTTTGTGTCCCAGCCTCGTCGCCGCTTTAGTGTCTCGTGTCCGTCGTAGGTGTCGGTAGCCGAGTAGAAAGACCGACACAGGAATAAAGGACCAGCCAGGAGGTGAGCAGCCAGTGGGACAGCAGAAACTAGAAACACTAGAGTAAATTAGAACGTGATATATATTTCTTAGAGACTTAGTAATACTTAACTTTTACATAGCTCAGTACTGCAGAATGCTGATACATAGTTGAGATAGAGGCCTGCCTAGTGCCTATCCGATAGCCAAGTCTTCACTGGTGCCTATCTGATTCCGAAGTGTTAACTGGTTCCTATCTCAGTCCCAAGTGAACGATGTCGTTCAGTGGTGGCCACGAGCGCAGTTCTAGCAGAGGGCGCTCGTGGCTGACGTCGTAAGAACGCCGCGCCGTACGTGCATGGCGGCGCGCGGCGAAAGTAGGTGGCACGCACTTTGGACTTGTGCGACACCACACCCCTCCCCCCCCCCCCCCCACCAAACCGCCGCGTCGTCGTGGCGTAGGGCTGAAGGCCACGGCGATGGCACTGGGAGGAGGGAGTGGGCGGGGGCGTTTCTGGTGGGACGGGTGTCGTAGCTGAGGCTGGGATCGAGACTCCGTCCGCGCCCCGGTATACACCTTGCGATCCCCCGGGAATCCCACTAAAACCTGGGGAAGGGCGCACGCCTCCGCCCAGAGGGAGCAGGTCATCATCTTCTGAGGTGCGAGGCCCAATCTGGGGCGGGGGGGGGGGGGCGCACGATCCCGGAGTCCTTCTCGGTGACGCTGTCATCTGCGGCGGCGACAGCGGCGGCGACGACTGCGTTGGAGGCGCATCGACATCCATCGGGATGATCTCGTAGTCCGGGGAAGCTGGACCCGGCGACGAGCGATGTGGAGGTGCTCCCTGGAGGTGAACTGGGTCTGGAATCTAGAAACCGGAGACAGGATCGCGCGGCCTGTGCAAGCGCAATTAGTTTTCATGGCGCCGCAGCTCCGACCGTGTGGAAGAACGTACAACATACATATTGCGACCGAGCACGCGCTGAATGGTGCCCGTCATCCATATCTTCTTCTTGTCTCCAGCAAACACCCTGTATAGCACCGGCGTTGAAACCTGAAAACGCGTAGCGCCATACGAACCGACTCGGTGCGTGGGAGGCTGCAGCAGGTGAAGGAGATTGCGGTGACGGCGGCCGTGTAGCAGCTCGGCAGGAGACGGGCCGACACGTGGCATGCACCGATACGAAGACAGGAAAATTTGAAGAGCTTGCTGCGTGGAGTGCTGACCTTTCATCTTTTCCATGTGAAACTTGAATGTTCGAACGAAACGTTCTGCTTCACCATTGGACTGAGGGTGAAAAGGTGCGGTGGTGATATGCTGAATGCCATTGACACGACAAAGCTGTTGAAATTCCGCACTAACAAACTGAGTTCCATTGTCACTGACGACAGTTTCAGGCAAACCTTCGATGCAAAACACCGATGTTAAGGCACTGATTATACTAGACGCTGTCGTTGAGTTCATGGCAATCACAAAAGGAAACTTGCTGAAAGCGTCTACAACGATTAACCAGCGCGTATTCCAGAAAGGTCCGGCAAAGTCAATGTTTAAACGTTGCCATGGTCCCCTGGGGCGTGGCCAGTCTGAGAAACGTTGCGGAGGAGCCGCCTGATGCTCCGCACAAACAGGACACTGTGACGCCATGCTCTCTATCTGGGCGTCCTTACCAACCCAGGTACAATGACGTCTTGCCAATTGCTTTGTCCTTGATGCAAGAGGCGTAATACTTCTCGTTGCAGGCAACGAGGAACAATCACTCTTGTTTGGTCGTTGTCGGTATGTAAAAACAGAACACCCTGACTTAAAGATAATGCATGACGTTGTGCAAAATAACGTCGAACCAGAGGCCGATTAATGTCTTTGGATCTGGCAGGCCACCCTGAGCGAACAAAACGTGCTACCACAATTAGGTCTGCATGCGCAACTGTTTCCTGCGCAACCCGACGAGAGTTGAAAGGAAAGTCTGTGACAGCGGAAGCATCTCTGGAGTCTATCTGACAACATGCCATTTCTGAAGAATCAAACGACACATCCTGGCCAACCGGAAGTCGGGAAAGTGTGTCCGCGTTGGCATGTTTAGAGGTAGGTCGGTACAAAATCTCATACTGATAATTTGACAATATCAAGGACCATCTCTGAAGCTTTCGAGCCGTTCGTGGCGGAATTGGCTTTGTGGGTTAGAACAACGACGTGAGAGGCTTGTGGTGCTCGACAGGTGCGCGAATGTGGGCAACGTCCGATACAGTTTGTTTGCTGCCCTAGCGCATGCGCGGGCCGCGTAGTGAAGTAAGTGGTGCAGAATCGGCACATAGCGGATTAACAACACTGTCACTAGATGGCACTACCGCCGGATCGGCGTCCGCGCAATGCAAGGCTGCTGCACTAAAATTACTTTGAGTAGCTACATAAAGTCTACTGTCACTAGTTACACAGTACTGGGCACTATTACAATGAGAAGTTGCAGAAGGCGCTAGGTTCATTACAGGAGTGCACTGTACATTGTCATTTTGCTTGTCCCGAACCCGTTTTCGTTGCACAGTTTTACGCGCTCGGCAGCGCTTGCGACGTGGCTCACTACATAGTTTTGCAGTAGGCGCAGAACTGTCGTAATATCAACATCAACACAGTTTAAAGTGTATAAATCGCGTGTGTATCGATAGTTTGTAGTTTATTAGCTATTAGCCGATCGGAACAACGTTACTTGTTATTGCTGATTCTTGTGTAGTACGCAGTTTCAGCGATAGATCAGAACCCGTATTCGGTTTCCGCCACCCCCGGTTCAGGAGGTGAGCGTTCACAAACGAGCGCGGATGTTACTTTTGATGGCCATCTCGGTATGAACAACCACGTTGCTTGACTCGGCAGCAGTTGGCTGAGCTTAGCTGATGATGACGTATCAGGTGTCCGTCCACGGACGGACAGCCGCTGTATGTCCACTAGGCCTGCCTAGTGCCTATCTGATTCCGAAGTGTTAACTGGTTCCTATCTCAGTCACAAGTGAACGATGTCGTTCAGTGGTGGCCACGAGCGGAGTTCCAGCAGAGGGCGCTCGTGGCTGACATCGTAAGAACATCCTGCCGCGGTGGCCGAGGAGACTGAGGCACTCCAGTCACGGTCTGCACGGCCACTACGGTCGGGGGTTCGAATCCCCCCTCGGGCATGGATATTTGTGCCGTCTTTAGTATAAGGTAGTTGATAAGTAGTTTGTAAGTTTAGGGACTGATGACCCCGTAGTTAAGTCCCATAAACGTAACAAACATTTGCATTTGCGTAAGAACGCCGCGCCGTGCGTGCATTGCGGCGCGCGGCGAAAGTAGGTGGCGCGCACTTTAGACATGTGCGACACCACACCGATGTACATATTGTTGTAATGCTTTGTAGGGTAAAAGTGATGAAGTTAAACAGCTTTTCAGATAACTGGTGTTTGCTGTGAGTTCTTGCCTTAATTTTGATGCACACATAAAATAGAGGACATTTCTCTAGCTGCACGTATTCTGAATAAATTCTAAGGATTCCTGTAAGCAGGCTATGTAGATGCTGTTTTAAGAAGATTCTACATCCACGAGATATGAAGGTAACTGTCCTGAACTTTGATGCTGTGGAGATTTATTAAGACGTGAAGACCACAATCACTGGCTCGGTGAACAGAAGATCTATAAAGTGGTAAAACGTTTTAGATGCCAATAGGTGACTCTTATAGTTGGGAGTAATTATACGTGCGGCGTTTTCAAACATATACTGCATATGCATGGATGGTGTCCGTTCATTCAGCAATGTAGTATGTACCGTATACACATGTATGGTTCATCTTCATTATAGATGCGTTAATATCTTTCGGCTTGGAGCGGGAATCAGAATAGCGAATGCAAAGCGTCATTTGGACAATAGGGTAGCTTCTACTACCGTGAAGTACGACATGCAGGAACATGGCGCAGATGCGACGCGTATTCAGATGCAGATTTCCAAGTTGTTAAGGCGACCGCTGGCTGAAAGCGGAAAACTTTGACTCGAAGCACGACCCTGGCACGTATTTTCACTTGTCAGTACTGAACTGTTTTAATGAGCTGGTGCCGCCAGAGTCGTTTATTCCTTTCTCTGCTCTCTCGCTACAACGAAATTAAATTTTCAAGTTTAACGTTATAGGCACTACGGGACTGTAGCGGTAATATAAGAGGCGAAAATAGAAATTACGGTTTCAGTCCCACAAAAAAAAAAAAAAAAAAAAAAAAAAAAAAAAAAAAAAAAGAGAGAGAGAGAGAGAGAGAGAGAGAGAGAGAGAGAGAGAGAGAGAGAGAGAGAAGAGAGATTAGTTACTCGAAACTTTATAGGGAAATGTTCATTCTTGAACTATTTTTGGATATTGTCACAATAGAATAAGATACTTGTCATATTATGGAACCAACTGTTGTACTGCACTGTCGTAGATGTCTACCGCCTGTGGAGGGAAACAGTCGTCTTCAGCTGTTCGTTGTTTGTAATACGCTGGCTCGACAACAGGAATTTCTTGACGTTTATCAAAAGACGGGAACGGCTGGGATAACGATCAGGACTGTGAAGTGGATGATCTTGCAGTTCCCGGTCGATCTTTTGCACAACACTAGCTGTGTGCCGAGCTTCGTGGAGACAGGGACTGTCATGGAGCAGCACAACATCTGCAATGTGGGATTCAACGCCTCAGAATGGATCGTCGCAGTTTCCGCGTAGATTCACATGCTGTCACATGCTGGTCCATTCACAAGCGGCAGACTACTACGACACATGAATTAAGAAATTGGTGCCACGATGAAGTGTCTGAGAGAAAGGATAAAGACTCTCTACATCGATGAAATTGTGTTCGTTAGTAACATCGTTTCGGCATCTGTCATTTTATAAAATGTTACCTCTTGCTTACTTTGCGTGTGTATGTAGAGTACCATAAACTGCTTTTATAACTGTTACTTTCTGCCAACGTGTTAAATATTGAATACGTACGCCTTGACTTTTACATTCCACGCATTAATAAAAGCTCGTTCTTCACTCCCATGATGTGAAGAGTGCTATCGAGAAGGGATGTCAAACAGATTCCGTGTTTCTAGATTTCCAGAAGGCTTTCGACACTGTACCTCACAAACGCCTTCTAATGAAACGGCGTGCTTATGGATTATCGCCACAATTGCGGGATTGGATTTGTGATTTTCTGTCAGAAAGGACACAGTAAATTTTAATTAACGGAAAGTCATCGAGTAGAATTGAAGTGGTATCTGACGTTCCCCAGGAAAGTGTTACAGGGCCCCTACTGTTCCTTATTTTTATAAACGACTTAGGATACAATCTAAGTAGTTCTGTTAGACAGTTCGCGGATGTGTGTGTTTGTTAAGCTTATGTGACTTAACTACGGGGTTGCCAGTCCCTAAACTTACAAACTACTTATCAACTAGCTTATCCTAAGGACGGCACAAATATCCATGCCCGAGGGGGGATTCGAACCCCCGACCGCAGTGGCCGTGCAGACCGTGCCTGAAGCGCCTCAGTCCCCTCGGCCACCGCGGCCGGCGTTCGCGGATGTTGCAATCACTTATCGGTTAATAAAGTCACCAGAAGGTCAACAGCAACTGCTAAATTATTTAGACAAGTTATCTGCATGGTTCAAAAAGTGTCAATTGGCCCTCAATAATGAGAAGTGTGAAGTCATTCACATTACCACTAAAAGAAGCCCGTTAAACTTACATGATTTACATGATAAATCAGTTGAAACTACAGGCCGTAAATTCAACTAAATACACAGGAAATAACAATTACGAGCAACTTAAGTTGGAAGTAATACACAGAAAATATTGTAGGGAAGGTGAACCAAAGAACACTGGCAGAACACTTGAAAGATGCGACAGCTCTACGAACGAAACTGCCTAGACCACACTTGTGCATCTTATTTTCGAGTATTGTTGGGAATTTTGGAATTCTCACTAACTGGGATTGACAGACGATTTAGAGGAAGTACAGAGAAGGTAAGCTCGTTTTGTATTATCGCGATATAGGGGAGAGAGAGTCTTGGAAATGATGCACGAGTTGGGATGGAAATTGTTTTAAAAATGGCGTTAATCGTTGCGACGAGACCTAGTTGCGAAATTTCATTCACCAACTTTGTCTTCCGAATGCAAACATATGTTGTTAGCACCCACTTATATAGCTTTTCATCAAAATAAATTACGACAAATGAGATCGCAAACGGAAAGATTTTCCGCGAGTTATTAGAGCATGGAACTGTAGTGAAAAAACATAAAGCGATTCGATTAACCCTCTGCCATGTACTTCATTGTTACTTACGCAGCACTTATTTCGTTGTTAATTAATTTCATTTAAAATTACATATATTTAAAAAAATGTGCTTAATATTTAAAACGTCAATGAAAGTAGAATATAATTTTCAACAACTCAACACTAGTTTTAAAAACACACTATTTGTCTGCCTATAATTGTAAATTAAAGTTTCCCTGTTATTCCTTTTACAAATAGAAATGGAAGGAAAAATAGAATAATAAATAATTTTCATACAAGATTTTATTTGACTTACTTGCTAGGTACAGACTTTATTATTGAAACTGAACTTTCCTTTGCAAGTTTACAGGATCTTAGGTGAGTGAACAATTTAAATACCTTCTACAAAGAAAAAAAAATTATTTCTTAATTAATACTTAAAACTCTCTTTGGTGTACGGTTGTACAACAAACACTTGTTCCTTTCATCTTAATTACAGATCTGATGATGACAGATGCCGAAATAACGTTATAAATAAATATAAGTGTAGCTATCTAGACGATTTTTTATCCTTATTGAAAACATTAAGATCGCAAACTCGTATAGGAAATTCGTTTTCATTATGAAAAACAAACTTTATAATGGGGCTACCATGTCTTTGTTAAAAAAATAACAGGAAAATTTACTATATGGATGCGCCTAGTAATAACTTCTCTTCGACAGAACAAAAATAACTCCCTAATTGCGTCACAATGCACAATGCAGCACAATGCAGCACAATGCAGTATGGATTATCGTCCCTAAACCAGCTCTGAGAAGAAATCAAGAGACGTGAAATCTTAAAATCTAAAGTCCTCTTATATGTTGCAAATAACTGTCACTTTTCCTACTATGGGAGCGGTTATTAGAAAAATTCGTTGCGGTTTTCTAGCCAATGTAAATGGCCTCGGAAAGACATAAACAGTCCTCCGGAAGCGATCGTTGATGTTGGTGCACGTCATTTCTACAGCCTGATCTTCTGTGTCCTTTCTTACCTTTCGACGTTAGAACTGCAGCCGCTAACAACAATGATTTTCGATCACATTGTGCCGCCATATGCATAATAACTGAAGATGCCCTGGAAATATATCATCCTCTGTAGGTAGGGGATGGTACATTCGTCACGGGAGAGAATTCCGCCCCTGTCGGTCCTATTAGCTTGACAAAGCAGAAGTTAATCTCACTCTGGCATATCCATTAACGCGGAAACCGCAGCTGTAACTGCCGGATATTGGACCATTAATGGAATTGTTATCCTCAGACGGGAATCTGTGTCCTGCAATAAAACTGTCTCCCGATGTCGAATGTCAGAACAGATTGTGATGAATACCACTGCATCGAACACGTGCCGCTTCGAATGTCGTCTCATTCCGCGATAGTTGCGTGGTGCTTGTCTGCACTGCAAGTCAATTACTTACAACCTGCACATACTGAGGCCTGGTAAGAAAATCCCAGCTCCTATGTATTTTAATTCATCCGTCTTTTTCCGCAAAATAAATGAAGACCTAACATTCTAAATGTGCTAAGGACCACAAATAAGGTTCTTTGATATAGCAAAACCTGTATTGTTTATCGTACAAAATTAATACACACCTTTTATAGTATTACACCATTTATTAACATCCAGTTAATACAAACTATAGACCAAGTCAAGAGAAAATTTCATATAATTGGCGAAAAGAAAAAATAATTAAAAACGTGAAAGAAGAATGTGTCTTCCACCTTGCGTTATTCAGACTAAATGGGATAAGTCCAACAAAGATACCAAGATGTAGCGTTTGACGAAACATATATAAAAATAGGAAATGAGACAATGTGAATCAAATATCTTCAGTCCTCAGTATCATTACACAACTCAGTAAAAAACTGACGATGATATGTATAAAGGGTACCATAGCAAGCAAGTCCTTTGTTTTTCCAGCAGACAATCGTGGAACAAGTGGCAACACTGAAAGTTGTGTAGGAATGAAATTGTCCACAGTTTTCCCTTTCTTTGGGTTGTTTACACTTCCCCACTGTTCAATTTCACTGAATGTCCTTTTGATGTACACTATTGCAGGTAACGTGATTTTAATTTGTTCAGCAGAACTGATGTGTAGCTTCGTTGCGTCGATCGCTTTATTAGCTGCAGCCTGGAAGTCAATGAAGTACTTTTCTTCCATTCTGAGAGTTCTGAATAGGGGAGAAGTGCATGGTCAAGTCATTACTTCTTGTAAATCATCAGGTACGTAACGTTTAACTACCTTCTTGCCCTTTTATATTAAGGAAAAATTTCTATTACGAGATAGGAAACTGTGGCCTGAAGCACTTATGCACTATACAGTCAAATAGACCACAAGGCTATATACACCAAACAGTCAAATAAACCACAGGGTGTTTCACTAAGTGTGTTTGCCTCTGTAACTTATAAAATAATAGGTTACGTGAAATTTTAATGCTGTAGGTCAACACAAGAAATGTTACACTTTCTGCGGAGCTTTTAACATAGTTTACTGTATCATTTTCCAAAGAGTTACAGCACAAAGATATTTTTTTAATGGAACATTAGTTTTTTCTATCGTGCATTGGATTGGTTGAAACCAGCTGCGTCCAAATCAATTTAAACTACATTCCTATCACTGTTAGTTTGGGAGCTACAACCCTTCAAAGTTTAGGGGGCGGAGGCTACGACAGCATAGCTGACTGGCTGGTGGTCATGAGACAGTGGGCCGTGCCCCAGGGGATAGCCACTCGGCCAGTAAGCTACGCAATCGCAGACTCCGCCCCCGGAACTTTCAAGGGTTGTAGCTCCCAAACTAACAGTGATAGGGATGTAGTCTAAATTGATTTGGACGCAGCTGGTTTAAACAAATCCAATACACGATAGAAAAAAACTATTGTTCCATTTAAAAATGATATCTTTATGGTGTAACTCTTTGGAAAATTATACAATAAACTATGTTCATAGCTCCGCAGAAAGTGTAACATTTGCTGTGTTGAACTACCGCATTAAAATTTCCCGTCATCATTTATTTTATAAGATACAGAGGCAAACACACTTAGTGAAACACGGTTTTTATTTTGTCCACAGTAGTTCTCACTCCAGATCAGAAGTTTCCTTCTGTTACCAGTTACACTGACTTTTATTAAAATTCAAGACGTGGAACAGACATGATGTTGGATGTTAGCTCGTCCAGAATTTCACCCTCATGCCTTAAACACATTATTGCTTCACTGTTGTCATGAGCACGAACAATGAAGTTGATTGTGTAGCACATTTAGAACGAAGAAGGCTGTGGAGTTACCACCAATTCCATATGTCGATTACTGTAAGTCACTCTTACATTTGTCATATCACAAAGCGCTTTTAGTATAATATACTCGCACCGATGTAGCACCTTCAGAGCGGAAAAAAAAGAAAAAAAAATGGTACTTAACACATTTAGAACATTAGTTCTTCAAATGTCCTACATTATTTAGTGTTATATCCGACATCAACTTACAATATTATAATGGCCCAGGACTCACATAGTACACTTTATGTCACTTTTCAGAGTTGACGAAGAACCTGTTCAACATGAGTTGCTCATAAATATACTCATAGAGTATTCCATTATGCGTTATGAAAGAGCTGGCTGGGTTCATGCATTTTTACAGCAAGGATAAAAAAGTCATTTTCCGCGGAATATTGTCGTTAATCATGTAATGATATAAGATGTATATCTCTTACTAGTAATTTGTCGAGAATTTCATTGATACTAGAATTTTAGTATCTTAATAAATACGAGGCAGAGGTATTTGATTACTAAAAACATAATCAATAATTAGCAGAAATACATTTTACATCATTCTATAAATACGCTAACACGAAAATTGTGGTACAGATTATTAATTTATTCGTACAAGAAGGCCACTGAAAGTTGCATAATTCGAAAGATTTGTTGTTATTGTGTCAGGCATTTTCCTTAACACGTAAAGGATATCATTTCATACTTCCCAGTGCCGGTTAAATTTTACTAAATATCCCCGCGGCCTCCTATGATAATGTTGGCAAAAGATGCTGAATAGTGGGAATCCTGTGAGTCTTCATTTTAGCCAATCGCTTGACAACGCTGATGTTTTCTCATCGAAACTTCGCTTTATGAGGGCAATTATTTTTACTGAGCGGACGAGTGTACATAGAAGAACCTGTCAAGCAGGAACAGCATTATTTGTTTACTTCATGGTCTGTACGATACACTAATCGAGTCATTCTATGTGGTTCGAACAAATGGATAAAGATTTTCTATCGTGTAATTGATGTTGCCAACATAATCACGCGAGACCGCCGACATGATACGTAAAATTTTACCCGCAGTGACCATTGTAAACACAATTGGTCGATTTTCGACCACAGGCAATACTAGTCATAATAAAACGTGGTCATAAGAGACAAAACGTAATGGACTAGACCAGCGGTTCCCAACCTATGGGCCGCGGCTCGTAATTGCGCCCCGGGCAGGCTTACACTGGGCCGTGTACGTTCGTAGAGAGTCGAAGACGAGATAAAAAATTATCGGTAGGTTCAGGAGTTTCACTCCTCAGTTGCCAAGGTCACCATGTAAGAAAATGAAGTAAGAGTTAAATGTAGCACTAGTAAATCGTATTGCAACATACATAGGGTCTTGCAGTGAAAGGTTCGGACGAATATCTCAAACTCTTGACGATGCAGTAAAAATTATACATTGTATTACATCTACATGGGATACTCTGCATATCACATTCAAGTGCCTGGAAGAGGCAAAGTAAATCGATTTGGGTCTGTTTAGTTTTTGTTAGTGATAAAATGGTGCGGCGGTACGACATCTTCTTGCGTTAGTAGTACCGAATAAGAACTTTGATGTGGCCGTGTAAGACTTCGTAATCCGCAAGTCGTCTGCTCGTCAACGAAACAAAAGAAAAAAATTTTTGGTAAAACTTCCTGTACTTTTCTTGCGCAGATGGTAGAAGCATGTGATGCTATAAGTTCTTGAGATTGTCACTCTTAATAAAATATTTCAAAGTTTATTCATAGTTCAAACTGTCGTGTGGGGATGGCACAGTGGGTAGTGCGCTTGCCCGCGAAAGGCAAAGGTACCAGGTTCGAGTCCCGGTTCCGGCACACAATTTTAATCTGTCAGGGTGTTTCATATCAGCCCACACTGCGGTTTAGAGTGAAAGTTTCATTCTGGAAACATCCCTTAGGCTGTGGCTAAACCATGTCTCCACCATATCCTTTCTTCCAGGAGAGCTTCTGTGAAGTTTGGAAAGTAGGAGGCGAGGTACTGGCGGAAGTAAAGTTGTAAGGCGGGATCGTGAGTCGTGTCGGGATAGCTCAGTCGGTAGAGCGGTTGCCCGCGAAAGGCAGAGATCCCAAGTTCGAGTCCCGGTTTCGGCACACAATTTTAATTTGCCAGAAAGTTTCATATCAGCGCACACTCCGCTGCAGAGTGAAAGTTTCATTCTGAAAAGGAAGTTCGTGTTTTACACGTTGCTATAGTCACAGATAATATAAATTTCCTTTATATCCTGATAGATCGATATGTTCGATCTATTAAATAAAGTATTAAGAATTAATTTAATTCTTCTTAATCGATCTTTTGCACAGAATAATGTTTCATGAATTTCATCGTTCAAACTGTAAAAGGGTTTGAAATTACTTCTTTCTCTTCTATTAATATACTATTTCTTGTAAATAAATAATAATAGAAATAATTGTCTGTGACACTCGATGACTTTTCAAGACACATGAATATTTATTGACGTCAGAGTACATATCGTGACTCAACAACAATTAAAACAGAACTGATATTTAAACCATGTTCATTTTTCATGAAACTTTCTATAATAATGTCCTCGATGATAATCGCAGAGACCAGCATCTACTTCCCTTGTGGCCGTCGACCCGCGACTTGAAGAGGCCAGATGTTTTCTCCTTGATATCAGCTTCGAAGATGTTGCTGACGTAGGTTGAATCGCCATCACAGCACATTAAATATAATAATCATAAGAAATTATTTTAAGACTCACATAACATAAAAATACTTACATTGAAATCATTTAATAACATAAACATTAACCGATTATTCTGCAAAAACTGAACTGACATGAGGTAGTAGCGGAGACAATAATTCGTCCCACTACAATGGGAACAAAGAAGTTTCTACTTCGCCCCGAAGTTCGGTGGTTGTCGACAGGTAACGTATTGTCAAGATTGTTTGAACTCTGTGACGAACTAAGGAATTATTTATGGATGGAGATTCTGCAGGAAAACGTCTAAGTTCCAAGTGTGACCAAACAATCCTCGTTGACGTGGTTAGCTTATTTCACTTATTACCTCACTCCTGCACCACTCATCATCCTACCTTCCGCAGCCTGCCCTTCCTTTGCAAACTCAGGGTTTGTAAAAATTTGAACAAGTTGTAGTGATTTGCCAAAAATTGCAAAAAATTCCAATAGTACAATGTGACAAAAAGTATGGGTATTCTGCTGACTAGGGGTGGGATCCAGTAGATTACAAATATCTTTGAAGTGTATTGCTTTTAAAAAGTGAAAATTTCATCAGGCAGAGAAGACTTGTTAACTAACCTATCATATGACCGGGCTTTAAAATCGCCATTTGTCCTATTCTGGATAAGGGTTCGTCCAGACTATCCAGCAATTGCAAAATTGCTCTGAAACACTCCTTTCGACAACCTGATTCTTAGACTCTTTTTCAAAAAGTGGAGTAGACTGAATGTAGCGAGTGATTTGTAAAGGTAACCAGTTTTAATCCAAATATTTACTGTATTGTAAGTGACAGTGTCGAATATCCCACCGAGTTTTTTCCAACATTGCCTACTCGATTTTGGGTTTTCGTATACTTACTATAATGAAGAGAATATAATAAAAATCATTCCTGTATATTAATATATTTTATGGTGTATATATTGCGTGCATGCGCACACCTATTTTTGTGTGTTGGTGATTTTTATTTTTTATTTAGTTACTGGGCCTCCCGATAATTTTTATGTAATGGGTGGGCCGCAGAGCAAAAAAGGTTCGGAACCGCTGCACTAGACCAAGGCAATGATACATATTGTGATCCACAGCATGGTTTCAAATACTGCAACTTAGAGACAAAAAAACTTCTTGATTTCTGGTGAAAGAGTAATCAAAAGGTTATAAAATGGATAGTAGTATAAATGTTAGTGGTATTGGAAACACACTATGCGTTCAGTGTTTCTGAGAAAAGAGTAGCGACGCTACACAAATACTGCACCTGCGTCGTCAGACATACGTTTTTGAAAATGTTCAAATGTTTGTACTTAACTGCGAGGTGATCAGTCCCTAAACTTACAAACTACTTACGAACTGGCTTATAGTAAAGATTGCACAAACATCCATGCCCGAGGGGGGTTCGAACCCCCCCCCCCCGCCCCTACGTGGAACGGCCTCGCGCATTGTAGCATAGCGCCTCAATGCGATATCCTTGTCACAGAGCAAGAAGCTGTCTTGACAACGAGAAAATAATCTACACACAGCTTCCATTACTGATCTAAAATTCAAACCTGTAAATTATGTACAAAGCTTTACACATTACATATTCTAAGGTGATTTTTCTCATGTATTTCAGCAACTTTCGTTAAGTGTGTATGTTATTACAGAAGTCTGGCTTTATATTTCGTTTCCTTCCGTAGTTTGTTGCATACAAGCAAGAGAAGAAATTCTGATGTACGAGGGTTGATCAGAAAATAATACTTTTTTCAATAATTATTTATTGTACAAAATAATAACTACACACACGAGAGAATGACGTTTCACCTGCAGGCTATATTTTTCCACATAATTTCGTCCTGTTTAATGGAGATCCTGCAGCGTGAAACAAAGGTATGTATACCAATCCTTGTTCTTGTCACGGTGCCATTTCGTCACTGTGTGAATCGCTTCCTCGGCTTCTTGATAATTTCTTCTAGAACTGACAGCCTTTAATTTAAAAAACAGATGTAAGTGAAATGATATCAACTCGCTGTAACACGTCAGGTGTAACATATGTGCATGGTCTTCCCGACCGCTGAAAATCATGAAGCTCCCTTCGATGACGTCATCCTCTGTGCTAAGGCTCCTATAAACCCCAGCTGAACTATCCGCCAATTTTTTCCCCAAGCTGTAGGAATCGTCACGTTCCGGACGAAGCTCATGCGTTACCTCGCGTTTCGTTCAACTCGCTCACACTCGCAAACTACTCACTGTAGCAACGTGAAACTTTCATAAATGTGTTCGTTAATACCTACACTATATTTTCATATCAGTTTCATTTATGGCAATAATTTATAAACAGCATATACTGATAGTTTACGACCATGCACTTTCTGACGACGTTACGGAATTTTCGACATGCGTGGAACTTCTTTTATTTTGAAGTTAGGTGAACACGTTACGGGAATGAAATGTTCATAATACATCAAATTTTCACCCTCGCCAAACAGAAACTCTGTGAGAAACGTATAACTTGAGATAATGTCAGTAAAATAGGAAGCACTGGGATCCGCCCGCCCGTCTAGTAGTAACGCGTCTTCCGTATTAGAGCTCCTAATAATTCTGAACATGTTGTTACTGCATAACATTCATACTTGAAGATACTGATTCTGACTTCTTTTAACACATTAAATTTAATAGTTGTACACTACAAAAATGCTGTGTCTCTATGTAATATGCAATTTCAATTTTTCAGTTATATGAAAAGGATATTCTAAATATTTCAATACCGAGTGCTTTATTATGTGAGGAAATGAGAACAAGACAGTTCGTTAGCTAGTGAAGAGATCCTTGCTATCTGTCATTTTCAAGTATTCCCACATAAAATCATCATTAGATTTAGTAACTTCCGTTCTGTTACTGATGGGTTTTAAACTGTTAGGAAACGTAGTTCCTATTAGGAAATACAATGGACAAGAAGCAAAGAAATAAACATATGTGAGTGACGAAGGAATATCTGAAAATCGAATAATAAATCACTAACTTTACTCTTTTTCATTCTACAACTATATATTTCCTTGAATAACGCAACAGTTACTGGAGTTTTGCGTAGTAGCCATGTGGCAAAATACTCCCCTCTTTGCATGTTATCATTTGTCAAAATATCATTTTGATACCTCTTACCTTGTATGAGATACGCAATGATTCATTCTGGCCTTATCGCCATCGGAAATGAGTGCACTAAATAAAATAAAGTTTAGCGGTATGATTTAAAGGTAAAGATCTGCTAAGTGGAAAATAAAATTCGATCCATTAGGAAAGTTTCATCCGCAGCAACATATGGTGCAACAAGCACCAAACGGAGTATCATAGCAGCCTCTATTTTTTACTGCAAACTTTTCCTAATGTACCGCTGTCTCTTATTTCGAAGCCAATATCTTATTTCTAAACCTACGGTACCAAACTGCTTAACAAACTACTTAAACTACCGGTCCTCTTCTGTTACTAACGACAGATTCTAGGTGAGTATTTATTCCACTTTTATGTTTGTCCACCTCCCTCTTCCTTCCTTCTCCATCACCTTCTACCCCACTCTCCATCCATTCAGTTTCGTTTTCTTGCAGCACAGTCCTTATGACTACATATATCTTAAATATATATATATATATATATATATATATATATATACATGTGGCGTCTATTCCGAAAGTATATATATCTTGAAGTATGTGTCCTACAATATCATAATTTTGCACATTCGTAGAGAGTGGAATATTACGAAACTGGGAGCCAATCCTGTTGGATATGGAGTTGGTAGCATATACGTAATATATTACAACCTCATGCGTAATGTGGAGAAATTTCGTACATTTCATTGTTTTTAAGTAATATATTGCACGTACGAGTCGCACGATGGTATAATTTCGAAGGTCGTTCAGAGGTATATGTCTATACTATTAGTAAAACGTTTCGCGAATACAGTCAGTAGTGTAGAAGTAATAAAAGGTAATGTCATAACGAATGCCATAGTTTTAGTACGTTATCAGCGGATTGATGGAAAGCGATAATCTTCCTTCATCATTTGGTTGCGACTGTCAGAAATAAGTCTCAAAGTGCTTTCACAATCATGTAGTGGACGAATAAAATTTTGTCGCCGGATGGTATACTTTTTTGGGGGTCATTGTCCTCTCTGGGAGGGGCGGGGGGGGGGGGGGGGCAAAACCTTGACATAGCACTGTTTGTGCTGGTGGAGAGAGCAGCAACAGAATAGCCGTGCCCACTAAGGCGCCTTGCTACAGTGCACGCCACTGTTCGCCGTCGGGGGTTCGAGTACTCCCTCGGGCATGGGTGTATGTGTTGTCCATAGCATAATTTACTTCAAGTTAGTTTAAGTAGTTTCTAAGTCTAGGGACCAATGACCAACGTAGTCAAGTCAATTAGATTTGCAAACATTTGCACTTTTTTTCTTTTTCTGTGGACATGCTTGTGTACTCGCATGAACCTAAAGGCTACTCCAATTTCTATTCCTCACCTTGTCAAGTAATTCATCAATTAATCCGGTACTGTAGCCATTTCTACTGGGAATATATCTGGTATCATGATTTAGTTGTCAATGACGGACTGCTCTAATGTGAGGTTTATGAGCCTATGCAGAATAGAATAAAATTATGCCCTTATATACCTAGTTGGATGTTTCGACTTTGCATTGATAAACTAATCTGTAAACGTCTGTTTACTAGAAATCCAAAATGTATGCTTACCCTGTGGTTTACCATTGGTCAGATATAGAAAGTTTAGATATCTACCGGTTTCAAACTCTACCTTGAATCGTATGTTTTCTCTTCGTAACATTCATATCTCTTAAGTAGCAATCTATTTCTTCCTTGTCACCTTTAATTTTGGCAGTGATGTCATCGACATACCGTTAATAATACACAGTGTTGTACTAACGTATTTGATAGCTCTCGAAAAATTTTCTTTCTAAATTTATTGACAAAAATGTCAGCCAAAGTGCCGGAGGGGCAGTTACCCAACACCAAAGATTTTTCATGATAACTTGGCATTGAAATGAAATAATTAAAGGATAACGACAATTCCAGAGTTCAATTGTCACTGCCAAACATATTGTTTGGTGCTTGCTGGGATTAGCTTTAATTGCTTCAATAGATTCCTTAACGGGCTCGTTGGTGTAAAAATTCTCGATATCGAATGGAAAAAAAGCTTGGACTCTTCAGGAATTTCCACGTTCTTTAGTACATTATCTAGCTCTTGGCTGTTTTAACATTTAAATTTTAAAGGCTCTTTAAAAACATACATACCTCAATTTCGGTAGCTCAAATGACATCATTTCTAAGGATCGCTCGGACCTCTCTTCCAGAAGGAAGCATGAACAGTCAATTTTATTTCGTATTTCGATATGAAATCGGTTGATACGGGTTTTACAAATTTTTCAGATACTATTATCATAAATTTTTTTGGTTGTTACTGTTCATAAATAACATGTCGCGTTGCTCTTATCGGCTTTTACCACCAATGCTTTATTTATTTCAAGCTTTTCGTTGATGGCTTCCGAAATTTTAATTTTATCACCTTAAGCATTTTTTTTTTGGCGTTCTATTGTTGCAAGAGATATTTAGGTTTTTTGGGGAGAGTAATCAGGCCAACACCTGAAGAGGCTGAGCTATGCTTGCAAGAAAACCTGGGGAAAAGGTTTAGGTAAAACTGCTGGTGGCACCTAAGTTAACGATATTAACTCAGTTTGTGTCTTCATAATTTGATAGCTAAATACACTCGATTATCTGAACTAGATATTATTGATGAACACAGATAAAAAAGAAAAGTAGCGGTTAGCTCCATTTAACCCGATCAAAACAAAACAAAACAAAAATCAGTGTTACCGTATCATTTCGTATTCATACTTGTATTTTAAACATAATCTCATATTTTTTGTCTGCCTCTAGTGACATAAATAACATATTGTGTGTTGAAAGAAGTAACAAATATTAGAGATAACAAATATTAGAGATCTTTATAAAATAATTTTATCACTGGAATTTTTTCAAGATGATTAATTTCGTGTGATGATTTTATTTAGTTTCAACATAAAGTAGATAAAAAATTTATTCAGAGAAAGAAGTTTATTTATGTCGATATCGAAAGCGGAAGAGGTTGATAACTCTGACTTTGCTTGGACCTTGTACATTTTCTGGAATAGTAAACACGATTACAACTGTGTAATTTGATTTAATGCACTTACCGTCAACTGTGAAGGCAGGAAAAGGCATTTAATATCATTAAAATAATAACTCTAACGGTACTGCTTCAGAGAAAGTACGGGAGATAATTAACTGTTATTTGGAAGGTACGCAGTATAACTTCACTTTACCTGTGTAAAGGCTGTTTAAAGCAAAGGGTGAGAAATAGTAGTCACAACTGAAAATTTACTAGAGATTGTCAATCGTAAGTCATAGTATACAGATTAATCAAAGTAACAATGACAGTGATATTCAGCAAGCGATACGAATTTTATACCAAGAGCGTGAGTGTAGGCCTGATACACAGACCTTTTCTTGTTCTACAATTAAAACACCAAATCAGTTTATTATGCTTGCTCGCGCTTGATGTTCAAGTTATCTCTTTGTATGTGTCGTTGGCAGAAAGTAAATGCGTTGTCCAGAACAAGCGTTAAAACTAATTGTGTCCGGTATGCTCCTAACCTAGTGGATACCGTAAGTAAAAATTTGTGACGTTACAACTATCTACTACAAAACGACACGCAGCAGGTGCATGGTCGAGGGTGCTTTACATGAGTAATTTGACAAAATCCATAGTTGGAGGTAAGATAGATCGACAACGTCTGTGGTATATCGATAAAATGCGCGCCCTTAAGAGGCGAGGTCTGGCTATCGACACTACAAGCATTCTAAACTCTTACTCCACCATTGCTCTGAGTGCTCCTACCATGCGTGTGTAGGAAGCTTATCTTTATATATAAAAATTAATACCTTTTCTCATTGGTCTCGCCATGAACTGGGAGAGGGTCGCCCGATTTGGGTCATCTTTTCTTTGTTGTGTCCTTAATTCTCAGGATAAGGTTTCTATGTTATGAAATTTTTGGGACATGTAGGGATATTGTGACAAAAAGTGAAATTCCTTTTTTTAAATGTGCCCATTGTTTCTATTGCATGAAGATTTATTCTTTTGTTCCGATTTTGATTATGTATTGCACCACGTTACTGATCGCACGGCCTCCAGAGTCGGAGGTTCGAATCCTCCCTCGGACATGGATGCGTGTGTTGTCCTCAGGTTAGTTTAACTTAGTTTAAGTAGTTTGTAAGAGTAGGGACTAATGACCAAGGTAGTTTGGTCCCGTAGGATTACAAACATTTGAACATTTTAAGTATTGCACACTATATCTTCAAAACAAGAGAAATCTCACTGTCCACATAAAATTTCATATGGTGCATGACGGAGGATACATTAGTCACTAATCGATAGTTGGTGGTATGATAGGTCGACAGCATGTGAGGTATAGCGGTCAAATGCATGCCCCGCAGAAGCGAGTTATAGCGATCAACACTAACAGCACTTTTGCCAGAATATAGAAGCCATGCATGTAAAGGAAGCTTATTTTTATATATTCATATGTTAAGATCGCGTGCTGGATATTTTACTTCAGATAACCGAATTCGACAGTCATGGTTATCATCATCAGATCTGCAACATATAAACAATATTTTGTACTATGATTGTTATAGAATTATTACATTGCAATTCAACAATATATATAAAAGTCGAACATATAAATATACTTTCCTTACCTCTAAATTTAAAAAAAATAGCACGTCTTATGAGACGGTTCATAATGTTTATGTTGTAAAAGTTACATATTATAAATGTAATGTGCTAAGTACACATAAAGGAGATGTCTCGTAATTAAAAATCATATGTCGTAGCTCCTCACTTTTAAAAACAATTACGCAATACATTATCTATTCCCTTCTTCGCACTGTATGTGGAAGTAACTGTATACAGGCTCAGCATGTGTATAATGACAATCAAAGTTGTTGCTATGTACAAAGGCTGACATTAATATCGATATATAAGACATGCAAACATCATCATTTAAAAATGAATCCCCTTTTTCCTGGTCTCGCCATAACTTGAGAACGGATCGACCAATATGGCTCAAACTTTTTTATTTTCGTAATTTTCAGGTCAAGGTTTTCATGTATTAAAGTTTTCGAAAAAACTACTGGAAAATTGTAAAATTTGAGAAAAACTAAAAGTTCGGTTTTCAATGTAACCGCGCGTTTCTAATGCAGACAAATCTATAGTTCGGTCCCGATCTTGGTATAATTTTTTTGCACATCACGTTTAAAACGAAAGAAAGCTCAATGTTTAGATAAATTTTGTATGTTGCGTGGCAATGAACACCTTGCAGAAATCTTTGTCTCTGTTTCACTGATCACTACGAAATTTAACGTATATGAGTTATCCTAGATAGGTGTAGGAGGGGGGGGGGGGAGGTGAACTAAGAAAGCGGGAGGAAAGAGGGAAAGGGAAAGAAATGGGCAGATACAGGGAGAGGTGAAAATAAAGAGGGAGATGGGTGTAGAGAGCGTAGAAGGCGGAAGATGGACTACAATAGTATAGAATAAACAAAAACCCGCGCAACGCTGCGATTTCAGCTAGTTGTCTGATATTTTACACCGCCAGAAAAAAATAATTTATTGGACTACGTGTAACGAATCATAGATTATCGCCATTAGTTCTGACTTTGTCTGCATTCCGACAAAAATAGAATAAACGCAAAAAGCCTTGACAAACAAAGCGCTATTATTTTCATATCTCTGCACAAAGGGGAGAGGATAACTCCAACGTTTGTAACAGCGCTCCAATAGTTAGAAATCGTTGAAATGGTTCGACGAATGCAAATACACGATGCAGCACGCGCCATTCTTTTTATTGCAGAAACGACCATAACCATTTAGTCTGCTGACTGCGCAGACAAAAACGGAACGATAATTAATTGCGTGGAAGTAGCAGGCGTCCATTGTTCTGACCTGCAAAGGGCGGAGCGGCAAACGGATTTTTTCGCTGCGTCGACATGACAGGGAGACAGTTATGTGAAATGGCTCTTCTGCGTCGACGACGTCAAGTTTTTAAGCCGCCAAACGGGTGAGCGAAATTATAAATGTGTGTATGCTACACGTCGTTTCCGATCAGTCAAGGGAAAAAGGTGTAACATACATAGCGTCACCAGCAATATGAATATACAAAAACAAATAATGCAAATAGTTAAGCCGAAAAAAAGAAATAAATTTGGAGATGTGATTAAAACAATAACGTTTCGCACAACAGGGAAACCACATTTGGAGAACAATGCCTCGCAGCCGAGGGATATACATGGCGTGTTTTTTTAGTAGGTACCGTTTTGAAATTAAAAAAAAGGACGTGCTAAGATATCTCAACAATTTTATTTTTACATGAAAGCCTGTACCTCAATCTACTTTTCTACATAATTTCCGTCAATATTATAGCAATTTTTGAATACCCTCCTCATATAAGTCTGCCGCCTGACTTGTTAACCACTGCATCACTACTGTTTTGACTTCGTCATCGTCTTGCTCGATCACAATGTCATATAAAATACTACTAGGAACATTAGGAAAGTCATCCAGCAAGGAGGAAATCGTAAAACGTCTGTTTTCTGTCATATTATTGTCCACTTCCTGCACCAAACATTCATTAACGATCGAAGGACGCCCACTCCGTTGTTCATCAAGCACATTTGTGCGGCCATCTTTAAATGTTCTCACCCACTTTCTTACCATTCCATCACTCATAACGTTTCTCCGTAAACTGCATAGATCTCACGATGAATACCGATAGCTTTTAGGCCTTTAGCACTAAGAAATCTTATAACAGCCCGTACTTCACAGTCGGTGGGACTCACGATTATCGGAGGCATCATAAACACTCAGTACACAACGCAAAGAAGGAAGAATCAGACTGTAATGGCGTCAGTGCGTAGACAACAGATGTAGGTACCCAGTGCGCATAAAATTATTGAGATATCTTAGCACGTCTTCTTAATTAATTTCAAAACTTTACTGATTTCAAAAATATGCCTCGTTTTTACTTTACAGGCAAATGAAGATTTCAGTAGGGGTTTCTGTAATTTCTACCACGACAGATACCGCCACCTAGTGGCGATTAGTTGAAGTAGTAGGCACTTGCTATGCGAGTGCCTGACAATTCTGGCAGCCATTTTGAGCAAACCATTCGGAGTGAATACATCCAAACGTGTTTTCGTCTGTGCTGATATAATTTTTCGTCATTTTCAGACGTGAAGAGGTAAGAGAAATAATTGTTGCTCATTCTCTTAAGTATTATCAATGAGAAAACAGCTTGTTTAGCAATAAATTAATGCATGAATATATCCTTGGTGCTATAATATTAACCTAACCTTAAAATGGTCCCTGGGGGCAAGACGGGGTACCTAGTGGCAGGGCAAGATGAGGTACCCCATCTTGCCCTCCCACTAGGTACCTCGTCTTGCCCCACATGACATAACATAAGCTTCAACCATGTTGACTGCCATAAACGGTTAAAAAAATAGGAATTGGCCCTTTCGAACCAAATGCCCGAGGGGGGATTCGAACCCCCGACCTTAGTGGACGTGCAGACCGTGACTGAAGCGCCTCAGTCCCCCCGGCCACCGCGGCCGGCCTTCTTCAGCGTACCGCTATTAAAGGACTGTTAATCGAATAAAACTCCACTCGTCTTCACAGTGTGAAAAAACGTTTAAGAAACACCGAAACGAATGCAGGAACCGTATGATATAGCACTCTCCTAAATAATGCAGTAGCGTTACCATATGAAGAAATATGAACTATGGACCTATGTAGTTGGGCTGCCACAACGATACGTTATTTTGTACACTACAAAGTAACTGCGTCGTCTACTGTCTCTTTCGTGTGAAAGAGTACAGTAAGTCCTGCTTTCATAATAACATACAATGTCCTTGCTCGTAACTTCAGTTTTGAGTCAGATATGCAGGGTGTCACATTTAACCTAACAAATCAAAATGACACGAAAAATACTCATCGTACACAAAAATGTCACACACACACAAAATGAATATCTCCAAGGAGGACACCTACATGACCTGAAATCAGTCCAACACACGCACAACATGAAGGGGTTGTGTGGCTGCAAATTTGAAATCTTAAATGGCAACCCGCAGTTTAACTGCAGACTGTAATTCCTTGTCAAAACGTACATAGGGTTTACTCGACATATTATTTTCTGTTCATAGTAGATAGCGCTGGAAAGGATATAAAATGCAGAATGGCAATGGGAAGAAAAGCATTTTTGAAAAAGAGAAATTTGCTAACATTGAATATTAATTTAAGGGTAAAGAAGTCTTTCCTGAAGGCATTTGTGTGGAGTGTTGCCTTGTACGGAAGTGAAACATGGACGATAAGCAGTGCGGACAGGAAGAGAATAGAGGCTTTTGAAATATGGTGCTACAGAAGAATGCTGAAGATTAGGTGGGTAGATTGCATAACTAACGAAGAGGTACTGAACAGAATTGGTGAGAAAATGAATTTTTGGCATACCCTGACTAAAAGAAGGGATCGCTTGGTAGGACACATTCTTAGACATCGGGGAATCGTAAATTTAGCATTGGAGGGAAGTGTGTGGGGTAAAAATCGCAGAGGGAGACCAAGAGACGCGTATAGTAAGCAGATTCAAGTGGATGTGGGTTGCCGTTCTTATGAGGAGATGAAAAGGCTTGCTCAGGATAGAGTAGGGTGGAGAGCTGCATCAAACCAGTCTCCGGACTGAAGACCATAACAACAACAACAACAGCGCTGGAATCGGTTAAATATGTGGTATAATACGTTCCGAAACATTACAAGGTAATGAAGACGGTGAAACGTCCTTTTTAAGTAATGTAAGATATTGTACGAAGGGATGATGAAACAGGAGATACTATATTGAGAGAAGAATGTGAAAGAGCACAGAAAGATCTCAGTCGAAACAACGCACCTGGAAGGGACGACATTACCTCAGAAATTCTGAAGTCTCTGGGATAGCCAGCCATGACAATTTCACCTGGTGCGTAAGATATATGAGACAGGGACAATACCCTCATACTTTAAGAAAAATTAATAATCCCTATTCCAACGAAAGTAGGTGCAGGCAGGTGTGAATATTACAGAACCATCAGTACATCTAAATCTACATACATACTCCGCAATTCACCATAAGGTGCGTGGCGGAGGGTACACTGTACCACTACTAGGCATTTCCTTTCCTATTCCACTCCCAAATTGAACGAGGAAAAAGAGAATGCCTATAAGCCTCCGTACGAGCCCTAATTTCTCTTATCTTGTATTTGTGATCTTTACGCGAAATGTAAGTAGGCGGCAGCAAGATCGTACTACACTCAGCTTCAAATTCCGGCCCTCTAAATTTACTTAACAGAAATTCACGAAAAGAACGTCGTCTTTCTTCCAGCGATCCCCAATTGAGTTGCCGGAGCATTTCCGTGACACTCGCGCATTGGTCGAACCTACCGGTAACAAATCTAGCTGCTCGCCTCTGAACCGCCTCTATGTCTTCCTTCAAACCGATCTGTTGCGGGTCCCAAATACTTGAGCAATACTCAAGACGTGGTCGTACAAGCGTTTTACACGCGGTCTCCTTTACAGATGAAGTACATCTTCCCAAAATTCTCCCAATAAACCGAAGTCGGCTGTCTGCCTTACTCACAACTGTCCTTACATGCTCGTTCCATTTCATATTGCTCTGCAATGTTACGCCTAGATATTTGAACGACGCGACCGCATCAAGAAGCTCACTACTGACGCTGTATTCGAACATTATAGGATGGTTTTTTTCTACTCATGCGCATCACCTTACATTTTTCTACATTGAGAGCTAGCTGCCATTCTTCGCACCAACTAGAAATTTTGTCTAAGTCAACCTGTATGCTATTACAGTCAGTTACAGACGACACCCTCCCATACACCACAGCATCATCAGCAAACAGCCGCAAATTACAACTTACTCTGTCCATTAGATCATTTATATAGATAGAAAATAATAGCGGTCCTATCACACTCCCCTGGGGCACGCCTGACGATACACTCGTCTCTGATGAACACTCGCCGTCGAGAACAGCGTACTGCGTTCTATTACTTAGGAAGTCTTCCAGCCAGTCACAAATCTGTGAACCTATTCCATAAGCTCGTATCTTCGTTAGCAGTCTGCAATGTGGCACCGTGTCGAACGCCTCTTTGAAGTCGAGAAAAACACAATCCGCCTGTTGCCCTTCGTCCATGGCTCGCAAGATGTCATGTGAGAAAAGGGCAAGCTGAGTTTCACATGAACGATGTTTCCTAAACCCGTGATGATTCATGGAAAGAAGCTTTTCCGTTTCAAGGAAATTTACTATATTCGAACTGAGAATATGCTCCAAAATTCTACATGAAACCGATGTCAACGATATTGGCCTGTAATTGTATGGGTCAGTTCTCTTTCCTTTCTTATACACGGGAGTCACCTGCGCTTTTTTTCCAATCACTAGGAACTTTGCGCTGAATTAAAGATTCGCTATGAATGCAAGCTAAGTAGGGGGCCAATGCCGCAGAATAGTCTTTGTAAAACCGAACTGGTATTCCATCCGGACCAGCAGACTTTTTCGTATTTAGCTCTCTCAGCTGCTTCTCTACACCGGGAATGCCTATTGCTATGTCCCACATTTCGGAATTAGTACGTTGATCAAATGATGATATATTTGTGCGGTCCTCCTGCGTGAAAGATTTCTTAAAGGTTAAATTTAGAACTTCCGCTTTCCGTTTGCTTTCTTCTATTATTGCCCCGGAATGATCAACTAGTGACTGGACAGTGGGCTTTGACCCGCTTATCGATTTTACATAGGACCAGAATTTTTTCGGGTTCTCGGAAAGATCTTTTGCTAAGGTATGACTGTGATAATTATTGTATGCTTCACGCATCGATCTTTTTATAGACGCACGAATCTCTACTAACTTTTGCCTGTCATCATTTGCGTGTTCTTTTTTGAATCGAGAGTGCAACAGCTTTTGCTTTCTCAGCAGCTTTCTAACATTATTATTATACCACGGTGGATCTTTTCCATCCTTAATCGTCTTTACTGGCACATATTTCTCTAACCCTTTATTAACAATGCACTTAAATTTAGTCCACAATTCCTCTACATCCATAGTCCCATGACAATAAGTCATGGTTGCAAAATTTTAACACGAATTATTTACAGAAGGATGGAAAAGCTGGTAGAAGATGACCTTGGGGAAGACCAGTTTGGATTCAGGAAAAATGTAGGAACACGAATACTCACCTTACGGCTTATCTTAGAAGATAGACTAAGGAAAGGCAAACCTACATTTCTAGCTTTTGTAGATTTGGAGAAAGTTTTGACAATGTTGATTGGAATACACTCTTTCAAATTCTGAAATCAGCAGGAGTAAAATATAGGTAACAGAAGGTTATTTACAACTTGTACAAATATCAGACAGCAGTTATCAGAGTTAAAGGGCATGGAAGGGATGATGACGTTGGGAAGGATGAAATACAGGATTGTAGCCTTTCTCCAGTGTTGTTCAATTTCTACACAGAGCAAGCTGTGAAGGAAAACAAGGAGAAATTTGGAGAAGGAAAAATAAAATAAAATAAAAACTTGCGTTTTTCTGATGACATTGTAATTCTGTCAGAAGCAAAGGACCTGCAGGAGCAATTGAACTGAATGGACAGTGTGTTGAAAGGAGCATATGAGATGAACATTCATCTACATACATATTCCGCAATTCACCGTAAGGTGCATGCCGGAGGGTACAATGTACCACTACTTGGCAATTCCTTTCCAATTCCACTCCCAAATAGAACGAGGAAAAAAGGAATGCCTATATGCCTCCGTACGAGCCTTAATTTCTATTGTCTTGTCTTTGTCATCACTACGCAAAATGTAAGTAGGCGGCAGCAAGATCGTACTACACTCAGCTTCAAATTCCGGCCCTCTAAATTTCCTCAACAGAAATTCACGAAAAGAACGTCGTCTTTCCTCCAGCGATCCCCAATTGAGGTGCCGGAGCATTAACAAGAGAAAAACAAGGGTAATGAAATGCAGTCTTAGGAAAATCAGGTGATGCTGAAGGAATTAGATTAGGTAACGAAACAATAAAGGAGGTAGATGAGTTTTGTTACTTGGACAATAAAATCACATGCGATGGGCGCAGTACAGAGGATATAAAATGAAGTATGACAAGGGGAAGAAAAGCGTTCTTCAAAAAGAGAAATCTGTTAACATCGAATATTAATTTAAGCATAATGAAGTCCTTTCTGAAGGTATTTGTGTGGAGTCTTGCCTTGTATGGGAGTGAAACATGGACGTTAAACAGAGAGGACAGGTAGGAGACAGTGGCTTTTGAAATATGGTGCTACAGAAGAATGCTGAAGATTAGGTGGGTGGATCGCGTAACTAATGAAGCAGGACTGATCAGAATTGGAGAGAAAAGGAATTTCTGACATACCTTGACTAAAAGAAGGAATCGTTTGGTAGGACACATTCTTTGACATCGAGGAATTGTGAATTTAGCGTTGGTGAGAAGTGTGTAGGATAAAAACAGTAGAGGGAGATCAAGAGATGAATATAGTGAACATATTCAAATGGATTTAGGTTGTCGTTCTTAATGAGGAGATAAAGAGGCTTTATCAAGATAGAGTAGGGTGGAGAGCTGCATCAAACAAATCTCTGGACTGAAGACCGCAACAACAACAACAAGATAAGACGCTCAAAGGTTCTCTATTTAAAATCCTTCTAGCGGCGGGGCGCTGATGGATTTGATAAATTAGTAACTAGAGGCGGTGAATAGTCCTATAATTTCTAGAAAAACAAGCAACAGAGAAACTTATTGCAGCCCAGTTGAAACAGTAGCACAGGTTAGAGCATCCACGAATGTTGTCAGCGTATTTGTATTCGCGGTATTGTGTGGCACATGACAGGGCAATAGGGCAGCGCTGCAACGCCCACATGCAACACTGCAGCTCATGAGATAACAGGTTGTGCAGTGCGGTCGGGCTTCAGTTCGCTTTACGAACTCTACGCTGAACGTAGGGGTGTGCGCTTCACTGATATCGTTAGGTACGTTTCTTAAGACTCATCGAACACGTGTTTCTTTATATTTTATCTAAAGCGTTATTTCTCGAGAGTGACCAGAAACCAAAGTTGTGGATTTGTATTTAAGACTAGTCGATCCGGCAATGCTTCGCAATTGCTATTATGTAAGTACTCTTGCTTTGAACGTCTAATGTGCAAAATTTTATCGCAATCATATGAATGATATTCATATTTCATTTAAAAATCTCTCTTTATTTTTTCTGAATTTTCCAATTTTCCGGGAAACTTTTCCGAATTTTTATCTCACAAGAACGTTACTCCTGCTTTGAACTTCAAATATGCAAATTTTTTTCGCAATCAGACAAACTATATTGATAACCCATTGAAGATAGCTCTTTCAGTTCTCGCGAATTTTCAAACTTTCCGGGTAACTTTCCGAAGTTTTTAGTTCATAAGAAAGTTGAACGTCAAATGATCAAAATTTTATCGCAATCGGATGAACGGTTCTCAATGTATAGTGTCGAGTACATTTAGAAACACCTTGAAAAATGATCTTGGTTCGAATTTTGCGACTTTCCTTTTGAACTGTCCCAATTTTTTTTTCACTGAAAACGTTTCCAAGACCATAAAAAGAAAAAGAAAATGAGGATTACCCCATCCCGTCGTAAGAATAGTTAATTGTAGTGCTGAATTCAATCAAAAACACATTGAAAAAAGCACATTCAGTTTTTCTCAAATTTTCCAATTTCCAGTAGATTTTCCAAAAGCCTTTATTTCATACAAACCTTGTCCTGTCAAGCCGTACTCAAGTGATACTCTGACAAGCATGTGGCAATTGAATTTTATTCATAGAAAGGAACAGCTTTCGGGTTTTCCTAAATGTTCCTACTTTCCGGGTGACTTTTCTAAATTTTTATTTGATGTGAACCTTCCTCTTGCTTCCAACATGAAATTTACAAAATTGTATCGCAATTGGACGAACGGTATTGATAGCTCACTCGAAAAAACTGTTTCAGTTTTTCCCGATTTTCCTGTTTTCCGGATCACCGTTTAAACCATCCCTGTACTTACACAAATATGTCAAGACTAAAATTAGCCAAATCGGTTCAGCCGTTCTCGAGTTTTAGCGAGACTAACGAACAGCAATTCATTTCTATGAATATAGATTTCGAAGCTGTCCCTCTCTCCCTGAGGAACTGGTCGTTTGATTCCAGGTCCGGTAGACGAAACCCCCGGAGATATTCGTTTTGTATACGATGTGTAGGTTTAGAGTCATTTCGATTATGTATGTTACATGGGACACCCCGTAACAGTGGACTACGTAACAGCAATGGACATTCTGAGCTATTTGTTTCTCAATGCACTTTGTACATTCTTCCTACACTGTTCCTTTCTAATAATTAAACTAGTCATTTTTGTTTTTGTTCGGATTAACGTATAGGATGGTATGAGTGTTCTCCCCTCAGGTTGCTGACTTAGAGTTCGTAGACACTATGTGAGCAATTTTTGCCAACTTGTAAATTGTTTAAGAGGAGTCAGAGCATGTATGATGATGGTCAAAGGTAATGGAGCAGTTGCGGTGCTGGGTCAGTGTTGATCAGGGTGGCTAACCGCTCCACACCCATCGTCAGGAGAAGCCGAAGTGGCAGATTTAGTGGGCCACGTTCTAAAATTTGTCTGCTGTCTTCGACGACACGGCCGAGGTTCATTGACGGAGTTCCGTAATTTTATAGTATGCTATTGAAATATTTAACTTTATATTTACACTAATAAACTCTTTTCTTACTTTTCTTACGACAATGCATGTGGAATAAGGCAATGTACTTTTATATTGGTCATTGAAGGAATTTTGGAATGTTAGTGGGACCAATGTTATCGACCGTGGTGCAGTGGACTGAACAAAGGAAATAAGCTGAGGTTAGGTTTTCTTCGTGTGAGCGACTTATAACACAGCTCTAGTACCAATTATGCTTGCGTTTTACGATTCTATGGTTTTCCACCAGAGCATGACGAGATTCGACATAAAACTTGAAATAATGGTGTTTGATAACTGCTTTAACACTAGGAATATCAGTAGGATAAATGTTAATGATATATTTTAGTAAATAAAGTAATGCACTATAATAGAAAATATTAGCTTAAGAAATTTGTCTCACACAGGAGCGTCCAGCAGTGAGTGGAAAAAGCTACTGATTTGAGGATTCTTGTATGGAATTGCCGTTCCTGTGTTTAAATTCAGCACAATTGCGCGAGTGTGAATTTATGACCAATTCAATGGCGCGTGAAGGCCGATCAAGGCAGCACAGGCCTGTAATCTTGGTGGCGGTTGCTAGGCTTGACAAAATCGAAAGTGAAATAAGTCTGTATGTGACCTAGATCAGGAATGATGCTGCAGGTCGTACGAAATGGCGTAATGGAAGATAAGCCTTTATAAACGTAGCAATAACCCTGAACTGTGAATTATGTTGCGGGTTCCACATAATGACAAAGTAAATTCCTAAGAACGCACTCTGCCGTGTCAGTCAGTGTTAGCTTAAAACGTGTTTTTTTGAGCCCTGTAGTAGAATTTGTGCATCGGTATGAGTGGCTGATAAGGACAGTTCCTTTTCTCTCGAGTTCAATAAGTGAGGGAAATTAAATTACTTGTTACTTGAATAATGGTCAAAACGTTGTTGTGATGCCTCGTGTAAGTAGGAGAAATGCGTACCATCACGTTTCCGACTTTGATAAATGTTAGACTGTAGCCTATCACGACATTGCTGCCCGCGTTGGTCGCGATCCAATGACTTTTAGCAGGAGGAAGACAATACGGAACGCCATGGTGGGTCCCAAAGGCATCGTACCACTAGCAGTCGAGATGACAGGCATCTTATCCGAATGGCTGTAATGGATCGTGCAGCCACGTCTCGATCCCTGAGTCAACAAATGGGGACGTTTGCAAGACAACAACCATCTGCACGAACAGTTCGACGACGTTTGGAACAGCATGGAGTATCAGCTCGGAGACCATGGCTGCGGTTACCCTTGACGCTGCATCACAGACAGGATCGGCTACGATGGTGTACACAACGACGAACCTGGGTGCACGAATGGCAAAACGTAATTTTTTCGGATGAATCCAGGTTCTGTTTACAACATCATGATGGTCGCATCCGTGTTTGGCGACTTCGCGGTGAACGGTCATTGGAAGCGTGTATTCGAGATCGCCATACTGGCGCATTACCAGGCGTGATGGCATGGGGTGTCATTGGTTACACGTCTCGTTCACCTCTTGTTCGCATCGACGGCACATTGAAAAGTGGCCGTTACATTTCAGATGTGTTACGACGCGTGGCTCTATCCTTCAAAAAAATGTTCAAATGTTTGTATAGCTTATGGGACTTAACTAGGGGTCAAACTTACAAACTACTTATGAACTAGCTAACACTAAGGACGGCACAAATATCCATGCCCGAGTGGGGATCCGAACTCCCGACCGTAGGCCGTGCAGACCGTGACTGACGCGCCGCAGTTCCGTCGGCCACCGCAGCCGGCGCTCTACCATCTACCCTTCATAATGTACGACCCCATGTTTCAGTTCCTGTACGAATCTTTGTGGATACGAAAAATGTTCGACTGCTGCCCTAGCCAGCACATTCTCCAGATCTCTCACCATTTGAAAACGTCTGGTCAATGGTGGCCGAGCAACTGGCTCTTCACAATACGCCAGTCACTACTCTTGATGAACTGTGGTATCGTATTTAAGCTGCATGAGCATCTGTACCTGTACATGACATCCAAGCTCTGTTTGGCTCAATGCCTAGGCGTATCAAAGTTGTTATAGCGGACAGAGGTGGTTGTCCTTACTGTTTTCTCAGGATCTATGCACCCATATTGCGTGACAATGTAATCACATGTCAGTTCTAGTATAGTATATTTGTCCAATGAGTACCTAGTTATCATCTACATCTCTTCTTGATGTAGCAATTTTAATGGCCAGTGGTGTAAATTTATGATTCCAATAGTAGTAACTTGTTCCACATTGGAGGATAGAAATGCCTATATGTCTCCGAAGGTTTTTGGGGTGTAAGGAAAACGGGAAAGGAAGATGCGCCACATGGTTCGATGCGGTGGATGATGTGAGAACATTGGCTTACTGTTTATGGTGTTAACATAGAGTGCAGCTCCGTAGTCGTTGTGTACGCCGTTCATCTTTTTCCACCCTCAAATTTGTGTCCCCAATCCTTCATCCTGTGATAAGCTGAAAACCATTGGTTAAATAATTTCAAACATGATAACAGAAATAAATGCGACGTGGAACATATAGTTGAGTGGCTTAAGGATTATGGTTTCCACGATAATGTTAGTAATTCGCGATATCAGTAGTGCTTTGTGCTAACACCGTAAATGGTAAGTGATCAAGTAATTTATATCGGGGTTCAACCGAGTTGATTAAATACTTAAACATCGTGAAATCCGAGTCACGTGATGGGCTTCAATTTCTACAGTTATCCACCAGGCAAGGAGTACCATAGTGCTCCACATCTCCAACCGGGGGTAATGAGGAAATGTCAGACATATACAAGAGAAGTGGGTCTAAAACTAATTAGAAAAATCAGTAAAAATAAACAGTGAAAAAAAAGCAAATAAATATATAGAAACGGCAGTACTTCCCTCTCACTTGTGCTACGCCTTCCTGATCGTGTCACTAAAACAAACATCCAACCTACTGACCAGAGCAGATTTTTAAATAGAATAGTTACGTTTTCTTTGTACATATAAATGCCCATTATCTGAAGGTCAGAAGAGAGACTGAGCGACCGAAAAACGTGCCGAAAGTGACGTAGTCGATGGCGACCGAGATGTCTCTAATTGTTTTTATTACATCTTCCATATTTGGCTTTTTCTCTTTGAGACCGCCTATGATTTGAAAACGACCCACGTCATCGATCACATGACGGAAAATCAAATTATTTAGCCATGTAATTTTGCTGAGCCCTCTTTGTGGCCTGATTGCATTTTGATCGAGACTCTTTACAGATTCAAGGATTTTCGTCCCGTTTCGCATTTCAAACGCAACACCGTTGGATTTGGTGGAATGTGCATCAACGAGAACGAAGCATCGTCATCTTTTTCTTGAATCTACTTACCGTAAACCGCTGAAATTTGATCCAAAAAGAATGGAAGAGAAAAGGATTGCTACATCACATGACGGGATTCGAGATATAATGTGCGAATTAAACCATGATCGATGGTTAACGAGTTCTACTGGCTTCAATATACATAGCTCCAGGCATGCCTTTAAGATCAATTAGACATTTATTCGAATTCAACGGCTTGTCGCGGTGGAGTCCTCCCTCGGGAATGAATGAATTTATTTGTTCTTAGCATGATTTAGATTAAGTAGATTTTGAGCCTAGGGACTGATAAATAGTGTTGCAAAGTACAATAATCTACAAACATTTGAAGATTCGATTTTAAACGGCCTCTGTTTCTCGAGTCTTAAATTTTTAAATGATGTGACAGCAATGCCGAAACAACATTTCACAATCTTTTACAGCTCTGAAAGGCTTTATTGACGTACTTTATTTTTGTATTAAACCACGCTGAAACTAGCTGCCAAAACACATTAAAATTGTTGCAGATTACAAATTTGCTTGTTATAACAACGATTTGTCTTGCAATTTTACAGATTAAGGAACTAGAAACAGACCGCTGCTATGGTTTACTCGCCATTCGAATTTGATGAGTTACAACTCACATACGAGGTAAGAACTTAAATAGTGGCAAGTATTTATTTAGAACCGATACAAAAGCGTCACATGTTTGCACCTGTTCAAAGTAGTCACATGCGTTGAGTAGAATCCGTTTCCAGCAATCTGGAAGAAGGTATTCCTGAATGGACAATCTAGCAGATGGAGAACGCAAAAAAACGGCCTCCCTGAGGGCTCTGTTCTGGCTCTGCGGCGCATTGCCAAATATGGTACTGAATGCTGAACATTAGATGGGTAGATTTCTTACTAATGAGGAGGTACTGTACACAATTTGTAAGTAAAAATATTTCTGGCACATCTTGATTAATAGAAGGGATGGATTGTATGTGGGTTGCCGTTTGTTTCGGAGATGAACAAAGTTGCAGACGACAGCGTATCGTGGAGAGTGTGACAGTTCTTATATGCATCTCGTATGTGGACAAGACCAATTCTTTTACGAATTTGCATATTGTGTAGGAGTCAGTAGAAGCTTCTCTGCTATTGACTTACAATGGTTTAGCGGTACGGTAGCCGCATGAGAGGTAGAGCTTATGACGGTGCAGTAGAAGCCGACAGTGCCATACGGCGATGGTCGAGAGCAGTGGGATGGGAAAATGTCATGCCATGAGAATAGCCGTTCCCGGCGCGAATAAAACGCGGCGGTATACTGCCATATAGACTCCAGGAGAATTCAGTCGATCATGAGCTCTGTCTTATGGTTATTAATGTCAAAAAATTGTATGAACACATGAATAACAGTGTCCACTCCGAAGGGACGCGGAAAGGTACGATCTCAAACGATGTTGGGGCGAGGTCTCCGCTGCGTGGCAGTTTCGGCAGTCGGCGAAACGACCTCAACCGAGACTGTTCTGTTCTGTTCTCAGCATACTCTCTATTTTTCTTTTTAGTCAAATTATTGTAGGTAAAAAGTGCAATATTTATTCTTGTTGATATAATGTCTTCAGCAAAAATCACCGTAACTGGCATTCCAGAATTTATTTATTAGTAAAGTAGGTATAAGTAAGGGCGAATGTAAACTGACTTTTGTGTTAATTTGGAATGGAACTATGTAAAACAAACTCGTTTATTGTTTCGTGATGGTTTGGCAGATAAATGACCTACTGTGTACGTTGTTTTCATACGTAAATAAGGGATTTAATAATGTGAAAAAATTGTAAAATTCAAGGGCTGCATTCAGTTTGGCGCATTCAGGTGCTAACAGTTTATCTCTCTGGATTCTTTTCCTAGTCACTATGAAATAGTGGTGCCACCCATTATAAACCGTTTTATTTGAAGCTACACATTTGCATTTTTCAGATTTTGGAGCGTATTAGAAATTTCGATGGTATTTTTCCGCTCTTCAGATACAAAGGACTTTAATGGTAGTAGAAATTCTTCTAAAAACACAGACAAGTGTAATTTTGTATATCGGGAAAGCTTTCTTGAAAATTTATCAGATTCTGCGTAGCAATTTTACAGGGCATAAAGAAGGAATTGATTGAGTAGGGTACAACGCGACATAGAACATCTTATTTTAGGTTGTGAGGGATTATCAAACTTTACGTGACATGAAACTTCCTGGCAGATTAAAATTGTGTGCCGGAACCGGGTCTCGAATCTGGGACCTTTGCCTTTCGCGGGCAAGCGCTCTACCGACTGAGCTACCCCGACACGACTCACGATGCCGCCTCACAACTTTACTTCCGCCACTACCTCGCCTCCTACTTTCCAAACTTCACAGAAGCTCTCTTGCAAACACGCAAGACTAGCACTCCTGGAAGAAAGGATATGGTGAAGACATGGCTTAGCCACAGCCTAAGGGATGTTTCCAGAATGAAACTTTCACTCTGCAGCGGAGTGTGCGCTGATATGAAACTTCCTGGCAGATTAAAATTGTGTGCCGGAACCGGGACTCGAACCTGGGACCTTTGCCTTTCGCGGGCAAGCGCTCTACCGACTGAGCTACCCCGACACGACTCACGATGCCGCCTCACAACTTTACTTCCGCCAGTACCTCGCCTCCTACTTTCCAAACTTCACAGAAGCTCTCTTGCAAACACGCAAGACTAGCACTCCTGGAAGAAAGGATATGGTGAAGACATGGCTTAGCCACAGCCTAAGGGATGTTTCCAGAATGAAACTTTCACTCTGCAGCGGAGTGTGCGCTGATATGAAACTTCCTGGCAGATTAAAATTGTGTGCCGGAACCGGGACTCGAACCTGGGACCTTTGCCTTTCGCGGGCAAGCGCTCTACCGACTGAGCTACTCCGACACGACTCACGATGCCGCCTCACAACTTTACTTCCGCCACTACCTCGCCTCCTACTTTCCAAACTTCACAGAAGCTCTCTTGCAAACACGCAAGACTAGCACTCCTGGAAGAAAGCATATGGTGGAGACATGGCTTAGCCACAGCCTAAGGGATGTTTCCAGAATGAAACTTTCACTCTGCAGCGGAGTGTGCGCTGATATGAAACTTCCTGGCAGATTAAAATTGTGTGCCGGAACCGGGACTCGAACCTGGGACCTTTGCCTTTCGCGGGCAAGCGCTCTACCGACTGAGCTACCCCGACACGACTCACGATGCCGCCTCACAACTTTACTTCCGCCAGTACCTCGCCTCCTACTTTCCAAACTTCACAGAAGCTCTCTTGCAAACACGCAAGACTAGCACTCCTGGAAGAAAGGATATGGTGGAGACATGGCTTACGTGACATATTTAATGGCTGTTTGATTGTGACACGTAATTGGGCGACCTTTTAGGACCCGCTGTTTTTTTCAATCTCTGCATTGTTGATCAGTACATTGTTTGAGTGTAACACAGGTACACCTGATACAGTACTGTTCGTACACGGTAAGTTGACGTATCGTGAGCTGGCTGTTGGCAGCTTCAGGAGGCGTGTACCATGGCTGACAGAGGACGAGGGCTAACCTCCTTGGCGAGGGGCACTAAGCGGAATGCAGCATCTCTGGGCTGTAAACGTTACCCCGAACAATGTTCGCAGTAATACTTCTTGAACAGGGGCAGCGTAACATTGGCAGAGCTACGAAGTAAATGAAAGTTCTTCAAGTAGTGTAGATGCTTTTTGTTCCAGGCGGCACCAACTAAAATCGTCTTCCTTGTCGAATTACAGTTTTACGCGACAGTCTACAAGTACTGTAACTATTAAAACTACTGTACCTACTTTGGTACATTGATACTACCGTGAGAGACAAAGATAGAAAAAGATATATCGGCATACGCAATTTTTTCTTTACAAATGAAGTAGTGAAGAGGAAGCCCTTCAACCAACACAACCACAGAAGACACCGACTATTTCATCCTCGGCAACAACTGCAGTTGCGTCTACCTGTTACGTGTTTCAGGAATGAGATATAGGTCAACTGCTCTTCTGCCTACTGCCAAATCTTACTATCTACAATCAGGCACTGGTTTGCTCGAGGGTAGGGGTGAGGAGCGACACTATCAAGTTTCTGCCCCCGGTAGGAAATATCAGATGTGCAGCACTGTCTGTAAAGTTCGGTGTGAAGTTTTGACATGATCTGTGTTCACTCTTGTTGTTTGCAATGTCGTGGCAAAATTAAACATAAAAAATTCTAAATAGCACTTACGCATGAAGTGTTGACACGAGCTATGTACACTGTTCTTGCTTGCCATATCGCACCAAATTTGAACATGAGATTATACAGGAAGAAACACGTGTGCCTCACAGCTGAACATAGGGCTTTTAGGCTCTGAATTTAATTCGATTTTTTAACTGTTTATCAGCTTGGCCAAATGGATATAACATATTTACAATTGAAATGTTGAAATTTTTGTAATCCTATGGGACTCAACATCTTAAGTTAACAGTCCCTATTGTTACAAACTACTTGAAATAACTTTAACTAAGGACGACAAATACACCCATGTCCGAGTGAGGTCTCGAACCTTCGACAAGAAATGGCCGCGCGCACCGCAACAAGACGCCTTGGTGCGCTAGGACATATTTACAAATTTAGAAGAATTGGAGTATATGGTTGAATAAGACTGATCACTCGAAAGCTCATCAGTTATAGAATATGGTCGAGATTTAACAATTTTGTACAATCATGCCCACAAAATCATGGTATTAAATGAATTTCTGGGAATTGTACAAAAACCCAGGGCACATGAACTGATTGTCATTTTGATCATTTTAATAAATATAGTGACATACATTTCAGATTTTCTGTAATTATTTTATTTATTTTCTATATTTGAAACTTTTCACCATTTTATGTGGTAGAATAATTATAATATTTTTATAATTATAGGCGTTTCAAAATGACGCCACAGTGCGCAGAAAATAATAGTGCATTGGGAGTTATAAGGAAGTATATTAAAAAGTTATTTCTAAGAAGTGGTCGTAGCTTTGGAATATATTTTGTGTGTTTCCTACATCAGTTATACATGATTGTAATATATACAGGGCGTCCCAGCTATCTTGTCCACCCAAAATATCTCTGGAACAATAACAGCTATTGGAAAACGACTTTCAGCGGTATCAATGAACGGTTGGAGCCCATGAATGTACATATTTGGAAACATTCTAAAACGAAAGTAAATGTCTTTTTTAACGCAAGCTTATGTTTTTCTAATGGACACCCTATACTTTTTCTTCAGAAATCCATAGCACGACAAATCACATAAACAATGGCGTTGATTGCATCGCAATATTCCAATTACTTCCCGAGATATTGCGACGCGAAGTTGACGCTTGAAAAACCCGAAATGCACTGCTAGCGCACGTCCTGAGACTCAGACGTGAACCCCATGCTGCCCGTAATCGCACTTCCATACTTATGAAGAGGTCCGAAACGAATAATACGGTCTGCTGCCATCAACTCTCATAAGCACATAATGGTTTCCCTCTTGCACGTTTTATGTGTCTACGTACGCAATATAAACCAGTACCGATCGGTATACACCAATCAGGTTGTCTTATTTATCCTGCACAATCAAAATAATGTTTATCGAATGCGTTAAATTACCCATTGTACCTTTCGCGCACTTGTTCATCCAGGGCCTAGCTCTACATAGACACGTGTCCAACGTAGTTCCCACTACAGTCATAGTTACCACTTCGCCTTGTTTGTGATTTGCGACCCATGCAAACTCCTGTACTCCACCACCCTCCGGGCATACCCTTTGTGCAGTGCAGTACACCGCTTGCCAGTGTAGTCGTGCATCAGAGTAATCTAGTGACGGCACGGTGGAAGTACACATTGTGAATAAATGTTGTGTTGTGAAACTTATACTGTATTATGTAAACACATGAAGATATGGTAGAAATGCTGTTGATCTATGGAAACTGTACGTTGAAGGAAATACGTTATTAGATTGCTGTTTTGCTTATAGTACTGTTAGAGAACATTATGATTATTACTTTAATATGTCTGTTTTCTACCCTACTCTACTTACCTGTACTGTACCCTGTTGTAGGCGGGCGAAATTCTGTTCAGGCAGAACGTCTGTACAGAAGACGATTCCCATACAAGCCATCGCCTTCGCGCCGGATGTTTGGTCGTCTCACATCTCGTTTACGTGAAACGGGAAGCTTAAATCCAAGACCTAGACATCGTCCTATAACACGCACAGATGAACGTGCTGAAGTTGCTGTGCTCGCTATCGTAGCTGTGAATCCTCACATCCTTGTCGAAATCAAGTGCATAGCGTATTCTTCAACGTCATAATTTCATCCTTACCATGTTTATTTACACCAGGATCTTCATGGAAATTACTTCAGCAACAGGGTAACATTTTGCCGGTGGGCTCAGCAAAACCTTCTGACTAATCCAAATTTTTTCGCAGATGCTCTCTTTACCGACTAGGCATCATTCTCCAACAAAGGAATTGTCAATATGAGGAATATGCATTATTGGTCCGCAGACAATCGAAAATGGCTTCGTCAGGTAGAGCAACAACGTCCGTGGAAAGTGAATGTTTGGTTTGGGATTATTGGAGATACCATTATCGGACCTTTCTTTATAAGTGGCGTCCAAAATGGCAAACAGTACTCCAGATTTATACAACACAATCTTCTCGTTCTCTTGGACACCGTACCCCTGAACAGGAGAATGGTCAAGTGGTATCAGCATGACGGATGCCCTGCACATAACGACTTAAGAGCACGACGACTTCTGAACCGTAAGTTCCCTGGTAGATGGATTGGACGTGGTGGCCCAGTTAGGTGGCCTGCCCGATCTCCGGACCTTACACCGCTGGATATTTTTCTTTGGGGAGCAGTCAAGGATGCTGTTTACCAACATGAACCAACAACACCAGAGGACATGAAGCAACGCATTGTTGATGCTTGTACAGCCATCAAAGAGGAAACAGTAGCACGAAGTAGCGCATCCTTCATCCGCAGAGTGACCCTATGTATGCAAGCCAATGGTTATCACTTTGAGCATGATATGTGAAAGCATTAGATAAACATAACATTGAGAATTATGTGATAATAAAACTAATTGGTTTAACATGTTTACATTCATCTCCTATCTCTTACCTGAACTTCTCAAATCAAAACATTTTTACCTAAACAATGGTAAAACCTTTAGTCCTCTTGCTCGTTTCACTAAAACCAACAGCATGAATTTTATTATTATGAGTGAATGATTCACTGTCACTTGCACTACTTCTACAGTAAAGTAAAGTTTTAATGATGAACGGCAGTACCTTTTTAGTAACGGATTACCGATAAGCGAAGTTAACTTTGTGACTAACGTTGCGGTACACAGATATGTTACAGAACCACATCACCCCTACCTAGCCTATGAGATAAATACCTGCTGGAATGTACGACTTTAAAGCAGGATGGCAGCAGACCGTATTATGCGTTTCGGACCTCTTGTTAAGTATGGAAGTGCGATTACGCATGTCAATCACATTGCGATTACGGGCAGCATGGGGTTCACGCCTGAGCCTCAGAACGTGCGCCAGCAGCGCATTTCGGGTTTTTCAAGCGTCAAATTCGCGTCGCAATATCTGGGGATGTAATTGGAATATTGCGATGCAATCAACGCCATTGTTTATGTGATTTTTCATGCTATGGATTGCTAAAGAAAAATTATAGGTTGTCCATTGAAAAAAGCATAAGTTTGTGTTAAAAAAACAAATTCCTGGGCCCCAGCCGTACATTGATACCGCTGAAAGTCATTTTCCAATAGCTGTTATTGTTCCAGAGATATTTTGGGTGGACAAGATAGCTGGGACACCCTCTATATATATATATATATGGTCACACAAATCCTTTAAAGACATGTTCACCCTCGTCAGCTTTGTGCCCGTCCCAGAAAGAAATTCTGTATCCGCCACTGGATAGAAGAAAAGAATTAGAAATTATCAGCCAGCCTGCATTGCAACATTAAGTAGAAATTGAATGCACTACAAGAATCTGTGAGGGACGACGAGAGTTGCGGCTACATTATCGGTAGGAAGGCCGGCCGCGGTGGCCGACGGGACTGAGGCGCTCCAGTTACGGCCTGCACGGCTACTACGGTCGGGGGTTCGAATCCCCCCTCGGGCATGGATATTTGTGCCGTCCTTAGTGTTAGCTAGTTCGTAAGTAGTTTGTAAGTTTAGGGACTTAGGACCCCGTAGTTGGGTCCTATAAGGTGTGCAAACATTTGAACATTTGAACCGGTAGAAGGAAATCCTTCTGGCTGGCCCACGAATCTAATTCAAGAAACGGTCAGTGGACCCATGCAAACCTCGCGTGAAGAGCGTGGATCAGTATATCTGCACGCCTCCTGGTGACGCCTTATACCGACTCCCAGCTAGGCCTGTATCAGCATACATGAATTTAGTTACGCAGAGGAGATCTTGGAACAGTTTTGTCCAACCATTCTTTGAACTAAAGACTAAAAATGTTCAATTGTTTGTAGAGGTTATGGGACTCAACTACGGGGTCATCAGTCCCTAAGCTTACAAACTACTTATGGACTAGTTAAGACTAACGACGGCACTAATATCCGAAGGGGGATTCGAACCCACGACCGTACTGGCCGTGTAGGCCGTGACTGGAGCGCCGCAGTCCCCTCGACCACCGCGGACGGCTAACTAGAGACTACAATAGCAACAGCAACTACAAGTAGATTTACAATGTTCTCCATTATCAGTGCGTATATATGAAAAAAAGATTTCAAATGTTTGTAGGACTTATGGGACTGAACTACGGGGTCGTCAGTCCCTAAGCTTACAAACTACTTATGGACTAGCTAAGACTAACGACGGCACTAATATCCATGCCCGAGGGAGATTCCAACCCCCGACCATAGTGGCCGTGCAGACCGTGACTGGAGCGCCGCAGTCCCCTCGGCCACCGCGGCCGGCTAACTAAAGACTACAATAGCGACAGCAACGACAAGTAGATTTACAATGTTCCCCATTATCAGTGCGTATATTTGAAAAAAATCTTGAAATATTTGTGGGACTTATGGGACTGGACTACGGGGTCACCAGTCCCTAAGCTTACAAACTACTTATGGACTAGCTAAACTAACGACGGCACTAATATCCATGCCCGAGGCGGGGAATCGAACCCCCGACTGTAGTGGCCGTGCAGAGCGTGACTGGAGCGCCGCAGTCCCTCGGCCACCGCGGCCGGCTAACTAAAGGCTACAATAGCAACAGCAACGACAAGTAGATTTACAATGTTCCCCATTATCAGTGCGAATATTTGAAAAAATGTTCAAATGTTTGTAGGGCCTATGGGACTAAATTACGGGTTCATCAGCCCCTAAGCTTACAAACTACTTATGGACTAGCTAAGACTAACTACGGCACAAATATCCATGCTCCTAGGGGGATTCGAACCCCCGACCGTAGTGGCCGTGCAGACCGTGCCTGGAGCTCCTCAGTCCCCTCGGCCACCGCGGCCGGCTAACTAAAGACTACAATAGCGACAGCAACGACAAGTAGATTTACAATGTTCCCCATTATCAGTGCGTATATTTGAAAAAAATCTTGAAATATTTGTGGGACTTATGGGACTGAACTACGGGGTCATCAGTCCCTAAGCTTACAAACTACTTACGGACTAGCTAAGAGTAACGACGGCTCTAATATCCATGCCCGAGGGGGGATTCGAACCCCCGACCGTAGTGATCGTGCAGACCGTGACTGGAGCGCCGCAGTCCCCTCGGCCACCGCGGCCGGCTAACTGAAGGCTACAATAGCAACAGCAACGACAAGTAGATTGACAATGTTCCCCATTATCAGTGCGTATATATATAAAAAAGATTTCAAATGTTTATAGGACTTATGGGACTGAACTACGGGGTCATCAGTCCCTAAACCTACAAACTACTTATGGACTAGCTAAGACTAATGACCGCACTAATATCCATGCCCGAGGGGGGATTCGAACCCCCGACCGTACTGGCCGTGCAGACCGTGACTGGAGCGCCGCAGTACCCTCGGCCACCGCGGCCGGCTAACTAAAGAACACAATAGCAACAGCAACGACATTTAGATTTACAATGTTCCCCGTTATCAGTGCGTATATTAGAAAAAATGTTCAAATGTTTGTAGCACTTATGGGATTGAACTACGGGGACATCAATCCCTAAGCTTACAAACTACTTATGGATTAGCTAAGACTAACGACGGCACTAATATCCATGCCCGAGGGGGTATTCGAACCGCCGACCGTAGTGGCCGTGCAGGCCGTGAGTGGAGCGTCGTAGTCCCCTCGACCACCGCGGCCGGCTAACTAAAGACTACAATAGCAACAGCAACGACAAGTAGATTTACAATGTTCCCCATTATAAGTGCGCATATTTGAAAAAAATGTTCAAATGTTTGTAAGACTTATGGGACTGAACTACGGGGTCATCAGTCCCTAAACTTACAAACTACTTATGGACTAGGTAAGACTAACGACGGCACTAATATCCATGCCCGAGGGGGGATTCGAACCCCCGACCGTAGTGGCCGTGCAGACCGTGACTGAAGCGCCTCAGTCTCCTTGGCCACCGCGACCGGCTAGCTAAAGCTGCAATAGCAACAGCAACGACAAGTAGATTTACAATGTTCCCCATTATAAGTGCGCATATTTGAAAAAATGTTCAAATGTTTGTAGGACTTATGGGACTGAACTACGGGGTCATCAGTCCCTAAGCTTACAAACTACTTATAGACTAGCTAAGACTAACGACGGCACTAATATCCATGCCCGAGGGGGGATTCGAACCCCCGACCGTAGTGGCCGTGGAGACCGTGACTGAAGCTCCTCAGTCCCCCCGGCCACCGCGGGCGGCTAACTAAAGACTACAATAGCGACAGCAACGACAAGTAGATTTACAATGTTCCCCATTATCAGTGCGTATATTTGAAAAAAATTTCAAATGTTTGTAGGACTGATGGGACTGAACTACGGGGTCATCAGTCCCTAAGCTTACAAACTACTTACGGACTAGCTAAGAGTAACGACAACACTAATATCCATGTCCGAAGTGGGATTCGAACCCCCGACCGTAGTGACCGTGCAGACTGTGCCTGGAGCGCCTCAGTCCCCTCGGCCACCGCGACCGGCTAGCTAAAGCTGCAATAGCAACAGCAACGACAAGTAGATTTACAATGTTCCCCATTATCAGTGCGTATATTTGAAAAAAATTTCAAATGTTTGTAGGACTGATGGGACTGAACTACGGGGGGTCATCAGTCCCTAAGCTTACAAACTACTTATCAACTAGCTAATACTAAAGACGGCACAAATATCCATGCCCGAGGGGGGGGTGTTTGAACCCCCGACCGTAGTGGCCGTGCAGACCGTGACTGCAGCGCCGCAGTCCCCTCGGCCACCGCGGCCGGCTAACTAAAGACTACAATAGCAACAGCAACAACAAGTTGATTTACAATGTTCCCCATTATCAGAGCGTATATTTGATTCCCCTTTGTAATCGGGTAACTAGACGAAAGCTCCCGTGCTGGACGCGCAGTGGTGGTGAGTTTTCCGGAAGAGGCGAGTGGCCGGACGCCTCTTTGCTGGGACTGGGCTCCAGTCTGCACTAAAGCCAGCGGCAGTAAACAGAGCGCTGGCGGCCTTCCTCGGCTGCTCGCAGATGCAATTACCGCCACGACTGAAAGCCCGCCAGAACGGAAGAACTGCAGACACCTCGCGCCTCGTTACTCGCCGCCAGGCTTTCCTCTCCACTGGGGAGGGAACCAGAGCTGCCCCCGCAAAACAGCTTCCCAACTTTCTGCCCTGAATCACTGCCGTCCAAAACTTGTGTACACCCACACAACAAGAACAGAAAGTTCTCCTAATCTGGTGGAGGTAATTTTCCTTCAACACTAGTTCATTAGTAATTTGTTCTTCTTGATCTCTGTTTCTACATTTAACCACTTTTAAAGATCTCTAGCTTCTAGGCTACTGTTTCGCCAACTTTTTGTATTACGAAGCACGTTGAGAATAAAAATGGGAAAGCCGCGCGGGATTAGCCGAGCGGTCTGGAGCGCCACGTTGGAGATGGCGCGGCCTTCCGCATCGGAGATTCGAATCCTCACTCGCGCATCGATGATAGTGTTGTCTGTTGTATTAGTTAGTTTTGTGTCTCGTTGCCGCCGGTGGTCCTAGGTTTCGGTGGCCGAGTAGAGAGAGTCCGACACAGGCCGGCCGCGGTGGCCGAGGAGACTGTGGCGCTCCAGTCACGGTCTGCACGGCCACTACGGTCGGGGGTTAGAATCTCCGCCCCCCCCCCCTCGGGCATGGGTATTTGCACCGTCCTTAGTTGTAAGTAGTTCATAAGTAGTTTGTAAGTTTAATGACTGATGACCCCGTAGGTAAGTCCCATAGACTCTACAAACATTTTTGAACCGACACAGGGAAATTGGATGCACGCGTGTGCAGGTACAGAGTATGAGGTGACAAGCCAGTGGGACAGCAGAAACCAGAAACACTAAGCTATATTAGAACAATTTGTATATTTCGTAGAAATAGAATAATACTTAACTCTTACAAATTCATGACTGCCAACTAAGTATACTGCTGAGACATAGGTTAACTACGTAGAGGCCTGCCTACTGAGGAGTCCTAATCGGTGCCTGTCCTAATACCTAGTGTTAAATGGTACCTATCTGATTCCCAAGTGGCCGGTGCCGTTCAGTGGTGGCCACGAGCGAAGTTGTAGCAGAGGGCGCTCGTGGCTGAAGTCTTAAGAACGCCGCGCCGTACGTGCATGGCGGCGCGCGGCGAAAGTACGTGGCGCGCACTTTAGACTTGTGCGACACCACAGTTAGTTCATAAGTAGTTTGTAAGTTTAGGGACTGATGACCCCGTAGTTGAGTCCCATAAGCTTTAAAAACGTTTTTTAGAAATGGGAAAACTGAAACATGTCACGGTTTCGGAACAATTGAAATCGTATAGTGTGGGGTTTCGAAACACTGTTTCGAAGCCATAAAACAGTATGTGTTTTGTAATATTATGGGCCTGTTTATTGTCCCATCGTCAATGTGTACTGTATAAGTATAGCTATAGAACCACAAACATAGTGCGAGGAACAGCAACTAGGGTAAGGTGGTACAAATTCGATATAGGTACAATTCCGATCAACACAATTTGTTAGTCTCGTAGTGTTGGTAGCACTAGCCTTTGTGTGACGTTGCAGTGTCTGAAGTATTTACAGTTCCTCCTTGTGCTACGGAGATATAAATTATTTTCCTGTTGAGACGTACGTGAAGCAACTTATTCTAAAACGCTCTTATGAAATTTCTAGTAAACGGTGACTAGATTCGTTGCCAAAAATTCAATGTTTGGTACCACAAAGTATGCGTTGGTGTCCGAGGGAAAAGGTGATTTTTATGCGGAAGATGCCAGTAGTAATAATTATACGAGCAAGTGATCACAATTGTACCTAGTGTGGCACATTTTCGATCGATTTTTCTCAATTCTGTAACCTTTTTTGTGTTCATACCAACATTTGTAATTGTCTAATATTTGTGTTACATATTCATTAAATATCCAAGGAGAAGTGTCATAGTTAAAATTATTACTTTTCTCAATATATTTCCAGTTTTAATAATATTTGTCCGAAGTGATCGTAATTGTACCACCTTACCCTATAGGAGCAAAACCTAAACGTTTACTTAGTTTCTGCGGCAGTTTTGTGTTTCCTGCATCGGTTAAATTTTACTGACCGTCCTGGCGGACACGCGTGATAATGTTGGCAATCATGTGACGCAAATGTTTTGTCATGGAAACTTCGTTTTACGGGACAATCCTTTAACTGGGTGGATAAGGGTACATACACGAACCTGTCAAACGTGGATACGAACAGCATTATTTATTTACTTTATTATCTATACGAAACATCAGTCAATTCATTCTATGTGGACTTCTGAGAATATTAACATCTTGGCATAGATTTTCTGCCGTTCTGTTGATGCTGCCAACATAATCACGCGAGGCCGCCGGGATGGTAGGCAAAATTTTACCTCAGTACCAAATGCACCTTTTTCGCAATAAGTGTCGTTCCTGGTATCCCGTTAGCTGCGTACTGATGTTTTTATGTCTAATGCACTGGTTTTTATCAAGGTAGCTATAATTCATACATTTTGATTTCCTCTATTCTAGTACCTAATTTCGATATTTGGTGTATTATAAGATTACATTTATTGAGCTAACATTTTGTTAAGATTTACCTTATTATACATCCTTATCTCACTGATGGATACTTTAGTAAAAGAAACCAAACTATAAAATTTGTATTTGGAAATATATTTTAATTCGCGGTTTCATTTACAGTCCAAACTTTCAAATATGCAAATATAAAAACGAAATAAGTCAAAAGCGGCACATTATGTTAGATTTATCATCTGTCATTTTAGGCTTTATGGTGTTCCTTACTTTAAAAAGGAAGTTGTACGTTTAGTCATAAGTTTTTAAAATGATTACCGTAAATGGGCAAATATACCTCGTATTTTACTGGATATTTCAATACTAATAGTGAGAGTTGTTTTATTGTAATTTTTTTATAAATCAGTCATTATGTCATTTCGTAATACAGCAGTCACTTTAGAAACGAATCTTGATTTCAGTAATTGTAAGCTGCAGACTCACGTCTATCGATTAGTTTTGACGCTCTTAAAACTATTCATATATTCGTGGCTTAAATGGATATCTGTGCTGAGATTCAGCAAAATGTATCATCACTGTTTCGATACACTTCGTCGGTTACGTTTTCCTGCATTATAGGTCAGAAACCGTTGTTTCGAAACAGTGAAACAGACAGGGCGATACAGTTTCAGTGTCGCCCGCGAATGTGAACCGAAACCGAGCAGAATGAAACACGTCGGTTTTGAAACACAAACATTTACCCTTATAGAAACATTATTTCAAAACAACGACACAGTGGCCATCTCTAATTGAGATTTCTGGTACCTTGGTACTTAAGCGGAACTATTTCTGTACTTTCATATATGGTAAATTTAATAAGATTTTGTAAAGTGAAAGTACTGGTTTCCTTACTTGAATTTCAAATCATAACCAATAACATATAAATTATTACAAATATTAAAAAGTATAGTTTTGGTAAAATGTCGAACAAATCTCCATGTTACTGAGACAGTGGCCGTGTCATTGTTCTGTAGGTCTACATTAAGGCCACCAACTATTGTAAAATCTCAATGCGGGACATTTCAAGGATGTGAAGGAGGACTAAGTCACGTGACTCGTTGTGGCAGTTATTCTTAAACTAGGAAAGAAATTTAGGCGAGCAGGGTAGGCTTACTCACATTTAAAGTAACACATTTAACATGAGTAACATTTTATTCTTAATTTTCAATTCTTATTTAAAATTCATAAATATTTTCTCGTGCTCCTATTCTGAATTTTGGAGTCTGACAATTTTTACATATTCTTTCTCCGTTATGTTTTTCCAATCACCTTCGTAGTCTGTACTACTTTTATTTGTTACAGCTTTTACAACATCGTGCTCCACACATTTTGGTAAGTAGATTACTCCGCCCAAAGAATTATGTTTTGCAATAACCTCGAATTAAATCTGATAAGAATTACTTTTTAAAACCATTTGAACTAGTCTATTATAGTTCTTTCGATGAAGTGCAGAGTGTAAGTGTGCCTTACTACTTGCAATGCTCACTAACTTTCGTAGTTGCATATTCCGAATTACACCACCTTTTTATTCCTGAAGGTAAGATGTATACAGATATTATATTTGCACGTCGGATTATATATAGACTGTGATAATATTACCTCATGTTTGCCACCTTGAGCACTGAAAAATATTCCATTACACTTACTGAAACGTCCTTAACAAGGCACAGAAAATATGGCAAAAACATCATTTTTAATAAGTCATCCGCACCAGCTTAAAACAAAAACAACTTCCATTGCTAGCGAATGTCATTTTAAAATAATAATATGATGTTTATCTTTTTTTCTTTCGTATTTAATGTAATAAGAAAGTCATTTATTCTAGATGATGCATTGTGGAGTTGACTTGCAAGCAGAATGACATAGCGTGCCGTACACAAATAGTTTCGGCTTAATCTCTTATTCAAAAATGTTTGTATAGCTTATGGGACTCAACTACGGGGTCAACAGTCCCCAAACTTGCAAACTACTTATGAACTAGCTTATACTAAAGATGGCACAAACATCAATGCCCGAGGGGAATTCGAACCCCCGACCGCAGCGGCCGTGCAGACAGTGACTGACACGCCGCAGACCGCTCGGCCACCGCGGCTGGCGACCAACAACATCAAAATTACTGTAATGCGTGACGCTTTTGTCATTTTGCGGAACATTTGCAGTAATTATCCCAATGCGGAACTTGTTGTTGTTGTGGTCTTCAGTCCGCAGCCTGGTTTGATGCAGCTCTCCACGCTGCCCTGTCCTGGGCAAGTCTCTTCATCTGAATACGTTCTGCAACCTACATCCTTTTGAATCTTCTTACTGTATTCGTCCCTCGATCTCCCTCTACGATTTTTACCCCACACGCTTCCTTCTAATACTAACTTGACGATTCCTTTATGTCTCATAATGTGTCCCACCAACCTAACCCTTCTGTTAGAATATGCCAGAAACTTCTTTTCTCCCCAATCGGTTAAGCACCTCCATATTTGTTACGTGATCTACCCATCTAATTTTCATCATTCGTCTATAGCACCACATTTCGAAAGCTTCAATCATCTTTTTGTATGAACTCCTTATCGTCCATGTTTCACTCCCATACACTGCTACACTCCAGACAAATGTTTTGAGTAAGGACTTCCTAACAATTAAATTAATATTGGATGTTAACAAATTTCTCTTTTTCATAAACGCTTTTCTACCCATTGCCATTCTGCATTTTATATCCTCTGTACTGCGACCATCATTTGTTATTTTACTGCCCAAGTAACAAAACTCATCTACCTCCTTTATTGCTTCGTTTCCCAATCTAATTCCTTCAGCATCACCTGATTTTCTGACATTACGTTCCATTACCCTCGTTTTACTCTTGTTAATATTCATCTTATATCTTCCTTTCAAGACACTGTCCATTCCATTTTATTGCTCTTCCAGGTCCTTTGCAGTCTCTGACAAAATTGCTATGTATCGGAAAACCGCAAACTTTTTATTTCTTCTTCCTAAACTTTAATTCCCTCTCCATATTTCTCCTTCCACTTCTTCACTGCTTGCTCAATGTAGAGATTGAACAGCTTTGCGGAAAGACTACAACCCTGTCTTATTCCCTTCCCAACCTCTGCGTCCCTTTCTTTCCCTTCGACTCTAATAATCGCTGTCTGGTTTTTGTATAGGTCGAACATAGCTCTTCGCTCCCTATATTTTACCCCTGTTACCTTCAGAATTTGAAAGAGTGAATTCCAATCGACATTGTCAAGAGCTTTCTCCAAATCTACAAATGCCAAAAAAGTAGGTTTGCCCTTTCTTAGCCTATCTTCTAAGATAATTCGTAATGTATTACCTCCCGTGTCCTACATTTCTCTTAAATCTGAACTGTTCTTCTCCGAGGTTGGCTTCCACAAGATTTTGCATTCATCTGTAGATAATTCGTGTTAGTATTTTGCACCCATGACTTATTAAAGTGAGTGTTCTGTAATTTTCACACTTGTCTGCACTTGCTTTCTTTGGAATTGGAATTACGGTATTCTTCTTGAAGTCTGGTGGTATTTCCCCTGTCTCATACATCTTGCATACTAAGTGGGACAATTGTTTCATGACCGGCTCTCCTAACAATATCAGCAGTACAGACGGAATATCACCTACTCCAGGGGCCTTGCCGGCCGCGGTGGCCGAGGTGACTGAGGCGCTCCAGTCACGGTCAGCGCGGCCACTACGGTCGGGGGTTCGAATCCCCCCTCGGGCATCGATATTTGTGCCGTCCTAGTTCGTAAGTAGTTTGTAAGTTTAGGGACTGATGACCCCGTAGTTAAGTCCCATAAGCTTAACAAACATTTGAACATTTGAACAGGGGTCTTGTTTCTACTCAAATCATTCATCGCTCTAACAAATTCTACTGGAAGTATCAAATCACCTATATCGTCTTCCTCCACTTCGTCTTCCATTTCTAGAATACTGCCTTCAAGTTTATTTCCTTTGTATAGGTCCTGTATATATTCCTTCTACAGTTCAGCTTTCCCCTATTTGGTTAGTACTCGCTTTCCGTCTGAGTTCTTGATATTCATACAGCTGCTTTTCTTGTCTCCAAATCTTTTTATTTTCCTGTAGATAGTATCTATCTTTCCCCTAGTTATGCATTCTTCTACGGTTCTGCATTTGTCCTCTAGCCACTCCTGCTTAGTCAGCCTGCATTTCCTGTCAATCTCATTTTTCAGACGTTTGTACTCCCATTTTCCTGCTTCACTTGCTGATTTTTTTATATTTTCTCCTCTCATCAATTACGTTCAGTATCGAGGCCAGATGCGGAACTGTCCCGCAGAATGCGGGACGGTTGGCCGTCTTAATCTACATCCACATCCACAATTCGCAAGCCACTTCACGTGTGTGGCGGAGGATACTTTGTGTAACATCGCAACTTCCTGAAGTTCTGGTCGTGCGTAGTTCATTCAGAAAACGATTGCCGGTTTGCCTCAGTGTGCTCTCTACTATCTACAATTTTATCATTCTGCTCTTCTAGCGAGACGTACGTGGGAGGAACCAATATACATTTCTTTTGATGTTTAACCTATTGGACGAAACTGCAACGGTCATCAGTTCCTAGACTTACAAACTACATAAACTAACTTACACTAAGGGAACACTCAAACATCCATGCACGAATGAGTACTACAAAATTCTGCTGGAGCGGCCGCCCAGTCCATAGAATGACGCCTTAGACCGCGCGGCTCCAATGTATTGGATGACTCTACATCTACATCTACATGGGATACTCTGCAAATCACATTTAAGTTCCTATTGACTCTCATTCTATTCTCGAATAGCGCGCGGGAATAAATAACACCTGAATCTCTCCGTTCGAGGTCTGTTTTCTCGTATTTTATTCCGATGATCATTTCTATCTATGTAAGTAGGAGTCAACAATATATTTTCGCATTCGGAGGAGAATGCTGGCGACTTGAGTTTCGCAAATAGCCCACGCCGCAGCGATAAGCGCCGTTGTTCTAATGATTCCCATCCGGTATCATTTCCGTAACGCTGTCTCCCCTGTATCGTGACAATACGAAACGAGGTGCCCTTCTTTGAACTCTTTCGATGTCCTCCGTCAAACCCACCTGATAAGGATCCCACACTGGGCAGCAATACTCCAAAAAGGGACGGACAAGCGTAGTGTATGCAGTTTCTTTTGAAGTTCGGTTGCATGTTTTAAGGGTTCTGCCAATAAAACGCAGTCTCTGGTTCGCCTTTCCCACGACATTATCTACGTGTTCTTCCCAATTTAAGTCTGAAGTAATAGTATTTCCTAGATATTTTGTGGAGTTTACGGCCTTCACGTTTGATTAATTTACCTTGTCAACAAAGTTGAACGGTTTTCTTTTCGTACTCACGTGGACGATTTCACACTTCTCATTATTTAGAGTCAACTGCCAATTTTTACACCATACTGATATCTTATTCAGATCGTTCTGCAGAAGTTTTGATCTTCAGATGATTTTACTAGACGGTAAATTACGGGGTCATCTGCAAACAACCTAAGACAGCTACTTACATTTTCCCCTAAATCGTTTATGTAAATAAGGAACAGCAGAGGACCAATAACACTATCCCGTGGAACGCCCGATATCACTTCTGTTTTAGTCGATTCCCTACCATCGATTACAACGAACTGTGTCCTCTATGACAGAAAATCCCCTATCCAATCGCAAATTTTGGGCGATATACCATAACCACGCAATTTGATTAAAAGCCGTTTGTGAGGTACGGTGTCAAAAGCCTTCTGGAAATCAAGAACTATGGAATGGATTTGGGAACCCTTGTCGATAGCACCCATCACTTCGTATGAATAAAGAGCTAGTTGTGTTTCGCATGAACGATATTTTCTAAATCCGTGTTGACTTTGGGTCAATAGATTGTTCTGTTCGAGATAATTCATAATGTTTGAATACAGGATATGTTACAAAACCGTGCTGCAAATTGACGTCAATGAAATAGGCTTGTAGTTCATTTGGTTACTCCTACTGCCTTTCTTGAATATAGGGGTGACCTGTACAACTTTCTAATCTTTTGGTAGAGATCCTTCTATGAGAGAGCGTTTGTATATGGCTGTTAAGTAAGGTGCTATCGCTTCAACATAATCAGATAGAAATCTAATGGGTATACAATCCGGACCAGAAGATTTGTTTTTGTTAAGTGATTTTAGTTGCTGCACTACTCTGATAATATCTACTTCTACGTACTCATTATGGCCTCTTTTCGTAATCTGGAATATTGGTTTCGTCTTCTTTGGTGAATGAGTTTCTAAAAGCTATGTTTAGTAACTCTGCTTTAGTAGCGCTGTCATCGGCAGGATCGCCATTACTATCACGTAGTGATGGTTTGTTTGTGTTTTGCCCCTAGTATATTTAACATATGACCAAAATCTATTTTGAGTTTTCAGTCAAATAGATACGTATGCTCTCGGAAGATTAACGGAGGCCCATACGACGGCACAGAACGTATCTCCTGCAGCCTGTAACGATACATTAGGTAGGAATGTGAAGGGCAGTGGAAAAATTAACTTATTTATTAAATTAGAAGTCTTAATATTTCCTTTATTTAAAAAAGAAAATCAGTATGTTCCAATTTGTTTTGCCAGCCACAGCATATGATATAAAGATATCGACTACAAATTACTCCTCTGATTATTAAGCATATCATTGAAACAAAATATATGAAGAGATATAGTTATCTGCTGCCTGTGACCCGATATAGACGCACTGTATGGACGTGGTGTCGAAAGTTTATTGTGCCAACTTTAAAATATATGTTGGAAACTTTCAGAAAGTGTGTACAAAACTATTTTGCATAATGCTAGTAATCAGTCACACAGGTCAGGTCTTAAAGCCGACCCCTCACCCATTGCTTTTTTTCCAAGTTACGTCACGGTATTGTCGTACTATTTTAACAGCCGGGCTAGAGTAATAATTATATCACAGATTATTAAAGAGAAATTCGAATATCTTCTGTATCTTCTACCAAGTCAAATATTGACAATGATATCAAAAGTTTTTTATTAATTTCTCATTATTAATATTGTATTTTTTATTTACAAGCGTCTGTCACTGGAGTTTCCTGGCCATATTAGTGACGCTGTCGCGCCTACTAAATGCACGAGGAAGGAAGCGCGCTTCTCTCCGTTGGATCTTTTCTCTGTCAAAAGTGTTTGTTAGGCTTAAGGGACTTAACTGCGGGGTCATCAGTCACTAAACTTACAAACTACTTATGAACTAACATACTAAAGACGACACAAGCATCCATGCCCGAGGGGGGATTCGAACCCCTGACCGTAGACTGTGACTGGCGCGCCGCAGACCGCTCGGCCACTGCGGCCGGCTTTTCTCTGTCTTCCGGCAACGCTACCTCGTACGAATAACACGCTGGTGAGCAATACTCAATGTACGGCCGAATGAGTGTTTTCTTCGTGAGAATTCTTCCACTGAATCTGTGGCATCTGCGTTACCCACGACTGATATTATATGGTCGTTCAATTTCCGATCGCGCATTATGCATACTCGCACATATGTAATGATAGTAACAGTCCTTTGTTTGTATAGTAGCCGGCTGCGGTGGCCGAGCTGGCTGCGACGCACCAGTCACAGTCTGCACGACCACCGTTACTCTTTTCCAGTGTTGCGCCTTCTAGAAAACTGCAGGAACGTCCGTGAAAAGCCTCCTCGATCTTTCCATGTTATGTAAGAAGTCATTCATACACATTGTGGAAATAACCTAGTGCCTCTCCACTCCTGCACTTGCCACCAACACACAAAAAAAAAATGTAATTCTTATGTTCCATTTTTTATTTCATACTTACATAAAAATGCACTTTCAGACAATGAATTCAAATTTTCTCGTTTTTAAATCGGCAAACTTTTTTATTTTATCATCTGTTTGGAAAATGACCAACGCCTTTTGCTACATTAACACGAAGTTAATGAAATGAAAATAAAAATTAAAAAAAAAACTTATTAAACAGCTTCTCCTTATCAATATCCGATCTACTTTCTTGTGTTGACTTTCGTTCAAACCTGAGATTTTATATTTTTCTTTACTGTCTGTCCAATTCCCTCCAGCTGACAATGATTTGCAAAAATGGGAGCCTATTGTTGTGTTCTGTCTACAAATTCACTTTAAACTTAGTTTTTTGGTCTAATATGGGCTCATATGAAGTTTTGTACTCAACATTTCGCTTCCGAGTGCGTGTACGAGCTGTTCCTTTGAACTGAGGCTAACATTTTAAATCTTCATTTCGTTTCCATGTTTCAGCTACATTTTCCAGCCAATGACTAGAAGTTGCAGTATTATTACAGCGTAGCTAATCTAGCGTTACTGTTTCTGTCGGCAACACCGCGTGTGTATCAGGTTATCATTTCCTGTTGCACGACTTCCCTTTCCGCAACGGCAGTCAAGTTATTTCATTCAATCCTAAGCGAAACCGTCTATTTTGTGTATGTTTGTTGTGTGTCTAAGTTGTGCCGAAAGCTGCACGAGGCGACATTTTAGACAATATCGGTGCCTACATTTGTACAGGTATAATCTATCTTTATTCAGTAATTTTCAAAACTGGCAGAATGCACGTAGTATACACCGTTCTCCAGGCGAAATGTGAGTACTTATGGAGTGTAACTGCTAAAGTCAATCGGTGCCTACTCCTACACACCACTTAAACTAGGTTACACTGTTATTCTAAAGATGACACAAACACCCATATCCGAGGGAGGACTCGAACCTCCGGCGGTGTGTCAGACCACGCGGCCATCCCTGCAGGGTGCCCGCCTTGGCGTCCCCTGGATACCGCCACAACGGTGCCATGCACCCCTTGCACCCCTTGGTAAAGACGGTCCAGGTAGAAGTCATACTCTTCAGACACCTCCCAGAAAATTATTAATACTTTTCATGTTAACAGGACATGTACATTAAACGGTTCTGTACAAATGATTACAGCTTGAACCATGTCATCCTGGGGCTTGAAGGTTAACATCGATATCGCGACACATTACCTATAGGAAAAATCTGCCTGCGGCTCTTTGTGTCGCTATAAATGAAAGGTAATGAAGCAGTATGTCTCGAGGAGACGTACAGGACGTCATTCAGATGTGCGTCCTATTTTGAAGTATTGCTGCTAAGGCGGGTATTACACTGTAAAAGATCTTTGACAAAGATCTTTTATCAAAGCTCTTTGGTCAAATCTTTGACAGTGTAATGGGTCATCTTTTATAAAAGATTTCTTTTATAAAAGATATTTGATAAAAGTTAGCGAGAGAGCCTAGCTTTGATAAAAGTTCGTCATTGTATACATGCGTCTTTCGTTGCTTTGACTCCTTTTAATCGCTACTGCCACAGTGATCGTTTCAAAGTGAGAAGTGTGCGGAATATTTATTAATACAAAGCACATTTCCAAAAATGTAGTGTTAGAATCGTATAAAGAAGCAGCTACTGCTGTCATTTGTATTCAAAGTGGCTCACTGAAGTTGATGATAGGGAAGAAATTATATGGATCAAAGGATATATGGAGATGCATAAGTGAAATAAATGTTTTTATTTGTATTACTCTAACCTAACCTCATAATTCCTCCTAAAGTGATTTACATCTTGGTTCACTCATGTCTGGAATAATGCGTGAAATCTTAGGCCTACACTGTAGGATTCGTGTATTTTACTGCCTGCTGGAATAGATTTTGTATGTGGATATAAATGGGAGGATCTTCAGTGGAAAGGGATTCATGATTTGCGTAATGAGGTACTGCACTAGTTAGCTCCATATTTCTTCTTGCTTTGCACGATGCTTTTCGACATTTAACCACAAGTCCAGGTATTTATACGGATATTTTATGTTTCGGAAAATCAGGCAAAACAAATGTCAGACTGCAGCAAACATAAAAATGTCTTTCGCAGCGCATATTCCTCAATGAAGCCTAACATGAAAGAACTACGAAAATATTCTTTCTTCTTAATTATCATAAAGTGTCTAACGAAATTATGTTTAGCATGACACACGTTAAATTACTTCAGTTTTTCATTATTTACCCATCGACACAGCTTTAGGGCTTCCTGAAACATCGATTATAATGAAGTATTTATAAATATGTGGGTGAATTAAAATATTTGGTCACACGTTCTTAAACAATTTAGGTTATTATTTCCCAGCAGTGTAGCCCGTGGAGTACATTTGTGCGAGCAGTTTTCGTATTTTCCTCTTGCTATTCACGGTTTTACCTAAAAATGTTTCCATCTTTCGTTCTTTCCAATGAATGTATTCCCGAGCAACATTATATTACGTACTATAATACAGACGCTTTACTATTTTGGAGTCTTATTCCGAGCAACTATGACGAAATATTTTACGATAGTGTAATGTGCTCCTGTGAAGTAGTTTCGTCAAAGATCTTGGCTAAAATCTTTGACAAAGATCTTTGTCAAAGATCTTTTACAGTGTAATACCGGCCTAAGCGTGGGATCCACACCAGGTGGGACTGACTGACGGAAAACATTGAGAGATGGGCAGCTCCTTTGTATCGTCGCGTTATAGGCGAGAGAGTGTCACGGAAATGATGCCCAAAAAATGTTTGTTTAGCTTAAAGGACTTAACTGCGGGGTCATCAGTCCCTAAACTTACAATCTACTTATGAACTACCTTATACTAAAGACATCCATGCCCGAGGGGGCATTCGAACCCCCGACCGTAGCGGCCGTGCAGACTGTGACTGGCGGGCCACAGACCGCTCGGCCACTGTGGCCGGCGAAATGATGCACAAGTTGGAGTGCAAATCATTAAAAGAAAGGCGTTATTTGCTGCGCCGAGATCTATTTGAGAAATTGCTTTCATCAACTTTCTCTTCAGAATGCGAACATATATTGATAGCACCCACTTACATAGGTAGATATGATCGTAATAAAATAACAGAAATCAGATCGAATACAGAAAGATTTACATGTCCTTTTTTCCGCGAACTATAAGAGAATGGAACTATAGAGAAATATCATAAAAGTGGTTCGAAGAACCCTCTACTATGCACTTCAATGTAACTTGCAAAGTATCCATGTAGATGAACACATCCCTCCATAAGTTTGGTAACACATAGTAATTATAGACAGTGCCGGCCGCAGTGGCCGAGGGGACTGAAGCGCTCAAGTCACGGTCTTCACGGCCACTACGGTCGGGGGATTGAATCCCCCCTCGGGCATCGATATTTGTGCCGTACTTAGTATTAGCTAGTTCCTAAGTAGTTTGTAACTTTAGGGACTGATGACCCCGTAGTTATGTCCCATAAGCTATAAAAACATTTGATTCGATTTTGATAGCCAATGGAAAGTAAATAGAGTTTTAAAATACATTTTGTTGTTCTCCAAATGTTTATTAAGGTCAAATAACACACAGGAAAATGCAACAATTAAATTTTCGATTCCTCAAAATAGCCATTTGTATACATCACTGCCTTGCACACTCTCGACATGCGATGCGTCCGTTTTGCCAAGATTTCAGTTGGAATTAATCTTCGTTCTTGCTGCAGAACCTCCCACAATTGTGTCCCACTCATGATTCCCCGTTTTCGGATCCTCTTGTACAATTCATCCCATAGCAGCTCGATTTGGTTACACGCAGGGGATTCGGACGGCCATTCCATGTTTTTCAATATTTTACGAACCTCTAGAGACTTCACATAGTTCTGCCATAAGCGATACGTAAGTTTTGGATCGTTGTGTTACTGCAAGACAAACTCTTTCCCAATCAGACGCAAACCAGATGTTTCAGTATGTCGATTTAGAATGGCATGATAATACTTTTGGTTCATTTTCCATCCATTTTCACCAAATATCCGACTTTATTCAATACATCTAAATGGTGCCTAAAGGCCCGAATAATCACACCAGCACACTCTGCTGTCCGCGTCTTACTACCGTGGCACTCGGTGAGGCGCAGAGTCGATGTGTTATGAGAATCAAAATTATTCGTTAACAGCATTGCACGAGTAAGGTTATGCACTGCAGTAAGTTGCACAGTTTTCAAACGCGTCACGCGGTATGTGGCACAACATGCAACCACTTCCACATGTCGGTGCGACAACAAACCTCGTAGTTTTTAGTGGAGGTAATCGAATATACTAGCAGAAAATCAGATACAGGTAGACGATGGAATATGTATATCCGACTGGTTGCCACAGATGAATGGTGTCCTCCAAAACGATCCACTCAGCCCCATCCAGTTTAACATCCTCACACACGATGTCACGAAAGAAATGACAGGAACAAGCACGTACTTATACGCTGATGACATGGTCATCGTGGCCATATAAACAAACTACCAGTAGCTCTAAACAAACTAAGCGAATGGGCAGAGAGAAGCTATATCAATATAAACAAAGAGAAATGGCAGTTGCTATTCTTCAGAAGCACTGAAGCAGAGAACGTCAAATTCAATGGAAAACTACTCACTTTATTCCGTCCAAAGAGTCCCCATACTATCACACAACCCACTCCATGCTTTACAGTTGGAATTACGCACTGCGGATTCAAGCGGCAATGGGGTAAACGGCGTACAAATTGGCGACGTTTACTTCCAAATATTTAGAACTTGGATTCATCAGTGAATAAGGCTCTTTCCTTCTTTTTAACATGGTGCAAAAGTAGTTTCCTTGTTGCTATTTAACCTCGGAGGTTGTTGTCTACCAGATGTATCGTCTCATTTGTTCCACAGGTACGAAACATACAGTTGCTCATAGCTAATATGGTATGTACAGCGCATGTTTAATTCACTTTTTTCATATTCTGGTCCACACTTCGACTTTTAAAAATGTGGTATTCTTCTATGAAATCTTCATGGGCTATCAGCCTAGTTGGCGTCCTCTAGACGCAACTTTTCAATGGATTGCATATCCATCATCTTCACGCGAAAACTTCGCCTGAAAATGATGGATACGCAGTCATTTGAAACGTTGCATCCCGACGACGACGACACTAGGCTGATAAGCCGCGACCATTTCACAAACGAAATATGCCGAGAAATCCTGCAATCACATGTTATACTTGTATTAACAGAAGGAAGGAACCTTACGGTTTAACGTAACTGTCGACAGCTTGGTCATTACAGGAGGAGCTAATGCTCGGAGGTTTGGGTAAAGATGGGGAAGGAAATCGGTTGTGCCCTTTGAAAGGAACCATCCCGGCAGTTGCCTGGAGTGATTTAGGGAAATCACGAAAACCGAAATCTGGATGGCCGGAGGATATATTAACAGAAGAAATGTTCCAGTTTGATAGGAGGAAATGTAGAAAGAAAGCAAACCTCATATCACGTAAACTCAGTTCGATTTGTATCTGTACAATGAACGTTACTGAAAAGGCGAAGAAGTGGAGAATACCCTTCATTAAGAATAGAACTGCAGATTCACGATAGTGAACTGACCCTTTAAATAGGCAAAACATTCGGTCCTTAACATCCTCTGACCGTGACTTCAACCAGGAAGAGCCAGTTATTTTGTGGAACTGCAGACATAAACGCATCGCCAACAGCGTAAGCGCTGCACTCGCGCACCGGGTAGTTGATGACGTCATGGCGCGCGCCGATTATCGTTTGTTTCGCTGACGGCCGCTTAAATTACTCGCGGAGAACGCGGACGGTGGCGAAAAGCCACATTCGGTCGGGTTTTAAAACATCCCTTCCCTTTTACTGTCTTTTTTTATTGTGTGATTTACTCTCCCTCCCCGCTGCCATTAATTGTCTGCGGCCAGAAACAAAATGACGCAAGGGAAAAGTATTCGTTCAGTGAAAAGCGAATGTAATTTCAATCAGCAGCCGAAGGAGGTGGCCTTTGTTGCTATGGAATGTCAATACGCGCTTCGATTAGACCCGAACTGAAGAGCGTTCTCGTTTCATTCGATTGTTTCAGTGAATATGTCAAAACAAGGCCATTGTCCTGCTGTAACCGGTTTCCGTGCTACAAGAGACACGCGCGAAACACAAAGCGATGATTCGACAGTCTTATTGTAGCCATTTACTTGCGCTAGACGCAGGCTATGCATGATAACATTGCCACGAGTGTAGAAATGTCATCAGCGACAGTATGAACGTCTAAAAGCTATAATTTTGTTGTACTTTTTCTTATAATTTAACCGTTAGTTCAGTTGTCAGTGAATGGTAAAGCAGTTTCTTTACATGAATGGATCTGCGAAACAGGCAGTAATGTTTTAATGCTAGACGAGGAATGAACATGGATTAAATACGCGGTGACATGAAGAACCATTTTTTCGGTAACAGCTTTATTTATTCGTCTGTATCGATGCAGTAGATATTCTACGCTTACAGCAGCGCTTTTTCCAGTAACACAGAAAATCTGGAACTTATAATTCACCATTTCGTTTAAATGCTGATGAATGGAAGTAAAAGGTGGCCCCTTAAAAACCCGTTAATTTTGTGCATGGAATAATGCACGTCTGGTTACTTGTGGAGTATATACGATACTGTAATACAGAGTAAGATATAACGGATATCTTATTACTGCGCAATTTCAGAACAAACGCTAGAAGCAGTTAGTTTCAAAATGTCAAAATGAAGTGATTTGAACAACCACACAAAATGAATCGTAGTTGAAGCGGATGGCAGGATAAATCCCATTACAAGAATCCATAGGATGAACAGTCCACAACAAAGAAAGTGTCTTTTACAACACTCATTCGGCTAATACCTGAACATTATCGTATCAGTTGGGAATGATAGAGGAGATCCAACGGAGAGCAGCACGCTTTATTACAGGTTTATATATCAAGTATGAAAGCTTGATCGACCAACTACAAAAGCAGACGGTGCAAGACAGGCGTTGTGCAACAGGATATGTGCTCCCGTCAAAGTTCCGAGAGCATACGATTGTAGAAGGGCCAACCAAAGTCTCCTTTCCGTTTACATATATCTCGCGAAATGTCCATTGTGATAAAAATTAGAGAGTTAAGAGCCGGCACAGGTTTATTTGCAGTCATGTTTCCCGCGAAACATAAGCAACTTGATAAGGAGGGAATTACGCTGTAATTCAAAGTACTCTTCATCACACAGCGTTAGGTAACCTGCACAGTAAGGATGTAGATATGGCACTGTATTATTTGTGGACAAATGATCACAAAGAAGCAACGAAGATGGAGGAAGTGCTGCAAAAGTCATGAATCATTCGCATTAATTTAAAATATCTTCTTAAACTTCAAATGTACAAAGTGTGTCTGAAAAGATGGGCGAATGGTTCCATATTTAACAAACCGCGCTGGCGAAGATGAGGTTCCGCATGTACATATTTGAAAGACATTTCAATAAGCGTCATCTACTGTACAAAACACTGCAGTGAAGCGGTGGTATACGTTGCGAGGCGGATGACAGGGTCAAAATGAAAACTTGTGCAACACCGTTTAGATACAAGGCCTCACAACAAGTACGTGTCACGTCATAGCGATAGACTGCCATTACTAGCTGAGTGGCTCGCCCCTGAAATCCTGTTTAGGGAGAGAGGGGCCAACAGGTCGGTGTCCGCCATGTTTTTACCAGACCGCGCGGGACTTGCATTTACATAGCGATCCAGGCAGAATTTTAGACACTTAACGATTGAAATAAGGCATCAGTCCAAACCATTAGGCCAAAGCACATATTCTAGCTTACTAATCAGTACATGGTTAAAACAAATGCTCTTCATCTATGTTTATACAGGCCTTGTAAATATGTAAGCAAATAAGTCTCGTGAAGCATATTTTACGATGTTCTGGTAACCTCAACAGTTGCCAGTTGATTAATAAGAAAGAGAGGTATTTCATTTATTTTATCTCAAAGAAAGGAGCAATTTCTGATTTTTCTGTCTGCATATCCATCGCTGACACTAGTACACTATTATCACTTTCCGCTCACGTATATTGAATTTTAATTGTGTTTCTGTCGATCTTATGATATTTTGCTACGCTGGGACATAACAATACGTCATGCTGTGCATACATTTAGGAACACAGTACCACAGAAAATCGGATAAATACCGATTGATAGATTGATTGGTGATATAGGGCGCTCAACATCGAGATCATCAGTGCCCAATCAGTGCTTTGTCTGAGACAGCAGAAACAGACTCAAAATATATAACTAAATATCTACAGCGAATCAACTGTCCCGCCCCCTCCCTTTTTCATCTTACATCCTTTAACCATTTGTAAAATTGTGACTAGCCAATAATACACACCACATAACCTTGCATTGGGCTGAGGAAGCATAAAATATTTTCTTCACCTAGACAGTAATAATTTGTTGGTTTCCATAAATCACCTTTACGGTTTCCCGCTTTCTCGGTTAAGTTTCACAGCCCACTGTTTCCGTATTTCTTCTTTCCTTTCGAACACAAGCATGATCTAACAATCTTCGCTCTGGTTTTTACAGCCAACATGGAAACAATGAGGCATTTTTCTTGACTGTCCTTACTGATTATGTAACACTCATTATTAATAACACGTAGTATACAACTTCAAATCGATATTTAATCTTAAAAATTGCCGCGAAGTTATCGCCAACGACCGACAAACAAAACGTTAATTTACGTACGTAGAACCGAGAGAAAAGGTGCAAAAGTGCAGCAGTGCCTATCGTGATACAATCTGTACCACACTGTGTAGTGAAATTCCTAAGCAATAAAGATCCTCTCTAGCTATTCAGACATATACAAAGTCCGCCAAATCTGGTAAAAACATGGGGTCCTCTCAGCCAATCAGCAGCGGTTTCACGCATGGTCACTATCACCCCATACAGGCGCTCTACAACCCACTGCCTCGTAGCGCCATCCAGTGAGCTTGCGATGACGGCCTATCGGTGTGCCGTGACACGGGCTTGTTGTGAGGCCTTGTACCTAGACGGTGTTGACTCATTACAACATGGAGCGCAAAAAGGAGCAATGGAGCAACGTTTTAACACCGACTTATGTTTCAAACTATGGCAAAATGTTGGTGGAGAAACCTGGGATGTTACTGCAAGTGTTCGTTGTAGAAGCATTGAGTAAAAAGTGTGCGTTTCAGTGGCTTAAACGCTATAGAGACAGAAAGGAAGGGGTCGAGTATTAGCCACGTTCCGGTCGACCGTCCATAATCACAGCCCCAGACAACGCGAAGGAGTGCTACAGATGCTAGCGGATGATCAGCGGCTGTATTTGAGAATGATAGCAGGCAGTGTAAGCACTTGTGGAGATCCAGCAAGATGTGACGTCACTGCTTCGAGAGATTCTACAAGAAGCTTTGTCTGGCAGTTCCGACAGCAGTACAACCGATGTCAGAAGTGTTTTGTAGCCAATGGCGATTACTTGGAACGCCAGTACAGGTATTTTGTATGTAATGCTTGTTTCATATATTGCTTGAGGCCACTCAACGAACTTTTCAGATGCTCTTTGTAGTATCCCTTATTGATCATTCGACCTGGTAGTGAAAGGTCGGGTCCAGTATGTCAGTGAAAATCGATGTGCACGTGGAGCGTGTGGTCTATATTAAGCAGAGCTTTTCGTCCTTGCAACTCAGAATCTATTCAGTGTCGTTGTTGAGCCTTAGTCTAGGCTAGTCTTAACATTTAATAACAAGATAAGTAATTCTGAAATATCGTTGCCTTATAGCACAGTTAACTCAAGATGGATAGATGGATTGGTGATATAGGGTGCTTAACATCGAGGTCATCAGCGCAGTTAACTCAACATTTTATCTTCTGTTTTGGAACAAATATCGTTCTCACATCTTATCGCATGTTTCATATGAAAACATTTCAAAAATGTTATTTGCATCAGAAAACTGAGATGCCAAAACTATCAGCTGACTGTGGAAATACGGCGATCGTTCGTTATCGATTCTGTTAGTTTCTCCACGATTTATTTTAAAGTTACTCATTCAAAACCTGATCTGGTATTAATTGCAGTCCAAATACGTGTCGTACATTGATGTTTAACAGTCAAGATCACAAAGTCATCAGATTACTTCAGCAAAATTTAACTGAATACGTACATTGTTCATTAACACAGTAATTTGGTGTAATTATGGCCCTGATATTGATGTATATACTGTTAAATAAGAAACAGTGCATTAAACTGATTATGTGCGCAACGGATCTTATAACAAAAGAAATGTGACAAGTAACCTGCATGAAACACACACTGACTATTTTCAAAAAAATTTACTGCAAGAAAGATATTAAAAACACAAACCACTTTCATAATGTTTGACTACGAGAATTTTATGCAGATCAGTACCTGATTATCAAAATTCAATATCATTCTCAATTAACTGCAGTGTTGCATCACAATTATTTCCTACGGTACCAATAACGAAATCTGTTCAACAAGATCACCAAAGTCAATACTGCACTTTAAATCCATAAATAACTAATTAACAAATAAAGGAAGTAAGTTCATCTTTTAACTACGTAAATGAAACAGGAAAGAAAGGTCAACTTTGTTACTTATTATTAATAATCACCATTACATTACCTAAATAATACAACCTTTTCATAATGACATGAAATGCAATTACCTTCATTCCAGCTGTGGTACTCCGTTTTCACAATAATAAGCAACTCAATATATTCCAAATACAATGAAATTAACTTGCTGGCCAAGCAGCCTCTGCTCTACATCGGAGCCATATACACAACTGCTCTCTAAGCGAGCTGAACCACAAGTCCCACTCTCTCTCTCTCTCTGCACGAGCTACAATGCTATGCGATACATAATCTTTGCCAAAGATGAAACTTCACAGATTTATGTACACATATCGATACACACAGTAGAAGCAATACTATACATTTCCTTGCAAGCAAGTTACTCGATACGTAATAGGAGGCACAATATTAGACATTTTCTTACAAATTCAGCAATATACATTTTCTATGGGCACGTTTCAATATTTCGCGTTATATTTGTAAAATTAGTAAATATATTCATACGACCGCTACCAAATATTAACGTATGACCTGCTGGATTAATCTGAAAATTTCCTGATGATTTCATGAAGTCTGCTCCACTGGTCTTTGAGTCTATAGGGAACATAACATGCATACACATTACGATTTTTATTTTTATTGATATAGATTCGTAAGATACCTTAACTGCCTCGGAATCGGACGATTCATATTAGGCATTTTGTCGGCTAACAGAAAAAAATTTGAAATAATCACATTAGTAACATAAATTAGAAATAATCATATAAAAGGTAAAGCAGTCAACAATCCGAAGATTGGTTTGAACACCTCAGTGCTTTACTAGGCATGGTCCTGTTTGGAGGTGGTATGCCGTTGCCTTCCTCCGACCTTCGAACTGACTTACCCAGCCAGTTATAGGGGGACCTACAGTTTAACGTAGGTTCCGAACCACGGTGCTACTCGGTATTTTTCACATGAGCAATACTGCCAGAGGTGAAAGAAGTGGAAAGTGACAGATAAAAATCCCAGGACCTGGAGGGGATCGAATCCGGGACCTTTGGATTTGTAGTCTGGCACTCTACCACTGTGCAACCGAGGCGCACTATAATCATTTACGTAACACGAAAAATTTAGAAATACACTGTGCAACATGACATTTTCCCAAACTCAGCGCGATACTATGCAATACGAGCTTCCTGCTTTAATTATGACTGCTGTCGGCTGGCAGCGCAGAAGTCTTGTTAATCTGGGTTGCGTTGGTTTCGTTCACTGTCATTCTACAGTGCGCACTGTTGGTTTGATGCAACAGCAGCTACGCACATGGTATCTTATCAGCTCCTGTTGTTCTCAGACCTTATCGTCAGTTGTGTTTTTGCCAGACGCCTGAACACAGACGGAGTATTCAATTTCAGTTTTTATTCAGTAAAAACTTATTTTTCTGTGTTAAGTGACATTATACTCGAGGAATAAGCAGTATCGAAAGCAGCGTGTTGCTCTAAGTACTGTATCCTGGTTAATCATAAGGCCTTTGACACATTTTGCTGTTGGTACACCCTTGCGTCGATATTGTTCGATTGTTGTAAATCGTCTATTTTCTTTCTAAGTTTTATTTTGAAGTTATTCTCTGATCTCTATTTTATTACTGCAATATTACTGTATAGTAGAGAGCTAAATGAAAATGCTAGTTACCCTCGGATACGAGCTGTTAACAGAAAAAACTCCAAGAAATGTAGCAGGTACCTAAAATAACGAAAATTCCTGGAATTTATTTTTAAAAAAGTCCCTGCTCATTACACGAATTTTTCTCGGATGAAAGAATTCCCTAACGGCAGTGTTAAAGAAAACGAGTCAACATCAATAGACCAACTTCGTTAAGACTGAATTACAGAAAGATATTTGGAGACAGCGTATTAAACTGCAAACAGAAGGCATTAAGACTCCAATAGTACTGTCAACTTTAAAGAAACACCACGACACAATGATTATGGTTTGGAGATAATCAGCACATTATACCGTGGACTGACTTCTCTCGGAAGACGATCAGACCCAAGAAGAACAACGCCACCTATATCTTGAGCACAAAATGAATCAGACATATGATAACGAATATCCCAACACTATTTCTAACAAGAGGAGGTATCAACTACTATTAACAACCTCAAAAACGGAAAAACACCAACCAAAGATTTCATACACGCTGAAACACTCGTGGAGAAATTTATACTAATTATTCCCTGTCAAACTCATATGTTTATCGGAGCATTACTCCTACGCAGAGCCCCCACCAATGGAAAACGGTAAACTTCGGTGTAATTAAAAAAATAAAAATAAAGTATAAAAAAGATCCAGATTATAAACCTACAGAGGCTTTTAAATAAACTCGCAAAGGTGGAAAGGTGGCTCTTGTATAATTTAAAAAAAAAAATGCATGTTGTAAACCATTATTGTTATATTTATAACTTTGCCAATTTTGTTTATGAACCATAATCAGAAAGTAAATTAAACAGACTGATTAGGTTGATACAGTGTGTCACCTTATCCATTTTAATCAATAGAAGATTCGTAGAATTTCACTTGACATTAAGTCTTGGCACTGTTTTACTTATCAGCAAGACCTAATGGGAAGTGACATTTTACGATATTTTATAGATTGACGTAGATAAGGTGACAGACAATGTACCAATGTTATCAGTCTGTTTAATTTACTCATCAGATTATGGTTCATAACCGAAACCGGTAATGTTATAAATATAGTAAACAGCTGATGGTTGGCAACATGCATTGTTTGAAGTATACTACGGCTGTTACCACACATTTTACTAAAAATCTTGTGTGATTGTCTTCAAGCGCACAGGTCCTGATGATCAAATGGTTGTAAGACTATGGGACTAGGGACTGATGACCGTCGCTGTTTAGTCCCTTCCAAAACCCAACAACAACAACAACAACAACAACAACAACTATGGGACTTACAGACTACCTAAACTAAGTTAAACTTACCTAAGGACAACACACGCATCCATGTCCGAGGGAGAATTCGAACATCTGACTCGGAAGGCCGAGCGATCCGTAACAAGGCGCTCCAGACCGCTCGGCTACTCCCGCGCGGGCGCACAGGTCCATTCACGGGATAACACCCCCCCCCCCCCAAGAAAAAATAAATATATAGAGGATGCCACAAATCAGGCATTTCAAACTGCGCGAGTGACTAATACGTAGTTGGCATACATGTTGACATAGCTGAAGCTTTTGATAACATTCGGTGGCCATCCCCCTTTGACAGATTGGGAGAAATGCAGTTTGCCAAGTGCTGTGTACAGCTGCCTACTTGTCTATTGTGGACTAATGTGCTCAACACAGAGCAGCTACGTGGAAGGTACTCAAGTAAATTATGAAAGGATGCCCACAGGGTTCTATATTTGGGCCAATATTTTGGAATGTTGCCTGAGAACTACTGCTTTTACGAACCCATTGGAATTATAACGGTGGTTGCATCTGCAGATTACATTCTGATTGTCATATCCACTAACTCTAGGAGGTAATTAGAAAATATACACACACAATTACTTTGTAAGAAATTTGAAATAGCCGATGAAACGGATTTGGTCCATCTTAAAATAACATTACTTCCGAATCCTGTATTAAAACTAGAGAACACTAGCGTTGAAAGAACAAAGGTCACACGTTACCTTGGGCTATAATTATGTTGTGAAGCAGAACTGTAATGAACATGCAGGGGTGTTGAGAGAAAATGCATCAAACCCAATGCACAAAATAGCACGAATGACCACATTGCATTACAGAATGTCCATAGAAACACAAAGAACGTATCATAAATCTACTTTTGAATCTGTCATGTGCTTCCGACCTAGTGAATATGCGATAGCATGACAAATCTCGTCTGGTGTCTCCAGTTCCCCATGTACACTTATATCCTGCGTGTTAAGCATCACACGATTTAGAAGTGATGGATATGGACCGTGAACCCTGGCACGACTGTGGCATATGTGTCTTGGTTTTAGATTGTCATATGAGAAAAAAACACGAATATGGACGACGGCCACTAATGGTTTCTTCCCACTCCCTTTGCCTCTTCTAACTTGGGCAGTAAAGTAACATATGATGTTGGCAGTATAAAGGACATAAAATGAAGAATGGCAATGGGAAGAAAAACGTTTTTCAAAAAGAGGTATTTGTGAACAGCTAATTTTAAGTGTAAGGAACTATTTTCTGAAGGTATTTGTGTGGAGTGTTGTTTTGTACAGGAGTGAAACATGGACGACAAATAGTTCAGACAGACAGAGGAATGAAACTTCTGAAATGTGGTGTTACAGAAGTATACTTAAGATTAGGTGGGTAGATTGTGTAACTAGTGAGTAGGTACTGAACAGATATGAAGAGAAAAGGAATTTTCGGCATACTGTGCCTAAGAGAAGTGATCGATTGGTAGGAGACATTCTTATACATCAATGAATCGTGAATTGGAGGTTGGAGGAAAGTGTGCGGAGTGAAAGTCGGACAGGGAGACTAATAGATTAACACAGTGAACAGATTCAAATGGATGTGGGTTGCCGTTTTATGAGGGAATGAAGAGGCTTCATCAGAGCAGAGTAGGGTGGAGAGCTCGATTAAACCAGTCTCCGGACTGAATATCAAAGACTTACCAATTAAGTTCTTAGAAAACTTCAACAAAATAACACCTCAGAAACATTATCACATTCCGATTCTGCAGCTTTGGCGAACATCTTTCCCTCTTTCCCCAAATCAACAAAGCAAGTTACAATGTAAAATTTTCAGGAATAATATATTCTATTTGAACTTAATATTAAATAATTCAATACAACACATGTATCATATTTGAACTCTGTAATAATATTGAATTTATTCAATACAACGTAGTATTAAATAGTGTTGCTGTAAGATGTAAATAGATAGTACATGCATTTTGTTATGTCATCACATAAGAAATGATGTATTATATGTGAAACTAGCTGAAAACCCGGGTCCACCGGGTATTTATTTATTTACTCAAGCCTTGACTTAATACTTCTATCTCTTCTCTCTCTGTACATCTCCTATTTTCTATTAACCTGTTGTATTTATCAGAGAATATGTAAGAAATAAGTCTGTCATGCATAATGTACAAAATTTCAAGTACAGTATCCAAACAAACAAAAAATAGAAAACAAAATACAAATGATATGTTACATTGATATATTCACTTAATTCACAACCTGACTATAAACAACACCGAGCGAGGTGACGCAGTGGTAACACACTCGACTCGCATTCGGGAGAACGGCAGTTTAGATCAGCCTCCAGCCATCCTGATTTTTTTACGTTTTCGTGTTTTCCATATACCTTTCCAGGCAAATGCCGGGGTGGTTCCATTTTCCATTCAAAGAGCCCTGCTGATTTCCTTCTCTATCCTTACCCAAACAATCCTAGCTTAAGCTCCGCCTCTAATGACTACGGGTGTCGACTGGGTGTTATACAATAATCTTTTCTGACGATAAAAATTATTTTTGTGACTTGTCCAGGATCTAATATGATTTTCTGTCGTGATTCCATCTCTGAGCGACATGAAGCTGTCAGTGTGAGAAACAGATTTCAAGTACACTCCACAGTATTGAGTAGATTGTCCTGTGATTTATTAATCATAATTGGAAATGCAAGTCTCATTGCAAACTGAAGTTTCTGAAAGTCAGATCTGTCGGTAATAATGGGTATTCGTCTTGTATACAGTGTTTTATTCTCTTCCTTTCGTAGAAGTCTATTGCTTCTTCACACAGCGGTATGCTCTTCACACTTCAAAGTTGCTTTAAAGTTCTCAACAGTACTGTCATTTTTCAGGAATTCCCTTAAGCTCATTGGAATACAAGATAGTCTTAGCAATAAATACGATATGTAATACAACGTGATGGCCTGATGTGAAGCCTTTTTACCTATCGCATTATATAACATCTCTTATTTATTGAGTATATGTTGTACAATTCTAAAAATTTTCAGTATATATTCATTTGTATAAGTGCTGTACGTCTGTAAAATCTGTTGCGAATGCACTTAGTAGTAAAGAAGTAATACATTAAAAGTTAGTGCGTGATAGGGCGGTTTTCCATTAACGTTACTGTTTATGTGCTCATATCTCATGAACTACGTGTCGTACTGTGACACAATGGTGTTTTCCGGAGTGCAGAGTCTGTTTCTGCACTCTGGAAAACACCATTGTGAAACATCTTGTAGCTATGCCTTGCGGATTGATATGTAAAGACTGAAATGTTTCAATTCGATTGTGCATGTCGCACAGAGGAAGACTATTCCATAGTCTAAATTGATTTGCAATGACATATAAACGTTAATTTACGACCAATGCTGAAATTTCTTTTGATAGCTATCATTTTATAGTCGTGGTGTACATCGCTCCTAATGGAGTATTCATTTCAATGAAACTTTTATCATATTGTCAAGGACTATAAAGATCACGGTATATTTACAAAGACCTCATTTTGGGAAATTCGTGTGAGCTTTTACAGCGATCCCACAAAGTTCAGTGGTGGAGCTAACGATACTAGGAAAAACGGAAACGGATTTGGAAACTGACAGACCCACCCACCCACACTCACACACCTTTTAAATGACAGTATAAAAAGGAACAAAAAAACAGAACAGTTTTTGTGAAAGCTTCGAGGGTAAATTCAAACTAGGGTTCGCTTGACAAAGCTCTGATACCAGGCCGAGGGCGATTGTGGCTGTTGTTGACCTGAGCAAACAAATTAATTGAGTAGACCTGGAGGTGGAAGTTATTTTGTTAAATCCCTAGCAACCGTGTGTGGGTGCGTGTGTGTGTGTGAGAGAGAGAGAGGGAGAGAGAGAGAGAGAGAGAGAGAGAGAGAGAGAGAGAGAGAGAGAGAGGGAGGGAGGGAGAGAAGGATGAGGGGGCACGGCAGTGCAAAGTGTTGGCGTGGTGCTCGGTGTCCGTAACCATGGCAACAGAAGAGCAGCTGGCTACAGTGGCGGCTCTGTCGATAGGCTGGTCGACACCAGGCCATGTAATTAGCAGGCGGCCTGATTAGAAGCGGCGCTGCAAGATTAAAAGGCCAGCCCGTCAGCAGTGGCACTGCTTGCTGGGACCGGCGGCGACCGTGCGCATGCGGAAGGAGTGCCGCATCAGGGGGCTGTCTGGCGGCGTAGGAGGCCGGTAAACAGGTGGCCAGCTGCGCGCTAGGTGTGCATCTTATGGCGGTGCTTCTATTTAAAAATATAACAGGGAGGGACAGTGCGCAGTTGACAAAGTTCCTAAAACACCTCTCCTCTTTCATGCCTTCCCTCGGCGAAGTTACCAACGCACTTCGTGCCAGTGCCCTGGTTTGTAAACAGGGCAGCACTGCACGCGAGGTGCCGTGTCGATATGAAACTTCAGTGCAAGTCTAAAATCACTCTTTTACTAACCTCGAGTCTTCTGTCGTAGTTGATGCCCCATTGCACAGGTGAAGCACACAGGTCGCGCATCCGTTGTACCTGAAGTGATGCCTAAAAGAGGTGTTGAGATGTGGCTAGGAAGTACTGCACTATGAATAACTTTAGCTTTTGTAGGATGCCAGTGCTTGTTTTTATTGAAGAAATGCCAGTGTATATCCAAGCACAAATATACAGACTGCGTAATATTAAATATATAAATGATACATAACGTATAAACTGTCCCTGGCCCGCACTGAACTAACATGAATGTACAAGGTATCGCGGTCGGCTCTCGACTGAATGCCGCCGCACTTCGTTGCGCGCCACAAGCCACCGTTTTGGCGCCAAGCGAAACTTCTAGACTAACACTGTTCAACTTATTGCAAAATATACAAATAATTAAATCTTTGAAAACCGAAATATAGCTTAGCACAAAAGCACTACAGAAAGTAAACAGATGATTTTTAATAGACATAGGAAAGTTAAATATTAATAAAAGAAGCTTAAAGTTTTTGCGGACAACTAGTATAGCCGGGAGACAATTAGATCTCAACTTTCAATAGGGGCGGAGCTCTCCCACGGGATACAACTCATCTACTGTCTCTCTCTCTTTCACCCTTTGTATTACGTAACACATTTCTCCAACCAACCAACCAAGAAAACTTCTTTAACATCTAATATATTGATATACGAAATAAACGGCTCCATGTCAGCCCACTCACAATCTCCTGCCAGCGAGGGCTTCCTACTCGATTCGTGCTAAAGCACTAGATATACCGAGCTGAACAATCTGCCATTTTGAATCCCAATCCAGCGATAGTGATGTACGTTTTCTGTGCCTCTGCGAAGTGAATCAGCATATATTTTGTGATTTTATTGTTTCATAGTGTGAAATGATCGGTTTTGCAGCTCCAAACTGTTTAATTAACAGCAAACATTGTCGCTAGGCGTGTAGGTTTTGTCGGTTTCCTTCAAATATAGATCCGCGTAAAAGATGTCTTATAACTCTCTGTGTAAAGTTACTGTTTTTTTTTTTTAATTTATTTTTTTTTTTTTTTAATCCGTATTAGACTCATTTATGGTCAAAGAGAGATATAGGCCTTTACATGTAAGCAATGGTTTATTTTAATTTCGCTAATTTCGCTTCACGCCGGCCGCGGTGGCCGAGGGGACTGCGGAGTGCCAGTCACTATCTGCACGGCCACTACGGTCGGGGGTTCGAATCCCCCTCGGGCATGGATATTTGTGCCGTCCTTAGTGTTAGCTAGTTCGTAAGTAGTTTGTAAGTTTAGGGACTGATGACCCCGTAGTTAAGTCCCATAAGCTATACAAACATTTGAACTTTTTTTTTTCGCTTCACATTGTTAACACGCCATACATTGCGTTTAAAGCAAGCAAGCAAATAAGGAGTTATTCTAAGGGCTGTTGGCTGTTAATTGTATATTAAGTGATGCATGAGTTCAGTTGCCTTTGACCAGCTTGTGGTTTTTACATTATATTTTTAGAAATTTTCAGTGTTTAAATGTGACTGTCAACACGGGAATATGTAGGCCTAAGCCAAGTTGGGAACATAATGTCTGGGGAAAAAAATGATAATAAATTGAAGTACGCAACGAATGGGCACAGGAAATAAGTCGTTCAGGAAAGGCATTACATTCAAAACTTAGCATACAACATTGACTTTATTTCAAAGTGCATGTTACCAGAGAGACTTTATTTAGTAGTTATCTAACGAAACCAGACGATAGGAAGGTACTAAACACATTTTTGACGTGAAATCTTCTCTGAAATATGGTGTGTGTAAAACATGCGAGACATTAAAAAGGGAACAAGCGAAATACAGCATCGTAATTTAACATTATGCGGCAACTGTTTTCGAATTCAACTCTTAGTTACCGGAAACGTATGTGGATGTACCATTTATCAACCAGAAAATACGATAATTGTAACGTATTTTAATTGTATGTAGGAAATATTTAGAACGGTATTATATGCTTTTCTTTAGATGTAAGTGAACGTACACCTGTCTAAATATCCATGTAATCATTAACTTTAAGTTGCTTGCGTCTTACAGTCAAATTTAAGCATATGAATTTATTATGCTGTAATATTTTCTGCGCTAGGGAAGTATATTTAGTGGCGTTAAGAGCACGTTAAGAAGCGTAAGTGTTCCGCCGTCTTTAAATGCGCGCCTTCAACGTGCGATGCAAAATGGCGGATTGTTCTGCTTGTACTATACAGCGCTCTAATTCGTGCGGTGACGTCATGGCGTTGCCGCAACTTACTGTTTTTTTACACGAAGAAAATATCTTGGTATGATCATAGTGTAATATACACAGTCGCGACACTCACTGCTGTGTTTATAACAACTGACAAACATGTGTACAAACATTATTAAAATATCGAGATATATGAATAATCTTGAAATAAATGTAAAAACAGCGATTTTCTCTGACTCAGTGATATAAGCAACAACTTATTCATGAGGAAATAATTACGAATATGCGCTATTCTGCATTCACGAATAACCTAGTACTTTTTGCTGATGATACATGTGTAGCTATCACACCTGACAAACAGGAATTAACTGATGAAATTTTAAATGATATCTTTCAGAAAGTTATTAAGTGGTTCTCTCTACAAATGGACTCTCATTAAACTTTGATAAAACCGAGTATATACAGTTTCATACAGTAAATGGCATGACACCATTAATACATTTAGACAACATAAATCTGTAGCGAAGGTAGAACATTCAAAATTTTTAGGTGTTTGCATTGACGATGGACTGAATTGGAAGAAACATATTGAAGATCTGAAACGTTTGAGTTCAGATACTTATGTTATCATAGTCATTGCAAAATTAGGTGATATCATCAGACATTTATATAGGGATCTAGGGACGTCACTGTAGCTTCACAATATATATATATATATATATATATATATATATATATATATATATATATATTCACTCATGCATTTTGTTATTAATAATCCGATCCAATTCAAAAGTAAGGGATGAATTATGCTGCCACAAATATCTTGGTGACTTACCAAGTAGCATCAAAAGTCTGACACATAGCCAACTAGTATTTAAAAAGAAATTAAAGGAATTTCTGAAAGGCAACTCCTTCTACACTGTAGATGGAGTTTTAGATGAAACTTTAAAAAAAAATTGAAAATAAAAGAAACAAAAAAAAATGTTATAAAAATCCTTGAAATATTGATTGTAAAGTGTAGACAACATTTACTAAACTGGCACGTTCCACATCATTGCGAAATGTCGTATATATGATCTATGGAACAAGTATTAATATAATATAATCTATATTTTGTAGCCTACTTCACTGACAGTGATAGAATATGAACAAATGAGAAATATAAATTCCTGTTGTGGACTGTTCCTATATGATTGGAACTTACTTTGACGTGTACAAATTCGATATCAAGTCTAATGATTTGAAAATTTTTACACCTCACTCGTCTTTGTTATAAACCCATATACTTTTGAGTATAATTGTATTTGTTTATAAAACGTCTTGAAGATTCTTGCCGTTTGTGGTTCATAAGCAGTAACAATTGTGTAATTGGTGTCTGCTTTGTTCGGAAATTGTGTTTTAGCATTAGATGATTCATTGCAGTGGAGTAACTAGGACTTGGCTTTGGGGGGGGGGGGGGGGGATAGATCTGCTTGACGAGCAAAATTTTAGTCAGTTCCCAGATAGACTACCATCTACCATTCCAGTTGAAGAAACTAATTCACTCCCATCCAATGAAAGCTTATGGTAAAACACTCAAAGTTTCCAATCTTTACCTTTACCAGATTACTGTTATACGATTTTTTTTTCGGGGTCTGGGGGGGTTCTATCCTCTCATCCCCCCCCCCCCCCATAGTTACGCCACTGATTAATTGTCACGTTTTTGAGGATTTTCTTTCAGTTACAGCTGTAGTGGCAGATCTGGTACATTTAATAATGTAGGTAATGAATTCCATACTAGTTTCTTATGTTCAACACTTAATGATTTCGCTGGAATTGTAGTGATGAAATCCTGATGTTTCTGATTAGAGATTCGACGTGTTTCTGTAGATGGCTGGGTCTTCTGTTTGTTATTAAAAGAAAATGTAATTCTGGATTAAATAGTACCGTTCCATACCCTCCAATGGTTCTCAGAAAACCTCATAAAGACAAACGTGGACTTATTTTCTGGTTATTACCTATTTAAAGGCATTACTTACCTTCCTCGTTGAAAAAGCATAATGAAATCAATTTAAACGTCACTATTCACACTCATCCAATATAGTATTCAGAAATATAACTCATCAGCCGCTTCGAACGTGGAATCTAACGAAAATCAGTGGAAGTCTTCTGACCGTATATGTTAGACTGCGGTATGAGCACTTAACATCGCACGTTAGAGTATAATGACATTTCTGGAGACTAGTAATCTGCTCTGTAGGATTCAGCATGGGTATCGAAAAAGGAGATCGTGTAAAACCCAGCTCGCGCTATTCGTCCACGAGACTCAGACTGCCATAGACACGGGTTCTCAGGTAGATGCTGTGTTTCTTGACTTCCTCAAGGCGTTTGATACAGTTCCCCAAAGACGTTTAATAAACAAAGTAAGAGCATATTGTCTATCAGACCAATTGTGTGATTGTATTAAGGAGTTTCTAGATAACATAATACAGCATGTCATTCTCAATGGAGAGCAGTCTTCCAAAGTAAGAGTGATGTCAGGGGTGCCACAGGGGAGTGTTGTGGGTCCGTTGCTGTTAACGATATATATAAATGACCTTGCCGATAACATCGGAAGTGCACTGAGGCTTTTTGCGGATGGTGCTAAAGTATATAGAGAGGTTATAACAATGGAAAATTGTATTGAAATGCAGGAGGATCTGCATCGAATTAACGCATGGTGCAGGGAATGGCAATTGAATCTCAATGTAGACAAGTGTAATGTGCTGCGAATACAAAGAAAGAAAGATCCTGTATCATTTAGCTATAGCAGGTCAGCAACTGGATGCAGTTAATTCCATAAATTATCTGGGAGTAGGCATTAGGAGTGATTTAAAATGGAACGACCATATAAAATCAATCATCGGTAAAGCAGTTGCCAGACTTACACAGGTTACAGTACACTTGTTCGCCCACAGCTTGAATACTGCTCACCGGTGTGGGATTCGTACCAGGTGGGGTTGATAGAGGAAGTAGAAAAGATCAAACGGAGAGCAGCGCGCTTCGTTACAGGATCATTTGGTAATCGAGAAAGCGTTACGGAGATGATCGATAAACTCCAGTCGAAGACTGTACAGGAGAGACGCTCTGTCGCTCGGTACTGGCTTTCGTCGAAGTTTCGAGAACATACCTTTACAGAGGAGTCTAGCAGTATATTCCTCTCTCCTACGAATAACTCGCGAAGAGATCATAAAGATAAAATCAGAGAGATTAGAGCCCACACAGAGGCATACCGACAATCTTTCTTTCCGCGAACAATACGTGACTGGAATAGGAGGGAGAACCGATAGTGGTACTCAAGGTACCCTCCACCACACACCGTCGGGTGGCTTGCGGAGCATGGATGTAGATGTAGATGGGTGTTGTGCACCATGATTAGTTCTGTGAGTCATAATTGAAATAATGCTTTTTCTTACCTTTCGAATATGTTCTTTGCATATGAGAGATGTGGTATATCTTTGTTGCTTTGTCTCTAGAATGACTAACAATATATATTTCAATTGGATCGTAATGTACCATAAATTATTATTATTATTATTATTATTAATATTAATTTGCCCATGAGACCTTCATTTTCTCGGTCTTGGCTTTCTGTCTTCCTTTTTTTCGGCCACTTTGTGCCTGTTTGTTGGTTCTAGTCTCTGGCTGTAGTTCCCACTTGTCTATTTCCCATATGTAGATGTTATGGTCTGCAGTGTCCTAAATTATGAGTTGAGCATCAGTAAGGTCTCCTTTTCCTAGTTCGGCCCAAGTCATACTTTAAGGTTTTCAGTGGCTGTGAAAATGTGGCTTGCGAGTCTATACTCATGGAGTCGGCATATGTGGACAAAGAAATTTAGGCGTCTTTTGCTAATGTCAGCAGCAATGTTTGAAAATTTATCTGTAGTTCTGTTGTTTCTTAGTCTATATCCGGCTTCAGGTTTTCGTGGTCCAAGAATTATCGTAATGATCTTTCGTTCTTTTTGTAGATTTTGTAGTAGCATCTTGTTTTGGAGTGACGATGTTTCTGCTGCATATAGCACCTCCGGTTTAATAACAGAACCATAATTCCTGATTTTTGCATGCATGGAAACGCACTTTTTGTTGTAAAGCTGGTGTGTACGACCGAAGGCTCTCTTTAGTTTCTGTGCTCAAGCTTCTTGAGATTCTTTTTTCTCGTCCAGTAGGTTCGAAAATTTCCCCTAGGTATTTAAAATGTGTAACTCTGCTTATCCGTTTATATGTTGTGGTGAGAGTCTATGTGTTTAAGAGCTTACACATAAATTGCGATTTTTCAAAAGAAATTTGCCAACCTTCACGCCGCATTCCTGGGGTATTTCTATTTGATGTACTGCATTTTGTTCATCGTCTGACACTATTGCAAGATCATCGGCCATGGCTAGGCAGGTGACTTCAGCTTTCCTTACAATCTTCATTGGTTTCCATAGGCGCTACAGTCACGGTCTGCGCGGCCACTACGGTCGGGGGTTCGAATCCCCCCTCGGCCATGGATATTTGTGCCGTCCTTAGTCTTAGCTAGTTCATAAGTAGTTTGTAAGTTTAGGGACTGATGACCCCGTAGTTCAGTCCCATAAGCTGTACAAACATTTGAACATTTTGAACATAGAACATCGTGTTTGGATGTTGTGAACTTTGACGCCCTCATTCAACCAATTACACATCACACTGCACACCTTCAACGGGTGAAGCCGGATTCCTGCAACACTGTCGAAATCGAAATTCCCATCTGTCGGTTACCAATCATCTAGGCCCATTCGAAGAGCGCGATCTCACGACATTCCGTGTTGCACAAATCACTTCAAATCCAACCAAAGAAAATGTACAAATGTGAGTAAACCTATTGGACCAAACAGCTATGGTCATCAGTCTCTATACTTACGAACTACTTAAATTTACCCACACGAGGACAATATATACATCCATGCGTGAGGGACGACTCAAACCTTCGGTGGGAATTGCTGCCCAGTCCACAGCATGATAGGTTAGAACACACAGTCTTTCCGCACGGCTCCAAGCTTCAGCTGACACAGGGGATGTGAGATGTTTTCTGTTGTGGTGTGGTATCCAAAAGACACACTTGCACCAACTGCGACCCGCTCTCCTATGACATTTCCTGCTAGTCCACTTTCGTTGCTCTCAACAACACGCCATCAACAATTATCTAGAAAAATTAATAACAAAAAATATATATTCTAATATATTCTAATTCTAAAATGACCATATGTTTTAAAGCTAAGGAACCAATCTTCTGTTGTCATTAGTCCCCAGACTTATAAACTACTCACATTAAATTATGCTAGTCACCTCCCCCTCCCCCCCCCCCCCCAAACAGACACACACACACACACAACACACAAATACACACACACAAACACACACACACACGTATCTGTGTACCAGTAGTATATTTCGATTATTTTCTAAGTTTGTGATAAATTATGTTTCTTCTACAGAAATTATTGAACCTGCTTGTTGGTAGACATTTGTTTTTAATATTTTTCATTTTTTTTTTTTAAATCCAGATATCCTAATGGTGGTTTACACTAGAAAATCCTAAAATGTGGTCATTGGTTTACTAACTGGTGGCTCCTTACAAAGTGACAAATACGACAACTGTGCAGCACTCTTGACATTTTCATTAGTGTGTTGTCTTCCTCGCATTCAGTTTTAATAGGAAAGCATTAAAATGTATTTGAAAACATGTGTACCACTACGGTCTAGTTAGTTTGGCGGTAATACAGCTAACATGGATACTTTATAGCCATGTAGACGCATCATATTTATAACTTTACCTTATACGAAATAACGTGGTACTGTACAAACATTAATTTGTGTCCTGACATTGCCGGGTTATTTAATGGATGTTAACTTAAAAGTCTGTATCGTAAAAAATGAATGTGGGGAAAACAGGGGAACATTTTCTGCTACCGGTATCGATCAAGGGCCGGCCGCGGTGGCCGAGGAGACTAAGGCGCTCCAGTCACGGTCTTCACGGTCACTACGGTCGGGGGTTCGAATCCCCCCTCGGGCATGGATATTTGTGCCGTCCTAGTTTGTAAGTAGTTCATAAGTAGTTTGTAAGTTTAGGGACTGATGACCCCGTAGTTAAGTCCCATAGACTTTACAAACATTTGAACATTTTTATCGATCAAGGGAGTCGAAATTCGGGGCGTGTGATAAAACGCCAGTTGCTCCCAAACTGCCGAATTTATGACGGGCAGTATCTGCAGAGCGACATCCGCCGGCGTAGTGGCAGTTGCATCACCCACGATCTGACACACGAGGACTGGCGTCTGTTCACGTCATCACCGTGACGTCAGGGAGTGGTAACTTTTGCAGAGTAGTGCCCTCTGTTATATTCAGAAACAACCTGACAGTCCAGTATAAAATGGTATGGTTAAATGTGCAAAGCTGTACAGTACTTACTGAATCTAGAAAGGTTTATTGGCGACGTTCATTGTGCTAGTTCGTAGCCCGCTAGTATCTTAAAAGCCTCGGAGCTTTCGTAATGAAATGGTTTGAGCATCGCGTCACGCACCAAATTCTGGATTGCCTACAACTACTACAAAAGACTAGCGGGCTATAGCCAGGTTTTCCCTACTTTCAAATTGTTACTGTCAAAGTCACAGTGCTCATGTCGTCTATAAATATTGAATGTATAACACATTATTTTTTCATTTATTGACTTGAATATTGTCATCTTATAGCAGTCGTCTTTAAACGAAGGTGAGGAATAGAGGGAGCGAGTAACAGTGAAAATGATGTTACAGTACTTAAATTTGAAATGCACTAGTGCGTTTTGCTGGAAGGTTTGAATATTTGCGTTAAAGTATTGTTGTTTTTGTTGTTGTCTTCACTCCGCAGAGTGGTTTGATGCGGATCTGCAAGCAATCAAATTCAAATTCAAATGTTTGTAAATCTATCGGACCAAACTGCGTGGTCATCATTCCGTACCTTACAAACTACTTAAACTAAGGTAAACTAACCTAAGGATAACATACACACCCACGCCCCAGGGAGCACTCGAACCTCCGACGGCGAGCAACCGCGCGCTCCGCAGCGAGGCGCCTTAGACCGTCCGAGCAATCCTGTCTGGTGCAAGCTTCTTCACCTGAGATAAGAAAGGCAACGTACATCCTTTACAATCTGCTTACTGTATTCGCCCCGATGTCTCCCTCTGATTTTTACCCCAAAAAATTCGTTATAATAATAATCTGACGATTCCTTGATGTCTCCAAATGTCTCTCACCAAACTATCCTTTCCCTCAGTTACGATATGCCAAAAACTCTTTTTCTTCCTAATTCTGTTAAGAACCTCATTAGTTACGTCATCTACCACTCTAATCAGTAATCGTCTGTACTACCACACTTCCAAAGCAACTATCATCTTTTTGTTCTGAATTCCTTATCGTCCACTTTTCACTCCCATAAAGTGTTGCTCTCCAGACAGACGCTTTCAAAAGATTCACTAACATTTAAATTAACGTTGGATGTCAACAGATTTCGCTTCTTCGCAAACGCTGTTTTTCCCATAGCCAATTTGCTTTTTATATTTCCTTTATTTTCGCCATTAGAATTTCCGTTTCTACCCAAATAACAGAACCTATAATACTTTTATTGCCTCATTACCCAATAAAATTCCTACAGCATCGCCTGATTTTCTGATGTTACATTCTATTATCTTTGTTTTACTAATGTTCATTTCATACGTTTCTTTCAAGACACTGTCCACTCTGTTCAGTTTGCTCTTCCAGGTCTTATCCTGTCTCTGACATAATTACTTTGTCAATGGCCAACCGCAAAAATGTTATTTCTTATCCCAGAACTTCAATTCCATCTGCAAATTTCTCCTTGCATTCCTTCCGATGTTGTTCAGTATACAGATTGAACAGCATTGGTAAAATCCTAAATACACGCCTTATTCCTTACAGATGCCGCTATGCTGTGTGATGTTTTGTAAGAATCACAAAGGACAAGTTAACGGCATTAGTTACCACGAATTGCGGTTTATCATGGCCTAAGAAATATCTGGTTACGCGTAACTTGTCGTGAAATCCTCACGCCAAATTAATTCCGAAATTCATCAGCGGTTTGTAGTCAACACTTCAACGATGCAGATTATAAATCTGATTCGAAAAGAGAGATTGTCAAAGTAGGTATCTTCCCAAGAAGATTTTCAACCTCCTGAAAATATCCGTACCAGCAGTATCTACGGACAAATAGAGAAATAACTCCACTTAATCAGGTGTGTCATAAATGTAAAAGAATTGAAAAATCTTAATGACCCAATTGTGCCATTAAATACAGTTACTGAAGCTAGAGATTAAATAGGAGCCGAGATGCTTTCCAAACCAAAATCTTTAAGAAATGAACTGACACAGAAAACTAAATTATGGAGTCCAGGATGCTTCATACAGTGGTGTAAAACAGCCCCCAACCGCATTTGATAATGTTATTTATTTGAAAAATAATGCCGTACCAGCTGTTCACGACCACATATATTTTTCTCGTAATTGCATTTTCATTATGACAAAGAAAAGTATTTTGACGTAAACAGCTTTATGAAACCGGTACAGTGTTATTTTCCAAATAAATAACATTATCAATTGTGGATGGTTCTTATTTTCACCCTCACTGTAATTTATTCACAATTGTGGGCTCAAAATGTCAGTTTTTAAATAAAGAACAATAAAATATGGAGACTAAACAACAAACCAAAGAGCCAAGAATATAATATTCACATTCTATCAGATTCAAATTGAAAGACGACCGTCTGTCGTCTTCCATATATTTTTTGTATATTTTTGGAAAGTTATAATTTATTTAATGTCGCTAGATTATCATTTAGTTAAAATTTGAACCCCAGTCTATTCAAGGCTTGAGGAATAGCATTTTTATTTCGTGTGTTAAAATATTAGTTAATATTGCTAGGTTTTTCTTATTTTGTTATGTTAATAATCTATTATTATATTAATTAATGTGGCATAAGTACGGCTTCTTCGCTACGCCACTGTCCCTGTCAGAATGTGCAGTTGTTATACTTTTAAGTGAGTGCGAGAATCTATGGCTGTCTGAATACGGGTAGGAGTAGCTCGCTTTGCATCGTTCTCTCTGCCTCAGAGTCGACAGCTGCTCATGCTACCACAGAGGTTTCCACACTCTTTGGTAGCGAGCTAGTCGGTGAGCCTTCCCTCAACGTGAGTCTGCTCTCTCTCTGCCCCCACCACCGCTGTTTCTTGGGTTTTCCAACTTATGGTAGCAGTTTTCCCGCCTCATGGGTCTTCTTGCTATACTGGGCGTCTGGCGAGGTAAGGTTGGTTCTCCTCTTGTTTGTAAGCGAGATGGTGGCGTTTCCTTGTCTAGCACGTTTAACTTAGACATGTGAACATTGAATCTATGATCGGAATATTTTCTCCGATGGTGTTTGGAGAAGTGTTCTCGTTTTTCAATTCAGTGATTTCCAATAGATAAATGTGGTGTGTGTGATTCGAGTTGCAGTTTCATAACGGCCTGGTATGATAAACCCTTTGTGATAAGGTGGCGGTGTATGAACTCTGTCTAAATACTTTCTAGCTTTGTAGGGTCCGATTTCGAATAGGTGATATATTCATCTTTGTACAGTGCATGTAATATCTTCTCATTGATTTCTTTCCTGAGTGATATGTGTTCCACGTGTTTGGCTCATAGAAGAAAGACTTCAGCTTCTACTCTTGTTTGTTCCATGCTCATCAGGCAAGTACCTATGCGTGTATCCTTCTAATTTTCACTAATATTTCGCGATCTTCTCTCCCCGCCTATTTTAATTTTGCTGTTTCTTCTCCGACTTATAGTACGCACACTTCCTTTGTCAGTAATTCTCTCTAAGCCTTGTGAAACCTCCTTCTATAGCTTCCTTATGTAACTCTAAACATTTCAATGGGTTGCTCCTTTCCGAGCAGGTTGATCGAGTGACGATCAACTACAGCAAATTGTTGCTGGCTTGTGCTACGACCAGGATCCTTCAGTTTGTTATGGCGCAGATCAGCAGACCTAATCTCGATGTCTTCACTTGCCAGGTCATGTGGTTTTCATGGGTCTTTAATCGCGTCGGCAGCCCTTATTTCCATTCCCCAACTCTCGCCGCTTCTCTTCTCTCTTACTACGCCAATAACCTAGGACGTTCCTCCGCTGCAGCTGATTTTCTGCACTGGAAGGACCGGACACTGCACTGCTATTGCTTTGGACGCGGTTGTTCATAGCACACTTAGCGCTACGATTACTTCTCCTTGAAGAGCCGTTGCCGTCTATTCTAGGTCTGTAATCTTCGTCATATTATAAGTCCTCCAGGTAAGCCTGGAAGGACTCAATGTCCTCCTTGCAGCTTCCTGCAAGGATAGCATTGCGCAAATTTCGTGGGAGCTTTGACGTGCAAATTCTTATCAACCCCTGTGGCGGGTATGAATAGTCGAGAAATTGATTTCTCTGCATCATTCCTCGAACGAATTCTCTGAGACTCCTGCAATTAGTAAAGTAGGGCATCACTACAAGGCTGCTTATTACTAGTTCCTGTTACTTCTCCGACCAGTAGGCAGACAGGAAATGTTCCCTAAAATCATTGTAGTAATGGCAATATCTTAAAGAGAGGTCGCATCTACATGGCGAGCTCCTCGTCGAGATATCCGCACTGGGTTACATGCTGTAGTTAATTTTCTTTATTTTTCGGAAACTGAATTTATTCAATTTTATCGGTTTTCGGAACTACGTGTGTCCGAGTTCTGACTTCAGAGGTTTGCAGCTAGTCGCCTGAATTCACGCCACTTCTCATATAAATTCAGTACCTAGATCGATTTCAAACAGACTGCAACTTAAGAATCCACCGTGATTTTGTTTAATAAATCCGATTTTCAACCACTTCACCTTTAGCGGAGTGAATTCATGTAACGTTGCCGTGTGTCGCCATTAGCGTGTTTGCTCGTAGTCCAATTCAGATGTAATTTAAGTTGGCTATACACACGCACCATCTCAAAACAGGCACGACAGGCCAGAGCCAGATACGAAGTTTTTTTGTATATTGTGTTTTGTGCTACCTCCAAATTGCTGAAGTTCGCCTACGGTAGCGGTGCCTGCTTCCGCCTCGTCTCGGCACGCTGATTTTGGTGAGTTTCGCTGTGGCATAGCGTGTGTGCAATCCAATGATTGTTGTTTGTGAATCCTTCCTCCCAGTAGCGTTAATTTATGCTGGGCACCGTCCGCATTAATCCATGTAAGAGATGCATTTTATTGTATTAACAAAATTGATTTTCCATTTTGCTTGTTTTCTATCTGGATCAACAAGTTTAAGTTAGGCATAATCTGTAAGTTGCCTATAAATTGTAGTTTTATAGCACCTTCCCTCTTTTATTTAATATTGTTCTTCACGAGTGCTGAGAACAAGCTCAGATGCAATTTTTCTTATATCTAAATTCCGTTGCGCCACAACTGTTTTCTTAGCCATCTTTCTAGGATACCTTTAATTGTGGTGGCTTGCTTATTAATGTCTGTGTGAAATAACGTGTGAGATGCTATGTATATTGACAACTGTAGTATTAACTGCCTATTATTCAAGTAATTTGAAATGAGTCAGTTCTCAGTTTGGGTCAGGGAACAAAGTTTTATATCAGGGAGTACCCGATAGTTCACACGGACCTTATTTGCAAATTTTAGTGATAAAACAAGACTCTTGTTGCGGACAGTGGTCGTCTTTTAGTGTGTGGTGTGTGTTGTGTGTGTGTGTGTGTGTGTGTGTGTGTGTGTGTGTGTGTGTGTGTTCTCTCTGTCTCCTTCGTATGAGGTAGTTGCAGTAGTTTATATTTTAGGAACCTATGAAGTTTGGTGCTAGGTAGTAATTTTATGTCGGGTGATGGTTAAAATATTTTTGCTTCCGAAATTTCTCTCCATCGCTTTCTCAGCGAACTTGTTAATAGGTAAGCGCTCCACAGTCAACGCTACCAGTGACCACCCCACTCGAATTACCAGTATGGTGGCGATATGGAAAGTTCTCCACATCAAAGAGAAATTGGATGGAAGCCAACAGCATGGCATGCTACAGGAGTGAATTCAAGACCTGGTTTCATAGCATTATAAAAAATTCACATGTTTGTAAACCTATTGGACCAAACTGCTATGGTTATCAGTTCCTGCACATACGAATTACTTTATCTACCTTACAATAAGGACAGGCACACACCTACGGCCGTAGGGAACACCAACTCACAAACACGATGAACATGGCAAACCCCTGCAAAACAGCAATCTGACTGGCAATGCCAGCTGAGCCCACAGCCGACCTACAGGCAAAGCAGGGAAACCATATTCATCGCACTAAACACAAACAAACCTAAACAGTCCCGCACACTTAGCCAGTTCTATGACCGAACTGCCTAACTACCTTGACAGACTTGGCTATGTTACAGGTATTCTGACACAGCCGATGTTAACGGGTAAACTGCCGCAGCCGACCCAGGAGGCATCATTGGAGCTCAGCTGCAGCAGAACCTCGCATCAAAACGGACTGATTCTTTATGACGAACCTAGCAAAGTTAATGGTACTGAGAAAATACCCATCACTAACATTACCAACCCTTGCATGATCTGTCGCAGATAGCATACCGCTACTGCCCTTCATACCTACCCCACTGTCGCAGAGGTTTTTTTCCCTTGGCTCTTGCCTTGGCACTTTTTTTCCTCTGCCCTTACATACCTTTACCCTTCGTATACCTTTCGACCAATTCTATCTCCAGATGCACCGTATTAATGGGTGATCGCGCCCACACGTACGGATAACATCGCGGTTCCCTCATCCCGTGATCCACCTTAGAAAACTAACATAATTACGGAGGTGACAGTAGAACTTTTGTGATGGTCACCACGTCGGTGTGGGCGTGGAGGGGCCCCATCCTTGCCACAAGCACACACACACACACACACACACACACACACACACACACACACTCACACACACACACACACACACACACCTGGCTGAGGGACGACTCTAACCTACAGCGGATATAGCCTTCCAGTCACTATTGTGACCATGTGGCCAGTCTGCGCGGCTCACGCTATTAACACTAGAACGGCAGAAGGGTTCAAAACGATCCCTACCATACTTTTTTCCTCCATTGTCATTTCAGTTTATTTACTTTCCTAATGAAATCATATAACTTTTCCTATTTTTTCTCTTCTTTATAATGATGTATTAGAATTTAAAAAAAGTATTAATATTTTCTTTGACATTTCTATCGATATACCTATAACGGCGGATGGGGTCAATTTGACCCCAATGTAATTTCCTTCTAAATATATATAAGTAATCCAACAATGTAGCGGCAACAGTCAGCACTATTGCAGAGTAGTTGCCTGTCATTGTTGCAACTTGGCACGTGTTAGTTCCAGTCTGCCACAGTTTGTATCGTGTCATTCTGGTGATAGTTTTTGTCGTCGAAACACGCTTTTGAATATGTATCGTCAGTGTGGACTTTCTGATGAAGAAGTGTTACAGCTCTTAGAGAATGCCGAAGTTGAATCGGAAACGGACTTCGTTGATGAAGATGATGATTATGTACCTGAGACAAGTGAAGATAAAGACACAGTGAATGAGGAGCGATTAGTGGAAGAGGATTCACGTCCTTATCTACATCAGTCATCACATCTTTCATCACAGCAGGCACAGTTGGCAGCGTCTACAAAGATGGTTGCTGGGATGGAACCGTGTGGGAAACGACCAATTTTTAATCTTCTCGAAGGAGGTCGGCTATGAACGTTCTGAAGGAGAAAGGAGGACCCACTGCTTGTGCTTGTCAACGAATAGACGACTCTGTCACCAATGCCTTCCGTCTTATTTTTGACGAAGCAATGTTACGTCTCATGAAGAAATACACAGAGTCAAATGCACGAGAAGTACTGTAAAACAGTAATTCGACTGTTTCGCTTGAGGAACTGGAGAAACTGATAGCCATCATGTATGCTCGGGGCGTTATTTGTACAAGAGGTATGTCTGAGGATGCTGTCTGGTCGTACTCTTGGGGGCCTACTTTTATCAAGGTTATTATGCCGAGGGACAGATTTATGGAACTTCTTTGATTCCTCCGGTTCGATGAAATATCAACCCAACATATCAACTAAGACAGTGGCCGCCTGAAAGCATTAAGTTGAAAAATGTGAACAACTAAAACGGCGAGGGAGCGACCTCCCCAGATTGTGCAAGCAGAGGAAAGAACTGCTTCCATGTCTGCGTCGACAAACATGTTAAGCCAGAACACACTGTTTGCTAAGAAACATATTGATTTATGGCTCTAGAACAAATATATAACAATTGTATCTAAGAAATGTAAGGTTTAGGCTTTTCGATCCAAAGTACAGGAGCTTCACTCACTTTGCAGTTAAGTAATGAGCCTCATTATGGTTCATGCATATACAAGTCGTCAGCGTAACTTCAAAATGTCCTTGTCAATAAACGAAATGAGTTTATAGTTAACAGTTTACTACTGATTCTTGTCTGTAGCCACAGACTGGCCATGTTTGAAGCTGCTATAATTATAAAAACAGTTGCCGAAGATACTGGTATTGTGTGTTGCCACAACTGCTATTAGGGAACTTAATAAGAATATTACTGCACGACCTGTTTCCTTGTTCTGTCTGTCATAATCAAATGTACGTTAAACCTGCATTTCTCTTTCCTTTAATTAAGAGAGTACAGATTGGCGGTCAACTTAGCTCTTATCGGTTTTCATGAAGTTTCTTTCTCGGGAGTCAGGCATATTGCAACTGCGGTACTCTTTTCCATTTTTTTTTTCTTTTTACATGACAGTTATTCTGTAAGAGTAATTTACGATTATGATCTGTTTCTCATACTATGTTTTTCCTAGATTTCTCTTGTGATACAATTTTTAAATTCGTCAGATTTCTTATCCTCTTTTTTGTAAATAATTATTAATCTAGGACTGTAGGTAGTGCTCAAGACAAAGTGAAATTTCGTTTAAATGAAAATAACGGTATTTTGTTGGGCAAAGACATTAAGCCACCAAAACACCTCTTTTAATGTGCTGTGATAGTGTTTAGGGCCATTAACTAAATCCATTTGCATGGCTGACCTATGGCTAACGAACACTACGGAATTAAAAGATAATGAACCACAGACAGAGCCAAAAGATTCAGGCATGACTGGTACAAAACCACAAAATTATCAAATACCACCCCTGAACAGCAAAATCGACTAGTCTCAACATAACTGTACCGTTATGTTGTATTTAAACCAGGGTTTTCGGACCAGATTTGTAGCTCCAACATCGTTGAAGTAATTGGCAGATGTTTTTGTACAATACTGGTTAAATTATATTGGAAAAGACAGAAACTTCACAAATCAGTTGTAGCTGTTCTCAACGGTGGGGCGATTCCTTATTAATAAGTAATTTACTTTGTCTACCCTGTGTACGTTCAAAAGCCGAAATGTTTTGTAAGTTAGAATCAGGCAGCCTGTTCGCCACTAATTTGCCAGATTGTTATAAACATTTAGGGAAGGCAGGGGAAGACGGGAAGAAAGGGGAAAATGGGGAAGGGCTGTATAATGCCATCTGGGGATAGCTACGTAAACTTCGTCAATACACAGCTCCCATTATTTTGACATTGCTAGACCTCATTTTCGCGGCAGGTTCTATGAGCTCTGCAAGATGGGTATAATTGTTACACTGATTTGATATATTTTACCATTTTGGAGGCCGTAAAATGTGTCTTTAGTGGTCATATGCACAGACTACATATACATTACTGAAGAGTACATCTTATTTACAACGAACTTCTGTCTCAGTAGTCAATTTTCACTAAATAGTTTTCATGTAGCTTAATATAACCTGAAACGATGATAGGGGGTGAGATAGGGATGAAGTGAGATGTGGATCTGCCCCATCTTTCCTACTATTTGTCCAACCGTTACGTACTTATCCTGTCATTTGTTTATCTCGCTGCTAGTTTTGATCAAGTACATTACACGTCCAATACAATTTTAAACAGAATGGTATTCGTTATTCCAATATTTCCTAATTTATTAGAAATTATTCATTAAGCTATATAGAGAATAAAGATACGTAACACTTGCAAATCGATCAAAAAAAGTCGACGTGTTTAGGAAAACTGGAATTTCGCCGGTAAACAGAAATGTGTTCTAAGACAGTGTTCAACTACAGAGAGTCAGTAACCTGTCGCATGAGAAGTTACGGAAATTGAAGATCAAATACCAGAGATGTTATCTAAAACTCGGAAAAAAATTAGCAACTCAGGATGAAGTTTCTGTTTCTGCTGACTTTCCGGTTATCAGCCCTGAAATGGGTTGATCAATTCCAAAATTGGATAAAGAAACCAAAAGCATCTAACAGACGTGTAGAACTATTGCTTTAAATTAAACTCCTTATAAGATTGAACTCTTTCATCTTCTCCATCCTCATCCATGTCAATATCTTACTCTATCCATTCTCTCTCTTGTGGTATTTGTGGATATTCGGAATGAAGGAATGCAATGTTTGTGGAACCTGCGGATGCCACAATGATACTCTTATAGAAAAGTAACCGAAACTACTATTGTAATATACGTTATTTACGGACTTCCTTAACAGTAAATTTTTATTTCCACTACTCCCAACTTCACAGACGTAGCAGTTAAGGCACAGTAGTTTGTGTGTGTGTGTGTGTGTGTGTGTGTGTGTGTGTGTGTGTGTGTGTGTGGTGTGTTTTATACAGAACTAGCCGAAAACCCGGCGTTACCCACATACTTATTTATTCCACTGTTAAGTTTGTTCATCCTTCTCTTTCCTTCTCTCTCTATCCATCTCTTCCCGTGTGTTTATCTCCCCTCCCCTCCGTCTCCCTCACCTGTTACTCTCCTTTCTCCCATCACCCTCTCTCATTCTCCTCCCCTCTCCTCTGACTGCGCGCGCGCGCGTGTGTGTGTTGATGTAAATGAGGAACCAAACAACGAGGTCATCAGACCCTTTAACTCCGAATTGTACATGCCACAGAAACCAACGAAAAATGTGGGAAAGCTAAAGGACCATTCCACTAGGAATTAAAATCATCTCACCGACAATACTAAAACCAACGTAGGGCAGCGAAAGCTACAGTGTCCGCACACATAGCTCCGGAAGCGACCACAACCTTCTAAACCACAAGTAACTAATGGCACAGTGGTCAACAGATCACAGCTTCAGATTAGGGAGATATAAAACGACGTTAAAAAGTAAAAGAGTGAGGAACTGGGGAGGGGGGGGGGGTGGAGAAGACTCTAAACCCTGCAAACAGCCAAGAGTCACAAACCCACTTACCCGACCTAGCTAGTCCTACAGATGTGAATAAAACCTACCTTCACGGAGGAAGGCAAGGACACGATCAATCATCCGTGGGTCATCCGCCAAAACTAGAGACAACGAAGGCGGTAGGCCATAGTCGCCACGAAGTGTCAAATGGAGAGGACATTCAACCAGAATATAAGCCACGGACTGTACGGCTCCACAATCACAATGTGGTGGATTGTCATTGCGTAAAAGAAATCCAAGGGTCTGCATGCAATGTTTAATTCGGAGGCGACAGAGGACAGTCGATTCTCTTCGGGAAGGGCGTAAAGATGAACTCCAAGCTGCAGTTGTATCTTTGACGGTGCGAGTTTATTGAATGGGGCAGTAGCTTTCCAGCTGCTATCCCATGAGGTGTGAAGCAAAGATCTGATCTGCACCCGCAGATCTGCAACCGGAATTAGAAAGGGAGGTGGGCAGCGAGTAATTGCCGATCTAGCCAACCGGTCAGCCTCTTTATTCCCTGTAATACCAACATGGCTTGGCACCAAAGGTAACGGAGCAGGCAGCACGATGGATGTCAGCAAGGAGATCGTGGATGGAAATAACCAATGGATGGGAGGGGAAACATCGATCAATGGCCTGCAGACTGCTCATGGAGTCAACACAGATTAAACCATGTTCCACGGCAGTCTGTTTAATAAAACAGAGGGCTCTATAAATCGCCATCAGCTCTGTCGTGAACACAATGCATGCCTCTCTGGCAGAAAATGGCAATCCACCCCAACGGGAGATGTAAACACATATCCGGAGTGGCCCACAGTTTTCGAGCCATCATTGTAAAAAATAGAGGCTCCCTGAAACTCTTCTAGTACTGGGTGCACCAAACGCCTAAAGACCATGGAGGAAATTAAAGCTTTTGGGCCGTTGAAGAGATCAGCCCGAATTAATGGTCGCGTTACCATCAACGGGGGTGTGCGTGCACTGAAACGGGTGGCGCAATCCAGGGAAGGGAAGTGGAAATCTCGACAAAGAGAGGCAAGCCGCAGTCCGACGGGCAATGCCGCCATCCCCTCTGTCCGTCTCCTCATCTACCCTGTTTGTCCTCCTCGTCCACCTAGTCCTCTCCCTCCTATATAAAAACATTCGTATATGCGCCAATGTTCTTGGCGAATCGTCAAACGGTATCAATGTCTCAAGGTACCCTCCGCCATACTAAAATTACTGACTTAGAGGATTATAAAAATCTCTGTCATGAAAACATGCATTTATGTATTGTATTTCACGGTGACCAGTCGAACAGTTAGGAAGCTTGTTGAAATGTACCCTCCGCCATTTACCTACTGAGGCTTACGAAAGGCATGCCATGTATTAATCAGGGTATAAGGTACCTCTGTTCCAGATTTCATTCCTATCAGTCCAGCCATTTTAGTGTGAAGGTGTAAGAAACGATTTAACTAATGGTAAAGCACCGTCCGCCATGCAATATACGATGTTAAGTTGAGTATGTCTACAACCGTCTCGCGAGTGCAAGCATTGAGCCGAATAAGGTTTATCACAGTCGAAAGTACGGTATGAAGTGCATAAAATGGGAACAAAAAGACAAAAATTAATTTTTATATATTACATTTATGCATTTATTTTCAAATTCGCGTTAAAACAATACGTTGGTAACAACTAATGCCTTCTGCTGGTTCTTTTCATCCCAGTGATTCGCTACGATCGGTATGCATCAAAGCTTACAGCCAAACAACCGTCATATAAATATCTGAATGAAGTAGGCTTTACACTGAAACATTTTTTTAATTCTTACTTTAAATTGCTTAATACACATGGTATGGATAATATTTGTTTTAAATGTTTCTTTGATGATTATCAACCTGAAAAATGTAACATAACTTCCAGAGAGCTGCTAGAATTTTCAGAGATTTTATTTCATTCGAAACTTCCCAGAAATCTGTAAATTAAATGTTTAGACAGGTTAATTAAATGAAATGATTTTAGGTAATCTGAATATATTAATACTGCACTGATAAACTGAATTGTTAAAGCATATTCAAAAATTTCATCTGGATCGGAATACAACTCTAGAATCTGACGAAGTCCATATGTAAAGTATCCTCCGTCATGCACCATCAAAAATTTATGCTCGGAAGGTCAAGTGTCCAAAATGTGATGTATTCGCAAGTCGCATGATGCCACACGTTTTCAAATCATATAATTTTTCATGACAATTCTTCTGAACTATTTTGTCGTACAGTCATTTAATGGTGCCTATGAGCATCGCAGAAGTGCAAGAATTATGTTGACAAAGTTTCATCGCCATCGGCTTAACGGTAGGGCCGCACTACAATACAAACACACAAACATTCATTTTTATATATTAGACTAGCTGGAAACCCGGAGTTGCCCGGGTATTTATTTATTTATTCCTGTTATTTTTCATGTATATATTCATTTGTATACGGGATGTACGTCTGTAAAATCTCTTGAGAATACAATTAATAGTAAAGAAGTAATAGCCGACCGCGGTGGCCGAGGGGACTAAGGCGCTCCAGTCACGGTCTGCACGGCCACTACGGTCGGGGGTTCGAATCCCCCCTCGGGCATGGATATTTGTGTCGTCCTACTTCGTAAGTAGTTCATAAGTAGTTTTTAAGTTTAGGGACAGATGACCCTGTAGTTAAGTCCCATAGACTATACAAACATTTGAACATTTGAAAGAAGTAATAGATTAAAACTTGATGCGTAATGGGGCGGTTGCTGTTTACGTGCTCATATCTCATGAACAACGTGTCTGAATGTGAAACAATTTAGAGCTATATATGTGTATACAGTCTGTAAAATTTCCTGTGGCTAAAATTTGTAGTGTACAAATTATAAATTGTAACGTCATTCCGAATGCCGTAGTTTTACTCCATAAACAGCGGAAAAGTAGTAAGCGAGAGACTTTCTTCCTTTCATCATTTTACTATGGTTGCCATCGAGAAAAAGTTTAATAAAGGTTTGAAATTATGTTTAAAGTTTGTTGCAAGTCGCTAAGTACCGTCATTCTCATACAGTGTGTTTCGAAAGTCTCGCCGCATTGCGATTTCTATTGGTTATGACGTAATATCTTTTGAACCATGTGCCATATGTGATTCTTAACCATGCAGCAATTGTTACCTGACGATAAGGAATGTGTCTACCAAATTTGGTTGAAATCGGTCCAATGGTTTAGGAGAAAATGAGCAGCATTGTTGCAAAATGCAGCATCTCATGTTTTATGACGTCATATCTCGTGAAACTATATATCGTATGTGATTCTTACACTTACGGCGACCGTCCTCATGGATTGAACCTTACGTGTAAAAAATTTCATAAACATTGGAACAAACCTGTAGATTTGTATGCAACACGTACAAACATACGGACACTCTGCTTTATATATTAGACGAAAGACTTAAAAATAACACATTTCGTGAAATCACAATCCCATTACGTTCATGTTGTACTCACGCTGAGCAGAAGTAGGTAGCACTCTAATTTAGGATGTTCACTTTTTATGACAGGTGAAGACAATCCGTGATGGGAAAGGTACCATCAAAGTTATTTCCTTTGACCTCTCAACGACTACATATATGTGGCAGAGCCCCTCTCGAAATTTATAATTTTCATCTTAATTATACAAGGCCAATGAAAAGTAGGTATTTCAGTTCTGATGTATTTCTGTAATGACAGCTGTTAGGCTGCCACGCTTCGTTGTGGCTCATTGTGGTTGCATGGATGGGGCAAAAGGCAAAAGTTACGTAAATGTATCATTTTCCAATAATTGTGGGACTACAATATTTGCCGGCCGCGGTGGCCGAGGGGACTAAGGCGCTATAGTCACTATCTGCACGGCCACTACGATCGGGGGTTCGAATCCCCCCTAGGGCATGGATATTTGTGCCGTCCTAGTTCGTAAGTAGTTCATAAGTAGTTTGTAAGTTTAGGGACTGATGACCCCGTAGTTACGTCCCATAGACTATACAAACGTTTGAACGTTTTTTGAACTACAATATTTCCAGTTGTCTGAGTACTTATAGAGGCGATCTGATTTATCCAACACGGTACAATGTGAAATACAGTCGTACATGTGACAAGCAATTAGCATCTATGTCTGAACTACACACTTCTGGAGACTGACCAGGAGGAATCGTTATCTGGCTGTGAACACCAATTTTATTATTATAAATGTGAATTGTGGATATGTATGGATGATAGTAAATCGAATGATATATTCATCTTTTACAGGCCCAATAAAATCATTTCTTCTTGCACATTATACTTTTTAAATGTGGGTCTGCTGCCATTGCTGAATTTTTAATGTTTATGATTCTTGTTACATGAGGGGGAGGGTAGCAGAGCATTGCCTCTGGTTTCTAAAAAAAAAGATAAAATGAGTTAAAAAAGTAATTAATTAAAATTAAAATGGTATAATGTCAAGGATTTAAAATGTTGTTCCACTAAGAATAAATCATATTGAATGAGTGTGAATTTAGCAGGCGTTTGTTAATTTACAGATGTTGAATTAAACAAAATGTTACAGTGACAATTTTTTATTAACACAATTCTGCACCAAAGAGGTTCATTCTATAACCTCCTTGTTTTGCACATATTATTCGTCTCGCCAACGCCACCTCATTATAAGAGGTTAGTTCAAGCAGCTGCCAGTTGCCAAACACCAGCAAACTGCGCATGCGCACAGATGCTGCTGAAACTCGACAACAGCTCTATGCGTACGCAGCTTGCTGGAAACTGGCAGCTGTTTGTATTAGCCCTATGCTGATCTACAGATATCACATAACTTTTGTTTAAGAATGTTACCAGATTGTAAATACACCACAAAAACTAATAACTACTCAGTTAATGTTCATCCATTGGTAGGAAGCAGAGTCATTGCATATTAAATCTGTATTCCGGAATATAAAGTAATATAATAGTAACAGAAAACATATTAAATGATATTAGATTCTCATCAAACTCAGTACATGGACTTAAAATGCCGTCTGATTCATTAACGTAATAGTGGCAATAATTTGTTATGTGGATTCCGAAGACCTAATCTGAAACCAAAATGACCACAGGGTCAGCTTTTAAGCATTACTTAGAAACTATGATATTTATAGAACTAAAAGAAACTGTCAATAGTTAAGCTTGGAAAAACGTAAATCTGTACATGTTTGAATTATATTCATAACATAATTCTCACGTTATTAATGTCTTTATGAATTCCATTGTTTAGAAGCATTCTCAAACTTACACATCACCTTCCAACATAAGAGTGTCAGTAAAACCCGTGAAGTCTTATTGGATGGACAAATATAAACCAACTCTTCTCAGTTATATTAATACATACCAACAATATTTTTGGCTGCGAGAATGTACAAATTCCACTCAGATATTTTCAGATTATTAAATAAATGTAAGACTAACTGCAGCAAAAAACAAGGAAATGGAAGAAACCTGTTCCACTGTTACCTAAATAGGCTGATGAATATTATTTTAACTTGGTATTCGGTGGAAACAAGATTAAAATCATTCTAAAGTAACAACTTTGGTTGGCAGCATGGGTCACGGTTATAAGCGTTTTTAGATCCGGCCGTGTCATAACTTTCTGTAGCCATTTTATATTTCGGTAGAAACTTCTGACATAACGAATACATACTCCGTAAGTCACATAGTTATTCCAATTGCTATGTTTGTATGGGAAGCAGGCAAGTGGGCGAGGCGTGAAGCTTGCGTTCAGGAGAGCTAGCGAGCTAACCAGACTGTTAGGGTTCGGCCCAGCAATCACTTGAGACCAGCTGAGTCTGATGCGCAAGGGCGAACCGCCCAAATGGATCAACCCGTGCTTCCATGGGGAGCTGAGGCGACAGGGAGATGTCATAATGGAGGCTATGGGGGATACTTTAAAGATGAACACACACTTAAATTTAGAAATAAATAATAAATCACAGAGTTATGTACCCATCAATTTTGAATGCATCTATGGTGTCAGTATTATTAACTTCAGTCAGGAACCGAATAGTGAAATATATGATTCTTGAAGTTTTCCCGGCGTACGAAATGTTCCATAAAGTTTCGGGATTCCGTCGACTTCTTGCCACGATATTTCGGCTGACAACTGTTCAGTCATCTTCAGGTGAGTGCGTTCCTCTGGAGATTGTTAGTTCTCCACGACGCCTTTGTAGCAAAAATTGGCGCGGAGGCGCATGCGCATCAGCGGCCGTAACAAGTGCGCCCTCTTTCGAGTTTACCGCCCTCTGCGAAAAACGTTAGACAAGCGGCGCGCGGACGTCTGCGTGAAGTTGAAACTGCATTTCCGCCAACTGTCGGAACGCATAAGTACTGCATAAGGTGGAAACACAGTACGTGTCCGCCCTCTGTCTGAATGCGCACTCAGTCAGTACAATACTTGTCAGATGTATAAAATTTTTTAGTTATCGCTAGAAGCGTCGTCCTGGATGAAATGTTTCTTCTCAGATTATAAGGGAATCACCGTGTCCCAAGCCTTGTCCAGATGAAAGCCGTCGTCACGGTTAATAAGATCTTGGGCTAAACGTATTTCCAGTTTATCTGATTAATGTTGGCCGAGGGGACTGAGGCGCTTCAGTCACGGTCCGCACGGCCACTACGGTCGGGGATTCTAATCCCCCCTCGAGCATGGACATTTGTGCCGTCCTTAGGATTAGCTAGTTCATAAGTAGTTTGTAAGTTTAGGGACTCATGACCCCGTAGTTAAGTCCCATAAGCTATACAAACATTTGAACATTTGATTAATGAATCCCAGAAGGATCTCGTCGTGGCCAAGATTTCAGTGGCGGAGTACTCCAAGGACGTCCTGTGGTAATACAATGCTCGGCTACGGCCGACTTACTGGGCTGCAACAGACAAGTGTGGCGCTCATGTTCAACGCACCTTTCCTGTACTGTGTGTGTTGTCTGGCCAATGTAAGCTTTGCCACACTGGCAAGGTATTCTGAAAATTCCGGCTTTCCTCAATCCCAAATCATCCTTAACGGAGCCGAAAAGTGCACTAATCTTTGCAGGTGGTAGGAAGATGACTTTAACCTGATGTTTTCTTAAAATTCTGCCTAATGTCGACGAAAGGTTTCCGACATATGGAAGGAAAGCTCTTGACTTGATACCTCCTCAGCCTCTTGAAGTTGAGGGTCGTCATGTTTCTTCCTCTTCTATGCTGCGCTGATCTGATGTGGAGAATACCCATTACCATTGAAAAAGTTCTTTATATGTTCTAGCTCCGTAGGAAGGTTTTCTCCATCAGACAACATGTGCGCGATACACCAACGTTCGAAGGACGCCGCCGGTAGTTTGTGCATTGTGGTGGCAGCTGGACGCTAGCAAATGGCCGTATGTGTGGGTCTACGGTACACGGAGTGCCCCAAGGTCCCATCCACTTTCCTACTGATTAGGGCATCAAGAAACGGCAAGTAGCCGTCCTTCTCACAGTTTCCATCGTGAACTGGATATTATTGTGGCTTGAATTCAGGAGTTTCAGAAAACGTGACAGTTCTTCTTTCCCATTGAGCCACACTACAGAGTGTCAACATATCGCCAAATGACAGTCAGTTTGTGTTCTGCAGAATCAAGTGCCCTTTCCTGAAAATCTTCTATAAAAAAAGTTTGATACCAGAAGGGACATAGAACTGCCCATTGCAACACTGTCAGTTTGTTCAAAATATTCATTGTTGTATAAAAAGTAAGTTGACGAAAGGACATGAAGCAAAAGTGCTGTTACATCATCTGTGATTTTTTTTCTGATGAATGACATTGAGTCCAAGAGAGGAATCTTAGTGTACATCTACCGTAAGGTGCGTGGCGGAGGGTACACTGTACCACTACTAGGCATTTCCTAATCCACTCCCAAATAGAACGAGTAAAAAAAGAATGCCTAAATGCCTCCGTACGAGCTCTAATTTCTCTTATCTTGTCTTTGTGATCACTACGCGGCCCTCCAAATTTCCTCAACAGAATTTCACGAAAATAACGTCGTCTTTCCTCCAACGATCACCAATTGATTTGCCGAAGCATTTCCGTGACACTCGCGCATTGGTCAAACCTACCAGTAGCTGCTCGCTTCTGAATTGCTTCTATGTCTTCCTTCAAACTTACCTGCTGCGGGTCCCAAACACTTGAGCAATACTCAAGACGTGGTCGTACAAGCGTTTAATACGCGGTCTCCTTTACAAATGATGTACATCTTCCCAAAATTCTCCCAATAAACCGAAGTCGGCTGTCCGCCTTACTCAACTGTCCTTACACGTCCGTTCCATTTCATAACGCTCTGCAATGTTACGCCAGATATTTGAACGTCACAACAACATCAAGAAGCTCACTACTAATGCTATATTTGAACATTATGGGACTGTTTTCCTACTTATGCGCATCACCTTACATTTTTCTACATTGAGAGCTAGCTGCCATTCTTCGCACCAACTAGAAATTTTGTCTAAGTCATCCTGTATGCTATTATAGTCAGATAAAGACGATACCCTCCCATACACCACAGCATCATCAGCAAACAGCCACAAATTACAAGTTACCATGTCCATCAGACTATTTATATATATAGAAAATAATAGCGGTCCTATCACACTCCCCTGAGGCACGCCTGACGATACACTGGTCTCTGATGAAAACTCGCCATCGAGAACAACGTACTGCGTTCTATTACTTAGGAAGTCTTCCAGCCAGTCAGGAATCTGTGAACCTATTCCATAAGCTCGTATCTTCGTTAGCAGTCTGTAGTGTGGCACCGCGTCGAACGCCTTTTGATGTCGCCTGTTGCCCTTCATCCATGGCTCGCAAGATGTCATGTGAGAAAAGGGCAAGGTGAGTTTTACATGAACGATGTTTCCTAAACCCGCGCTGATTCATGGAAAGAAGCTTTTCCGTTTCAAGGAAATTTACTATATTCGAACTGAGAATATGCGCCAAAATTCTACATGAAACTGATGTCAACGATATTGGCCTGTAATTGTGTGGGTCAGTTCACTTTCCTTTCTTATAAATGGGTGTCACCAGTTTTTTTTTCCTTTTTTTTTTCAATCACTGGAACTTTGCGCTGACTTAAAGATTCGCGATAAATGCAAGCTAAGTAGGGGGCCAATGCCACAGAATACTCTTTGTAAACCCGAACTGGTATTCCATCCGGACCAGTAGACTTTTTCGTATTTAGCTCTCTCAGCTGCTTCTCTACACCGGATATACCTATTACTATGTCCTCCATTTCGAAATTAGTAGTTGATCAAATGATGGTACATTTGTGCGGTCCTCGTTCGTGAAAGATTTCTTAAAGCTTAAATTTAAAACTTCAGCTTTCCGTTTGCATTCTTCTATTACTGCCCTGGAATGATCAACGAGTGACTGGACAGTGGGCTTTGACCAGAATTTTTTCGGGTTCTCGGAAAGATCTTTTGCTACGGTATGGCTGTGGTAATTATTGTATGCTTCGCGCATCGAACTTTTTATAGACGCACGAATCTCTACTATCTTTTGCCTGTCATCATTTGCGTGTTCTTTTTTTTGAATCGAGAGTGCAACAGTCTGTGCTTTCTCAGCAGCTCTCTAACATTATTACTATTATACCACGGTGGATCTTTTGCATTCTTAACCATTTCTCTAACCATTTATTTACAATGCACTTAAATTTAGTCCACAATTCCTCTACATCCATAGTCCCGGAATTAAACGATGCCCGTTCATTTTCTTAGTGCGAACCTATTTCCTTATCGGCTCTTCCCAAAAAAAAAAAAAAAAAAAACACGCCTCTAGCCTTCTTGATTGGTTTATGAACTTTGGTCACCATGACGATATCATGATCACTAATTTCTGTCTCTACACAGACATCGTTAATAAGGTCAGGCCTGATTGTGACTATTAGGTCTAGAATATTTCCCTTGCGCGTGGGTTGCCGGTTTAACTGCTCAAGACAGTTTTCGGAGAATGCGTCCAAAGGTAGCTCGCAAGACTCCTTGTAGAGTGTAGAGTGAGACGACATCGAAGCTCACTAATATATCAGACTGACGAAGTGACTTCAGTCTATGAGAAAGTCAGCAGAGTTGAGAATATGATGGGGGCAATTCCTCACAAAAGCTCTGAGTAAAGAGGCACGACGTACAGCTAAATCATATGTGGGGGTGCCGATATTGCTGACTATCGGTCTTAAAGGGACCTCTCTTTTATGGATTTTAGGAAGACCATATAACGTGGTTGGCACAGAGCTGTGATGTCTAAATCTCTTGACCACTTCTTGCTTGCTGAAGCGAAGAATCATTCAACAGCGATCCCGTTTTCCTTTCTACTCTCTCTGCTGTCTCTTTATCGATCTTCCGATACATTGGTTCACTCAGTAAGTTATATATCTTCAGATTATAGACGTCCCTTGGCAAAAGCACAATAGTGTTTCGTTTACCTGCTGGTAGGACCACCGTGTGAGTATCTCCTCGTAACTTGCGTAGTGCGTCCCTTTTCATGGAGGAATCGTTGGTCTTCTTAGGCGGAACTTTCGTGAGTACACGACATGTTCCACGTCTTATTTCTTCTGCGCAGCTTGTGGACTGTTTTTCGCAGAGGGCGATAATTTCGAAAGAGGGGCGCACTTGTTACGGCCTCTGATGCGCATGCGTCTCCCCCACCGCTCCAATTGTTACTATAAAGGCGTCGTCGAGAACTAACAGTCTAGCGGAACGCACTCACCTGAAGATGGCTGAACGGTTGTCAGCCGAAATATCGTGGCAAGAAGTTGACGAAATCCGGCTGCAATCCCGAAACTTTATGTAACAATAAAGAAATACCTTCAAAACTACAGACGTTAATGTTCACGATATCTGAATATTGAAAAATGCAATGTTATGTCAAGAAACCATGTGTTAGATCTTACCTTATTACTTCAAATTATAATTTTGGAAACACCACACATCGGAGTGTTTAGTTAATATTTTATTACGCTTGTTATTTCAATTTATGAAGCACAGTAGTCAGATCATCATATCATCCACAGTAACTCAACAACTGCGAGCAGCACGATACGCCTCTTGTCATGTTTGAGTAACTAATGAGTATTTGTCTATTAAGCCAGAAAGTTGTGTAGCGTGAGCTGTCGAACTCCTGATGGCTGGCGTGTTTATTTCCTACAGTACTTGTACTGCTGATAAATAGTCTGAAGCTGATAACGTTTATAACTTTTCGATTTAACGTTATCCAAATGGTAAAGTTCCGGTTTAAGTCAAAACAATCTCCCATATTAAGAAATCAGCTACTCATGGAGGAGATGCGATCTGAAAGTGAGAAGCTGGGACTGAAAAATGTTGTGATGAAGTAAAATACTTGGGACGGTTCGTGTGGAGACCTCCTTGGGGCTATAAGAAACACATACATATAATTTTATTTATTTTTTTTTTTATTTTTTTTTATTTTTTTTATTTTTTTACAAAAACTTTTCCAATACCATAATGAAAAAAACAAAAAAATAAATACTCCTCTCCGTCTTGCGAATAGTCAGTTACAGTGCCGAATTCAATCAAAACCACATTGATACACGCACTTCCAGTTTTTCTCAAATTTTCCAATTTTCCAAAAAAATTATTTCATACAAACCTTGTCCTGTCAAGCAGTACTCAAGTGATGCTCTTAAAACCATGTGACAATTGATTTTTATTCATAGAAAAAAATCGATTTCAGTTTTTCCTAAATTTTCCTACTTTCCGGGCGACTTTTCCAAATTTTTATTTGAGTCTATCCTTCCTCTTGCTTTCAACATGGAATGTACAAAATTTTACCGCAATTGGACGAACGGTATTTATAATTCACTGGAAAAAGCTGTCTCAGTTTTTCCCCATTTTCCTCTTTTCCGGATAACTTTTCCATATTTTATCACCGTTTGAATCTTCTCTGAACTTGCACGAATATTTCAAGACTACAATTAGCCAAATCGGTTCAGCCGTACTCGAGTGTTAGCGAGATTAACGAACAGCAATTCATTTTTATATATGTATATTACTTACGATTTTATTTACTTCATGTGTTTCTTCATGGAGCTGTTTGTGTGTTCTCCAAGTGAATGTATATTTTCGTTCTTGATGAACGCATTTATATCATTACTTCACTGTGTAGTGTGCACTCGTTTTTGAAGGTTCGTTTACCACGTGTAACGTGCACACTACATAGTGAAGTGATAATATAAATACGTTCATCAAGAACCAGAATTTACATCCGCCCAGACAACACACAAACAGCTCCATGAACAGACACATGGAGTAACACAAAAAATCTTAAATATTCCTTAAAAATTAACTTTCCAAAAGCTTGTGCTACAGAAGTTGTCTCTAACCTCGTACGTCAAAATTTAAGAAAACGTAACATAGCAAAGATTGGTAACTATCATACTGTGAAAGATTGTTAAATAATATTTGTAACTGTAGCCTTCTGCAATATTGTACAAAAAACAAACACGTATTACAGGCCACTGAAGACGCTTCACAAAGAAGCGTATAGCACCAATTACGCCTTTCGTTTAGTTGCAATAGGCGGTTATTCACCTCCACTATCTTTGTATGTCGTCGTGGAAGGAGGAGGACCTGTTAGACTAGTTGGAGTCATTCATTTGCAGCAGTGTGAGAATCTGCTTGGCAAACGGTTTCTTTGTCGAAACATTGTCAGCAGTTAATAACTGACAGAACTATATTTTTCCGATTCTGTTACCGAATTGTAAATGAACAGTGTATGTCATCTACACGACACATTTCCAGTGTTTTTAAGTTAATCGTCGGACTAAGTTTGCAAGTAATTTGGGATGACGATTTCTTCGTTATATGATTGCGAAATGGACTTTGTATCTGGACATCGTCAATGATTACTCAATTGGAGATTCTCATAAGCAGACATCGGATTTTACGTAAAACCCTTTTGTTCTTTATTAAATAAAGAAATGAAAGTGTTATATACAGGAATTACGCTAATTAAAGATCTAAAACGCTAGTTATATAGTATCTAAAAAGAACTCAATTTCAGATTAGAACCTAATTGTAGCTGAATTTTAAAAACCCAATTAAATATTTTTTGTAGCTCGTTAGCACAATGGTAGAGCGCCAAACTAAGAAACCGAAGTCGCGGGATCGATCCCCATTAGGTAGTACTTCTTTCACTTCTAGATTTGAAACGGCAAAAAGGTCCAGTTTTCATACTTGGCGTTGTGTGAGTTATCCATATTAATAATATCTTCATTTAAACACATTCATTGATAATGGCCAGTTACTGGCCAAAATCATGATTTGCTAATAAAGAATTTTAAAAAAGATCGAATGATAGCTGAAAATATCAGAGTATTGGAATACAAAACATGATTGGAATTGCGTTTTCTTTTATTGTAGGGCACCACACAACCAAAGACTTTTCACCTCAAGCAAAATTGTCTGGATAAAGAAAATGTAAGTGACATGTATGTGGACGTGAACAGCCGTCTGATGATGAACTGAGAGGTTCGAAACCGGTAACGGTGCTATTTAGTTAATAAATAGCATAATCAAAAGTGGTTGGTTGCTGACTTCTTTACTGTAAGAATCACCCGGTATTATTGGAATGGTTTTCTTTCCGCAATTCCATTTATCATTCTAGGCATCTTGAGTAGAAATCTGGCTGCAATCTGGTGTGAAGCTTCTCATAGATAGATTGCCCAGAAATCCTTCATATTTGAACCTAATAAGTAAGCAACAGAACCAAGTTATTAATCATACATGTACGTAACTGATAAACTTTTGAAGTCTGATTAAAAAATTAAATACTTAATTTGGACCTCATTAAAACTGCCTGGCAGACACTATTCCCACGACGTACTAACGAATTGTTATGCTTTCTTTCATACGATTTTTTGAACTATTGTAAATATATAGAAACAAAGTGGGGCAACTACACAACGTTTCTTCCTTCTTCTGTCATAAATGACCAGTTAAATTTTTGACTTAATACAGAGCCTATAAAAACCAAACATTCTGCGTGGCTGATCTGAAATGATAAAGAGCATATGGGAAGGCCACACTGGAATGCCAATATACTGATGTTAGTTTACAACTCATCGTTCATATTATCTCTGAGCTGCAGGCAGGCACGTATGAAAGAAAATTAGAAAACTTAAAATTAAGCCACAGCTTTCATAGGCATACACACAATCACTCAGTATGACAACTGCATACAAGACTACTGTTTCTAGCCCATGTAAATCAGATGGTCATGTATACATGAGGTATCTGAGTGATTGTGTGCGCACAATACATCTGATGACGGCTGTTCCCAAATATGTAAGTCTTGTGCCTTGTCATCCCTACATGCCTGTCTGCAGCTCAGAAATTCTCTTTGTGGTTAGTTGCAAGTTATGCTTGTATTTTTATAGACAAAAAGTAATATGAAATACAAATAAACTAACATCTAGCACCTGAAATGGCACACGCTTTTATGTGAGGTTAATGGTATATACTTTATTTTGTTTGACGTTCATGGCACTGCATATGGGGAGTGGCGGGCTTCTTGACGTCATCTTTGCGCTCTATCCAGCCAAAGGCCTTTACATGTGTTATTTATTTATAATTCATTTGTATTTACCTTATATTTATACAATTGTGGTTATAGGTTTTAGAAACAGTAAATGACTTAAGTATATCGTTAGATTTTTTTATGTCTGTTACATACCCCTCTGCTGTAGGCAGTGGCTGGTTACTATAATTTGGTTTTGGCTTTCTCGTTTTCGTTTTGTATGCCGTGTCTAGTTGTAGTCTGTTCTGGTTCATATCATTTTATACGATATCGTCGAATATTTTGTGTGAGTGCTTGTTCGCGGTATATTCTGCTAGTGTTCGGGGATAATATTCAGATGTGGGTATTTGTACTTTTGGTTCCGAGTTTTGGATGCTCTGTTTAAGATGTCTTCGAGGTCTACTCTGTGTTTTGTTGTGCTTTTGCGATATCTTGCTCCAAGTGTTGTTATCCTAGTCTCGAAGGGGATGATTTTTGCTGTTGCATATACTTCTGCTCTAAGTGTTTTTTAGTCCATTCTCCTGAAACTACGAAGGAGCCTCCTTTCTGTCGAGAACAGTTCGTTAGGTATCGTGGGATTCATTCCTGCTAGTGGTCTTATGAACGCCGTTATGAATGTACTGTTATCTTGTTGCAGCCTTCGAATCTTCCTTTTAATTTGCGTACAAAGCCTTATCTTTTTCCTTATTTGATTTAGTGTTTCTTTTAAGTGTGTTATCCACTTTAGGTACATGTAGTATAAGCCCAGGTATTAAGCAGGGTCATGTGGTTGGAGTGGAGTTCCCCACTGTGGGTCATATGTATCTCTAGTCCGGGTTTTTCTTTTTTCAGAGATTTCTGTGTTTTGTTTGGGTTTGGTTTAATCCCCTTCCTTGCCATCCAAGCTTCTAGCTGGTTTGGGTACGTGTGTTTTTTTGTTTATCCCTTTTGTTAACGTCCATTACCTAATAGGCGAAGTCATCACGTATAATGCTTCTGCCTTTTTTTCACTGTTTGCTAACTACAATTCCTTATTGCACCAGCAAAGCTTTAGAAATGTCTTTCGCAATCTGCTGCTGTTGCTGCAATTGTACGAGAGAGTGTATATATGTTTACACAACTCCCTTGTCTGTGTGCTGCAATGGACTGTTTGATATTGAAAGGACATTACAGTCAATAACTTTAACAGCTCCCTCGACAACTTCCTCACTGCAAATTACGTCTTGCCCCATTACTGGAGAGACATTTCTACTAATGCCAAACGCATACGTAACACAAAACAGACCAATGCGTGATCTCTGTAATGTGCAGGCATTTCATCGGATTCCCATTCTGGCTGATAAAGGTTGCATAGAAATGCTTAAATGGGTATTTTTACCTATGAAAAACTGGACACGTAGAATTTAGTTCATCAAAGTTTACAATGTAATTACAACCACTGTACTCTTCACTTTCCACACAATACGAACCTTCACAGAACATATTCATTGATCTTTCAGAAAACCTGGCTTCAGCTGATGTATATCCTTGCATTACGAGTTTCACAAACGTTCCTGTTTCTCTATGCAAAAACCATGGGAGATCTTTGCTGTATTACTTATTGACGTAATTTTTCCGGTATTATTTTCTGAGGAGGCTTGGAAGAAAACTATGTCTGAGTTTTATATGAGATAAAAATATTACAACATCTTATTCATGGTTTCAACTCCATGTTTAGTTTCAATTATGTGATAACTGATATTCTCATAAATCTTTTACCGACGATTAATGTAAAGCTAAAGCAAGTCCATACCTTACTCCTGCGAGAAACCTCATGTGATCATATCTCTTCCGTACAATAACGTCGCCCTCAGTTGATGTTTCCTTATCATGTGGCTTATTTTGATTGCCAGTTGTTTGCAGCCACCTTCACCATGCCTGTTTCCAATGGGAAAGTCTAACGAACTTTTGTCCCAGGACATGCTTGTTGAATTACATTTATTTCTGCCTCTGCCTAGAATTTCGTAAACGGATTACTGATTTTTCATTGTTCCATTCCTTTGAAAACTCCAATGCTTCATTAATGGATTTTGCATTTTCTGTCTGAATGAAAAAAACGACGAAGTAACTCACATTACTGTTTACAGCTATAAAAGTAAAAGAATTTCATACATTGCTGTACATCAAACAAGTATGCACGTATGACGTTAAAAGTCTTTGCAAAGTGTTTTGATAGCAAAAAAGGGAATGGATTTACTTCTCCATTGACACTTCTACATGATTTGCAAGAGATCTTTTGATTGCTTGATTCATTATGCTTTTTTTTTTTTTTTTTTTTTTTTTTTTTTTTTTTTTTTTTTTTTTTTTTCATTCTACTCTTTCAAAAAGATCCTCACTTGAATGATATAGGGTCTGGTAAATGTGATTGTAAATTATTTTTTCTGTGGGGGTGCCATGGTGGCCAACCAACTCAGTCATTGTGTCACAGAGACGACATTATAAACAAACCTGTCAAGGACCAAATCTTACAACTTTAACCTTGGATGATCCGTTTGCCAATTATTTACGTGTTTCCTCTTAACCCTTAGTGTGTGTTTGTCCACTTGTTTCTACACATTCAGTGGCGTGCTTGCGTGCGCGAGGCTGCGCAGGTAGCTTCAAGGTAGCTGTGAAGACACACACTCAGCACACAGCCTTCCAAGAATCTGTACGTGAAAAGAAATGAATCAATCGTTTAATTAGGAACGAAAAAAAATCAAGTTTCAGGATATTATCACAACTGACAATTTAAAATTGTCTCCAAGCAGAACTCACAACGCTAGATACTAATTTAGGCCTTTGTATCCCATGTGTTTCAAATGTTTCAAATGTTTGTTAAGCTTATGGGACTTAACTACGGGGTCATCAGTCCCTAAACTTACAAACTACTTATCAACTACCTTATACTAAGGACGGCACAAATATCCATGCCCGAGGGGGGATTCGAACCCCCGACCGTAGTGGCCGTGCAGACCGTGACTGGAGCGCCTCAGTCTCCTCGGCCACCGCGGCCGGCTCCCATGTGTCATCTGCTGACTACATCCTATGGATCAGGATACACTTTAATTCTTTTCACGTACAAAGTGGCTGGGTAGTCACTTTTATGTTCCTATGAGCCTTGGCCTTTTTTGTTTTGTATTGACATTGTCTTCCTAAAAGAATAAAAATACTAAAATTTATTTAGAAACAATTTCTATGACTAATGTTTGACCCACTGTACGTTATCTTTTAGCAAAACATTATGTCACCAGAGCCTTTAGTCCCTTCACTTTTATAATATTAGAAATAATTTATTGTCTGATTATCAGTCAACAGTTGCATTTTTATTTTTTTATTTTTATTTTTATTTTATTTTTTCCATTTAGAAGTTTCGATCCTTCAGGACCATCTTCAGAATCTTTGAGATTGCAACAGGTCTCCCTTTTATATTATTTGCGGCCTGAAGGGGACCACACCGTGGTTAAGGTCGAAAAAATCTATTTTCGGTGTTTTTAACATATTTAGATACATTAAGGTTTTATTGAAGTACTCTGAAAAGGATTTGCTGATTTTTTTCCCGGCAATTTAAAGAGCATTTTCCTACCACGTGTGGTAGTGTCACGCCCACTTTTCTGTAACTCAATTTCTGCATATATTTTATATCTTCATATCCCCTACTTTGCACATTAGTTGTTTTTATTATTATTATTATTACTTTTTTATTTTTTTATTTTATTTTATTTTATTTATTTTTTTTACTTCCGAATGTGTTGGCTATTTTTGGAATGCAACGATCGGTATTCTTTTGTTTCTGCTGTTTGTGAACGACACGCTTTCAAATACGCGGTTAGTTTTGTCCAAGCGTCATTGGGAGCTAAAAATGAAATAGGAAACTCGCAGTCCCATTGTATCTACCCAGAAGGATACACAAGATATCGCTCTGGACTTCATAGATTGTTTCTACCGAAAGTGGGTGCACAAAGCTTCTATTTATTAATAAATCAAATTCACTCAGTGAGTATCTAGTACGCCATTTCACATTATATGAATAACAATTCCTCACTAACGCTACAGTAGGTATTCGGACGCTATTATAATGGTTTCTTTTATTAAAAAACCCATCACTTAATCTTTACAGAGTCCGCTTTTCATCCGTCATTGAGTATTTTACATGACTGTAATAAAAATTTTCTTTGATAAATAACGGTCGTAGGCACTACGTTACATAAAACAATTTCTTATGCTCTATCTGGTACCTACACGATAAAAGTAAGGAAGTGTATTCATTAAAGCTCAAGTAACTATCTTGTCGATTTATACGAATGCTTTCTTCTTTGCCGTTATTTTATATATATTCAGAGTTTACACTTACGAAGCCAACACCGGCCACAGTAGTGCAAGTTAATATGAAAAATAGTACGGCAGATGATAAGGATATCGAAAAAATGTATGAAGAGATAAAAGAAATCATTCAAAAGGTAAGAGAGACGAAAACGTGATTATGATTGGGGACTGGAACTCGGTAGTAGATGAATATGGACTCGGAAAAAGGAATGAAAGAGGAGATCGACTGATAGAATTCTATCCAGAGCACAATTTAATGATCACCAACACTTGGTTTAATCGTCATAAAATAAGGTTGTATACGTGGAAGAGACTAGGAGACACTGGAAGGTACCAGTGTGACTTTATGATGGTAAGGAATAGATTTAGAAACCAGGTTCTAAAGTGTAAGACATATCCAGGGGCAGATATAGACTCTGACCATAACGTATTGTTTATGAACTGCTGATTAAAACTTAAGAGACTGCTGAAAGGTAGAAAGGTTAGGAGATGGAACCTGGACAAACTGAAGGAACCAGGCGTGGTTGAGTGTTTCAGAGGGAGCATTAGGCAAGGATTGGCTGAAACGGGGGAAAGTAATACAGTAGAAGAAAAATGGGTAGCTCTGAGAGATAGGGTAGGGAAGGTTGCAGAGGACCATATAGGCAAAAGGACAAGGCCTAATACATATCCCTGTATAACACAGGATATACTGAACTTAATTGATGAGAGGAGAAAATATAAAAATTCAGCAAGTGAAACACAAGAAAGGAAGTACAAACGTCTGAAAAATGAGATTGAGAGCAAGTGCAGACTGGCTAAACAGGAGTGGCTAGAGGACAAATGCAGAACCATAGAAGAATGCATAAGTAGGGGAAAGATGATACTGCCTACAGGAAAATAAAAGTATTCCTTCAAACCGTCTTGATTGCAACTTTTTTATTAGTTAATGACGCGTTTCGCCCTTTAGCAGGGCATCTTCAAATTATCTGCGTGACAGAATTTACACAAAATTACAAGGCGGAATTACAAACGGTTATAATGGTACATGGGCTTATTTTTGGTAATTTTGTGTTAATTCTGTCACGCTGATAATGTGAAGATACCCTGCTAAAGGGCGAAATGCGTCATTAACTAATAAAAAAATTGCAATCAAGACGGTTTGAAGGAATATTTATTCTAACTGATTGCTGCTGTACACCATGGATAGGAAATCATTTTATAGGAAAATAAAAGAGATTTCTGGAAACAAGAAAAACAGCTGTATGAATATCAAGAACTCAGACGGAAAACCAGTACTAAGCAAAGAGGGGAAAGCTGAACTGTGGAAGGAATGTATAGAGGGTCTATACAAAAGAAATAAACTTGAAGGCAGTATTCTAGAAATGGAAGACTAAGTGGAGGAAGATGAGATAGGAGATATGATACTGCGAGAAGAATTTGACTGAGTGCTGAAGGACTTGAGTCGAAAGAAGGCCCCTGGAGTAGATGATATTCCGTCTGAACTCCTGATGTCGTTAAGAGAGCCAGACGTGAAAAAATTGTATCACCTGGTATGCAAGATGTATGAGACAGGGGAAATACCCTCTGACTTCAAGAAGAATATTGCAATTCCAATTCCAAAGCAAGCAAGTGCAGACAAGTGTGAAAAATACAGAACTATCAGTTTAATAAGTCATGGGTGCAAAATACTAACACGAATTATTTACAGACGAATGGAAAAGCTTGTGGAATCCGACCTCGGGGAAGATAAGTTTGGATTTAGGAGAAATGTAGGAACACGGGGGCATTACTCACATTACGACTTATCTTAGAAACTGGCTAAGGAAAGGGAAACCTACGGTTTTAGCGTATGTCGATTTGGAGAAAGCTTTTAACAATGTAAATGGAATACACTCTTCCAAATTCTGAAGGTATCAGGGGTAAAATGTAGGCAGCGAAGAGTTATATTCAACCTTCACAGAAACCAGACAGCGGTTGTTAGAGTCGAAGGGCAAGAAAGGGACGCAGAGATTGGGAAGGGAGTAAGACAGGGTTGTAGCCTTTCCCCAATGTTGTTCAATCTGTACATTGAGCAGGCAGCGAAGGAATGGAAGGAGAAATTTGGAGAGGGCATTAAAGTGCAAGGAGAAGAAATAAAAACATTGCAGTTTGCTGATGACATAGTAATTCTGTCAGAGACCGCAAAAGATCTGGAAGAGCAATTGAATGGGATGCACAGTGTCTTGAAAGGAAGATAGAAGATGAACACTAACAAGAGTAAAACGAAGGTAGTGAATATAATGTCAGAAAATCAGGCGATGCTGAAAGAATTAGATTAGGTAATGAGGCAATAAAAGTTGTAGATGAATTTTGTTATTTCGGTAGCAAGATAACGTCTGAAGCCTGTTCTAAAAAAAATATAAAATGCAGAATGGCCATGGGAAGAAAAGCGTTTCTATAGAAGCGAAACTTGTTAACACTCAATATTCATTTATATATTAGGAAGTCCTTTCTGAAAGCATTTGACTGGCTTGTAGCATTGTATGGTAGTAAAACGTGAACGATAAGGAGTTCAGATAAAAAGATGTTAGAAGCTTTTAAATGTGGTGCTATAGACGAATGATGAAAATTAGATGGGTAGATCACGTAACTAATGAGGTGTGTAACCTAATCGGGACGAAAAGGGGTTTCTGGCATATCCTGACTAAGAGAAGGGATAGATTGGTTGGACACATTCTGAGACATCAAGGAATTGCCATTAAGGATTAGAAGGAAGCATGTAGTGTAAAAATCGTAGAGAGAGACCGAGGGACGAATATAGTAAGCAGATTCAAAAGGATGTAGGTTGCCGAACGTATTATCAGATGAAGAGACTTGCACAGGTCAGGTTAGCATGGAGAGCTGCATCAAACCAGTCTGCGGACTGAAGACAACAACAACAACATGATGACGAAACTTTCATGCCCGCCATACGGTTCAGAATTCGCGCGTATTGTCACTCAATACGCGTTTTCAGTCACGTACCATTATCCCGTTTGACAGTAATATTGATGAACCATTATAACTAGCTCTATAAAATGTTGGCCATAATATTTGTGAAATTACTCATAATCCTTCATTGTTGTCAAGTATTTTATTTCTCCCTGTCAAGTTGTAGTCAAAATTTCTACATGGTGCGAAAATTGGCAGTTGACACTAAATATGAAAAGTGTGAAGTAATACACATGACCGCTAAATAAATCAGCTGAACTTCAGTTACACGATAAGTCAAACCTTAAGGTCGTAAATTCTACCTAATACCTACGAGTTACAATTGTGTTGTTGTGGTCTTCAGTCCGGAGACTGGTTTGATGTAGCTCTCCACAATACCCTATCCTGAGCAAGCCTCTTCATCTCCACATAAGAACGGCAACCTACATCTGTCTGAATCTGTTTACTGTATCCATCTCTTGGTCTTCCTCTGCGATTTTTACCCCACACACTTCCCTCTAATGCTAAATTCACAATTCCTTGATGTCTAAGAATGTGTCCCACGAATCTATCCCTTCTTTTAATCAAGGTATGCCAGAAATTTCCTTTCTCCCCAATTCTGTTCAGTACCTCCTCATTAGTTACGCGATCCACCCACCTAATCGTCAGCATTCTTCTGTAGCACCATATTTCAAAAGCCTCAATCCTCTTCCTGTCCGCTCTGTTTATCGTCCATGTCTCACTCCCATACAAGGCAACACTCCATAAAAATGCCCTCAGAAAGGACTTCCTTAGGCTTACATCAATATTCGATGTTAACAAATTTCTCTTTTTCAAAAACCCTTTTCTACCCATTGCCATTCTGCATTTTATATCCTCTGTACTGCGACCATCATTTGTTATTTTACTGCCCAAGTAACAAAACTCATCTACCTCCTTTATTGCTTCGTTTCCCAATCTAATTCCTTCAGCAACACCTGATTTTCTTACACTGCACTCCATTACCCTAGTTTTGCTCTTGTTAATGTTCATCTTATATGCACCTTTCAGCACACTGGCCATTCCGTTCAATTGTTCTTCCAGGTCATTTGCTGTATCTGACAGAATTACTATGTCGTCGGCAAAACGCAATGTTTTTAATTCTTCCCCCTGCACTTTTATTCCTTCACCAAATTTCTCCTTGCTTTCCTTTATAGGTTGTTCAATGTACAAATTGAATAACATTGGAGAAAGGCTACAACCCTGTCTCACTCCCTTCCCAACCACTGCATCCCTTTCATGTCCTTCAACTCTGACAGCCGCTGTCTGGTTTTTGTACAAGTTGTAAATAACCTTACGCTCCCTATATTTTACTCCTGCTTGCTTCAGAAGAGTTACAATTACGAACAATTTCGACAGAAGTGAACACATAGAAATATTGTGGGAAAGACGAACCGTAGATTACGTTTTATTGGCAGAAAGCTTCGAAGATGCAACAGCTCCACCAAAGAGACTATCACATCACAATTTCGCGTCCTCTGCTGGAGTACTGTTGCCCTGTGTGGGACCCTCACCAGGTTGCATGGGTAAAGCGTCACGGAAATGTCGCACCATTTGAGGTGCAAATCATTAAAGGAACGACGTTATTCGTTACGTCGAGATCTATTTACGAAATTTAAATCACCGACTTTTACTTTTGAATGTGAAAATATTTTGCTAGTGCACATGGGAGACATTACCATCCCAAATAATAATAATAATAATAAAAAAAAAAAAAAAAAAACAGAAATCAGATCGAAAACGGAACGATTTAGAAAAAATGTTCAAATGTTTGTAAACTTTATGGGACTTAACTACGGGGTCATCAGTCCCTAAACTTACAAACTACTTATGAACTACTTACGAACTAGGACGCCACAAATATCCATACCCGAGGGGGGATTGGAACCCCCGACCGTAGTGGCCGTGCAGACCGTGACTGGAGCGCCTCAGTCCCCTCGGCCACCGCGGCCGGCCCCGCGTCTTCACTCGCGTGGTGGTTGATTATGATGGATAAGCTATCTTTCAGTAGTGTGCTATGAGACTGGTTTTGAAGGATGAAATGAAGTACAATACCTTCTTTAGAACCAAACATTTTAATCAACATTTTAAACATGGCTGCGATTCAGCAACGGTGGAACAACAATCCAAGAGTCAACACAGTTTCATCCGACCAGTTGCAAAAAATAGTTTACATCTATAAACCTTTATCCAGGTTTCGGCAAAATTAATTTTGCCTTCTTCAGAAGGATACAATAAAGCTCACATTAAAAAAAGTTGTTAAAATGTGGCTGACTCCATGTCAATAGATTAAAATTTTAAAATTTAAAACAAAGTCACATTATAAAATTTTGGAGCATGTCCACACACAGGGCAAGTGAGCACTGCGTACTGGCAAAGGCGATAGAGCCCTAGTTGTTCCACCGTTGCTGAATTGCATCCATGTTTAAAATTTTGAAGTTCCTGCCAGCCAAGGTATCAAAGAACAAACTGGTAAAACAAATTTTAAACGATAGGACTATCGAACTCCATAAGAAGAAAGACATGTTGAACAGTGTAGCTTATAGTTCATACCTAACTTTAACAAAAGCTTTTAAAGACACTTTTAATTATCAAATTGATGAGGTTTTTAAAAGCATCAATGATTGGCTGTATAATCGCAAATGCGAGATCGTGGACAGACATCAAAAGAAACTTGCCAAGTTTAGAAGTAGGGCACTTGTATGTAAAATGTTTCCGATACAGCAGATAGCAATAATAGTAAATTTTTTGATAGAGTAGTGAACAAAACAGACATTATTTTTACTCATGATGAAAATGTCATTTTACAAAATGGTTTTAAATATAACTTAGCTTCAAAGCTACAGAATCCATCTGTCATTAGCAATTTAGTACTTGATCTTAAGCTTGGTTTAGAATCTGTAAAATGCGACAAAGTCAAACAGGTTAAAATTGCACATGAAAGCAATATCATCATAGAAAAAGAACTTGCACTACAGTCTAATTTTTGTAATAAAGAACAAATGTTAATTAAATGTATTAATCGCAAATTAAGAGAAAATGATGCTATCATAACTAAAGCTGATAAAGGAAATAGTATAGTCATTGCATACGTGACAGAATATGTCGATAAAACTGTAAAGTTTTTTGAGGACAACAACATCGTGGAGGTTCCCAATGATCCAACTTTAGAATTACGAAAAGAAATTCGGCATTGTTTAGCAAATACTAAACTTTTGTTTAATAAATTAAAAAAAAAACGGTTTAGTGAACATGAACCCGATGGCTCCTGTTCTTAGAGGCCAATTTAAGCTCCACAAAGAAAATCACCCAATTAGGCCCTTGGTGAACAGCATAGGTAGTGCACACCACACATTGGCTAGGCGTCTTCACCACAAAATTAAAGACGCGTTTGTCTTCGAACGATATTTCTCTGTTAAGAATAGAACAGACCTAATTGATAAAATAAAGAACGTAAAATGCACCCCCAATACAAAGTTAGCATCTTTTGACATTGTAAGTCTTTACACCAATGTACCTGTAGATTTGACCCTGGAAATCATCGAAGAAAATCTTTTACAACATAAAAAGTTAACTGATGAACATATTGCTGAATTGATGATGTTATTAAAAGTCACTCTTAAATACAATTACTTCACCTTCAATGGCAAAGATTATGAGCAACCATTTGGTTTGGCAATGGGTAGTCCTCTCGCTGGTATCATGGCAGACATTTTTATGAATTCTCTGGAAAATCTTTTTTTTTTTTTTTTTTTTTTTTTTTTTTTTTGCTTCTACCTCAAATGTGCACAACAAAATAAGATTTTATGCTCGGTATGTAGATGACATAATTATCCTGTTTGACGGTAATGACCACGAATTAGACTAGTTATTTACAGTATTTAACAACTTCCATGAAACCATTAATTTCACTAAAGAGGTTCAAAATGAACACGCCGAGCTCAACTTCCTCGATCTAAAATTGGCCATAATAAACGACAGTATAGCATTCAACATATACCGCAAGCCGACATATTCCGATATGATTATTCCAGCTCATTCTGCACACCCACGTTCACATAAATTAGCCTTTTTTCATTCCGCTATCAATCGTGCTTTCACAACTCCCCTGTCGCCTGCTAACTTTGAAAAGGAGATTAACACAATAAAATCCATAGCCATCAATAACGGGTACGATACAAATGTAGTGCAACGCATCGTTGATCAAAAGACTTCCCAACAGTTTTCAACATTGCTCAGTAGCAAATCGCACCTGGATAAAAATGACAGTCAGAGGTTCATTTCTATTCCGTTTTTAGGCAATGTATTGTACAGATTACAACGTCTATTGACGAAGAAATACGATTGCAAGGTAACTTTTTCTACTAACAATAATTTAAAGAAAAATCTTGTTCATACACTTAAGACCTTAGTAGATCCTGTTTCCAATTCTGGCATTTACAAAATAATATGTAACAACTGTCCCTGTTATAACATAGGACAGACAGGAAGAGCAATCAAGGTGCGGTATAAAGAACATCTACTAGGGAGGACAGGACGCAATGTACACAATTCTACCTTTGCCGAGCATTTGCTTGTAGCAGATCATGTCCCTAAATAGTTGGAAGACACTGTAATTTTGCATAGAGAAGCCAAGGGAAGGAAACTTGATTTATGGGAAGAATATGAAATTTTAAAACACCTCATCATCAACGATGGTAATATGCTGAACGACCAACTTCAACTTGCAAGTAGACAGTACCTAGAAGGTTTCAAACCTATACTGTTTGACATTTGTTAATGCAATACTTGTTCCTGCACGGTGTTTATTGTCCTCCAAATTCTAGAGTCGCACTTGTCTATAGTTTTATACTGTTGTGATGCTTAATGTTTATCATCAGATTTCTAGTGGCCCCCTTGTTTATATTTTTCTGGTGTTGTGATGTGTGGTATTTGTACCGTTCCCTCCCACCGGGTGCGTGCTGTTTGTTTGTAGTTTGTGGTGCATGCACTATGCTGGCCGCTGAATATTTTCTAACTTTTCTTTCTCTAATTTTTGCGTGTACGCACGTATATATATATTGTGCCACCCACATTGCTCGGTTCCAGACTTCTTTGCATCTTATTTCCCATTTTATTTTATGTTTCCTTCAGTATCATATTACATATAGTTCCCGTTTGTCAAATTCATTCGCGTCCGCGACTGCGCGCACTCCCATCAGCCCTCTTGGCGCCACCTAGTGCGGGCGCACGTCACTAGGGCTCTATCGCCTTTGCCAGTACGCAGTGCTCACTTGACCTGTGTGTGGACATGCTCCAAAAGTTTATAATGTGACTTTGTTTTAAATTTTAAAATTTTAATCTATTGACATGGAGTCAGCCACATTTTAACAACTTTTTAATGTGAGCTTTATTGTAAGTACATTTTCACCTATACTGGAATTTTAATTTCTTACGTTAAAAGCACCTTTGTATTTTATTATTTTTCATATTTGTGTGTCACGTTTTCATTAGGTATCCTTCTGAAGAAGGCAAAATTAATTTTGCTGAAACCTGGGTAAAGGTTTATAGATGTAAACTATTTTATGCAACTGGTCGGCTAAAACTGTGTTGACTCTTGGATTTTAAAACACAATTTAAAAAAAAAAAGAAAAAAAAGATTGGTTTTAGGTGCCTTTCCCTTAATTCCTCTGAAAACATGCTAGCTCACTTTGGGTGCGAGCTGATTTGTCGGCCGCACTACCCCCCCCCCTCCCCAAATAAAAAAAAAAAAAAAAAAAAAAAAAAAAAAAAAAAAAAAAATTCAAATGTTTGTTAAGCTTATGGGACTTAACTACGGGGTCATCAGTCCCTAAACTTACAAACTACTTATGAACTAGGACGGCACAAATATCCATGCCCGAGGGGGGATTCGAACCCCCGACCGTAGTGGCCGTGCTGACCGTGACTGGAGCGCCTCAGTCATTTTTTTTTTTTTTTTTTTTTTTTTTTTTTTTTTTTTTTTTTTTTTAGGGCCTCCTTCCTCCCCTTCAGCCCCGCCTTTCGCTCGCCATCTTCTGCCTTCTCGGCCTGGCTTCAATGCCGTTTTAGTCTTCTCAGTAAGAAATTTAAAATTTGTACTTCTCTAAACACAGAAATGAAAGTTAAATGTCTTCTTCAAACAAAAATCATATAAATATATTTGAAATGAAAGTAATAACGCTATGTAAATCAGTTCTTGTATTGCACTGTGGCTGGCTGCTAAACTAATATTAGAAGTGCACCTCGCCGATCACCAACGCGCCTCGCGTTGGAGTCGGGCACGTCTTCTCGATAGACTTTAGAGTACGTTCCATTGTCCTGATCAGTTCTAACTCTAAATCGGCGAATATAGAGATTAACTTCTCATACCCGGTACTCCCCAACTGCGCGGGGGATCGCTCATAGCACTTCCTAGAAAGTTAGCAAAGTAAAGTTTGTATTTCTTGTGGTTCTTGATCGTATAATGACGTTCTTGTAGAAATGTCCAAAAGTCAAGTGCTTTCTTGGGGCCTTCTCTGAAAAGGTAGAGGACTGTCAATCCTCGAACCCAAGTTACTGCATTGGTTTTTGTTCGGGGGTAATATGTCTCGTCCGGGTAAATATCCGTGGTTCGATATCTTGCGGAGCAACTCGAAGGAAAAAAGCTATAATTTTTTGCGCCAAACTCCACGCTTCTGCGGAAGTGCCGCATGTCAGGCGAGGTACTTCATTATCCAATTCATTGCACTGAGTACACAGAGGACTGTCCACTCTATGTATAGCATGTAATCGGGCACGCGTCATGAATTTTCCATTGACGATTTGATACCACAGCGTACATGTCTCTGTGTCAAGAAACGCATGGTGCACTGCCCGCCATACCACTGTCCACGTTACTGTCGGGTGCCGTCTCTCTATCACGTTGCCTGGTCGTCCTCGTAACAGTAAGCAGTATATGTCGCGTGCTGTTGTGGTCCTGGTAGTCGGTAGGTCCGCTTGTACATAACTGTATTCGACGAAAAAGGTACGAATATGAGCAAGAGACGGTGATATGTGACCGACAAAAACTGGCGCTCTTTGAGAAGGTGGTGCTAATTCCTCTATCAAAGTGCCGGACAGACTTGACTGGTGTCGACGCCACATCTTGGCTATCGTACTGACATAGAGAGCCACAGCGCGGTCGCGGACGTGAACAAGGCCGAGGCCCCCTCGCTTAATGGGGAGGGTGAGAGTTTCGTATCGGACTTTGAAAATTAGACCTGCGCTCACGAAGTATCCAAAGGCCGCTAGGAGGCAGCGTGCCATAACCACCGGCATCGGGAGCACTTGCGCCAAGTGTGGAATGCGCGATGCCAGGTGAGTGTTTACAAAAGTGACCCGTTGCATCATGTCTAATGTTCTTAACATGTTATCTCGAACACTCGTTCTGATAGACTGCAGGAGCCGTCTATAGTTGAGCGCTGCTGTGCGTCTGACGTCGTTGGTGAATGTAATTCCCAAACATTTCATTGTGTCCATTAATTTTAACGGTGCCACGCTGTTATCTGGCAGCCCTCGTCCAATGTTCATAGCCCCAGACTTCACCATATTAACGCGACTTCCTGTAGCCGAACCATACAGATCAATCCAGCGTAGTGTCGTTCGTATCTCGTCCCCCGACCACGCCAGGAAGGTAAGGTCGTCTGCATATGTTCTGCAGATGAATGTGTGGCCCCTGAACGTCATTCCCGTTAGCTTGTTCCTAAGCCACAAAGTAACGGCTCGATAGCTATGGCGTAGAGCACCGACGACAGCGGACACCCTTGCCTTGCCGCACAGATCTGAAGATTTTGATTGGTCCTACCGCACGTCCGTTCACGAGCACTGTGGAGGAAGCACCGTGGAGTAGTCGCATTACTACGGTAACGAAGTCGTGTGGAAAGTTCATTTTCGTCATCACTTTTGTCATGTACGCATGGCTCACTCTGTCAAAAGCGCGATCAAAGTCCACGGACACCAAAACAGCATTGAGACGACAGGTTGTTGCCAATGCTATCACGTCGTGGTAGTCACTGAGCGCTGTCTGGATATTGCTGTCACCACCGAGTGACGTTTGATCAACGGAGATAATTTGGCGGAGGACGCGTTTGATGCGAGCTGCAAGTATCCTTGTGTAGGTCTTAAAATCTGAGTTAGTGTCAGCGGCCGGTAGTCTTGTATTCCTTTCCCACCTGACGGTTTGGGGACAGGAATTATCATGCCCTCCACCGAGGCAGCATTAGAGTTTTGAATGTCCGATAAAATTCTAACGGGAGTCCGTCCGGTACCGGTGATTTGTTTGTTGCGCCTTTACCCAGAGCTTTTGCCACTTCATCTTCCGTAACCTCTGCCATGAGTAATCCTTCCGCCGTCACATCAAGAGTACTCGACAGTGTTTGTGGAACTTCATCAAAAGCTGCCTCATTGTGTTCCACTCTGTCGTAGAGGTGTCGGTAATGTTCCAGAAAAGCGGTGGCAATATCTTTTTGCGATGTTAGACTGTCGCCATCCGGCAAGTCGACGACATGTATTAAGGCTCTCCGAATGCGTCGTTTCTCCCTGATGACGTGGTGCATCGATGGTGGTTCTCCCTGTACTCGGTCAAAAACTCTAGCCCGGACGACAGTGCCTTCTAGGTTGCGGCGCATTATAGATGTTATCTGAGCCTGTACCCGTTTGACGGCAGATTGCCGATCTGGTGAAGGTGCCTGTGTTGAGAGCTCCCGTAGCGTCGTAAAATAGAAGTCCACGGTGTTCCGTCTCCACAAGGATTGTTCCTTTCCGTATGTAATCATCGCTCGGCGTATAGCAGGCTTGGAGCAGTCCAACCACCACTGTATTGTCGTGGGGAATGACGGTAGGCGTCGCTCGCAGGTGTTCCAAGCGTCTTCTATTAAGCGTCTGCACTCCGGACCCCGGAGGTGTGCGACGTTCATTTTCCAGGTACCTCGACTCCTCCACACCTTCTGGCGTTGGAGTTCGATCGTGCATATGTATGCGGTATGGTCTGAGAAGGCAACGGGCCACAATTCCGCATCAAGAACAGCATTTGTGAGACCACGTGTAACATAAACTCGATCAATACGACTTGCTGAATGACTGGTATAGTATGTGTATCCGGTCCGGTTGCCATGGACGCGTTCCCAAGTATCGATCAAGTTCATATCTCTCACCAGCAGTCGTAACTCTTGACACGAGGTGTAATGTGGGTATTGGTCTTTCGGGTCAAGCACACAGTTGAAATCACCTCCAAGTAAAAAGTGATTATATCAACCCAAGAAAAGAGGAGCAATCTCCTCTGCATAGAATCTGGCACGGTCCCGCCTTCGATCTGTACCTGACGGAGCATATATGTTGATGATGCGGAGCCCAAGTACTGTCAGCACAAGCCCCCTTGTCTTCAGCATCGATACCGTCACGTAAAAGTATCGCCGTGCCGCTGGCGCTGTCATGCGTTGGTGTAATGTATGTGTTGTACCCATAGAGTGCGGGAAAACTGTCTACATTTACTTCTTGTAGGAGGACTATATCAACATCCGACGTCCTCAACATGTCCTTTAATAGCTGTAGTTTGACTTGTGCTCTAATCGTATTGATGTTGATGGATGCTATTCGATACCTCGGCCACCGCGGCCGTCTCCCCAAATCCCTGCAAGGACTGCAGTATGTGTGGGCATGAGACGGTTATACGCTAAATGCTGCAAGAGGGAAACGAACGAAGGCATTTATTGCATCACTGTGCGACTTTCCTATCATTTCTCACCAATAAGATTTCTGGAATACATAACTCAGAGTGGTAAAAGTTTATGGCTCGTTGTCTCTGTTCATAAGGGTGAGTTATGTATGTCTGCTTCTATGCCCTACACAGCTACCCAATCTGTTTACACTAGATCAGTAATTAATCTGTAGTTTAGTCAGTCTATAAATCTGCATATGATGACGTGAAAATATATTTAACAAACATTTATATTAAGCGTGGCGTCTCACTGTTCAAATATCTGCCGCCGTCGAAAATAGTTACACAATTAATATTTATCATGACCTTTTATACAAATATATTCAGTTCTTGTCCACAAATACTTATGACTGATTATATATAAATTATCTGCTGCATATCTACTATTTTTAGTCGGCCATGAAATATTTAAGTGGGAGTCTATACCATAAAAAAGTAAACGTTACTATGAATATATTAAATTTAATAAAATACATATATAAATGTAAAGCGCTTTTCTGGGTTCATGTTTTGTGTTTCCGTGGTGGAATCTGTTCTGACACAAGAATATTAGTACCTCAACGAAAAGCGGAACAAGAGAGTAAAACAAAGTTTATTGAAAGAATACAGAAATAACGTTGTATGTCTTTTAATATAGGTGGCGTGGTACAATGCTGCCCATTTGCTTCTAACATTCTTACAGATAAACACTACATATCAGTAATTGTAAATGTAAGTCTTATAATGTTATTATTATAGTACTGAAATTTTTCGGCTTTTTATCCATGAAAGATATTTACATTTTAGTTACGTTGTAAACGAAGGCTTCCGCGGCCGTTGTCATTGTATATAAAACTCTTCTGGGTGTTGGACCGCATCGTCAAAATATCAAACACTTCACCGACGTTTCGGCCACTATTGCAAGTGGCCATCTTCTGGGTGTTACATTTACTGTATGCGGTCCAACACCCAGAAGAGTTTTATATTTAGTTACGTTGTTTGACGTTCCCAAGTCTCCTGAATCAATTCATATAATTATATTTGCCGTATGATCATTTCCTGATTTTATGTGCATTTTTAGAATAATGTGTGTGACTATATTGTATTTCAGTTGCAATCTTGGTTAGTAGCCCTCGCTCATTCAAGACGGTCGCTTCCTGTTCCCGAGCGCATTAGGGAAACCCTGACTACCTGCTGTATCCCATTCACTAAGTCCAAACTGGTAGCTGGCTGGCTGGGGAACCCAACATCCTGGGAAAACCCGCCTTTCACATGGAAAAATCAGCTTTCCCCTGTATCTGTAATACCACAACTGTGAGGCTACGAAGTAGAGATGGCATTGTCGGAGAGTAAATTTATAATCGGGAATGAAGCACTGATAATATTTGCTACCCGCTGATGCATAAAATTCAGTCTTACCCTGCCTGATTGTAGCGGCGTTCTTCCTCATCCCGCCGCACGGAGCGCGGGGCAGGAGTGCGGCAAAGGCGATTGTGCCTTCGAGCGCTGATTGGCCATGCCTCACTTAAAGTGAAGTGTATCCAGAATTTTACCTTTGTCTGTACATTTAGATAGACCCTGGGTTACGGATCTATCCGTTCCTCAAACTACTTACACTCTCGGTTGCATATCTAAGTATTCCTCGACTACAGAAGTGCTTGAGCCACGAATTGTTCTGAAGCCTCAGGCTATATTTTAAGAAAATTTGATTGCAACTATATTTTGTTCCATTCTTGACTACATATTTATCATAACTATTCATTTCTTTCCATCCTGCCATGTTTTTATTTTATTTTTTAATTTTATTTACAGGTGTATGGATTGATATATATCTGCTGTTGCATGAGTTAAACTTTTATTCGCACATTTTCTAGAATCGATTCCATATTGTTCATTGTTCTTAAACATTTTTTGTAAAAAAAAAAAAAAAAAAAAAAAAAAAAAAAAAAAAAAAAAAAAAAAAAAAAATTAATGTAGAAAACCTAAAATGTGCGACTGCATATCTATGTAAAATACGATGTAGCGTAAACCAACGCCATCTGCCAAATGTTTGGTGTAACTAACATTATGAAAAATACATCTTATATATTAGCGCCACCTGGCATGTTGCATAGGATGTTAAATGTGCTTCAGTATGACGTTAGCCACCATGTAGCACAATTATCTACAGCAGTTCATGGAAATAGAATTCAAAAATAATTTTAAATACTACGTGTTTCATGTACAAGACGCATTCAGTGAATTTTAGCCTGAAATGCCTGATTTTAGGTAATGTTAGTCAAAAATGTTTTATCCAAAATGTCATATGTGCAATAACCAATGCTGTAGTTTTTTTTCCAATCGTTGTGTCACCTTTTTTGTCATTTATAAGTTTTAATTTGGTCTTTGGAAGGTTATACTGCCTATTGGCAGATATAACTATTGACAAACACGTAAATTGGTATGCATTATAAGGTAAAATACTCTTAATGAGCCGGCCGCGGTGGCCGAGGGGATTGAGGCGCTTCAGTCACGGCCTGCACGGCCACTACTGTCTAGGGTTCGAATCCCCCCTCGGGCATGGATATTTGTGCCGTCCTTAGTATAAGGTAGTTGATAAGTAGTTTGTAAGTTTAGGGACTGATGACCCCGTAGTTAAGTCCCATAGACTATACAAACATTTGAACATTTTTAGTCTTAATGATTTCACGTTAAAACTGTTCACATATTGTATTATACCTTCTTTTACTTTTACATCCGAAGACGACACATAAATGAGTTGAAACCGGTCATCACAATGCATTTACTTCTCTGAATAGGTTCTACATCTCTCTAAACCGATCTGGTCGATGCCCGAAGCACGTGTACAGGACTCAAGATTTCATCGTACTATTGTTCCACGTGCCGGTTCTTTAAAATGCGATTCAGGACTCCCCAAAAGTCTGCCAATCCGCCTTCTCGACAACTGACTCGAGATGTTTCCATTCCCGATCATCCGTTGTTCAATAATGAAAGCACATCGTTACTTACAACAAGCTTTAAACACCGTTTCAGTTTAACTTTCTTGCTAGCATAAAAGATTCGTAAAGTAAACTAAGCGTTCGAAGCAATTCCACACTAAGTAATAGCGTCTTGATTGAAACGGGTGTTTTATCGGTAACGGCAATCATAAAATTTAAATCTAACAGAAATAACACAGCAGTTATCGTGAAAGTGGAGACTTTTAACGCTTATTTAGTACCACTGTAATCTGTAGTACAAGCGTCATTCTCGACCACAGGAAAACGAGTGATAGGGCACGCAGAGTAATAGATTTTTTCCGAACAATAAATTGAGTTACTGCGAGATTTAAAATTTTTAATTACGCCGATAGTGCAGAGCGGGAGGCGGAAAATATGACGACACTTATTTCAGGCCGCGCAATTTGTTAGTGTGAATGGGAGAGCGGTGTAATGAAAATTGAGGACAATACCGGAAGGCGATAAATCAGACGCATTTCGGCGCAGGTGGAATGTTTCATTAGGGGTGCGGCCGAGCCGTCGCTACCGCACGTCCACCCCAAACTCACCCCCTCCCCAAAACCAGCCCCCCAGCGTCACCACCGACAAGCCGCGTCTGCTCACGCCCGTACATCGTCCAGCCGTCCCGTGCGTGTCACCGCCAACGTGTATACGCCTGACACGTTTAAGTGTAGCGTCACCGTGTTAACCCGCATCATCATAAACAACAACATCCCACGTCATTCCATCTTACTCGATGGATCGGCGAATGAGGCTTCTACACCAGTCCCGATTCTTCGAATTTCTCTTCCATATACGCCAGAGTGTATCCTCTGTTCTATATCCGACTAAAGCATGTCTTTGTAAATGTTCAACCGTTTGTCAAGCTTAAGGGACGTAACTGCGGGGTCATCAGTCCCTAAACTTGCGATACTCATTGAATTCTTCGAGCACGGACAAACCATTAACAGTGATTTGTACTGAGAAACAGTCCATAGTCTAGTCAAGTCCATCTACAGCAAACGGTCTGAACTACTCAAGGAGGGAGTTATTCTGCTCCATGATAATGCGAGTCAGTGCGTCTCCAGGGTCACGTAAAATATCCTGCCCAAGTTCAAGACACGCTGGGGGCTCACAATTCTTTCGTGAGTACGTGCGTGGCGAACATGGGGCCCCGACCTAATGCAGTCTTCCTTCCTTCTTCACTTCTCGGACTGCATTTTCTTCCCCCGTCCCCTCCTTTTCTACCCTCATTCACTCCTCTCCCCACCGGGGGACTGGTAACCTTAGCGGTTTAGTTCCCCCATCCCAAAGAAACAAACCAACCCAACCTCAGCCAAGTTCAGTTGGGAGTAGCTTGAACATCCGCCCTACAAAAGAAAATGCTTGTAAATCAAAGGGACGTAATTTCTCTGGTTCAGTCCCTACGCTTACAAAATAGTTTTGCTAAGGACAAGACACACGCGTATGCTCGAGGGAGGACTCGAACCTCCGACAGAGTAACCGCGATCTCCGCAGCCGTCCGCCCTACAACACTGACATGTGGCCTTGTGACAACCATGTACTTAGTCCGTAAAAAAAAAAAAAAAAAAAAAAAAAAAAAAAACCTCTCTAAGGGAAAGGAAGACCTGAAGGGCACAGTAGAGGACTGGTTGTTGTCACCTCCACTGGAATTCTGGGAACGGGGAATCCTTCGGTTCGTTAAACAGTGGAATTTCCTCAGGCCTCAGGTGGTTAATTTTGAATAAAGACGTCAGTAGTACCCACTCTTTCGATTTGCTCCTTTTTATTTGAACACCCCACGTATTAAGTGAAACTGCACAACTTTCATTTACGGTACGTACGTTTCGTAGGGTCGGTTACAATCAACCACATCAAGCAGCAAGGCTTAAGAAAACGTGCCAAATAATTTATTCCTAACGATAGTCTCTTACGTTTTGTAAAAGTATAGAGCCCTCTATACTGATTCTGATTTTTCTTTTTCATACAATTACCCACATTATACGCAACTTTCCGGAATACACGGTCCAACAAATACATGGAGGAATCTGTGAGCAAACTTTTCGTAGATATTAATGGACAGTGGGGTTCTGGCTGGCGGGCTCGGGGCCACTGGCGCCAGTTTTGTCTTGACTATCAAAACTGCTTTTAGTGTTATCTTTGGTGTGTGTAGGATCGGTGCCACTTGGACGTCGGAGGTAGGAGTTGGACACGTGTTGGAGAGGGTGAATGGTGCGCAGCGATGCGAAGTTGGCAGTTTTGTTGTTGGTGCTATCCTGGTCACATGATTCTGGTTTTCGTCCGAACGACCGTTAAATAAATTCGTATGCCTTAGTCGCCTGGTGCAAGTCTTTCGATTGGGCGCCACTCCGGCGACGACCGTTATGACGATTGAATGGCCATCAGTGAGCACCCGGGTAGGAAAAACAGTTACTAGGAGCCGTGGATCGTGATGGTTTCCTTTGTTGGTCCACCGACAGATCTGAGAGTAGTGTCTTTTCCTGTTCGGTTTATTAAGTGCCTGTATATTAATTTGTGTAAGTTTTGTTTGTTTAGCAGCTTTAAGTGTATATGCCGGAGCTTGACGATGGTGAATTCTTTTCTCCGGTTGCCAGTGTTACGTTAGTGCCTGCTACTCTGGTTGTTACTGTTTATATATACCATTCATTCGATTGCAATGAAAACTTTGGTGAACTATTCCCCGTACGACCACGAAGGTTCCTGGCCCAAGAACTAAATAACACGACACATAGCTCAGGAGATATGACGTCATAACTAATGAGATGCCACCGCGTGATAATACCCACATTTATGCGTCAATTATTGGAAAATGGGAGTTGTTAAGGACCTGCAAGAAAGTTTGCGTGTAATTTCGGATGTTTATGAAACGTTTTGTAACCGACCCCCCACAAAATAATCAACCGAAAAGAAGTCTACCTCTCACAACAGTTTCGCTGTAGATGCCGCAGAACTGTCGCATCAGGCACGACCTTGTATCACGTTAGCATTACAGATTTGCATGTTACTATTTATTTTTGTCTGGAAGTCTCCCTTAATTCTCGTGCGCCGGCCGCGGTGGCCGAGGGGACTGAGGCGCTTCAGTCACGGTCTGCACGGCCACTACGGTCGGGGGTTCGAATCCCCCCTAGGGCATGGATATTTGTGCCGTCCTTAGTTGTAGGTAGTTCATAAGTAGTTTGTAAGTTTAGGGACTGATAACCCCGTAGTTAAGTCTCTTAAGCTTAACAAACATTTGAACATTTTTTAAATTCTCTTGCATCCAAAATTAAGCAATCTGTTTTCTTAATCTCTATTTGTATAAAAGTAAGGACACTCACTCACTGACTAAACACGAAATCTCGAAAACTACCTATGAAGCTGAAATTTGGCGGGAGTGTAATTTATAGGCAGAAAACGTCAGCGAAGAAAGTATTTTGTGATAGGTGCATAGCGGAGCATACTTATCGACAGACTCACGAAATCTACAGTTTAACGATTGACCTTCAAAACAAGAGGAAGGTTACCGTGTAACTTAAGTATCATACGGTGCTTAGTACTTTGAAACATAAAAATGGATACACAAATACCTTGGTCATGCCATAACTTGAGAACTGCTCGACTGATTTCGCAGACCCTTTTTTTTTATAGTTTTCGTTATTCTCAGAACAAGGGTTGTATGATATAAGACTGGAGTATTTGAAAACAACAAAGCGCTTTTTTCAACGTGACCCTGCGTTTCTATTTCATAGAAATCTATAGTTTTCTTTAGATATTAAGGAATGTCATGTCTGTATAAAATTTCGTTCTGGCATGGTCGGAATTTTACAAAATGCATAGTTTTGCTCCAATCTTTATGAATTTTTGCACACATGACCTTTAAACCAAGAGGAAGATCACTGGGTACAGAATTTTTGTATGGTACATAACAGACGGTACCTAGCAGAAAACTTTGCCGAGAGAGGGGAGAAGGGGGTGTGGACTTCGAGAGTGTAGGATAGATAAACACCCGGGCAACGCCGTGTTTGCAGCTAGTCTCTTATAATGTGAACGCATTGTTGCATGTGTCAACGCTCATTATGGAAGTGTACACATGTTTTAAAGGAACACGTGAGTAGTAAGGCTGAAGTATGCGGGAGTGGTGCCCTGACCAGACTTAAGCAATGTTTGTATGTCAATCATGTGTGTACTGAGTTACAGACAGTGCCCATACACTAGCAGTTTCAAGGAAATTGCATTAAGCTAGCAGACAGTTGTTTAAAGGAGCCATCAGCACCGTTTGGGTTCCTGAAGAACCGTTTTCCCCACTATTTATGTGGTTCTACTTTCTTATGCAGGTTAACGTGACTGTTGCAGCCTCATGCGTTAGATGGGTCATCAGGTGGCACTGTAACTAGAGCACGAAAGATGGGATTCAGACTGTTGCTATTGTTTACTTTCCAAATTAACTAATCCGTTTGTTACATTTGTTTGGGAAGGATTTCCTGTAATTCTTCTTCATTCATGCTGCCTTGTTCCTTGGTTATTATGTTTTTAAAATTTTAGTTCAGTAATTTGCATGCGTTGTATTTGGTCTTGTGAAGTCAGAATATGGTCCCGTGCTTGTATGTTCGCATGTAACTTCTGGCGAGAGGAGTGCATGGGTCCATGGACTGGTGTTACGTACGTTAGCCGGTGATATCGATGGCATTCTTGATAGCGCTCGGAGCCTAGGTTAAATGTTTTTTTAAATGTTTGTAATTCTATCGGACCAAACTGCGTGGTCATCAGTCCGTAGCTTACAAACTACTTAAACTAAACTAACCTAAGGACAACACACACACCCATGTCCCAGGGAGGACTCGAACCTCCGCGGCGAGCAACAGCGCGCTCCGCAGCGAGACGCTTTAGTCCGCTCGGCTACTCCACCGCGGCGGAGCCTAGGTCGTCCTCAACAGGGCATGTCATAGCATGCTCGCTCTTAAGATCTTACTTAAGTATTCCTTGACGTCGTTCTACGCGGCAGAATGCCGTGAATTCAAAGGTGCCTCTCCCTTTAAACTGCATCAAAACTTAAGTTTTTCTTGATTTAAGGGTCATTTTAGCCGTGTGTACCTTGCAATTGGAAAAATTCTGCCATATAACCCACTGTGCTTGACGTTATCTTTTACCTTAGGATAAATATTTCTTAATTCTTATGTTGAAATGAATCATGGTGACTTTTTCTTCAAAATCAGCGTTATTGTAGTTTTAATTTTCTCCCGACTGACGGGTGTGATTCAACCTCCAGTTTTTCTTAAGTTGTTCATCTCAAATGTTGAAATTAAACCCTAACATGGAGTGATATTAGAGTGGCACAAGCCGTGGTACAGGATTGTAAGAATGTTACCATTTGTAAATTTTATGATGTGTGATAATAAATACTTTACTACTTTAAACCAATCAACTAATGACGTCTATTGATGGTCCACCCTTTCATGTGGTTTTTATGGATCCGGTAGTGAGGGTTACATTTTCGTATTGTGTGCAGTTTTAAGTTTTTGCATGTCTAAACAGAAACGAAGTCACCACATACAACAAATAAAGCGATCTTTATCAGAAACCGTAAAACGTCACGGGGCTGTGGTCTTAGAAATTAAATTATCATCCACGCAAAATCAAACCTGTGATAAAGCTTTCAAACAATACCTAAGTAAAGTTAAGCATGAAGCTCTGGGATTCACTTGTGCTTTCAAGCTGTTAAGTGATCGTCGGTATAACAACTAATAGTAACAGAGGTTGTCACTACATTCTTACTCGATGACATTGGTAGCCACTTCTTAATTAACAATGCAAATTTCGTACCAACGTTTCTATAGCCACATACATCTCAATACTTCTGTTAGGACGAGACATTCAAAATATTTCTATACACGTTACCGGTGAATTTAGGGTAGTACATAGAATTTAGTACCGTGTACAAAATAGCTTTCTTTGTTTTGCAAAACTAAGCGAGTCAACATAGTGTCACTACATAGTGTTAATGCGGATATATTTACTACGTAATATTGAAATTGTGCTATATGATGTTAAGAACTGAGGACAGGTCAGTTTAATACATTATGACAAAGCATATCGTCAGTATCTCTAGTTTTCTAGTATTCTCACACAAATGTCGCCTGAAATAGTGGTTCATTTCATTTTGTTAACCTGATGTGAAGCGAAACGAAGAATATGTAACGCCAAATAAGTCTTTGAAAACAGATTTGTAGCCCCGAGATGAACAACAAATAACCATTTGTGGCTGATAATTGATGTAATTATAATAAATGTTTTATTATTCCATTATTACACCTACTTATCTTATTTTCTATTCATAACCCTTTACTCACCTGTTCGAAATCCTGTCACCGAACTCCACTAATACACACCATACAACACTTGAATCTAACAATTTCTCTTTGCAAATTTTGCATCTTAACTACCCGATTAAAGGCTAGAACTTCCTACGCTCCGATTGTAGACTGCTTGTTTTTCCTTATGACATCTTCCTGAGTAATCAGTGACGATGATCAGTCCTTTTCGCGATCAGATAACACAAAATACCGTAAGATCAAAATTGCACACTGTTAGAAATTTTAAAACGATATTTGGCCAATTTACATACAAAGAGGGACATAGTTTGCAAAATCGATAATACTATGAAGTTCAGTTACTTAAGCATTACTGAAGTATGTATAGATCGTTTCATTGAAGATATATAAAGGTAAAGGTAAATACTGGCACATTATTTGTTGTTACTGTGGTTATCAGCCGAAGTCGATTTTGATACGGCTCTACAAGCTACCCTTTCCCTTGCAAGCCTCTTCATCTCTCATTAAAAGCAGCAACCCCTATCTGTTTCAATCTGTTTATTGTATTCGTTTCCCTTTCGGATTTTTACCCCCACACACTTCGCTCCAGTGGTATGTTTCCTCAGAATTCTCACGATGTTAGCCAACGTAGGGTCTTTCTTTCAGTGAAGATATGACAAATTTCTGTTCTTTCATATTCTATTCCTGGTGAACGTCATGCAGACTGGATGAAGGTCTGGTCTGTGTAGCGAAACTACTTCCGAACTATACAGAATAAAAGATCTCGTACCTCACTGTTGCATTTGGAGGGAAAGAAGGACTGCCAGTGAAATAGTGGCTAGGGTAGGAAACTGTAGTGGTCAAGTAAAATATTTTGACTGTTCGTGATGAGAGCTGCTACAAGCTGTAAAAACACAACTAGTCATGGAAGGGGAAGGATCAGGGAGGGTAGGTAATACAATCTGCAAGACAAACTGCCGCTTAAAGTTGATATTTATTACAGTTATTTGTGCAGTACCACTTTTTATGCATGTTTGAATTAACCTTTTACAACTGTGCCATCTGGGCTGGAGTACAGGAATCACTTCCATTAATTGTTTACAGTTATTGTGTATTTCATTATTGTTTCGCAAATGACAGTCTGTGATTGGAGGATTACAGGCACAAGGTATACACTGCCGCTACTGTAATTGCCGAGCATGAAAGCAGAGCTGTACATTTGAGCCCGGAAAGTAGAGAGGGCCATATTTCTTGAACAGCGCAGTACACAGCCAAATATATAAAAGTTGCGTTTGGCGAATACAGTATAATTTGGTCAACATGTGATGACAACGTAGAGTCGCAAGTTGAATAGCCGAGGGTAGCGGATTGCAAAGCGAAGGTAGCGCAGTGAGGTGCAGTTGTTACGAAAAGAAAAAGAAATAGAAAAAAAAAATACTAGTTGGTAGGAGGCCCAGGTCAGAGTGCCGGTCTTGGATCATACTTTCACATTACGCTTGATCTTCGTAACTTGTAAAGATATGTCACTCCTTTCGTTTGATTTGCCTCTTACTCCACTACATTTTGGGGGGTCACACTACGTATGACAGTAATTTTATTAAGGTCGCTTCGCACATAACGCTAAATTGTTGTACAGTTTAAAGCTACTTTGTTGTTGTTTTTGTGGTCTTCAGTCCGCAGACTGGTTTTAATGCAGCCCGTTGTGGGCAAACCTCTTCATCTGGGAATAAGAACGGCAACCTACATCCTTTTGAATCTCCTTATTGTATTCGTCCCTCGCTCATCCTCTACAATTTTTACCCCACAAACTTCTTTCTAATGCTAAGTTGACGATTTTTTATGTCTCTTATGTCCCACAAACGCCGTTTCTCTCCAATTCTGTGAAGCACCTCCTCCTTAGTTATTTGATCCACCCATCTAATCATAATCATTCGTCCGAACACCACATTTCGAAAGCTTCCATCATCTTTTTCTCTGAATTCCAAAACAAAATAAACATGGTGATGCGGAAATTCAGGTTAGTCGCGGCTCGGTGATAATTTTCAACTTTGCCGGTGAATTCACTACCCCCATAGACCCTCATTTCAAGTCACTGTTCATTCCCTTAATGTGCACCTCGAGGACTTTGCTATCTCTGGCATACTTAAAATGTCATCGGTAAGACACAAAATCTCTATTTCTTATTCATGAACGATAATTCTCTAACTAAAAAACTTAGTTTACCATAGCAGCTTGCTTGTTTCACGAACTAAATAACATAGAGTGAAGACTACAGCCATGTCTTAATATTTTTCATTCCGCTGCGTCTCTTTCGTGTTCTTCGACGCTTATAACTGCTGTTTCCTTTTTGCGCAAGTGGAATATAAATTTTCGTTACCAGGGTTACCTTCACTGCTTTAAAGAGTATCCCAGTCAAAAACATCAAAAGCTTCCTCCAAATCTACAAAAGCCATAAACGTATATTTGCCTTTCCTTAACCTGCGTTACAAGATCAATGTAAGCAGCCGTGCGCGGTAAGGCTCCTTTCTCCGGTGCGCGCAGCCTTCCGCCGTTGGAGGTTCCAGTTGTCCCTCAGGCGTGGGTATGTGTGGAAGAGGACTGAGGAGGAGGTTGGCAGAGAGGGAAGGAGATAGAGGAGATGGTCGCAGATGTAAAGGTAAACTGAATTACGGAAGATTGAAATAAATAAATAAATACGCGGGGAGCGACGGGTTTTCAGATGGTTATATCCTTTACTGTCACAACACGATTTCTCGTCCCGAGATGACAAGATATGAGTTACCAGAATACCGTTGGAGCTCTGTAGGTAGCAGCGCCCCGTCAGCAGTTGCCTGGCTACAGCTCGCGTTTCTCAGGCGGGGTGGCCGCCACTCTCATAGAGCATTCACGCACGCAGACTAGCGGGCCATCGCCACGCACCTCGCAGCCCACTCTGTAAATGTTGCACCGCCTTCGACCCAAGGACGGCAAGTCTCCAGGGGCGGCGACTTGATTCCTACCAGAGCGACGCACCGGCCATGCAAGACAAAGAGACGGTGGCCAACATACGTCGTAGATCACGAGAATTACATACAATCATTAATATACAAGCCACCCCGAACTAAACCATTTCACGAAGGTAACATGAAACGTGTCCATAAAAAGTATTTTTGTAAGAAAATGTCTAATATTGTGCCTCCTGTTTTGTGTCGAGTAACTTGCTTGCAAGAAAATGTATAATATTTCTTCTACTGTGTTTATCGATATGTGTACTTAACTCTGTGAAGTTTCATCTTTGGCAAAGATCATGTATCGCATAGCATTGTAGCTCGCGCAGACAGAGAGTGGGACTTGTGGGTTAGCTCGCTTAGAGAGCGGTTGAGTTGTGTGTATGGCTCCGATGTAGAGCAGAGGCTGCTCTGCCAGCAAGTTGATTTGATTGAATTTGGAATATATATTGTATTTTTTATTACTATCACCGCTGGAACGAAGGTAATTACATTTGATGTCATTAGGAAAAGGTTGTATTATGTAGGTAATGTAATGGTGATTATTAATAATAAGTAACAAAGTTGACCTTTCTTTCCTGTTTCATTTATGTAGTTAGAAGATTAACCTACTTCCTTCATTTGATAATTAGTTATTAGTGGATTTAAACTGCAGCATTGATTTTGGTAATCTTGTTAAACAGATTTCGTTATTTGTGCTATAGTAAATGATTGTTATGCAACACTGCAGTCAATTGACTAGGATACTGAATATTCTCGCAGTCAAACATTAAGTTCAAATGTTCAAATTTTTGTTAAGCTTATGGGACGCACAGGACACCGTGCCCACGGGTGCGGTTCCTGTAGGGGGATGCTTGTCCTCTGTTGGTCGAGCTGATCTCTACGAGATTACGAGAGTAACTCGGGCGTCCGATCCTTGATTGTCGTGAGAGCATTCGTGTTCTCTCGATAATACACTTTTAGCCCGGGGCAAGTCCCGGAGATAAATTAAATTGGTCCCAATCCCCCGGTTCCGACCAAGGTTTTCGGGAGGTTTTCCTTGGTTGTAAGGCGTATGCCGGAACTGGTAAGCCCCTCCCACTTATTCCCAATTGGGATCCCCCTTTGCCCCATATCAGCTTGTCTGATAATTGGCTGAATAGAACCGCGACTCATTGTGGGCCGGATCTCAAACAGCCCGCTCCACTCCTCGGAGTGGAGAATGAAAAGAACAAGGGGATGGGACTTAACTACGGGGTCATCAGTCCCTAAACTTAAAAACTACTTATGAACTATTTGCGAACTAGGACGGCACAAATATCCATGCCCGAGGGGGGATTCGAATCCCCGACCGTAGTGGCCGTGCAGACTGTGACTGGAGCGCCTCAGTCTCCTCGGCCGGCCAAACATTAAGAAAGTGGTTTGTGGTTTTTTAATATCTTTCTCGCAGTCAAATTTTTTTGAGTATAGTCAGAGTCTGTTGCATATGATGACTTGCCACAGTTGTTTTGTTAAAAGATCCGTTGCGCACATAAACAGTTTAATGTACTATTTCTTATTTAACAGTACATACATCAATATCAGGGTCATAATTAAACTAAATTGCTGTGTTAATGAACAATTTGTTGTCTGATTGAACGATAGGTTCAACATTCACAACACACACACAGCTTTTAAACTGTGAGAACATTTATGGCGCAACGGAATTAAAACATGATAATTTGCATTTGAGTTTGATCTCAGCACTCATGAAAAACAACATTAAATAAAAAGGGGGGGTATTCATAAACTAATATTTATAAGAAGGATAAAATTTCACTGAGAATAAATTATTTATTCAGTTCAAACATGAGTAAATGGGGGAACCAATTTTGTTAAACAATAAAACTGCATCTCATTGAAATCGTCGGGGGAGGGATTTACAATCAACAAGAATTCAGCCACTCACACGCGCAAAGCAAAGCGAAACTCACCCAACTCAGCGTGGTGATACGAAGCAGAACCAGGCGCCGCTATCGTAGGCGAAATTCAGCGAACCAGGAAGTACCACACAACACAAGGAAAATAAACTTCGTAAGTGGCTCTGGTCTGTCTTCCTTTACTTGAGCTGGTACACGATAATACCCAGATTAACTTCTATTTAATTTAAACAGTGAGGATGCCTGCTTACTGAGACACACGGCACGTGCTTAAAGATCGCATTCATTTCAACAAAAACCAACGAAATGACAGATTACGAAGCAAGAATACACAATAGGAAGGCACTGGTGTGTGAGCAGTGGCTAGAACTCAAGTGACTGGCTATAAACCCTAAAAGTCGGATTTCGGAACCATGTTGTTCTGGAAACCAACAAAAATATAAGAATTCTATTTCTGAATAATAAAGAAAAGTAACTACGGCATGTAACCCTTAGAAATACGTAGGATATCATAAGGAAGCTAAAGAAATATAGTTAGACGCCATTGGAAAGGTTTTACACGGATGGACGAAGTCCAGTCTTTAAGAATCAGAAGAAGTGAAATAAATTCAAAGTCAGAGTAAATCAACTAAGAAATACGGCACACAGCCCTTAGAAATACGTAGTATTTCAAAGCACGCTAGTAAAGGGGGTCGTACACAGATAGAAGAGAATTTACTGGGGGAGTCTGAATGCAGAGTACAAGTTTGGAAACGAAAGAACAATCTAAAATAGACTGAGAGGAGATCGCGAGGTACTAATGGGATTCATAAAGATGCATGCATAATTTCTTGCCTGAAGGGCACAGACACAGGGGTAGCTGAAGGCTTTGTTCTAAGAACACACCACGCGGAGAACATATCACTCGCGGAAGGAGAAAATATAAAAGAATATTTCACATCCACTATACAAAATAAAAATATTCGCGCATATTAGTTGCATTTCACAAAGCTGTAAAGAAATAAAACAGAGTTCATACACCGCCAGCTAGCCTCGTATAGGTGGCCGATTCCTAGCCATTATCAAACCGAATTAGTTGCATATTCACTGCGCTTACCAATGCAAAATCACCAAAGTCAAATTGAATACATTTCCGTACATGATCGGAGAAACTTATCACGAAAAATAAACCTAAGATCTAAAGTCTTAACAAACCAGACAGCGAATCGCTACCATCTCAAGCGAGGAAAGAAAGTCCGAACGTCTTACCAGGTCGAAGCACAGCCACAGAATGTGCAAGTCAGCCACCCAGTGGGTCCCTCGCCAGCGGCCGGAAATCGGCAAAACCCACGAAAAAAGAGGAGGTGGGTAGAGCTTAAACTCCCGAGTCTTGCCGAGGATCTCTAACGGGGTATTGCCAACCTAACTTAAAACCAAGGGGTGGAGGAACCTCCTTGGTAGAATCAAAATCAGAGGTTGGTAACGACTACCTATCGACACGAAGCCAGATATGCAAAGTGCGCAGCCAGCAGCCGACGACGAAAATTCTCATACATACATTCAGACTTCCATGCTAGAAGATTCGCATACTTGCACATACAGAATAAAGCAAGTACACATTCTCACAAGGACAGTGGCGTCACGGAGAAACCGTTCATATTGCCACATTCATAGACACAATGATAAATTATTTGCATAATAAAATCCCAGCAATATTAACACAGTATTACAGAAACTAACATTTAAAAACATGAAATGAAATGCTATTCCTCATGCCTCCAAACGAAAGGGGTTCTCGTTAAAAAAAAAGCCCGTCTAGCAAACTTAGATAAATTACAATGTTAAAAACCTAGGGAAGATGGCAGACAGCGTCTTTCAACGTCGAACTACGTGGTCATACCAATAGGTTTGTTATTTGTGACAAAGCATGCCAATTCTTTTTCCATACTTTTGATAAGTACATCCTTAATATTTTCTGCGCTATTATGTAATCCAAACTGCATTTATGTTTCTTGCGAGCGAAAGTACCCAACAGCAAATGAATTTTAAATTTGAAACAAGCCGAGTTTTTAATTTGTCAAAACTCCCTCCAGTGCATCTTTAACTTCCTCTTTTTCAGCGGGCGTAAATTCATCGTTACTTAAAATTCCTGTTTTAGTTAGGTCCGTACATAATATGTAGTTGGGTGATGACGTCACTCCATAGAATAGTACGATGCTAGTCTCCAATCTGCTCTATTCTGAGAAGGTCTCCTTATTTCCTCGAATGTGTCAACCCCCATCCGATTTGAAGCTGCTTAATATATTTGTCTCTTGTTCTTCCTCTATGATTTTTAACCCCCGCCCCCATCTCAACAATTCTAAATTAAAAATTCCTTGATATCTCTGAATTTCCTTCCAGTATATCCATTCGTCCAGTGAAATGTGCCAAAACTTTAGTTTCATCCCACTTCTATTAAATATGTCCTCATTAGTTACGTATTGGTGTGTAGCACCACACTTGTAAAGCTTTAATCCTCTTCTCTGAATTATTGTCAACGTTTCAAACATATAAAAGGCTACACGTAAATTACTCTCCTAGCCATTAAAATTGCTACACAACGAAGATGACGTGCTACAGACGCGAAATTTAACCGACAGGAGGAAGATGCTGTGATATGCAACTGATTAGCTTTTCAGAGTATTCACACAAGGTTGGCGCCGGTGGCGACACCTACAACGTGCTGACATGAGGAAAGTTTCCAACCGATTTCACACACACAAACAGCAGATGAACGGCGATGCACAACGTTGTTGTGATGTCCCTCATGTAAGGAGGAGAAATGCGTACCATCACGTATCCGACTGTGATAAAGGTCGGATTGTAGCCTATAGCGATAGCGGTTTATCGTACCACGACATGGCTGCTCGCGTTGGTCGCAATCCAATGACTGTTAGCAGAATATGGAATCGGTGGGTTCAGGAGGGCAATACGGAACGCCTGCTGGGTCTCGTATCACTAGCAGTCGAGATGACAGGCATCTTATCCGCATGCCTGTAACGAATCGTGCAGCCACATCTCGATCCCTGAGTCAACATATGGGGACGTTTGCAAGACTGCAACCACCTGCACGAACAGTTCGACGATGTTTGCAGCACACGGACTATCATCTCGGAGACCATGGCTGTGATTACCCTTGACGCTGCATGCCAGACAGGAGCGCCTGCGATGGTGTACGCAACGATGAACCTGTCTGCAACAATGGCCAAACGTCAGTTTTTTTGGATGAATCCAGGTTCTGTTTACGGCATCATGATGGTCGCATCCTTGTTTGGCGATGTCGCGGTGAACGCACATTAAAAGTGTGTATTCGTCATCGCCATACTGGCGTATGACCTGGCGTGATGGCATGGGGTGTCATCAGTTACCTCTTGTTCGCATCGATGACACTTTGAACAGTGCCCGTTACATTTCAGATGTGTTAAGACCCGTGGCTCTACCCTTGATTCCATCCATGCGAAACCCTACATTTCAGCAGGATAATGCACGCCGGCATGTTGCCGGGCCTTTCTGGATGCTGAAAATGTTCGACTGCTGCACTGGCCAGCACATTCTCCAGATTTCTCACCCACTGAAAACGTCTGGGTAATGGTGGTCGAGCAACTGGCTCGTCATAATACTCCAGTCACTAGTCTTGATGAACTGTAGTATCGTGTTAAAGCTGCATGGGCACCTGTACACGTCATCAAAGGTCTGTTTGACTCAATGCCCAGGCGCATGAAGGCCGTTATTGAGGCCAGAGGTGGTTGTTCTAGGTACTGATCTCTCAGGATCTATGTACCTAATTGCGTGAAAAAGTAATCAAATGTCAGTTCTAGTATAATATGTTTGTCCAATGACAACTTGTTTATCATCTGGACTTCTTCTTGATGTAGCAATGTTAATGGCCAGTAGTGTGTTATTCGATGTCAATCAGTTGGTATTTTTTAGAAATAAGTTTGTTGCATTGTCATTCTACATTTTTTACAAAGACCAATGCATGTTAGTTTAGAAGGTGGTGTGACGTGCAGTATAGCCGCGAGGTCTAATTTGTCATGCTATGGGCTAGACGTTCCCACCAGAGGTTCGCGTCCTCCTTCGGACATTCGTAGGTGGGTGGGTGTTTTGTCCGCAGTGTAAATTATTTTGTAAGTGTAAGAACTAATGGCAATAGCAGTTGGGTCGAAAATTTGAAAAACAGAAAAACTCAGCACACCACTCTAATTGTCTTTTTTCGAATTGCTTCAGTTTTCCTTAATTCAAATACAGTGTTACAATAATTTTTCTCGTGTTAATGTTCATCTTTATTCCCCGCATTTCGGACAATGTCCATACTGTTCGTCCACTTTTCATGTCACATACATCTGAGAGGACTGTTTCCACAAAAGAGCTACCAAAAGAGTCAAGTTGGAGCACTGCGGACATTTTACGAGAAAACGACTCGTACGTCAAATATCTGCAAGGCAGATGAGAAAGTAATGTATTTAAGGGCGTGCAGTTGGTAAAATCATTCTGCGCGATTTGTCATCCTGCGGCAGACCGCACTTGCAGACGGACTCGATTCGAAAATACGGTCCACATTCGGAAACAAACACAGTGATCATATGTATATAGACGTTTATTTCTTCCTAAACTGCATCGTCGACTTCGCAGCAGCTCAATATGTTACAGACGCAAGCGCGCGCCCCACATCGGGCCTATGAAATCAGTTTCTGCGCGGCCGCCCCGCCCCGCTCGCGTTCTCCCTGCCTGCAGAGAGCGCCCCTACCTACCCCTACCCGCCTTCCAGCCTGGCTGGAAGACGCGGCGTCCTCCAGGCCTCGGCTGGAGGCTGGAAAGGCTCCAGCCGGAGCGGCAATTTCCGGCCAATGTAAATGTAAATGCCGGGGCGCGCGGTATCAAAGCCTGCGCTGTTTGCAGCCAGTTTTCGATAATGTTGATGCGAGCCGAGCCGGTGGAGGCTGCGCCAGGGCTCCACACGCGGCCCGCTGGAAGCTCCAGCGTGCTCGCCGTCCCAAAGATGCTCGCTAGTTCCCGCATCCAGTGGCGTTTTGTTGTCATGACTACCTGCACACCTGTGAAACGATACTGTCGTATCATTCCATTAAATCCTTGTATACTACAATGTACGTTCCACAGGGAAGCGTTATAGGTCCCCTACTCTTCCTCGTGTTTATAAACTGTTCGCGGATGATGCTGTCGTTTATCGGTTAGTGAAGTCAACAGAGGATCAAAAGCAACTGCAAAGCGATTTACACAAAATTTCTGCATGGTGCGAAAATTGGCAATTGACACTAAATAAAGAAAAGTGTGAAGTAATACACATGACCACTAAAAGAAATCCACTGAACTTCAATTACGCGATAAATCAGTCAAACCTTAAGGTCGTAAATTCTACCAAATACCTAGGAGTTACAATTACGAACAACTTTGACTGGAGAGAACACATAGAAAATATTGTGGGGAAGGCGAACCAAAGGTTACGTTTCATTGGCAGAACGCTTAGACGATGCACCAGCTCCACCAAAGAGACTGCCTACATCACACTTGTGCGTCCTCTCTTGGAGTACTGTTGCCCCTTGTGGGACCCTCACCAGGTGGGACTGACGGAAGATATTGAGAAGGTTCAGAGAAGGGTAGCTCGTTTTGTTTTATCACGTTACGGGGGGGAAAGCGTCACGGAAATGTCGCACGAATTGGGGTGGAAATCATTAAAAGAAAGACGTTATTCATTGCGGTGTGATCTGTTTGCGAAGTTTCAATCACCGATTTTTACTTCTGAATGTGAAAATATTTTTGTAGCACACACCTACTTAGGGAGACATGACCATCCCAATAAAATAAGAGAAATCAGATCGAAAACGGAACGATTTAGGTGTTCTTTCTTCCCGCGCGCTATTCGAGAATGGAATGGTAGAGAAAAGTTATGAAAGTGGTTAATGAACCCTCTGCTAGGCACTTAAATGTGATTTGCAGAGTATCTATGTAGATGTAGATGTACATGTAGATGTAGATCTGATTATCATTTCGTAAAAGTGTGCTTGACCTTTAGTGCCACTGTAATGGGGGATGTACTAGGTGGAGACAAGAATGCTTTATTATTTATTAAAATTGTCATTGCAGGACAAATAAATGAGCGCCGCTCACATAAGGAGTTTTGCTCCACAGTACCCAACTCCTCTTATACCCTATGTGTGTGTGAGGGTCTGTAAGTGTGCATGAAGCCGCGGCAGGCAGAGATGCAGAACATTCGGTAGGTTTGCCAACTTTAGTTTTGGGGTGTGGCAGAGAGGGTTCCTTGGGGATGAGATGGTCAAGTGACTGCTACTTGCGAGTTCCATCAGAATTCGGAGGTTGGCAGAAGGTCCCGTTAGATCACAAGCCTGTGAGTGCGCGGCTACTCGCGAACTGGAACGGGAGGATCGGTTAGGACGGGGAGCGGCCACGAGAGGGAGTACGTTTCCTGCTGTCGAAGAGGAAGGATGTGAGTATGGTGGCCTCCGTGGTAAAGTATCAGGAACTGTGTTGGTTGTGTTAATTCTGTCTTTATTTCAGCGGGGAAATGATTTTGTATAATGGGAATGTTGTGCATAGCCACGTGGGTGCAGTATGAGAGAGTAAAGAATGTACAGTGTGAATGTAAGGTTACGATCCTTGTCTCAATCGATTGGTGATACATTTAGTGAATGAATATTTTGTATTTTTGGCTTTAAAATGATGATAGGGAGATGTACAGTGAATTTAATAAACTTGTGTAAATAGTTAGACATTTCGTCTCTAGTTGTTTTTATCAGATTCTGAGTCCCATTTATGCTTAATTAATGATTAAAAAGAGAGTGAGAATATTTAATGGGGAATTGCGAGAATATAAATGGGGGAATTTCATCTAGTAAGGGAACTGCCAACGGTATGCTATCAGTTGCTGCAGTCTATTGTGTGTAAAAAGTCGTTATCCGTTGCAATACAATTTTATCAGGGCAATAACATCTGCTTTTAACACCGTAAATAATCACTGAGCAAGGTGGCAACTGGTAGGAAGCGGAGGGTGGTTAACTAACACCTGTATAGTCAGTGTTGGCGTGTTTGTGCCGTGCGGGGATGGCCGCGTCGTCTAAGGCGCTATACTACAAATTGCGCAGCTGTTCAACGCCGGGGAATCGACTCCTCCCTAGGGCATGACTGTTAGCCTTACAAGGGAGCCTCCCCATCGCAGCCCCATCAGATTTTGGTTATAAGTTGGCTCAGTGGATTGGCCTTAAGAAACTGAACACAGATCAATCGATAAAACAGGAAGAAATTTTGAGGAACTATGAAAAACGTAAGCAAAATATAAAAACTGAGCATTCCATTAGAAAGCAATGTCGAGCACATTGTGAGCATACGAGCTCTACGGCCCTGTGCCTACGGTGAGGAGCTGTAGAGCAAGAGGTTGTTGGTTCGAGCCTTCCCACAGCCGAAAATTATAATTATTCTCATTTTAATGAAATTATTTGTCCGACCGTCAGATGCAAGTTAACTGCGCCGTAGTACGAGGACACTACGCCTAAACAAACACCCAAAAACGACGTCAGTCGACTACAGTGCACGGCAGAGAGAGTATGCCTCCCTGGCTGGCAGTCGACTGTTCGTTGCATTGGACGAGAGTGTATTAAATACGTGAGTTGTATTCCGTGAGCAATATGAATCCAGCAAATACAGGGCGCGACGTCAATAACAATGTGACTATCACATCCACAAGTAAACCTAAATCGGGCAAAGTGGAATCTCTCTACCCATTCCTCAAGTGTACAAGTTAGGTGGGTCGATATAAGATTTCTTCCATATGAAGCATATAATGTCACCAGTGTCGTATAGAATACATTGGAGGCTCTGATCCTTCATATTCAACTGTTGTAAATTGGACAAATAAATTTAAAATGTTTGTATAGTTTATGGGACTTAACTACGGGGTCATCAGTCCCTAAACTTACAAACTACTTATGAACTACTTACGAACTAGGACGGAACAAATATCCATGCCCGAGGGGGGATTCGAACCCCCGACCTTAGTGGCCGTGCAGACCGTGACTGGATCGCCTCAGTTCCCTCGGCCACCGCGGCCGGCCAAATAAACTTAAATTTGGTGGGAGGAACTTAGATGTTGATCCGCGCAGTGGTCGGGCAAGGTGTGTCACTACGCCAGAAATCATTGCAACAGTGCACAAAATGGTCAAGGAGGATCGATTAAAATGTTTGCTCACGCCATACAGATGTCATCTGAAAGGGTAAGTCACATTTTAACTGAAGAATTAGAAACGAAAAATTTATCTGCAACATGGGTGCCGCGACTCTAGCCGCTGTATAAGAAACGCATGAGAATGGACAAAAAATGTTCAAATGTTTGTTCAGCTTAAGGGACTGAACTGCGGGGTCAACAGTCCCTAAACATACAATCTATTTATGAACTACCTTATATTAAAGACACGAACATCCATGCCCGAAGGGGATTCGAACCCCCGACCGTAGCGCCCGTGCACACTGTGACTGCCGCGCCTCACATCGCTCGGTCACCACGGCCGTCGAGAATCGACATATCGTAACAGTGTTTGGACTGGTTTTCGAAAAACGAACAAGATGTTTTGCGCTGGTTCGCGATCATAGATGAAAGTTGGGCGAACTACGGTACGTCAGAGACAAAACAACAGTCAAAGCAGTGGAAACATGCTGATTCTTCGCCACCGCAATGACAATTCTATCGGCTGGGAAGGCCAAGGCATCAGTGTTCTGGGATGTGAAGGGGATTCTGTTTGTAGATTATGTCCTCAATTGGTAAACAATTACTGGAAAATACTATGCCATCCTCCTGGACAAATTACAACAAAAGATCCGCGAAAAAAAAATGCTAGATTGAGCAAGGAGGAATGTCATCTTCTATCGAGACAATGCGTTACCTTATACATGTCCTGTCTCCAAGGGAAAATTAGACGAACTAAGGTATGAATAGTTGCCACACCCGCTGAATACACCTAATCTCTTCCCAAAACTAACAATTTTTCTTGGTGGACGAACTTGAAGTGAAGGACTGATAGACCGAGTTGATAACTTTTACGCAGGCCAGGAACCATCTCACTTTCGAGATGGATTTAAGGCACAGGAACATCAAATCAAATGTTCAAATGTTTGTATAGCTTATGGGACTTGACTACGGGGTCATCAGTTCCTAAACTTACAAACTACTTATGAACTAACTAATACTAAGGACGGCACAAATATCCATGCCCGAGAGGGGATTCGAGCCCCCGACCGTAGTGGCCGAGAAGACCGTGAGTGGAGCGCCTCAGTCCCCTCGGCCACCGCGGCCGGCCACACGAACATCGTTGGACCAGGTGCATTAATCTACAAGGAGACTAAATTGAAAGATAAATAAGTTTCAGTGATGTAAGTACTTTTTCACTATTCCGTTCCGAGAACTTTGCAAACAACCCTCGTATTTTTCTGTAAATTCTCGCATAAAGGCCTTTTTCATCATAATTATATGTTGCAAAATTAGAAAGTGTAGTGAATCAGAGTGTAAAGTTAGTAATAGCCTTGTGTATGTCACGTAAATTGTTTTTGGCCTCACGCAATTCCGATACCGTTCAGGAACTACAGTAGTACTGCCACGGAATCGTTAATGGATTTAGGAGACAGTAACGCACAAATCACTTCCACTCTCTCTCGTAGTTAAAGCATCACAATACTGAGTATAATAAAATATATCCTACAACGTTCAAATTTTCAATAACAATTATATTTTTGTTAACAGTATGACCAGTGAACGATGTTTTGTTATTACTTTTTAAACCTGTCAATCTCGTTAAAACGTTCATACTATGATGCCGTGTTTCGAGCTGCTAATGGTTTATCCTTCGATACATGCAGCTTTCACTCGATTCCTCGAAACAGATATATGGTACTTCTCTTTGGTAACAGGTATGGGACTGCTACCATGGAATCACATGGATCAGACCGACGCAGGTCAGCATTTGTGTGAATGATTATTGCGATCATTGACAATTAATACGTAGTTTAAAAGCTCGTAATACATGGGGGGAGGGCAATTTGTACAATATATTTGTTACGTATAACAGCAAACATAGCAAATGACTGAACTGAGTTTCGGCAAATGAAACAACCACCATAGAATCTTTCATTTCATACACGTAGAAAGTGCCACCATCGGAGCTGTCACATTATACACTACGTGTATGAATACACTACGTGATGCCAGTTTAACATTGGGAGGACCAGTATTAGCGAATTACTTAGAACGATCGCTACCGGTAATTTCCATCGGTGGTATTTGAATTTTTTTCTGTTTTACTTCTTGAATTAATTTTTTTTTTTTACATGTCGCTAGACATTCTTACCCTACCAATATGCTATGCGTTGAATGTTGAATAGAAGATTTATTTATTAAAAATGGATCAAGGTGAAGAACACACCGTAAAAATATTTATTTGGAATTGAATTTACAAATGCGAATAAACACGTAATTGAGACAAATTATTTTATTTCTACGAAATGTTTTCAATCAAATTTGGGTCAAAACATTTTATGCACACTGCTGAACACTCCCAGCACAAGGAGCACATAATATTATTGTGTATCAGTAGGCACCATGCACTCAAGTAACTTCAGCATTAGTAGCATTACCCGTTGACCCTGGAGTTTCCACAAACACATTGTGACACCGTAATCTTCCTGGTGGAATTCGAGTCCACACTGTTCCATCGACTGCAGTCTCTTCACTACCGACTGTTGGATGCAATTCCTTTCGTTTTCTCGTTCGGCTGGGAGAACGAATTTGTGGTACCACGGCATTCGAACCAGTAAGCGCTGGGTTATTTGCACGTCTTCCGAATTTGACAATTAGCCTTGTTTTGTACGGTCAGGTTGGTATTCTGTGTCATCATTATCATCCAACTCATCTCATTCAAAAATCTCTTCTACTGTTCAACTATTATTCATCTGAAAGCTAATACTGACGCGTCATAATAATGCAGATAGTTAAACATCAGCAGAACACAACAACGTACTGACAGAGTACAGCGATACAGCGTAGCCACTAGACTAGAAAAAAAAGTAAAAAGGAAAGAATGAGAGGGAACAAGATCATAACAATGAAGTAACGTACCGGTACGGTAAGTGGACATGGAACGTAAAAAGTATCTCACCGCTCAAAATGACCGGCTGATGTCCTTTAAGGTAAATAAAACGCAGAAAACAAATGATAACTCATTTAATTTTCGTTTTGGATATTTGTATTTCATGGAAATTGTAGACCACCGAAATACATATGAAGACGTGAAATGTAAGCTCGCTAAAATAAAACGTACGCGATTTATTAGATATTAAACAACGCTCACCGGTCAGATTGTCCGGTACGGCCCTTCTATTGTTAATATGCCAAAAGCGGTCAGCACATTACAAAAATTTGCCATATTTTACACTACCAATTGTTATTTAATAGACGTATTTTCATTTACGTATACTACGCAAGTGAAAAACACCACGGAATTAGGGATCCTCTACCCTACCTACATCGGACATTGAATCTGCACATGGGTTTGTCGGAAAGAAAAGGAAGAAGGTAGACAAGGGTTTCATGTCCCATAGATCTGGTAGTTAGTCAGTGAACTCACTTGGATCACCTTTGAAGGGACGAGGCACGAAAGCGGCCGCGCCCTTTGTAAGAAACGTCAGTGGCGGCTGGTGATAATGTGCTATTGTGCTGCAGCACACTGTAAATATATTACTAAAATTATGCCATTTCTCTTCGAATGAAAGCGAGAAATCTCTGTAAAATTACATCCTTTCTCTTGGAATGCGATCCAGATATCACAAAAAATTATGCCAATTCCCTTCCAATACGTATTACAATGCTAGTAATAAGGATGAAAATGCATTTTTGGAGCGCTCTCGCCGCGATAGCTGGAACCAGCTCCGTGTGCTGAAGTGGGATTCAGCCGCGCTGGTACGTGCGCAGAGAGGCGGCGCAGTTGTTCGCTAGTGCGCATGCGCAGACGTGACGTCAGGCCTGGCGACTCGTGTGCTGAGACCGACTGCAGCACCAGATCAATATTTCTCTTCGCACTGTGTTTATGACGAATATTGCGGCATGCAGACACAAATAGCGCGCTGGCTCAGGCGTCTTGCGCTTTGTCTCTCAAACCTACTTGTGAGGCTTGTATTCAAATACCTCAGAGTCCAAATTTTTAATTTCTGTAAATAAAACTTCAATCACAAACAACATTAGTAATGTATAGCCAACATGCGAGTGAAACTGTGCTTTTCGGCCAAGAAGTTTCATTGGTCACTTGTGTAGAACGCAGATGGCGTGGTGGGGATATTGGTAAGCTATGTTATTTCCATTGTCAGTCACGCTTTTTATTTTAGTATATTTTGTTTCCTGTTTATTTTTGTAATATTGTAGCACACTGCTCAAATTTTGTACGAGCCGCCACTGGGAAACATCTGATTTGCCTGGAGTGAATTAGGGAAATCATGGGAGACTTAAATCAGCTTCGGCACTGGCTGGTGTGAAGCGTAGTCTTCTTAAATACCCGTGATATCGTTGCCCCATCGGTAACTCGGTAACGCGTATGTCGCGTAGTTAGAAAAATCCTTTACGTGCAATTCTCTTCATCTCCTCTAAAAAGCTGTCTTATCTATTGTAGACTCTACAGTAAATGTCAGTGAGTTAATTGTGTGTGGTAACTGGATTGGAAGTGAGTTCCGCCACGGATGGTGAGATCCTGTATTCGATGGAACCCGCCGGGGCGGTCGAGTCCTGGGCTAACGTCATTACGCCCATGTCACACAATGGTTCAGCGTCGAATTTGCAGCAATAACGGTCGTCACGTGGATCTAGTATCCGCCTATAAAGTCAATTAATTGCTGCAGTAACAAGCCTGATGAGCGACTTCCGTGCTTTTATGCGAGCCAAACTGCATTTCTGTTTATTGGGAGAGATAGTGCCGCGGTGCGACTCGTGTGAAAACTAAAGCAACCCAAGTCTGTCGAGTGTTGCAGGTTCCAAGCCACCTGTGAAAACCTCTTTTTCAACGAGCGTTAATTCATCCGTATCTGAATGTGCTGTCTAAATTACTTCCGTAAATGTTTCAGCCATAAAACAGAATTCGACCTGAATATACACTCCGTGGCATGAGCAATGCACCCAGAAACGTGGGTCAAATATTAACCTGTTTTGGTATACAAGCATACATTTGGTGCTTGAGAACATGATTAGATTGGCACGGTTCTGTAATGTGTAGAACACCAACCTGTGTGCATTCAGGATGTTTCCCTTTTGTTGTTATGAAGCAGATAGCAGTTGTTGTTGTTGTGGTCTTCAGTCCAGAGACTGGTTTGATGCAGCTCTCCACCCTACTCTATCCTGAGCAAGCCTTTTCATCTCCTCATAAGAACGACAACCCACATCCACTTGAATCTGCTTACTATACGCGTCTTTTGGTCTCCCTCTGCGATTTTTACCCCACACACTTCCCTCCAACGCTAAATTCACAATTCCTTGATGTCTAAGAATGTGTCCTACCAACCTATCCCTTCTTTCAGTCAAGCTATGCCAGAAATTTCTTTTCTCCCCAATTCTGTTCAGTACCTCCTCATTAGTTACGCGATCCACCCACCTAATCTTCAGCATTCTTCTGTAGCACCACATTTCAAAAGCCTCTATCCTCTTTCTGTCCACACTGCTTATCGTCCATGTTTCACTCCCATACAAGGCAACACTCCATACAAATGCCTTCAGAAAGGACTTCCTTAGGATTAAATCAAAATTCGATGTTAACAAATTTCTCTTTATCAAAAACGCCTTTCTACCCATTGCCATTCTGCATTTTATATCATCTGTACTGCGACCATCATTTGTTATTTTACTGCCCAAGTAACAAAACTCTTCTACCTCCTTTATTGTTTCGTTACCTAATCTAATTCCTTCAGCATCACCTGATTTTCTTACACTGCACTCCATTACCCTAGTTTTACTCTTGTTAATGTTCATCTTATATGCACCTTTCAGCACACTGTCCATTCCGTTCAATTGCTCTTCCAGGTCCTTTGCTGTATCTGAAAGAATTACTATGTCGTCGGCAAAACGCAATGTTTTTAATTCTTCACCCTGAACTTTAATTCCTTCTCCAAATTTCTCCTTGCTTTCCTTTATAGCTTGCTCAATGTACAAATTGAACAACATTGGGGAAAGGCTAACTGCTATGAAACAAGGCGTTCACATACACTAAAATGTTACCGTGATGCCTAGATGACGAGATAGACTGTCTGTGCAACAATTAGAAGCACTGCATTAAGCGGGGTGATCGCATCGTTGAATGACAGGCACGTGGACCATTCAGATGCCACTGTGGCCGATGTTGGACTTAGTGGAGTAGCACAGTCTAACATATACAGTCACGACACTCCCACAGATGTTTGTTATACGCTGCAATAGCAGCGCTCCAAGCGGCCGGCAGGCTACGTTTCTGAAGACGATAGGTGATGAGAGTGAATAGTATCGTTTTGATTGACTTCAGTATACTTTTTACATTAGGGAATATACGTAGTGCTTTATAAATAGGTAATAATTTCAAAACAGCTCCCCATTTGTCTTTCTTTGGTTCCGTAAGATCCCTGACAAGGTACTAAACGGTACATTACAAGACAGTTAATTTACAATTAACCTATAACATACAGGCATGAAATGAATAATTTCATTTTCTATTGAAAATAAGAATGCCTAGGAAACACCAGGAGACATGCACTTTAGCAGAGAGAGACGTCAATTTCTACGCAGGAACGTTAAGTATTCTTCATTACAATTCAACTAAAATCGGTGAGGGTGGAACATAGGAAATGTATATAGAATGCAATAAATACGGTATTTAACGTACCAAATCAACCATCACAACTGTAGCTGCAGGAAAAACGTCACAGACCTGGCACTATAACGATATAAGCAACCAAACTGTTTTCCAACAAAGAAGAACCCAATTCCACAATTGTTGGTACATCTGAACCAGGAACGGCAAGAATCATGAAAACGCGTTTTTTTAAAGCTAAAGTAATTACACTTAAAAGAATATGCACGTATAAGAAGGACGAGTGACGTGTAAAAATGTGAGAATTATTAGATTCAAAAACTGGCTGTCATTGTAAGAACAGACCGTAATAGAAATTTATTATACAATTATGTTTATATGCAACTTACTTTCAGCGGAAAAGCTGCAAATATACACATATTCGTAAGTATTTGTTCATGACAGTTGTTCTTTATAACATTGAATAATTTAAATTAGGCTGTTTTTATATTAATTTCCGTATTATGTTTGTTTCTTGATATTTTAATAATACTTGTAACGCAAAAATTACAGTAAGTACTTCGTTAATTACGTACAAAAGCGATTATAAACAAACATCACTACTTCGGCGGCTTGCCCACCGCTAGGAGCGCTAGTGTCGCAGCAACTGTCAGTTGGTAACAACTTCACAGCAGTGAGTGTCGCGACTGTATATGTTTTAGATTGTGGGAGTAGCATCGCCCGCTAATATATTCCGCATCCCCACTCAGTGACAAAATGCAACACAGAAAGTACATTCACCACTGAAGCGCTGTTAGCCTGCAGTAAACTCAGTGACCTCAATATAAACAGGATAAAATACTGTAGTGCTTTGGATCTGTAAAAATGGTGACAGTCTGCAGTGAAGTTGTAGTTCTGTAGCAAGTGTGAACTTCGTGATTTCAGTTGTGCCACTTAAGGGACGCTACTTTTTCCACCCAACAAAAGGTTCAACGTGGTTGTACTTTGTTTCGCCACATTCTTCCCCCACCACCAAATATCGACATTCGACTGTCACCTTGCTGGATATTTCGAACCATTATGCATTTTGCATCTTTGTTTGCGGCTAAAATGTCGAATTAATTAAGGAAACACTTCGTGTGCTTGTGGATCAAAGTGTATCGGTCGTTTTGAAATGAGCCGTCCAAATCGCGTTCAGCTGAGACTGCGGATGCCATGTTGAAAACTTCACAGCTAAACAGTATTTGTGAAGTTCTGTGTGATCGATAGTTCACAGTACAACTGCAGAAAGACACGCGTTGTTGCCTCAATTTATTTGTTTCTGTGAACCCGGCTTTAGTGTTTGGTTAGAAATTCCGTACTAATGGGATGTTTGTTATTATTATTTTTTTTTATTATTTTGCGCCCTTCGAAAATAAGCAATGAACCAATGATTACAGTTTTAAGCAAATGAAGATGAAGTTATATGTAGCTAACGGTTAAATAGAAGACTTCGAAGTAAGAAAGTGTTCAGTTGCATAGGTTAATTGTATTTTTATTCAGAACTAGTGTTCGTCATATTACATTTGTCTAATTGCACTGATTTAGATGTTGTTCAGTGATTATATTTGCCTCTTGCTTTATACTGATTTAAATTTGATGCAACTAATAGGGGTCCGTGGCGGGGTGGCCAAGTGCATTGAGGCGCTATGCTACGATGTGTGAGGCCTCTCCCCGTCGGGGGTTCGAATCCCCCCCCCCCTCGGTCATGGATGTTTGTGCCTTCTTTATTATAAGGTAGTTCGTAAGTAGTTTGTAAGTTTAGGGATTGATGACCCCGCAGTTAAGTCCCATAAAATTAACAAACATTTGAACATTTTGAACTAATAAGGATATGTACAGTGTGTGGAAAAACGTGCTATGCCAGAAGCGTTGAATCTGTTGATTTAACACCTTTATATAACTGTCCTTAGCAGTACAATTTATTCATTAAATGCAGTCATGGGAACACTAGTTCCCATTCAAAATATAACTCACGTGTTTCTTGACGTTTTGTTGCAGAAATACGGAGAGAAGTCTTCCGAAATAAGAGTGATGTCAGGTGTGCCACAGGGCACTGTCGTAGGTCCGTTGCTGTTCACGGTATAAATGACCATGGAGATAACAACAGAAGTTCACTGAGACTTTTTGCGGATGATGCTGTAGTATATAGAGAGGTTTTAACAATGGAAAACTGTATTGAAATACAGGAGGATCTGCATCGAATTGACGCAAGGTGCAGAGAATGGCAATTGAATCTCAATGTAAACAAATATAATGTGCTGCGAGTACATAAAAAGAAAGATCCTGTATCATTTAGCTATATTATAGTAGGTCAGCAGTTAATTCCATAAATTATCTGGGAGTGGGCATTAGGAGTGATTTAAAATGGAAATACCATATAAAATCAATCGTCGGTAAAGTAGATGCCAGACTTAGATTCATTGGAAGAATCCTAAGGAAATGCAGTCCGAAAACAAAGAAAGTAGATTACAGTACACTTGTTCGCCCACAGCTTGAATACGCTCATCGGTGTGGGATCTGTACCATGTAGGGTTGATAGAAGAGGTAGAGAAAATCCAACGGAGAGCAGCGCGCTTCATTACAGGATCATTTGGTAATCGTGAAAGCGCTACGGAGATATTCGATAAACTCCAGAGGAAGACTCTGTAGGAGATACGCTCTGTCATTCGGTACGGGCATTTGTCGAAGTTCCGAGAACATACCTTTACCGAGGAGTCTAGCAGTATATTGCTCCCTCCTACGAATATCTTGCGAAGATATCATGAAGATAAAATCAGAGAGATTTGAGCCCACACAGAGGGATACCGACAATCTTTCTTTCCGCCAACAATACGTGACTGGAATAGGAGGGAGAACCGAGAGTGGTAATCAATAGTCTTGTGTAGTTCGCGAACGAACTAGTTCGGAAGAGCCCTCCCACAGGCGAACAACGCGAACTAGTTCGCCGATACCTTGCCTCTTAGTTCGTCCGCTCCTTTTCCGAAGACTGATGGGTAACAGCGAGAGGACGCGAGAGCGCGCAGAATCGCGTGATTTCCTTCTGCCAGTTGCCGTCATTTCGAGGTGAGATGCAGCTTAGCTGTAGTTTTAGTAGCGGTAGCAAAAGCCAGAACGAGCAGACGAACTAAAAAGAGTGGCCTACTTCGCGGCCGAGCTGCGAACTAAAAGGAGAGCTACCGGTCGCGAACTAAAATATGCGCGATAGGTCGCGAACTAAAATATGCGCGATAGGTCGCGAACTAAAATACACGTGATAGGTCGCGAAATAAAAGATGCGCGATAGGTCGCGACCTAAAAGATGCGCGATAGGTCGGGAACTAAATGATGCGCGATAGGCCGCGATCTAAAATATGCGCTATAGGTGGTGAACGAAAATATGCGCGGTAGGTCGCGACCAGAATTAAAAATAGGTGTTTGCCTTCTGATGATGAGAGCCATTTCGAGGTTAGCGTCTGCCTGCTAGATTACATAGTTCAGTGCTACAAAACTTCTACTTTGAAGTATTCTCCACTCTGCAATATATGATTAAAAAATTCCATAATGCCAAGATATAGAGGTAACTCTAAACTTAAACGAGAGAGATTATCCACGAACTGTTTCTTTTGGTTTGCGTGACATCGTTAGCGGCTCAAGCAGCAAGCGCATGAAGCAGCTAGGTGGGGGAACTTCTCCCTCCACCTGCATGCGCAGACCACGCTCAGCCGTCACTGGGAGCGGAAGAACTAATAGAACGAACTAGTTCGCGGCAGAGCCGCGAACTAAAGTGAGCGCTCCCGATCGCGAATTAGTATGCGCAAGTCTAGTAGTCAAGGTACCCTCCGCCACACACCTATCTGGTGGCTTGCGGATTATGAATGTAGATGTAGACTATTTTGTACATAGTATTACAATTTTCTTATTAGATAGCGGCTATTCTATTGAAGTTTGTTTTTTCGAAAGCAAATATTACAAACAAGTGCAAATTTCAGAAAGTTAAATTGTTTTTAAGCGCATAATTCTGATGATTTTGTTTGGCATTTTGACCGTTAGTACCCAGCTGGGACCGTGTTCGGCCTGCCTGACGCAAGTCTTTAGGCGACGCCGCATCGATGATGATGAAATGATGATGACACCACAACACCTAGTATCCGGGTGGTGAAAATCTACTCTGACACCTGATAATCTTTGAGCTCCCTCAATAGACTTACGAACAGCCGTAGAATGCATACAATACATATTTGGCGGTAGGATTACCTTGCTGTATCTTGTTTGTTATGTAAGAGCTTCACGCGTTTAAAGAATTTCGGTCATTTCGTCTACAGTATATTTTAAGATGGCATAATTGTTTTGCATATTACCACGCCAAAATTTTCTGTATCATTAAAAATTACACTTGAATTGCACTGTAAAATCTTCGAAGTGTTCTATCAAACACCCTATTCCCAACAAATGTTTTTAAATGTATATTTTTAAAGGTTTGACAGTGATCGCACACAATAAGATAATCATCGATTGGGATTAAATCAAGTCAAAAGTTTGTAACTCTATGGGACCAAACTGCGTGGTCATCAGTCCGTAGCTTACAAACTACTTAAACCTAGGTAAACTAACCTAAGGACAACACACACACCCTTGCCCCAGGGAGGACCGGACGAGCAACCGCGCGCGAGCAGCGAGACGCATTAGACCGCTCGGCTACTCCACCGCGGCGATTGGGATCATTTCGGTGAATTACTGAAGATTTCACATCTTAAACCCACCACTACAAAGACGGCTCATCACGTCTTATGACTGTCGGAAGCCATGTGTACTACTAGCTGCAAATAACTTTTTCTGTAGAAGCGTACAAAACCGTTTATTTTCACGTGTTAAAGCAATATGATAAACAACATTTTTGGCCAAACAGACAACAAATGCGTCTTGTATGTATAGAGATTGCAATCGAAGTCTGTAAGTAAAGTACTCTCCCCCATGCACCGAACGTAATTTTATGTAGACAGTAACCTTCGTTCAAGGTCAAGTGTACAAAATTCCATCAAGATCGGAGCAAAACTGTGGATTTTGGCGAAATCCATAAGTACCTTCAAACATGCACTGAATGAAATTTTATGTAGATAGTGGCCATCTTCTTGTTTTGAAGGTCAATTGTGCAAAATTTCATCAAGATCAGTGCCGAGATACAGATTTACACGGATACATTAAAACGCACTTTCACTTTTTCTTAAATTTTACGGTTGGTTTTCCAAAAAAAAAAAAAAAAAAAAAAAAAAAAAAAAAAAAAATGGAAATGAAACCTGTTTAAGAACCTTCCCCATCTAATTTTGTGTACATGTAGCAAATTTCACGTTATTTTGTTGTTTGGATCTTGAGTGATAAGAGAACAGCCGGACAGACAGACAACAAATACATCTTATAAGTATAGAGATAATACACTCATCGATCTCTGTCAAACTGTGTAGTTCGGAGAAACGTTGTTCGAAAAGGTTTGCGGAAGGCAGTCTCTACATACTTATTAATGCAGAAACCAACTATATAGACGCAAAGTAAATTGTTTTTGAGAATTTCAGTTTAATTCACATTCTTGTCCATAACTTCATAAGTGTTATGGCTACTATTTTAATAGCATTTAGTAGCACGTGTTGTTTTATGACCAAAGCATCGAGCTTTCCATCATATTCCAATTGTTGTTTCATCACTTTTCATCCAATTTAGAAAAAAATATTTCAGCCTGCTTCAAAATTGTATCTTATAAGGTTAATCTCTCTCAGAATGTGTGTAACACTTCTTTTCGCATGATTCCACCCACCCCTCCCCCAAATTCACGCATAGTGTGCCCTCAGAAGTTCGCTGGAGGATGTTCTTTTCTGGCACACTTGTCGGCTTTAGGTGACGTGCATTCTAATACTACGCTATATTTTAGAGTGCCTTTTGTCCACCTAGGCACAGTATTTTTTTTGTTTCTAAAAATTTAATTCGGACACATTTTTGGGGTAATTTTTATTATAAGACTCACACTCGGGAGTAGTTTTGTATTCTTTTCAAAATGTGTGTAACTCTAGCTGTCCACAATTTGCTTCGAAGCTTTCTTGCTGTGTTTTAAACCCCATTTAGTCTAAAACGTAGCCACATGTGAATGGAAGGACGACAGTTACTATTAACGTGATATTGGAGCAGTAGGACAATAGAAGTGATGTTGCATCATGGATTTCCTCGATGTTCTACCATTTTCGTTTTTTATCTCATTGCGAGTTTTTGCAATAGTACAGCGTTATTGATTGATTGATAAAAAGTAAAATCAGGGGAAACAGCAGCGTCCCCCAATTTCACAAATTTAAATCAAGGACAACAGTTTCTCTGAAAGAAAAGGTATGGTATCACATATGATCACGACTTGATATTGGTTGTATGAAGCACCAAATGTAAATCGGATTTATGTTAGCCCTTAAATGGTTTTTAATAATTACATTCCTCTCTATTACGACAGTAAGTGCCGTTTTGGAACCAAACTTTCATTAACGACCGAAGGACGACCACTCCGTTGTCCGTCAAGCACATTTGTGCGGCCATCTTTAAATGTTCTCGCCCACTTTCTTAGTATTCCATCACCCATAATGTTTTCTCCGTAAACTGCACAGATCTCATGATGAATACCGATCGCTTTTAGGCCTTTAGCACTAAGAAATATTATAACAATCCGTTCTTCAGTCGGTGGGCCTGAAGATTATCAGAGGCATATTAAACACTCAGACTATTATGGCGTTAGTGCGTAGACAACATATGTAGGTACCCAGTGCACATAACATTGAGATATATTAGCAAGTCCCTTTTTTTTAAATTTCAAAACGGTACTTACTTAAAAAAGCGCCTAGTATTTAATCGTTATTTTGAATTTATCTGGAAACTTATAATTGGCGACTGTATCGCGCGCCACGTGGTATTCTATCACGTGCGTTTGTTCCCGCTGATAGCTACCCTGAGTCTAAGCCACAAGACCATACACTGTGGAACCAAGTTTTTCATTTATTTGTGCGCCAGTGAACCTGCTGTTCCGTACTGCGTCCTGCTTCTGGCGTTGCTGTTTTTTGTGTTCGGTGCTGGTAAGTACCTGCATGGCTTGGCGCATGAATCTGCGTGAGAATGTGTATCAATTCCTCGCTTCACCCCTCTGAAAAATAATCATTATTAATTACTCTAGTACTACTTTCGCTGGTAAGTAGTATTAGGGCAATTTAATCTGATGTAAATGGGGATTCTCTTGTAAGGTGTGTGTTTATTATATTTAAATCGGTCCCTCCCCCTTTGTTGTTTATTCGTAGGACAAAAAAATATTTTGTTAAACGTTAACCCTTCCTCTTAATTTAAATTCTTCACACACTATATATTTTGTAAATGTTGTGTAGTCAGATCAAATATCTTGTTTCTTGGCCCCTTCTGGAGGAGAGTAAACTAATCCCCGTTTCCGTTACCATTATTTTATTAAAGATCCATAGCTGTGGATCGTCTATTAAGTGCAGCTGATTAAAAAAATAGTAAAGATACGGTTCTTTCACTTGGCTATCACAGCCAGAATTTTGTTAAGAGAACTGCACGCTTCTTTCACAGGCAGTCATAAACAGGTGTGCATGATTTCCATTCAAAACGTTGCACTGCCCATCAAGTAACATTTTAAAAAACTAACAAGATGTGAATGAAAGAAATTATACATGATTTAATGGCGTAAGTGTGTCATTACATATTCAATCAGAATCGCCAAGACTTCTCTGGTTAAAGCACTTACGGCACCGTCACACACCTGATAGTGACTATAGAAGTCTTCAAAGGGGGAATGCGTGAATGTGATGATATAGTTAAAGCAAAGTGGGAAAGAAACAGTGTACACACCTCACAAAATCCACGTCATCACATTCCAAATCACTTCCGAATTTACGCAGTCCAGTATCTGAGGCCATACCAATTACATTTTCAAATGACGACGATAGTATGCTTTCGCCAAGTATATTGCAAAATAAGCTTATACGTAGGTGCAGACAATTGATTGTAAATCACAGCGTAATGTTACACGTTGAAATACAATGATGTATCTTGACTTGTGGTTTGGCAATTTTTGTTTTACAGTATCAATAATCCTTCTGATATAAAGTTATACTGCCGAAAGAATATCATTGGATTGGAAGTATTTTTATTTTCTGTCGGATGAAATTCAATGTAACGTTTTTGTTTGCAAAACATGCATCTAGAAGGGTACGATCTGTATGACCCGGTCAGGAGGCAACAGTAGTCTAGTGCTTGAAGAGCCACATTCAGGGTAAGGATCCTCCTTGTACACTGCTGGTCATTAAAAATGTTAACACCAAGAAGAAATTCAGATAATAAACGGGTATTCATTGGGAAAATAAATTATACTAGGACTGGTATGAGAATACAGTTTCACACAATGTGGGTGCATAGATCCCGAGAAATCAGTACCCAGAACAACCACCACTGGCCGTAATAACGGCCTTGATACGCCTGCGCATTGAGTCAAACAGAGCATGGAAGGCGTGTACAGGTACAGATGAAAATATAGCTTCAACATGATACCAGAGTTCATCAAGAGTAGTGAATGGCGTATTGTGACGAGCCAGGTGCTCGGCCCCATTGACCAGACAATTTCAATTGGTGAGAGATCTGGAGAATGTGCTGGCTAGGGCAGAAGTCGAACATTTTCCGTACCCAGAAAGGCCCGTACAGAACTTGCAACGTGCGGTCGTGGATTATACTGCTGAAAAGTAGGGTTCCGCAGGGATCGAATGAAGGATAGGGCCACATCTGAAACGTAACGGCCACTGTTCACCCAAGTGCCGTCGATGCGAACAAGAGGTGGCCGAGACGTGTAAACAATGGCACCCCATACCATCACGACAGGTGATACGCCAGTTTGGCGATAACGAATACACGTTTCCAATGTGCGTTCACCGCGATGTCGCCAAATACTGACGCGAACATCATGATGCTGTAAACAGAACCTGTATTCATCCAAAACCATGACTTTTGCCATTCGTGCACCCAGGTTCGTCGTTGCGTACACCATCGCAGGCGCTCATGTCTGTGATGGAGCGTCAAGGATAACGGCGGCCATGGTCTCAGAGCTGATAACCCATGCTGCTGCAAACGTCGTCGAACTGTTCGTGTAGATGTTTGTTGTCTTGTAAACGTCCCCATCTGTTGACTCAGAGATCGAGAGGTGGCTGCACGATCGGTTACAGCCATGCGGATAAGAGGCCTGTCATCTCGATTGTTGCTAGTATTAGGCCGTTGGAATCCAGCACGGCGTTCCGTATTGCCCTTTTGAACCCACCAATTCAATATTCTTTTAACAGTCATTTGATCGCGTCTATCGCGAGCAGGTATGTCGCGATACGATAAACCGGAATTGCGATAGGCTACAACCTGACCTTTATCGAAGTCGGAAACGTGATGGTACGCATTTGTTCTCCTTACACAAGCCATCACAGCAACGTTTCAGCAGGAAACGCCGGTCAACTGCTGTTTGTGCGTGAGAAATCGGTTGTAGGTGTCGCAATTGGCGCCAACCTTATGTGAATGCTCTGAAAAGCTAATCATTTGCATAACTCAGCATCTTCTTCTTGTCGGTTAAAGTTCGCGTCTCTAGCACGTCATCTTCGTGGTGTAGCAATTTTAATGGCCAGGAGTGTATATAACCAGCGTAATGTCGTGTATTTATTATATTTCAAAATTGTTATGCAATATAATATATCCACCAAGTCCATATCCTCAGCCTCAATGACGACTCTATATTCAGCTGGTCGCAAATTGTTTCCTAATATTTTGATCACAAGCATGGGATAAATTATCCTCGTGATATCACTGCATTGTACACACTGTGCACAGTAACTCGCTTGCGAACAGTCCAAGACAGAAATACGTACTGCAGCTATAGCACTCACGCAACTGAAGCTCTGGTTAGTGCAGCTACACTGTGACACCATCTATGGGCGCTAGCAGACACGTGCGGCGTTTTGCATGGAAATGTCGCACGTCACTATTTTGTTTATGACTGCTTCTTATTGTAAGCATGGTTTCGTCCGGTTCCGAGCGTTCGAGGTCAAAGATGTCCCCTGTCAATTTAAACACCTTCACTGGCTATCAAACTCCCCAAACATGAAAATTATTGGAAATATCTGGGATGCCTTGAAACGTGCTATTCGGAAGAGAACTGCACCCCTTCCTACTCTTGAATATTTATGGACAGCCCTGCAAGTTCTGTGGCGTCAATTTCCTGCAGCGCTACTTCAGACAGTGGAGTCCGTGCCAAGTCGGTACTTCCGAGTGCTCACGAGGGTCCTACACGACATCTGGTGCACGTACAAGTTTCTTTGGCTCTTCCTCGTATATTAAGCGTTTTTACGTACTGAAATAATGATTTTTAAAAGAATTGATAGGCTTTACAATGAAATGAATCTCGACATACACTGTATCCTAGCTATTACATTGCTTCTCGTTGCCGATACGGGCACCACGCTAAAGGTTTACTGACAGGTACATTTGCCAAATGTGGCACTTCTGCGTTTGGACATGCACAATGCTTTATTCTTTGAATTACTCGAACCAAGCAACCGTTCTGCCTCTTTTATTATATACCACATATACAGGATGAAGTCTAAATTCGTGCACTTGGGCTTCGCAGCGCGATTCCTCACCTACAAACAATGAAACGTCTCCCACAAAATTTCATGTTGCGCATATTTCCGCCAGTTAATGGACGTCAAAGCGTCTGTGGCTGTGTGTTCCATATGTCAGTGTGTTTCATAATTACACCAACAAACTTGTAACGGATGTATTAGGCGTCTTGAAGAACAAAATGAGCAAGGAAACACATGCCCGGAAACGCCATTCAACGACGCTACGGAGACTCCAAGTTACAGGCAGCAGCTACTGCCGCTAGACATCGCCTCCAGCAACTTCGACGCTCTTTAGCGTCATTGGATGGCGTTTCCGGGCTTGAGTTTCTATGCTCACTTTGTTCCTCAAGATACCTCCCACAACCCTTAGAAGTTTTTTGGTGTAGTAGCGTAATTCTGAAACACACTGACGTCCATTTACTGCCGGAAATATGCGCACCACGAAATTTGTGATAGACATTTTTTATTGCTATCATGTGAGGAATCGCGCTGCGAAGCCCGTGTGGGCGAATTTAAATTCACCCTATATAGCGGTTAAGCCATAGTCACAAGTAACAGAAAAATCTTTTATTCAAATAACGTAATTAGTTTCGATGATCTTTGTCAACATTATCAAATGTAAGAATATCACAATTGCAAGAAACAAAGCATAAGGTGAGATTGTCATGTGAATATATTATGAGAGAATGTTGTTACTTCAGAAATTGTAGCCAGGCCATGTAGAGGAGTGAATGTGACCCCGAACTGTCTGCTATATTCGCAGCATACGGCATCAAACCATTTGCGGCCATATTTTAAACCATATCATATAGCAGAAGAGCAAGCTGGACTGGTGAGATAGATGGCAATCTTTTGCTGTGCTGCCTAGATCGTATAATATAGCGTGCGCAGACAAAACTTTATGTAAAATAAAAAAAAAAAAAATAGGAATAGGTATGGTTGAGAGAACTGCAATGTGTTCATTAATTAAAGGGATCTTACCGGAAACCTGTACTACACAGCATCAATCCACATGAATAGTGAACAGGAAGTAGATGTGTATTCATTGGGAGCTCTCATTGAACTATACAGTATGGCATGGTTACAGTTGTCTGTGTGTGATGCCAACCACTGCCTCTCACGGTACGATCGTCACAGTAGACGGAACGTGGTGCCACCATTTTGGGCTCGGGGGCAAAGGCAAAGTCAATACCGTTCGCCCCCACACTGCCAATCGGACGAATGCTTAAGCTTCTGCGGTATGATCGGGAAACACCACAAAACCGCCTAGCAGCCAGCACACGTGTTCCACGGTCTGGTTTTCACATCTCTCTCATCGCTAAGAAAGACATTAGGTTCAGTCACATTTTGAGGTTATGGGGTGGATACCGTTGCGCATCGGTCAGCATTCGACGGCATTCTACGAACAGAAATCGATCGTTACAGCAAAAATAGGAAGAGATGAAAATTATTGAGGAAGTAAACTTTCGGAGAGAGAGAGAGAGAGAGAGAGAGAGAGAGAGAGAGAGAGCGAGTGAAGGACGGAGGGGGGAGGGGAAGAGAATGGACGTTTAGAAAATTTGTGAGAATTGGGTATAGGGCGGGTAGGTTAATAGTCGGAATGTTCATACTTTTACGGACTTGCCGTTGTTTACTTCCGCTCCTCACAACACTCTACCCGCTGACTTTTTTCCTCTCTCTCAAATATTTTCAAATGTTTGGAGAGCTTGTGGGACTTAACTACAGGATCATCAGTCCCTAAACTTACAAACTTATGAACTAGCTAATATTAAAGATGGCACAAATATCCATGCCCGAGGCGGGATTCGAACCGTAGTGGGCGTGCAGACCATGACTGCGCGCCGCAGACCGCTCGGCCACCGGCCACTTCAAATCATGTGAGAGGTTTAATTGTTGTTGTTGTTGTTGGTTGTTTTAAGGGGACTAAACAGCTAGGTTATCAGTCCCCTGTTCCTAGCTGAGAGTCAACTGTCAATAAAGATAAAACAATGCCCTGAAAATGACACCGCACAAAAGGGCAGGTTAACAATAGACAAGCCACTGACAATACAAGACGAAGACACACAGAATGAGTAAAATAAAGTCACGAATAAAACTAGATAGCAGAGAACCTTGGCCGGCTGATCACAAAGGAAAAACAGGATGAGCCAGCCACACTGCACACACTAAGAACTCCTATGAACGTGAAAAGGTAAAAAACCTGGGTTGCTGTTGGCCTAAGAGATCAGGCAACAGCACCCGCGGTTAGATAGATGCATAAAAACCAGAAGCGCGGATAAAACTTAAAACTGCGTTAGCCATAGAGGCGTCGTCTGCTAAAGCTAATGATAGCGTGTCTGGGATATGAAAAGATCGCCGCAAGTTGGCTAAAAGCGGACAGTCCATTAAAAGATGGGCTACTGTCAACACAGTGCCACATCGACACACGGGTGGAGCCTCGCGCCGAAGGAGATACCCGTGGGTGAGCCACGTATGTCCTATCCGAAGGCGACAGAGGACAACTGACTCTCGGCGGGTCGGCCGCAGTGAAGATTTCCACAAAGCTGTGGAGAGCTTCACTGCCCGAAGCTTATTCGGTGCAGTCGCCGTAGCCCACTCGGTGCTCCAAGCCTCACGTACTTTCCGGTGCAACACCAGCTGAACATCCTGTTCCGTGACACCAATAGTTAGAGGTGGTCCCATAGTACCCTGCTTGGCCAATCGATCAACATGTTCATTCCCTGGTATGCCAACATGACCTGGGGTCCACACAAAGACCACAGAACGGCCTGATTGGCCCAGGGAGTGAACAGTGTCCTGGATCGAACGTACTATTGGGTGCCGAGAGAAGCACTGGTCGATCGCTTGTAAGCCACTCAGGGAGTCAGTACAGATGACGAATGACCCCCTGGGGCAGGCTTTGAGATGTTGGAGAGCTCTGAGAATAGCGACCAGCTCGGCGGAGAAGATGCTACTCTCGCAGGGCAGAGAATGCTGTTCTACATGGGTGTGATGTAGAAAGGCATACCCAGCACGGCCATCTACTACGGAACCATCTGTGTAAATGGCGTCCGTGGCACGGAACGGTTCGAGCACTTGTAGAAACTGGTGACGGAGATGTACGGAGGAAACAGAGGCCTTCGACGCATGGGACAGGTCCAGACGGAGCTGCAAACGAGGAATGGACCAAGGAGGAGTGTGAGAGGAATAGTGGAAAATGGTAGGAAGTGGGTAGGATGTGAGAGACGAAAGAAGGATACGAACACGGACCGAGATCGGGTATCCCGACCTTGGCCGTCGTGGAGGGATAGGGAGTGCAGCGTCTGGAAATAGGAGCCGGCGGTTCGGGTGGAAGGGCGAGGCCTGAACACGAGCAACATAAGATGTTAACAGGTGTTGCCTACGGAACCGCAGCGGGAGGACTCCAGCTTCGACAAGGAGGCTTGTCACAGGGCTAGTGCGAAAAGCCCCTGTCGCCAAACGAACACCACAGTGGAGGATTGGGTCTATTGCCTGCAGCGCTGACGGCGCAGCCGAATCGTAGACTATGCTGCCATAGTCTAGGCGCGACTGAATGAGGGCCTTGTAAAGTTGTAATAGCGTTTGGCGCGAGGCTCCCCAAACAGTGTGGCTGAGACAGCGCAGGATGTTGAGGTGTCGCCAGCACTTTTGTTTTAACTGGCGTAGGTGCGGCACCCAGGTTAGACGGTCATCAAACACCATACCTAAGAATCTGTGCGTCTCTTCGACTTGTAGCAGGTCGCCAGCTAAGTAAAGTTCGGGTTCCGGGTGTACTGCCCGACATCGACAGAAATGCATCACACGGGTTTTGGATGCAGAAAATTGAAAACCGTGGGCAAACGCCCACGACTGTGCCTTTCGAATTGCGATCTGCAACCGCCGTTCAGCTACGCCAATGCTGGAGGAGCTGTAATACATGCAGAAGTCATCGGCATACAAGGAAGTAGAAACCGATGACCCCGCAGCCGCAGCAAGACCGTTTATGGCGATTAAGAATAAAGGAACACTAAGAACGGAACCTTGTGGGACTCCGTTCTCTTGACAATGAGGTGAGCTGAAACAAGAACCAACACGAACACGGAAAGAACGCAACGCCAGGAAGTTCTTAATGAATGTAGGAAGTGGACCCCGTAAGCCCCAATTGTACAGCGTAGACAGAATATGATAGCGCCAGGTGGTGTCATACGCTTTCCGCAGGTCAAAAAAGACGGCAATCAGGTGTTCACGGCGAGAAAATGCTGTACGAATGGCTGACTCTAGGGACACGAGATTGTCGATTGCGGAGCGGCCTTGACGGAACCCACCCTGTTGATGCGCCAACAGTCCTCGGTCCTCGAGGATCCACATGAGCCTCCGACTCACCAACCGTTCGAGAAGCTTGCATGGAACGTTGGTGAGGCTGATCGGGCGGTAACTATCTGCCACCTGCGGATCTGCCCCAGGCTTAACCACCGGAATGATAATGCTTTCCCGCCACGAGGACGGAAAAACACCCTCAAGCCATACGCGATTAAACAGGGCGAGAAGTTGGCTTTTGGCATCCGCTGATAGGTGTCGGAGGAACTGGCTGTGAATGCGATCGGGTCCAGGGGAGGTATCCGGGCATGCAGCAAGGGCACTTTCCAACTCCCACTCAGTAAATGGGACGTTATATGGTTCACGACGCCGTGTGCGAAATGAAATGTGCTGGCTCTCTGCTCGCTCTTTAATGGCACGAAAATCTGCACTATAGGCAGCAGTCCCCGACGTACGTTCAAAATGATCTGCCAGGTGCTCAGCGACGGCGACAGGGTCAGTACAGAGCGAACCCTGAATGCTGAGACACGGAATTCCCGCCGGTGGGCGGTGCCCAAAGAGGCGTCGAACCTGCGACCACACCTTGGAAGGAGAAGCGCGGGAACCAATGGAGGCGACGTACTTCTCCCAGGAAGCCTTCTTACTTTCCTGTATCAGTCGCCGGGCTCGTGCTCGGAGACGCTTGAAGGCCACGAGATGTTGGACACAAGGGTGGCGTCGGTGGCGCTGTAGTGCTCGCCGACGTTCGCGGATGGCCTCAGCAATCTCCGGTGTCCACCAGGGGACCGATGGGCGATGGAGCGAACCGGATGTGATGGGAACAGAGTTTTCGGCTGCAGAAACGATAGCCTCTGTGACCTGCTGAACGGCGGCATCAACATCTGCTGGAAGCGGAGAGGAAATCACAGCAGCTGAAGAATAAGCTGGCCAGTCAGCCCTACGGAGGGCCCAGCGAGGAGGACGGGCGGCAGGCGAACACTGTGGGAGCGACAGGAAGATCGGAAAATGGTCGCTCCCACACAGGTCGTCATGGACCCTCCAGGTGAGATGTGGAAGGAGACTAGGGCTGCAGACAGACAGGTCAATGGCAGAAAACGAACCATGTGCTGTGCTAAAGTGGGTAGGAGCACCGGTGTTAAGAAGGCCGAGATTCTGCTCTGACAGGAGAGACTCAACATCCCTACCCCGGGCCGAGGTCTGTGTGCCACCCCACAGAGGGTGATGGGCGTTGAAATCCCCCATAAGAAGAAAGGGTGGGGGAAGTTGGGCGACCAAGGCTGCGAGGTCTGTGGGAGAGATGGCCTCATCAGGTGGAAGATAGACAGAGCAGACGGTAAAATCTCGTACTACCCGGAGTCGAACAGCGACTGCCTCTAGAGACGTTTGAAGAGGCACAGCAGCACTGGGGACAGAGGCGTGGACATAAACACAGACGCCGCCAGAAACCCGTCGTAGACGGTTCGGTTTTTAAAATAGCCCCGATACCCTCTGAGGGCTGGGCTCTTCTCGACGGGAAACCACGTTTCCTGCAAAGCAAGACAGATGGCAGGGAAGCGGCAGAGTAATTGCCGCAGCTCAGCCAGGCGTCGGAAAAAACCGCCGCAATTCCACTGCAAGATGTTGTTTGCAGTCTGCTGAATAGCCATAATATAAGTCGGGAAACGGTCATTCAGCAGGAGCACCTGCTGTCAACTGCGCAGACTCTGCAGGATCCTGAACCATCGGTTCAGGCGTTCCAAGTATGGCGAGATCCTCAGGTGATGCGAGGATCTCTACCTCGTCTTCAGATGCCGAAGAGGTGACAGAGCGGTCCTTCCGAGGCACTGATGATGCCTCCTTCGCATCCTTTTTCTTCGGCTTCCTTTTGCCCTCTCGCTGGCCCTTTGGTGTCAAGGGCCGGGAGGGCTTCCCAGACGTGGCAGCAGAGACCGTCGAAGAGCCAGAAGCCCTTCGACCAGAAGGTTTTGGATCCTTCAGCCAAAGGCTAGGATCCCCTGGCGCACCCTGGGACTCCCCAGAAGGGAGCGTCCCGAAGGACCCCTTCCGAGGGAGAGGTGCCGGAGGAAGCTGTTGCTTCTCCGGCTGGGGGTTGGGGACTGGTGTCCCCGATGGTTGTGGGGAGGTTTCCCCCACAACAGGTGCCTTACCAGCAGATGGAATGCTGCCCCCATCTGATGAGGGCGCTGTGGTAATTTTATGGCCTCTAGGGCCTACAGAAGGAGGCGATATCTTGTCGTGAGTCGTACCCGTGATGCGCGGGGACGACGCTACAGCTGCAAAGGAGGTAGTCATGCTTACCGGATGGAGACGCTCGTACTTCTTTCTTGCCTCATTGTATGATAGCCGGTCCAAGGTCTTAATTTCCATTATCTTACGTTCTTTGTGCAGAACTTTGCAGTCTGGAGAGCACGGTGGATGCAGCTGGTTGCAGTTCACACAGACGGGAGGTGGGGTGCAGGGAGCGTCCGGATGAGATGGACGTCCACATTCCCTGCACACAGGGCTAGAAGTGCACCGGGAGGACATATGCCCGAACTTCCAGCACCTGAAGCACCTCATAGGGGGCGGGACGTACGGTGTAACGTCGCACCGGTAGATCATGACCTTGACCTTCTCAGGCAGTGTATCGCCTTCGAAGGCCAGGATGAATGCACCGGTGGCAACCTTGTTATCTCGTGGTCCCCTATAAACACGTCGAACAAGGTGAACACCTCTGCGCTCCAAGTTAGTACGTAGCTCTTCATCAGACTGTGACAATAGATCACGATGGTAAATACGACCTTGGACCATGTTGAGGGTCTTGTGGGGCGTGACACTGACAGGTATATCACCCAGCTTGTCACAGGCCAATAATGCCCTGGACTGGGCTGGGGATGCCGTCTGTATCAGAACAGCCCCACTTCTCATTTTAGAGAAAGACTCCACCTCACCATGTTTGTCCTCGAGATGTTCAACGAAGAACTGCGGCTTGGTGGACAAGAAAGAGTCTCCATCAGTTCGGGAAATAACAAGATATCGCGGTGAGTAGGGATCCGGACAGCGTAAAGCTTGGCGTTCTTCCCATGGCGTTGCCAGGGAAGGGAACGACTTAGGATCATATACTGTAGCATTACAGTCAGATCTTCCACGCTTAGAAACGGCGTTTTTGCGACCGCCCACGCTAGTTATTGCTCGTTTCATTTTCGTCCCACGAGCAGCTAGGGAAAAGAGGTCCACCCAGGCAGAGCCCCGCTTGCCTGGGTAAGCCTTGTACAACTGAGGTGCGGCAGGTTCCTCAGAGGTTGCTCGCTAGCGGCTGTTCAACCTCAACAGCCATGCATCTCCTCGGCACGTAGCACACCTTGAGATTGAGGGGTTTTTTATAGAGGTTTGTACCGTCCTCGCGACCCGGGCGATTAAGCCAAGATCCCCGGGCTCTGAGACGTACAACGTTCCACCGTCGCGCCGAACGATGGTCGTTGAGGCACGCACAGAGCTTACGGTGTAGCGGACTGTTGGCGCGACACAGCCCACAGCTCAGGACCCCGGGTTCGCCAAGCCCGTACTCAGCAAATTAATGCTGAGCCCCTGAGGGGAGGTTTAATTGTATTCTACCTCGTAAGGATGGAAGACTAAAATGCCATTAATTTCTTCTACTCTCAGATATACCTCAGATGTACTTGTCCAAGTGCAGAAATAGTACTCGTATCTTAGGCCCGTAGTTTTTCAAGTAAGTCTGCAATTGTTTTAGTGATGGCTGAGAGTCTTGAATTTGACAAATAATTTCTTCTACCCAACACTTAGGACCGATTGTATAAAGCAGTTGAGCATTGATTAGTGAAGAAATGATCTCAGTTTAAGCTGAATTCGGAAATTTGCGTTGTATAAACTTCACTCTTCGATTATATCGCTAAGCACTGTAGTTTGACTGGGCGAATTTCTCCTATTAAATGAGAGTTCATCTTTCCACGTAGCCTCGTTACAAAACAAGGCAAATGTTTTGTACAAATGTAGACAATCAATTCTAATAAATGATGAAAAGTTGTCATTATAGGAAAAAAGTAAATATGTGAATACGTCACTTTCACTGTTTTGAAGGTCGAAATGTGTATTAAATTTCTAAAGTTAGGTTAGGGAAATTACCGGCTATGTAAACAACAACCCCAAATAATCATTATTGATCTCATAACAATTCTGGAGACGACATGTAATTTATGTGATCAATTTAAAAGAGGCAGTAGAAACGGGACATCTGAAAAATTTGGCACTAACTGTTGCCGCTGTAAAAATTGAAGTAGCAGATAACGCCTGAACATCTTTTACAAACTTGCTGTCTAGTCAAGACTAGCAGTAGCTATACAATTCGTAATAAATTTTTAACTACCAAACGTTTATTTAAATTGCTTTTACAATCGCAGTAAAAATAGTATTAAGCATATGTACGTCAAGTGTAAATGCGTTATATAACGCTGTGTATCCTTTTATTTATTTTAGTCTACAGATATCTGACTATCCAAATGAGTCTAGTAAGGATGAGATTGAGATCCAACGAGCTCTCCGCATTTTCCGTGAAAGGTCGAAGCTAATCGTTGAACTGAATGACATATCATTTAAGCGGAGGTTTCGGCTGGACAAAGATGCGGTGCAACTGTTACAATTACGACTAAGAGAGCATCTTCTGAAACCAACGGAAAGAAACCAGCCACTGACTCCACTGTTCATCCTACTGTTAACTCTGAGATTTTATGCTACAGGAAGATTTGAGATGGTGGTTGGTGATTTGTTTAATGTAGATGTAGCGCCTTTTTCTGTTGGCTTTCCTCCATTTCCACAACCTTCAATAAAAACTACCAAGTAGTGTACACAGATCCGTATGTGATATTTGTTTATACTGTGTTTATATTTGATGTCGATAAATTACGATCATTACTTGCGATCGAAGCGTGACAAACATATCGATAGCTGAATTTTGCTGTGTTGCCAAGTATGCTAACACAGATCAACTCTGAACCTGATACGTTGATCCGCGGATAGCGTTATATAACACAGTGCATTTATGAACTTGGTTCATTTTCTTGACCAAGGTCAAAACTGATCTGCAGTCAGCAATGTTTATACAATCGGCCCTTATAGTTGCAGTCCGCAAGGACAGACACCAGTTTTAATCATTCAGTTATTATTTACTCATTTTCAAGGAATGTGTGAGATTAACTGCGAATGGGTAAAGCTGAAAATGTGTTCCAATCCGAAATTCGAACGCGACTCTCTTACTCGTTAGACAGTCGCGCTGACGCCCTACACCATTGGGGACATAGCAATCATAACTAATGCGTGGACTGCTCAAGCTCGCCTTCCGTCAGAGACAAAAGCTCAAAATATTCAAATGTTTGTATAGCTTATGGAACTTAACTACGGGATCATCAGTCCCTAAACTTACAAACTACTTACGAACTAGCTACCATTAAGGACGGCACAAGTATCCATGCCCGAGGGGATATTCGAACCCCCGACGGTAGTGGCCGTACAGACCGTGACTGGTGCGCCTCAGTCCTCTCGGCCACCGCGGCCGGCCACAAAATCTCCACATCCCCTGCACACTATTACTCAAATTCGCGTTTTGTTCAAACTGATTCGCACAAGAATAAGGGGAGGATCTGCAGGGAACGGCAATTGAGCATCAACAAAAAGAACTGTAAAGTGCTGTTTTTACATAGAAAGATAAATCCCTTAGTACAGAACTACGCAATATCAGGACAAACGACGGAAGTCGTTACTAACATCAAATATCTCGGAGTAGTTATAAGGGACGATTTGAAATGGAACGACGATGTAAAATATTTCGTGGGTGAGTCAGATGTTAGACTGAGGTTAATTGGAAGATTCCACACGATGTTTAGATCGTCAACAAAGGAAGTAGGTTGCAAAACTCTCGTTCGACCAGTATTTCCCGTCAGAATGGGTGTTAATAGAAGACATAGAGGAGATCCAACGGTGAAGATCACGGTTCGGTAAGGTAAGAGCGAAATCGTAAAAAAGTGATCAGGAAACCCCCGTGGCAGACGCTGCTAGAAAGACATTCCGTATCGCGGCACGGGCTTCTGTCAAAGTTCCGAGAGCATACGTTTCATGAAAAGTCAACCGATATATATTTCTTCCTCCTGCGTATATTTCGCGAAGCGACCTTAAGGATAAGATTAGGGGAGTTAGGGGTCACATGGAGGCATACAGGCAATTATTTTTTCTGCGCAACATACGCTGCTGTTTTTGGAAGAAGTGACCACGGTACACATTTTACACTCGGCCACACACAGTGAGGTCGTTTGCGGAGTATGGATGTGTTGCAGTAACGGTCTTCAATACATGGTTTGAAGCAGCTTTCCAAGCTACCATCTACTAAGGAAACTTCATCTGAACAAGAACGGCAACCTACGGCCCTTTAACCCTATTTACTCTTTTCGTCTCTTGGCATTCCCTCCAATGCTAAACTGATCATTCGTAATGTGCCCTGCCAATCAATCTACTCTTTTAGTGAAAATATGCCACAAATTTCTTTTCTCAGCAATTCTGTCCAGGTCCTGTGTACCACTTCCGCGATGCAACCACCTAATTTTCAGAATTAGTGTGTAGCACTTCCTAAGCTTCAACTGCTTATCTTCCTGTTTCATTTCTACACAAGGGTACAAGCCTGACACATGCCTTCAGTTACGTGTGTCTAACACTATCTAAATAAGATATCACTATGGTGTAAAAATTGGCAATTGACTCTAAATAATAAGTGTGAAGTCGTCCATATGAGTACGAAAAGAAATCCATTTATCTTTGTTTACGAGATAAATCAATCAAAAGTGAAGGCCGTAAACTTCACTACATACCTAGGAATTACTATTAATTCAGGCTTAAACTGGAAAGAACACGTAGATAATGTTGTTGGAAAGGCGAACCAGAGATTACGTTTTATTGGCAGATCCCTTAAAAGATGCATCAGAACAGAGACTGCATACACTACGTTTGTCCGTCCTTTTTTGGAGTATCGCTGCCCAGTGTGGGATCCTTATCAGGTGGGTCTGATGGAGGACATCGAAAGAGCCCAAAGAAGGGCAACTCGTTTAGTATTGTCACGATACTCCGGCAACTCAATTGGGGATCGCTGGAAGAAAGACGACGTTCTTTTCGTGAATTTCTGTTAAGTACATTTAGAGGGCCGGAATTTGAAGCTGAGTGTAGTACGATCTTGCTGCCGCCTACTTACATTTCGCGTAAAGATCACAAAGACAAGATAAGAGAAATTAGGGCTCGTACGGAGGCATATAGGCATTCTTTTTTTCCTCGTTCAATTTGGGAGTGGAATAGGAAAGGAAATGCCTAGTAGTGGTACAGTGTACCCTCCGCCACGCACCTTACGGTGAATTGCGGAGTATGTATGTAGATGTAGATGTAGATATAAGGGAGACAGCGATACGGAAATGATACGGGATTTTGGATGCAAAGCATTACAACAACGGCGCTTATCGCTGCGGCGTAGGCATCTTATGAAACTCCAGTCCCCAGCATTGTCCTCCGAATACGAAAATATATTGACTGCCACTTGCATAGGTAGAAAAGATTATCAGAATAAAATACGGGCAGCGGCAGAGCAGCCTAAAGCATTGAGGCGCTTTGCTATGATGTGCCAGGCCGTTCCCCGTCGGGGGTTTGAATCCCCCCTCGGGCATGGATGTTTAGGGCGTCTTTAGTATAAGCTAGTTCGTAAGTAGTTTGTAAGTTTAGGGACAGATGACCCCGTAGTTAAGTCCCATAAGCTTTACAAACATAAAATACGAGAAATCAGAGATCAAACAGAGAGATTCAGGTGTTATTTTTTCCCGCGCGCTATTCGAGATTGGAATGGGAGATAAATACGTAATGTGAAGGTGGTTCGATGAACCCTCTGCCAGGCACTTAAATGTGATTTGCAGAGTATCCCATATAGATGTAGAATTAATCGATTCCACAAATTCACTATTTCAGAATTAGTTTTCTTCCCGTGGTGTTTCTGAATTTTAAACCTTCCCTACTGCGGTCATCATATATTACTTTGCTACCCGATTCCCTTTATTGTTTGATATTTTCACTCTGCAGCTGAGTGTGCGCTGATACGGAACTTCCTATCAGAATTATAATTATGTGCCAGACCGTGATTTAAACCTCGGGCCTTTGACTTTTATTTTCTTGTTCAGTAATTTAATTCCTTCGACGTTGCACGAGTTAATGTTCCATTGCCTTCGTTTTCTTCTTATTACACTTCACCTTTAAGTCGAGTTTGTTCCGTTCAATTGCTCTTTCACGTTCTGTGCTGTCTCTAACAGAATTTAAATGTCATCGTCAAACCACAAAGTTGTCATTTCTTCTCCCTAAACATTAATTCCTCCTTCAAATTTCTCCTTTCATTCCTTCACAGCTGGCTCGATGTACAGATTGAATAGCATTGGTCTAGCGCTACAACTCACACTCGCTTCCTAACCACTGCGTCCTTTTAACGCCCTTTCACTCTTGTAACTGTTGTCTGGATTCAGTACAAGCTTTATATAATTTTTAGTTCCCTATATTTCACACCTGATACCTTCAGAATTTAATTAATTGCATTACAGTCAACATATACAATGCAAAAAAAAAAAAACAAAAAAAAAAAAAATTTGTTTGCCTTTCCTCAATGTAAGATAAGTCGTAAGATCAGTATTGTCTCAAAGGTTCCATAATCTAATCATTCCAGATGTGTGATTCTAACATATTTCCTTTCGTCTGTAAATGGTTCGTGTAAATATTTTCCAATCATTACTTTCAAAATAACAATTCTGTAATAAGCTCTCATATCTACATTAGCTTGCCTTGAAATCACGATTATTATTCTGTTTGAGCTCTGACTGCACTTCCCCAGTCTCACACCTTGCACACAAGACTGCCTGTCTTAAGGTTACCTACAGTTAGTAGGGAATGTCATCTACTCCAGGGAGCATGTTTAGACTGAAGTCTTCCAGTGTTCTTCTCGCAGAATTGTTTCTCCTATCGCATCTTCATATACGTCGTCTTCAATTTCTGCACTATTTACTGTCAGTTAATTTCCTCTGTGTAGCCACTCTAAATATTCTTTTCAGCTTTTCCTTCTTAGCCTAGCATCAGTATTCCATCGACGCTATTGATAATAATTAGTTTTTTTTTATTGTTTCCAAACATATTTTGCTGTCCTGTAGGCGGTATCTACAATCTTGTATAGTGTAATATCTCGGCCAGGGACGCTTTTGTTTAGCGATTTTACCGATGGAAGCGTTCTCGCACGCCACACCATGTCCGGCCAGCTTGGGGGACGAGACGAAGCCAGCAGGAGGCAACCCCCCTCCACCCCCCCCCCCCCCAACTTTCACCATCACCGCCGGCCGCCGGGCTGCATTGCCCCGCTCCAGGGGGCAACCTAGCGAATTGCTGTGGCTTTCTAGTAAGAATGTACACGACGAAACCAGCTCGACTGTAGGTGCGTACAGATAAATGGTGACAGCAGACGCAGGGAAGAGACGTCCTTACAAAAATTTGGAAACAATAGCTTGAGTGCAGAGAAAACCTTCGTCAGCAGATACCAGAATCTTTTAAGACTGAATCGCAGATCAGCCATGGATCCATGCAGATGAAGACAAACAAACCCCTACAGTGCACGCTTGTATGTGTGGAAAAGAGCCTTGCTTGCAATATAGATTGGAAATGGTCTGTTAGGTAAAAAAAAAAAAAAAAAAAAAAAAAAAAAAAAAAAAAAAAAAAAAAAAAAAAAAACCAAGCTCACTGCTGCTCTAAATTATTTTACGAGTGGCCACAATTCAAACCCAACAGAAATTTATCTCGTGGCTCACTTCTTAAGGGAGCAGCCAACGTTTCAACAAACACAAAATCAATGTTCAAAAATAAATGAATAGATAATTAAACATGGGTCGGGGAACCTGAAATCAGAAAGCAAAGGTTCGACACTTTAAAATCATAATCTATTCAGTAAAATAAACAAGCAAATAAATGTGGGGAGACCAAATTAAGCACACACCTTATACAAAAGTGAATTATACCATAAAATTACTGCCCGTAATAAAATTGTTTCTGCACATTATGAATATGGAGGTAACATGGGAGAAAATGGGTAGCTGAAAACTCATTCATTCACAGACACGCGCATAATGCGTGGCAGTACATTACTCTTTGGGAACACTTGAAAGCAATGGCGAAACGAGGCGTCAGTGGCGTCTTGATGAGACGGCAGGTGTCTTGATCACTAATTTTAAATACACTATGCACTACTAAACGAAGTGGCTCGCTGTTCTTAAGTACCATGTGGTGTGCGACCACGCCGAATTTCATAGCATTCACAAACTGAAATTAATTTATAATAAGCGAGTAAAGCACACGCGAGAATTCGTATAGAAAAAAGCCAGTGTTAACAAAAGCATGGCTGTAGGCTGAAGTAATGACCGATACGAAAGCATGTGGTGCAATCGGTCATACAGGATAGGGAAGACGGACTCAAGCTAGAAAACCTGAGAAATAATTAGCCTACTCGGGGATACCGACGCGACGTGAAAAGTTATTTAAAAACACAAAGGAAATTAACACATACTAGGTTTACACAAAGTGGTCGTGTTTCAAGATAAAGTGGTTCCACCAAAACAGTGTTTCTGGCCAGGAAGAAAGATACTGATAACTGGCATTCCAGACAGGCCTAACACAGTCAGCTGCCACGAAGAACAGTTCTTTTGAACTAAGAAGGAATGCAGAAGATAAGAACAACACACTTGAAACTTGCGAAAGTTGGAAAATCTCAGCTCACAGAAAATTTCCAATGGGGATTGAGAAATATTGTCGTAAAAACGGCGATGAGCTATTGGATGCAATTGCAAAACCAACCCACCAATCACAGAGCCGAAGAGACGCAAAGTTCTAGGGGAAACTGTAGCTGGCGGGGAAGTTGGACTTGGTGAGACACTGCCGAAGGGGACACTTGAAGCTGTGCTGGAGAAGAGAGACGACATGCAGGCAGCTCCCGCCTGGGCAGGCGCAGCACTTTGATTCATCCTGTCTCTGTTCATTTCTGCCTCCTCAGATAATCTCCTCCTCCCCTCTTCTTTTGTTCTTTCTCTTGTACTTTTTCCTGCTTATGCGATGTTAAAAATCGAACTGTCGTGATTAATTTTAAGGGGTCGCCAGATACATTTTCTCTATCGTCACTTCCTCTGCCGCTCTATTTACTTTTAATGCACCATCCGGTATCTTGTTGATACATAAACGGACAATTTCAGGTAGAGATAATAAGAACCAATCAGGGTAGTGAGATCCAGAGCCCGTGATCTCTTACAAACCTCGCGAAATTCTTGTATTTTAGTAAAAATTCTCTTACATAAAAAAGTACTATTGATACTGCGGAAACAAAATGGAACCGCTTTTCTTTTTTACAATTAGGAATAAGACAAGAGCAAGAAGAACTTCTGGAAACAAATGGAACGAGATTCAAGAGAGTGCACCAATTCAAATACTTGGTATCTTGGTTTACCATGGGCAACAAAATAGAAATGGGCATGTAGGAAAGAATAGCAGTGTAAATGAAATGCATATATTCCCTCAAAGGGACACTCCACTCTCTATCAGTTTCAGTGAACACTAAGATTAAAATCTATAATGTACAGTTCAGAAATAAGGAGCATAATGAAACAAGGAAAAATTATTAATATTTCAAAGAAAAGTAATCAGGAAGACATGGACACCACATTTAGACAACGGAGCATGGAGGATAAGGACGAATGAGGAAATCTACGTTACTGAAGATGAAGAGGAAGGGACTACTACGGCCACGTACCCCGTATGCCAGATGGCAGTCAGGCAAAGATGGCACTAGAAGGGAAACCAAACACCAAAAAGATTGGAAGACCAAGACAGCGCTGGATTGACGATCCGGCGAAGGACTAGGCAGCCCTGGGGACTGAAAAAATATGGAGGAAGCGGGCGCAGAACAGGAGGGAATGGAGGCAGTTCGTGGAAGCTGTGCGTGGTCTGCAGGGACTGTGACCGCTGTCTGGATTTTGACCAAGTTGTACAAATGTTCAAATGTTTGTATAGCTTATGGGACTTAACTACGGGGCTATCAGTCCCTAAACTTACAAACTACTTATGAACTAGCTAACACTAAGGACGGCACAAATATCCATGCCCGAGAGGGGATTCGAACCCCCGACCGTAGAGGCCGCGCAGACCGTGACTGGAGCGCCTCAGTCCCCTCGGCCACCGCAGCCGCCACCAAGTTGTAAATGATTCAGTTCCCTATATTTTATCTGCTGACTTTCAAAATTTGAAAGAGTGTATTCAGTCAGTATTACGAAAGATTTCTCCAAATGTACAGGAGATATAGATCTAGGATTGCCTTTCCTTAATATATGTTCTAAGTCATGAATATTGATTCCCATTTCTCCAGATTTCATTTGAATTGATCTTCCGCGAGGTCTGCTACTACACTTTCCATTCTTTCGTAAATAATTCGTGTTTGAATTTTGCAACCATGACTTATAAAACTGATAGTTACGTAACTTTCATACCTGTCGGCATCTCCTTTCTTTGAAAATATGTATAACGTATGTTATTAAAATCTCAGGCCTCAGACAAAATGCTCCTATATTTGCCTACTAGAATTCTCGTATGTAACACAACCCTGGCAGCTGCCCTGTCCTAACGTGTAGTCAATGATGGTGCAAGTGGATAAGAGGGGAGGGAATCTGGCAGTGTGAGTACTGAGGAGGTGGGCAGAATGTGGGAAACGATTGCTTTTCTCAGTGGAATTCCTCTGTTAATATATTTTCAATTTGAGTGAGTTTTTTTATTAATAGAGTAAAGGAACTCGCTCAGCGTATCACTCTAAATCTGGTAGTTAACATTTTTCGTTCAGTTTCTAACTTTTCATTAAACTGATCGTCTTTGTGCTCCTTCAACTCAGTCTGCATTCCTTCCAATGCAGGAGATTTATTTTCAACGTTATCTAGTACATGTTTTACAGTCTTCTTTTTAGTAGTTCGCTCGAAAGTAACGCATTAAAATCATCACTCAATTTCTTTATAGCTCAGGAATACCTTGGAAAGTAACTTTTGATGTAGATTCGTTTTTATTGTCAAAATCGGCTTACGAACTCTCGTGTTTGGTGAATAAAGCATCCTGTTGAGAGGACAACTCTTCCGGCTTTGTGGATAAGTCCTATCATGTTTGATAGATAAGCCGTGTTTCTCAAGGACTATTTAAATCATAATTTACCATTTTTCACACAAAAAATTATACTTTTACAAGTTGTATATATGTGCGGCTTGTTTTTTCGGACATGTCGAAAGAAGAGGCATTACATATTGAAAGGTAGCTGTGATGGGGAATAAATGGTGAAAAAGGAAATTCTGGCAGGGATCGCCAAATGAAAGGGTGGGGTGTTTACGAAAGGATGGATGGTACGGGAGGGACAAAGGACAGCTGACCCTCACGTTGTTTGTGACTAGTAAATTATGTTTTTATCATCATGTACAAATTACCCTGACGACTCCGATATTAAGATTTTTGATTTTCCTTTTGGACCTGTAATACGAAACACAACATAATCTCTTCTTTTTTTTAAGTCTGACAGCTAATTACATTTAATAAGATATTACTTTTACCCCTCCGAAAATATGTCACTGTGTTCTAAGAACTATAAAGGATTTTGTTGAATAGACGTGCTTATCGATTTGTTTATTATAAACTGATTAATGTCCGTATTGAAAAGCATACACGAGCAAAAATTGTAAAAATTAAAATTCAATGAGCACAAAAATTAGTTAAAAAGGAACTTAGTTGAATCTTAATCTTACTGCTGTTCTATACATTTAAATGATTGCTCTGAAATAATTCCCACCACTGACCGGCAAGTAAAATCAACCCCTATAGAGTTAGAAATTTTGTTAGTCAGTCGAAATTTACAACCAAGAACGCTGTATGTACGAAGTATTCAGTGCAAGGTTCTTTTGAACAATTCTTTCCCACAAGAGGGGAGGTGGTACTTCACCCAATCGTGGTACGGTAGTGTGATCTCGGTGAGCAGCTGTGGAATGGTGCCTGCAGATAGCTCGACCACAAAGAATGTCTGGCTCCAAAACTCAGCGTCTGCATTCCCGATAGATCGCGGTGACAACGACCTCAAACTATTTTGCAAAGTTTCTGCCACTTCAGTCTGGGTAAACTGGTACGCGGAAAATACTGAAGGAGATAAAGATGAGCAAGTCGAAATTAGACCTTCGGTGCTACTAATGGTAGGCTGACCTTATTCTCGTTTCACAAGAACTCCCAGCACAAATTCAAGCTTCAGAGCAATTTCTGAAATTTTCACTAAGTAGTCAAGTTCCAGCCAAATGAAATAGTCATCCCACTTCACGTCATCATCCTTAGGGGGTGAAGCACTAAGTGCCATCCGCACCCTCCGGAGGCGCAGCACCAGTACAAGAAACCCTAATTACTCGGGCGTTAATGTAGACAGAGCTTATGCATTTAAACAACATTGCCTTAACACCAAACTTAAGGTGTGCGGTCGAAACAAAATTCCGCGACGACCGACGGGATCGAACTGGGGCGCAACACCAAAGGTTTTAGAACGTTAGCTCTGTCTCTTGTTTACTCTGCTGGTGTATACGCTAGCCCAGTTAAGCCACACAAGGCGACGTCGCCCTCAATGAATCTGCCAGAATCGTTACACAATGTTTGCAGCCAGTCCCTATGAATCATCTAGCCGGTATTCCACCACCAACAAGATCAGGTATCCTCCATGACATGGAGCCAGTAGCATAGAGGCTTGAATCTAGAAACAGTTCTCTCACATTGTGCCGACCGTAAGATCGTCACATGTTGCGGCGCCATGGATAGCCGCGCGCTGGAGGACGTCGTAACCAGCGCGTCTCAGCTGTCGCCCCCTGTGGACGGTGGACGTCATCAGCGGGAGCGGCCGGGAGTGGAGTGTGGGGAGAACGACGATCGAAAACGAAAGACTGGGGCCCCCGTGTCGTCACGACAGACTACGTCCTAATGCCGCCAGTGAGACTCGGTCGGTGTCACGGAAAGTGTGAAAGATTGCTGTTCCTTAATGGTATGTCGAGTTCCAGTGGAGTGTAATGATTGACAAGATTCGCAGGCCGGCGTCTGAAAGGGCTTACGAGCCTCGTTGTTGTGTCATGTGAATACTTAACGGCGAATCCCAGTGGAAGGGGCCGTATACCCGGGCGACTATGTTGATAATATGCTAAATACTTCATAAGATTAGTATTCTATACTGGGGTGGAATTATAAACCGTGTTTTACAAACTGCGACCATTGGTGACAGTGTTGAGGTTTCGCGAGGTCAGTCGGAAGTGAAACTAGAAACTTCCGAGAGAAAACATTGTACTCGTCTATTAAACTTGAGAGTTATTCTCCAGTGGAATTGCGGCGGCTTCTTTAATCGCCTGGCCGAGCTGCGCCAATTACTGTGGCACTACCCTGCACTTTGTATTGCCCTACAGGAGACATGGTTTCCAGCACAGCGCACCCCTGCCCTCCGTGGGTATCGGGGGTACTACTGCAACAGGACCCTTTACGACAGGGTGTCTGGCGGTGTCTGCCTATATATCCTGGACACTGTCCCAAGTGCCCCCGTACCCCTCACAACTACTCTTGAGGCAGTGGCTGTCAGAATTCGGGTAACGCAAGAATTCACTGTCTGCAGCTTGTACCTTCCTCCGGATGAGGCCGTGTCTCTCAACACCCTTACCGCTCTGGTCTCGCAACTTCCCCCACCATTCCTCCTTTTGGGGGACTTCAACGCCCACAACCCTTTGTGGGGTGGACTCCAGACCACAGGCCGCGGTAGGGATGTTGAGACATTGTTGGCGCAACAAGACCTTTGCCTCCTGAATACAGGTGCCCCCACGCATTTTAGCGTGGCACAGGGCACGTATTCAACGATCGACCTCTCCGTCTGCAGCCCCAGCCTTCGACCACACCTCGGTTGGCGTGTGCATGAGGACCTGTGTGGCAGCGACCACTTTCCAATCTTTGTGTCGCTCCCGCAGTACCAAGCTGCAGACAGCTTACCCCGTTGGTGTCTCCGTAGGGCTGACTGGCCAGTCTATACTTCAACCGCTGTCATCACTGCACCACTGCCAGATGACATTGACAATGCAGTCCAGCAGGTGACTGATAGTATTGTCAGGGCCGCTGAGGTAGCAGTTCCGCAAACCACCGGTTCCACTAGGCGTAGGTCCGTGCCTTGGTGGACACAGGAGATTGCTGAGGCTATCCGGGAACGTCGGCGAGCGCTCCAGCGCCATCGACGCCACCCATCCATGGAGAATTTTGTGGCCTTTAAACGGCTCCGTGCGCGTGCTCGACGACTCATACAGCAGAGCAAGCAGGATTCCTGGGAGCGGTATGTAGCCAGTATCGGCTCCCGCACCTCCCTGACTAAGGTATGGACGCAAGTCCGACGCGTCTTCGGATACCGCCCGCCGACAGGAATCCCATCCCTCACCATCCAGGGTGTGCTCTGCACGTTCCCGACAGCTATCGCCGAGCACATGGCAGACCACTACGCACAATGCTCTGCGACTGCCATGTACAGTGCTGACTTCCGCACCCTCAAAGAGCGGGCCGAGCGGAAACAGTTCTCTTTCCGCACTCGTCGTCGGGAAATATACAACGACCCGTTTAGCGAGTGGGAGTTCCGATCTGCCCTTGCTGCGTGTCCTGATACAACTCCGGGACCAGATAGGATTCACGTCCAATTCCTCCGACACCTCTCACCAGAGTTTCAACGCCGCATTCTCGCCCTGTTCAACCATCTATGGGCAGAGGGCACTTTCCCGTCGCAGTGGCGGGAAAGCACTATCATCCCGGTGCTGAAACCTGGTGCAGACCCCCTGGTGGCTGACAATTACCGTCCGATCAGCCTCACCAACGTTCTCTGCAAGCTCTTCGAACGTATGGTGAGTCGGCGGCTTATGTGGATCCTAGAAGGGCGCGGACTCCTTGCTCCGCAACAGGGGGGCTTTCGCCAGGGCCGTTCTACCATTGACAACCTCGTGTCATTGGAGTCGGCCATTCGCGCTGCGTTTGCTAGGCGTGAGCATCTCGTTGCTGTATTTTTCGACCTTCGAAAGGCGTATGACACCACCTGGCGCCATCATATTTTGACGACTCTGCACGACTGGGGCTTACGTGGCGCCCTTCCTGTTTTTATTCGCAATTTCCTCTCCCACCGATCGTTTCGGGTGAGGGTTGGGACATCATTTAGCTCCCCCCGTATTCAGGAGAACGGTGTCCCACAGGGCTCCGTCCTTAGCGTTCCATTGTTTTTAGTGGCGATAAACGGTCTTGCTGCGGCTGTGGGGTCATCAGTCAGTTGCTCTCTGTTCGCCGATGACTTCTGCCTGTATTTCAGCTCCGTTTCCATCGGCGTAGCTGAACGGCGGCTGCAGGGTGCCATCCGAAAGGCCCACTCATGGGCCTCTACTCACGGATTTCAGTTCTCCGCACTGAAAACCCGCGTGATGCACTTCTGTCGCCGTCGGGTAGTTCACCCTGACCCAGAGCTCTACTTGGGTGGTGAACTACTACAGGTCGAGGAAACACATCGCTTCCTGGGCATGGTGTTCGATGCCCGGCTGACTTGGGTGCCACACCTACGTCAGCTGCGACAGAAGTGTTGGCGGCATTTAAATGTTCTTAGATGCCTCAGCCATACTAGTTGGGGAGCAGCACGTTCAACCCTTCTTCAGCTCTACAAGTCTCTCATTCTGTCACGGCTTGATTACGGGAGCTTGGTGTATGACTCCGCAGCCCCTTCTGCCTTGCGGGTCCTAGACCCCGTTCACCACACAGGTGTGCGTCTCGCAACAGGGGCTTTTCGTACCAGTCCCGTAACGAGCCTTCTAGCTGAAGCTGGTGTTCCCCCTCTGCGGTATCGCCGGCAACGGTTGTTGGTGAGTTACGTTGCCCGGGTCCATGCTTCACTCCGCCATCCGAACCACAGGCTTCTCTTCCCCCTTTCTGCACTCCATCCCCCACGACGTCGGCCCAGGTCGGGTCTCCCGATTGCGGTCCGTGTCCGTTCCCTTCTCTCCTCACTTGATTCTTTACCCCTTCCTCCACCTTACCATTACTCCCCCCGTATCCCCCCCTGGAAAATTCCTCGCCTGGAGCTTCGGCTGGACTTGTCCCGGGATTCGAAAGCCTCGATTTCCCCACTGCTTCTCCGTCGCCGGTTCCATGCACTGCTTGATACGTTTCATGGAGCAACCATCATCTACACGGACGGTTCTTTGGTCGATGGCCATGCTGGATATGCCTTTATGTATGATGACTACATCGAACAGCGGTCATTGCCTTGTGGAAGCAGCATCTTCACCGCAGAACTGGTCGGTATTTTGAGAGCTCTTGAACACCTCAGAGCTCGCCCCAGGGGGTCGTTCGTCATCTGTAGCGACTCCCTGAGTGGCTTACAGGCCCTCGACCAGTTTCTGCCCAAACACACTGTGGTGCGAGCCATTCAAGAGGCTGTATTCACCCTTGGCGAGTCAGGCCGTTCTGTCGTTTTTGTTTGGACGCCAGGGCATGTAGGTATACCGGGCAATGAACGTGTGGATCAGCTGGCCAAGCAGGCCACCACTTTGCGGTCCCTGGACATTGGCCTCCCAGTTTCCGACCTCCAAACCCAGTTGACCCGCAAGGTCTTAAGGGTTTGGAATTCGGAATGGGCAGACTCCACTGAACCAAATAAGCTCCGTGCTGTCAAGCCGTCTACCGCTGCATGGAAGACGTCCCTGAGGGCTTCTCGCAGGGAGTCGGTTGTCCTTTGCCGACTCCGTATAGGCCATACTTGGCTCACGCATGGTCACCTTCTGCGTCGCGAGGACCCTCCGCAGTGTCGATGTGGTGCGCCTTTGACTGTCGCCCACATCTTAATTGAATGCCACAATTTAGCCGCAGTGAGACGAAATTTTAATATCCCTGACGTTTTGCAGCTTGCATTAGCTGACAACACCTCCATGGTTGACTCTATTTTACATTTTATGCGTGAGTGTGGACTTTACAAGTCCATTTAATGTTTGTGTTTCTCTGTCGTTTCTCTGTCCTCCGCCTGCTTAAGTCTGTTAGGTAGGTGGTTTTAGCGTGTTGCAGAGTGGCTGGGTGTGTTCCTTATATCCTTGTGACCACCCAGCAAATACACTCTTGTGCTGTTTCAGCTGTTTTATCCCTTCTTCGTTTTTAATCGTATCCTTTCTTTCTATTAGTCTGTAAGTTTTAAACTTTGACTTGTTAATGCATTCACTTCGGATCGCTTAACAAAATGTTTTATCTTTTTGACTGGAACAAGGGACTGATAACCGTCGTAGTTTAGTCCCTTCCAAAACCCAACAACAACAACAACAACAACAATATTAAACTTGTCATTTTCAGTTAAGATCGATTATGGGCGTTAGTCATCTTCTTCTGTGAAGGGTTACTTCTAGCTTAATTGTTTATTATTTTTATTGCCATAAAGTGTTATTTTCTTGAGGGGCAGGAGGTCTAATTTCTGTTTATTGAATTTTACGACAGAAACTTATTCTGTTAAATCTGCCGTCCGTAACCTTGCTGTAAATGTAATTATGTAATGTAATTATACCGATGGTTAAAGGGTGTGGTTATAAAGATCTTTCAAATCATTCCATATTTCTAAAAAGTATAATAAAGACTATGTTTGTAAGTGATATGTTAGTCCTACCTTGTCCTCTCAGCCCTACCACTCAAGTAATCTGCTACACAAATCAACTAACAACTATAGTGGCTACAGAACAACAGTAGAACGCTGGAAGGATGCGGATAGAACCCTGCGAAGCCTTAGCTGCTGGACACAGCGAAAGCTGGACGGTGTGCAAGTCTCTTGTTTACTTCAGCACACCGTCTGTCGAAACAGTGTATGGCGATGTTTGATGGAAATTCGCTAGTGTCATTGTGCATACTTGTGAGTGCTAATGAAATGTCGATCTGTCATTACGCATCACAGTCAAAGCGGTAAAAATTACAAAGAACGGCTGAAGGAAAAAACCCACTTATCATCTGGTATGGAAGTAGGTACTGTTTATGGGATTCCCAAAGAATCGTTACATCAGTTGGGGAAAAAAATGAACCCCACTATGCTTCAATAGCTAATTGTGTGAAAGTTTGTTGAAATAGTCAAAGGATGGCATTGAAAAAAGTGCTTCATCAGGATAATGCACAGGCACTAAAGCCGCGGTGGAGTAGCCGAACGGTCTAAGGCGCCTCAGGTGAAGCGCGCAGTTGCTCGCTGTCGAAGGTTCGAGTCCTCCCTGGGGCATGATTGTGTGTGTTGTCCTTACGTCTTACGTTAGTTTACCTTAGTTTAAGTAGTTTGTAAGCTACGGATTGATGACCATGATACCTTTACAAACATTTGAACATGCACCAAGAGTAGCTAAAGTATATGAATTGGGTTTTGAATTGCCAGAGGGCAGCGGCGGCGGCGACAGCAGCGACGCCCGTGGCGCAAACTACAAAATTTAGATCCATTTGATTTTTTTTTTTTTTTTTTTTTTTTTTTTTTTTTTTTTTTTTTTTGGGGGGGACATTGTCTTGCTCCATAGAATTACGTTATCAGACTGAACGAATGTTTTACAGAGTTTCACAGAATGTATTTTTATCCTGCGACGTGAAAAAGCTGTTCTTTACGAAACTCAATTTTCTCTCTTCTGTTTGCTAGACTTTACGAACAAGCTTCGTGTATTGGTATCGAGGCGTCCAGTCGTACGTAATGTCTTTGTAAACGTGTACATTGCTGCTGGATTTCTTAGTACTGGTGTATGCAGAGGTCACAGCAGAAAAAAAGGGATTCAAAAACAGAAAAACGCCGTTGAGGGCTACACTCCGCTGTCGTCCGTTCGACGCGGCTAACTGTGACGTGGCACGAAAGCGGTGGCCGGCGCCAGTTTTATTTTGACGGGGAATGTAATTGACAACAAAGGACGCGGCCATTTCGGCGGGGCTCGCGCGCGCGTTTAAGCCCCGCCAGAGGGCAGCGGCGGCGGCGACAGCAGCGACGCCCGTGGCCGGCGGCGAAAATATCCCATCCATTAGGCGCGCAGTGGCCGGCGTTAATAATGCAGGGGCTGCCCCGGCGGCAGGGCTGCCTGTGATTAGCGCGCAGGGCTGCCAACCCAACGCCAACGCAAACGCAGCGCCGCGCCAGCGCCGTCCGTGCCTTGTGCGCATTAATTCCTCGGTGGCGGCCGGTAGTTTTGGAGGGAGGGGATACAGGGGGGAGGGGGAGGGATAGGGGGGGACGGGCAATAGAAGAGCCGGGGGGGATTTTCGCATGATTGCAGGATTTAAATTAACATGTTGCTGCCGCCGGCGGGGCGTTTGCCCATTTAAATGGAGCGCACACGGTGTCGGTAAATACTGGTATCCGCGCTGCAGTGTGCGCTGTGCACCGTGCCGCCTGTTGTTCGTGTATCCGGCATGTGCACGACGACAACAACAACAACAACAAGAACAACAAATTGTCCCCTCGGTACACGTCACACCGTGACATAAGAGACTCAGTACTCCGCGAGATTTTCTGCAACTTTGCAACTACAGCGTTGCTAAGCTACTGTGGTGGACAAACATACTGCAAAACGATTGTGCGTGGTATGTGTACGTGTAGTTGGAACTGTCTATTCAAAATACGGGTTCATTTCAAAGCTTAATGTGGTACTGTCAACAGAAGAAACTACCAAAATGTATATGCCGGAAATCTCTCTACAGATTTGTAAAGGTTGCTGTCAGTAACGACACGTCCTGTGGGTTCACTGGAAAAGAGCTGTTTGTGCAAAAATACTATATTGTGTATTTTAAGATACCCTTCACCGCCCGAAAAACAAGGAAGACTGGTGACAACACCAAACATTTCAGACCAGTTTCTCTTTCATGCACCATATACAAACTATCTGAGAGGACTTTGGTGTCCAGACTTTTACATCGAGAAAGGTTACCAAGATAAATCTAATTCAACATATGATAGTGTGGAAGGATGGCCTGCTTTATAAATTGACAGAAAAAAACTCATTGCAACCAGATCTATAATCTGACGAAGAACCTTTTTAACTGGAAGAAAAGAGAACCTCTCAACGGCAAGACCAGCAAATTTATATCGCTCAACAATGGACTCCCGCAGGGCTCCCTTATTGCTTAACTTGTACAATGCAAATGTTGCAGACAAAGCGTCCCGCAAGTTTATATTTGCGGAAGATATGACAATAGCTTATCAAAGTAAAGCTTTCTAAGAAACAGAGCAAAAACTGAACGTAGATCTAAACCTGCTGCACCTTTATTACATTAAATTCCATCTTCAACCCAATCCGGACAAGACAGTCAGTGTCAACATGCATCTCAATAACTGAGAAGCCAAAAGAAAACTGAATATCTGCATAGATAATCAGACTGTTAAACATGAAGATACTCTTCGGTACCTTGGAGTAAAGCTTGATCGAACTCTTTCGTACTGAGCAAACGTCGATGTTACAAAAAAAAAAACTGAAAGCTAGAAATGCCATCCTTTCAAAACTCACTGGAACAATCTGGTGGTATGATGCAAATACCTTGCGTAGTTCAGCCTTGGCACTGGTGTATGGCCTAGCCATTGTGCACCTGTATGAGCCAGTAGTGCACACAAATCCAAAATCGACATCCAACAATGAAAAACAATCAGGCTAGTATCTAGAACTTTTAGACCTACTCCTATAAACTGGTTACTTGTACTAACTTAGCACCACCTGAAATAAGAAGTCCGTTACTATCAAGAGAATATAGTAAAATATTGTCGAACCCAAAACTTTCCATACACCAGGACTTAACACCAAAAAAATCTATTGAAGTCAAGGTCACCTCTGTGGAAAAAGGTGATGGTTTCCTATAACCCAGAAAAGGCATGGTGAACATTATGGAGTAGAAGAACCGTGAAGAACAGAAGCCTTGTTGCTGATCCAAACATACCATTAGAGGGTTTTTCATCTTCAAAGAAGAGTCGGAAGGTACAAGCAGATGATGACAACGTCGAGTTTTTCAATAACCCTCAGTGTGAGTGTGGACTCATCCAATCAATGGACCACCTGATGGTGGACCGTGCATGGTTTTAATGGTGAACTCGAGGATATACATGAACTTTGACAATGCCATCTAAAGGCTTAAAACAATAAGACATATTGTATAATGTGTCGCTAATTGTCTCTTATTTTATGTTGTAATCCATTATTAATATTTCGCGTTGTAAATGCCGAAGGAATTACCATAACTATTCTTCTTTTCATTCCTGTATCACATCCTTTTTATCTGTATATTTCAATTTTTTTTTTTTTTTTTTTTTTTTTTTTTTTTTTTTTTTTTTTTTTTTTTTTTTTTTTTTTTAAATAGCTTGAGAAACTTTTAAGTCGTACTACTTATACCGCATATATATTCAAGGGCGATTCCTAGACACTGCTGAGGTTCACTTCAGAGCTTGCTGAGACTACCTGTGGGCGCTCCAATGGAAAGAAAGGGGGGGGGGTATGCGTCGCTTGTAACACGCGCGATAGCGATCGCGGCCTATCGGTGTCACGTGGCACGGCCCCTTGTGAGGCCTTATCTCTAGAAGGTGTTGGCTAAGCATGCTTGGCTCAAGAAGTACATAGATTCTGACGGAAAGGCAAGACAGTGTAGCCGGATCCCGCATCTCACCTTCCGCATGCGGAAAGTCTCCCTAAAGGCTACATTACTGCCTCACAATTACTTTTGGCACATTGAAAATTTGTCAGAAGCAAATCTTATTTGTAAAACTATCTCCTGACTAAGTACACTCATGGACATTAAAATTGCTACACCACGAAGATGACGTGCTATAGAAGCGAAATTTAAACGACATGAAGAAGATGCTGTGATAGGCAAATGATTAGATTTTAAGAGCATTCACACAATTTTGGCGCCGGTGGCGACACCTACAACGTGCTGGCACGAGGAAAGTTTCCATCCGATTTCTCATATAGAAACAACAGTTACCCGTCGTTGCCTGGTGAAACGTTGTTGTGATGCCTCGTGTAAGGAGAAGTAATACGTACCATCACGTTTCTGACTTTCATAAAGGTCGGATTGTAGCCCACCGAGATTGCGGTTTATTATATCGCAACATTACTGCTCACGTTGGTCGCGATCTGATGACTGTTAGCAAAATATGGAATCGTTGGGTTCAGGAGGGCAATACGGAACGCTGTGCTGGATCCCAACGGCCTCGTATCACGAGCAGTCTTATCCGCATGGCTGTAACGGATTGTGCAGCCACATCTCGATCCCTGAGTCAACAGATGGTTACGTTCGGAAGATGACAATCATTTGCACAAACAAGTCGACGACGTTTCAAGCAGTATGGACTATCAGATCATAGACCATGGCTGCGACTACCATTTTTTTTTTTTTCATTTGGTAGATCTATGGGTCGCGGTCGTTGTTTCAGTTTGTTAGTGGTTGTTCGTTGAGTGGTTGGCTCAGCTTTTTTATTACAGAGGGCGTTCAGTCACCTGACCGGGCGCGCTGAGCCACGGCGCCCGGCAACGCTACAGACAGGAGTGGCTGCGATGGTGTACGCAACGACGAACCTGGGTGCACGAATGGCAATACGTCATTTTTTCGGATGAATCTAGGTTCTGTTTATAGCATCATGATGGTCGCATCCGTGTTTGGTGACATCGCGGTGAACGCACATTGGAAGCGTGTATTCGTCATTGCCATACTAGCATATCAACCGGGACGATGGAATGGGCTGCCATTAGTTACACGTCTCGGTCACCTCTTGTTCGCATCGACGGCACTTTGAACTGTGGGCATTATAATTCAGATGTGTTACGACCCGTGGCGCTACCCTCCATTCGATCCCTGCGAAACCCTACATTTCAGCAGGATAATGCACGACCGCATGCTGCAGGTCCTGTACGGGCCTTTCTGAATACGGAAAATGTTCGACTGCTGCACTGGCCGGCACGTTCTCCAGATCTGTACCAAATGAAAACGTCTGGTCAATGGTGGCCGAGCAACTGGCTCATCACAATACTCCAGTCACGACACTTGATGTACTGTGGTATTGTTGAAGCTGCGTGGGCATCTGTACCTGAACACGCCATCCAAGCTCTGTTTGACTCAATGCCCAGGCGTATCAAGACCGTTATTACGGTCATAGTTGGGTGTTCTGGGTACTGATTGCTTAGGACGTATGCACCCAAATTGCGTGAAAATGTAATCACATGTCTGTTCTAGTATAATATGTTTGTCCAATCAGATCTGCATTTTTTCTTGGTGAAGTTATTTTAATGGCCAGTAGTATATTATATTCCGATATACTGCATCTATAAATAACTGATTTAAGAAACAGTCGCAGTTCCTTCCTGGAAAAAAAATCTTTTTAATATAGCTGCAAATAACTACAAAGGCACTACTAGTTCTGGCGCAAAATAACGTTATTCGCAAGAGCTTATGTTTACAAAACTATGTAATGGTACGGATTTGCGTGCCTCTACTCTCCCCTATCAGCTTTGTTTTGCCCGAGATGGAATTATAAAAAAAGAATTATTTATTAACGCAAACGATTTGTGTCAGCGTTAGACACTGCAAAAAAGAAGAGAAGGGAATCTTTAGCGCAAGGAAAGAAAATATACATTATATGTATAAATTCTGTTGATGATTCTGTGATATTTGTTTTTTCTTGTTGGAGAATAAAAACAGTTCAGCTTTTCTCCGATATCTTTCATTAGTTTCAGTTAGTTACTGTAAAGTAACTACAGTGGTGATCCCGACGAAAAAATAAGCAGGAAGATGACAGAAGAACGTCTTTGCCGATAGCGCACACGAAGAACGGTTTTCTGTCGTTCTGTCAATCGTTCAAGTCCTGTCAAGCTACCTACGTTTTGGCAAAATTACCCACAGAGATGGTTTACTCATGTGGAGTGTGTCTGTCAACAACATGAGATAAGGAGTGATGAAGATAAATATGTACTGACTCTGGCACATTTGGATGGAGAAATTATCAAAGAAATAGAAGACATTCTGGAGTTTCGATGTGATGCAATGTTAAGATACTCTTATGAAACGTTATACTTTTTCACCAGAACTAAGATTATGTAAATCATTTGATGAACAAATACGTAGCAGAAGCCTTCACAAATTTGGCGACGCTTAAAAGCTTTAGCAGGTCCACAACTACTACCAGAGCAATCATTACGTGTTATATGGTAACACAAGTTACTAGACAACTTTTGTGTAGTAGTGTAAGCACATAAAACGTTGACATTGTGAGAGAAAGCAGAGACAGCAGATGAAGTAGCTACCGTTTTGTCTGATTCTGCAGAGGACAGGTAGAAGCTGTGAAACACTGCAGTCAAGAAAGAAAGGTCACTGATTAAAATTAATATGAAGAAAGAATCGGATGACATACACACAGTAGAATCATCAGATGGACGGTGGAATCGTTAGGAAAGGTACTGGTGCAGGAATCGATGTCAACTGTAACAACTATTCAGATTAATAATACAAGTTTTATTGACTGAAAATTATAATACTCCACTTTACAACATATGTCTGTTTGTTCTCTCTTCTCGCGGTGTCTTCCGTATGATGCTAGCTGCGCTGAGACCTAGTGACAGCTAAGTTCGTAGCCGCGTTCTGACTTAATACTGTCCTATTTCTGACTTCGTTGCTGACTAGTAACTGCCGGGACGTCCAGACGTATGTCGGCCTAGATACAGCCGCTTGGCGCACATCTTCGGTTACTCCCTCCTGGATGCGCGAATGCTTGCGATTGGCTTTCGGTCGATCGCTGCCTTCTCCACGACCGTTCTCTTACGTCTGGCGTATGGCGCTGACTTTACGCCACAACATGAAGCGCATTCAAAATGTCGTTTGTTCTTGCGTTGTTGTTCAGCTAGTGTTGAATTAGCCTTACAACGTCATCTTTCCTGACAATTAGACCGGTACGAGTACTCAACTAATGTCAGAAAGAATGAAACAACAAAAGGCGACGAGGTCACAACACTTCATATGACAAGCTAAGACAGAAGAAAGAAGAGTTTTATTTTCACAGCAATGATACTGGTATCACAAGCGTTTTGGTGAAGCAGCTCATCAATGTGATTGACCTTGCAGTTACCCAAACGCTTCAGACGGTCGGTAATTAGAGGACGTCGCAGTGAAGGACTAAGGCTGTTGCAGGCCCGGGGCGGCGGCTAAACAAAATGAGCCCCCCCCCCCCCCCCGTCCACTGGAAATACACGAGTATTATCAGAGTCTAACATAAAGAGTCATGAAACTCTCGGTAGTTTTCTGCAACCTGGCGACTGCAGCGCTGCCAAGCGGCCGGGTCGTAAGAGCATATCGAGAGGCGAGAAACCATTGTGGATTAGATATGGAGTCGAACGACATGTTTAAAATGCGACTGCATTTCGGAGCTTATTGCGGCGCGATAAATTGTAGTTAGAGGAAAACTAAGAAAATGTACATTTTCTCAAATATGAAAATCTCTTACATTGTAGGATAAAATAAAGTTTGTTAAATTTTAAGGATGTATGGTATCAGTGACAGAGAGAGAGGTAACTAACCCACTATTTTTCTTCAGTGTTATTTTGGGTAGTCTACTGACAGGTTTAAAGAAGTCAAAACAAATTTTTGCCTAGGAGTCTACTATTACTGATGCAGCAATGATGGAAGAGGGAGGAGGCACTCCAGAAACACTTTTTCTACACAGTGAAGTTAGAGGAAAACTAAAAAAATGTACATTTGTTCGAATATGAAAAGCTCTTACAATGTAAGATAGAATAAAGTGTTTTTCTTCCAAGTTATTTTTAATAGCCTACTGATAGGTTTGTGGAAGTCAAAACAATTTTTTTTTACAGTAGTCTACTATTGGTGATGCAGTAGAGATAGTCGAAAGTTAAACAGGGATTTGTTTGTACAAAATGTAAAATAAAACGTAACTAGCCGTAGTTTAACGTAGATTTTAGCAGGGAAAGATTCTTAAAGATTTACACTACCTTTACATTCCTGGAGAGTAGGTACGATGAAAACACGACGGGAACGGCACATGCGAAATAAAGCGAAAAGGGCTTTTATAAGACGTAACACTTGGTCTCTAAGAATGTAAAAATTGTGTCTAGTGCTAGTATCAAATGTACTAAGATGTTCAAAATCTGCAGAAAAATACATGTGGAACGTGTAACTACGTACCTGTACATTATATAACTATAAATCAATTGCTTTTGAACTTAAACACGCCAGGTCACAATTCGCTTCTTGTCTTAGATCGTTTTTGGATGTTATGATTACGATCGGGCTAGTGTTTGTCGTATGTATTACATTGCACTGGCATGTTATTATTACAAATTGACAGCTACAGGAAACGGGATTTTCGTTTAATAATGTTTTCGTATTTGTGTCACGAAATACAGTACCACGTTTAATACCTACGAAATATATAAACAACAGCAATAATAAATAATAAATTATTCGTTTCGGTAGTGCCATTTTCTGCTACTGAGCTTGCTAACCATTCGCTTGGAGCGCTAGTATCGCTTTATCTGTCAAATGGTTGCATTTTTTTCCCTACTGAGTTTCGCGACTGTCTGTTTTTTAGACTGTGGTATTACTATAAACAAGAATTGGAGGGAGGCCCCCCAGGACGAGAAGCAAAGGACAGTAAAAAAATTTGGAGGCCCCAGCTGAACGAGATGCAAAGAGCGCTCAAAATTACCTTGTTTTCGAGGTATTTGGAGGCTCCCCAAGACCGGAGGTTCGGGGCAGAGCGCCCCCTCCGCCCCTCCCCCCCCCCCCTCTTAGTCCGCCACTGGGACGCCAACGACCGTCACGCAAGACTTAAGCGTCCACATAGTATGAATGTAATTTACAAGGCCAATGCAACACTGACAGTAGCATAGCAAATACAGAAATTGCATGTTTACGACCACGTATTAGGACAGAACATTTTTATTCAATAGGCTATCACCATTGTTGTCATACCTACTTTTGTCTATCATGCAACTACAACCCCAGATCTCACTCAACAGTTTAACGAGAATTTTCAAATAACAATATCAGAATAGTTCTGAACCGGAAGAAATACATATATCTATATAAATTTTTGGTGGCGATCGAAATGAACAGTAGTGTACGCAAGTCCTCAAAGGGTAAGGTCGGACTCGTATGTTACGCTGTGAGATACATGGTAATGATTTTGTAGTGTACTGCGTAGGTGCCGCATTATTGCCATCAGAATTCCAATTAGTAGCCTTTACAGATATCATTTAAATAATTTCATTAATTACTTTAGGATGCGCAAAATGGCCAATATAGCTGCAAAGCTCTCCAATTACTGAAAGCGATTCCCATTTTTTCCCGCCATATTTGTTCAGTGACACACAACACGATGCGATTAATTTCTCTGATGAGACAACTGACTATTCGCTGCTCGAGGGGAAAGAAATATTGCTATTTCATTCGATTATGGTAAGAACCCATAGACGGAATGAAATGGGTTAGGAAGGCTGTAATAAATAAACCGAATCAATTAATACTGCAGAGAATGTAGATCTGATGACTACTAACATACAAAATTTGCTGCCAGTAGTAGGAGGAGAAAGTGATGAAACTTCCGCTGGTCGGTCAGAAATCGAGCTCAGTAACACATTATCAAACGTGAGACACATGGTTCCATAGAACTGAAGCCTTCTTTAGGAATTTAATTCATCCAATTACGCACATACTGTATCAACACAGCAACAATTCATATAACAACACATGATCACTAAAGGGAAAGTAGGCGTTATATTTGCAGCTTTCCAAGAACATCAACAATCCTTAGCCACACATCATACAGAATAATTATTTAAACAAATATAGACACAGGTAGAGCGAATACAAAGTAACTTCGAAAACAAAATCAGTACAGTGAAATCACAGGTGGCTATCACAGGGGGCGAGTATGGCTTCGTCACCACAGAAATAACAGACAGTAAACAACCTGTAACAGCTGAGAAATCACAGATCAAATAATCTATGTAGAATATACCTGAATCGACTGAAACGACCTTTTTAATCAGCTTTAGTAAGCGGATAATCTTAAGGCTTCTGTCGAAAAAATTCAAATCAAACTGAGGTCATAGTTAAAGAAAGTGAAACTAAACCAAATGAATTTTCGTGCAAGAAAGAGGAACATAACAATGGAGTACTCGAGGCATAGTTAGAAAATGTTGCATGAACGAAGCGTCCAAAGTTTGAGTGAGTATCGTGGAACCACCGTGCTGTCAATACAGAAGGAAATTTAACAACTAATGAGAATATTAAATGATTAGAATCCGAATTGGCGATGCACGGTGACTACACAAGTTAGCGGCCTGCCGCGGTGGAGCAGCCGGGCGGTCTAAGGCGCCTCGCTGCTGAGCGCGTGGTTGCTCGCCGTTGGAGGTTCGAGTCCTCCCTGGGGCATGGGGGTGAGTGTCTGTTGTCCTTAGTTTAGTTTACCTTAGTTTAAGTAGTTTGTAAGCTACGGACTGCTGACCACGCAGTTTGGTCCGATAGATTTGCAAACAGTTGAAACAAACAGTTAGCGACCTGCGGAGGGAGGGAGTTGGTGAATATGAAAAAAATAATAGATGCGTCGACTAATCACAATAATAACAGTAACGTGCCATCAGATCAGGGCATATCCCCTGGGATAGGTAATAAATTTCATTACTGTACGCCCCAGGGGAGCACACAATTTGAGTTGGCATGCCCACCTTTGTGTACGGTACAATGCTTCTTCAGAACAAACAGTCACATTTTACTGTTAGATGAATGCCTTTTGAAACAATGATATTTGCGAGTGCTTATACTTTAACAAATTGGTTCATCATGTTATATTCATAAGATCATCCAAAGGCGCTTTGCCTCGTACTTCGTCATAACGGCAAATCATGAAGTTTGAAACAGGATACATTAAAGGTGAAAGTGCTTTGTAGGTAACCCAAATCGCCGATTACTGCCGCACTTTAAAAGATTATGAGAGTTCCTTATGGCTAAGTATTGATCAGCATGCGCAGACGAATGACTTCGAAAGCAATTATATAACTGCGAAACATTTAACAAGAAATCCGGCAATGCCGGAAGATACCTTGAAAAATGTTTTTGAAGAGAACTCTGTTCTGCGATGGAACCACGTCACACCGCGTTGTTTTGCACATTTTAAAAAGCTAAATTGTCCACACACATCCGGACAAAACCGGTGAATCTTGAACGTTTCCTTTCCGTACTGAATTCGCCGTGTCGCAAGCAATAGCAACGGTCTCAGTAACGCAACAAGCACCCTCCGCTAGCTGACTGACGGCAGTGTTCTGTCACTGCGACTCATCCGCCGTAGCTGCAAGCGTCACAGCGTGAATACGGATGTGGAAACAACAGAAGAACCGGTCACAATAGTAATTATAAAACGCGCGGTGATAATAGCCATCATTCGCTGTTTCAAAAGAATAACTGCGATTTGTGGAGAAACGGCAACGAGAACGGAAACCGTAAGAATCAATGGCGAAGTAGGCCCGGAGTAAAAGTGGGAACAATTTCGATCGTGAAGTTCCAGTTGCAATATATTACCCTGCAACTCAAACCATGAGCATTGGTGGAAACCTAGTGGTAGTGTAACCATAACAAAAGTTACAGACACAGACAAGAAGCGAACAATCTACGTAGTGATCCTTGCGTTTTTGCCTCCAGGCGTTAAGCAGCAATAAGGATGGGGACATGGTCCATATTCCTGTACAAATCCTACGGTGCAATGATGGTATCAGAGACAAGTTATTTGACGATCATGTTTCTTGTGAAGCCAAAACCTCAGAAGTTGTACATGCCAGTATTTAGTTTCACGTTGGTGGAATACCCACTGTTTTGTTACTTGATACAGAAGCACCAGTTAATGTGATTTCACAATCCTTATTTGGTCAATACATTGTACACACTACCGATGTTTATAGAACAAAACAACAGTATTCTTGGTGCAATGGGAAACAGAAAGCAACTAAAACGAACACAAACACAAATTTCAGATGCTCATTTGCAACGAAATTTCTGGTCGTCGGTGACCTAATAGAGAACTGCATATTAGATAAAATATCTAAGAGGTAGAAAGCAAAGTTAGATCTTCAGACAAGTAAGTGTTTTCTTGCAATAAACAGCAAACGTAGTGACTTTGATTTGATTAAGTGGAGAAATCCGCATGGGAAATCTGCGGTTCCAGTTTATTCAGTGTACCGCTAATCAGTAAACTCCAAAGAACTCTTCAAACTGACACAGTTGATGGTACAGCTGCTGACTGAATATATAGCGCAAAAGATTTCCGAATCCACTAGTCAGTCAATGTACTAACGAGAATAATTAAGGCTGCTAATTAAGTAAATCTATGTGTTTGATAATGAACCAAGTGCAATCAAACCATTTCTCTCATGTGGAAGTAAGGTAATGCTAAGCCTTTACCAAAACTTCCTAGACAGTCCCTTGGTCAAAACAAAAAGCTGTTAAGAAAGAGATAAACCGAATGCTGCAGTGGAATACCATTGAAACACCACTGTCTTCATACTGAAGTTCACTCCTTGCGATTTTTGAATCCGATGGAGCCAATAGACTTGTGTTGATGCGCAAGCTATACATCAGATTTTGATTCTAGTCAGAACAAGACCTCAGAATCTTGACGCACATTTGCAAAAAATATTTAGTTTCAATTACCTATCCAGCGTTGGTCTTAAGCATCATATTAGCAACTGAGTCACGGAAGCATACAGCTTTCATCTTTGTGGGACGGATTTATGACTTCCACATTTTCCCTTTGCCGTTTGAGCTAAGTTGCTGGATTGAATTACTGTAAATGTAGACGATGTGCTCAAAGCTACCCTACTTGGCAAGAGCACGTAGAACGGCTAGAGAGAACCTTGGCTACAGTTTTCTATTTTGGCATGACTGTCAACACGTGAACATTCAAAAGTCAAATAATGGATGGGAAAAATAAAATTCCTATGTCATATAATCAATCCAAAATGTGTAATACCTCATTCTGATGAAATAAAGCCTATAAAATATTTTTCGGTTCCTCACAACTGGGAACTGCTAAAAGGTTATCCCTCCCTGGTTATGCTCTTTATCCAGACATTCTACCTCATTGCAATCATTAAACATTCAGTATTTACTTTCTTTTGTAGAGAAAACTGCACCATTGGTTTGAACAGAACATTGCTAAAGAGATTCTGAGCTAATCAAGGATGCATTGGGACTTTCTGCCATTCTCCACAACCCTGACATGTTACAAAATTTTTGTAATGCGACCGACAAATCATTCTGATTTAGGCTCTTGTCTCTTTAAAATTTCTGGCATTCAAGATTTGAGACCACTAAAAGACATCAGCTTTGCCAATCGCACATTAATCCAAGTGAAGATATTCTGCAATAAAATAAGAGACTCTGAACATTATGTGTTAATTTAAGAAGTTTCGCCAGAACATCTTCAACAACGACAAAATAGGCTTCAGTAACTACCAATCAAGCAGCTTTCTCTTGTCCTGCAAGCTGATACACAACCTTTTGTCACGTTGGGCAATATTGTTACAGGAATACGATTTTAAAATTATACATGTCAATAGTACAGACAATGTAGTTGCTGACTCACTGTCCAGGATGCCTGATGGGCTTTTGGTATTTTAAGACCTGCTGGAAACTACCACAGATTTTTATATTCTTTTAATGAAAGATAAACATGAGCGTGAGTACTTCTTAGACATGTGAAAAAACATGAAATAGTTACAAGATGCATATAACAGCTGGACGAAAATGAAAGCATCACTACCACATAATGATAATAGCATTACACAACACTACAAGCAATACAGAGGTGTACTGTTTTACCGCAGGTACGCTCAAACAGAAATATAGTGCATATGCATCCAAGAACCACAAGAACAACCTTTGATTTGCCAAACATGTCACAAAAACCATGCCATTTTAAAATGTGCTTGATATGTCACAAATTTAAACCAAACACACAGTGTAATGATATCTACAGTTGGTAAAATTGCATAAACAGCCCTACTGATAATTTGCGAGTGCTTCATCAGCCTTACGGTATCATTATGAAAATAAATATGAATCACTCCTCTCAATTAGGCAATTACCGATACAAAAACACTTGGTTTCAATCTTGGGCAATTTACTATCACTAGGGATATGAAATCGCAGGATTCAATGTTCTATATAGTAATTTAATTATAAAAATGGACAGTGCACAAATTCAGGAATGAATTATGATACAGAAGTAATGAATCTCGAAAAAGGACGGCACAACTCGTGCTTATTATAAAAAAATGGTTGATACTAAGGGTGTGTTAATTGTTTTAAAGGAAATTAAAAATCACTCTATAGAAAATACAACCAGACGCTCAAGAATATAGCCAATTAGTCGAAGGTACATTTTGTGGTGTCGCACAAGTACAAAGTGCGCGCCACCTACTTTCGCCGCGCGCCGCCATGCACGCCATGCCATGCGCGGCGTTCTTACGACGACAGCCACGAGCGCCGTCTGCTACAACTCCGCTCGTGGCCACCAGTGAACGACATCGTTCACTTGGGACTGAGATAGGAACCAGCGAACACATCGGAATCAGATAGTCACCAGTGAAGACTTGGCTAACGTATAGGCACTAGGAAGTAGCACTAGGCAGGCCTCTAGCTCAACTATGTATCAGCACTCAGCAGTACTATGTAAAAGTTAAGTATTGTATAAATTCTGTGCAATATATATCTCGTTCTAATTTATTCTAGTGTTTCTAGTTTCTGGCTGCTCCCCTCCGTACCAGCACCAGCGTGCTATCTTTATTCCTGTGTCGGTCTCATTCCACTCGGCCACCGACACCTACGACGGAAACGAGACACAAAAGCGGCGACGAGGCTGGGACACAAAAGTAGCGACGAGGAGTGATAGACGAACCTTGGACCAGCCCGCTTGCAGCAGCCAGACAGCAGTAGTCGGAGCACGCAGAAATTGCTCCCGCCCACCCACCCTTATTATAATATTTTTGGGGGAAGATATTTTGTTCCGTGTTTTGTGGACTTTTTTGTTGCAGAGCAAGCCCTCCTTTCATATTGCATTTGTGTTTTGTTATAATTTACTTCTATGCGCGGCGCCTAATCGGTCAGCATGGCCACTACCCCGAACCCAAACTTAATGGAAACTATTCAGTTACAGACGGCGCAAATCACGCAGCTTCTCCAGGCGGTGTTGCAGTTGACGGCACAGGCAGCTAACCAACAACACCAGCCGTCGCTTCAGCAGCCCACACCTGCCGCTGCACCGCTCCCTACATTTCGCCAGTACAACGAACGTGAGGAAGAATGGAGCGACTATTTCGCACAGTTTCAAGAACTCGTCGCGGCTCATCAACTTACAGGTCAGAGAGCGAAGAACCTTTTCTTATCGATTGTGGGCCCCAACACCTTCGTGTTACTGCAGAAACTGTTCCCGCACGCATCTCCTCGTGATGTAGACTTTGAACAAATTGTAGATGCACTGAATGCTCATTATGAGAGAAATGTTCTCGTAGCTGCGGCACGGTACCGATTTTTCAGGCTTAAAAAATTACCTGAGCAGTCACACCAAGAGTGGATCACTGAGTTGAAGGGCTTAACCCGCAAATTTAAATTTACTTGCTCTTGTGGACTTTCTTATAGTGACGTGATGTTGAGAGATGCGATTACGCAGAACATTCAGGACCCCAGAATTAGAGCAGCAATTCTGAAACAGTCTGACCCCTCATTAGACAGTGTACTGCAGCTTATTGAAGCGCATGATACTTTTGACTTAGCAGATGTAGAAACGCAAAGCCATGCTGAACAGACAGTGAACAGTAGCCAGTGTAAAATTGCGTCACAAAGGTCGCATCATCGTGTTAGAAACAGTAATTTGAATAACGGGCGCCAACGTTCATTTCAGAAAATGTTCGTAAATCTTGCCCCCAGTGTGTAACTCGTCACAAGCGTGCTCATTGCCCTAGTCACAACGCAACCTGTTATCAATGTGGCAAATCAGGACATGTACAGACAGTGTGTGTGCAAATTAAAAACTCAAAGAACGGTACCGTTAGAAACAGTGCTTCGCAAAGTGCGAGAGCAGTGCATGCAGTCAATGTCACAGACGCTGTGGAATTGAACGGTGCTTTACTTGGTTCTCAATTGCAAGGAAATTCTTCTGCTTTTTTTTTTCTTTATTGTCGTTTCAATTCCCCTAAAAGAGGGGCGGGCCGAGAGCACTCACTGGCGCTCTTCGACCTACAGAAATAAAATTTGTCAGCGGAGAACATAAAAACACAACGGAGATAAAATTTTGGAGATAATACAGACATAAAACGGAGATTTAAAATGGAGATAAAACAAAGTACATAAAATGGAGGAAACAGTGGTGACATAAAACACTTGGAACGGCGAATGTGGTGAATAAAAACAGTTGCTCGAATGTCAGTGGCGCATACACACAATTAAAATGAGCATAGGGCGGCGGCCATGGTGAGACCGTCCGCTATTTGGAGTTAAAACAAAAAAAAAAAAAAAAAAAAAAAAAAAAAAAAACACAACACACACTTCGAGAGATACACAAATAAAAGCTGATGGTGTCGGCTGCGGGTTGGCCGTCCACTGTTGTAAGATAAAACAATTTAACTAAAACACACCACACTTTTCGAAGCACAAAGGAGGTTCCGTAGATGGTGGGGCACTGACAGCATTGAAGATGTGGTGTGGGAGGAAAAGGGGTGAAAGGAGATGGAGAGGGTGGGGAGGAGCCACAGAGCCGGTAGGGAAGGGACGGGGGGGATGATGTCCCAGGAAGCCACGGGGAAGGATAGGGGAGGGCGGTAAGAGGAGGAACCGGAGGGACGGAGGAGGGGAGGAGGGACAGGAAGGGAGGGATAGTCGGGGCCCTCAGGGAGAGAAAGGGGAGAGGGAGCAAGGAGAAGGATCAAAGCTGGTATGAAGGGTAGATGTCAGGTCGGAGGGCATCATCCGGGAGGGGGAGGGTACGGAAGTTGCCATGGGAAAGGATCCGGAGGGTGGACAAGTGGAGAGCAGGGGGAATACAGTGGTGGAGGCGCGGCAATGTACCAGCTGCAGAGAGGAGGGGATGGACTAGAGGATTAGGCGGATCTGATTTGCGGGATATGTAACGGAGGCGGAGATGTTCAATAAAGAGAACGAGTCTGGGGAAAGTAATGAGATCATAGAGGATCCGCGTGGGGGAAGGGGTATAAAGTGGGATACGTAAGGCGAGGTGGAGGGCATGTCGGTCCAGTATCTCCAGAGATTTGTAGAAGGATGGGGGAGCGGAAATCCAGGCGGGATGGGCGACACAGAGGACTGGGCGGATGAGGGATTTGTAGGTATAGAGGATGGTAGAAGGGTTGAGGCCCCATGTTCGGCCAACAAGGAGTTTGAGGAGGCGGAGGCGGGAGCGGGCTTTTTCTTGGATAGCGCGTAGATGGGGAGTCCAGGAGAGGGTGCGATCAATAGTGAGGCCCAGGTACTTTAGGGTAGGGGTGAGACGAATGGGACGGTTATGGAGGGTCAGATAAAAATCTCGGGGACGGAAGGAACGGGTTGTACGACCTACGATGATCGCCTGGGTTTTGGTAGGATTTATAGACAGGAGCCACTGGTTGCACCAAGCGGCAAAGAGGTCAAGGTGTTCTTGGAGCAGGCGGTTGGAACGGGCAAGGGTGGGAGCTAAGGCAAGGAACGCGGTGTCGTCAGCATATTGGAAAAGGTGTACGGGAGGGGCAGGCTTAGGCATATCCGAGGTATACAGGAGGTACAGGAGGGGAGAAAGGACAGAGCCTTGGAGCACACCAGCAGAGGGATAAAAAAGACGGAAGTCGGTGTTGTGGACGGTAACATAGGTGGGGCGGTCGGAGAGGAAGGAGGCAATGACCCGGACGAGGTTGATGGGAAGATCATAGGTTTGGAGTTTGAAGAGCAGGCCAGAGTGCCAGACCCGATCGTAGGCCCGTTCGAGGTCTAAGGACACAAAGAAGGCGGCACGACGGGAATTTAGCTGGAGGGAAAGGAGTTGCGTAAGTCGAAGGAGTTGGTCGTCAGTGGAGAAGGAAGGACGAAAGCCACATTGGGTGTCGGGGAGAAGGCGGTGGAGGTGGAGGTGGTGATGGATGCGACGGGACAGAATGGATTTGAAGACCTTGCTGAACACTGGGGTGAGGCAAATCGGGCGGTAGGAGGAGGCATCAGAGGGGGGTTTGTTGGGTTTTAGGAACATGAGGACTCAGGAGATTTTCCACAGGCGGGGGTAGCAGCCAGTGTAGAGGATGGTGGTATAGAGGGAAGCAAGAGTGGTGAGGAAAGGGAGGGGGCATTCTTTGAGTTGGCGGTATGTGATGCGATCGTGGCCGGGAGCTGTGTTGCGTTTGGTGCGCAGTATCAATTGTATGCCGTGTACAGTGATGGGGGTGTTAATGTCTGATGGGGGGATGTGGTCCAGGTAATAGAAGCCAGGAGCCAGGGGTGGGATGGAGACATCGGTTTTTTCATGGACATCTGGGAACAAGGAATAATCAAAGTTAGGATTTTCAGGGATGGAGAATACATCAGAGAGGAAAGAGGCAAAATGGTTGGCCTTACTGGCATTATCAGGAAGGGGCTGGTCAAGTTGGAGGAGAGGCTATGTGGGCATAGGTTTCGAACCAGTGAGGCGGTGGAAGGCGTTCCAATACCGAGACGAGTTGATTGGGAGGTGGGCATTAAGCCGTGTCACTGTCTGATGCCAGTCCCGGCGATTTTTGGCAGTCAGGAGTCTGCGCACGTGTCGCTGGAGTTGCCGATGGCGGAGGAGTGTATCCCGGTCATGGGTTTGCAGGAAGGAGGGGTACAGGCGGCGGGATTCCCGCAGAAGAAGGACAGCCTGTGGAGGGAGTGTGGGATGGTGCGGCTGGACAGCTTTGGTAGGGATGTGCGAATGGATAGCATCAGACAAGGTCTGCTGAAGGAAGGAGGCAGCTTGGTCGATATCATCGGGAGAGTGTAGGGGGAGATGGTGGCTTTCGACCTGATGGGTGATGGAGAGGCGAAAGGCATCCCAGTCTGCTCGGGAGTAGTCATGGACGAATTTAGGAGGTGGAGGTGGGCGAGGATTTTGTGGGCGATGGACATTGTGTGTGAGGGTAAGGAGAACAGGGTCGTGATCACTGCCTATGGGGTCAAGAACGTCGGCGGTGATGCGCCCCAGGAGATTGGGAGAGACAATGACGACATCAGGGGTGGTGTTGCTACAGGGTCGGGTGTGGCGTGGGAGTGGGACAATGTCGCCATTGATGGTAGGAATGAACTGATGCCACCGACGGAGTTCGGCAGGAGAGCGGGAGTGGATATTGAGATCAGCGGCGACCACGTAGGTTGTGAAGGTGCTATCAATGTGAGCAAGGAAGTCATAAGGGATGGGAACATGGGAGCGGATATAAATAGTAGCACAGGTGACAGTGAGAGAAGGGAGGAAGAGGGTGTGGATGAGATGTTCATAAGGGATGTTTAGGAGGGGATGTGGCCAAACTGGGTGGTGTCGGAGATGGCCGAAAGCCACTCCACCTCGTGCAGGGGGATGGGGAGAGTCGTGACGGTGTAGGATATAGGGTGTGGTACTGACATGTATGTGAGGGAGGAGGAAGGTTTCGTTGAGGAGAAAGGCATCCATGCGGTGTTGGTTTAAGGTGTTCATCAGGAGGAGCTTATTGGTGGGAAGGGAGCGAATATTGGAGTACAGGATGTTAAATCGTTGCTGCGCCATAATGAGGTTGAAAGGTGGGGAGAGGGAGAGGAAAAGGGAGCGGGAGTGGGGACTAAACTAGGGTGTGAGGACGGTCGGTTCGGGAGAAGGTGAAGTGGATGTGATTTTGGGAGGTTGTAGCCTTAAAATCAAGGTTGAAGAGGGAGCGAGCGGCCAGGGAGACTTGGTGGAGGGCGTGAGGGCGCTGGAAAGGGTGGATATTTTGGAGGACAATAGTCAGGAACCGGATGATGTCCTCTGCTGTGGGGGGAAGGCATAGGGAGTTATTAGCGGGGATTGGGGGATCAGTGGGACGGACAGGGACGGTGAGTTCTTCTTTGGTGGGAGGGGGGCGGGACTTACATTTGTAAGAGTAGGTGGGGTGTACCCCACCGCAGGTGTTAAAGGAGGGGGTGGCGGCGAGGTTAGGGCAGGAGGTTTGGAAGTGTTGGCCTTTGCAGTGGGGGCATACAGGAGGGAGACAGCAATTTTCGGTCAGGTGATCATTATATGTGAGGCAACGGGAGCAGCGGTATGACTGGGGAGGTGCTCGGGAAGGTTCCACCTGGTGCAGGCGGTTGTAAATGAGGGCCCCATTGCGGAGGAGGTGGTTGATGGATGGCGCGTCTTCTGTGAAGACGCGCATGAGGTAGGTGGGGCCCGTCGCATTGTTAATTCGACGAGCTGAGCGGATGGATGAATTTGGTGATCACAGCAGTGAGCGTGGGAGGACGACGGGGAGGAGGGGATTGGCGATTGGAGGCTGGAGGGGGGAGGGGGACAAGGGTGGCACGGGGTCCAAAGTGGACGCGGGGATCTTGTGGATGAGCTGTGTGTGGAGGTCAGGGTCAGGTGATTTGAGGAGGAGAGAGTCCCTCCGTGTGACGATTTGGGAGATGGGGGCAGAAGGAGCATACTGCCGAAAGAGGAGAGTGAGGGCACGGCAGTCTAGGAGTTGGGGGTCAGGGTTATTGAGGACGAAAGTGTGGAGAGCAGATGGTTGAGAGGGGAGGAGGGGTGGTGGGGGAGGTGGTGCAGGCTGGGTAGGGGGGAGAGGGGCGGCTTCCATCGGGACCGGTGTGCCAGTGGCGAGAGGGTCGGCGGGCTTTTTCGTCACCGAGGAGGTGGCATCTGTGGATGCCCGTTTTGTCTTCTTTGGTTTTAGGAGGGCTTGGGAGGCAGGAGTGGGGACAGGGGAGACTGGAAGGTGGCGCGGAGCCGGCCCTGCGGCTGCGTCGTCGGGTGGGAGAGGACTGGAGTCGACTGCGGTCTGCCGGGTGCGAACCGCAGCACGGTCACCGCGGGAGTCGGGGAGGGGAGGGAAGGAATCGAGTGGGGGAACGGAGGAAGGGGCAGGAGAGTGTGGGACGAGGGCAGCGGCTTGTGTGGGGGCAGAGGAGAAGGCGACGGTGGAGGGAGTGGTGAGGGTGAGGAGGGAGGGAATTGTGGCAGGAAGAAGAGGGGAGGATGTGCTCCAGGAAATGGTGGTGGGGGCATGGGAGGGCGAAGTAAAAATGATGGTCGAGGACACAGTGGTAGGGGGCAGGGTCGACATGGCAGAGTCGTACAGTCACCTTAGCTGTAGAACACTGCTCCAGGATCAGCGGCGGCGGCGGACGTCCCTCCCGGCGGCCCAGGTGGGGGCGGGAGCGGCGCGGCGCGACGTGGCGGCGGCGGTGGTGGGACGCGCTCCGACGGGCTGGCGGCCGGGCAGAGCGCGCTGGGCGGCGGTGAACCCGGCGTGGGCCGGAAGAGCTCCGTTCGGGGCGGCGGCGGCGGCGGCGGCGGCGGCGGCGGCGAAACCACCGGAGGCGTCGGACGCCGACGGTGCGGCGACACGACGATGCTGCAGTCCGGATCGGCCGGGCGGTAAGGCCCTGATCGGCAGTCGGCGACAGCGGCCCTTAACGGCGACAGCGGCACGTCGCGGCGGCAGACAACAGCCGAAGACGATAGCACACAAACGTAATAATAACTGCGAAACACGAAACAAATGCCGCACTAGCAACGTAGTAAGAACGATTGATTCTTCTGCACCTATTGCAAAACTATGTAATGAGCCACGCCGCAAGCGCCGACGAGCGCGTACATCTGTGCCACGGAAAAGGGTTCGGGACAAGCAAAGTGACTATGAACAGTGCATTCCTGTAGTGAAACTAGTGCCTTCTGCAACTGCTCCTTATAATAGTGCCCAGTACTGTGTAGCTAGTGACAGTAAATTTGATGTAGCTACTCAAAAGTTTAGCGCAGTAGTTAGTGAATCTGTAGTAGCTTCGCAAGCTTGCGTGGACGCCGATCCGGCGGTAGTGCCATCTAGTGACAGTAATATTAATCTGTGTGCCGATTCTGCGCACGCATCCCGCGCATGCGCAAGCGGCGCAAACCAGCTGTATCAGACGTTGCTCACATTCGCGCACCTGTCGTGCGCCACAAGCAAAAACTTTTTGTGACTCTTTGCATAGCAAATAAGACTGTGAAATTTCAGCTTGATACTGGTTCCACTGTTACATTAATTAATAAAGACACTTATGAACTGCTGTGTTCGCCAAAATTGTCGCCATGTCAACAAGTGTTAACAGCATATACAGGTCAAAATATTCCCGTGTTAGGAACGTGTAGCCTGCCCGCCTCTTTTCAAGGTGTAACAAAAACAGTTGCTTTTGTAGTTCTTCAGGCCAGATCGACACAGAACATTTTTGGACTAGATGCATTTGACTTGTTTGGTTTATCAATTCAAAGAGATGTGCTTCATATTTCGTCAGTAGTGCCTCAGGACAAAATAAATGCATTGTGTAAAAAATATGGTGATTTGTTTTCGCCGGAACTAGGTTGTGCAAAAGACTTCGTGGCACATGTAACTTTGAAAGAACCTCCTGTACCAAAATTTCGTAAAGCTAGACCAGTGCCTATCGCAATTCGTGATAAAGTTGCAGACGAACTTAAACGTTGGCAAGATAGTGGGGTGATTTCTCCTGTTTCTGCGAGTCAGTGGGCCTCGCCTATAGTAATTATACCCAATCCGTCCGGAAAACTTCGTCTCTGTGCGGACTTCAAGTCAACAGTGAACAGTCAAACAATTATAGACACTTATCCCCTGCCCAGACCTGAGGAACTGATGGACAAATTAGGACAGATTGATTTAGCAGAGGCATACTTACAAATTCCGCTTGATGACGAGTCAAAAAAATTTTTCGTCATTAATAATAACATGAGACTTTTTCAATTTCAACGCCTACTCTTTGGCAGTTCTTCGGCCCCCGCTATTTTCAGCGCTTTTTGGAACAGCTGACAGTTTCTGTACCGTGTTGCTCAAACTACTTAGATGATATTGTGGTATCCAGACGTATAGTTGAAGAACATTTAGCAAACCTGGAGTGCCTTATCAAAGTTTTGACTGCAGCAGGTCTACGTTGTAATAAAGCAAAGTGTTCGTTTTTTCAGACTGAAATAGAGTACCTAAGCCATGTGATTAACGCCCACGGAAACCGTCCCTTACAGTCACATCTTAGAGCAATCAAAGACTTGCGTCCTCCTAAGAATGTGCACGAATTGCAAGCAGTAATGGGAAAGCTTAACTATTATTTCAGGTTTATTCCCAATGCCTCTCAGATTGCAGCTCCACTGCATCACTTACGTAGGAAGAATGTTCCTTTTGTATGGTCCAAAGAGTGCCAGGTTGCCTTTGACAAATTAAAGTCTGCACTACTCAGTGATGCATGTTTGATTGCCTTTGACCCACAGAAGCCTGTAGTGTCAGCAGTTGATGCATCGTCGTACAGTCTGGGTGCAGTTTTATCGCATCGCATTGGTTCTCACGATCGTCCTATTGCCTTTGCATACAAGCTACTGACGCCAACGCAACAGAATTACAGTCAGATAGAAAAGGAGGCCTTAGCAATCATTTACGGCGTCACAAAGTTTCATCATTATCTCTATGGCAGAAAATTCTATTTGTTGACAGACCACAAGCCTCTCACGTCGTTGTTCTCACCCACAAAGCCAATTCCGCCACGAACGGCACAAAAGCTTCAGAGATGGTCCTTAATACTGTCGAATTATCAGTATGAGATTTTGTACCGACCTACCACTAAACACGCCAATGCGGACACACTTTCCCGACTTCCGGTTGGCCAGGATGTGTCATTTGATTCTTCTGAAATTGCATGTTGTCAGATAGACTCCAAAGATGCTTCCGCTGTCGCAGATTTCCCTTTGAACTCTCGTCGGGTTGCACAGGAAACAGCTGCGGATGCCGACCTAAGTGTGGTAGCACGTTTTGTTCGCTTTGGTTGGCCTGCCAGAGCCAAAGACATTAATCGGCCTCTGGTTCGACGTTATTTTGCACAACGTCACGCATTATCTTTAAGTCAGGGTGTTCTGTTGTTACATACGGACAACGACCAAACACGAGTGATTGTTCCTCGTTCCCTGCAACGTGAAGTGTTACGCCTCCTGCATCAAGGACATTGGGGTATTGTTAGGACAAAGCAATTGGCCAGACGTCATTGTACCTGGGTTGGTATGGACGCTCAGATAGAGAACATGACGTCACAGTGTACTGTTTGTGCGGAGCATCAGGCAGCTCCCCCGCAACGTTTCTCAGACTGGCCACGCCCCAAGGGACCATGGCAACGTTTACACATTGACTTTGCCGGACCTTTCTGGAATACGCGCTGGTTAATCGTTTTAGACTCTTTCAGCAAGTTTCCTTTCGTGATTGCCATGAGCTCAACGACGGCGTCTAGTACAATCAATGCCTTAACATAAGTGTTTTGCATCGAGGGTTTGCCTGAAACTATCGTCAGTGACAATGGACCTCAGTTTGTTAGTGCGGAATTTCAACAGTTTTGTCGTGTGAATGGCATTCAGCTTATAACCACCGCACCTATTCACCCTCAGTCCAATGGTGAAGCGGAACGTTTCGTTCGAACATTCAAGTCTTACATGGAAAAGATGAAAGGTCAGCACTCCAGGCAGCAAGCTCTTCAAATTTTCTTGTCTACGTATCCGTGCATGCAACGTGACGGCCCATCTCCTGCCGAGCTGCTACACGGCCGCCGTCACCGCACTCTCCTTCACCTGCTGCAGCCTCCCACGCACCGAGTCGGTTCGTATGGCGCTACGCGTTTTCAGGTTTCTACGCCGGTGCTGTACAGGGTGTTTGCTGGCAACAAGACAAGATGGATGCCGGGCACCATTCAGCGCGTGCTCGCTCGCAATATGTATGTTTTACGTTCTTCCACAGGGTCGGTGCTGCGGCGCCACGCAAACCAATTGCGCCTGCACAGGCCGCGCGATCCTGTCTCCGGTTTCTTGATACCAGACCCAGTTCACCGCCAGGGAGCACAGCCACATCGTTCGTCCCCGGAATACGAGATCCCTATGGACGTCGACGCACCTCCGACGCAGTCGTCGCCACCGCTGCCGCCGCCGCAGATGACAGCGTCACCGAGAGGGACTCCGGGACCGTGCTGGCCCCCCCCAGCTTGGGCCACGCACCTCAGAAGAAAATGACCTGCTCCCTCTGGGCGGTGGTGTGCGCCCTTCCCCAGGTTTCGGTGGGTTTCCTGGAGGATCGCAAGGCGGATGCCGGGGCGCGGTCGGCGTCTCGATCCCAGCCTCAGCTACGACGCCCGTCCCACCAGTAACGCCCCCGCCCAGGCCCTCCTCCCAGTGCCGTCGCCGTGGCCCTCAGCCCTACGCCACGACGGTGCGGCGGTTTGGGGGGGAGGGGTGTGGTGTCACACAAGTACAAAGTGCGCGCCACCTACTTTCGCCGCGCGCCGCCATGCACGCACGGCGCCGCGTTCTTACGACGACAGCCACGAGCGCCGTCTGCTACAACTCCGCTCGTGACCACCAGTGAACGACATCGTTCACTTGGGACTGAGATAGGAACCAGCGAACACATCCGAATCAGATAGTCATCAGTGAAGACTTGGCTAACGTATAGGCACTAAGAAGCAGCACTAGGCAGGCCTCTAGCTCAACTATGTATCAGCACTCAGCAGTACTATGTAAAAGTTAAGTATTGTATAAATTCTGTGCAGTATATATCTCGTTCTAATTTACTCTAGTGTTTCTAGTTTCTGGCTGTTCCCCTCCGTACCTGCACCAACGTGCTATCTTTATTCCTGTGTCGGTCTCATTCCACTCGGCCACCGACACCTACGACGGAAACGAGACACAAAAGCGGCGACGAGGCTGGGACACAAAACATTTATCTTTTACTGCGCTGTAGCAAATGCAGTGTGCGTATATCACCAATTCCCAATACTGCTGGCATAAAGGTAACGGCGGCTGGCCATAGTGAAAGGGTCGGCACGATGTGAAGCTGAAGCTGTGAGACAATTGCTACACTAACGAACTACTTCGTTCAATAATAACTCCTAAGGTGAAGTCACTCAAGTATCAAAGGCGAAAAAGAGGTTATCTCAAATTGCTTGCCTCAGTGGCCAGAAACACAAGTTCAATTGTAAACTTGTAATTGAGTGCTTAGAAATGCAAATACAATGCACTGGAGTAACAATTTTGTTCCTCTGTTCACTGCAATCTGCACTTGCAACTAATTGTGAGCCATCCGCAGTGGCCGAGCGGTCTGCGGCGCTCCAGTCACAGTCTGCACGGTCGCTACGGTCGGGGGGTCAGAATCCCCCTCGGGCATGGATATTTGTGTCGTCTTTACTGTAAGGTAGTTTTGTGTCCCAGTCTCGTCGCCGCTTTTGTGTCTCGTTTCCGTCGTAGGTGTCGGTGGCCGAGTAGAAAAGTACCGACACAGGAATAAAGGATGCACGCTTGTGCAGAAACGAGGTGACCAGCCAGTGGGACAGCAGAAACTAGAAGATTAAGATTAACCGAATACAGACTACGAAGAACGTGGTAATAGTTGACGTTGCCAGTAACGAAGATAAAAACAAAATCTTAAACAATGAAGCACTGTGCAAAGAGGTTAGGTGTGAGGGTCCAAAGAAGAGAAATACATTGATGATCTTGTACGATGTGCCGATGGATTTAAACGAAAACGACATAGTTGAGGGCATCCGGAAACAGAATTTTGAGAATATAGAACCGGATGCTTTCAAATAAGATTTCAAACTGAGATTCAGAACAGGCCCCCGCAACAAGGATGTTGTACACCATGTCACGGAGGTAACACCCAAGCTGTGGAAGTCCCTATCGATTATGGGGAGAATCTATTTGGGCTTTTCATCAATCAATGTTAAAGATTACATTGTGGTACCACGCTGTCACAATTGCTGTGACCTCGACCATGTCCAAAAACACTGTACAAATAGAGCAGCTTGCTCAAAATGTGGATCATATGAGCATACAAGGAAAGAGTGTAAGGAATCTGTTGTCTGCATACCATGCAGCGGCAGGGGCAAGAAAAGTTGTGGAAATAATGGACGGAATTGTCCCACTTAAAAGATACTGGAGCAAAGGCTGATCTCACGCGTTGACTATGGCTAGTGCCGAATCAATGACGAGGATGCCTCCCAAAAAAGAGGAAGTCCCCCTGTAGGGAGAGCTTGGAACATCAAAGCCTTTGTCTTGCAGGCCAAAACAACAAGTGCCAGGAAGCCACTTGACACGCAAACAGATCCGAGTCCCTCTGCTCCTGATCTCCCCTGTAGTGGGGACATGAATCCCGTTACGACTGGGCAAAGGGAACATATTTCAAAAACTCCCACCAGGGACAATACTCAGACAACTGAGGTACAAAAGAGCGAGGTGTCAAGCACCACCTCTCCTCCACCCCCTGCCAAACCTGCGCGTGTGTGGTGTGCGGCGATAGACCCTCAACAGATCTATCTGAACTTAGAATTCGCCTTGCAACTAGCTAACTTGGAGCAACCTTTAGTGTTGGCCACAAAAACATTGAGACACGTGGTGCGCGTAGGGCACCGATATGGCACCTTTCCGGTAATGGAGGCTGTTGACAGGATCCACCTTAAGTCGATGAATCTCCCCATTGACCTAAGAGCTCTGCAGAGCCTTGTCTAGAAGGTATTTTCCCCTAAATGGATAAGATCAAAATTGGCCAGTTGAACGCAAAAAATTCCAGACTGGTGATGCAGGAACTCCGAAGGGTCACTGGGGAGATGAGACTTGACGTGGTCTGCCTACAGGAACCGTACTGTCTCTCTGGGCAGCCAGCCTACGCTTCTGTGACCTGCCAGAAGATCGCAATGGGACAAGAGCCTAAAACGGCAATACTGATTGCCAATAGATCCCTTAGAGCAACAGTGATCACGCAACTATCCGGCGCCCACTGCTGTGTCGTTGAACTTCAAACACCAAAGGGGCTGATAGTCCTGGTAAACATGTATTTCCAGTATGCAGATGAAATTGAAAGGCATCTTGAACATCTAGAAACGGTCATAACGACACTGCATGGGCGACGGGTGGTTGTTGTAGCTGATCTTAATGCAAAATCCCCCCTGTGGAACAGCCGTTCTCGGGATGATAAAGGATTGAAAGCGGAAGAGGCGATCATGGCCCTCCAGCTAGCCATTGCAAATGAGCCAGGAAACCCCCCCCCTTTGTGGGAGGAGGTGGACAGATAACGAACATAGACATAACTTTGGCGACAACAAATGTCATAAGAGACGTGGCGAACTGAATGGTCCATGATCGCGTCACTACCAGTGATCACAATCTTACCACTTTTGAGATCGGAGGAGATGAGCACGGCCGGGACACAGGGTGGGAGTGGCAAATAAATTACCACAAAGCAGACTGGCAATGACTGGAGAGAGAGTGCAGGATACCTCTGTTTCTGGAGGGGGAACTGGATGTGGACGAGTGCGCTCAGGACCTGGTATCAGCCATCTCACAAGCCATAGAACTCGCCGTACCACTAGGGAGGAAGGCCACAGCGGCCTCCCCTTCGCCGTGGTCGGCCGAACTACAACGACTGCGACAGTCGGTCAGGCAGGCGAGACGGTATTACCAACGGAGTGTGGTCTGGCAGAGAAGACAGTATTGGTTGCAGAGGTACAGAAACTTGAAGGACCAGTTCTTCAGGGAACTGAAAGCCACGAGACTGTGCAGCTGGGAGCAATACGTCAAGAATCAACTAGAAACTGACCCCTGGGGCATGCCATACAAGCTGGTGCGAGACAAGGTGCGTGCACCAATGGTTCTCTCGACTCTCAGAGTGGACGGCCAGACCACGGACTCTTGGCAGCAAACTGCCGAGGTCCTGCTCCGGACCCTACTCCCTGTTGACGATGTAGCCAGCGACACGAACATCCAACAGGAGATACGGGCAAATAGTTCAGCCCCCTATACCAATGAGGTGATGGTCTACCCCTTCTCCCAGGAAGAGGTGGCCCACCACATTTGCAATCTCAGAAGGAGAAAAGCCCCAGGGCCAGATCAGATCACCTCTGAGGTAGTGCAGTTTCTCGCCCTCCAGTTGGTGCCTCAAGTAACTAGGCTATACAATGAATGTTTAAGGCAGGGGAAATTCCCCTCGCCTTGGAAAAAGGCCAATGTAGTAATTATAAGCAAGGGACCTGATAAGGACCCGGCTTTGGCCAAGTCCTACAGGCCCATCTGCTTGTTAAACATTCTTGGCAAGTTACTTGAGAAACTACTGGCTGATAGACTTGAAGCACATCGTGTCTTGTGTGGGGTGAGCGACAGGCAATTTGGCTTCCGAGCGGGGCGATCGGCGTGTGACGCAATCGCCCTGGCGGCCGAGGTCTGTGGCCTAACTGCGCACAAGTATGTGGTCGGCATCATGGTGGACATCAGCGGTGCCTTTGACAACCTCTGGTGGCCTTCGCTCTTCTCTCGACTTCGAGAGATGGAGTGCCCAGGGCCGCTTTATGGTTGTCTAAGGAACTACTGTATAGACCGGGAGGTCAGGCTATTATCCCCTAGTGGGGAAGTAATCAAGGGAGTGACCAAGGGATGTCCACAGGGCTCCGTCCTGGGGCCACTCTTTTGGGACGTGAACATGGAACCACTGTTATACGACTTGAAAAACAGTTAAGATGCACTAGAGGTAATAGCCTATGCTGATGACCTCCTCCTTATGGTCGGTGGCAAGAGCCGTGAGGAACTGGAACGCAAAATTGCTAATACCATTAACATGTTTTTGCATCCCATCCTCGTCGCCACTTTTGTGTCCCGACTTCGTCGCCGCTTTTGTGTCCCAGCCTCGTCGTAGGTGTCGGTGGCCGAGTGGAATAAGACCGACACGCTGGTGCAGGTACGGAGGGGAGCAGCCAGAAACTATAAACACTCGAGTAAATTAGAAAGAGATATATTGCACAGAATGTAACAATACTTAACTTTTACATAGCACTGCTGAATGTTGATACATAGTTGTTAGAGGCCTGCCTAGTGCCTGTACATTAGCAAAGTCTTCAATCGTGCCTATCTGATTACGAAGTTCCTAACTCGTTGCTATCTCAGTCCGAAGTCACCGGTGTTCTTCAGTGGTGGCCACGAGCGGCGTTCCAGCAGAGGGCGCTCGTGGCTGTCGTCGTGAGATCGCCGCGCCGTGCGTGCATGGCGGCGCGCGGCGAAAGTAGGTGACGCGCACTTTGTACTTGTGCGACACCACACATGTTGACCTCATGGTGTCAAAGAACAAAATTGACCATAGCGCCAAACAAATCAACCTATCTTCTTTTGAAAGGCAGTCTAGTTAGAAACCCAACTGTTCGAATAAACGGAGTATCAGTTATAAGAAGACCCAAGGCCAGGTTCCTGGGCGTAATACTGGACGAGCGCTGGAATTTCGCGGCCCATGTGGATGCAGTTGCAGACAGATCCCTGGTAGCACTTAACAGACTGGTTGGGATTGGGCAGAGAAGGTTACACCTCCCACCCAATCCCATTAAACTTTACCACAACAGTATTCTGACATCCATCATGGGCTACGGATCTGGCAGCTGGGCCCACAGACTCACTAGGGTGGCGCCTGCAATGGCGGTGAGAAGAGTTCAGAGAAGTATCCTCCTTCATTCAATTGGGGCATACAGGACGTCGCCGGGTGGCGCCCTCTTGGTGTTGATGGGGCTTTGTCCTTTAGATATCAAGATTTGGGAGCTGGGCGGCGGCGTACTGGCTGAAAAAGGGAAATGGGGACAAAATACAGGAGATCATGGAAGCCAGGGTGGAGGGGGAAAAGGGAAATCGAAATTCGGGGACTAGAAATTTGGCAAAACATCTGGGACCAGGACAACACTGGAAGGAGGACACACCAGTTCCTCCCAAATGTGTTAGAAAGACTTCAAATGGGATACTTGCAGCCAAGCAGAGGATTGATTCACTTCCTCACCGGCCACGGCCCGTACCCGACGTATCTATGTCCCTGCATGACAAAGCACATACGGCAGACACAACAGCAAAAACAAAACGTATCATGTAGCTCAGTAGAAACATTAGAAGTAGCATAAAAAGCACAAAAAATGTAGTAGCATAAGAAGACCCATTTATGTATAGGTATTGGGTTATTGTATAATTAAAAGAATAATTGAAATAAATACCTTGGCTGAAAAAAAAAACACTAGAGTAAATTAGAACGAGAGCTATATTTCATAGAGACTTAGTAATACTTAACTTTCACATAGCTCAGTACTGCAAAATGCTGATACATAGTTGAGCTAGAGGCCTGCCTAGTGCCTATCCGAAAGCCAAGTCTTCACTGGTGCCTATCTGATTCCGAAGTGTTAACTGGTTCCTATCTCAGTCCCAAGTGAACGATGTCGTTCAGTGGTGGCCACGAGCGGAGTTGTAGCAGAGGGCGCTCGTGGCTGACGTCGTAAGAACGCCGCGCCGTGCGTGCATGGCGGCGCGCGGCGAAAGTAGGTGGCTCGCACTTTGGACTTGTGCGACACCACAGGTAGTTCATAAGTAGTTTGTAAGTTTAGGGACTGATGACCCCGCAGTCAAGTCCCTTAAGCTTAATAAATATTTGAACATTTGAACTAATTGTGAGCTAGGTCACGCTTTTCCAGCAACTGCCCATGTGCGTTCTCGCGCCATGAGCGACTCCACAATTTACTTTTCAGCAAGCTACAAGTCTCTCCAGACCGTTTTCTCAGTAGCCAATCACAGCTATAGCTTCAGATCTGTCTTCACCACCATTGCTTCCTTCCAAACTTAACATTTTCACTCTTCCTACCTATTTTTGCTTTCAGATTATCTGGAATCAGATACCAGTAATTACATTATAAATAAATGCATGTTATTAATTATTAATACGTAAACATAACATGGAAGGTGGTGAAATTTCCTAATGCCTTAGGACAGTTTTGAAAGACAGAATCACAATCAATTTCATCCACGAGGTCAATGCAGATCTTAGTTATGGATCTGGCAGCAGTTAGACTGCCAACTGCCCCTGTCGTATCTAAAAAAAATTTTATCCTCTGGGATGTGCTTTCTATATAACAGATTATATGCTATCAAATCAGCCACAACCACAGTATTCATTCATCACATAGAGCGGAATTTCATTTTTTTTTTTTTTTTTTTTTTTTTTTTTTTTTTTTGTAGGGAAACCAGCGACGTTGATATCTGACAACTGATATACATTCACCTGTCGCACTTGGGGAAACAATTCATTCAAAGAAATAACATAAAATACATTCCCATATTTAGGTTCATTCTCTCCAGTAATCCTATCCGCCCCCATAGTTCTGATAAATATTAGGGATTATATTAATGCAGGAAATAGGGCTACAATGCATTGTCGCAGACGAACCCTAGTTGGAACGTTATTTGTTGGACAGCTCAGATGTAGACGATGAATTAGCTGACATTGTTCGTAATAAGATGGTAATTCACAGAATGGAAGGGCACCATCACCTTAAACTATCACTACTACAAGGAAGAAACTTCATAGATAACACATTAACATAAATAGGATGTTCTCATCCATTCGAAAAAAAAGTATATACGTGGAAACCAATTATCTCTGACACGTAATGAATATCCATCAGCTTATGGCTGGTCAAATCCACAAATTCCAGGCTATTTTACGTACAGGCAGTACCGGTGTATGGCGACCTCATGCAATATCTATAAACCAAATCGTTGTCACAATTTGAAGAGAGAGTGGGGGGGAAGGGGGGAGAGGGAAAGGGTGGGGGAGAGAGAGGGTGGGGGAGAGAGAGGGTGGGGAGAGAGAGAGGGTGGGGGAGAGAGAGGGTGGGGGGAGAGAGAGGGTGGGGAAGAAAGAGGGGGAGATAGAGGGTGGGAGGAGAGAGAGAGGGTGGGAGGATAGAAAGAGGTGGGGGAGAGAGAGAGGGTGGGGGGAGAGAGAGGGTGGGGAGAGAGAGAGGGTGGTGAGAGAGAGAGGGTGGGGGAGAGAGAGGGTGGGGGAGAGATAGGGTGGGGAGACAGACAGGGTGGGGAAGAGAGAGGGTGGGGGACAGAGAGAGTGGGGGAGAGAGTGGGTGAGGGAGAAAGAGGGGGAGGGAGAGGGTGGGAGGAGGGAGAGGGTGGAAATATAGAGAGGGTGGGGGAGAAAGAGGGGGAGAGAGAGGGAGGGAGGAGAGAGAGAGGGTGGGTTGAGAGAGAGAGGGTGGGGGGAGAGAGAGGGTTGGGGAGAGAGAGAGTTGGGGGGAAAGAGGGGGAGAGAGGGTGGAAGGAGAGAGAGAGGGTGGAGAGATAGACAGGGTGGGGGAGAAAGAGGGGGAGAGAGAGGGTGGGGGAGACAGAGGGTGGGGTAGAGAGAGAGGGTGGGTAGAGAGTGGGGGAGAGAGAGGGTGGGGGAGAGAGAGGGTGGGGAGAGAGAGAGGGTGGGGGAGAGAGAGGGTGGGGGAGAGAGAGGGTGGGGGAGAAAGACGGGGAGAGAGAGAGTGGGGGGGGGAGAGGGGGTGGGAGGAGAGAGAGAGGGTGGAGAGATAGAGAGGGTGGGGGAGAAAGAGGGGGAGAGAGAGGGGTGAGGAGAGAGGGGTGGGGGAGAGAGAGATTGGGGGACAGAGAGGGTGGGTGAGAGAGAGGGTGGGGAGAGAGAGGGTGGGGGAGAGATAGGGTGGGGGAGAGAGGGGGTTTGGAGAGAGAGGGTGGGAAAGTGAGAGGGTGGGGGAAGAAGAGGGCAGGGGAGAGAGAGAGAGGGTGGGGGAGAGATAGGGTTGGGAGAGAGAGGGTGGGTGAGAGAGATGGTGGGTGAGAGAGAGGGTGGGGGAGAGAGAGGGTGGGGAGGGAGAGAGGGTTGGGAGAGAGAGAGGGCGGGGGAGTGAGAGGGTGGGGGAGAGAGAGGGTGGTGGAGAGAGAGGGTGGGGAGGATGTGAGGTTGGGGGAGAGAGAGGGTGGGGGAGAGAGAGGGTGGGGAGAGAGATAGGGTGGGGAGAGAGATAGGGTGGGGAGAGAGAGGGGGTTGGGAGAGAGAGGGTGGGGGAGAGGGTGGGGAAGAGAGAGGGTTGGGAGAGAGAGAGTGTGGGGGAGAGAGGGTGTGGGGAGAGAGGGTGTGTGGAGAGAGAGAGGGTGGATAAGAGAGAGGGTTGGGGGAGAGAGAGAGCGTGGGGGAGAGAGAGGGTGGGGAGAGAGAGGGTGGGGAGAGAGAGGGTGGGGGAGAGAGAGGGTGGGGAGTGAGAGGGTGGGGGAGAGAGAGGGTGGGGAGAGAGGGTGGGGGGAGTGGGTGGGGGAAGAGAGAGGGTTTGGGGGAGAGAGAGGTGGTGGGAGGAGAGAGAGTGTGGGGGAAAAAGATTGCGAGGAGAGAGAGGGTAGGGGAGAAAGAGAGGGTGGGGGAGAGAATGTGTGGGGAGGGAGAGGGTGGGTGAGAGAGAGAGGGTGGTGGGAGAGAGAGGGTGGGGGAGAGAGAGGGGAGAGGGAGGGTGGGAAGAGAGAGAGAGGGTGGAGAGATAGAGAGGGTGGGAGAGAAAGAGGGGGAGAGAGAGTGCGGGAGGAGAGAGAGGGTGGGGAGAGAGAGAGGGTGGGGAGAGAGAAAGAGGGCGGGGCGAGGGAGAGGGTGGGGAGAGAGATTTTGTGAGGGGAGAGAGGTCGGGGGAGAAAGAGATTGTGTGGGGGAGAGAGGGGGTGGGGGAGAGAGGGTGTGGGGAGAGAGGGGGTGGGGGAGAGAGAGGGTTGGGGGAGAGTGGGTGGGGGAGAGAGAGAGACGGTGGGGAGAGAGAGGGTGGGATGAGAGAGAGAGGGTGGGAGGAGAGAGAGAGGTTGGGGGGAGAGAGAGCGTGGGGGAGAGTGTGGGGGAGAGAGAGGGTGGGGAGAGTGAGGGTGGGGGAGAGAGTGGGTGGGGAGTGAGAGATTGGGGGAGAGAGAGGGTGGGGGGAGAGGGTGGGGGAAGAGAGAGGGTTTGGGGGAGAGAGAGGTGGTGGGAGGAGAGAGAGTGTGGGGGAAAGAGATTGCGAGGAGAGAGAGGGTAGGGGGAGAAAGAGAGGGTGGGGGAGAGAAGGTGTGGGGAGAGAGAGGGTGGGTGAGAGGGTTAGGGTGGTGGGAGAGAGAGGGTGGGGGAGAGAGAGGGGGAGAGAGAGGGTGGGAGGAGAGAGAGAGGGTGGAGAGATAGAGAGGGTGGGGGAGAAAGAGGGGGAGAGAGAGAGTGTGGGAGGAGAGAGAGGGTGGGGAGATAGAGAGAGAGAGGGTGGAGAGGGTGGGGGAGAGAGAGATAGAGTGGGGGAGTGAGAGAGAAGGTGGGGGGAGAGAGAGGGGGGAGAGAGAGAGAAGTGCGAGAATGTGTTACTAAATGCGGAACGAAACACATGACTACTGTCACAAAACTCACAAACGTTGTATAAGTAAAAAATTTCAGAATTGTAAAGTGCTGCAGTCGTCGCATCAAGATCAAAGAGAACGTCTGCAACGCCTACGCCAGGAGGAAGAAAGAAGAAATAATGAAACTGTCTTTAACTACTCATATGACGCACACGCTCGCAGCAAATAGCAGCCACGCCTGGCCGAGCACAGTCCAGTGTTCACATTCTAACTGTTAACACGTCTCATTACTTGTATATTTATTATCATGGCACTAATAATTATTGTCGATTTCGATGAGCATGTGTAAAAGTTGGAAGAATAAATTTAAAATCCCGTGTTTTATGAAGAATATTGTACTTAGAGCGTTTAAATCATTTACGCGGCATTTTAATTTCGGATATCAATTATCTGCGACCTGCCTGCTTAAACTGTGTGGGAAATCATCTACTTAGATACCTAAGGTCAGTAATATACAAAAAACTAGTTTCACTAGTCTCAAGAATTGCTGGAACCTACGCTCCCTCATGCAACATGCGTTACCTACTGCAAATAGGACCATAAGTGCATGCATCCCTAGTCATAGGAGTGAGGGTACAGTAGGGGGAAATTTATAAGAGGGTGGAAGATTGTGCTGATAGACGGTTAGGGGCCGCGGTGGAGTAGCCGAGCGGTCTAAAGCACCTCGCTGCGGAGCGCGCAGTTGCTCGTCGTGGAGGTTCGAGTCCTCCCTGGGGCATGGATGTGTGTTTATGTTCGTAGGTTAGTTTACCTAGGTTTAATTAGTTTGTAAGCTACGGACTGATGACCATGCAGTTTTGTCCGATAGATTGACAGAAATTTGATTTTTAGTCTGTTAGGCGATTTCCAACTAGACAGTCTTGACATCGTATATAAAGACTTGTTCTCGGCCAGTGACGGTCAGTGACTTTTCTCCCCTCTTTGATGTACTCTTTCATTTCAGTAGAAAAGACATTTTAATTAAATTTGTACAAGGCAAGTTGTAAGCTCTATCCATAATTTCGAACGTATTTATACACACATGACGAACGTGTTTATACCACATTACGTTAACCCTTAGGTGAATAGCTTTACCTTCACTAACATAGATGTATACCTTTCACAAATCATCACCAAAGAATGGGAACGTTTCAACTAATTTGACTTAACTGTTGTCGCAGTAGCGTAAAAGGCTAAATCGTAGGAACAGTAGTGGTTAAGTGTAGTAGATGTGAATCTAATGGTGGTATTGGTGCTGTAGTCTGTCCATGAGGACTTCATCCTCTGAATGTCTCGCATTCTCGGAATTGTGCAAGTATTTATTCTCTGTGTTACTCGAGTCTGATCTCACTTAAATATTACATTACGTGTGTCACTTTCTCTTCAAATACGTCTTAATTATGGAGTGAATATTAACATTCGAATAATGAATTAAATGTGCGATAATAATATTAACGGTCACGGATGTCAAATATATAGGCTATATATAGATTTAATATTTCAGAGGAACACTTCATGATGACGCCAGAGAACGGTTTGAAAGAAACATCCTAGAGGACCAAAATACGAGCTCGTAATTATGTAACGAATTACAGAATAGAAGGGATTTTTCAACTGTCTGACATGAGGGTAGGCAAGATTTTAGTATTATCAAGATAGACATGCAAATCATTTAATTAAATGTTTATGATATTATTGTAAATTTGTATATGTTACAACGTAAACGAACTTTGCACTGAAAGGAAGTTAAAATCGATGACAGATTTAAATGATGAGTGAAAGTGCAACGAAATGTGACGAAAAGGATATGCTGTGAGTGCAAAGTTCGGCCAGTGAGTGAAGTGTGTCTAAAATTCTCATAAGAAACGCGATAAGGATGAGCAGTAATCAAAAAAGACTTCATTGACCTGAAAAAAATTATCACGTGCCAGAACCTGAATAACTGTGTCTAAAGAAATCAAACTAATTAACTGAATAAATTACTAAAATTATAAGCTACACGAAGTAGGTGCAGACTAACCCAAGCAACTCATTCCGAACTGCGACCTTAAAATCGAGGGGCCCCAGAGTTTGAATTAAAAAAGCGGACATTTTAATAATCATAATACTACAATTTTTATTCACCTTTACGAGGCCTACAAGAAATTTGCTGTACACCGCTGCTGTAGTCGCCTCTACCGCTTTGGTAAACTGTATTTTGCAGAGAAAAAATTTTAGGATTTTGAAAGGGAAAATATATATATATATATATATATATATATATATATATATATATATATATATATATATATATGGTCACTCACATATTTTTTTACTGTAATTACTTTGGCTCTTTTTTCCAAACTGCGTTCATAAAATATGCTCTACAGCAGCATTTTTCCCTGAATAAAAAATGCGAATTCTAGCATTTAATTAAAGTTTTAAATTGTTCGTTTAAGCTTAATGGACTTAACTGCAGGGTCATCAGTCCCTGAACTTAAAAACTACCGTACTTATGAACTACCTTATACTAAAGACGATACAAACATCCATGTCCGAGTGGGGATTCGAACCCACGGCAGGGACCGGCCTCGCGAATCGGAGCATAGCGCCTACATGCGCTTGGCCACTCCGCGGCGGCGAAGTTTCAAGTGATAGTTCTTGATTACAATACTGAAATACTTCCTGTCAGCGCTTAAAATAGGGTCATTGTTTCCCATAACGCATTAATCTGTCCAAGTAAGACACAACACTCATTTCCATTAACTGAACAATCAAATCTCTTGTCTATAATGAAGTTGAGTGTTCTGTACATCTTCCCATGTGTAAGAAGTAGAGAACTCCATGCCAAGCAGTTTAACTCATCAAATATATAATTCCATACTTTCTCTATGAATGTGTCATAGTAATAACAGGTTGTAGCCTCAAAACTTTGCTTACTAATTCTATCTTCAGATACTAATTTAGTGCGAAGATGTTTCTACGCCATTGTGAGATGGTTCTTCGATTAGCTGCATGCATGATTAGGTAATTTATTATCAATGTACAATTTCTTTTCAAATATTATCCTGCTCAAGGTATTTTACTGAAGAGTTAAACAAAAGTTGATTATACGACAATGTAAGAAGCATCAATGAATTTTCAGGTAGAATTTTTTTTAGACTTTTTTCTATTAATAAGATATATAATATCAATAAGAGATATATGTCGATTAGTCTCTTTACAGTAGGCATTAAGGAAAGCCACCTAGTTCTAGTGGGTCCTAATACATTTTAAAATTCCACTTCTGTGCCTTAACAAAAGTTGTTTACTGTTTGAACACGCACCTGTTGAAAAATTATCTCGACATTTTGGCTACACTAAATGTCCACTGGGAAACATTCAGCAGCTGTTAGGACAGCGATATGTAATATATGTCCTGTACAATCCACGCCATATAGTTCTATCTTTGTATTGTTATTAAGTTTGTGGTATGCATTATTAGTACCATTTCTTTTTTATCACTGAAGTTCTTGTCTGTATTAACTGATGAAAGCAACAAAATTCTATCGGTTTAGTATGGATCATGAAGTGTCTGTATGTGATTAGTTTGCATGACAGACGCATCACCTTTCAAGTTAGAGAAACTATTTTTATTTCAATCTCGAGTAACGGAACTACATAACGAACCACCACAAGAACTATTATATGGTTATAATTAGAAGATTTTATCGTTACTGATTTGTATTTACCTTCCGAAAGTTTTTCTTTCATTTAAATGTAAGCAACGGACCAAGAACATTTAAAATCGTTATATTCACCTTGGTCTGTGAGCAAGTAAACTTAGGTTCACATAACTTCCGTATTACTGAAGACATGCATTCCATTGATTTCCTAATCTGATTGTGAGCCATCGTGTGAAAAACGAATCGTAACTGAACACTCTTGGTGAACAGAATACTTGAATTTCGGTCTTTACATTTCACCCCCTTCCCCTCCGCCCCCTTCCCAAACTCCCCCTTGCCATCCGTCCCCGCTCTTGGCCTTGCTATAGACCTCGCATGGCTTTGCGACGGTCTTGCCCTCGGGCATGGATGTGTGTGTTAGTTTTTAGTAGTATGTAAGTCAACGGACTGAGGACCATAGCATCAGTAGGTTTGCAAACGTTTGAGCATTTGATTTGAAACGAAACCGCGGAACGCACGACACAATGTCCGCCTACTTACATTGGCGAGCAACACAGATCTACCGCGTATGGGCTCCCACAAGTTAAGTGATTGTTCCGTATTAACTGTCGCACTGCCAACCTCGTAACAGTACCAACTGTATTCTATTGTCAACTTCATGGATAGCGGACGGATGTAATACAAAACGATAAACCATGAGAACAATTATTATAAGTTACATGGTGAATCATCAAACACTTGCACCGCAAATATTGCGTAAACGTAAAGTTCAATTGATGTGCGCTTTTCAGAGAATGGATTGGTATTCGAGAACTCGTATTGTTAGCCAATAAACTGATTGTAAAAATACCTAGAAAGCGTATTTTTATGCAAACATACAATTCTTCAAATGACACAATGGTTGTTTCTATCATGCACTGGAATTTTGACTCCAGCTGTGAACAAAGAATTTTTAATGACATTTTTATCACGGTTAGTTTGGCAGCTAAAACAATTCAAAGTTTTGGGGGCGGAGGCTGAGACAGCGTAGCCCACTGGCTGATGGTCACGAGACAGTGGGCCGTGCCCCAGGGCCCACCCCCCAGGGGGATCACGGTTCTTGCATGAGTACGTGCGTGGCGAGCACGGGGCCCCGAGCTAATGCAGTCTTCCTTCCTTCTTTATTACCCGGATGCATTTCCTTTCCACCTCCCCTCCTTTCCTATCCTCACTCCTTCCGCTCCCCACCGAGGGACTGATAACCTCAATAGTTTAGTCCCCCTATCCCAACCAAACAACCCAACCCAAGGTCTAGCCGCTTGGCCAGTCAACTACGCTATCGCAGCCTCCGCCTCCGAAACTTTGAACGGTTGTAGCTGCCAAAAACGTGATAAAAAGTCATTCAAAATTCTTTGTACACAGCTGGTGTAAAGAATTCCAGTGCATGATAAAAACGACCATTGTTCCACTTAAAAACTGTGTGTTTGCATAAAAATTACACTTTCTAAGTAATATTACAATCTGTTTGTGGGCTAAAAATACGAGCTCCTGACTACCAATCCATTCTGTGAAAACCGCACATCAATCGCACTTTCACTTTCCGCAATATTTGCGGTGCAAGTGTGAGGTGATTCACCCTGTATACGAAAAGGGACAAAGACCCACGTGAGGTTGTTAGTACCCTCATAGGGCGCCTTCCCGGGTGGCGGATGGGGGAAGGCAGCCTAGATATGCATGTTACTGGAGAAATTAAATACCCGGGGTGGACCAAAAGCTCACATACCCACTCCACTGCCGTCTCTTTGGAACCCAGCGGCCACTGGTCAGCGTCTATCCACTTGTTGAGACGGCTGCACTTAATGTCTTCTCGAACTCAAAAATCGAGTCGTACACATGTAATCACAGTCGAGTTCACCATAAAAACTGAAATTCAACTTGAACGCATGGTGGAAAAGATGATCATTAAATCAATACCCCAGGCACCACTCGATAGAGTGGACTCATCTGATCATCGGATACGGCGGGGTTTATTTGATGAAAGATACGTGGAAAGAGTTTTAGATAAAAGTCAGTTGGCCTTCACCTAAATTCTCTTTCTCTCACTCCAACACTTCCCTAGGCGATATTACTACCACACTCGTGCCTATGTCGCGAGATTTAATCGCGTAGCACTGCACTTGAGGGCCGTAGATCTACCTGCATCGTCAGTGAGTGTAGTAAAATTTTCTGGTCACTAACCGGGCTTCTTCATTATATCTGATGTCTCCACGCAGAAGCAGCGCACAGGTCGTGGATCTTTTTCTCTTGAAGTAATGTGCTGTGGAAGCCTTGGAACTGGAGTAGAGGCTCGTAGTTAATATTTCAAAAAGTCAGGATGCCAGTTGTTTCATAATTTATTGTTATGCCGCGAAACAACAAACGAAATATATAACACTTTTCCTTGTTATACACTTGTGTAAACATTTCATTGGAACATAACTGTTAATCTTCCTAATTACATACATGCTGACCTATCGTGCAGAACTCTCTCTCTGAACTCTCTCGCGGAACTGCCTGCTACCTTGCAGTGCCGTTCCCGCGTACTCTTACTTTTGGCGGGAAGCGCCACTTCTCCAACATAGTTATGCATTTGTTTTACATAATTAAAGCTTTTCTAAATAAACAAAACACGCCACAATAAACCTTACTCTAAACATAATATTTACAAAAAATCATAACAAATTCTATACATTAGTTTATATAATTTTTATTACTAAAGAAAGGTAGAGGGGGACCATGTACAGAGGTGGGAGTAACCAATGACAATGTTTCTGGGTAGCATTGGCGCAATTTCCTACAGTAATACAATATGTTACACCATCTGTTATGTTTTCCCACCCATTCCACTTGTGACGTGTCCTCCCAGCTACAAAATTTCTTAACACCTGGTACCTTACGGCCCTAAGCCAACCAACCTACACGGATACGATGCGGGAAAGTATAGCAGCTCCTCAAGAATTCTTAATACTCTCAAGACTAAACATAAGAATTTTATTGGCACAATTAATGTGAACACTCTTACCAAAACATGCAAATTAAAAAAGCTCACCAACAACCTGGAAAAATTTGACATAAATATCACGGCACTCCAAGAGAGCAGATTTAGTTTAAGAAGGACACTTCAACAGAGAAATTCAGAATCTACCAAGGCAAACCTGTCACAAAAGTTAGAGGCTAACTACCACTCCTGGGAACCCGATTCGCCGTACACAGCACTTGAATCAGTGATCGATTTACCTCTCCCAATGAAAGAATCTTATTACTATCAGTAAAATCAGTACCAATAAGGCTTACACACTAATCAATGCACATCCCCTTTCAAATCAACATAACATAACAGATCATGAAGCCGTGGATAATTTCTGGGAGATACCACGGCACCATTTGAAATTTCTATTTGGCGATCTGAAAGCACAGCTAGGAAAAGAGTGAAAATTCAGTGATATAACAGGTCTTTATACCAAACACAAACGTAGCAACAATAACGGTGAGAAACTAATTTTTGCAGGAACTTTGGCCTGATAGTTATGAGCACCCAATTTAAAAAAACCTACACACAACCAAACCACATGGAGATCGCCCAGTCCGCGGCAGGGAGAATATCAAATTGATCACGTCGCGACTTCCAAGGAAAATACGAAAGAAATTCTAACCGTCAGATCTCGCAAAGGCGCTTATCAATCAGTCCATTATCTCCTACAAATAAAGACAAAATTTTAACCCAACAGAAGGAAAAATTATCCATCCAAAAACATGAGGCCAGATCCGGAATACCTTAAACTCAACAAATCTCAAATCTTGAAACAAATTAATCAAGAAAAATCGACAGAATGCAAGAAACTAACAAGGAAAATTCAGGAAGCCATGAACCTGGGACAACGCCTCGCATCAGGAAACACCGCTGATACAACACAGTCTGCGATCAGGCAATAGATAACCGAATAGCAGCGTGTAAAAAATTCAGCAGACACAAAACTGACGAAAACTGGGAGAACCTTCTTAGTACTCGAAAACAGACTGCAAAGGTGATTCTAAAAGAAAAACGAGGATATGACAACAATAGACCTAATTAAAAAGTACAAGAAATTTTTACAAGACGTTTAAAGAAAATCTATGCGGATATCAAGCACTCAGTCTGTGCTTCAAAAGCAACGGCTCGTTAGAAACCAACTCAAAAATCAACTGCAAAATATTAGCCCAGTATTTCTGCTCCCTTCTTAACTGTAAACCACCAAAGGTAAAACTTAACTTCACATCGCCGGTATACACACACTCGGACTCAAAATCCCCAGATCTCTCAGAAATTACGGCGATAATCAAGCAGCTCAAGAATAACAAAGCACCAGTAAAAGATGGGATTATCGCAGAATTCTGGAAACTAAGCGATCCTACACAGACACAGAAACCTCGTCACCTAATCTGACATATGGAAGACGGAGGAAATACCAGAAGGCTGGAAATGTGCTCTGATCCACCCATTACATGGAAAGGGTGACAAGACTGACATCAACAACCATAGAGGAAGCTCCCTGCTGCCAGTGGCGTACAAAATCCTCTCCAAAGCTCTTCTAAACAGAACACCAGGCGGATCCCCTACTTGGTGAATACCAGGCCGGATTCATAAAAGGGCGATCATGTGCGGAACAGATATGGAACCTATAGACGAATCTACAAATGAGAAAATGTAGGAAATCAGTAATTACATTCATCGATTACAGGAAAGCATATGACTCAATGAACCGCGATACCTTCATTAAAACCATGGAAGAATTCGGAATCGACCGAAAGACCCGGAAAATCATAGAACAGAAACTTACAAGAACAACTTCCTAAGTGAAATTCATGGATGAGATATCAGAACCATTTGAAATTAGAACGGAAGTACTGCAGGGGGCGAACTCTCCCCGATTCTTTTCAATATTGATCTATAAAAGATCATTATAGAATGGAAACCTCACGAAAAAGGTGACCAAATTGATATCAGAAAAGAGAACCGTACTAAAGTAAAATGCCTTGCTTTCGCGGACGATATTGCTATTATCACAAACAACAGGACAGAAGCGATTCACGCAGTTGAAAAACTACATGAAATTGCGCAGAAAACTGGATTGCAAATTTCGTATGAAAAAAAAAAAAACAATATATGGATAAACGGCCAGAAAAGTCCCCGCGAATAACGAAACAAGTCAGTCAGTTTAGATATCTTGGCGAAACAGTCGCCAATGAGCAACGGAGCACCAAGCTGCAAAAGGCATATAAATTAACATGGGCCTATTACAACAAGAAATGCATTTCGACAGACAAAAAACTGAGACATTACAAAACTGTGATTCTTCCAGAAGCAACATAAGCAGCTCTAACAATGGTAACCGGTGGACACTCCAAAATTAAGGAAATAAATGGAGCGAAAAATTCTTAGGTAGATGTATGGAGCAATCAACAAAAACGGTTTTTGGATGAAGAAACCTCATCACGAACTCTATCGAAAGACCAACGCAATAACCGAATAATTCGGTACTGCCAGTGACAGTTCGTAAACAGCGGTAAGTATCTTAATTTAATTTGGGTAAAATTTAATTTGCCATTCTAGTTCTTCATTTTTGTTAGTACTTCTGTTTAATGAGGTTTACTCCCGAGTACTTGGCAGATTTCGTTTGTACTACTGTTTTAATAATTTATTCTATCGTAATTGATAAATACCGTTGTGTATTTCGTTTGTAATACTGTTTTAATAATTTATTCTATCGTAATTGATAAATACCGTTGTGTATAGTCTTAGTTTGTGACTGGTGTAGTTCTTCATTTTCTTTAGTACTTATGTTTTAGAGATTTATTCCGCGTTCTTGGCAGATTAGCATTCAGTTACTTAGCAGGCAGCAGCTGTTGTCGCTGCTCCACCACCCAGAGCGCTAAGTATCAAAATTTAATTGCGTGAAATTTCGTTGCCAGTCAATTTCTTAATTTTCGTTTGTGTTTCTGTTTTTAAGAGGTTTCTTCTCACCTACTTGACACATTTCGTTTGTGCTACTGATGTAAGAGTTTATACTCGCGCATTTTGATAAATACCGTTTGTATAGTTTTCGTCTGCTGCAAGGTACGTGTCATATTGTCACTTCCTTATTTCGAGTTCTGCTATGAGAAAGCTTATATTCCCGCGCGTTTGTTAACTGTGTATTCCACAGATATTCTTGTTTATTTAGAAAACTGCCTGACTCAGTTTCGTTGTTTTGACAGTGTACTTACCGCTGACCACAGTTCAGTCAGCTGCCAGCCGCCTTTATTAAAGTACTAGGCTACTTAAAAGTTGATTATTTAGATTTCTACTTTCTACAATTAACTGTACCGATAGGATGGATAGGATGTGTGCCAGCTGTGTGCGGAAGCAGGAGGAGTTGGCCGCAGTTCGCGAACAGCTGAGCGTACTGTTGGCTACGGTAGCCGTCTTCAGGCTGCTGTCTCGGGGTGCAGCGATGGTGGGGAATCTGGTGCGTCGAGTGGGACACCTCAGGTGTCTCATGCTTTGCTCTCTGTCCCTGCTACCGAGGCACCTTCAGGTGTACCGGACGTCGTCGAGCCGCCCTCTCCGCAACGGGAGTGGCGGGTTGTACGGCATCGCGTCGCTCGAGGCGAAAGGCCAATGTGGAGGCTGGACGTCCGTCCGCGCCCGTTCGTCCTGTGAGTGAACGTGTGGCCACTCCTTCAGTGGGGTCCGAGCAGGTTCTTGGGGAGAGGGGATTATTATTATTGGGAGCTCCAATGTTAGGCGCGTAATGGAGCCCCTTAGGCACATAGCGTCGAGATCCGGAAAGAAGTCCAACGTGCACTCGGTGTGTGCCGGGGGCGGGAGGGGGGTGGGGCTCATCCGAGATGTGGAGGCGGCCTTGCCGGCGGCTATCGAGGGTGCGGGGTGCAGTCGACTGCAAGTCGTGGCTCACGTCGGCACCAAGGACGCTTGTCGCTTGGGTTCTGAGGACATCCTCAGGTCCTACGAGCGGCTGGCGGAATTGGTGAAAGCTGATGACCTCGCACGTGGGGCGCAAACAGAGCTGTCGATTTGTAGCATTGTTCCCAGGGTTGATCGGGGTCCTTTGATTTGGAGCAAAGTGGAGGGTCTGAACCAGAGGTTTCACAGACAGATTTCTGGATCTGCGTTGTCGGGTGGGGAATTGTAGGGTGCCCGTAGATAGATCAGGGGTGCATTACACTAAGGAAACAGCTACTCGAGTAGCAGGGTACATGTAGAGTGCAAATGTTTTTTTTTTTTTTTTTTTTTTTTTTTTTTTTTTTTTTTTTTTTTTTTTTTTTTTTTTTGTTGTAGGCTAAGCTCTAACTCGCCTGTCAACATTCAAACAGCGAATTCAGGCGACGTTCGGCTCAAAAATTCTAACATCAAAATATTAGCCGCGAACTTACAGAGTATTAGAAACAAAGTTCCCGAATTTGCCGCACTGCATCGATATTATTGTGTTCAGATAGTTTTAGCCACCGAAAGCTGGCTAAATCATGATGTGGCATGTTCAGAAATATTTAGCGAGGCGTGGAATGTATATCGGAAAGATAGATCGCATACAACTGGAGGGGGAGTGTTCATCGCTGTGGACAAAGATATTGTTTCTACTGCGATCGAGGTTGAAAGTAACTGTGAAGTTACCTGGGCACGTATAACAGGTCTAAAAGAAGTAAAGTTAATAGTTGGGTGTTTTTATCCCCCACCCCTCCCCAGTGCTACTGCAGCAGAATCATTGGAAGAAAGCCTACACCAGGTAGTGCATATGTATCAGGGCCAAGTAATATTAGTCCGGGGAGACTTCAAAGTTAAGAGTATAGATTGGGACCTCTCTAGTTACATTTCAGGCGCTACAGATAAGCAGTCTTGCGAGCTACTTTTGGACACATTCTCCGAAAACTGTCTTGAGCAGTTAAACCGGCAACGCACGCGCAATGGAATTATTTTAGACTTTATAGCCACGAACAGGCCTGACCTTATTAATGATGTCTGTGTAGAGACAAGAATTAGTGATCACGATATCGTCATAGCGTTGATGGTGACCAAAGTTCATAAACCAATCAAGAAGGCTAGGAGCGTGTTTTTGTTGTGAAGAGCCGATAAGCAAATTTTAGGATCGCACTTAGAAAATGAATGGGCATCGTTTAATTCCGGGACTATGGATATAGAGGAATTGTTGACTAAATTTAAGTGCATTGTAAATAAAGGGTTAGAGAAATATTTACCAGTACAGACGATTAAGGATGGTAAAGATCCACCGTGGTTAGAAAGCTGCTGAGAAAGCAAAGACTGTTGCACTCTCGATTCGAAAAAGAACACGCAAATGATGACAGGCAAAAGTTAATAGAGGTTCGCGCGTCTATAAAAAGATCGATGCGCGCAGCATACAATAATTACCACAGCCATACCTTAGCAAAAGATCTTTCCGAGAACCCGAAAAATTCTGGTCCTATGTAAAATCGATAAACGGGTCAAAGCCCACTGTCCAGTCACTCGTTGATCATTCCGGGGCAGTAATAGAAGAAAGCAAACGGAAAGCTGAAGTTCTAAATGTAACCTTTAAGAAATCTTTCACGCAGGAGGACCACACAGATGTACCATCATTTGATCAACGTGCGAATTCCGAAATGGGGGACATAGCAATAGGTATTTCCGGTGTAGAGACGCAGCTGAGAGAGCTAAATACGAAAACGTCTGCTGGTCCGGATGGAATACCAGTTCGGTTTTACAATAACTATTTTGCGGCATTGGCCCCCTACTTAGCTTGCATTTATCGCGAATCTTTCATTAAGCGCAAAGTTCCTAGTGATTGGAAAAAATCGCAGGTGACTCCCGTTTGTGAGAAATGAAATAGAACTGACCCACAAAGTTACAGGTCAATATCGTTGACATCAGTTTCATGTTGAATTTTGGAGCATATCCTCAGTTAGAATATAGTAAATTTCCTTGAAACGTAAATGCTTCCAGTCACCACTCCTTTAGAAATTAGGAAAATAATAAACTCTCTCAAGAGTAAAGGGTCATATGGAATTGATGGCATTTCCAGCAGGGTATTAAAAGCTTGTTCCCATGAGATAAGTAGGATTCTTAGTCATATTTGTAATAGCTCTTTAAAGCAGGGTATTTTTCCAGATCGACTGAAATATGCTATCGTTAACCCTTTTCATAAGAAAGGGGATACGTCCGATGTCAACAACTATCGCCCCATCTTACTTCTGACAGCTTTATCCAAAATTTTTGAAATAGTTATGTATTCTCGAGTTGCTTCACATATTAGTAAAAATAAAGTGCTAACAAAGTCTCAGTGTGGTTTTCAAAAAAGCTTTTCAACTGATAATGTTACATATATCCCTTCACTGACGAAATATGAAATGCTTTGAATAACCGGAGCAGTTGGGATTTTTTGTGATCTCTCAAAGGCTTTTGATTATGTAAATCATGGGATTCTTCTAGATAAGATTAATTATTGTGCTATGAGTGGAACAGTGCACAAATGGTTTAAATCATACTTAACTGGAAGAGTGCAGAAAGTTGAAATAAGCAGTTTACATGATATAGATGAAACAAGTAATTCCTCTAACTGGGGAGTTATCAAAATTGGTGTTCCACAAGGTTCGGTCTTGGGTCCTTTGATGTTCTTAATGTATATTAATGACTTGCCATTCTACATTCACGAAGATTCTAAGCTATTACTTTTTGCTGATGATACAAGTATAGCTATCACACCCAACAAAAATGAATTAACTGATAAAATTGTAAATGATATCTTTCAGAAAGTTATTAAGTGGTTCTTTACAAATGGACTCTCATTAAACTTTGATAAAACGCAGTATATACAGTTTCATACAGTAAATGGCATGACACCATTAATAAATTTAGACTTTGAACATAAATCCTTAGCAAAGGTAGAATATTCAAAAATTGTAGGTGTTTGCATTGACAAGGGACTGAATTGGAAGAAACATATTGAAGATCTTCTGAAACGTTTGAGTTCAACTACTTATGTTATCAGAGACATTGCAAAATTTGGTGATATACATCTCAGGAAATTAGCTTACTACGCCTATTTTCATTCAAAAATGCTCAAATGTTTGTAGAGATTATGGGACTTAACTACGGGGACATCAGTCCCTAAACTTAAAAACTACTTACTAACTAGCTAATACCAAGGACGGCACAAATATCCATGCCCGAGGGAGGATTCGAACCCCCGACCGCAGTGTCCGTGCAGACCGTGACTGGCGCGCCGCAGTCAGCTCGGCCATCGCAGCCAGCTCTATTTTCATTCATTGCTTTTATATGGGATCATATTCTGGGGCTAACCAACATTGAGTAAAAAAGTTTTTATTGCACAAAAACGTGTAATCAGAATAGTAATTGCTGGAGTCCACCCAAGAGCATTCTGCAGACGTTTATTTAGGAATCTAGGGATTTTCACTGTAGTTTCACAATATATATACTTACTCATGAAATTTGTTATTAACAATCCGACCCAATTCAAAAGTAATAGCAGTGTGAATAGCTACAACACTAGGAGAAAGGATGATATCCACTATTCAAGGTTAAATCTAACTTTAGCTAGAAAAGGGGTGAATTATGCTGCCACAAAAGTCTTTGGTCGCATACCAAGTAGCATCAGAAGTCTGAGAGACAGCCAACTAGTATTTAAAAACATGAATTTTTAGATAAAACTTAAAAATAAATGAAAATGTAATTAAAAAGTCCTTAAAATATTGATTGTCAAGTGCAGACAACATTTACTAAGCTGACACGTTCTGCATCACTACGAAATGTTGTATATATGATATATGGGACAAGTAATAATCTAATCTAATCTAATTTAATCTATTTAATCTAATCGGTGCTTGCTCGAAGATTTCAGTAGTTTTGGTATCGGTCTGTAATCTTGCAATTCCAAAGTTTCCTGCATGTCTGATTAATCGTTGCTCCAACGGTTCCACATTTGCTTCTTCTTATAATTCCTTACTAGTGCTTGGGTATATCTTAAAATTCATCTCCCTATACTAAAGACTTTAGGTGTACGTTATACTGGTGTTATCCAGATAGGAACAGCATATTCTAAGGTTGGTCTTATATAACTGCAGTAAGTATATATCAAGGCTGGCGTTGAAGCACCGTGAAAATTCCCTTTTCTAGTTTTAACAAACTTAGTCTTTTTCTTGCCTTCATTATTAGTTCAGTCGTGGCGTGTTCATACGTCAAGGTTGGGCCAAAAGTAATACCAAGATATTTGACTGTGTTTTTTGGTGCAATCTGTTTCCCCCAGAACAAAAGCCGTAAATCTGTTGTATCTTGACTTGCAAAATTGATATAAGTTTCTATGGTGGAGCGATATTAATTGGCTTTTATCTGCGTTAGGTCGAATTTTCCACTTCGACAACCAAGGTTCCAATTTCTGAATGTATTCAGTGGTTAGTCGCTGAATTCCTTCTGCTGGTAGCAAATGACACCAATCAGCAGTGTCTTCTGCGTACGAGGTTAATTCCTCGTTCCATTTAACCGGTAGAGGTATGTCTGTCGTAGTTGTTGTTGTGGTCTTCAGTCCAGAGACTGGTTTGATGCAGCTCTCTACTCTATCCTGAGCAAGCCTTTTCATCTCCTCATAAGAACGACAACCCACATCCACTTGAATCTGATTACTATACGCGTCTCTTGGTCTCCCTCTGCGATTTTTACACCACGCACTTCTCTCCAATGCTAACTTTACGATTCCTCGATGTCTAAGAATGTGTCCTACCAAGCGATCCCTTCTTTTAGTCAGGGAATGCCAAAAACTCCTTTTCTCACCAATTCTGTTCAGTACCTCTTCATTAGTTATGCGATCTACCCACCTAATCTTCAGCATTCTTCTGTAGCAACACATTTTAAAAGCCTCTATTCTCTTCCTGTCCGCACAGTTTATCGTCCATGTTGCACTCGCGTACAAGGCAATACTCCACACAAATGCCTTCAGAAAATACTTCCATACACTTACACCACCACCTGCAACCAAATTAAAAATGCCTACTTCAAACTGTAAAACTCAGTACTCAGCCAGACGAGTTGCGGACGCAACTATAAGGTAAAGAAAACTATATCCATTTATGTATAAATTAACTATTGTTCAATTAACCCTTAGTAAATTTATCCAATTATACATTTCTATTTTACTTCTGTTTTTTAGATCTGAAGATGATCCAAGTGATCGAAACATGTTATTAAACAATTATATTGCAACTGCTGACGGAAATAAACACATTTAAAATAACTTAGTGCAGTTGCGGACACTCTCCAATCGATCATGTCGACTATGACTTAGATTAATATTTGATTTTAGCAAATTTATCTTTTTCAAAAACGCTTTTCTTCCCATTGCCATTCTGCATTTCATATCCTCTGTACTGCGACCATAGCATGTTATTTTTCTACCCAAGTAACAAAACTCATCTACCACTTTCATTGTTTCATTGCCTAATCTAATTCTTTCAGCATCACCTGATTTTCTAAGACCGCATTCCATTATTTTTGTTTTGCTCTTGTTAATGTTCAAAAAAGGTAGGAAGTTGGATATCACAGGAAATACTAAATTTAATCTATGAAAGGAGAAAATATAAAATTACAGTAAATGAAACAGGCAAAATGGTGTACAGACAACTAAGAAATGAGATTGACAGGAAGTGCAAAATGGCTAAGCAGGAGTGGCTAGAAGGCAAATGCAAGGATGTAAAAGAATGTATAAATAGGGGAAAAATAGATACAGCCTACAGGAAAATAAAAGAAACATTTGGAGATAAGAAAAACAGCTCTATGAATATCAAGGACACTTATGGAAAACCAGTTCTCAGCAAAGAAGGGAAAGCTGAAAGGTGGAAAGAGTATATACAGGGGCTCTACAAAGGAAATGAAATTCGAGACAATATTGTAGGAAGGGAAAAGGATGTAGATGAAGATGAAATACTTGATACTGAACGGAGAGAAGAATTTGACAGAGCCCTGAAAGATCTAAGTCGAAACAAGGCCCCTGGAGTAGATGATACTCCCTCAGAGCTACTGAAGTCTCTGGGAGAACCAGCCATGACAAACCTGTTTCACCTGGTGTGTAAGATGTATGAGACAGGCGAAGTACCCTCAGACTTTAAGAAAAATGTTATAATCCCCATTGCATAGAAAGCAGGTGCAGACAGGTGTGAAAACAACAGAACCATCAGTTTAATAAGTCATGGTTGCAAAATATTAACACGAATTATTTACAGAAGGATGGCAAAGCTGGTAGAAGCCGACCTCGGGGAAGATCAGTTTGGGTTCAGGAGAAATGTAGGAACACGGGAGGCAATACTCACTTTACGGCTTATCCTAGAAGATAGATTAAGAAAAGGCAAACCTACATTTCTAGCTTTTGTAGATTTGGAGAAGGCTTTTGACAATGTTGATTGGAATAAACTCTTTCAAGTTCTGAAGCAAACAGGAGTAAAATATATGGAGCGTAAGGTTATTTACAACATGTAAAAAAACCAGACAGCGGTTGTCAGAGTTGAAGGGCATGAAAGGGATGCAGTGGTTGGAAAGGGAGTAAGACAGGGCTGTAGTCTTTCTCCATTGTTACTCAATTTGAACATTGAGCAAGCCATAAAGAAAAGCAAGGAGAAATTTGGTGAAGGAATTAAAGTTCAGGGGGAAGAATTAAAAACATTGCGTTTTGCCGACGACATAGTAATTCTGTCAAATACAGCAAAGGACCTGGAAGAGCAATTGAACGGAATGGACAGTGTGCTGAAAGGAGCAGATAAGACGAACATTAACAGGAGCAAAACTAGGGTAATGGAGTGCAGTGTAAGATAATCACGTGATGCTGAAAGAATTAGATTGGGAAACGAAGCAATAAAGGAGGTAGATGAGTTTTGTTTCTTGGGCAGTAAAATAACAAATGATGGTCGCAGTACAGAGGATATAAAATGCAGAATGGCAATGGGTAGAAAAGCGTTCTTGAGAAAGAGAAATTTGTTAACATCGAATATTGATTTAAGCCTAAGGAAGTCCTTTCTGAGGGCATTTGTATGGAGTGTTGCCTTGTATGGGAGTGAGACATGGACAATAAACAGTGCGGACAGGAAGAGGATCGAGGCTTTTGAAATATGGTGCTACAGAAGAATTCTGAAGATTAGGTGGGTGGATGGCGTAACTAATGAGGTCGTACTGAACAGAATTGGGGAGAAAAGAAATTTCTGGCATACCTTGACTAAAAGAAGGGATAGATTGGTAGGACACATTCTTAGATATTCAAGGAATTGTGAATTTAGCATTGGAGGGAAGTGTGTGGGGTAAAAATCGCAGAGGAAGACCAAGAGATGGATACAGTAAGCAGATTCAAGTGGATGTGGGTTGCCGTTCTTATGAGGAGATGAAAAGGCTTGCTCAGGATAGTGTATTGTGGAGAGCTGCATCAAACCAGTCTCCGTACTGAAGACCACAACAACAACACAAACAATGTTCATTTTATATGCTCTCTTCAACACACTGTCCATTCCATTCAACTGCTCTTCCAGGTCCTTTGTTGTCTCTGACAGAATATGTCTGTCGTATACAGTGAATGTAACATAGGCGACAGGATTGCACCTTGGGGTACTCCTGCAATTGGGTAAAACGGCGTTGGAATAGAATTACCTATACGAACTGCTGTAGGTCTATCATCCAGGCAGCTGGCAAAACTCTTGACAAGTTTGTTTGGAAATCCCATTGTGTGCGTGTAAACGGCGGGGAAGTGAAAGAACTGAAATTAATTGGATTTTCTGGGAACTGAGATCGTACCGCCGCCTTGTTACGTGTGATGTGTGACAGCTTCGTAGTGTAGCAAGCATTTAATTCTTATTCTTCTCTGTTCCTCGAAAAATTATGGCCGCCTTCTGGTTTCAAATTAAACAGTCGTGGACACATGTTATCGCATACGACACGACAAAGTGCTCACAAGATTAATTATTAACTGCACGCCACGGCTGTGCCTTTGATTGATACACAGCGTTTACTGGTGGAGCGAGGCCTGCTGTTTTGTAAAGCAGCTCTTTGACGGCCATATAAATAATAATACCGGCTGGTACAAAAAATATACGCAGTGGGTACGCTTTCCAAACAAGCTTTGTTCGTATTTTATTGTTAGTTTCAACGTAATTTTCGCACGTCAGTGTACAGTTTTCACTGTGTTGACGTTCGGAACGAAACCGTACAAGGCCTACAAAGTTATGTGTGAAAAACAGCGTGTGACACAGGAGTAAAACCGTCACACGTTGAATGAAATTTTCCAAGAGGCGTCAGCTTCGAAAACATTCATGTCGCTTTGAAAACATATGTTTGCGACGGATAAAACTCTTACAACATTGTAAAAGCGTTTTACTCTGGATCGGCGCCTGCGAGATGTCAGAATTACGCAGGGCGTCTCGTCTAAGACTTGTCATTAGCAGTTTCTTTGGTATTTCTGAAGATATTTTTCAATATTTTTTTTAAATACACAGCTGTAGTGAGTTGCCGCTCTTGACAATACATAAAATTTTTAGATTCATATCAACATGGACACGACAAGTTCCATCGGTTTTATAATAGTTGCGATTATGAACTAAGGTATTCAGAGGTAGGTTCCTGCCTTTAGTAATTAATTGCAATAATATAATATTAAACGTAGCTCTTCTGGATACAGAAACTGTAATAGTTATTTACTACAAGCCCAAATTAGCAGCACACAAGTTCTGCGGCTGTGGGTAGCTAATTTGTAATATTAGTAACAATAATAATATGATTAATGGCAAAACAATATTTCACAAAACCATTATTTCTTATTTTCTACGTCATAATTAGTATTGGCAAAGCATTGTTTTGCAGAAGCAAAAAATCGGCTTAATTTATTTTTATTAAATACCTTGCCTTTTCTAGAGTCGACCATAAGTATGGCTCTAAATAAATGTCTGTAAACGTTTATTTACGGAATTTGAAACATTAACTTGCGAATGAGTGAAGTTTTATATGGGAACTCAGACGAGATCCTAACCCGAGTCTCCTGGTTGCTAAGCAGTTGCGTTGTCACCTGTACCACTGGCGACACAGCGATAATCACAATTGCACCGACTACTGTAGCTCGTCTCCCGCCCGATAGAAGAAGACACGACACATTTAAATAACATATATTCAGCCGATGACGGACAATGATTATAGATCGCCTCCCGCCCGATAGAAGAAGACACCAGATATAAATATAACATTTATTCAGCCGATGACGGACAATGATCCTTTCTTTAGTGCCGACAGCACAAACATCCATGCCCGAGGGGGGATTCGAACCCCCGACGGGGAACGGTCTCAATGCGCTCGACCGATCCGCCCTGGCGGTTGTGTAGGGGTCAGTGTAACTGCCTATCAAGTGGGAGACGTGGATATGAATCCCTTCTGGGTACACATTTTCAGCTTCACCCAGTCGCAGTTAATGTAGGAAATTCCGTGAATAAAATTATATTGCTCTAGGATTAGGATGTAGGATGTAGGTTGCAGAATGTATTTTCAGGTGAAGAGACTTGCACAGGACAGGGTAGCGTGGAGATCTGCATCAAACCAGTCTGCGGACTGAAGACCACAAGAACAGGAGTATGGAGACAGGAACACAGAAATGGAGATCGAGGTTAAAAGTAACTGTTAAGTTATCTGGACACGTGTAACAGGTCTACGAGGCGTAAAGTTAATAGTTAGGTGTTTTACGCCCCCCTCCCCCCCCCCAGTGCTGCTGTGACAGTTTTAATGTCATTCAAGGAAAGTCTACGCAAAAGTAGTGCGTAGGTATCCGAACCATGTAATATAAATCGGGGGAGACTTCATCTTTAAGAGTATTGATTGGGACCTCTCTAGTTACAGTTCAGTCCGGTACAGACAAGCACTATTACGAGGTACTTTTGGACTCATTCTCGGAAAACTGTCTCGAGCAGTTAAACCGGCAACCCACGCGCAATGGAAATAATTTAAACCTTATAGCTACGAACAGGCATAACCTTATTAACGATGTCTGTGTAGAAACTGGAGTTAGTGATCATGATATTGTCATAGCGTCGATCGTTCATAAACCAATCAAGATGGCAATGGGCGTGGTTTCAGTTAGGAAGAGCTAATAAGCAATTTTTAGGATCGCACTTAGAAAATGAATGGACATCGTTTAGTTCCGGTACAATGGATTAAAGAAATTAGGGGATTAAATTTAAATGGATTGTAAATAAAGGGGTAGAGAAATATGTCGATTAATGATGGAAAAAATCTAACCTGGGATAATGATAATGTTAGAAAGCAACTGAGAAAGCAAAGACTGTAGTACTCGCGGTTCAAAAAAGAACACGCAAATGATGACAGGAAAAAGTTCGTGGAGATTCGTGCGTCTATAAAAAGATCGATGTGCGAAGCATACAATGATTACCAAAGTCATAGCTTAGCAAAAGATCTTTCCGAGAACCGGAAAAAATTCTGGTCCTATGTAAAATCGATAACGGTTCAAAGCCCACTGTCCAGTCACTCGTTGATCATTCCGGGGCAGTAATAGAATATAGCAAACTGAAAGCTGAACGTACTAACTCCGAAATGGAGGACATAGTAATGGGTATTTCCAATGTAGAGAAACAGCTGAAAAAGCTAAATGTAAAAAAGTCTCCTGGTCTGCCTTGAATACCAGTTCGGTTTTCAAGGAGTATTCTGCGGCATTGGCCCCTTACTTAGCTTGCATTTATCGTGAATCTTTAATTCACCGCAAAGTTCCCAGTGATTGGAAAAAAGCGCAGATGACTCCCCTTTATGAGAAAGGAAAGAGAACTGACCCACATAATTAAGGCCAATATCATTGATATCAGTTTCCTGTAGAATTTTGGAGCTTATTCTGTTAGAATACAGTAAATTTCCTTGAGACAGGAAAGCTTCTTTCTACGAATCAGCACAGGTTTAGGAAACATCGTTCATGTGAAATCTTCTTGCCCTTTTCTCACATGACATCTTGCGAGCCATGGATGGAGGGCGGATTTTTTGTTCTCGACTTCAAAAAAGGCGTTTGACGCGGTGCCATACTGCAGACTGCTAAAGAACATACGAGCATATGGAATAGATTCACAGATTTGTGACTGGTGGAAGACTTCCTAAGTAATAGAACGCAGTATGTTGTTCACGATGGCGAGTGTTCATCTGAGACGAGTGTATCGTCCGCCGTGCCCCAGGTTAGTGTGATAGGACCGCTATTATTTTCTAGCTATATAAATGATCTTGTACATAAATGATACATATGTATAAATGAATGGACAGAGTAACGCCGCGATGGAGTAGCCGAGCGGTTTAAGGCTTCTCGCTGCGGAGCGCGTGGTTTCTCGCCGTCGGCGGTTGGAGTCCTCCCTGGGGCATGTGTGTGTGTTTTCCTTAGATTAGTTTACCTTAGTTTAAGTAGTTTGTAAGCTACAGATTGAGGACCACACAGTTTGATCCGATAGATTTACACACATTTGACATTTTGACAGAGTAACTTATAATTTGCGGCTGCTTGCGTATGATGCTGTGGTGTATGGGAGGGTGTCGTGTTTAATTAACTGTAATAGTATACAGGATTATATAGATAAAATCTCTAGTTGGTGTGAAGAATAGTAGCTAGCTCTAAATGTAGAAAAATATAAGGTGATGCACATGCGAAGGAAAAACAATGCTATTATGTTCGAATACAGCATTAGTAGTGAGCTTCTTGATGCAATCGCGTCGTTCAAATATCTAGGCGTAATGTTGCAGAGCGATATGAATTGGAACGAACATGTAAGGACAGTTGGGAGTAAGGCGGACAGCCGACTTCGGTTTATTGGGAGAATTTTGAGAAGATGTACTTCATCTGTACAGGAGATCTCGTATAAAACGCTTGTACGACCACGTCATGAGTATTGCTTAAGAGTTTGGGACCCTAGCAAATCAGTTTAAAATAAGGTATAGAAGCAGTTCAGAGGTGAGCAGCTATGTTTGTTACTGTTAGGTTCGACCAATGCGCGAGTGTCACGGAAATGCTCCGGGAACTCAGTTGGGGATCACTGGAGGAAAGACGACGTTCTTTTCGTGAATCTCCTTGAGGAAATTTAGAGGGCCGGAATTTGAAGCTGAATGTAGTACGATTTTCCTGTCGTCTACTTACATTTCGCGTAACGATCACAAGGACGAGATAAGAGAAATTAGGGCTTGTATGGAGACATATTCTCTTTCTTCCCTTGTTCTGTTTGCGAGTGGAATAGGATACGAAATGCATAGTACTGGTATTGTGTACCCTCCGCCACGCATCTTACGGTGGATTGCGAAATATGTATGTATATGTAGATGCATATGTACCTCGCTAAACGAAAAAAGAAACGCAGAGCGAAGGAAATAAAAATGAAAAGTGTCTAGTAAAGATTTATACGTATTAGGTGCGAATTAAGTGAAGCACAAATTCATTAATCTTAACAGATGTTACTAATTAAACATTTAATTCTGTATTTTATCACATAGGTGTAGTTTTCCATTGGCCTACTGTAAGACTGATGCGACTGAGTTGTACTAATTACTCCGGAACTGATTACTAATTCAAAGCTTGTGTGATCCCCTGTCCCTACTGCAAGGAAAAGAAAAGAACCGTATGGCACAGTTTTCAGTAAGCACGGATAGTATGGAAAATTTAAAATAAAACTGAGTGCTCAAGAAGTAGTTTTCAAAAGTGAAAAATCTGAACTGAAAGATTGGCCATATGTTCTGAGTGGAGGTAATCCCTTATAATCTCGAATTTGTGCATTTTTGTCTCGTGACATGAGCTAGCTGCCCGCTGCAAGTATTTAAACCGCCAACGTTGCTTCGTATTTTTCTCCAGATGTAATTGATTTATTCCGATGCAACCAACGCTAGTCTTTGTGATTCTTCATGCTATTGATTGGGTAAGAAATAATATGAGGTATACATTGAAGCTTATTGTGGTGCTTATTTTACACATAGACTAAAATATTTGGATCAGAAAAGACCTGATTCTCTTTCCATTTCCTGTAGGTATAGTGAAATCATAAATAAAGTCATAATTTACATAATTAAATGTATTAATCATTTAAACGGCGTGTTGCAATTGTAAAACAACGCAATAACATTTCAATTATGCGTGTGTTGGCTTTACTGCAGTAACACGTTTTACATTTGTATTTGAGGTGTTTTCTGCAAGTGAATTTTTACACTTAACATATCTCACTGATCATATGTTATTCCAGACAGATAACATCTGGCTACATCTACATCTACATACATACTCCGCAATTCACCGTAAGGTGCGTGGCGGAGGGTACACTGTACCACTACTAGGCATTTCCTTTCCTATTCCACTCCAAAATTGAACGAGGAAAGAAAGAATGCCTATATGCCTCCGTACGAGCCCTAATTTCTCTTATCTTGTCTTTGTGATCTTTACGCGAAATGTATGTAGGCGGCAGCAAGATCGTACTACACTCAGCTTCAAATTCCGGCCCTCTAAATTTACTTAACAGAAATTCACGAAAAGAACGTCGTCTTTCTTCCAGCGATCCCCAATTGAGTTGCCGGAGCATTTCCGTGACACTCGCGCATTGGTCGAACCTACCGGTAACAAATCAAGCTGCTCGCCTTTGAACCGCCTCTATGTCTTCCTTCAAACCGATCTGCTGCGGGTCCCAAATACTTGAGCAATACTCAAGACGTGGTCGTACAAGCGTTTTATACGCGGTCTCCTTTACAGGTGAAGTACATCGTCCCAAAATTCTCCCAATAAACCGAAGTCGGCTGTCTGCCTTACTCACAACTGTCCTTACATGCTCGTTCCAATTCATATCGCTCTGCAATGTTACGCCTAGATATTTGAACGACGCGACAGCATCAAGAAGCTCACTACTAATGCTGTATTCAAACATTATAGGAATGTTTTTTCTACTCATGCGCATCACTTACATTTTTCTACATTGAGAGCTAGCTGCCATTCTTCGCACCAACTAGAAATTTATCACTCCTACGATAACTTTCTTCCGGTGTGGAGGATACGGATTAAAGAGATGTTCTTCTCTTTTCAGCTTCTCCTGCAGCATTTCCTGTTGGAAGATGTCCTCGTTGCTTAATGTAACCAGCGATTAGCTGCTCGCCAAGATCCAATTCGAGAAGCTGCATACCTTGTTGTTCCTGGAGCCAGGTGAAACGTATTACTTGCTGCATGCCGTCCCAGTGGCAGTAGGAGTTCTGTCTTTCATTCAATTATTGATTTATCCTTTGATATCTTAATTGCAGGCTAAAGATTTGCTGTTATGGTGTTCCATCTGCACCTTCTAGTCAAGATGAAAAGCCGCATTTTGAAACATGATCTTCATCCTCTGAAACTACTTTGTCACTATATCCAGCAGTATGTCTGCTATTTCATCATCTTTCAATGAGGCCATTATCTTCAGGAAAAAAGCTTTGCAATATATGCGAATTGCAGAAGTAGAAAGCCAGTGATCTGAGTACAGGTGAATCACTTTTAGAAACTGATATGTTTGCAGGAAATCGGAGTGATTTACACTCCCCCTTCTTTCCTTTCCCAGAAACAACAATGACTTCACTTCTTTATAAGCGCCCTAAAACATCCATACACATTCCACTGTTTGCAAATTGAATATTGTCAGCATTTGCTGTAATAATGAATTTACAGTACATTTGGTGTAAGAAAAGTCGAACAAAATGTTCAAATGTTTGTAAAACGTGTGGGACTCATCTACGGGGTCATCAGTCCCTAAACTTACAAACTACTTATGAAGTAGCAAATACTAAGAACGTCACAAATAGCCATGCCCGAGGGGGGATTCGAACCCCCGACTGTAGTTGCCGTGCAGAACGTGACTGGTGCATCGCAGTCCGCTCGGCCACCGCGGCCGGCAAAAGGCGAACAGCTTGTATGTAATTCTTCTTCTGTCAGATTATTCTTCACAAATGAGCAAACAAAAGAAATATATAAAACCAAAATATCTTCAAGTTTATAAACCATCAAAAATCCTTCTGTGTCAAAACAGACCGGAACACCTTAAGCGAGTTGAAAATGGTAAGTTTGTCTTGAAAGGCATTTGTTTAAGATTGTCGCATACAACAAGATATCCGTGAAGTCCGAGAATACTTTCAGTTATTTATTGCATAAGAAAAAAACATTGTACAGATGTCTTACATATTGCATATCGAAGAGAAAATGCGAATCATGAGTGACCCGGCAAACGTCTGTACAGTAATCGAATGCTTGCCAAACCCGTTCTAACATGGCATCGTCCACTATTGCAGTCCCTTCACGGAGCTCTGCCACAGCATGTGGCAGTGGCGGCAAAAAACCATGTATTTAATGTGTGGTGGGTGATTTCTTGGAACAGCTGCCCCTTCAGCACCACGGCCGATCCTTTGATGAGGCAGCTACGTGTTCAGATACCCACAAATTTCACCATGATAAATGGGGTGGAGCCCCATCCCACTGAAAAATGAACGGAGAGTCCGACTGTATTTGAGGCATCATCCATTGCTGCAATATGCATTGCTCTTCGACCTCTGATTTCTCCTATTTTATTTTGATGATCATTTCTTCCTATGTAAGAGGGAGACAACAATATATTTTCGCATTCGGAGGAGAATATTGGCGATTGTAGTTTCGTAAGTAGCTCACGCCGCAGCGATAAGCGCCGTTGTAATGATTCCCATGCCAGATCCTGTATCATTTCCGTAACGCTGTCTCCCCTGTATCGTGACACTACGAAACGAGCTACCCTTCTTTGGACTCTTTCGATGTCCTCCGTCAGACCCACCTGATATGGATCCCACACTGGTCAGCAATACACCATGAAATGACGGACAAACGTAGTGTATGCCGTTTCTTTAGTAGTTCTGTTGCATCTTTTAAGGGTTCTTCCAATAAACAGCAGTCTCTGGTTCGCTTTTCCCACGACATTATCTACGTGTTCTTTCTAATTTAAGTCTGAAGTAATAGTAATTCCTAGGTATTTTGTGGAATTTACGGCCTTCACATTTGATTGATTTATCATGTAAACAAGGTTAACGGATTTCTTTTCGTACTCATGTGGACGACTTCACACTTCTCATTATTTAGAGTCAATTGCCAATTTTTACACCATACTGATATCATATTCAAATCGTTCTGCAGTTGGTTTTGATCTTCAGATGATTTTACTAGACGGAAAATTACGGCGTCATCTGCAAACAACCTAAGAGAGCTACTTAGCTTATCCCCTAAATCGTTTATGTAAATAAGGAACAGCAGAGGGCCAATAACACTACCCCATGGAACGCCCGATATCACCTCTGTTTTAGTCGATGCATTACCATCGATTACTACGAATTGTGTCCTCTCTGAGAGGAAATCCCCGATCCAGTCGCAAATTTGGAACGATATACTGTAACCACGCAATTTGATTAAAAGCCGTTTGTGAGGTACGGTGTCAAAAGCCTTCTGGAAATCAATGAATACGGAATCAGTCGGCGAACCCTTGTCGATAGCGCACATCACTTCCTGTGAGTAAAGAGCTAGTTGTGTTTCGTATGAACGATATTTTCTAAATCCATGTTGACCTTGTGCCAATAGAGCATTCTGTTCGAGATTATTCATAATATTTGAATACAGGATATGTTCCAAAACCCTGCTGCAAATTGAAGTCAATGAAATTGGCCTGTCGTTTCGTGGGTTACTCCTACTGCCTTTCTTGAATATAGGTGTGACATGTGCAACTTTCCAATCTTTTGGTACAGATCATTCTTTGAGAGAGCAGTTGTATATGACTGTTAAGTAAGGAGCTATCGCTTCAGCATAATCAGATAGAAATCTAATGGGTATACAATCAGGATCAGAGGACTTCTCTCAGCGAAGACAAATGGCCCATACAGTTTTCTACGTGACAAGGAACAAAGCACATTTACCTCTCGGGAATCAGTCTAAAATTCAATGCATTTTTGTGGATGCTTTGTACTCCAGATTCGGCAGTTATGCCTGTTCACTTTCTCATTAGTGTGAAAAGTGGCTTCGTCGTAAAAAATTAAGCGGTCAACAATGTAATCCCCATCCTCATTTAGTTGTTGCAACGGCTAACAAACCTCAAAACGCTTTTCTTTATCGTCATTCAGCTTCTACTGTAGCTCCAATTTCAATTGTTTCATAGACAGATTCTGTCACACGACTTTCCACACTGTCATTGGGCCCATTTCGAGTTCACGGTTGCACGACGTACCGATTTCTTTAGACTCCTTATAAATGTCTATTATTCGTGCTCCAATTACAGTTTACTCACACTGATACGTCGGCTCCTCTTTGTCGGGTAAAACCAACCCATCGTAACGAATTTCTTGTGCCAGTGGTAAACGTCCTTCCTTGTTGGTGGCTTCTTACCGTACTTCGTTCTAAATATCTGTCGAGCAGCTGTACCACACTTGCTTTTGTCGAACTCCAACACATAGCCCTGCATATTTGTGGCTAGCACAGCCTAGCGGCAAATTACCAAACTTCGCTCTGGTGATATAAGTGAAGAAAAAAAAGTTTCTGGGTTGCTCTTCAAAATGACATATATATAACATCAGTACAATATTAAGATCTTGTTCGATAAAGAATTGAAACTGTTCTCTGACTTTATGTACACCCTGTTCTTGCTTTCATAAGGTCTTGCTTACGTTCATGACCGTGAAACTATTGTAAAACTTCCTGGCAGATTAAAACTGTGTGCCGCAACCGGGACTCAAACATGTGACCTTTGCCTTTCGCGGTAAAACTCTCTACCACTGAGCTATTACGACACGACTCACGGGTCGCCCTCGCAGCTTGACTTCTGCCAGTACCTCGCCTCCTACTCTGCCTTTACTGGCAGAAGTAAAGTTCTGACGACGGGCCATGAGTCGTGTCGGGGTAGCTCAGTGGTAGAGCGCTTGCCCGCGAAAGGCAGAAGTCCCAGGTTCGAGTCCCGGTTCAGGCACAAAGTTTTAATCTGCCACGAAGATTCATATCAGCGCACACTCCGTTGCAGAGTTAAAGTTTCATTTCAGTCTATTAGAGTTACATAAATATTTTCGGTGCACGCACGCGAGCAGTACGATAATAAGAGGCCAAATAAACTCGTTAACCACTGCAGCATAACAGCCTGACGACAACTGCTGGTTAGTGAACAGGGTGGACCACGAACCACCCCTTACGGGCTCAGCATTAATTTTCTGAATAATGACTTGGTGATCCCGGGGTCTCGAACTGTGGACTGTGTCGCGCCAACAGTCCGCCACACCGTAAGCTCTGCGCCTGCTTTAGCGACCATCATTAAGGCGCGACGGTGGAACGTTGTACGTTTCAGAGCCCGAGGATCTTGGCTTAATCGCACGGCTCGCGTGGACGATACAAACCCACCTACCCCCGTCCCCCCCCCCCCCCCCCCGCAAAAAAAAGAAAAAAAAACACCCTCAATCTCAAGGTGTGCTACTAGCCGAGGAGATGCGTGGCTGTACAGGTTGAACAGTCGCTAACGAGCAACCTTTGAGGAACTTCCGCACCTTACTTGTGTTAGGCTTACCCAGGCACACAGGGCTTGGGTGGACCTTTAGATCCCTAGCTGCTCGTGGGAACACCACCAAACGGTCACGAAACGTTGGCGGACATACGAGGTATGTTATATAAACCAAACGTGAACAGATACAGGAAAACAAAATTATTGTACAAAAATCTGCAACTGTTCAACTACTTTTTTACATTGTAGGCACTTGTCACAGCGTGGGACAAGTTTTTTGTGCCTTCTTCATAGACGGTTCGCGCACGTGTATTCAACCATGTAGTAAACATGTTCTTTCAGCTCGTCATCGTTGAAGTGTTGGCCACCAAGGACAGATTTTAGGTGTAAGAAGAGATCAAAGGAGTCTTCTTCTTCCCTTCACGTTGCCGCCCGACCTCACAAGGCGAATTTGACCAAACAACTCTTACGGGAATTTCAGTGGTACGTGTACGTATTTGATCATCCTCCGTACAGTCTCGCTCCTAGCGACTTTCTTCTTACACCTAAAACCTGTCCATGGTGGTCAACGATTCAGCGATGATGACGAGCTGAAAGATGTTACCACATGGTTGAATACACAGGCGGCAACCGTCTACGAAGAAGGCATACAAAGACTTCTGCCACGCTATGACAAATGCCTACAAAATTTCGGAAGCTATGTAACAAAGTAGTTTAATAGTTGTATCTTTTTGTACAATAAATATTTTTTCTGTATCTGTACACGTTTGTTTTATATAACAAAACGGAACACTTTGTGGACATACCTCGTATAACCGCCGTCTCTAAGCGAGGTAGAGGAGACTTCAATGCTGCGCAGTACGATCCCCAATCCTTCCCTTCCATGGGCACGTAATGGGAAGAACGTAGGACGAGGGATCAAGGTGAGGCGCATGCCCCTCGATATTTAATGTGTAGTAGGACAGATAGGGAATCCTTCGTAGCGTGTAAGCCATTGTTCTTTGTCGGGAATTTAGAAGATAAATTCGGAGAGGTGGACTAAATGTCCAAAATGAGGTCTGGATCGGTCTTGATAACATCATCTCCAACTCAATCTCGGGCGTTGCCCTCCTGCGACAAAATGTTTTGGTCACAATTACTCCGCGTAAGAGCCTTAATATGGTTCAGAGCTTAATTTACCATAGAGACCTCCCATTGCAATCTGACAATGAGTTGCGGAAGTATGTAGAGCTGCGAGTTGTGCACTTCATCCCTGGCAATTACAGGGGTCCGAAGGACAAGAAGGTTGCTACCGGTGCCTTCATCTTGGCTTTCGGGGGTGACTCGTTGCCTGAGAAAGTCAACGTGAAGATTTCCCAGTGCGACGCTAAGCCCTACGTTCCTCCCACGATGTGCTACTATAAGTGCTGGAGGTGTGGACATATGTCCTCCCGGTATGATGCGGACCCCACCTGTTGGGAGTATGGACGTGTGTCAATATCCAGAGCTTCCTGGTACCCCTTCTCAGTGTGTGTTAACTCGGCCTACACCACTCCCCCTACTCACCAGATTGCAAAATCCTGCACCAAGAGTGTTTATAAACACACGAGTGTGAGTATAAACACTCGACAAACTACTCCAAAGCAAAGCAAAGCTACATCCTGTTAGTATGACAACAACAGCCGGCCTTGGTGGCCGAGGGGACTGAAGCGCTCCAGTCACGGTCTGCACGGCCACTACGGTCGGGGGTTCGAATCCCCCCTCGGGCATGGGTATTTGTGCCGTTCTTAGGATTAGCTAGTTCATAAGTAGTTTGTAAGTTTAGGGACTGATGACCCCGTAGTTAAGTCCCATAAGATATACAAACATTTGAACATTTTTTTGACAACAACAGATGCCACAGTAGCTTCGCCTTTGAAATCCGAGATTACCAGACCTCAACTTGTCAAATCAATAACAGTGGGCCTCTAGGCCCGATCGACTGCACCCGCCCCCTTGTAAGTTGGGGGCACTCCCTTTTTGGTTGTTCCCAACCTTTTCGCCTTGTGAATAACGTCTCCACAAACACCTGGGACTTCGGTCCCCACATCAGTCGCATAAGCAACACCCTTCTCCGTCTCCTCTCACTCGAAAGGGATCCCTTGGAATGCTCCCTTCTGAGGCTTCTCCACATGGCAAAGAGGATCCCATCAAATTGCTGCAGTATCCCCACACTGCTGCTCGAAAGGTCTTCCGCTCTTCATCAACCCCTGAAGCCATGTCTGAGAAGCCCTCCCACCCATTAAAACCCAAGGGACAGCGAGAGGCAAAGAAAAAAAAATAAGAAGGAAACCTTGGTGGCTTCAAAGCAACAGCCACCATCATCTGCTTCAGAGGATGAAATTGAGATCCTCACATTCCCTCAGGACCTCGCACTTCCAAATTGTCAGAACTTATAGTTTACGAGTCCTTAGATTCAGAGCAGGAGACATACCAATGGAATAATCTGCTCCTCAGCTTTACATTATGAATTTTCATCCAGGAGCCAAAATAATTCTCCAATGTAATTGCGTCGGTTTCTTCAACCACATATGTGAGCTGAAGCAGTTGAGCTGCTTCCCCGTGTTTTGTTTGGCATTGCAGGAAATATGGTTTCGTGCCCAGAGGAACCCAGCCCTTCACGGATACTACAGAAACCACGCTACATACGACAGAACTGTTTACATCGTTGCAAAAATATGTTCAAATGTTTGTAATTCTATCGGAGCAATGTGCGTTTGTAATTCTATCGGAGCAAAGTTAGGAACTTTCCAACTAGACGGTTTTAAAAACGTTCAAATGTTTAAATGTTTGTAAATTCTATAGGACCAAACTGCGTGGTCATTAGTCCGTAGCTTACAAACTACTTAAACCTAGGTAAACTAACCTACGGACAAATACACACACCCTTGCCCCAGGGAAGACTCGAACCTCCACGGTGAGCAACCGCGCGTTCCGCAGCGATACGCTTTAGACCACTCGGCTACTCCACCGCGGCACATCCTTGCAACTGTCCCCTGTGCTGTTGTGTCTGCCCAAATTACTCTAGAGGCAGTCGCCGTCGAATTCGGGCGGGGCAGGAATTCATCATCTGTTCCTTTTACCTCTCCCTGTATGTGATTGATTCTATTGCAGATATCGCTGCATTGATTTCGCAACTACCCACATCATTTATGCTTTTGGGGGATTTTAATGCCCACCACCCATTATAGATTGGAAAGCAAATGACAGGACGCGGTAGGGATGCAGAGACGGTTTTGTCACAGCAGGACATCTGTCTATTAAACACTGGTGCTCCCACTCATTTTTGTGATGCGCGAAGCACGTATTCGGCGACAGATCTTTCTGTTTGTAGTCTTAGTCTGCTCCTGCATTTCCGATGGAGGATCCATGATGACCTCTGCCACAGCGACTATTTTCCTATCTTTGTGATGCTCCTGCAACTTCAACCTGCGGGCTACCCGCCTCGATGATAACTCTGTAGAGTTGATTGGCAGCGTTATGCCTCAGCTGCTATAGTTCCTATTCCACTGTGATCCGACGTGGACATGGCGGTTCATCAAGTTACTGGTGCTATTGTTTGCGATGCTCCACTCGCCATACGTCCGTGCCCTGGTGGATGCTAGAAAACGCTGAAGCCAACTGGGATCGTCGGCGGTCGCTCCAGCGCCACCGCCGCCATCCCACAGTGGACAACCTACTCTCCTTTAAACGTCTCCAGGCCCAAACTCGACAACTCATCCGCCAGAGTAAGCAGGACAGCTGGGAGAAGTATGTCACCAGAATCAGCTCTCAAGCCTCCCTATCTCGGGTGTGGTCCCTAGTATGGCGAATTTTAGGGTACTGCCCACTAGCAGGAGTACCCAGTCTTCAAATCCAGTGAACTATCTGCACAGACCCAGCCACTTCGCTGAGTACATGGCGAACTATTATGCCCATACCTCTGCGACTGCAGGCTACAGTGAAGACTTCCCCGCTCTCAAAGATCTAGTGGGACGGCGACAGTTGCCATTCCGCACTCGGCGCCAGGAACCCCATTCAGTGAGTGGGAGTTCCTGACTCCCCTAGCTGCTTGCCCTGACACCTCTCGCGACCTGATAGGATCCACAGTCAGATCATTCGACACCTTTCAGCAGAGTTTCAACAGCAGCTTCTCGCCCTGTTTAATCATATTCTATGGGCAGGAGGAGTTTTTCCGTCGCAATGGCGGAAAGCACTATCATCCCAGTGTTGATACCTAGAGAAGATACGCTGGTGGCTGACTTCTGTGCTTCCTTTGGTTTTATCTGACGATACCTCTATGGTTGACCGTGTCTGAAGTTTTATTCGTACAGCTGGCTCTTATTGTTCTATTTAGTGGTCGGCTCATTTGCCTGCTTTCTAAGCCCACCACCCCTCCAGACCATCAAGCTGTTGTCTCTTTTGTGGGATACGACTTGTTTTTGAACAAAGGCGTTTAGTATGTGCAGAGTGGTTGGCTCATCCTATATTACCTCGCGATCAGCCAGCCACACTCTTCTGCTGTAATATTTTAGTTTTGATGTCTATTCAGTCAACACTTACTGTGTCTTTGGGTCAAGTCTAATATACGATACAACCCGTCAGCTTTGACCAATGACGTCATCAGTCAAAGATGTTTATGCATATATATGAAGATGATAGTAACTTTTTTGTATCAAAGATATGGAACTATTTGCACAGAACGTTGATTACATTAAAGATAGACAATTGATATCTCTATTCTGTATTGATCGAAGTGATTTGTTATAATTTAAGGACAAATATTTTCACTGAGAAATTGATTGCTTACAATCCACAGTAAGTAATAGAGTTTACTGTTCGTTCTTATTTTATGTGAATTCATATAATTCATAATTGAGTTTTATTCGTACTTAATTAGTGTATCGATCTTTTTAGGAATGGATGATAATGAAAAAATTAATAAAGATCAACTCTCATTAATGATTGGAGAATACATGGTGTCTCTAACTAAATTTTTACAATTTTTGTATTAATTGCTGAAATTGCTTAAATTTTACGACGCTTCTCGCTGGGCTTGCAGTTGTTATGTTGGCACCAACGGTAATGACGACAACTCAGATAACTAATAAATATTTTTTCGTGACAACTTCAATTAAAACGATTTTTTTTTTCTGAACGGACAATGGTACATACAAGAACCTGTCAATCATAGAGCAGGTACAGTATTAATTTTGCTGCGAGTGAAACGAGCAGCAATAACATTTACTCTGTAGCTCGTGAAAAATATTAACGCAATTCTACACTTCATTGCTCATCTGTTGCTAACATAAGCACTGTAGCCCGGCGAGAAGCGTCGTAAAATTTTACCGCTGAAATTTTTTACTTGAGTTTTCCTGATCGAGTATAGAATACGATACAGATATCTCACGAAATAGCGTAATTTGGTAACATTTAAAAATTGTATCGTAAACTAGACTTGACCTACCTCTGCTCAAGTCAAGAATACGATTCAGATATCTCATAAAATAGCTTCATATGGTATCATTTAAAAACTGTATCGTATACTAGACTTGATCTCGCCCTACTCAAGTCAAGAATACGATACAGATATCTTTTCAAATAGCGTCTTATGAGCAAAAACATATATTATTACACTACAGTTTTACTCGAACAATATTGTACATGTAGCTTTTAACGAAATCGCACACATTTGTAGTAGTATTTGTTAATATAATAATAAAAAAGTATATTTCTAGGTACGTAATGGTGTAACTTCTTTTTTTGTTTTTGTTTCAGACGCTAGACTTCGAACTGTATCACCTCTAAAAAAATCTATACTTTTCATTTATTATGCATTTTTAAATAATTTAAACATGCCTCACTGTTTTTAATAAATAAAAATACAGTAATGTAATAGATATGAAGTGTTTCATTTATTATACATATTTCTTAAACGAGCTAATAATTATTTATCTGTAAAGTTGGATATAGTATTATCTTTGGTGTATTAATAATCGATATATTTCTTGATAGACGTCAAATTTTCAAATGTTATTACTTCCATATATTTGTTTCGTATATGACGTCATTGGTCAAAGGAAGGCTCCTATAAACCCGAGCTGAACTATCCGCCATTTTTCCCCAAGCTGTAGGAATTACCAAGTTCCAGACGAAGCTCATGCGTTACCTCGCGTTTCATTCAACTCGCTGACACTCGCAAACTACTCACTGTATCAACGTGAAACTTTCATCAATGTGTTCGTTAAGAACTACACTACATTTTGATTTTAGTTTTATTTATGGCAATAATTTATAAACAGCATGTACTTATAGTTTACGACCATATACTTTCTGACGACGTTATGGAATTTTCGACATGCGAGGAACTTTTTTTCTTTTGAAGTTAACTGAACACATTAAGCGAATGAAATGTTCAAAATACATCAAATTTCCATCACCTCCAAACAGAAACTCTTTGAGAAACGTATAACTTGAGATAATGTCAGTCAAATATGACGCACTGGGATCCGCCCGCCCGTCTAGTAGTAACACGTCTTCCGTGTTAGAGCTCCTAATAATTAGGCACTTGTTGTTACTGCATAACATCCATGCTTGAAGATACTGGTACTGGCTTCTTTTAACCCATTAAATTTAATAGTTGCACACTACACAAGTGCTGTGTCTCTATGTAATATCCAATTTCAATTTTTCAGTAATATGAAAAGGATATTCTAAATACCTCAACACAGAGTGCTTTATTATGGGAGGAAATGAGAACAAGTCAGTTCGTTTGCTAGTGAAAAGATCCTTACTGTCTGGCATTTTCAAGAATTCTCACATAAAATCCTCATTAGATCTAGTAACTTCCGTTCTGCTACTGCTAGGCTTTAAACTGAAGGAAATGTAACTCCTATTTGGTTTTGTAAACTGAGTAGTAGCACTGAAAGACAGTGGACAAGAAGCAAAGAAATAAACATTTGTGAGTGACGAAGGACTATATGCAAATCGAATAATGAGCCACTAACTTTACTCTTTTTCATTCCACAACTATGTATTTCCTTGAATAACGCGACAGTTAATGAAGTTTTGCGTAGTAACCACGAGGCAAAATACTTCCCTCTTTTGATGTTATCATATGTCAAAATATCATTTTGATACCTCTAACCGTTTATGAGATACCAATGATTCATTCTGGCCTTATCGCCATCGGAAATGAGTGCGCTAAATAAAATAAAGTTTAGCGGTATGAGTCAAAGGTAAATATCTCCTCCTAAGTCGAAAATAAAATTCAATCCGTCAGGAAAGTTTCATCCGCAGCAACATATTGGTGCAACAAGCACCAAACGGAATACCATAGCACCCTCTATTTTGTACTGCAAACTTTTCGTAATGTAGCGCAGTCTCTTATTTCGAAGCCAATATCATATTAACTATGACTATTAACGAAATGACGAGCATTTCGTCACAATGCTGACATATAAAGATTTAAGTAACGGAAAAATTAAATATTTCTAGCAATTAGTTTTTGCAAAATCGTTTGTGAAAGATGGCAGGGCATGCGCCTCTACGCTGTTAGTGCAGCGCGATTCCAACCATGTTGGGGAAAACATGGCGGACGATTGAGTCTGGGTATTTAGGAGCTCTAGGTCGAAGCCGACGTATTGTATCATTTCTTCTTCCCGTCTCTTCTGTTTTGTGTTGTCATTTTACCATCGACTGACTCTCTGCGCGCGGCATATACAGGGCGTGGAGTGTCACATAATGAATGGTTACGTTTCAGGATGAGAACTCTTAGCTCGGAACAGGGGATTGTTAACCCAGCAGCTTAGTCCACTTTAAACACCCGACAACAACAACCACGAACCACAGAGCGCCGCGGTGGAGTAGCCGAGCGGTCTAAAGCGTCTCGCTGCGGAGTGCGCGGTTTCTCGCCGTGGAGGTTCGAGGCCTCCCTGGGGCATGGATATGTGTGTTGTCCTTAGGTTAGTTTACCAAGGTTTAAGTAGCTTGTACGCTACGGACTGATGACCACGCAGTTTGGTCCGATAGATTTATAAACATTTGAACATTTTGAACCACACAGCGGACTACGAACCGCTGGCCACGGGTTCGGCGACGCATCGCAGATTCCAGCACACCGGCGGACTGGGACGCCAAATTGACTTGTGCGTGGCGAGGCGGGGCGAGGCTGAGCGCATCGGCAGCCGCGCCGATAAAGAGGAATCTGCCGCCCCTCCGACTACCCCCCTGCTACCCCCCACCATGCTCCAAGTCCCGCCACCCCGTTCGGCGGAAGAGCCTGCACTCTAATTACTTAACGTCAGCCGCACCTCAGCGGTAAGCAGCCGGGCCCAAGTTTGCACTACACTGAAAATAAACTTCCGCGGTTTCAACTTCCGAGTTGTAATCTTCAGCAAACAAAATTTTTAATTAGTTTCCCCTCCTTTGTGCAATGAGGCGCGCTAAAACGCAGATACACGGCATAAACTTCCGCCGCTCGAAACCGACTGCTCCCTGCTGCCTTTACGCCTCAAAAGATTTTTATATTCCGGACTAGCTGAAACCCCGGCGGTCTCCGGGTATTTACTTGTTCAGATTTTCTGTTGGTCTAGCTCGTCTTCCCTTCCTCTCTCTGCTCTCTGCCCATCTCCTCTGATCTCTCTCTGTCCATGTCCGTTAGTCGGTACACACTCCATTTTCCTTCTACCTCGTCCGCCTCCTCCTCTTCCTCCTCCTCTTCATCATCATCCATCCAGGCTGTTCGGCTCCTACTTGCACCTGTCCATCACCTCCTCTCCTCTATCACTATTACCTGCTGCCCCCTTCCAGCCCAGCTCGTCGCTCCTACTCCGTCCATTTACTCCTCCTTCTCCTCCTCTTCCTCTACAATCTGTCTTCTTCATCCAATCCCTCTCTCACTCAATCTCTTCCATCTCGTTGTCCTCATGTAAGCACTTCCTCATTTCGGCGAAGCAGAACACTTTTTTGAGACAATAAAACAAGAACAAAACATATTTGTCTGACATTTCATATGCGAAGAGATTATAAAATATTTACATAGAGGACTAAGAAATGAAATTATCATACTGTCCTTTGTCTTATACTTTATATAGGTAAAAAATGAACATTATGAACCTCATCTCATTTGTCGTGAGCTGTTAAGACAGACATGTCGCTAAATCACTCTAAGTTTTATATTTTCAATATTATTTTGTGTTTTATGTGAGAAAGGAAGGTCTGGAGGAGATACGAAAATATTGCTCCGGAGTAAACACCTACATACTAAGACATGGCCATCATCTTTATATAGAAGGCAGAGTGTCAGTAAGTTTGTGTGTACACATTTCCTAAAAATCTACAGTTTTGTTCCAAGCTTTATGAAATTTTGCACACGCAAGCTTCAATCCATGAGTACGGTCACTGAAAGTGCAAGGATAACGTACAACACATATTTCATGAGATATGACGTCATAAACAAGGAGATGCGAGGAAAACTGCTGCATTACGCGACAATGTGGCACACTTCCTTCTAAACCACTGGACGTTTGAAAGAAAAAAAAAAAAAAGAAAAAAAATTGGTACACATCTTTCTTAGCGTCAGGTACCAATTCCGTAATGGTAAGAACCACATACAACACATGGTTCATGAGATATAACGTCATAAACAAAAGTAATTGCTAGGAACTGCCACATAATGTGACGAGAAATTCATTCATACACTGTATGAGAATGAGATTACTTAGCCACTTGCAACAAACATTATACATAATTTCAAACATTTGTTAAATTTTTCTCGCTAACAGCCAGCGGAAAATTATTAAAGGAAAAAAGTTTTTCACTTATTACTTTTCCACTGTTCATAAAGCTAGGACATTCAGTATGACGTTACAATTTATAATTTCTACACTACACATTGGAATCGCAAAAAATCTTACTGACAGCATACACACATACAGCTAAATGTACTTTAGAAATTGTACCACAGTACTAGACGTAGTTCATGACATATGAGCACATAAACAGTAACGGTCATGGAAAACCGCCCCATCACGCACCAAGTTTTGATCTATTAATTCTTTCCTACTAATTGTATTTCCAAGAGATGTTACAGACATACAGCACTTATACAAATGAATATATACCTGAAAAATTATACAATTGTACAACATATAATTCAATAAATATAAAAACGTACGAATTTTATAAGTCATTTATATTTTGACTTACTATCTATCTTTGTTTGGATACTGCACTTACAACTTTGTACATTATGCAAGACAGCGTTATTTCTTTTATATGGATAGAGGGAGAAGTACTGTGTTCAGCTACTACACTAAGCCACAACGAAAATGGAAAGATTTGCGTGTTCCTTTTTCTCTCGTTCCATTTGGCAATGGAGCAGTAGAGAAGTGTTATCAAAAAGTTTGATGATGCTTCTGCTTAGTGGTTAATGTGATTTGCAGAATATATATGTAGATGTAGACCGTTTTGAGCCGCGAGTTAGTTCAATCCGTCATCTAGAGGCGAGTCGGCGAATATCTCTGACAATGGCATGTTTTTTTATCATCACATACATTATTTACAAGGCAGTATCTCTGATGTCCACACTCCTGAAACACCACCTTCATTACCCAGGTCGTGAATTACCTTTCCCTTCCATTGCCATCCATTCTTCTTCTCTTCTCTCCCACCTGAGGAAGGAACTGTTTTCCGGAAGCTTGTCCTTTTTCGTTCTCTTTTCTTTTTTTTTTCCTGTTTCTTCATTTGTGTAACTATCGGCGGTACAGCACAAAGGTATCAGCCAATTTATCTCTTTAGAAAATAATTTATCATCTCTGAGTAGAATTTTCATCATTAATCGACCATTTACAAGTTTCTATTTTATGTGTCTATTTTAATTAGGAAGTGACTTATTTCCTGAGCTTTGTTTAACGTAAAACATAAAATCAGCAATACTCAGCTTGCTTTCGTATGTAACAGTGTGAAGATTATTAGTCTTTATCTAATGTGAAGCTCATTCATAATTTTGTTGTTACGACTTTTATTGCAAACCGAAATTAAGAGAGTTGCGACAGAATTGCTGCGCGTTTAAATTAAATGAAAAATTAAACACTAATACGTATAATCAGTTCAAATTTTTAACTCTGAGTTCCTTACCGGTCGCTATTGATGGTAACCATCATACACGCAATCGAAATCAATATCAATCTGCGATTTACTAGTAACGTGCGTGTTGCGGAGAATCCTCCACACAGCGAAATAATACCAGGGCAATTTAAACTCATCGGAAATGCAAACATCGACATCTGCCCCAAAGTCCATTCCAAGTCGCAAAGGCCACGATTCACCCGCTATCTATGATAAGTTACAAATATCTGTCATATGACATGGCGACTGGTCAGGTGCTGTCGAAGTGTATTGAAAGCTACCCTTCGCGATGGTTTGCGGACTACAAAAACCTTGTGGAAACTTACGTACATCGTGATGTACTTGTTACATGCTTCAGATGATGTACCTCCGCAAATTTGGAAGATGTGGGAATTTGATTGGGATTTGCCCATTATCAGCATCGAAAGGGTTCAATATTAATCGGTAGCTAGTTTCCGTCATGTGTCCATTTTCAGATCATCGACTTAGCGTTAAGTGCTTCGTTGCTTTTGCGAACTCGTCTATTACTAAAAAACACTTTTAACACAACTTACGCTGTGTAGTACAAAAACCTTCTCCATGTAAAACTACGGATGTGTAGCAAGTGTCATGGTGACAGGTAAAACGAGACGCCTTGGCCGTGTGGTCTTAGGCATCACGTCGCAAATTAAACAGCCGCTCCAATCAAAGGTAACATTTCTCTCTGGATCAAATGTGTGAGTTTTGTCCTTAGCGTAAGTTACTTTAAAGGGTGACGGTAGCAGTCTTTCACTGCTATTTTTGTAAACTCTTATCTGTTAGTTTTTGTTCAATCTCACTGATATTTTGCACTAAGCTTAAAAAAAGCACCAAGCTTAAAAAAAATAGAATTTTTAATAACATTTTTAATTTTGAATTTCTAGTTACATTAATATTTTAAGGTAAACTTTCTCATTATTTCCAGACAAATTTGGCAATCTTCTTTTATGGTAAAGCAATCTACACCAATGAACGTATGATGAGGTGCAGTAACTTTTTGGTAAATTAATGGTATGATATTTTGGAGTCTAGCATTTTTACGCGAAATTTTTTCAATATATCTAGAAAATATATCTATAAAACTGTTTATAATGTCTAGATTAAAACTGTCTTCCACTTAAATATTACTTTCATGTAAAAGAGTAGGTGTACCAAATTTCATCTCAGTCATTCCACTAGTTTCTGATATGTGTTCCTGTAAAGAGAAAACCTTAAGTTACAAAAACTTCGCTTCAAACTTTGGATGAAATGTTAAAATATATTTAATAATAATAATAATAATATAAAGAAATAAATAAGTAAACCTACTATACCATAGCTAAAACTGCCAATATCCATATTCAAGTTCTTCCTCATCATTCCTTGCAGCTCTTTTAGCTCCTCTGCTCCATTGTCTCGCAATTTTTTTCTGTAACCTGTACTGAAGTTTCTGCCTTCACGATTCGTTGCTCATCGATTATCTACAGTATGTGCTCAGTGAAGACTCCAGGTGTAAAGCCCAAACTTCCTGAGAAAGTGTAGTATTGTTACATTGCCATCATTAAACACTGCTGTAGCCTCCAAAGCAGAAATCTTCACTACCAAACTGAAAAAGAAAGAAAAATAGTTTTTGGACTTTTCTTCCGAATAAAAGCATTGAAACTTTCATTTTGGTTCAGCGTTTCACAATGCAAACATTTTTCTAGCAGTTCTGTGTTGTATATGAAAATAACAGTCTGATAAAGCTATATTTTCTAGGTTCAAAGGCAAAATTATGCAACAAAATTTTTCCTTCCATTGGGTACCGTGAAATCTGGGCATGGTGCAATACACTGATAAAGATTTTAATTTTTTATACCTTTTGCAGTTCGAATTTCAAGCAAAACATTTGGGATATAATCTCAATTATATCTACTATCAAATAAGGAAAAAAAAAAAACTTTTTTTTTTTCATTATTTCTGCCACCGTCTCCCCTTAAGTGGTTTGTAAGTGTACGGAAAGACGACCTTAGCAGTTCATTCCCGCAGTATCATAAACAACTGTACATTTTTTGGCTCGTGAAACTAGGTATGTCGTACCTACCGTCGCTTGTGATTTTTGCAGCTTTATCATACGTATTTTTCGTCTACCGCTTCTAATATTCCGATACCCATGAAGCAAATGCTGAACCCTCTGAGGGGGTGACAAGTTGTACAATTATGTCAAAACAGATTTTTTGAAAATAAGATTACGTATCTGATGAATCACAGAGTATCAAAATGCCGGCCGCGGTGATCGAGGGGACTGAGGCGCTCCAGTCACGGTCTGCACGGCCACTACGGTCGGGGGTTCGAATTCCCTCCTCGGGCATAGATATTTGTGCCGTCCTTAGGATAAGCTAGTTGATAAGTAGTTTGTAAGTTTAGGGACTGATGACCCCGTAGTTAAGTCCCATAAGCTATACAAACATTTGAACATTTTTTTGAGTATCAAAATGATAAGCCTACACTTTAGTTTCTTTCTGCCATAAACTGTAGGTTAATTGTGTGCAAAGAAACATACATTACAGCATTGGCGGAGGCATGAGAAAGTCTAGAAAAAATAGCTTTCGAGATTTGGAGACTCAATAACGAGGGCAAAGAGTGCTCCGGAAAAAAAAAAAAAAAAAAAAAAATAAGTAAATAAAAAATAAAAATAAAAAAATAAAATAAATAAATAAAATAAAATAAAATCGTGCTTTCCAGGTATTTGGAGCCCCCCCCCCCCCCCCTAAGACGAGAGTCCCTAGCAGACCGCCCCCTCCTCCGTTAGTCCATCACAGAAAACATTCTTTCTTTCTCAAGACGAAGTATGCATATTTACTATAGTTAGCAGTCGCTGCAGCTGTACCAACTTGTTCACGTACACAATTGCTATAAGCCACATGTTATTCCTTGTACAACTGAATCTAAAAATTACTGATCACCTAAGAGGTATTCTTATGAGGCGCCACTGTATCGGCGTCTATGTCTGGTTGTTACAAGGAACTGTATCCTTTCCGTCGAGTGCCACACAAAACCTTAAAAAGTTCCATACTCTACCCTGCGGCCACAGATCGGAGGGAAAATTGTATTTTCGCACAATTAAATTTGTGCAATTTAAATGAAACAACTGACGCGAAAAATGTGAATTTTTATGGCGCGAGTCGGATTACGGAATCTCCGGCAAATGGCTGCACATAATTCGCTTAACACGGGCGCCGCGCGGCGTGACGGCGACGCAGGATTTCAATTTTGTGGCGCGCATGCGCAGAACGTGGAGTGTGTGCGCTGTGTGGTATGGCCGCTTTAAAACGAGCGCTGGGTGGTTCTGCGATACAGCCGTGACCTGGGGGGGGGGGGGGGGGCGTTGTTCCCGCGAAACAACAGAGCGGCGAGCACTGTGCGAGCGGCGGCGCGGGTCGCCGCATTTCGTTACATACAACTCCCCCTGTGCTGCTTTGCCAACTCTGAGCCGCTCTAACCCGAAAAGCACTTTCAATGATACGCCGAAACGCTATGACCACCTTCCTGCTGTCGACAGAGGCTCCTGCAGGAGACGAGTATAATACGACACAGAACGAATACTGTCTGACACGGAACACTATACACAGTCACGCCAATACCAATGCTTCGAATACGTTATAGTCTGTGTCTCTGTCCAAACAACCGTTTAAGTGTTGAAATATCTCTAGAAGGAAACGCTATTGATTTCTTTTTGAGCGCATGTGAGGTATAAAAAATGTTCAAAGATGTTTCATGGTTGCTACTGTACGAGGAGTATTTTTTAAGTAAGAACGTTTTGCCACACCGCGGCCGCAGCGCTGCGGTCGCCGTTTTGCGCATGCGCACTGGGTATCTATATACAGGCGTGGCGAGTTTTCGCATTCTTGGCTATCTTTTTCTTATTATAGTAGCCATTCTGGCAGTCTGGCGACTGGTGATTAAATTTAGCTATTAAAGGAATTGGCTGGCGACTTAATGGCTATTTTATTTTACATCAAATACAACGAAAGTAAAGCAATCACTCTTCAGACATTGCGTCAATGATACCGGCTAAACTTCGGTAGAATGCTGGGGAAATGTAATAAACCTACACAAGTTAGCACAAATGTTTTCAAGTATCATGGATAAGTGGGAGATTGTCACAGAGATGTAAACAAACTCAACTTACAAAGTCATGAAGATAGACGTAAGCTACCTCATGTACCCTACTTACGGTGGTTCAAGAACAGGCTTTAAATGATATCTCGAAGTATACTACAACACCGTATGTATCTCTCCCGCTGAGAACACGAGGATAAGTTTATATAAATTACAGCATGCAAGGAGGCATTTAACAGTATTTTTTTCCGCGTTCCATACGACAACACAACAGAAATTCGTAACAACTGCTACCGTGAAGCGAGCCCTTTGCAATGCACTTAACAGTTGTTAACAATGGTTTACAGAGTATAAATGTCGATGGAGAAAACGCGGTGATTTCCCAGTCGTTCTAATGGCTGGTTTTTCAATGTGTAATGACGCATTATTATTGGGAATTAAAGTCCATCTCGCCTCAAAGCATGAAATACTTAGTCTACAATTATAAATTACCTCTCCTCAAAATGTTGTAATGATTTTGTGTGTATTAAAGAAATGTTTGAAAGATTTAATAACTCTATTTAACATCTGTAAATATTTGTTTTTAAGAAGATGAAAGTGATTGGTAATGGAAACTATGCATGAGAACATCCCTTGTGTAAGTGTGATAGAATGATCTTGAACAGTTTTGTTTGTAATTTTTACGTTATGAAATTAATAAATGTGATAGTTAAATGTAACTGAATTTCCAGAGTCTCTCTATTATATTTACAATGTGACAATATTTTGACTGCCCTCATTGTCAGTTGGTGGTGTGTCTGGGTTCAGTTCTTGGATGGACTCAGGTAAATGTTTCTGTGAAGTATGAGTTTCCTTGGAAAGTTCAGTCTGATGTATGTGAATGTGAGAGTGCTACAGTTTGTGTTACTTTTTACTCAGTAACCAGCTTACTCCCTGAATTCTAGGATTATTATTGTCGAGTAACATGCGATAATTACCATAGCATAATAATGTTAACAGATTAAAGGTTGCGATACTTGGATATTTTTACTGATGAAAAGATGGTTATATTTTGGTATTTTATTGATGAAAAGATGGCGATATTTTGGCTACTTTTTGTTTAAAATTTGGCGACAGAGCAATAGAAAAACCTGGCAACTCTGCCTACATATGTTGTCTACGCACTGACGCCATTACAGTCTGATTCTTCCTTGTTTACGTTGTATACTGAGTGTTTAAGATGCCTCCGATAATCGTGAAATACGGGATGTTATCAGATTTCTTAGTGCTAAAGGCCTAAAAGCGAACGATATTCATCGTGAGATCTGTGCAGTTTACGGAGAAAACATTATGGGTAATTGAATGGTAAGAAAGTGGGTAAGATCATTTAAGGACATTGCACAAATGTGCATGATGAACAACGAAGTAGGCTTCCTTAGGTCGCTAATGAAAGTTTGGTGCAGGAAGTGGACAATAAGGTGAGACTACCATCTGTCCCTGCACTTGAAGAAACACTTGGGCAATCAGCGTCTCCAAGACAATGGCGATTTCCAAATAATTGTGATGCAGTGGTTAACAAGTGAAGCGGTAGATTTCTACGAGGAGGGTATTCAAAAACTGGTACAATATTATGACAAGTGCCTGAATATTTACGGAAATTATGTAGAAAAGTAGATTGACGTACAGGCTTTCTTGTAAAAATCAAATTATTGAGATGTCTTAGCACGTCTGTTTTTTTATTATCATTTATTTATTTATTTCAAAACGGTACTTCCTCAAAAAAACCACAGGCAGTGAGTGGACGATGGAATTTTTCATAGATGACACATTGAGCTCATTGAAGTGATGCAGCCTCCTTACAGATCATCAGCCACGTTGGCTGGAAGACATTCCTCTGCAGACTAGAAGGAACCTGTAGTAGCGACATGATGGCTGTCCAGCGCACAACGCACTACAACAGGACTTCACGAACTGTGTCCAGAACGTTTGATTGGATGCAAAGGATCTGTATCTTGGCCAACCTGTTCCCCAGATTTCATTCGTGTAGACATTTTTCTGTAGGGAGAGCTGAAAAATGTTGACCTATAAGACATATCATCTACACCCAATAATTTGTGATGATTTATTACTGCAGCCTGCTAAGGGAATCTCCACTGAAATGCTGATAAGTGTGCAGCAGACTTTCCAAACAAGACTGGAAGCGTTCATTGCCACTGCCGGTGGTCATTTTGAACACTATCTGTAATACGATCAATTGTCTCTTTACTGGTCGAAATTCACATCACTAGTGTATGCATTCTTTTTGTTCTTTAATCTGTTGCTACCACAAGTATTGTATAAGTGTTGCTGCTCAAACTTTACACGAAACTGTAACTCGTAAACGACTAGCACTAGAGTCGTGCAACACTCTCCACTCATATTCTACCTTACCTTACTTTTGGTTTGTTAATGTCAAAAGGTATTGTTCCATTTAAAAAGTGTATCTTTGAACAAAAATGCCCTTTCTACGTATTATTAAAATCTATTTATTGGCTAACAATACGAACCACTTATTACCAAATCTCCTTGTGAAAACTGTATATCAAAGGCCCTTTCTACTTCGACAATAACTGCGCTGAAAATTTAATTGTTTCACCTTATTGATTACTAAGGCATTATAATTTTAAAATCCCAGCTTCAAACGCAAGAGAATTTTTTATTGTTGTTAGGCAACCGGTTTCAATCTGTTGGTGAGACCATCTTCAGGTCGACTGCAATAGAATAATATTACAAATATTAATGAGGATCTAGAGAAGATGATATCATGGTAATTAACAGTAAAATAATAACCATATGAAATGTTATACCAATGGCAGCCCATTGTGGGCGGGTCAGGGACCGTTGGCCGTGGAAATCAACTGCGGAATACTGCAGTAACGGTCGAGCTTATACATGGCCAGCTTGGCCCTCCCCCCCCCCCCCCCAACACACACACATGCGGCATAACATCATTGAGAGTCAATCATGTACTTATTAATAATTTTTTGTGTTATATGCTACAGCTATGATATTAAAAAACGGTAGCCTGTAAGACAGAAAAGGAACATGAATGATGTAATACCACATGTGGGGGGCGAGCTGTCCATATATAGGCTCGAGCGTTACTGCAGTATTCCGCAGTTGATTTCCACGGCCAACGGTCCCTGAACCGCCCACATGGGTGAAATATTTAACATTGTTATTATTTTAATCTTAAATACCATATCATCGCATTCTGTACATTCTTAGTAATATTTGTAATATTATTTCATTGCAGTCGGTCCGAAGACGGTCTCACAAACAGACTGAAACCCTCTGTCAAACAACAATAAAAACAAATTCTCTTGCGATCGAGACAGTGTTTTTAAAAACATCATGCAATAACGATCGCTCTTTCTCCAGAAAGGCTTTTTTTAAATTAATTAATTAAGGATTTAATCTTCGTAATGTATTCGGATCAGTTTTAACCCTCAAGGATTTTGTATGATCTACAATCTTGAATTTCTTATTTCTAAAAATTGCCTCCACTGATACTGTTTGCCGGTTAGTGACGAATATTCTAAAAGAGAAAAATATTTTTGAGCTTCAGTTTGGTGTCCACAGACGCAGTACTTCTCCAGAAAGCTTCATTATTACAGCAAATTTAATAGCTGTTCAATTTGCTAACAGTGGAATATGTGTATTTGTCGAAAGGTGGGTATTAGCAAGTGAAGTCATTGTCGTTTTCAACAATGGAATATCTACTTCTACGGAAAGGAAAGAAGCGACAGTGCAAGTCACTGTGTTTTCCTGCAAACAAATCAGTTTTTAAATGTCTCTCACCGCGACTCGGGTAACTGTGTTTCCAGCTTTACAATTATGATTTTTAAGTTTTTCTGCAGATATTACTTTCTTAATGATGATGAAATAGCAGACATACTGATGGACATGTGTAATAATGAAAATGTAGTTTCCGAGGATGAAGGTCAACATTCAAAATGAAGCACATAATTTTCCTTAGACAACACACACCATAACAGTAAATGGTAAGCAGCCGTGAAAGGGTAAAACAACTGATTGGATAAAAGAACCACTACCTCAACTGGGACGGTTTACAGCATGTAAAACAGCTCATCCGATTATAGGAACAACAAGGAATGCAACTTTTCGAATTGAATCTTGGCGAATATCTAATTAATGGGTATATGAAAAGAAGATGACATCTTCCAAGAGAAAATGCCGAAAGAGAAGATTTATAGAGAGGAGCATCGATTGAAACTTCACCTTCCACATCCGAAGAAAAGATTTCTTAGAAGTAAGATGGCCGCGGTGGAGTAGCCGAGCGATCTGAAGCGTCTCGCTGCGGAGCGCGCGGTTGCTCGCCGTGGAGAAGTTCTTGTCGTTCCTGGGGCATGGGTGTGTGTGTTGACCTTAGGTTAGTTTACCTAAATTTAAGTAGTTTGTAAGCTACGAACTAATGACCATGCAGTTTGGTCCGATAGATTTACAAACATTTGAAATTCTGAGTAAGATGACAGATAGATATCAACTGCCTTGAAAAACTGTTAACAAAGGTCACGGAAATGTGTGAAATGTAAAGCATTCACTTGGATAAAAATATCTTACACATATATGTGAAAACTGTTTGAGAACGTTAAGCATACAGTAGGAAAATAAACACACACATGTTTGTAATATTCAATTCATGCATTGTTTTACTATTGTATTGAGCAGTTTAAATGATTAAAACATTAAACGCCCTAAATAATAATTTTATGACTTCAATTGAGAAATGTGACCCGAACATCGTATTCGTACGTACAAAATGAACACCGTAGGGATATCAGGCAACTGATGATGCTGAAATTGCAGTGAAACACATACGGGTGAAAAGAAAGAGGTGAGTAGTCTCGGTAAATATCAGTGCCAACGGACAGCAATTCAAGAAAGAAGACCGACTCAGGGAGTTATGAAGATTGTAGGGAATACCATGGAATCTAAATGAACAAGAAGAACAGACTGAGAGGTTTTTTGGCAGTACGGAAAATCAGCAAATCCGCCGAATATTGGGGCACAAGAGGCTACAATGATCTGGTCACATCATCCGAAGTGATTGGTAAACCTAAACCTTGTTCTCCGTTCCCAACGTGCTGGAAGACGCCCAAAGGGACGAGAGAGAACGCAATGGAAGGATAGGAACTGGACGTCCTCAAACAAGCGGAGCCGACTGTCGTAGAAGATTAGGCTGGACACTGACGGCGTTGAACCGCCATCTGCAATAAATGTCTTCTGTACTGTTATTGTGGCTGACTGGTGTTCTTTTTCTTTCTTTTGTAATGTATACCTTTTGCAAATTAATATGATGTGCAATCTGTTGTAGTCGTTCTATATTGTGGATTGCATCCTTTTTTATTCTGCTGTAGGCCTTAAGAGGAAACGGAGGTGCCTATGCTGCCCATGTTAAAATCACTAAGTTTGTGGAACATTTACGAACAATCTACCTAACCGAAAAATTTGAAAATTTTTCAACATATAGAGTAGTTTAGTATTGCAGCTATGTAGGAGGGATATTGGAGTATCTTTCCTAGTTTCCTTTAATATTTTTTATTAATGATCTAACTTTATTTAAAAACATGCTTTATTCAATAAAACTGAAATGAAACTACTGAACATATTACTAAATGGCTGTGTCACAATTTAAGTTTGACGACTAAGAGTGCTGTATAAAAATGTCATCTCTCTAGTTGACGGAATTTTGAGAAAATGTTCCTTACAGTCGGAAAATTCTAATTCACGGGAAATGGCTATGAAAGTACATCCCTGCACTACAGGATGGATTATCAGGGTCTTCTTCTTCACCCTCCAAAACTTCTCTTCTGGCCTGTTGTTCCATCATATTTCATATTCCTTTTTCTTCTCTCTGCTCCTCCTACCCTCTCTCTGTCAATATATCTTAGTGCTCCCACAATGTTCACTCCAGCTTGAAATCCTAATGCCTTCGATACTTCACACTGTTTCCTTGCTTGTAGGTTGCTATTGCATTATAAATGCCAAAGTGTAGTGTTTTTACGCTCTCTTTGGAATCACTGTCCAAATTGAATTCTTTACGCTCTTATTAGGATTCTGCGTTTTCCTTGTAGACGTTTCTGTAACAATTCTGGCTGTGCTAAGTCATAAAAAATTGCTTTTATTGTGTTTATGACGGCTGCTGGCAAACGATGCTTGTGATTGTAGTTCTTTTTTGGCATTATATGTGCACCAGGATTCACGAGATGTTGTTAGTTGCATTCAGCGGCCCTGCAAATTTCCTGTGTAGGCGCGGGAGAAAATAGTAATAACTCCACTAATAGGACTAGTAGAACAATAATTCAAAGTTTTCATTAAAGAGGAATATTCCAATTAATTGTTGATACCAAATCAATCGTATATTTTATGATTTGACCACCTCCGGCTACCTTTAAATGCCCATAGATGTTATGCATGGCGATTAATTAAAGACGATAGTTCCATTAAAGCTCTCACTGAAACGATTTTACTGCAGCTGCTATCAGACGTTGTTTTACACTAACATGAGAAAGAGTACGAGGATCGTCCACAAAGTAAGTTCCGTTTCTATTTCTATCCACGGCTGCGCTACGATCGCAGTTCCCACGATGTGTGGTTACTGATGAACTGGTTCACACAATTGAAGAGAAGATTAGGCACAACTGCAAGTTTACACGTAGTACCCTTGCTATGGAAGTTCCACAAATTTCACAATCACTAATTCATGAAGTTGTTACTGAAAAACAGAAATTTCGAAACTTCTCTCACGTTGGGTACCCAAAATTCTCAATGAACAACACAAAAATCAACGGTAGGCTAGTGTCTTAGAGTTTTTGACACGCTACAATGAAGAAGGCGAGGATTACTATTAAAAGGTGTTGTTTTCCTTCACGATAATGCCCGATCTCACACTGCGTATGTGACAAAACTACTCTAACGTGGATTTCAATGGGACGTGTTAGATCATTATACGCACAGCCCAGACCACGCTCCTAGCCACTTTCATCTCTTCTTATACCTCAAATCCGTCCTTGTGGTCAACACCTGAACGAGCTGAAAAAACATTTTACCACATGAATACACAGGCTGCAATCTTCTATGAAGAAGGCATAGAAAATCTTGTGCCACGCTTTGACAAATACCTACAAAATTTCGGAAGCCATGTGGCAGAGTAGTTTAACAGTTGTAGATTTTTGTACAATAAATATTTTTGTGTGTATCTGTACACGATTGTTTTATATAACCAAACGGAACTTACTTTGTGGAGTTTGAACCAGGATACGAACAAAGCTCTCCTTTTGATTGGGCAGTTGCACGTTAACTTATGACACACAGGCGCCGAGGTTTCTTGCACAACAGCTCGTCCACGGTTATTCTATTTCGAGCAGACAGGTGCGAAGGACATGAAGAAAAAAATGATGATTTCTATTGACAGAAAGATGAGAATCGCCCTTTGTTTTTGGCGACAACCATTGCCAGTAGCAACACGCCCTGTGTATACACGGAAGCCGCAAAGAACATCCCGGCTCGCGCTGTTCCAATAGCGCGCAGACAAGACGTCGCCGATGAGGAGGCGTCGAGGTCTGCGACAATGGCGCGCCGCCTCGCTGTTTCCTTTCTGGTGAGGAAGAGGCGGCTGGTGAGGCGCGCGGAGGTGCCGCCCGCCAGTGTCGTGGCGCCAGCGCGGCCGCAACCTCATTACTGGCGCCAGTCTCGCGCCGCGTATTGTGTGTCCTCCTTCATATCTGGAGCGTGCAGACGTGAAACAAAGGGGGAAGATGAACTGGAGGTAGGCCCCAGACGGTCGCGTATCGCGTTTCGCGTTTCGTTCATTTCGCGGACAATGCGCCGCCCCCGCCCGAGTGGTGATTACGGATAATGACGCCGCCCCGGCTGCCCGCTTTTTCCCTGGGCGCGCGGCTGCCACTGCCACTGTGACGTCATGACGTGGGCCAGACCGCGCGCACTGTGGAACCGGAAGCGACGACACATCCGTCAGTGTCCGTCCAGAGTCCGCGCTCGCACTTTTTCTCGCGTTCCATTATTTGCAATTTGCAGCGCCGAAATAATGTGCAAGACGTGGTCAGCTGGGCGAAACTAAGGAAGAGGTCGTGACGCCAGAACTGTGAAGCCATAAAAAAGAGAGTGATAACCATGTTGATCCGTCATTTTGGACACGTCCGAAACAACAGACATCACTGGTTGACACAAACAGTTGGGAATATACATATTTCAATTTAATGCAAGTAAACAATCCCTGAGACAGATTTTCGTCTCGAATCAGTCATAGACAATAATAATAAATCTGAAGCATAGAATTAAAATTTGTGATGCGCCGGGAATCGAACCCAGACCTCCACGCGTACTAGAAAGACGTCTTACCGTTTTGTATGTAAATCATAGTGGCCGTGCAGACCATGAATGGCGCGCAATACTTTTTTTTTTTTGGGTGGGTGGGGGGGGGGAATAGAGGTGGGGATTAGACTTTTATTTATTTAAAGTTTTACGCACTACATTTTATTTCTATATATAGCAATGAAAAATAAAATAAAAATATCTCCTTCTTTTGTGAGGATTTTCTCTGGAAGTAAAGTATCTCTACATGAAATGCAGCATTAATAGCGTCTGATAGTGAACATAAATAACACCGCCCTCCTGGTGGAACAAACATAAATGGTGACTGCACACCGATCATATGCGGATAGATGTTAGCTGAATTTTTGTTCCCTCATGCGAGTTCCGGGCACGTCTTTTCGAATAAATTGTTTTCATCGTTTACATAAGTTCATTGTTCCGAGGGATCATTCATACTAAAATTATCGTCTCATACCCGGCACACCCAAGCTGTGGGGAGGATCCAGGAAAACACTACCCAGAAAATTGGCAATGTATTGTCGGTGTCTTGTATGGTGTAGTAGAGACGTGAAGCGATCTTCGAGGAATGTCCAAAAATCAAGCACACTCTTTTCTCGATCGTGAAGCAAATAATATACAGATAGGCCTTTGATCCAGTTCACTGCATTAGTCTTTGTGCGTGGGAAAAAGCTCTCGTCCGGAAATAGAAGTGACTGCGGTTCAATAGTGTGTGGAGCTGTACGACAAAGAAAGGCAAGTATTTTCTTTATGAACAGCCACACATCTGCAGCAGGTCCACACATCAGCCGATGTTCATCAGTGTCTAACACGTGACACTGAGGGCAGTGTGGAGAGACCGTCATCTTAATTGCATGCAGCCGATGTCGCGTCATGTATTTTCCATTGACAACCAGATACCAGGTAGCACGAGCGTCTGTATCGAGGAGGGCATGATCCACAGAACGCCAGACCACGGTCCATCTGATTGTAGGATGTCGCCTCTCCACGAAATGCTGGGTGTGGCTCCTCATCATTATGCGGTACACATCACGTGTTGTTGGAGTCCGTGTACAGGGCAAGTCTTCATGGACGTAACTATATTCGATAAAAAAATGTCTTAATATGTGAGAGATAGGAAGAGAGATGTGCTACTGCTATAGGCGGCATTAGAGATATAGGAACAAGTTCGTCGATCAGAATCCTAGGTATTCCGTTTGGCGATGTTTCCACAGCTTATCGTTAGACCACTAACCCACAAACGATTGAAGCGCCTTTGAATAGTTTAATACGATTTCCCTCAACGTGACACATTAAATCAGCTTCTGTGTTCCAAAGGTAATTGCCACTACTGCCAAGGCTCTCCATGCCACGGAATAGCACCTTGGCAATGGACATATTGGAACAATCCTATTAAGGTGATATCAATATCAATTTAATGCAAATAAAGAAACCCTGAGACGGATTTTCGTCTTGAATATGTCAAAGACAATAATGATAAATCTGAGGCATAGAATTAAAATTTCTGATACGGCCGGGAATCGAACCCCGACCACCATGCTTACTAGGCAGACGTCTTACCTTTAAACCACCACACCACTATGTTTCACATTGATCATTATTGTCTTTGACATATTCGAGACGAAAATCGTCTCAGGTATTGTTTATCTGTATTGAATTGATATTTGTACCACCTTAACAGGATTGTTCCAATATGTCCATTGCCGAGGTGCTATTCTGCTGCATGGAGAGCCTTGGTGGTAGTGGCAATTATCTTTGGAACACAGAAGCTGAAGTTTGTGACGAGGAGGGATATCGTAATCTGACTATTTCGAGTCGCTTTATTCGTTAGAGGTGTGGTCGTCTAACAGTAAGAGGTCTGCTTTGTAAGCTTGGAGGTCCGGGTTCGATTCCTGGGCGCATCACAAATTTTAATTCTATGCTTCAGATTTATCATTATTGTCTTTATACATATTTCACATACTCAAACATCTCGAAAGTTAGAAAGCAATGACATAAGTTCAAAGGCGAAGTTGAAAATTTCTGCTGGACTGGAATTTGTTCAAATGTTCAAATGTTTGTATAGTCTATGGGACTTAACTAAGGGGTCATCAGTCCCTAAACTTACAAACTACTTATGAACTAACTAAGACTAAGGACGGCACAAATACCCATGCCCGAGGGGGGATTCGAACACCCTACCGTAGTGGCCGTGCAGACCGTGACTGAAGCGCCTCAGTACCCTCGGCCACCGCTCGGCCACCGCTGCTTAAAACAGTTAGGTGCATGCGACCGTTCCACGTTCGAGGTTCGAGTCCTCCTTCGGGCATCGCTGTTTGTGTTGTTCTTAGGATAATTTTACTTTAAGTAGTTTCTAAAATGTTTGTAAAGTCTATGGGACTTAACTACGGGGTCATCAGTCCCTAAACTTACAAACTAATTATGAACTACTTACAACTAAGGACGGCACAAATATCCATGCCCGAGGGGGGATTCGAACCCCCGACTGTAGTGGCCGTGCAGACCGTGACTGGAGCGCCTTAGTCCCCTCGGGCACCGCGGCCGGCGTAATTCGTAAGTTTAGGGACCGATGACCACTGTAGTTAGGGCCCATAACTTTACAAACATTTGAACACTGATCTTTCATCAGGTGAGATAGCCGCGGTGGAGTAGACGAGCCGAGCGGAGCGCGCGGTTGCTCGCCGTTGGAGGTTCGAGTCCTCCAAAAATGTTCAAATGTTTGTATAGTATATGGGACTTAACTATGGGGTCATCAGTTCCTAAACTTACAAACTACTTATGAACTAACTAAGACTAAGGACGGCACAAATATCCATGCCCGAGGGGGGATTCGAACCCCCGACCGTAGTGGCCGTGTAGACCGTGACTGAAGCGCCTCAGTCCCCTCGGCCACAGCGGCCAATCGAGTCCTCCCTGGGGCATGGGTTTGTGTGTTGTCCTTATGTTAGTTTACCTTAGTTTAAGTAGTTTGTAAGCTACGGACTGATGACCACGCAGTTTGGTCCGAAAGATTTACAAAAATTTCTACATTTGGACAGGTGAAAGTATTTTACTCAAATATTGGTTTAAACAAAGAAATAAGGAACAGACACTAATTTGGAGTGTGGCCTTGTATGGAGCAGAAACGTGGATATTGAAAAAGCAACATGAGAAGAAAATTGGTGCTTGTGGAATGTGGATATGGCGTAGGATGGAGAAGGTCAGCTGGACCGATAAAGTCAGAAATGAAGAAGTTCTTAGTTGGAGAGAAACGGAAGATACTGCTGACGGTATATAACAGGAAACTAAACTGGCTAGGCCACAGCTTAAGACGAGAAAGCCTTCTGGTAGTCGCAATTGAAGGTTGCGTTCCGGTAAAGAGAGGGAGGGGCCGAAAAAGGCACCAGATGCTGGATGACGTCAGCAAGCCACTAGGAGGGTACCAAAGAATGTTCAAATATTTGTATAGCTTATAGGACTTAACTACGGGGTCATCAGTCCCTAAACTTACAAATTACTTATGAACTACCTAATACTAAGGACGCCACAATTATCCATGCCCGAGGGGGGATTCGAACCCCCGACCGCAGTGGCCGAGTAGACCGTGACTGAAGCGCCTCTGTCCCCTCGGCCACTGCGGCCGGCTACCAAAGAATGAAGATAACTGCAAAAGACAGGGAAGCATGGAAGGATATGCAGTCTAAACCTGCCACACCGCAGACAACCAAATGATGATGATGGTTACAAATTTAATTTTGTGTGTGATCAGTACGATATTTTGCTATCTCAACTCCTTACGTTAGGCTTACCTAGATTGTACTTCGAGCTAATTTAGTGTTTGAACACCTGGGACCGCCAGTAGAGTTGCATGTACAGTTTGAGGTGTTAATTAGCTCTTGAGAGATATTTGGCCACTCTACCATTAGTGCAGTATTCAACTCTGAAAACGTTGTGGGATGCGCTGTCTGCATAGCATCTCCCAAATGCATCCCAGACATGCTCAATAGGGATGTTTCCTGCACATAATAAGGATTCTTCACAGTTCCAGTTTCTCTCCAGATGACGGAATGACGATTGCCCGACTGAACACAAAATCTTGACTGACCTGTGAACAGAACCCGGCGCCATTCGTTACGACTCCAATACTGAAGTTCCACCGTCCAGTTCCTAGGGGCTAAACGGTGCCGTGCCTTTAATGACACAAACACTATAGCCCTTCGTCCGCAGAGGCCACATTCTCGAAGACGATATCGGGCTGTGTTGATATTGCTCCGCATAAATATAGAAAATTACGAAACGCAAGTATCCATGTGGTCACGTGCCCCTGACGAGCGGCGTGAGTGGGCGCTGTGACTATCATACTTGTGCTCCGGTTGCAAAATTTCGTAGATCCTATTGCAATGTGGCCGCCGGAAACTTCAGAAGCTACGTAAGGACACAGACTCCTACACTTCAGAGAGTCAACGCTTGCTGGTTAGTGTACCGGAAGAGCATACTTTGGCTGGAGGGGGGAGCATATCGAGCGGCAGTGGTATCCAACTCTAATCCATTACATTATAACACCACTTTTAAGATCAGTATGGCGATGCATAAGTGAACAGTTCCCACCATGATATCTCCAGACTCTAATCCGCCCGTCGTGGAGGTTGCATGATCGGTATTGGGATGACCACGTTTTTACTGACAAATCGCGGTCTTGTTTCCACCACCAGGCTTAATGAAAGTATGGAGACAGCTGCTGCTGAAGACAGATTCTGCAGCTACACGCATAGCCGTTTACATCTCTGAAATGTTAGAGGCTCTTCTCCAACAGTACCGTTGCATCCAGCCGAAGACCATAATGCAGCAGGATAGCGCGCCACCCACATCTTATACGATGATCAGAAGTCTCTAAATACATTCCAACCTTGCCCCTCACTGTCCTCTAGATCTGCCGGCTATCATACGGGTGATGATCGAGAAACGAATGGCCCGATATACAACACCGGCTGGTACACCAGATCAACTTATTTTCATCACCATATTTAGGGTAAGGGTAGAAGCTGATCTCGGAGAAGAGTAGAAACACGTTAGACAATACTCACCTTACGACTTATCTTAGAAGGTAGATTAAGGAACAGCCAACATATATCAAAATTACTAAAAATTTCCGGGTTGTTATGCCGTGGTCCAGTGGATTTATTATTAAAACCCAACGTATCGTCCCCGACTGCGGAGGACATTCTCAAGGGGGATCATGGCACTTTTGGATGTCAGATTCACACACTGGATCGCTACTGACGTAAGCCAAATTCCGTTTACGAGGGCTCGCACGCAGTGGTGTGACGTCAGATGTCTTTGACATGCGTGCGCAAATCGTAGTTGCCGATTGCCGCCGTCCGTTAATATCGTCCCATGGTGGAAGACTGTTACATTTCTTCATCAAAACCGGAATGCAGATTTCATTTAGTTTCACGCCCTCCTTTATCCTATTGAAACTATTGGGATGTTTTTCAATTTCTATAGGCTCTCTACAGTCTTTCATGGTATCCATTTGTGGCTGCTAAAACTTTTGTTATCAAATTGAATTAGGTGATCCCCTGGTTGAAAAACATGTTCAGCAACAGCTGATTTGTCATTCTCTCCCCTTCTACAGTTCCTCTTGTGCTCATCTAGTCGATTTCCATACCTTCACGGAATCCTATAAATTCCTGCTTTTTCCAGCGGTTTCCGAGCATCCTTTGCCGATTTCATGTGATCCTGCATCTTCCGAGTAGGTTTGTAAATAACGGCAACATTCCGTTTCGTCAAAATTTTACCGATGCGGTCCGTGACGTTCTTAATAAAAGGTAGGAAGACTTGGAACCGTTTCATCGTTTTCAACTCTACGTTTCGGTCTCAAAGCTCTCCTTATCTCTGTAGACGAATAGCCATTCTTAAGTAAAGCATTGCTCAGTTCTTTCAATTCCGCGTCGAGTAATTCCGGTTCGCAGATGTTCCTAGCTCTGTCCGTCAACGTCTTTATAATGCTCCGCTTTTGCTGTGGGTGGTGGTTTGAATCCCGGTTTAGATAACGGTCTGTGTGTGTGGGCTTCCGATAAACAGTACGGCCCAATCTGCCATTCCCCTTTTTGAAAACTGACACGTCAAGAAAATTCAGTTTTCCGTCTACCTCCTTCTCCATGGTAAACTGAATTGTAGAATTGATCCTGTTGAGGTATTGAAGAAAACGATCTAGTTCCTCTCTACCATGCCTCTACAATACAAACGTATCGTCTACATAGCGAAACCAAATAGTAGGTATTTTGTTTGCTGTTTTCAATGCCTGTTCCTCGAATTTTGACTATTCCGACCGTGAAAGTTTACATTTTACAGCCATCATATATATCTAGATTTTGAGCATTTCGCGAAAGAGTGGGTATGGAATAATAAAAATCCAATGTTATTAAATTTGTAGAGTGAACAAGCTGTGAAGAAAAGCAATCAAAAATTTGGTCAAGTCATTAAAGGTGAAGATATGAAAACATTACGTTTTGCGATAACATTGTAAGTCTATCAGCATGGAAGACTAACTGAACGAAATGAACACTGTGTTGAAAGGAGAGTATAAGGTGAACATAAACAACACTAAAACATCGGTAATGGAATGAAGAGTAAGAAAATCAGGTGATGCTGGAGGAATTAAATTACTGAACGGAACAATAAAGGTGGTAGATGAGTTTGGTACTAGGGCAGTAAAATAACATATGATGTTCGGAGTACGGTGGGTATAAAAAGCAGAATGGCAATGGGAAAAAGTATTTTTGAAACAGAGAAACCTTCTAACATCGAATATTAATTAAAATGTAAAGAAGTCTTTTCTGAATGCATTTGTGTGGGGTGTTACCTGGTGCGGGAGTGAAACAAGGACGATAAATTAATTCTCTCCATAGCGGATGATTTTGGACGCAGCTGATACGATTATATTGATGGATGAAAATCCCAGCAGCTGTATTATTAAATTCTGTGCGACCGGATTCGGTGTTACATTACACCATCTTCAGGCTCCCATTGTGCGATTATTATTAAAAGCTCATTTGGATTGGGTAGCCATTAAAACCAGTAGCGAGTCGTTGTTGAGAGTGTGGCATGAACAAAGCAAGAAATTTACGGCTACTGATTTGAATGGCTACCCAAAACCAAATGAGCTTTTAATAATAATCACACAACGGGAGCCCGAAGATGGCGTAATGTAACACCGAAACCGGTCGCACAGAATTTAATAAAGATTTTTAAATCCATCTATATGGACGATAAATAGTTCAGACGCGAAGAGAATTGAGTTCATTGAAATGTGGAGCTATAGAAGAATGCTGAAGATTAGTTGAGTAGATTGCGTAACTAATGAGGACGTACTGAACACAAATGGGGAGAAAAGGAATATATGGCATACCTTGACTAAAAGAAGTGCTCGATTGATAGGACACATTCTTAGACATCGAGGAATAGTAACGTTAGCGTTGGAGCGAAGTGTGTGGGGGTTAAAATCGCACAGGGAGGCCAAAAGACGAATATTGTAACAATGTTGAAATAGATGTGAGTTATCATTCTTACGAAGAGGATTGCTCAGGACAGAATAGGATGGAGAACTACTTCAAACCACTCTCCGGACTGAAGATCATAAAAACAACCCTAAAATGCAATTGAATAATTCATCTGGATATCTACGATATTTGCCAGTGCTTTTTGTCTGACTAACTATGCACAGCCGGCCACGGTGGCCGAGGGGACTGAGGCGCGTCAGTCACGGTCCGCACGGCCACTACGGTCGGGGATTCGAATCCCCCCTCGGGCATGGATATTTGTGCCGTCCTTAGTGTTAGCTAGTTCATAAGTAGTTTGTATGTTTAGGGACTGATGACCCCGTAGTTACGTCGCATAAGCTATACAAACATTTGAACATTCGAACTATGCACAATATATCTCTGTTGATGGGCCATACGCAAAAGTGGGAATAAAATGGTTTTATTAATACAATATGAAGTCCATAGCAACCAATCAACATTAACCTAATATATAAAAAAGAATGTTTCTGTGTTCGTATTTTATGTGCGGCCCTACCGTTCGACCTGTTCTGATGAAACATTGACAACATATTGACTGTACTTTTGCGGAGGTCATAGGCACCATTAAATGACTGTACGACAAATCGTTCAGGAGATATGACATAATAAACAATGAAATGCGCGGAAAATGCTGCATCATGCGCCGTCTGCGTCTAAACCACTGTACCGATTTCAACCAAATTTGGTACACATATTCCTTCCATGAGGTAACAATTGACGTAGGGGTAAGAACTGCTTACGACATATAGTTCAGGAGATATGACGTCATAAACAATTATAAGGTTGAAAATCTCTGGCATCACGCAACATGCGAATAAGGACAGTTTTGTGGTCCTAAAATGTTCATTACATTTTGGACACTTAAGATTCAAAACAAGAGGAAGGCCACTGTCATACAAAATTGTGGATGGTGCATGAGGGTGGGTACTTTACATGTGGACTTCGTCAGCGTCTTCATTTGTAGTCCGATCCTGATGAAATTTTTAAATATGATTGAACAATTCAGTTTATCAGTGCAATATTAATATATTCAGATTACCTACTATCACTTCAATTAATTAACGTGACTAAACAGTTAACTTCAGATTTCGGCGAAGTTTCGAATGAAATAAAATATCTGAAAATTCTAGCAGCACTCTCTCGATGTTACATTTATCAAGGATGATAATCATGAAAGAAACAATTAAAACATAAATATTATTTCCACCGAGTGAATTTTATGTAAGCAAGTTAAAGACAGAATTATTTATAATTTATTTATAATTTTTTTCTTTTCCTTATATATATATATATATATATATATATATATATATATATATATATATATATATATATATGCTTCAATGGAAAGTACACTTCATTCAGATTTTTAAATGACGGTTTTTCGTCTGTCAGCTCTGATGCATACGAAGCGTGCAGTATCATTGGGGTTAATACCACCAGCAGAAGGAATTTGTTTTTACCAATGTACGGTTTTAGTACGAATTTGAAAATAAATCTGATATATAAAAATGTGTTCGTATTTTATGCGACGCAGTACTTTTCGTTCGATTGTAATGAGACTTAGCATATTCCTTGCACTTTAGCGAATTTAGGAATATAGGAATAATTACATCACTGTACGACATATACTTCAGGATATATGACGTTATAAAAAATGAAATGCGCGAAAAACTGCTGCGTCATGCGACAATGTTGAAAATCTGCTCGTCAACCACTGGATCGATTTCAACCAAATTTGGTGTTCATATTCCACACCGAAAGATACCTGTTGCTGTAGGGGTAAGAATCATCTACGATCAGGGCCGGTGACAAGGAGGGGTGAGGGGGAAATGAAGGGGATCACTCCCCTTCCCCCAAAATTATGTTGTACTATTGATATAAGTTAGAAATGATGTCGTATTTTAGAGTTTTTATTGTGCTGATCCTCCGAAAACAAAATTTTTACTACCGCCCTGCCTCCGACACACATTTCACGACCAATGATGCGTACATTGCGTGGCGGAGGGTATTTTACCTATGGACCTGGATAAAATCTACAGTTTTACTTCGGTCTTGGTTAGATTGTGGACTCTTAACCTTAAAACCAAGACGAAGGTCACTGTCTGTTTAAAATTTTGTGTGTCGCATGGCAGATGTCACTTTACTTATGAACTTTGCCAAAACGTACGTTTTTATTCCGTATATGATGGTATTATGTTTCCTTGACCTACAGCAAACTACCGTGTGATGCATGACAGAAGGCACAGTGCAGTACATTTTCCACTGTTTCACTGTTCACCACAAAAGTTGACAGAAACGTGATTTTCCATGAAGGCGGAGGAAGAGATGATAAAGTAAGTACGTGCGACCACTGAAATTACCCATTCCACTTCCATGGTCAACAACACCGACCCTGTGCAAGCGCGAAAAGACACAAAAAAGGAGAATAACGGATGCGAGGAGGGGATGAAAAGAGTAAGGGGAGAGGACGAAATAGTGACAGAGGAGAGGAGATATAATATTGTGGAATAAATGCACACAAATACATATCAGGGCAACGCTGGGTTTTCAGCTAATTTCTTATAAATATTGGTCAAAATAGTGACATTTCTCATACACAACTTGAAGTTCTGTTTGGAGACTATTATCAATTCTAGGACAATGGTGTGGAAATAGACCGCAGAAACGAATCTACAAATCAGTTAGTAAGAGCTATGATGTAACAATATCTTACTGAAGTAACTGTAGTGTAAATGATTGTTAGAAAGTAAAAAGGGTTATTGTTTAGTGTGCCGTCGACATTAGAACATGAAAGGAACTATCGCGGAATTTTCTTGTAGTGATTTACAATCCTACTTATTAAAATTGATATACCACGAAGATGACGTGCTACAGACGCGAATGTTAACCGACAGGAAGAGGATGCTGTGATATGCAAATTATCAGCTTATCAGAGCATTCACATAAGGTTGGCGTCGGTGGCGACATGAGGAAAGTTTAGAACCGATTTTTCATACACAAACAGCAGTTGACCGGCGTTGCCTGGTGAAACGTTGTTGCGATGTAAGGATGAGAAATGCATACTATCACGTTTCCGGCTTTAATAAATGTCGGATTGTAGCCAATCGCGATTGCGGTTTACCGTATCGCGACAATGCTGCTCGCGTTGATTGCAATCCAATGACTGTTAGAAGAATATGGAATCTTGGGGGTTCAGGAGGGCAATACTGAACGCCATGCTGGATCCCAACGACCTAGGATCACTAGCAGTCAAGATGACAGGCATCTTATCCGCATGGCAGTAACGGATCGTGCAACCACGTCTCGATCCCTGACTCAACTGATGGGGACGTTTGCAAGACAACAACCATGTGCACGATGAGTTCGACTACGTTTGCAGCAGCATGGACTAGGAGCGATATCGAAATATATTGTTATTTCCATTCAAAAAGGTTTCTCTTTCATCCGTTAACTTTTTGATTCGAACCATACCATGTTCATAATGTACAGAACTGTCGGACTGCTTCAATTAAAAAGACAAAAAAAAAAAAAAAAAAAAAAAAAAAAAAAAAAAAAAAAAAAAAAAAACTAAAATACGGAGTGGATCCGGACACGCTACCTTCAGCGTGACAGCTGTAGATGTTAACATGTGCGCCACACTCAGATGGTCTAAACAGTGATAACCTTACGCCACTTACAATGCGTAGTATCATTAACGAAAATTAAAGCCGGTCGCTAAAAACGAGCAGATGCCTTCATGCTCAGTGTATGTCCCTCTACAGCATATCAGAGACCCATCAAAATCCGTTATTTACACTTCTGATGGTCCCCTTGCAAGATGAGAAATGGGACTGCGTTGATGAAGACGGCATCCTGTGTCATGTGGAATACATTACTCGCCTGCAATAAACTGAGAGATGTTCCTGTCAGAATCACGCTAAATATGGTGCAGAATCTCATTTAGCACTGTGATCTTCTTCTGTCGCAGTCCAACGACGAGTTTCGCGTGAACCTCCAGTGTTCATTTCCTCCGGCGAGTCGATAGCACGTCGAAAGACCGCAGGATTGCCACCAGTGTTTTCATCCTGGCCTTTGAAGGCATTACACTGTCCGAGAAGGTCAGGATTATGATATACCAGTGTGACGTCAAACCATACTTCCTTTCTCCTATGACATGTTTCAGGTGCTAGATGTTCGGGCATATGTCCTTCGCCGGCCGCGGTGACCGAGGAGACTGAGGCGCATCAGTCACGGTCTGCACGGCCACTACGGTCAGTGGTTCTAATCCCCCCTCGGGCATTGATATTTGTGCCGTCATTAGTATTACGTAGTTCATAAGTTGTTTGTAAGTTTAGGGACTGATGACCACGTAGTTAAGTCCCATAAGCTCTTCAAACATTCGAACTTTTTGAATATGTCTTTCTGCTGTGCTTACAGCTACACATAGATGGAATGCATGAGTCCATCACATGCGGACACTCCATGCACCCCACCTGTGAGAAAAGCAAACCCTATCATCCATGTCTCTCACCAGACTGTACTATTTTGCATAGAGAAAGGAAAATAATGGAGATAATGACATTGGATAACTTATACTGAGGCGAGAAATAAGTACCAGCAGCTTCACCTTGTATGAATGACCACATCTTTCGATGCTGTTCATTGTCCCCACTAACTATTGGTGCAACCCTGTTGAAAGGATCTTTACCTCCTGTGCTCCCTAGTGGCTGTCAACCTTCCGCTGCCCCCTTGATGGGTGGGAGCGCTTCTTTACCCCCTTCTCGAACACATGCAGTGGGAGCAACTCCCCCACGCCCAACCATTTGGAACACATGTCCCACACACACCCTCCAACCCCACCGGAAAAGGAATAGCCTCTTTTCGCTCGGAAGAGGTCCCTTGGGACACTCTCGTCTGAGGTTTTTCAGACTGCACCAGAGGATCCCAGATAATGACTGAATGATTTACAAACTGTGATCGAAGGGCTTCCGCTCATCTTCTGTACCTGATGCCTCTTCTGAGAAGCCCTCAAAGCCCTTAAAACTAAAGGACCAGTAAGAGGGAAAGAAACAGTAACTGAAGAAAGCCGTGGCTCCATAGCCACAGCCACCTACCTCTTCTGCTTCGTAAGATGAGGTGAAGATCCTCGCGTCACCTGAGGATCTCGTACTAATTTGTTCACCAAAACACATGAGTCTTGATTCAGAAAAGTCTGAACATTTGGCACAGGTATCCCCGTGGAATTACCTGTTCCGCATTTTTATACCATGGCCTTTCAGGTTAGAGAAAATTTAATGTTCCTGTGGATTTCCGATGGCTTTATTCATCTCGTGGCTGAGCTGCGTCAATAATGTTCCAATACCATACACATTGTTTAGCCTTACATGAAATCTGGTTTCCCGACCAGTGGACCCCTGCCCTTCGTGGCTATCAAAACTATAAAAACCGATCCATAAATGGCAGGCTATCTGGCGGAATCTGTGTGTACGTCATCACTACTGTCTCCAGTGTCCCTGTACCTCTCCACACCACTCATGGGGCAGTGGCAGTGAGAATTGTGGAAACGCAGGTATTGACCATCTGTAACATATAACTTTTCCTGGCTGAGGTCGTGTCTGTAACAGACCTTAGTGCTTTGATCGTCCAATCTCCTCCACCATTTCTCCATTTGGGGTATTTCAATGTCCAACACCCACTGTGGGATGAAACCTACATCATGGACCATGGTAGGGATGCTGAGACCCTCTTGGTGGAGCAGGATGTTCGTCTTCTCAACACTTGTACCCAGACACACTTTAGCATAGCATATGGCACATACTCAGCCATCGGCCTCTGTGGCCCAAACCTACTGCCTCATCTCAATTGACTGATCCACAACGGCCTATATGGCAGCGACAGCTAGCCAATGCTCCTGCAGCATCAACTTGCAAACGGGTTGCCACAATGGTCCCTTATGGCTGACAGGCTGGTTTATACCTCAGCTGCTGAATTTGATGCACCACTACCAGGCGATATCGATTCTGTCGTTCAACAGGTGACTGCCAGTTAGTGAGCTGCGATTTTTTAGTTCCGTTGACTATTTGGTCTACTCCGTCCGTGTTTTCCTCTGTTTCATGTTGTCATTTTAGCATTCATTGTCCCTCTCTACATCTCGTACACTTTCCGACTGAGTTTGGAGCACGTGATTATATATTGTTAGGGTTCTGATGTGACGTCTTAGGAGGGAACTGGGGACTGATGACCTTGCAGGTTAGTCCCATTTCAAAATTCCAACAACAACATCATATAACACGAAAGTGAACTCGTCTGTTGACTGACAGAGACTGCCTAGAGTTGAAGAGCGTCATACAGTGTAATAGGCAAGAATCTATCCAATACACAGGAATTCCAAATTGCATCATGATCCACTCCAAGTACTATGACAGTTAATCAGGAAGTGAGAACTTGGATATCATGGTCGACCGGCTGCCCATGAGCCACACATCACGCAGGTGAATGCCACACGACTCCTGGCAAGAAGTAAGGAGTCAACACTGGACAATTAAACAGTGAAAAACGTTCTGTAGAGTGATAAATCACGGTACATAATGTGGCGATGTGATTGCAGGGTGTGGGTATGGCGAATGCCCGGTGAACGTCATGTGCCAGTGTGTGTAGTGCCGAAAGTAAAATTCGGAAGCGGAGGTGTTATGGTGTGGCCGTGTTTTCTTATGGAAGAGGCTTGCAGCTATTGTTGTTTTGTGTGACACTATCATAACACAGGCCTACATTAATGTTTTAAGTACCTATTTGCTATTCACTGTTGAAGAGCAATTTGGGGATGGCGACTGCATCTTTGAACACGATCGAATACCTGTTCATAATGCAAGCCCAGTGGAGGAGCAGTTACACTACATAACGTTCCTATAATGGAGTGGCCTGTGCCAAAATGTGAATCCTATAAAACACCTTTGGGATGTACTGGAACGCTGACCGTGCCATGTCTTGCTGACCTACATCGATACATCGGCTCAGTTCAACACTCCTCCAAGAAACCTTCCACCACCTGATTGAATGTATGCCTGCAATAGCGGATGCTATCATTACGGCTAAAAGTATCCGGTCACCTGGCAGAATATGACTTAAAAATTTCGTCACGCCCTCCGTCTGTAATACTGGAATTCAATATGCTATTGGCCCACCCTTAGCCCTGATGGTAGCATATGCTATTACAAGCATTCAAATGTTCAAATGTTTGTAGAACTTATGGCACTTAACTACGGGGTCATCAGTCCCTAAGCTTACAAACTACTTATGAACTAGCTAAGACTAAGGACGGCACAAATATCTATGCCCGAGGGTGGATTCGAACCCCCGACCGCAGTGGCCGTGCAGACCGTGACTGGAGTGCCTCAGTCCCCTCAGCCACCGCGGCCGGCTTCAAGCATTCGTTCAACCCTGTGCTGATAGGTTTCTTCGGGAATGGCAGCCTATTCTAAAATATTTAAAGATTATTAACCCCCACCTTTTCACTTTTCTAAATTCAGTGATTCTTTTTGGGTAGGGGAATGCCGAAGAAGAATTAAAGTTCGCATTGTGGAAGAAGACGTGCTGGAAGACAATCCGTGCAACTTCATCATCCGTAAGGCTGGAAAAGCTGAATGGACAAAGCGTAGAGATTCCGGTTTAGAATCCCAACCGTGGTACAAACTTTAATTTAACTCCTCTCCATCTACTGAAACATATTTACCGGTACATTCGTTCTCGCCACGTTTTGGTGTGTTGTTGGATTCTTGCGCGAACTTCCACCCGTCCCTCCTGTATACACGGCTGGCCGACATTCAGTCCCCGAAGGGTTGGATCGAGTTTTCTTGCCGTAGCTTCGAAACTTTCAACGCGGCAGTGCGTGACCAAATGTGACACGTAGTGCTCACAGCGTCGTCTTTCGGACTACATTGGTTCCTTCCCCCCCCCCCCCCCCCCTCTGTTCTACAGATCCCACACCTATCGAAAACGTATGGTCGACGATAAACTTGGTTGTGGCATCTACGATCCTTCTCGGGATTCGAGTTCGAGAGGCTCTCTGTGTAATAGTGCAACTCTTCTTTACTTCCACATAATAATGTAATTTATTGTATAACAGCAACTTAAACTCATTTTAATGAGACAAAAATTCTGACAATTGTACGAGAAATTTTTTTTTGCAATTATTTTATTTTTATTATGTGATGTGATAGGTATTTAACAGTGACTAGAACCCGTTGTAGCAACGTAGTCGACCAGTACTAAGAAGGCGCAATTGCGATCAGTACGGGACGTGTAGAGTACGTCTGTAACAGGTTAAGGCATACTTACTGAACGTGTGATTTGCAAGTTGGTTGTTTTGGTAAACTGAGTAGTAGTGTTTGATTAGAATCACAAATATAACATATTTAAATTACATGCGGAAGCGTTTTTTTTTTATTCGTATAAGTCATTGTTTTCAAGTATATGTACAGCAGTGTTACACAACATTTACGAGCCACTACTACGCTTAAGATTCGAGTCTGAAGATTAGAAAAAAGTTCTAATATTTCGTAACCTGTTGGACCATACTACTGTGGTCATAGAGCTGTAGACTTACAACAAGTTACCAGCAGACAAGGATAATTGAGAAGGACGCCAGCAAAAGATACGCTGTTGAAGTATACACAGATGGAAGCAAATCAGACGACGAAGTGGGTTCGGGGATAGCAATATTTGTTAATAAGAGGTTTACTTACAGCTAAAACTGTCTAATGAATGCTCAAACAATCAAGCGGAACAATTTGCCATCGTGAATGCTCTTGAGTTCATAAATAATCTCTCGAATACTGATACAACTGCAGTAATTCACACCGACAGCAGAATTACTTTGGACTCTTTGCGAAATCCGAAGAACCACAACTTGTTGATTGAAGAAATAAGAAGTAATATCAGAAGGTTGCAGACACACAACTGGCTGGTGCATTTCGAATGGGTTAAGGCACATCAAGGATATAGGGAAATGAACTAGCTGACAACCTTGCTAAAAGAGCAGCTCGATCAAGACAGTCAACATGCTATAAGAAAATACCTACTAGTGCCGTAAAGAAGAAACTTCGAGAAGAGTTTAGAAACAAATGGAACATTGAGTGGCACAGAACAAAAAACGGGGGAAGCACTAAACCGTATTTTCCTACGGTCCGGCAACGTTTAATGATTAAACTTCCAATATCTCCGAATTTTACAGCTATGCTAACAGGCCATGGGAAACTGAAAGCCTACTATCAGCGGTTCAAAATAATTGAAGACGAAACGTGCACATGTAACAGTGCTGTCCAAACTATTGACCACGTGCTTTTCGACTGCTGCAAGTTATTGAAAGAGAGGGACCATCTCAGGAAAAAAATAGCTGCCAAAGGAGGAGGATGGCCCGTCAGTAAATATGACTTAGTACATAAATAAACTACCGACTTTTATAATTTTTGTAATTAATTAAGATTTCTTACTGTATAAAATTGTTTGTTCCTTTGTAAACCCTGCCAACTTGTATACTGTACTCGTGTTTGTAAGAACATTTGATGTAACCGCCTGAATCAAACCATCAAACATGTAATATTGCTATGTAATGGGGCATGTTAAATAATAAATAAATGGATTTCGTCATCAACATTAGCACTTACCCAAGCCGTAGAATTTGAGTTTTCTTCGAATATTCCCCTTCAGGATTCATGAATGATGTTTACTGTTTTACGTGGTTTGTTGGCCCACTAACAATTGAGGGAAGTTGTGGATAGTGCAACAATCATTTATAATTAATAAGAAATGTACAGTGGATCCAACTACCTTCATCTGCTATTCAGAAAGAACATTCCTCACATTGAGAGTAGACACTTCATACAGACATTGCTTATTCTAGGTGGGGGGGAATATCTGTATTCAACCCCGCTCTCCTATTAATATCAACAATACATCAATGTCTACACAATAATTAAGCCGACTGTACGTAAATACCTTGCCAGGTGCAGTCGATAGTTTCATCGCTGCATGCTGCAATTTCCATGTGATTTGGGTACTACCTCTTCAGGGTGTACATGTGGACGTAAGACACTGTAGAATCGATCACCATGATAGTTTGTATGTGTGTGTATGTTTTCATTGTTTACGTATAGTCTACAGCCATAGTTTTATGTGTGGCAGAGTTTTCTTGAAATTAACTTCAACACCATTCTCCAATAGCCATGAAAGTAGGCAAATGTATGTCATATTTCATAGATAGAGGAGAAGATGGACTGTAGGCAGTGGAGGTGCAGTTGAACAGAGATATTAATATAAAAGACGAGGTAATAGTTTAGGGAAAAGTAAATAGCATAGCAGAGTACTGGAGTAAGTTAACACCCGGGCAGCGCCTAGTTTTCAGCTAGCATGTAATAACAAGTTAATCCCTGACACTGGCGTGCTGTAACAGGGTCGAACATTTGCCTCAGAGTACTAAGCGTCGTATAGATTGTTTCATTTCCATTCTCGGCGAGAGCAGTGTGCTTGCAATTATGGCACCGCTGACAGAACTACGCTTATTCTACAGCGGTAGTTGGTCGTTCTATTGTTCTTGTTTCTCCATATCACACGCTAATTCTCCACTGCCCGCTTTTCTCGAAGGTACTGCGGCGGTAAATATCGAGGGTTCCTAAACGTTTTGTCAGGTTCCAGACACGTGTAAACACCCGTGACCTTTAACGCCGCCTGGTTGCTCTTTATTTATTTGTTGGCAGAGCAACAGTTTCCTGGAGCTAGTCTGAATAAGATGTGGCTCTACACACTTGCTTTACAAAATGTGTCAACAATACTGCGAACAAAGGCCTTGAATAATATCCCAGCTTTCAACGTTTCTGCGAAATTTTGCATGTGTCAGACCTTTACACGCTAACTAGTCCTGTCAGCGTCTGTATAATGGAATAAAACATGAAGCACCTAATTTGACAAGCAACTGCTTCGTGGGTCGTTGGCCTCGAATTTGAATGTGACGAGTGTGTTTGTAGTTATGGCCAATCAAATTAGCAGATGAGAGAAGTGAAGTTGAATTTCGGCGTTCGTCGCAACGCGAAAAGGAAACAAGCCAACCACCAACATACGTATCGCTCACAGCTCGTCGCTTAGGGAATAAAGCAGATTCCACAACGAACAATTTGGCCTACAGAACGATGTCCCAAACTTTAAATGGTAAAGTAACAGTATAAATGATACTGGCAAAGAGAATGAGTAAAAAAAAAAAAAATGTTCAAATGTTTGTAAATCTATCGCACCATTTGCGTGATCATCATTCCGTAGCTTACAAACTACTTACACGTAGGTAAAATAACCTAAGGACAACACGCACACCCATCCCCAGGGAGGACTCGAACCTCCACGGCGAGCAACCGCGCGCTCCGCAGCGAGGTGCTTTAGACCGCTCGGCTACTCCACCGCGGCGAGAGTGAATCAACTAACCTTGCGAAAATATACGTTATGGAATGATTTAAATTGATACTGAAAGGTATTCGCAGTACGTGATTACTCTTAGTGTGACAAGCGAGACTCACGGTAAAGCCTCGGACACGCGCTAGCAGCGCGCCTCATGTATTTCAAACATCAACTTCGCTTCGCATTTTCTTCGTATTAAATTGACGCATCGCGATGCAACCAACGCCATTCTTTTTGTGATTTTTCATTCTATCGGTTGTTTAAGAAATAATACGGGGTGTCCATTAAAAAACATAAGTTTGTGTTGAAAATAATATTTCTTCACGTTTTAGAGTGTCTCATAGTACCTATTTTCATAAGCACCTGCCGTACGTTCATGGCTGTAAAAGTCGGTTTTAATATCTCTTGTAGTTTCAGAGATATCTGGGGTGAAATAGTTGAGTGGGATATATACTAACAGTAACGTAGCCACATATATCCTGTATCCAACGAGTCCCAAAATGCAGGTCATAGAATCCCTCCAGGACTCAATACGACGTCACCTTCCACAAGCGAAGAAGATTCGACAAGGAAAGGTATGAGTCATGCTGAAAGCAGAAAATCAGCAGTGAGGATCGTCGTGCCATCACAGAACAACCACAACCTAGTAATGATGCGATCACACAAGTGCAATGTCGCAATGATGACGAATACTGCAGATTGCTAATAATAGATGGAAGATCATGAGAAGTCATCAGTGCAGTTGGCCGACGTCCGCTGCCACCGATCGCAGTTGCCATCACACTGAAGTGGAAGGGTGGTACATCTCTTCTTTAACACCGGCATCCATATAAAGTTTAGTTTCATTCGCATGTTTGGCGATTTCTGTAGCTTCCCTGTAGATCCTTTCATAGTATCCGCTTGTGACCGCTAGTACTTGCGTCTCGTCGAAGCGAATGTGGTGGTTACCTGGCTGTGGAGACACGGCAGGGCGGAACTAACTCGGATTCACGAAACTCTGAATAGCATTAACACGAAACGCCAGTTCACAATGGAGGAAGAGGGAGACGGTAAATTACATATTAATGTGTTTGTTTTCACAAAAGAAAATGGTAGTTTGGGCCACACAGTATACCGTAAGTCCACACACACGGCTCTTTATTTGCGCTGGGATTCGCTCCACCACCCACAACAGAAGCTGGGTGTTATCAAGACGTTTGCGGATAGAGCTAGAAACATTTGTGAAGCTGAGTTTCTCGATGCTGAGATGTAACATCTCCCCAATTCGCTACTGAAAAACGGGTACTCGCCATCGGAAATAAAACGTGCGTTGAAACAGCCATGCAGAAACCATAATAATGAACAGGCCACTGCAAAACCTAAAGTGTTTCTGTCGTTCGTTAAAATGTAACGGAAAACAATTGGGAGAAGTTTAACGAAGCGCAATATTTCTGTAATTTACAAACCAACCCGTAAGATACAGGAAAACCAAAAGGCTGACAATGACGCTCGTAAACCTTTCGAAAAAGCTAGAGTATACTGGATCCTGTGCAGTTACGGACATGTTTATGTGGTTACCACTAAACAAACTGCCACAAAACGTTTGGAAGAGCACAAGGTCAATTGTAGAAGAGTGGAAACTACACGATCAGCTGTTGCGGGGCATGCTTTCCATCCAGGTAATCAGCACATTCACTTCGACGACACTCAAGTACTAGCGGCCACAAGCGGATACTGTGAAAGGCTCTACAGGGAGGCAATTGAAATGGCCAAACATCCGAGTAATTTGAATCGTCAGGAAGAGGGAATGAAACTAAGGTATATGGATGCTGGTGCTGAAGAATACTAGCGGCAGGGGACGACTACCAATTGGACTGACTTCTTCAAAACATGGGACATCACGCGTCGACGCGGGAACGCCCGAACGCCGAACTTGGCGGGAGTTAGTAGCAAGCCATAAAACAAGGGCTCACAACAGGCCATGCCACGTTACATGGACAGGCTGTGAACACTAGCTGACACGGCTGCAAGGCGGTGTGCGTGCCTCAGCGCCCGGTAAGTCAGCTAGTGTTCGCGGCCTCTCCGTGTAACGTCACGACCTACTGTGAGACGGTGGGCATCCCTCAGTGCATGGCCATTCAGCTAGGGCACACAACCTCACCATGTGACGTGACAGGGCCTGCTGCAAGGTGGTGGACGTACCTCAGAACATGGCCAGTCAGCTAGTGTTAACCTCTCCATGTGACATGGCACACCATGCAGTGAGGCGGTGGGCATACCTCAGTGCATGGCCAGTCGGCTAATGTCCACTGCCTCTCCGTGTGATAGGGCACGGCTTGCTGCCAGGCACTGGGCGTGCCTCAGCAAATGGCCTGTCAGCTACAGTTCATGGCCTCTCCATGTGATAGGGCACGGCTTGCTGCCAGACACTGGGCATGCCTCAGTGCCCGGCCAGTCAGCAAGCATTCACGGCCTCTCCCTGTGATGTGGCATGGCCTGCTGTGAGGCGATGGGCGTACCTCAGTGCATGGCCAGTCAGGTAGTGTTCACAGCCTTTCTGTGTAACGTGACAAAGCCTCTGCGAGGCGGTGGGCATGCCTCAGTGTCCTGCCAGTCAGCAAGCGTTCATGGCCGCTCTGTGTGATGTGGCATGTCATGCTGCAAGGTGGTGTGCATGCCTCAGCGCCCATCCTGTCAGCTAGCATTCACGACCACATTGTGTGACCTGTCATGGCCTGCTGCGAATTGGTGGGTGCGTCTCAGCACCCAGCCAGTCAGCTAGTGTTGACGGCGTCTCCATGTGATGTGGTGCGCCCTGCTACACAGCAGTGGGTTTGCCTTAGAGCATGGCCAGTCAGCTAGCGTTGCGGTCTCTCAGTGTGATGTGGCAAGTCCTGCTGCAAGGTGGTGCACATTCTTCTGCTCCCAGCCTTGCAGCTATGGTTCACGGCCCCTTTGTGACTCTTGGCACGGCCTGCTGCAAGGGGCGGTGTGCGTGCCACAGTGGCCAGCCAGCCAGCTAGCGTTCACGGCCTGTCCGTGTGACATGGCATGTCCTGCTGCAAGGTTGTGTGTGTGAATCAGCACATAGCCATTAACCTAGTGTTCACGGCCTCTCGGTGTCATCTGGCACGGCCTGATGCAAGGCCGTGGAAGTGGTTAAGCGCCTGGTGAGTAAGCAAGCGTTCACAGCCTCAACGGGTGATGAGATACGGCATGCTGCGAGGCAGTGGGCGTGCTTCAGTGCCCGGCCAGTTAATAACTGTTCACAGCCTCTCCTTGTCATGTTGGCACGGTCTGCTGGAAGACGGTGGGTGTTCCTCAGCACGTGACCAGTTAGATAGCGTTCACAGCCTCTCCGTGTAACATGGCATGGCCTGATGTGAGGCAGTGGGCGTGCCTTGTCATATGGCCTTAGCTAGCGTTCATGTCCTCTCCGTGTGACATGGCATGGCCTGCTGAGAGGTGGTGCGCATGCTTCAGCGCCCGACCAGTCAGGTAGCATTAACGGCCTCTCTGTCTGACATGGCATGGCCTCCTGCAAGATGGTAAGCATGCCTCAGCGCTCGGCTAGTCAGCTGGCATTCACAGTCTCTCTGTGTGACGTGGCACAGCCTGATGCAAGGCGGTAAGTGTGCCTCAATGCATGGACAGTCAGCTAGCGTTCACGGAATCTGTGTGATGTGGCATGGCCTTCTGCGAGACGGTGGGCATGCCTCAGTACATGGCCAGACAGCTATCATCCATGACTCTCCACGTGATAGGGCACGGCTTGCTACCAGGCGCTGGGCATGCCTCAGCAAACGGCTAGTCAGCTACCATTCACGACCTCTCTGTGTGGCATTGCCTGCTGCGAGGCGGTGGGCGTGCCTCAGTTAATGGCCAGTCAGGTAGCATTCACAGCCTCTCTGTGTGACGTGACAAATCCTCTGCGAGGCTGTGAGTGTTCCTCAGGGTCCTGTCAGTCAGATAGCGTTCATGGCTGCTCCATGCGATGTGGCACGTCGTGCTGCAAGGTGCTGTGCATGCCTCAGCGCCCAGCCTGTCAGCTAGCATTCATGGCCCCATCGTGTGACCTGTCATGGCCTGCTGCGAATTGGTGGGTGTGCCTCCGGAAAGTCAGCTAGTGTTGACAGCATCTTTGTGTGATGTGGTACGGCCTGCTGTGTAGTGGTGCTGTGCCTCAGAGCATGGCCAGTCAGCTAGCGTTCACAGCCTCATCGGGTGATGAGGTACGGCATGCTGTGAGGCAGTGGGCGTGCCTCAGCGCATGGCCAGTCAGCTGGCGTTCACAGCCTCACCATCTGACATTGCACAGCCTTCTGCGAGGTGGTGATCGTGCCTCAGTGCCGAGCAGTCAGAAACTATACACAGCCTCTCCTTGTCATGTGCACGGCCTGCTGCAAGGTGATGGGTGTGTCTCAGCGCATGACCAGTCAGATAGCGTTCGTGGCCTCTCCGTGTAATGTGGCACAGCCTGCTGTGAGGTAGTGGGTGTGCCTTGGCGTATGGCAAGTTAGCTAGCGTTCATGGCCTCTCCGTGTGACATGGCGTGGCCTGCTGTTAAGTGGTGGGCATGCCTCAGTGCCCGGCCAGTGAGCTAGCGTTAATGGCCTCTCCGTATGACGTGGCATGGCCTGCTGTGAGGCGGTGGACGTGCCTTAGCGTATGGCCAGTCAACTAGCGCTCACGGCCTCTTCTTGTGATGTGGCACGGCCTGCTGTGAGGTGGTGGGCATGCCTCAGCGCTCGGCCAGTAAGCTAGCGTTCACGCCTCTCTGTGTGACATGGCACAGCCTGATGCAAGGCGGTAAGCGTGCCTCAGAGCATGGTCAGTCATCTAGTGTTCACGGCATCTCTGTGTGATGTGGCATGGCCTGCTGCGAGGCGGTGGGTGTGCCTCAGCACATGGCCAGTCCGCTAGTGTTCACGGCCTCTCTGTGTGACGTGGCACATTTTGCTGGAAGGCAGTGTGTTTGCTTAGGAGCACAGCCAGTCAGCTAGTGATCTCACCCTCTTTGTGTGACGTGGCAAGGAACTCTGTGAGACGGTGGGCGTGCTTCAGTGCCTGACCAGTCAGCTAGCGTTCACAGCCTCCCTGCTGTGAATTGTGGCACAGGCTGCTGCAAGGCGGTGGGCGGGCCTCAGTGCCCGGCTAGTCACCTAGAGTTCACAGCCTCTCCTTGTGACATGGCACTGCCTGCTGCGAGGCGTTCAGCGTGCCTCAGTATATGGCCAGTCAGCTAGCGTCCACGGCCTCTTTGTGTGACATGGCATGTCTTGCTGCAAGGCAGTGTGTTTGCTTCAGAGCACAGGCAGTTAGCTAGCGGCGATCACAGCCTCGTTGTGTGATGTGGCACAGCCTGACAGCCTGCTGCGAGGCGGAGGGGTTGCCTTAGCGCCCGGCCAGTCAGCTACACTTCTCCGCACTACTAACAAGGAAAGTACTTCGGCTAGAACAAATATCTGTATGAACGTTTGAGAGGTACGTATTCGTCCTTTAACCAATGTTGTGGCGGATGTCGTCTTACTGCAAAATTCTACAACCGTGCTCCAGATACCACTTTAGATGTAATTGTAGGCACCGTATGCAAAGTAGAAATTATCAATAAATGAACTGGGGAATGTTAAAAAGACTCCGAGCAATATGAATGACAGCAAAACTCACAGTGAGGAAATGCAAGTTGGTCGCATGGCATATTTGCACATTCTGTCGATGGTGAACGCCACGTCAATGGCACTATTGAAGTTTTCAACTGGTTCACTAGAATCTTAGCCAGCGATCTGCCACGCGTAACGAAGCATTGATCTATGTACTCCCGCAGATGACTTATTGTAAATGACAGAATGCATATTCAGGGCCGGCCCGAACAAATTCGGCGCTCTAGGCAAATTATTTTAATGGCACCCCATGTAATAAAATCGCAATAAAACATCAATATAGAATGTACATTGCATCTTTTTTATTCAAATACATAATCACATCATAAACATTAATAAACATAATATTTCCCCATCATACATTTTTATACAATAATGTTAGTTTTTCATCGTTTTTACATTTTGTCTTTAAAAAGGTTTTGGTTGATAGTTAACAATAACTGATACAATTATAAGCTTTGTTATACAAAGAGACACACATTTCATTTTTTTACCTTCGAATTTGCAAAATGTGAGACGATGCCAAATTTTGTAAATGCCACGGCGGAACTGCATTCTCGCGCTTCATCGAATTTCGTCATTACAGGCTCCTTGATGGTCTTCAACAATAGTTTAAGATTTCCTTTGAAAACTTCTCGTTTGTTTGCCATGTAATCCAGTATGTTTTTAATATTGCTTTTAGACTTCAGTTTAGGGTATATGAAATAATCATCGTACTTGTTTTGTAGTGTGTTGTCATGATACTTGTGATTATAACTTTCTTCTAGGGAACTGGTTGGTACTCACTGCCACTGCTTCCAGCGTCTCTTCCCGCACTTGCCACAGCACTACCTCTTGGAATGAGTTTTTCGTCATTATCATCCCTATCACCATTATTACTATTATTGTTATTATGTGTTATTGTTACAACAGTATGTGTTTCTAAGTTATCCTCATATTTCTGCACTGTAACATATACCAGAAAAAATGCAATTGATTCATTTCCTACACCAGTGTTCTTCAGCCTGTTGGTCACGCCCCCCTTGGCGGTTGCTTGCCGTTGGAGGTTCGAGTCCTCCAAAAATGTTCAAATGTTTGTAAACCTTATGGGACTTAAATGCGGGGTCATCAGTCCCCAAACTTACAAACTGCTTATGAACTAACTTATACTAAAGACGGCACAAACATCCATGCCCGAGGAGGGATTCGAAACCTCGAGGGGAACGGTCTCGCGCATCGTAGCATAGCGCCTCAATGCGCTCGGCCGCTCCGCCGCGGCTGGAGGTCCCAAAGTCTAGCTCGGGGGGTCGCGGTCGCAGGAGCAGCATGTTCGATAGCAAATCTACGTTTCGTGACGTTCAGCTACTATGGCAGAAGTGCTTCACGAAAGTGATGGGGTACTTTTGATTACGGATTTTTGGCCGGCGGAAACGAGTAACAAGGAAGTCATCTTTCCAACTCATCAATACTTCTTAGTTAAGCAACTTTAGCGTTTGCGCAGTACTGCTGCTGTCATTAACAATGGTCGCAATATTCTTCTATGACTGTGACTTATTCAAATATTGCTCTGTCAGAAAAACAAATAATCAGTAACATGATACTAATTTATAGCAATACACAATACCTTCTTATTGCTGTATCATGGTTTGTCTGTATGTCCTCTATGCGTTCATAAACCATTGATTCGATTGTAATGAAACTTTGGTGAAGTGTCCACTGTACGCCCGTGGAGGTTTCTGGTCCAAAAAGAAAAGAGCACGACGCATATCTCAGGATATATGACGTCATAAATAATGAGCGGCCGCCGCGTGAGAATACCCAGATTTATGCGTCAATTATTGGAAAATGGGGGTAGTTAGGGACCTGCAACGAACTTTGCAAGTAATTTCAGACGTTCATGAAGCGTTTTGTAACTGATCCCTACACAGAATGATGAAAGGAAAAGAAGTCTACCGCTCACAACAGTTTCGCTGTAGATGCCGCAAAACTGTCGCATCAGGCATGACCTTGTATCAAATAAAGTTAGCATTACAAATTTCCATTTTAATATTTATTTTTGTCTGCAAGTCTCCCTTAATTCTCTTGCATCCAAAATTAAGCAATCTGTTTTCTTAATCTTTATCTATATCAAAGCGAAATGTCACTCACTCACTGACTAAACAGGAAATCTCTACATGTACTTCACCTATGAAGTTGAAATTTCACAGGTATTTCTTTTGTGTTCGGTGCGTAACGGAACATACTTCTCCTACAAACATCCGAATTCTACAGTTTGATTCCGATCTTCACGAAATTTCGAAGGCTTGACCGTCAAAACAAGAGAATGGTTTACCTTACGTTTCACACGGTGCATGGGGGAGGGTACATTGCAACATAAAAATGGATCCCTAAATACCTTCTTCACGCCAAAACTTGAGAAGGGTTCGACTGATTTCACATATCCCTTTATATATATATATATATAGGTAAATGTCACTGTCTGTTCAAAATTTCGTTCGACGTATAGGGAATTTTACAAAAAGTTTTGCTCTAATTTTTATGAATTTTTGCACACATGACCTTTAAACCAAGAGGAAGATCACTGGGTACATAAATGTTGGTATTGTACATGACAGAGGTTACCTTGCAGGAAACTTTGACAAGAGAACGATAGGTGGAAACGAACAGGGGGGGGGGGGAGGGTATGAGGATTACGAGAGTGTAGGATAAATAAACGCCCGGACGAGGGCGAGCTCACAGCTAGTCTTTAATGCAGTAATAACAATTCTATTTTATTACTGGATCGTAGTAGTTTGACGCTGGGTAAGGGTTTTCCGTATCCTTTCGAAGAAATCTCAAGTTTATGAACATTCTTGAAATGAAGTGATGCATCAGATTTGATGGTTTCTACATCTATATAGACGTTGCTAAGGACTTAACACACACCCATGCTCGAGGGAGTACTCGAACCTCCGACGGCGAGCAACCGCGTTCCACAACAAGGTGCCTTAGAGCGCTCGGCAAAGAGATACAAGACCTCTTCGGAGCAAATACCTGAAATAGACTTTATTGTGAAGGCAAGCAACCGATGAAAAACGACTAAAGATTACATCTACATAGATACTCCGCAAATCACATTTAAGTGCCTGATAAAGGGTTCATTAACCACTTTCACAACCTTTCTTACAGTTCCAATCTGTAATAGCGCGCGGGAAGAAAGAAGTCATAAATCGTTCCATTTTCGATCTGATTTCTCTTATTTTATTGGATGGTCATGTCTCCCTATATAGGTGGGTGCTGGCAAAATATTTTCACATTCAGAAGTAAAAATCGGTGGTTGAAATCTCGCAAATAGATCTCGCAGTAACGAATAACGTCGTTCTATTAATGATTTCCATCTCAAATCGTGCAACATTTCCGTGACGCTTTCTTCCCTGTAACGTGATAAAACAAAACTAGCTGCCCTTTTCTGAACCTTCTGAATGTCTTTCAGTCCCACCTGGTAAGGACCCCACAAGGGGCAACAGTACTTCAGGAGAGGACGCACAAGTGTGATGTAGGCAGTCTCTTTGGTGGAGCTGGTGCATCTTCGAAGCGTTCCGGCAATGAAGCGTTACCTTTGTTTCGCCTTCGCCACAATATTTTCTATGTGTTCTCTCCAGTCTAAGTTGTGCGTAATTGTAACTCTTAGTAATTTGGTAGAATTTACGACCTTAATGTTTGAAATATTTATCGTGTAATTGAAGTTCATCGGATTAATTAGTGGTCGAGTGTGTTACTTTACACTTTTATTATTTAGTTTTAATGGCCAATTTTCGCACCGTGTAGAAAGCGCTTTTGCAGTTGCTTTCGATCCTCTGTTGACTTCACTAACGGATAAACGACAGCATCATCCGCGAACAGTCTAAGGGAGCTAATCAGATTGTCTCCTAAATAGTTTATAAACACAAGGAAGAGCAGGGGACCTATAACGTTGCCCTGGGAGGACGTCAGATATCACTTCTGATTTACTAGATGACTTACCGTCAATTACTACGAACTGTGTCCTTTCTAATAGAAATTCGTGAATCCAAACGCACAATTGGGGAGCTATTCCATAAGCACGCAATTTCATTAGAAGTGCCTTGTGAGGTACCTACTCATACTCGCACATGATAACACGATGCCTCAAATTACTCAATGAGATTCATGACAAGAAGCCATACACCAAATACTTGTAGTCCTCTTGTTTTTCTTTATTTAGATTTGTTTCCGCTAGTGCAACTTTCACTAGACGTGAATGGTTTCGCAGATCTTAAATATATCTGGGAAATATATTATATGGTTTGCCTGTAAAATCACTTACATAGATTCATTACAGGCATGGAGGTCGCCAACGTTTCTCACTAGGAAAGGGGCTCGCATATTCAAAATGCTTGAAAACCACTGTTCTACAGCAATACCTTCTTCACAAAGTAGTGTTCTTCGTATCTGCATCCCAACCAATCACAATAAATTAGCAGGATTGATTACCAATCGCCGACCAATCTGACGCTTCACTACAATAATAGCGTCACAAAACGCAACTTCAGAGGTCCATCGTCCGTACTGGTCCCGACCGGCAGGTCAATGTGCAGTGCGGCATGCCACACGCATAGGACTCTAAAGGATGACTGCAGAGTTTTGCAGATGTGGGAGTATCATTAGTGCAATAAGGGACTATTACATTATCTCTCGCACGATTTTGGTGCATTGTGTTTGTTTGAGACCAAGTACTTTCTTTGTAAGTTAAACCTACACTAAGAAGGACAAACACACGCACACCCATGCCCGAAAGAGGACTCGAATCTCCGACCGGGCTACTTTCTCATGATCCTCTTTAGTGAACATCGATAACTCAACACGCACTCTCGTCTGTGTTTTGACGTTCCACAATGCGTTTTTGTGCTTCTCTGTGCGCGATATTAGTCTTCTTTGTAGTACTTACTGGAATAGCGGAGTCTTGGACTGCTTTTGTTGCGGATGGCCACTGTGCCAAATACGCCACTGTTCCTCCCTCCCTGCACGTTATCGACTTTGTCTCGGTTTGCACTTACCTTTGGCACAGCCGTAGCGCTTTTAGACGGTAGGATAGCCGCGGAAAGGGTGCCTAAGGGTGCAAGTGGGCTTGGGAAAGGGAGCTGTTGACTCCGCAATGGAAAATTGTTGAGAACGTTTCAGTGTACGCCCGGCGTGGTGGGGCAAGATGACGCCCTGACAACTGCCGAATGTTGGCATTACGGTGCGGGAGTTTGCGTTGGAGTCGTTGGCATCGAGGCAGCTGCGCCATACCGTTACGTTAAACTGAAATTACTTTGAGACATGTGAATTATCTTCTAAGCAGATCCATGACTCTTTTCATAGTCAGAAATTGTACTTTTGATGAATTTCATATGACGGAGATGTATATTTCAAACTGTCATTTCACGGCGTATTTCTGTCGCTTTAAGATTCGTTTGCTTTGTATTGGTATATTATTAGTGCCGTTTTACGACTATGATTCTTCATTATAGGTTCGAATGGTGTCAACATTTCATTTTGGTATCGACGCTGATATTGGTCAGCGATATTAGTTGTCTCAGACGGAGAAATGGCGGTGGTCGGTGTCGTTTGTGGTAGTCAGTAGTCAATTCGGAGTTAGATGTAAGACGGAGAAACTGCTTCTGTTTGTTGAAGAGACGAGATGTGGGACATATTTTGTCCTGAGATGGAGTGTGTGATTTTGAAAGACGGATGTCGGCCGTCTTTCCTAGGTTCTTAACTTCATAAATTATCTAAGTTGAATAGATAGTCTTTCTTGCTAAACGAGAACCCCTTTCGTTCGGAGGTAAGAGGAATAGCATGTCATTTCATGTTCTTAAATGTTACTTTCAGTAATATCGCTGGGATTTTATTTTGCAAATAATTTATCATTGTGTCTATGAATGTGACAATTTGACGGTTACTCCGTGACGACACTGTCCCTGTGAGAATGTATACTTGCTGTATTCTGTATGTGCATGTATGAGTATCTTCTAGCATGGCATTATGAGTGTATGTATGAGAATTTTCGTCCTCGACTGCTGGCTGCGCACATTGCATCTGTGGCTTCGTGTCGATAGGTAGTCGTTACCAACCTCTGCTTTTTATGATAGCAAAGAGTTTCCTCCACCCCTTGGTTTCAAGTTCGTTTGGCAATGCCCAGTTAGCGAGCCTCGGCAAAACGCGCAAGTTTAAGCTCTCCCCACCACCTCGATTTCCGTGGGTTTTGCCGATTTCCGGCCGCTGTTGAGGATCTCACTGGTGGGCCGACAAGGACATTCAGTAGCTGCGATTCGACCTGGTAAGATGTTCTTATTTTCTTTCCTCCCTTGAGATGGTCTCGATTCGTTGTCTCCTTTGTTAGACTTCAGATCTTAGGTTCATATTTCGGGATAAGTTTCTCCAATCATGTACGGAAATGTATTCAATTTCATTTCGGTGATTTTGCATAGGTGAACATGGTGAATATGCAACTAATTCGGTTTGATAACAGCTCTGAATCGGTAACCTGTGTGAGACTAGATGGCAGTGTATGAACTCTGTTTAATTTCTTTCTAGCTTTGTGGAATGCGACTAAAATGCGGGAATATTTTTATTCTGTGTAGTGTATGTGAAATATTCTTTTCCGTTTTCTCCTTCCTTAAGTGATATATATTCCACATGGTGTGTTCTTAGAACAAACATTGTCAGAGAAATTTTATTCTCATTGTGAATATTAGTTAATAAATACCTCCCCTTATTTATTTAATGTTGTTTATCACTAGTGCAGTGAACAAATTCAGATGCATATTTCCATATTTTTAAAAGTCCTCACAGCCACCTTCATGAAATGGTTTAGTTCGGGGTGGCTATTATATTAATGATCGTGTGTAATTCTCGTGATCTTCGACGTATTTTGGCCATCATATAGATGTCTTCCTGCTGCTAAAGTAAAGTTTGAGTCAGTTTTAAATTCTGGACCAGGGAACAAGATTCTGTTGCAGGAAGTAGTCTGTAGTTCACACGATTCCTTTAACTGGTTTTACAGCCAGAGTTATATGTTCAAAGTAGGCTTTTAACTGGCTCCCCTCAGCTAGAGTTAATTTTAAATTAACGGTGGTGTTTCAATTAGCTTAACGCTGCCAGTATTTGCTCTTCTAGCGGATCATCTGTTCAATGAAATAGTTTCTTTTGTTTTAAATCGGTGCGGGAATATTTTAACCGCTAAGTCCCAGTGTGTGAATGTGTGTTTTCAGCAGTGCGCATTAATCTATTTCACTTTCTGTTTTCAGCATTTGTTTGTTTTAGTTGTATTATATTTGTATAATTTTGGAAGGATTATTTGATTTGTTTTTGTAAAAAAAGCACAGTCACAGTGCATTGCGTGTGAAGATTTTAATTCGTGTTTTGTTACGTGGGGTTATCCTAGGCTAATTTCTGCGTTGGTAACCTCTCATCAATCTGAATTAATTCCAAAGTTGGATACTAGTTCTGCCTTGTCCGTGTCCACTCGTTCTAGGCGATTAAATCGAAGTGTTGTTGTTGCTGTGGTCTTCAGTCCGGAGACTGGTTTGATGCTGCTCTCCACAATACCCTATCCTGAGCAAGCCTCTTCATCTCCACATAAGAACGGCAACCTACATCTGCCTGAATCTTCTTACTGTATTCATCTCTTGGTCTTCCTCTGCGGTTTTTACCCCAAACACTTCCCTCCAACGCAAAATTCACAATTCCTTGATGTCTAAGAATGTGTCCTACCAATCGATCCCTTCTTTTAGTCAAGGTATGCCAGAAATTTCTTTTCTCCCCAATTCTGTTCAATAGTTACGCGATCCACCCATCTAACCTTCAGCATTCTTCTGTAGCACCATATTTCAAAAGCCTCAATCCTCTTCCTGTCCGCACTATTTATCGTCCATGTTTCACTCCCATACAAGGCAACACTCCATACAAATGCTTTCAGAAAGGACTTCCTTAGGCTTAAATCAATATTCGATGTTAACAAATTTCTCTTGTTCAAGAACGCTTTTCTACCCATTGCCATTCTGCATTTTATATCCTCTGTACTGCGACCATCATTTGTTATTTTACTGCCCAAGTAACAAAACTCATCTACCTCCTTTATTGCTTCGTTTCCCAATCTAATTCCTTCAGCACCACCTGATTTTCTTACACTGCACCCCATAACCCTAGTTTTGCTCTTGTTAATGTTCATCTTATATGCACCTTTCAGCACACTGTCCATTCCGTTCAATTGCTCTTCCAGGTCCTTTGCTGTATCTGACAGAATTACTATGTCGTCGGCAAAACGCAATGTTTTTAATTCTTCACCCTGAACTTTAATTCCTTCACCAAATTTCTCCTTGCTCTCCTTTATAGCTTGTTCAATGTACAAATTGAATAACATTGGAGAAAGGCTACAACCCTGTCTCACTCCCTTCCCAACCAATGCATCCCTTTCATGCCCTTCAACTCTGACAACCGCTGTCTGGTTTTTTTACAAGTTGTAAATAACCTTACGCTCCCTGTATTTTACTCCTGCTTGCTTCAGAATTTGAAAGAGTGTATTTCAATCAACATTGTCAAAAGCCTTCTGCAAATCTACAAAAGCTAGAAATGTAGGTTTGCCTTTTCTTAATCTATCTTCTAGGATAAGCCGTAAAGTGAGTATTGCCTCCCGTGTTCCTACATTTCTCCTGAACCCAATCTGATCTTCCCCGAGATCGGCTTCTACCAGCTTTTCCAACCTTTTGTATATAATTCGTGTTAATATTTTGAAACCATGATTTATTAAACTGATGGTTCTGTAGTTTTAACACCTGTCTGCACCTGCTTTCTTTGGAATGGGGATTATAACATTTTTCTTAAAGTCTGAGGGTACTTCGCCTGTCTCATACATCTTACACACCAGGTGAAACAGGTTTGTCATGGCTGGTTCTCCCAGAGACTTCAGTAGCTCTGAGGGAATATCGTCTACTCCAGGGGCCTTGTATCGACTTAGGTCTTTCAGGGCTCTGTCAAATTCTTCTCTCAGCACAGTATCTCCTATTTCATCTTCATCTACATCCTCTTTGCTTCCTACAATATTGTCTCGAAGTTCATTTCCTTTGTAGAGCCCCTCTATATACTCTTTCCACCTTTCAGCTTTCCCTTCTTTGCTAAGAACTGGTTTTCCATCAGTGTCCTTGATATTCATAGAGCTGTTTTTCTTATCTCCAAATGTTTCTTTTATTTTCCTGTAGGCTGTATCTACTTTTCCCCTATTTATACATTCTTCTACATCCTTGCATTTGCCTTCTAGCCACTCCTGCTTAGCCATTTTGCACTTCCTGTCAATCTTCAACCGAAGTGAGGACCGTAAAAATTCCACTACGTCAGATCTTTCAACGGAAAGAGGAAACGTGGCAGATACAGAAAGCCACGTTACCGTTGAGAACGAGGCTAGTTTAGACGCGGACGCTACCGGAAGTGATAGCAGGAGCGAACAAAATACATCATGCAACCATATGGCGATTTCTGCTATCCCCTCAAAATACTTCAAATTCCGTTACTAGGTCTGTGTCTGGTTCCGACATAATTTCGGGCGACATCATGGCTTTCATGTAGGAACTCAAAGTAGAAATGAAAGCAGAAATAGGTTCCATAAGGGAAGCTCAGAATATTTCAGTTCAAGAAATAAATGCAGAAATATAAGCGCAGAATATTTAACTTCAAGAAATAAAAAAGAAGATAGATACTCAAGGTAGTTCTTTGCAAGCTGTCCAGACCGAGCTGATCAATGTTTCTGCGCAGTGCAGGGAGGCGCAAAGTAATAATGTCCAGGTCATTCGGGAGAATCTAGATGGGTTGTGCACCGATATCGTGCAACTCCTACAGGAACGACATGAGATAGCAATTGAGTGCTATCTCAGAAAACACAGCCAAGACTTCAGGGAATGTAGATGCTATCTCTGTCCTTTCTGACCGTGTAGATACCAATATACATTCTCTTGGGAAGCGATTCAGTGAGAGAGTCGAATTAGTTAATACTAATGTCCACTCTATTAACGAGAGAATTGAATTAGTAGACGATAGATTAAAAACGCGCACATACGAGTTAGGAGCACGTGTTGAAGAGCTGGCCACCTCGGTGGCACAGCTTCTGAATGGCAGGGAAGCAGCAGCAGACAGGCCGGGAAGTCTGAGACTTGCTTCGGTTCAAGGAGCAACAGTGGGAATAAACCGGAGGCGTCGTGATGTAGCGGCTGAGCTGCATTAACGCGTCACCCGGTTAGAGGAAGCATCTGCTACACCGCAGCCTGCCCCGCCCGTAGTAAACGTTTCCCGCAACTTGTGCAGAAGTCAGCCCTGTCCTTCCGACCCCGGAGACGATTCGGCTTTTGAAGAGGAGGAAGTCGAATTCCTGCTTGTACGGCTGATTAGAAGGGAAAGTTAGAGTCATATGCCTGTGTGGGAGTCTCAACAGGCATTTGATTATAAACACTTCTTGTCTGTGAGGAAGTACCAAGTTTTCAAGAACTATGCTAACGGGCTACTGCCCGTGCATGGTTGGAACAATTAGAGTTTCCTTTACTCTCGGACTGGCCTGAAGGGAATAAGATCGAATATGTGTACGGATATCTCGAAGGAGAGCACGCCACGTGCATGCGTTCGATCTTGAAATATTGCCGATACTATGAGAACTTAAGGGAGCAATTCCTGTCTGCCTACTGGTCAGAGAGGCAGCAGGAAAGGGTAAAAAGTAGCACATTAGTGATGCCCCATTTTGCGAACAGCAATTGCACGAGTCTCAGCGATTTCGTTCAAGGATTGATCCTGAGAAATCAGTTCCTTGATTACCCATATCCTCCACGCGACCTAATTAGAAATTGTGCTTCGAAAATATCATGAAATGTGCACAATGCTGTCCTTGCTGGAAGCTGCAAGGAGGATATTGAGTCCTTCCAGGCTTACCTGGAGGACTTGGAGTGTGATTATGATTAAGGACCTAGAAGAGACGGCAATGGCTCTTCTCAGAATATTTCAGTTCAAGAAATAAATGCAGAAATATAAGCGCAGAATATTTAACTTCAAGAAATAGAAAAGAAGATAGATACTCAAGGTAGTTCCATGCAAGCTGTCCAGACCGAGGAAGCTTGCTGGAAGCTGCAAGGAGGATATTGAGTCCTTCCAGGCTTACCTGGAGGACTTGGAGTGTGATTATGATTAAGGACCTAGAAGAGACGGCAATGGCTCTTCTCAGAATATTTCAGTTCAAGAAATAAATGCAGAAATATAAGCGCAGAATATTTAACTTCAAGAAATAAAAAAGAAGATAGATACTCAAGGTAGTTCCATGCAAGCTGTCCAGACCGAGCTGATCAATGTTTCTGCGCAGTGCAGGGAGGCGCAAAGTAATAATGTCCAGGTCATTCGGGAGAATCTAGATGGGTTGTGCACCGATATCGTGCAACTCCTACAGGAACGACATGAGATATCAATTGAGTGCTATCTCAGAAAACACAGCCAAGACTTCAGGGAATGTAGATGCTATCTCTGTCCTTTCTGACCGTGTAGATACCAATATACATTCTCTTGGGGAGAAGTAATCGGAGTGAAAATAGTGCTGGGCACAATCGCCAGGCGGAAAGTGCTAGTAGCGGGCAGCCCGGTCCTTCCAATTCTGAGAATAAGCAGCAGAGGAGTAGCGAGCAAGGTTCTTGGCGTGATCAGCAAGCTGAAAAACGGAGAAGATTTGGGAACGGGAATAAGGCCAACTGACCCAATAAAGGCAAGAAAAAACCATGCGACCCGCCAAAAGAGGGTGTGGAAATCAGGTCAGATGATCCGCGCCACAATCGAATCAGAGCACGAGCCATTGACAATATCCAGAAGTTGACCGATACACGGTCAACTTGCTTGGAAAGGAGCACATCCGTCCGAATCTAGCAGGGCAGGATGACATTAGGGACACGCTTCTCAAGGAAGAGCCCACTACAGTAGAGCCAGTGATCCAACCGCTTATTACAATAAGTATCAAAAACATTGCTCTGGAATGCGTACTTGGCACTGGCAGCATCGTTTCGGTCATGAACGACTCCGAATTCGGCCGCTGTCGAGCAGTAGGAACATGGCCTGTTCTTCCTCTGCAGATGACAAAAGTAAAGGGTGCATTAGTCGGGCGCAGTGTTGATTTCAGAAAGCATGCCGAGGAAGTGTTTGAGTGTCAGGGTCACGAATTCTGTGTGAATTTTATTATAGTGCCCTCATTAACGATAGATTTCCTCCTAGGCGTAGAATTCCTCCTCACACATAACGCCCTGTTAGACTTTACTGAAGACGAGGTGTGATTATGCAAGGGACATGCCATCATCAAACTGAAATTTGATGAGCGCTAGTGCCAGTTCTTGCATGATTTCTGCCCGGCTATTGCTTCCAGTTCGTTTAGTTCCTGCGGGGAAGACACGGTCGTTCTTTATTGCGGAAATGACGACGAAGACACGATCTCCAGCGAGATTATTAAGAAAGTCGAGCTTGTAGATGACACGTCAGGTTTTGCAAACTCTGAACTGTCCCAAAGGTCCATGAACATTCCACTGTGTTCTCTGAGACTCCCGGCACTATAAAGGGGTTTGTCTACAGTTTCAACGTCCGGGAACATTGGAAGTTCTTTGTCAGGCCATACCCTATTCCGTGCGTATATAAGGAGCAGGTCGACGAGGAAATTAAGCGCATGCTGGCGGAATGAGTGATTGAACAGGCGGTGAGTTAATACAATAATCCGCTGCTGGTCCTTCGGAAACGTGATAACGAAATTCTTCTTGTTCTCGATTCGAGAGACACTAACACGGTAATAGAACCGGAGACGGACCGACCACAATTGCTGGATGAATTGCTACAGCAATTTCACGGCGTGTTCATGCTTTCCTCTATAGACTTGCACTCCATTTATTGGAAAATTGATGTTGACCCGAGCTGCTGACCTTACACTGCCTTCCTACATTACGGGATCTGCTACCAATTCCCTAAGTTGCCTTTTGGACTCAACGTCAGTTCTGCTGCATTCACCGACGGGCTTAACATTATCCTGCCAGATGACTTGCGGAAACAGGTAAACACGTACGTGGACGACGTACTTATAGCAGAGAACTCATGGGAAGACCATAATTACGTTCTAAAACAGTTACTTCAAGTGTTCGAACAGTGGGGAGTGACTGTAAATCTAAAGAAATCAGAGTTCGGCCACCGAGATGTGAAATTTCTTGGTCATATTATATTGGGGGATGGCATCCTAACAGACCCGACCAAACTAGATGCGATCAGAGAATTTCCGGTCCCGTCAACTACGAAACAGGTCAGGGCCTACTTAGGGTTTATAAATTTTACAAAAGATATCTATCGATAGAAAGTATTTCCACTCCAACGATTTGCATGCTTACGAGCAAGAACAGAGTTTGGAGGTGGACTGCGAGCACCCTGACCTGTCGAAGGATTTCTGCCTAGGAACGGACAGCTCTAACGTTGGCATAGCTGCAGAGCTGTTTCAGGAAATTGATGAAAATGGGGTGGTACAGCGAAAGACGATTACTTTCGCGAGTCGTGTGTTAAACAAGTGTGAGCGCAATTATTCCATGACTGAACTTGAAGCTCGTGCCGTCGTTTTCGGTTTCCTTAAGTTCATGGTGTACTTGTTTGGGAAGACGACCAAAGTGGATACCGATCAACGCGCACTAGAGTTTCTAATGTCGGCTTCGTTGAGCCACGGAAAGTTGGCCAGATGGGCGTTGTTTCTCCAGGAATTTCGTTTTACCGTGGTTCACATACCCAGGAAGGAGAATGTGATAGCTGACGCCCTTTCTCGCTGTCCGGTGGGTTTGACTCAAGGGACCAATGGTGAACTGAATGAGAGCAGCTTCAGTGTCTTATATCTCCTTGGCGTTCCTTTCGATAACTTTATTACCGCCTCCCTTCAGGTCATAGTGCGGGAAAAAGATAAGGATACGATTCTGAGAGATGTGAAGGACAAATGGCATGATCAGAACCATCTGTCGATCAGGCATTACTACCTTATTAGGCGAAATATCTTGTTCCGACGTAGCGATCCCGTGAAATCGAACTGGTTTGTGTGCATTCCAGATGACTGGGTCATCAAACTCATCTGATTTACTCACCTCAGCTACGAGTACTCTGCTACCAGAAACTCTGATACCTGTAACTTCTTAAACATGGAAAGAAGGATCCGAAAAGTGCTGGACACTTGTAAGCTTTGTCAAAAATCTAAACCCCTACGGTTACACACCAAGCACCATTCTTTTTTTATCATCCCTTCAGGGCTTCATGAGTAAGCTGCGGTCGATCTCTTCGGACCACTACCACGCAAAATGAATGGCTGTTCGTGCATCTTTGTGGCAGTGGAGCTAACTTCAAAATTTGTTACTGTGACTCCTTTACGAAGAGCGACCGGACGGTACGTTGCTCAGGCCTTTACCAAAGTCTTCTTACGACAAGTCGGGCATGTAGAGAAATTCATTGCGGACTACGGTTCTCAGTTCCGTTCCCCCGTTTGGAAAGAAATGCTACGGAGGAGACGCATGACACCAGTTTTCATATCCCTTTATCACCGTGCGACAAATCGTTGCGAGCGGGTGATGAAGGAACTGGGAAAGCTGTGCCGCCTGTACTGCTACCGTCGTCATAGGATCTGGGGGTCGGTATATACAAGGTTTTCAGCACGTAATGAATGACCTCCCAAACAGCTGCAATTATATGCCCCCTGTACTGGTACTTAAGAATCAGCACCCGGAGGACAAGGTGCGTGAAACTATGCCTCTCGACCCGCCGGTGCGTCTGAGACACAGTGACGTTGTCGAACGCGCCCTGGCGAATATTAGAAAGACAAAGTCAGTCGCGTAGTGAGAGAGTTCCAGGTGGACCAGAAGGTTCTAGTACACTCGCGACGACTCTCGAGCAAACGTACTCGCTTACCAAGAAGTTTTTTCCTCTTTTTGTCGGACCATCCTGTATCAATGGATAGCCCACGAGAACGTCGTGGAGCTAGAAACCCTCCGCACCAGGAAATCCCGAGGGCTTCTCCATGTCTCGAGTCTGACGTTTTATCGCGAGTAGGCAGGCACCCTAATTGTGTCATTTCAGTTTTGTCTAATTTTGTTTTCTAAAGTAATTTAAGTCATATTATTAGCAACCAAGTTCTTGGTGTTGTGAATTTATGCTGTATTTTGTATGTATTTGCAGTGCTTTCGTTAAGTGGTTTGTTTTATAATGTATTTTGTTACGCGTGCTCCTTGTGTATGTGTTTGTTGTGCTATTTTCACTCCGCAACAATACGTTTTCAGGTTGTTTGCGTGTCTTGTGTATCATACGGTACACTTTTATTGGCGTAGTTAAAAGTAACTTGCCAGTTCCACCTGGTCAGCTGTTCGAAGCGGGTTATCTAGACACTTCGTTTTGTTTAAGGATTTGTTAGTGTGACACATCAAAGTGTCTCTGCTGGCTAATAAGGCTGGCCACCTCACGAAATCGCTTGTTGTACTTCCTGCCCATGTTATTAGTCCGTTTCCCATCGTGAATTGATGGAGTGTAATTTAAGATGTGTAGGCCATGTTTAGGTATATTATTGTGTGATTTTGTTTCCGTAAATTGTTCCATGTTTATCGTTTAAATTGTGTATGCTCTTGTTCACTGTGAGTGGAGCCAGCCTCGTGAGTAGAGTGCTACAATTGCCACCCTTACTGTAGATTTTGTGTCGGCAATCTCCTCGTTCAATAGCATAATAATAAGACGCTGTGGTAAGCGCCAACGCCGTTATTTATAGGATTTTAGTTGCACAATGATGCACTGTGTTGTTCATGATGAGGGATCTAGGTAATTTTGTCTAAGGATTGTCCGGTTGAGTAACAGAAGGTGTGCAGTTCGACCGGTAGAAGGTCGCTGGAGAGTACGAACGAAGGGGTTCACCTAAAGTTTATTTGACAATATATACTCTGGCCTGTAAATATAACCAACTTGCATTTTTCAGATGTTTTACAGGACAATTTTGTAAGCTAAAAGACAGAGCGTTATCTGTGGAAGAGGTCAGTATCTCATTAAGAAGAGGAAAAATATTAGACAATAACAATAAGAAAAAGGAGTTCAAGAAGGGTAAACTCCATGTCAAGTGACTGACCGTTTCAGATCAACAACGGAAGATTTCTAATGCCCAACATCAATAGGTTAGTAATTTTAAAATTTTATCAACCACTAACATGTCATTCTTAATTTCACAGCATCATAATGGTAAGAGTGATGAGTCCATTGTAAGTTATTAATACCTTAGATCTCATTTGATTAGTTTAGTATTGTTTAACATGTATGCATTTGTATTCAAATTCAAATGTCTATAAATCTATCGGACCAAACTGCGTAGTCATCAGTCCGAGCTTACAAACTACTTAAACATAGGTAAACTAACCTAAGGACAAACACACACACCCATACCCCAGGGAGGACTCGAACCTCCACGGCGAGCAACGGCGCGCTCCGCAGCGAGACGCTTTAGACCGCTCGGCTACTCCACCGCGGCTTCGTTTGTATTGTTTATTTTATATGTTTCTCTTTGTGTTTTCTCTGTGTTATCTTTCTTTCACAAACTTGTTGACTGCTAACATTTTAGCGTAATTTAGATGATATGCTTGTGTATAATGATGGGATGTTACTTTACATCATCTGATATATGGTATCTTCTCATTTCATTCTGTTTAGAGTCCATGTGTAACTATGTTTTCTCGCCTCTGTGAGTGAGCTTTGTGTAAGGTATGTTTACAGGAATCAATCCGGAACTTGCACCGTGAGGAATCAGGTCACCAGTCGCACCCAAGTGACTCGCACCTCGTGCAGCAGTTAGAGAAAATTGCGCCCGGACTGTCGATTGTGCTTTGGTAGTTAATCTCTGCATAGCGCCGCATGCTGCATGGTTACCGTAACTTTCTGGTCAAATGCCCCTCCTAAAACTAATAAACTATGATTTGACGTGACTGTTGACACGCTCTGTGGGCTGAATTATGATAGCTGAGACGGTTGTTTGTGCAGGACCTTGTTTTGTTAATTATAACTGTTACTCTTGATGTCCCATTAAATTATAGCTTAATGAGGTTTCGATTTTATTATTGATGTGTATCACTGTGTCACACTGTGTAATTTGACTTATAAGGACTTAGAACCCTGTGTACTATTCGCCTTTTCACTATATAAAATATTAAGATAGTGCTCATTAACCTAATGTGAGTTAGGGAGATTTAAAAGTGCTGTTCAGGTCAACTAGTTGGAAAGCTTATGTGTTTATGTATGAGTGTGTGTAAATTTAAGTTAAATATGATGAACGTGGAACCAGAAAGTTCCATTTAATGACTGCTTTTGCTATATCAGCTAATGTTAATATTTGGCTTTTAATTTTAAAATGTTTTGTGTGAACATCTGTGATGGCAGTTGACCTCTGCTTGACCAAGCTCACTCTTGAGAACCCGAAATGAAGGGGTCTTAATATTTTAATTTATATTTGTGAATGAATATCTTTTATATGAATTTGGGGAGCCTTGTGTAAAGTCCTATTCCAATATAGATTACTAGCTTAAATCCGCGGCTCCGCTCGCGTGTTGGCTGATTATGATAGATAATGCGCGAAAAATCAAATCGATTTCTTAAAAAGAAATGTATTAAAATTATTTTTTTGTTTCATTTATTTATTATTTTATTTCTTTATTCGTATGCTTATCCTTACAGAGAAAGAGCTGAAGATATTGTAGCACGCATAGACCAAAGATATCGTCTGTGGCATCACGTTTTGCTGTATGCAACCTGCTTGCTATAGAATGGCAAACGTCATCGCTGGCCTTCAGTCCGACTTTTTTTTTTATAATTTCACGACTTTCAACCACCATATCTTCTACCCCCTTATAGCTATCGGCATCGAAGTGCTATGGTGTACTACGGACGAACTCGGACAACAATTACACAGACCATTCGTTTGCGTTCTGTAGTTTTCGCTGCAGAGCGAAATATTAACACACACACGTAGAATTTTTATACACGGATAACTTTCCATCTCAATATACTCCACCCTTTCATTATTATCAACCCTCAAGCAACAATGGAACCAATAAAACCATTTTCAAAGAATAATTATAATTTTCAAAGAGTAATTATTGTTCCGCATTTCGCATTAAATTCTTCAAATTACTAAATATCTATCAGATCGTCATACAGACGTGCCTAAATTCTTCCTCTGGTATAAATTACTCTCTGTACAAATATTTAAGTCTCTGCGTCTTGTCCTTCGGCCGTGATAAGCGTACACGGAACAGACATTCACATTAATATATATATATATATATATATATATATATATATATATATATATATATATAGATATAGATAAATAGCTATTCGATCGCCATAAAACCGTGCCTAAAGCCTTCCCCGGGTAGACATTACTAACTGTACAAATCTTTACCTCTTTATGTCTTGTGGTTCAGGCGTGATAAACGTACACCGAACAGACATTCACATTTATAGATATAGATAATTGGACTCTCCATAAATTGAAGCATTGGAGTTCTTTATAAGTTTAGTGTTCCTTTTAGTGATAGTGTGTACCAAAGTGTTAACAGATAGTGACAGTGACTGTTCCCATGACGGAGCAATGCGTCGCCAGACTCCATACCGCCCATGCGTGGTAGCAGTGTATAAAGACACATCGCGGACTTCCAAGGGCATCGGGTGGGCTGCGAGGCGTATAGCGGGTCCGGTCTGCAGAAGACAGCACGGTGCGTGCGAAACAGGTCCTGGCGGACGCGTCCCCATGGCTAATCGCCTTCATTAGCAGCACACAGAGGCGGCCGCACAGCCAGGGACCGATGCTTACAATAGCCGCTCTTGTCACGGCTGGGTCTTTTGCCTCTACGATAGCCGCACACTAATCCTTCCGCTCCACTTACCTGGAGCGAAAGGGACCAAAAGTCTTAATAACTGGTTTACTGATCCAACCCTTTACCTTACTCTGGGAAACATTTAAATAGCTGGGGACGGTAAGAAAACTTGTTGATATTTCCACACGCTATGTCTGCATTAGACCACTCACTCGTGCCTTGCCCAATGGCATGAATGAGATGTTAAATGAATTTTCTTCTCTGACCTTCACGCCCCCATCCGGTCAAGGCCCCTTGTTAAACTACTAACTGAGTAATTCCTCACACTGGAGGTTCCCATCTCAAATAACGCTGCGGTGTAATGTCTTTCATTTTGTGCTCAGCACACAAATTAGCTCCATGCTATATTTGCAAGAAACGCGCATTGGAAGGACGGTGTTACGAATCCTCTACTACAAATTACGTGGTCAACCTGAATGTGACTACCAAGGCCAATGGTGCTCGCGGACGGTCGAGATGGGAGGTGTTGCAAAATGCAGCGTACCACCTTGAAGAAGAAGACGAGAAAAGTAGCCTCATTACCAGTGTCCAACCATTCTCTGGAGGAGAAGACGAGGAGCAATCCTGAGAGGCTTGGAACAAGAACTACAGCCCATGAAGAAACAGAAAGCAAAGGTATCTTCTGGTATGAGCGAGTGTAGTGTCCTCCAAGTCGCCTATGGAAGATTGTCTCCCTCCCCCTTCAAAAGCCCTAGTCTACGATTCGATCCAAGAAAAACAGTTTTTATTTCTCAAAAACAGTGTTGAGTGGACGACAATAACAAAAAGTGCGTCAATGTGTTTTAAATTGGTGTGAGCAATCAAAACAGTGAACGCTCTAAGAGTGCGAAATGTAACTGGCCTACTGCTCTTAATCAATGTATCAAATTTGGTCGCGCTCAGACATTCCCTGCAAACATATTATTCATTAAATATGATTGTGCTGCTAACGTCAAGGACTGAAGCTCATTGACACAGGGCGGTGATGACTTTGGCCATCTGCCAATTTTTTAAGACGAAAATATGGTATCTTAACTATCTTGTTTAAATTAAGAAAACGAAAGACTGATGCTCTCACTGTACTTTTAACTATGTTAACCTGGTGAAACGTTCCATATATTTTGTTTGTTTAAGTGTCATCCTATGAATTTGTGTTTTTGAGCATTTCTACCATGTTGAATTTTCACTTTGCTTTCAGAAACTTATCAAGTGATTTATTTTATTTTATTTATTTATTTATTTATTTTTTCTTTTTGCTTTTACTGTTGCATATTGTTGTTATGTGTGTTTTCATTTTGAAAGAATCTTACTGTTGGGTGTTATTTTCAATATCACGTATGTTCTGTATTTATGATTTGTTTAAGTTTCTTTGTAATTTTGGATTGTTTATTTTGACCCAACCCTGTGATCTCACCAGCCACATTTGCATCTCCATTGACTTAGTATTTTAATACGATATCATTCTTGTTTGATGTGTAAATTTTGAATGACATGCTCAAGCTTTTCTGTTTTGCTCATAAGGAGACCAGATGTTAGATTAGAAAAGTTTGACGTCAATGAGTCAGTAAAATTGCCGCATCCACCATCAAAATTTTCAATCGACGAGGGGGTGATGAAAGACGACTGTGTGCGTCTTCCCTAGGTTTTTAACTTTGTAAATTATCTAAGTTAACTAGACGCCATTTTTACGGAATCTACTGCGAAATTGATGTGACCGGTAGACTTCTTTTCGTTTCTTCATTTTGTGTGTGTGTGGGGGGGAGGCGGAGGGGATGATCAGTTAAAAAACGCTTCATAAATATCCTAAATTGCTGCAAACTTTGTTGCAGGTCCCTAACTACTCCCATTTTCCAATAAATGTCGCATAAATCTGGGTATTCTTACGCGGTGGCGTCTCATTATTTATGACGTCATATCTACTGAGCTGTGTGTCGTGATCTTTTGTTTTTGGGTCAGAACCTTCGTGGGCGTACGATGAATAGTTCACCAAATTTCATTGCAATCGCATGAAAGGTTATGAACGCCTAGAGACATGCAAACAAACATTCATTTTTATCTACAGGGTGTCTCACTCAACTGTTTCACCCTAGACATCGCTGAAACTACAAGAGATATTGAAAAACCGCTTTCACGGGCCTGAACATACGGAAGGAGCTTATGAAAGTAAGTAATATGAGACACTCTAAAACATGAAGAAATGTTATTTTGAACACAAACGTATGTTTTCTTAAATGGATACCCCATATTATTTATTAAGCAATCGATAGGATGAAAAATCACAGAAAGTATGGCGTTGGTTGCATCGCGATGTGTCATTTACAATTCAAATGTTCAAATGTTTGTAGAGATTATGGGACTTAACTACGCGGTTATTAGTCCCTAAACTTACAAACTACTTATGAACTAGGACGGCATAAATATGCATGCCCGACGGGGGATACGAACCCCCAACCGTAGTGGCCGTGCAGACTGTGACTGATGCGCCGCAGAACGCTCGGCCACCGCGGTCGGCCGTCATTTACATCCGGAGAAACTGCGAAGCGAAGTTGACGTTTAAAATACATGAGGCGCTAGACAAGCGCGTGTCCGAGGCTCAACCGTGAGTTTCGCTAGCAGCGCGCCTCATGTATTTCAAACGTCAACTTCGCTTCGCAGTTTCTCCGGATGTAATTGACGCATCGCGATGCAACCAACGCCATTATTTTTGTGATTTTTCATCCTATCGATTGCTTAAGAAATAATATGAGGTATCCATTTAAAAGAAGCATAAGTTTGTTTTGAAAATAACATTTCTTCACGTCTTAGAGTGTCTCATATTGCCTACTTTCATAAGCTCCTGCCGTACGTTCATGACCGTGAAAGTGATTTTTCAATATCTCTTGTAGTTTCAGAGATATCTTGGGTGAAACAGTTGAGTGGGACACCTTGTATATAGATTGAATAATGCTACAGAAATCTGTTTTGCACTGCACTCAGTTATTTAATATTGTATAAACTATTTTGAAGTTACTAGAATATGATTGGACCGGCCGCGGTGGCCGAGGGGACTGAGGCACTTCAGTCACGTACTGCACGGTCACTACGGTCGGGGGTTCGAATCCCCCCTCGAGCATGGATATTTGTGCCGTCCTTAGTCTTAGTTAGTTCATAAGTAGTTTGTAAGATTAGGGACTGATGATCCCGTAGTTAAGTCCCATTAGTTCTACAAACATTTGAATGTGATTGACAAAAATAATGGTTGGACCGAAGGAAAAAGGGGGGGGGCGGGGGTGCGGAGAGAGAGAGAGAGAGAGAGAGAGAGAGAGAGAGAGAGAGAGAGAGTGAGAACGAGAGTGAGGGAGTTAGGTCCCTGTACCAAAGATCTGCGGATATGTATTTCAAACATATGTTTTATATATATATATATATTGACGTTTGTCTGTGACACAAATTCTTTCAAGAGTAAATTTTTTTAACAAATGTTTGGTAACTGTAAAGTTATATCTTAGTTATTTGTCAGTTATATGTCATGTTTCAACAAAATGTGTGTTGAATATGAATTCCAATGTCCTCTTGTAGTCTTCGAAAGTGACGAAATGTCGAAACGATCAAGGCATTGATGAAGTGCTAAGTGTGGTCAAACTGTTACGTTATTGTAAACGAAGGCTTCCGCAGCCGTTGTCATTGTTAATAAAACTCTTCTGGGTATTGGACCGCATCGTCAATATATCATGTATTTCACCAACGTTTCGGCCGTTATTGCAAGCGCCCATCTTCTGTGTGTTATGTTTACTGTAAACATAACACCCAGAAGATGGCCGCTTGCAATAACGGCCGAAACGTTGGTGAAATACTTGATATATTGACGATGCGGTCCAATACCCAGAAGAGTTTTATTAACAATGTTACGCTATTTTCAAGTCCTCATCTTTTACTGTGTCCTACGATGGTGACACCGGAGATGGGTTCCTTCTTGTCATACAATTAGGCAGAGCCCCAACCAAGCAGACCACCAGATGGACGTCCGTGAAAAACAGGCAGCGGCAAACCAGGCGTTTAGCAGAGACGCCGGCTGTGACTTGTAAACATTGATCAGACAGGAAAAGTCGACCTTCATGTCAAAGATGTAAACAGAGCACTATATTTTTGAGGGGTCGCTGTCACTGGACTCGTACAATCAAGGATCCCTCAGCCGACTGGTGATTGGCCGCAATCCGCTATATCTGGATGAGACACCGACGCTAACCGCCAACAAGGGGGGGGGGGGGGGTGTAAATTTGACTCGCGCGCTTTGCTAGTGTGACGTCACCTGACAGCAAGCGCCGAGCAGTTGCCGCAGTGCCCGTATGAAACGAAAACATATGTTTGAAATACATGTCCGCAGATCTTTGGTACAGGGACCTAACTCCCTCACTCTCGTTCTCACTCTCCCCCGCCCCCCCCCTTTTCTTCGGTCCATCCATTATTTTTGTCAATCATTTTCAAATGTTTGTAGAAATAACGGGACTTAAGTACGGGATCATCAGTCCATAAACTTACAAACTACTTACGAACTAGCTAATACTAAGGACGGCACAAATATCCATGCCCGAGGGGGGATTCGAACCCCCGACCGTAATGGCCGTGCAGACCGCGACTGGAGCGCCTCAGTCCCCTCGGCCACCGTATGAAACGTGCAAGCAGGATGTTGTGTTTTGCGCTCGCTCGTTTTGTGACCTGTTAAGTCTTTGGATAGAAAGTCGCTTTCTTGTATTAGGGAAAAAAATTCCATATATTCTTTCTCTAATTATGAGTAAGAATATTTCGTATTGTGCTGTTGCGGATTGCAATAACTATGGACGCAAGGCGGAAGGCATTTTGTATCATGAGGAACTTCAGCGCATATGGATCTCTCGCTGTAAACGACAAGACGAGATAAATGTCAAAAAATGCCAGAATTTGTTCGGAACACTTCTGTGAAGCCGATTACAAAAGAGACTTGCAGAATGAATTGTTAACTCTACCTACAAAGAAGCTGCTTAAAGCAAATGCTGTTCCATCAAAAATAATACCAAATTGACATGGAAACAAATCTGATGTTGCAAGTTCTAGCAACATAGAGGGTACGTTTTCATAGAAAGGAAACGTTGCCACGAAGAGAAGCACATTTTCTCTGTCTGTACCTTCAACCTTCTATAACTCGAGAACTACTGAACGTATCGTGATGAGGTTTCTTTTAAATTGTAGATCTCACAAAGGTCTAAAGAAAAGCTCGTGAGTGCATATGTACCATTCTTCTCTCCTAAGGCGCCGACGCCGGATGGCTTCAGACTACATACATAGTTATACATGTGGCGTCTGTTCCGAAAGAACAGACGTCACTTCTGATCCTGCAGTTTTATTATTTAATATTCACAGAATATATGACATCAATTGCGATTGGGCAAAGCTGAAAATGTGTACCGAGCCGGGATTCGAACCCGGGTCTCCCGCTTTCTTGGCAGTTGCGCTGAACCCTACACCACTGGCGACACAGTGATCACCGCACCTGCAAGGACTACCTAAGCACGCCTCCCGTCAGATACAATTTCCCCACTTCGCCCTGCCCACAGTAATCAAGCTCGTAGTTATGAAACTAATTCCCGTACGAGTAAAGGCTTCAAACTTGTCCACCCCTCCCCACCAACGATAGGATCATTGCCCGTCACCGGCATATTATATATATACATGTTTGAAGCCCTTATTGTTACGGGAATTAGTTTCATAACTACGAGTTTGAGTACTGTGGGCAGGGCGAAGCTGGGAAATTGTATCTGACGGGAGGCGTGCTTAGGTAGTCCTTGCATGTGTGGTGATCACTGTGTCGCCAGTGGTGTAGGGTTCAGCGCAACTGCCAAGAAAGCGGGAGACCTGGGTTCGAATCCCGGCTGGGTAAACATTTTCAGCATTGCCCAATCGCAGTTGATGTCATATATTCTGTGAATATTACATAAATAGTGATTGCGAGAAATCTATAAGAGTTAGACATGTGCTCTCGTGGACTTTATTTTAGATCTTTATGAGCACTACAATTCTGAAAGAAACCTCATCACGATACGTTCAGTGGTTCTCGTTTAAATATTACCCGTGCAAAGTCGCGGGGTGGGACGGGTTAGCTATTTGTTAATAATGTTTGAATCTTTTCTTTTTCACTCCTTTGTACTTTAGTATACATATATATTTATCACAAGCGAGTTCCACTTCTTACCAGCAATGTTTCTTGTCGAATGAGAAAAGCAAAGACGGAGAAAACGTGTTCACGGCGGCCTTATAATACAGCGGCTTGCTGCCGAGTGACGTAATACAGCGCTAACCAATGACAGTGAAGAAGCCCAAACTGGCATCTCTTTCTAGCCAACGTACCTTGAACCACCAGTTTGCCGTGAGTCATGCTGACAACCAGGACCACCTCGAGGACCGTCCACTGCCGACCTACGCCTGCCCACCGGACTTCTAATCGGTGTTCGCCGGGTTTGTGCTGATACTGTTTCGACTTCGAACTTCTACTGGTCTACAGACTGCTATACCTAATAAAGACTTTGTGATTCCGTGCTGCGCCCGAGGTCTCTGGAAAGAGTTTCTTTTGTGCCTTTCAAGAAATGGACCTTAACGTTTTCTGTTAACAGTGAACATGGACGAATGTTCGTGTAGATCTGTATGTGGTGAATAAACTGTGTTATCGGAAGTTTTGTGTTATATTAGTCACAACACTTCTGGTGGACGATAACGCTCGTCACAACAGAGCTGTCCTAGTGGACAAAAATCTGGAAGCTGTGGGAATTAAACGAACTGAATGGCCAACTTGTTTACTGGACTTAAGCGGCATTTAGCATGTTTGGAATGCACTTATCAAACGCATTACAGCCAGAAAAGCACCTCCCACAACGATTGAAGATCTGGATATTGCTCTCATGGAAGAATGGCCAAATATCCGTCAAGAGCAGATTGATAACCTCATACTGCCCAGGCCATACAGATGTGCATCTTTGCTGGACGTCCGACATGATCACTCTCCACATTACAAGGCAACGAGAATGTCTTTTTCACTATAATGGTAGCTACATGTTGCCATGCAAACCTCAAGTAAGCTCCCCTAGTTGCTTTGAGCAATCTAATGAGTCATCAAAAAGTCAGTATAAATATGAAAATAAATCACGGAATAATGTTGATAGAGAGGTCAGAATTTACACACGTTCTTGGAATGACATGGAGTTTTATTAGAACAAAAAAAAAGTCAAAAGAATGACGGAGTAAAAACATTAATGAGAGTCGCAGCAGATGACAAGCTCTCACTGCTACAATCCTTTAGGTTTTACCCTCGATTAATCTGGACTTCAATGCTGTAATACAGTTGTTTAAACAAGACTGGCATTCAAGTGAATCTTCCGATCGAAACTGATAGTCCTTCCCATAACTCCGGACATGCTTTACAGCGCTGTTCATCATATTGTTCCTCTACTACAGCTATTGTTGAGGAATGATGGTGAACGTATTCAGCATTTCCTGTAAAGAACATCATCTTTGCTTTGTATTAATTTGTTACGCTAATTATGGCTTTCCTGATCCGATGAAGCGTCATCTGTCGGACATTTTTCGAACTTTTTTAAAATAAAAACCCATGTATTTCCAAGTATGTGTGTAAATTTTTACCTCTCTATCTACATTATTCCGTGATTTATTAAGATTTAAAATGTATACTGACTTTTGATCACCTGGTAGATCTACTTTTATGATCGCAGGCCTTATCATAATGTATTAGGGGGTGCTCAGTATTTCGAGCGACGTATTCTGTAAGTCTATTACAGCACGTTATGTGACACACGTCTGCACAGTTAGGTTACAGACCCCACGTTATACGCTAAAACTGGGTTCACTCCGACAGTAAAACGTTGCAAAGTGCATCAGCGTAGAAGGAAAGTCTATGAAGTAATTATGTATGGCATTTAACACCGTAAGCTATTGAGACCGGTATAAAGCTTTAGGTTTAAGCACGCTCTCGTAGAACGTAACAGAGCGTGAAGTGTCGCTTTACGGGGTGTTGTCTGTGCATTGTGTAACATGTAATTCGATTTTCTTGTATACACGGCGTAGCTAAAAAGCAAATTTCGTGTGTTGCAGATTGCTCTTGTTCCTGGCTGCTTTGTCGTTTGAACCGTTTGACGTACACTGGTAATTCGCGTAATGGACGCAGTTTCTTCCAAACGCCATTTACAGATTTCTGTGAAATTTAATTCCAAAATTGTCGAATAATACGATATCTACGACATTAACAGTGAGAACATATGTCGTCTCATAGCTTCATGTAGATGCGTAAATGATCCACTGGTGTAGAAAATTTTAAATGTTTTAATGACTGCCTGGTTTATTGGGTGCAACACGCTGGTTTTGTTCTGTGGTAAAAGTACAACTTTCACGCATGTGTGAAAACTTTTTACTGTAACAGGATAACCTAGTGCGTTGCCGAGTAATAGCATCACTTTAAATGTTGTACGTTTTAATTGACTATATTGTTCGACTTCAGCTAGGAAGTGATGACAAAACAATTACTAAAATATTTAAGGGAACTGTCTTAAAGGCTTTAGTATTCGATTCACAAATCACGGGCAACCCAGCTTTTAGATGGAATAATTTTTAAAGCTATTCCATTATCTAAACTGCATTCGCGCCAATAATCACTGTCAATCGATCTTTGGCAGCTTTAAAATATGCACAGTTTTTCTTTTCACGCGCGATTAAACTTTTTGGCATCTTTTTCATTAACATTGAACATGGTTTGGCTGGTACTGTTGCCTTTCCCCATCGCTACCTGTTGTTTCTCAGGGTAGAGCAACGCACTCTCTGTATCAGCGCAGGCGGCCTCTCCACTTTCTGTGATACTATCCAAATCACAATGATTTTAATTCGGTTAAACCAACCATTACTAACTATAAGCATTTCATCTTTGTCCGTTTCTCGCGCTTCGTTTTTCAATCTATCAGATATTGGTAGGCGCAGACCGGTGTGAAAACTACAGTACCATTTGTTTAATAAGTCATGGATGCAAAATATTAACACGAATTATTTACCGAAGGATGGAAAATCTGGTAGAAGCCGACCTCGGGGAAGATCAGTGTGGGTTCAGGAGAAATGTAGGAACATGGCTTACCGAGAAGATAGATTAAAAGAAAGTCAAACCTACATATGTAGCTGTTGTAGATTTGGAGAAGGCTTTTGACAATGTTGGTTGGAATAAACATTTTAAAGTTCTGAACCAAGTAGGAGTAAAATATAGGGAGCTTAAGGTTATTTACAACTTCTACAAAAACCAGACAGCGGTTGTCAGAGTTGGAGGGCATGAAAGGGATGCAATGGTTGGGCAGGGAGTGAGACAGGGTTGCAGCCTTTCTCCTATGTTATTCAATTTGTACATTGAGCAAACTATAAAGAAAAGCACGGAGAAATTAGGAGAAGGAATTAAAATTCCGGGTGAAGAATTAAAAACATTGCCTTTCGCCGATGACATAGTATTTCCGTCAGAGACAGCAAAGGACCTGGAAGAGCAGTTGAACGAAATGGACAGTGTGCTGAAAGGTGCATATAAGATAAAGCAAAACTAAGGTGTTGGGGTGCCGTCTGAGAAAATCAGGTGATGACGAAGGAATTAGATTAGGTAACGAAACAATAAATGAGGTAGATTAGTTTTGTTACTTGGGCAGTAAAATAACAAATGATGGTCGCAGTACAGAGGATATAAAATGCAGAACGGCAATGGGTATAAAAGCCTTGAATATTGATTTAAGCCTAAGGAAGTCCTTTGACGGCATTTGTGTGGAGTGTTGCCGTGTATGGGAGTGAAACATGGAAGATAAACAATGCGGACAGGAAGAGGACAGAAGATTTTGAAATGTGGTGCTACAGAAAAATGCTGTTGGAAGGGGTTACCGAGTCGTGCTTGGGTAGCTGGTAGAGCGCACTTTACCATGAAACGCAGAGTTCCAGCCCGACACACAGTTTTAGTCTACCACAAAGTTGCTGTACAACTAGAACATCAAACAACGATGAAATGGATCGCGTAACTAATGTGGCGGTACTGAACAGAATAGGGGAAAAAAGGAATTTCTTGCATTCCTTGACGAAAAGAAAGGATTGATTGGTAGGACACATTCTTAGACAGCAAGGAATTCTAAATTTAGCGTTGGAGAGAAGTGTGTGGGGTAAAAACCGCAGAGGAAGACCAAGAGATGGATACAGTAAGCAGATACAGACAGATGTGGGTTGCTGTTGTTATGTGAAGTTGAAGAGGCTTGCTCAGGATAGGGTATTGTGGAAACCTGCATCAAACCAGTCTCCGGACTGAACACAATTAGAGAAATTGGTTTACCTGGAATGATTTGTAAGCTGTTTTTGTTTATGCGGTTTGACTGGAATTTCATCACAGATTTCACGTGTCTGCTCCTTTCTCCATGGTCATCGTACACTACACCTAATGGTCGGAACTTTTCGGAATTGCAGTGAAGGTGTTTCAGACGATTTGGCGAGAATGAAGTGCAGGTGTACAGCACTTAATCTTTACCCCACGGATGATGGGAAAATTATACAACCCATCCCAGTGCTGCAGAAATAAAATGGGTTGGAAGTGTTGTCAGGATGGAAGGCGGACCGGTGAAGGCTTGTGGGCGCCCTGGGAAAGGGTGGCTGGCTGGCAAATAAAAGATAGGATGCAAATTAATATGAGGTATATTCTGAAATACGGGATACATATCGGGACTCGCCCCGGGTACGGATGTAATGAATGAGTGCCAGTCTAAGTTAGAGGATTAGAAAATGGAAAAGGTTACGCTAATGGTTACGGTTTACATAGTTGGTGGCTGATGCCGAACAGCCGCTAGGCGGGAGCGGACGGCATGCGTCTGTTCTGTATGAGAACTCCAACTGAAGAGAGCGAAGGAAGTGATTCTCGCACCTCTGAGTCCTACAGCAGTAGCACACGTGATCAAACGTGGGTGTCTGCTATTGGCTCCACAGTAGCATGGAAACGTCAGTAGTTTCAACACGGACGCCAGAAGGGTGGCGTGATTTTAGAATCAGCATTCAATACTGGTTCTGTCCCGCTCTGTCCTGCAAGGTGGACAGCCTTGCTCACGTTGTCAAGGTGTATGTCGCGGTGGAAGAACACTCGTAAAACTTAGGCGAAGTTTTGAAATAAAATTTTTGAATTTTTTTCCTAACCTGTTTTAGACTGGCTGGTCATCCTGTACACAGAGACAAAACTATAACCCGGTAAATCCATTCGTCTCCAGCTGGAAAGACACTTTTATTTTATCCTTATTACCGATTTCTACTTGCGTACGACGAGTACAGCTGCCCAGTTGTCTGCTTTTGAAAGTGATTACGACCGCTTGTGGAAGTGAGAACAGGAAATTAAACGCATTGCGTCAGAATTGAGGCCTGGTTACGTGTGCGGAATTCGGTATTCGGCCATGAATAAGTTAGCGCATCAGAACACCTTGTTTCCCCGCAGACGGGAATGCGTCTATAAATTCCCCGCCTGACGTTGAGTAATGTCCGGCGCGGCGCGGCGGGGCTGTGTCCCAGACGGCGGGCTGGGGGAACAGCGCAGACCCGACTGCACTTTATCCAGAGCAGGCCTGCCAAGCGCCGCCGCCCCAAACAGAATAACGCGCCGCGATTCCCGGCGTATTAAATCGGCACCGTAATTCGACTAATGGCGCGATTCCCGCGAGGGAAAGAAGCGAAAGGCAAGCGCCAGACAGCAGACTGTAACACCCATTAACTCGTTTTGGTGATGCTCGATCTGGGAATACTGACGCAAACACGAAACTTAAAACAGGAAGAAAAAGAACTAGAAAAAAAAATAACGACTGGGAAAAAGCTTTAGTCGGAAGAATCTCTTTCTGTTTGTTACTTCGAAAAACAAATGCAGTGTATACTTGGAAGACAGTGCTCTTCACCCGTTTTTAATTACTGGGATTCACTTTCTCCTTGATTTTTTGTTCAAACACTTGCAGGATGTCTACTACCTTGGAAGATCACGGTACAGACGTTACCCTCACTTAGCTTGCGTCGATACTATTATCAGATTACGAGTGCAACATCTTCTGTAGTCCTACATAAGGTTAACACCATACTGCAGTCACAGATGCGATAATTAGACACAATACTACAAAAGTACAGTAGTGGCAATTATCTTTGGAACACGGAAGCTGAATTAAACTTTGTGACGTGGAGGGATATCGTACATAGACTATTCCGAGGCGCCTTGATAGTTGGTGGTGTTGTTGTCTAACGGTTAAGATGTATGCCTAGTAAGCATCGATGTCCGGGTTCGATTCTCGGCCGCATCACAAATTTTAATTCTATGCTTCAGATTTATCACAATGCTACATGTTCCTTTATTATCACATGTGTGTAGATGTAGTTTTCATCTAAGTAGCAGTGTAATGTCAATGAGGATGACTCGACGTCGGACCACATCAACACAATCAAATGTTCAAATGTCTGTAAGTCTATCGGACCAAACTGCGTGGTCATCAGTCCGTAGCTTAAAAACTACTTAAACCTAGGTAAACTAACCTACGGACAAACACACACACCCATGCCCCAGGAAGGACTGGAACCTCCACGGCGAGCAACCGCGCGCTGCGGAGCGAGGTGCTTCAGACCGCTCGGCTACTCCATCGCGGCTCAACACAATCACCTACACTTCATGTTATAACCATACTGTCAAAAAATGTTCAAATGATTATTAAGCTTGTGGGACTTAACTGCATGGTAATCAGTTCCTAAACTTACAAATTATTTATGAACTAACTTATACTAAAGACAGCACAAAAATCCATGCTCGAGGGTGGATTCGACCCCTCGACGGGGAGTAGCCTCGCGCATCGCAGCATAGCGACTCAATGCGCTTGGCCACTACGCCGCGGCCATTCATCTGTAATCAAACGGTGTTTAGATATATGATTTTCATGAAATACTGTGGTACTGTAAACATCAGTACTCATTTACTTTACTCATCTTGCTATACGGATGAGCCGTACATCTTACAACATCCTGCTATGATTGAGGAAAGCGTTTACTTGTACACAGTAACGCACGATCGGTTTCGGGATATAGATCTCATCTTGACCTATTTCAAACAATAAGGGAGAGTAAGCGTTGAACTAGCAAGAAAACACTGAAAAAAAAGGACAAACGCCGCTGTTATCGTCGAAACGGTACGAACTGTAACAGAAATGGCGGAAGATAATATCCGTGCTTGGTACTGCATACTACAACTGTGCAATCACATGTCAAGTATTTTAATGCAAATTTTGGAAACGGTGAAAATCAATATGTGAATTAATATTTAACAACAAACTCATGCATATACGATTAACTTCCAGAAGTTCCAGTCGTCACGTGTAAGTTGGAATTACCCGTATATACCATTATCTTATAATGCTACACGTACGAAATAGGAATTGTTGAAATTAAGTGCTGAAATAATTCCGTATTCAAAACGTTCAGTAGTCGTAACGAAGGGGGTTGGAACACTTGCACGCAGTGACACTGAAACATTTCTCCTAATTTGTTAAAATTTTAGAGATGACTTTTATTTAAATAATATATGTACGCAAATCCCCTGGAAATGGAATAGCTCCTGCAAATGGAACTGTTCCGCGATTTTACTAAAAAATGAAATATATATTAGTTTGAATGAAATCACTGTAAAAGTAAAATTATATTTTTGAAAACTGTCTCTCATGGTGCTATAAAGATTGAACGGGACTGCTGGGCTGTTCTGCTGCCAGTAGGTGGCAGCAGAACATCCCAGGACAGCCCAGCCCAGCCGAGTGCATCACTGGCCACATAGGCTACTTGTAATTCCGCAGATGACCTACATCAGGTCGAAACCGGTTAATTGAAACTGTTAATTTCTGCGATCAAGACTGTTTTTTGTATATTGAACTTTGGCTTTGTTTTTCCATTTCTCTTTATTGTTCGGTGTTTCTATGTGATTGTCTCATTTTGTATTGTCTCTTGTCGACTTTGTCGATATTCTACTGATTGAGTGGGCTCTTCCTCCCATTGCTGTTTTAACTCTTGCCCTATTTTTTAAGAATTGGCATTCTTCGTGTTTCGCCTTGTTGACTTCCATGGTGTTGTTCCCCTAAAACACAAAACCAACAATAACGACAACAACAAAACTATCTTTGCTATGAAGCTAATGACGCAAACTTAACGATAGAGGTATGTAAGTTCCACCAGTAGACAAGTTTCCTCACTGCCAATATAACAAGAAAATCAGAAAAACTGCACAACTAAACTGTACTTTAACCGTGAAAATGTTTGAAACGTTACTGAGACGTTTATAATTTTAATACCTCTTAAAAGCATTTTATTTAGAACACTAATCAAAGAATAAGCAAATTAGGCATCCTGCGAAGATATGTTGATTTGTCCAACCCAGTAACCTCTATATGACCTGAATGTATAACACTCGTGTCTGAGCATAGAACTGTAGAGTGTCTGGACATTCATATATTTCTCAGAAAATGTTGATTGTCCACCATGTTGTAATTAGTGAAACGAATTTCTGTCAGTTAATACGTGACATATATATGCTTTATTACCGCTATATTTGAAATTTATGTCAATGTGTGAACTAACAAACTCGTATGAGTATGGAATCGGAACATATTTCCTTTTTATTTTCTCGTAATACTTCATAGGAGCCCTGTTGTAATTATTCAAGAAACAGAATACGAAATACGAACATCTTTGGTGGGCGCGCTCAGAAACCTATAGTTCAACATCCCGGTATCATAGAGATCATTGGTCTAACCCAACAATCATGCTGCTGTAATCGCATTAAAAACAGCTACTCGTCATTTTACCTATAGACTCCACCATAAAGCTTCAGTTAAAGAAAAAAATTAGATTTCGTGTGTTTATTGATAGAATGATATGGCTGCGTTCAAAATACAAATATGCCTGCGAAATCTTTCAAATTTAAACTATGTGAGGGCTTGTGACACACCTATAGATACCAAGATAATTCTGATTTCTGTCGCCATAAAAAAGAACCAGTTTTACTCTGAACTTAGGATAACCTAAAACAGGGAGAAACAATTTGCAAGCTCTCCAGGAAAACTTAAGCGAAACAATTGACAGCCAATCTTTGCGTATGAATTACTTTGGCTGTTGAATATATAAATTTGGAAATACACTGAACTTCTGTTCATTACAAATAAAAACTTGTAAGGAATTAGGCAGAGGCTTACAATAAGATAACCGAATCACTGCTCCTCCTCAAGATGTCTGTGAGTAGATTTCTGTATAGAAAATTCAAGAAAAAGGCAACCCTGGTGACGAAATTACGAGAAAAAGCCTCATCTAAACAGGAAGTTTGCTGGTAAATTGTAAAGAGTAAATGTCTTGCAGTAACATTAATTTCTTATAAAATGGTAAAATCCATTTATCAGATTTTTTTACGTTGGAATAAACTTTATGGCATCCACACTTCTATGCATTAATATTGTCTAACATGTAAATTGTTAATTTTATGATTAAGTCTGAAATTTGAAATAAACTTTCAAAACATACTATCAATCCATCTCATACGATGAATGCACAAAACTGTTGATATATATCTTGTGAATGTATGGCCTACCTACAAAAATCTGTCATCTGAATGAACCGAAATTTGATTTTCTAGAATACCATTAAATCAAATTAAATATCCACAACTCGAAAATCAGTGAAGTTATGGATTTAAAACGTTCGGTATTGCTACATCTTTACATAGTATACACGATTTTAAGATTTTGCTGCTATCTACAAAGTATAAGAAAAGTTAAATATTTGGGTGGTGTCTCCCCTTAAAAACTTCACTGTATATACTGTGTTCCATTTTCCCACGAGCTCTCACAACTGACATGGCAAGAGAGCCCAAAAGTAGCTAAGGTGGACAGGCCGGTTTACCCTACATGTGGAACACCCTGCCCGCTACCTGCAGTGTCTTGGACTCTGGGATAAGATCAACAGATTCCCTCTTTGGGCAAGTGTTGCTCCAGGCAAGTGTCACAAACTCGCAACATAGTGGAGTTCGAATAAATATAAAAGAAAAGTGGGGAGGGGAGGTCAGGTAACACTGAAACTAGGCGAAATTATTTGAAATAAGTTCTCTGTATTCCAGCAATGGCAAGAACAAAAATTAATCGCTGAACGGAGACGAGGACAGGATAATGTATTGTTTCACTTGTTCCCCCTTTATGACTTTGGAGAGGCAAGTAAGTGTGGCAATGGTCAAAAAATAAAAATTCTTTATTATACAGATCAATACAAGCACAAAGATAACAGAATGTACTTTTTATTGTTTTCTCTAATTGATTTGTATAATCCTTTTTATAACTAGATTTAAAATTTTGTATTTGTTCAGTTATTTGCTGTCGCAGTGTCCTGTGAATGTTCAAATGTTTGTATAGTTTATGGGACTTAACTACGGGCTCATCAGTCCCTAAACGTACAAACTACTTACGAACTAGGACGGCACAAATATCCATGCCCGAGGGGAGATTCGAACCCCTGACTGTAGTGGCCGTGAAGACCGTGACTGGAGCGCCTCAGTCCCCTCGGCCACCGCGGCCGACCCTGTGAATGTGGTAATGGTGATTGTTGACCCAGTAGCGAGGTCAAACCTCCACCTGTGGCCCACACAGGTTGCAAACGTGGAAATATATGGAGGACCTCTTTTTACATACCAGTTGTATGTGACAGTCTTTGTCAGGTTTTGTACAAGAAAGCAATCTCACAGACCATTCGGAGTACACGTAATCATTGACATAAGTGGTTTGCGCTAAAAAAAGATTCACAGAAATTTTTTTTTTTTTTTTTTTTTTTTTTTTTTTTTTTTTGTGGTGTCGCACAAGTACAAAGTGCGCGCCACCTACTTTCGCCGCGCGCCGCCATGCATGCACGGCGCGGCGTTCTTACGACGACAGCCACGAGCGCCCTCTGCTGCAACCCCGCTCGTGGCCACCACGGAAAGACACCGGTCACTTCGGACTGAGATAGCAACGAGTTAGGACCTTCGTAATCAGATAGGCACCAGTGAAGACTTTGCTATTGTACAGGCACTAGGCAGGCCTCCAACAACTATGTATCAACATTCTGCAGTACTATGTAAAAGTTAAGTATTGTTACATTCTGTGCAATATATATCTTTCTAACTTACTCTAGTGTTTATAGTTTCTGGCTGCTCCCCTCCGTACCTGCACCAGCGTGCTGTCATTGTTCCTGTGTCGGTATCGTTCCACTCGGCCACCGACACCTACGACAAGGCTGGGACACAAAAGCGGCGACGAAGTTGGGACACAAAAGTGGCGACGAGGAGTGATAGAACCGTGGACCAGCACGCTAGCAGCAGCCAGACAGCAGCAGTTGGAGCACGCAGAAATTGCTCCCGCCCACCCACCCTTATTATAAGATTTTTGGGGGAACATATTCAGTTACGTGTTTGTGGACATTTTTGTTGCAGATCGAGCGTCCTCATTTATCTTGCATTGGTGTTTTGTTATAATTTACTTGTATGTGCGGCGCCTAATCGGTCAGCATGGCCACTACCCCGAACCCAAACTTAATGGAAATTATTCAGTTACAGACGGCGCAAATAACGCAACTCCTCCAGGCGGTGTCCCAGCTCACAGCGCAGGCAGCTAACCAACAACAACAGCCGCCGCTTCAGCAGCCCACACCTGCCGCCGCAACACTTCCTACGTTTCGCCAATACAACGAACGTGAGGAAGAATGGAGCGACTATTTCGCACAGTTTCAAGAACTCGTCGCGGCTCATCAACTTACAGGTCAGACTGTTAAGCATCTTTTATTGTCTGTGGTGGGCCCCAAAACTTTAGTGTTACTGCAAAAACTATTCCCTCACGCATCTCCTCGTGATGTAGACTTTGAACAAATAGTAGAGGCACTAAATGCTCATTATGAGAGAAAAGTTCTCGTAGCTGCGGCACGGTACCGATTTTTCAGACTTAAAAAATTACCGCTGCAGTCACACCAAGAGTGTATTACGGAATTGAAGGGCTTAACCCGCCAATGTAAATTGACTTGCTCTTGTGGACTTTCGTATAGTGACGTGATGTTGAGGGATGCGATTACGCAGAATATTCAGGACCCCAGAATTAGAGCAGCAATTCTGAAACAGTCTGACCCCTCATTAGACAGTGTACTGCAGCTTATAGAAGCGCATGATACTTTTGACTTAGCTGATGTAGCAATGCAAAGCCATAGTGTAAATTCAGTGCGCCGTAACGGACGCTTTCCTAGCCGTAGTTCTCAGTATAGCACTAGTGATTCTTATTTTTCTACCGGCCGTGCTGAACAGACAATGAACAGTAGCCAGAGTAAAAGTGCGACGCAAAGGTCGCCCCGTAGTGTTAGACACAGTAATTTGAATAACGGGCGCCAACGCTCATTTCAGAAAAATGTTCGTAAGTCTTGCCCCCAGTGTGTGTCTCGCCACAAGCGTGCTCAATGCCCTAGTCGCAACGCAACCTGTTATCAATGTGGCAAATCAGGACATGTACAGTCTGTGTGTATGCAAATTAAAAACTCAAAGTACAGTAACGTTAGGAACAGTGCTTCGCGGAGTGCGAGAACAGTTAATTCTGTAAATGTCATACACGCTGTAAACTTGAACAGTGCTTTCCTTGGATCTCCATTGCAAGAAAGTAGTTCTGCGCCTATGGCAAAACTATGTAGTGAGCCACGCCGCAAGCGCCGACGAGCGCGTAAAACAGTGCAACGGAAAAGGGTTCGGGACAAGCAAAACGATTATGTACAGTGCAGTCCTGTAGTGAAAATAGTGCCTTCTGCAACTGCTCCTTGTAATAGTGCCCAGTACTGTGTAGCTAGTGACAGTAGACATCAGGTAGCTATTCAAAATAATATTAGTGCAGTAGCCTCGCATTGCGCGGACGCCGATCCGGCGGTAGTGTCATCTAGTGACAGTGTGGTTAATCCGCTGTGTGCCGAGTATGCGCCGCTTCCTACCGCACGCAACCCGCGCAAGCGCAGAAAACAATATGTATTAGACGTTGCCCACATTCGCGCACCGGTCGTGCGCCAGAAGCACAAGCTGTTTGTTACTCTCTCCATAGAAAATAAGACTGTGCAATTTCAGCTTGATACTGGTTCCGCTGTTACATTAACAAATAAAGATACTTATGAACTTCTGGGTTCGCCAAAATTGTCGCCGTCACAGCAAGTGTTAACAGCGTACACAGGTCAAAATATTCCCGTGCTAGGAACATGTAGCCTGCCCGCCTCTTTTCAAGGTGTAACAAAAGCAGTTGCTTTTGTAGTTCTTCAGGCCAAATCAACACAGAACATTTTTGGACTAGATGCTTTTGACTTGTTTGGTTTATCAATTCAAAGAGATGTGCTTCAAATTTCGTCAATAGTGCCTCAGGATAAAATCAATGCATTGTGTGACAAAGATAGCGACTTGTTTTCGCCGGAATTAGGTTGTGCAAAAGACTTCGTGGCACATGTAACTTTAAAAGAATCTGCAGTTCCAAAGTTTCGTAAAGCTAGACCACTGCCTATCGCCTTGCGTGATACAGTTGCCGAAGAACTTAAACGTTGGCAAGATAGTGGGGTGATTTCTCCTGTTTCTGCGAGTCAGTGGGCCTCGCCTATAGTAATTATACCCAAGCCGTCAGGAAAGCTTCGTCTCTGTGCGGACTTCAAATCAACAGTGAACAGTCAAACAATTGTCGACACTTACCCCCTGCCCAGACCTGAGGAACTGATGGGCAAATTAGGACAGTCTCGCTTCTTTTCCAAGATTGATTTAGCAGAGGCATACTTACAGATTCCACTTGATGACGAGTCAAAACAGTTTTTCGTCATTAATACTCACATGGGCCTTTTTCAATTTCAACGCCTACCCTTTGGCAGTTCTTCCGCCACCGCTATTTTTCAGCGCTTTTTGGAACAGCTGACAGTTTCTGAACCGTGTTGTTCGAACTATTTAGATGATATTGTGGTATCCGGACGTACAGTTGAAGAACATTTAGCAAACCTGGAGTGCCTTTTCAAAGTTTTGACTGCAGCAGGTCTACGTTGCAATAAAGCAAAGTGTTCGTTTTTTCAAACAGAAATAGAGTACCTAGGCCATGTGATTAATGCCCAAGGAATTCATCCCTTACAGTCACATCTTCGAGCAATCAAAGACTTGCCTCCTCCTAAGAATGTGCATGAATTGCAAGCACTGATGGGAAAGCTTAACTATTATTTCAGATTTATTCCCAATGCCTCTCAGATTGCAGCTCCACTGCATCACTTACGTAGGAAGAATGTTCCTTTTGTATGGTCTAAAGATTGTCAGGTTGCCTTTGACAAACTAAAGTCTGCACTACTCAGTGATGCATGTTTGATTCCCTTTGACCCACAGACGCCTGTAGTGCTAGCAGTTGACGCCTCATCGTACGGTGTGGGTGCAGTTCTGTCACATCGTATTGGATGTCATGATCGTCCTATTGCCTTTGCATCCAAGCTACTGACGCTGACGCAACAGAATTACAGTCAGATAGAAAAGGAGGCCTTAGCAATCATTTACGGCGTCACAAAGTTTCATCATTATCTCTATGGCAGAAAATTCTATTTGTTGACAGACCACAAGCCTCTCACGTCGTTGTTCTCACCCACAAAGCCGATTCCGCCACGTACGGCACAAAAGCTTCAGAGATGGTCCTTGATATTGTCTAATTATCAGTATGAGATTTTGTACCGACCTACCACTAAACATGCTAATGTGGACACACTTTCCGGACTTCCGGTTGGCTAGGATGTATCATTTGATTCTTCAGAAATGGCATGTTGTCAGATAGACTCCAGAGATGCTTCCGCTGTCGCAGACTTTCCTTTGAACTCTCGTCGGGTTGCACAGGAAACAGCTGCGGATGCAGACTTAAGTGTGGTAGCACGTTTTGTTCGCTTTGGTTGGCCTGCCAGAGCCAAAGACATTGATCGGCCTCTGGTTCGACGTTATTTTGCACAACGTCATGCATTATCTTTAAGTCAGGGTCTACTGTTGTTGCATACCGACAACGACCAAGCAAGAGTGATTGTTCCTCGTTCCCTGCAACGAGAAGTGTTACGCCTCCTGCATCAAGGACATTGGGGTATTGTTAGGACAAAGCAACTGGCCAGACGTCATTGTACCTGGGTTGGTATGGACGCTCAGATAGAGAACATGACGTCACAGTGTACTGTTTGTGCGGAGCATCAGGCGGCTCCTCCGCAACGTTTTTCAGACTGGCCACGCCCCAAGGGACCATGGCAACGTTTACATATTGACTTTGCCGGACCTTTCTGGAATACGCGCTGGTTAATTGTTGTAGACGCTTTCAGCAAGTTTCCTTTTGTGATTACCATGAACTCAACGACAGCTTCTAGTACAGTCAGTGCCTTAACATCAGTGTTTTGCATCGAAGGCTTGCCTGAAACTATCGTCAGTGACAATGGACCTCAGTTTGTTAGTGCGGAATTTCAACAGTTTTGTCGTGTGAATGGTATTCAGCATATCACCACTGCACCTTTTCACCCTCAGTCCAATGGTGAAGCAGAACGTTTCGTTCGAACATTCTTGTCTCACATGGAGAAGATGAAAGGTCAGCACTCCAGGCAGCAAGCTCTTCAAATTTTCCTGTCTACGTATCGGTGCATGCCACGTGACGGCCCGTCCCCTGCCGAGCTGCTACACGGCCGCCGTCACCGCACTCTCCTTCACCTGCTGCAGCCTCCCACGCACCGAGTCGGTTCGTATGGCGCTACGCGTTTTCAGGTTTCTACACCGGTGCTGTACAGGGTGTTTGCTGGAAACAAGAAGACATGGCTGCCGGGCACCATTCATCGCGTGCTCGGTAGCAATATGTATGCTGTACGTTCTTCCACAGGGTCGGAGCTGCGGCGCCACGCAAACCAATTGCGCCTGCACAGGCCGCGCGATCCTGTCTCCGGTTTCTTGATTCCAGACCCAGTTCACCGCCAGGGAGCACAACCACATCGTTCGTCCCCGGACTACGAGATCGTCCCGATGGAGATCGACGCGACGCCGCCGCTGTCGCCGCCGCAGATGACAGCGTCACCGAGAGGGACTCCGGGACCGTGCGTGCCGCCGCCGCCTGGGCCACGCACCTCAGAAGAAGATGACCTGCTCCCTCGGGTCGGGCGCCCTTCCCCAGGTTTCGGCGGGTTCCCTGGAGGATCTCAAGGTGGATGCCGGGGCGCGGACGGCGTCTCGATCCCGGCCTCAGCTACGACGCCCGTCCCACCAGTAACGCCCCCGCCCAGGCCCTCCTCCCAGTGCCGTCGCCGTGGCCCTCAGCCCTACGCCACGACGGCGCGGCGGTTGGGGGGGGGAGGGGTGTGGTGTCGCACAAGTACAAAGTGCGCGCCACCTACTTTCGCCGCGCCGGCGCGGCGTTCTTACGACGACAGCCACGAGCGCCCTCTGCTGCAACACCGCTCGTGGCCACCACGGAAAGACACCGGTCACTTCGGACTGAGATAGCAACGAGTTAGGACCTTCGTAATCAGATAGGCACCAGTGAAGACTTTGCTATTGTACAGGCACTAGGCAGGCCTCTAACAACTATGTATCAACATTCTGCAGTACTATGTAAAAGTTAAGTATTGTTTCATTCTGTGCAATATATATCTTTCTAACTTACTCTAGTGTTTATAGTTTCTGGCTGCTCCCCTCCGTACCTGCACCAGCGTGCTGTCATTGTTCCTGTGTCGGTATCGTTCCACTCGGCCACCGACACCTACGACAAGGCTGGGACACAAAAGCGGCGACGAAGTTGGGACACAAATTTTTTTTTTTTTTTTTTTTTTTTTTTTTTTTTTTTTTTTTTTTTTAATACACCTATACAACTTCAGTTTAGGTGAGAGCAAATGACTCGTAAATGAATTGGCTGATATGAACGAACGCAAGTTTCTTTTAGAATATTGATCATTGAAATCAATCATGACACATTTATATACAGTATACAATGTGATCCAGTATTACCCTATCTGCTAATTAATTTTCGTAAAGCCGGCCGCGATGGCCGAGGGGACTCAGGCGCTCCAGTCACGGTCTGTACGGCCACTACAGTCGGGGGTTCGAATCCTACCTCGGGCATGGTTATTTTTGTCGTCCTTAGGATTACCTAGTTCATAAGTAGTTTGTAAGTATAGGGACTGATGACCCCGTAGTTAAGTCCCATAAGCTATATAGACATTTGAACATTTTTGAATATTGTAAACTGGTCTCTTACTTACATCCAAAATTAATACATTTACATCATTAACTACGTTACATAGTGTTGATAATGAATGTTTAGATGTTTGAAAGGCAAATTATTATTGCTGCTTCTACATATGTAGCTCTGTCATTTTATGTACATAAGAATTGTTCTCATAGTTATGAGTTTAAAGTATGGCTGTTCACAGTCCTTAAAGATGGCACTTGAGTACTGTTTCACTGTTACGAGGTTGGTATTAGCGCAACAATTAATACGCGAGAATCACATTACATGCGAGATTCACTCACAGTAAGTCCACTAGAGATGGACAGTATATCGAATATTTCCTCTCGCATTCCGTTAATGTGCAATTCACAAAGGAGATGCCTTTCTATGTTCTCAAATCATGTATATCGGAAATATGGAGGAGACAAGCTCCTAAATCAGAAAACGCTACTTGTATCACTGGAATAACGTTGTGCCATACCAGGAAGGTGGATAATGTTACATTTTACCAACACCTTCTTGATTAGCTCAAAGTCTCCTTGGCGAAGCTCTCTCTAAACTCGTTTTATTTAGAAAAGAAAGTCAAGCTTCACTGTTCAGCAATTTCTGTGGAACAAAACGTCGAATGAAGGAACGTAATCCGAGATAGGCTTCAAGCTGTTTATAGGCATTAAGCTTTTCATGGTTGTGAGGAACCGGAAAATATTCTGTGGCCTTTATTTTATCATGATCAGTTGTGAAACCAGATGGGGTGGTGGTATGTTCCTTTCCTGACATATTTTTGCAGTGAAGCCAGAAGACAAAAATGTAGCAAATATTTTCTCCAAGTGCCTTAACAGGTACGGGTTGCTATGTGGATAATATCTAGATATACCGTAATTCGATCCAGTACCTCTGTACCAAAGACTGTATCAAGTTCAGTAATGAACACACCCGAGCTGACATTTAACCTTAACCGAAGAATGCGGGATTGGTAACCCCACCCCGCAAAAAGTAAAAGTGGTGTACTTCTGTGACACAGGAGTAAATTTCATTTAGCAATATGAGTCTTGTAGATCAATGCTGGATGGATACTTGACACACATAAGATTTTTTTAAATGTTCATCAAAATTTTCAGGTCTTCTCCTGACCATAATCACAATTTGATTTATAGCTCGTGCAGGCAACACAAGTGCAATAGAGCTGTCGGAATTTGCAAGAAGTGCACTTAAGTAGAGTGACAGTGTAGTTTCAATGATGTTCCACCGCAGCATACGTTTTATCTCTTTCTTAAACCTCCTACTACCACTGGGGTCAATATGACCCCATAAGCACATTTGAAATATATATCTTCTTTATTTTCAATGCGATTATTTTCAAAATTTATGACTTTGTCTCTCTAACTTGCTTGTATGCAATGACATATTATTCAGTTTTACATTTACAACATACTAAAAGTTATTCATGGCATATGCAATTTTTTTTGTTTTGTTTCTTGAATGTAACATTATGAAATCAGAACAGCGAATATTACGTTGAACAGATGTTATAGGAAACACCTGCAACAATGAAACTAACATTTCCACTTCTAATTTATACCCATTGCTGTCGTTTCTTGCCTCAGCAGTTGTTGTGTGTTGTCTCAGTTGTTGCTAGTGTTTTGTCTCAGCGTGTGCAAGAACTACATTATGTCTAGAAAACGTCTGAGTAGTGCTGAAATACAAGCAATTTTGAATGAAGAAGAGGAATTAGGAGATACAGCGTCTGATGACGACGAAGATATTGATGGTGTTAATTCTGGTGGTAGTGATCAACTGTAGATTCTAATGAAGACGTTGGAGATTTGGAAACTCCTGAAGCTGATGGCATATCAGATCAGAATGGTTTCAAGTAAGCACAAATAATCTGCCATAAGTTGGTAAAAACCGATGCTACTACTACTAATAATAATAATAATAATAATAATAATAATAACAACAATAATAATATGTAAGTAATCCCACTTTTTCAGGTCGAGAAATGGAAATGAAACATGGGGAAAAATCCTGTTAGATTACATGGGAGACAGCCAGCACGAAATATAATGAAGACAGCTCCAGGTCCCACGAGACATACTGTAAGGAACGTAAATACTGTGCAGTCAGCATTTGAACTATTTGTGAAGCCCAGCATTTTCCAGATTATTTTGAAGTGGACCAACAAAGAGGGTAACATAACTTTCGGTAACAAATGGACAGATATTGATAGAGAAGAATTTTAATGCTTTGTTGGGCTGCTTATTCTTGCGGGGGTGTACAAAGGTCACAATGAGGGCAAAGTGAATTTATGGAACGATGAGCATAGCTGACCTATTTTCAATAGTTCTTTGGCTAGGAACCGCTTTACAGAAGTATCACGCTGTATTCGGTTTGATGATGCTCAGCACCGGCGGCAGAATCGTAGCCCTGATAAAGTGGCTCCTATAAGGGATTTATTTGAGCAGTGGGTAAGCACACTGCATGATGCATACGAACCACATGAGAATATTACAGTTGATGAACAACTGGTAACTTTCAGGGGTAAGTGTCCATTTCGCCAATACATCCCCTCATAACCTGGAAAGTATGATATAAATATTTGGGCTGCATGTGACAGCACTAATTACTATGTCACACACCTGCAGGTGTATGCAGGAAAGGGCGAAGACCAGCATAGACAAATAAATCAGGGGAAAAGAGTAGTGTTAGAACTGACAGAACATTTATCTGGAAGTGGTAGAAATATCACAACAGATAATTTCTTTACAAGTTTGGAGTTGGCAAAGGAACTAAAACGAAAACAAATGGCTCTGCTAGGAACACTAAGAAAAAGTCGAAGTGAACTACCTGCAGAATTTATTGAAGCAAGGGGAAGAACTGCAGATTCATCTCTCTTCGGATTCCAGGAATCAGCTACGATAGTCTCCTATTGCCCAAAAAAGGGTAAGATAGTGACATTGGTGAGTACTATGCATTTCAGGGAGGAAACAGGTGACGACAAAGCAGCGAAACCTATTATAATCCTAGACTATAATGCAACAAAATCAGGTGTAGACGCTGTGGACAAGTTAGTCAGAACCTACACCACAAAACGTACGACAAGAAGATGGCCCATGGTGATTTTTTATAATATTTTGGATATTAGTGCCCTGAATGCTTTCATAATTTGGTTAGACTTGAATTCTGACTGGAAAAAAAACTACAAAAGAAGAGAATATCTTCTGGAACTGGGAACAAGTCTAGTACAGAAAAACAGAAGTCAGCACTGCGAAGCTTCTCTGCTTCGTCCTCCGCCTCCTTCAGTACAAGTGCATACGGGGGTAAAACGTGGACGGTGCTACCTGTGCGAACGTTCAGTGGATAGAAAACATTCAGAAACGTGCTAAAGATGCTTTCCCTTTGTCTGTAAACACCATTCAGACATTCTTTGTTTTAAATGTAAAGAGTTGCTTTGTTTTAGATGTAAGGATCTATAAGATCAAGTGTTGAGACAAGATCTTTAAGTGCTTATATATCTATATATCTACTGGTTTTAATCAATAATGTATGCTTTCGTGTCAGTTCATTAAAATAAATTAAATACTGCCAATATATCCCACGTTAATTACTTGGGGTCATATTGACCCCAACGATACTCAGTGTAACAAAAACATTCTGGTAGTAGGAGGGGAGTCTTGTAGATCAATGTTGGATGGATACTTGACACACATAAGAAGTTTTGTAAATGTTCATCAAAATTTTCAGGTCTTCTCCTGACCATAATCAAAATTTGATTTATAGCTCGTGCAGGCAACACAAGTGTAATAGATCTGTCTGCATTTGCACGAAGTGCACTTGAGTAGAGTGACAGTGAAGTTTCAATGATGTTCCACTGCAGCATACGTTTTATCTCTTTCTTAAAAGCCTCTTGTTTTGTTCAAGGTATTGCATGAAAAGGTTTCGAAAAGGTTTCTTGTGGCCTGAGTTTCATTGATATTGATTTGATTTGATGACACCACTTTTTTTTCTTATCGCACACACTGATGTACTTTCTTAGCAGCTGAGCCAATTGTAGCGGTGGAAGATTCACACATTTGTGGTTTCTGAAACCCTTTGTGCTATAGATTCACTGCTTTCAGTTGTATCATCAACTGTCTAAGACTGTAGGTTATTTTAGACATGTTTAATTGACAGTACACTGAACACAATGGAATGGCAGAATTTGTCCCATGGATTTCTCCCCTTGATCAAATATTTTGTTGTTTATTGTGAGATAGCACTTATCCGTTAGACCTAACTTGGCGTATTTTAGATAATCTGTTACTAAAATAGTGTTCTCTATTGTAGCATCGACAACCAGAAAATTACAAGTGTCAATTTCGTATTCATATTGGATTACTACAAGAATTCTGCAATTTTGTTGTTGGCTTGACAAGTAACATGGCCATTAATTTGTTCGTCTGTGGTATCAACATCATCATAGTAATGTAGAATTTATACAGTAGTCTTGACTATGCCCTAACCCTTACTGTCGTTTAACATCGCAAATGGAACATCACTGTCGAATTCGTTTTCATATTGTCATCCGAGGCCACTTCACCATTGATTATTACAGTTACTCTTCTGGTTACTGTGTCTCCATGGACCAAAGTTATTATTTGATACCCTAAATGATATCTACTATTGTGACTGAATTCATGATGTGTCGCTTGTGGCTGCTGCACACCAGACTCCGTGACATTAACACTGATGGCGAGTCAGCTGGCAGAATCTCACTGTTGCCGCTCGGCTGACAACGCGCTGCATGATCCGCATCGATGCGTTTGTGTGCAGTAGCGCAATTGTTGCAATTGCTTGCGGCGTGGCTGTCCTAATAATTGACGTCAAACAAATCCAGTGTGGAATGGGAATGTTCAAGAGTTTCTTCGAACATAGTTACTAGCCTTTTCTGAATGTGTGTGGCTAATTTAGCTTTTAAAATGTGCGAAAATTGCAGTTGACATGGGTTCAAATACTTTTCAAATTACCTTCTCAGATTTATCGCCCCCTGACGTAAGTGGGTGATACAGATGGGATTGAAAGATGATAGACAACGGTTCGAAATGATGAAGATGGAAGAACTAACAACGTGAAAAGAAAGGAACTTAGCTCTTAGTTAACTCGAGTTCCTGGTAGGCGTCAACTACCTAGTAAAGAACACCTCTCCTGAAGTATTCTTTTTCGTACATATTGTTTTATGATGTCCACTGTGTTTTATACTACTTTTACGCAAAATATCGCAGATAAAAGTCATCAAAAATCTCCGGACACCTGACTGAAAATGACTTAAACGTTCGAGGCGCCCACAATCGGTAGCGGTGGAATACAACATGGTTTTGGCACACCGTTGGCCTTGATGACAGCTTCCACTCTCTCTGTTAGGTGCTAGAGGGTTTCTAGGGCAATGGAAACAGATTATTCACGCATTGTTGCACTGAGGAGAGGTATCGATGTAGGTCGCTGAGACCTGGAACGAAGTCGGTGTTCCAAAACAGGACATCAGTGTTGTATAGCATTCAAGTCAGGACTCTGTATAGGCTAGTCCATTACAGCGACGTTGTTGTGGTTTATTCACTCCGCCACAGGACGTACAGTATGAACAAGTGCTCAATCACATTCAAAGGTGCAATCGCCATCCCCGAATTGCTCTTCAACAGTGGTAAGCAAGAAAGTGCTTAAATGATCAATATGGGAATGTTCTGTGACAGTGCCACGCAAATAGCAAGTGGTCCAAGCCCCATCCATGATAAACACGCCTATTCCATAAAACTACCACCCAGAATTTTACTGTTGGCACTATACACACTGGCAGACGAAGTTCACAGGGCATTCGCCATACCCACATCCTGCCATCGGATAGCGACATTGTGTACCGTGATTCGTCACTGCACATGTTTTTTTTTCTACTTTTCAATCGTCCATGTTTATGCATCTAACACCAAGAGAGGCGTCGTTTGGCGTTTACCTGCGTGATGTGTGGCCTCTGGGCAGCCATTCGACCATGAAACCCACCTCTCGCCTATATATCACACTGCTTAGAACGGATTATGATGCAGTTTGCAATTCCTGTGTGATGGTGTGGAAAGATGCCTGCCTGGTACACTGTCCGACCCTATTCCACTGCCGACGATGTCTGTCAGTCAACAGACGAGGTCGGCCTGTACGCTTTACATCTACATCTACATAGGGTACTCTGCAAATCACGTTTAAGTGCCTGGCAGAGGGTTCATCGAACTACCGTTATACTACTTATCTCCCATTCCATTCTCTAATAGCGCGCGGGAGGAAAGAACACCTGAATCTCTCCGTTCGAGCTATGATTTCACGTATTTTATTCTGATGATCGTGTAAGTGGGAGTCACCAATATCTTTTCGCAATCGGAGGAGAATGTTGGCGATTTGAGTTTCATAAGTAGCCCGCGCCGCAGCGATAAGCTCCGTTGTTGTAATGATTCCCATCCCAGATCCTGTATCGTTTCCGTAACGCTGTGTCCCCAGTATGGTGACAATACGAAACGAGCTGCATTTCTCTGGACTCTTTAGATGTCCTCCGTCAAACTCACCTGATAAGGTTCCAACACTGGGCAGCATTACTCCAAAAATGGACGGGCAAGCGTAGTGTTTGCAGTTTCTTTTGTAGTTCTATTGCATCTTTTAAGGGTTCTGCCAATAAAACGCAGTCTCTGGTTCGCCTTTCCCACGACATCATCCACGTGTTCTTTCCAGTTTAAGTCTATACGTGTCCACGTTTCCACATCAGAAACAGTGGACCTCTGGAAGTATTGGAGTCTGGAAATCTCGCGTACAAGCTTCTGACAAGCGACACCCAATTAGCTGACCACGTTCGAAGTCCGTGTGTTCTGCGGAGCACTCCATTCTGCTCTCTCACGATATCTCCTGATTACTGAGGTGAGCTGATATGGAGTACCTGGTAGCAGATGGCAGCACAACACACCTAATATGAAAAACGTATGCTTTTAGGGAGGTCCAGACACTTCTAATCAAATAGTCCAGTTTTTTCAACCTTATCTAATATGCGATCCCCTAGCAAGTAAAACTATTCTGCCGACGCACTTCATTAAAAAAAAAATAAAATAAAAAAAGGAACCGTAACAAAATTAGGTTATCTGAAATGCAACAATTTTAATCTTCTTTCTTTTTCTTTAGCTTTCTGTTAAATTCTTGGACGAAGTTGTTTTTGTTTATTTTCGGAATGGAATACATTATACTATTTTTATATGATTCCGGAAAGAAAAAAATATTTTGCTTCACGCAGAAGCGAATTATATCCATTAAAAAACGGTCCCACTGCATAGACAATTTGTAGAGAAATAGATGGTTCTTTTTTCGAATTTTTCAGAATTTTTCTTTTATCTTTCGACTGATTCCTTATACAGAATTTTGCGCTTATTCGTCATTAACACAATGTATTAGAAAACAATCTGTGATATTTTCAATTCATAATGAACGATACACAAGGAACTCCGTAATTTTAACAGTAAATAAATTTTTCTTGGGCATAAGTTTTTGTATACAATTTACGAAAACTGCACCAGTCACTTTTTCTTGAAATGATGTTTATTCCGTGAACTGGTTTTCAAACCTTTCCAGGTTCATTTTCAGATGGATAATGTTACAATATCATTTGAAGCGTCATGTTCGATGCCGGATTTTTGTGGTTAATTTCCATTTCTTGCGTCTCCTTTTGCTTATGTCACAATAACACATCACCTTTTTCTATTAGGTTCTACATTGTATTGTGACTAAACAGAAGGAGACACAAGAAATGGAGATTAATCACAAAAATCCGGCCATAAAGTCGCAAGCATCCAACATGACGCTTAAAATGATATTGTAACATGATCCATCTGAAGATGAACCTGAAAATGTTTGAAAACCGGTTCATGGAATAAACATTTCAAGAAAAAGTGACTGGTGCAGCTTTCTTAAATTATATTAAAATTAACAGTCACGGGTTCTGAAACATCCGTAATAGATAATCTAAATACGTTTTTGTATTACTGAACCCTTGTTATTTTATGGTTCAAGTACTTTGCCCTGTGACGGAAATCTCCGAGAAAGACTTTCCCCTGCGGTCGTGATCCACGGGCTGAAAAACACTGACATAGTGATTACGTAGTATTGCTGTGAAGCTGGTTAGATCGTAAATTCTTTATTATAGGTCACACTTCATGTAAAGCGTGCCCTCAAAATGACGCGTTTCGGTTATACCATCATCAGATTAGCATCTCTTCCGTACCATGTGCACACGTGAACAGATGGAAGATGCTGTTTCATATACAAACAAAAGCATAGTCTGCTTTTGTATGTATATTAAGCAACATCGTCCATCTGTTCACGTGTGCACATGGCATGGAAGAGATAAATGTTCAAATGTTTGTACAGCTTATGGGACTTAACTACGGGGTCATCAGACCATAAACTTACAAACTACTTATGAACTAACTAAGACTAAGGACGGCACAAATATCCATGCCCGAGGGGGGGATTCGAACCCCCGACCGTAGTGGCCGTGCAGACCGTGACTGGAGCGCCTCAGTCCCCTCGGCCACCGCGAACGGCACGGAAGAGATACTAATCTGATGATGGTAAAACCGAAACGCGTCATTTTGAGGGCACGCTGTACATGAAGTGTGACTTACCTGTATCATAAAGTATTTGCGACCTAACCAGCTTCACAGCAGTACTACCTAATCATTTCATCATGATCGTCTGCCTCCTCAGCAACTTTATGTCTCATTTACAATACTGACATAGTGTATGAGACAACCGTGTGTACCAATCGTCATATGACAAAACGTTGCAGAATCGGAACCCTTACTTCCCAAACACCCTCGAGATGTAGCTGAAACCTTGTGTAAATCACTGATAGCCCAATTTACTGTGCGGAATTTCTCATTGTGTCATGCTTACCCTGCCCATTTCGTTTTCCAATCCCGTCGGGAGCAGTTCCGCAACACCGGACTGTTCATTCAGGTGGCGCCGCGGATAAGAAAGCAAGCAGCAGCAGCAGTAGTAGCAGAGGGAGTGCTTAAGCGCGCTACGCACCACGCGTTCTGCGAGAAGCCCAGCCGACACGGCGGGGCAATTGCATTAGCCTACGAGGCCCGGGAGGCAATCTCGTCTTATTCTTCCGCCGGCCCGTGCCGTTCGGGAATTGAATTTCACGCTCCGGGCTTTTCGCGGAGTGTTCTCCGCTGCGGCAGGATCGGCGACCGGCGCAAACATTCATGTATGCGACAAATTTCCGATGCGCCGTTTCATTCGGCCGATATCGAATAGCGGGGCAGGAGCTCTGGCGGCGGTGGTGGGGGCGGCGGGGGCGGATGTCAGGTGGGACGCGTGCTCTTCTCGTGTCCTGAGGCCAGGGGGCTTGCTTAACCCTACCACAGTCTTTATTTTGTACATACTCATAAAGTGTTCGGATCTAAATGGACCCATATGATCTTTTTCCTTTTCTAGGTATGCTACAAGCTTCCTAGGGTTTTATTTGCGAATGGAAAAGTTACTACTGCTTCCTCCCTCAAATCCCCTAAAACCTCCACATCCTTGCTGATGCTGTTGCGTAGCAGTGTGCGTTTGTACCGCCCCACGGTACGCACGAGGTGCCGTAGTTGCTGTCCAAGTCTTTATGGAAAGCATAGAGTTCTGACTAACTTGTTGTCTTCTATAGTTGTGTCCCCAGCGCAGAAGACGGCACACAGGTCGTTGGTTCTTCTTCAGCATACAAGTGAGGCTAAAATAAGTTCGGTAGGATGGAAGCATAAGAAGCGGCTCGCGAGATTTTTAATTTTCAGGGATGCCATTTATTAAGTCTAGATTCAGAGTAATAAAATATGAACAACTATTGTGAATACGACGCGGCCTATGTTGCCCGTAGTTCATGTTGAGACCTCGACTGTTATCACAATTACACAAAACTTTACTCATGACCGGAGCGGTCCGGCGCGTATAGTGGTCAGCTCGAGACTGCTACTGCGGCGCGTTGCGAGACTAGAGGGCACCTGACGCTCTATTTCGCGCCAAAACAGTGCCGTCGCGTGCCTTCTGCAAAATCGCTCTTCCCTTGTTACAATAAGAGAAGACACCTTAAACTTTTTAAACTGTCAAAACCTAGCCTGTACTTGAGAGATATTTATCACAAATGCTCAGCTCTGAATAATTAATATTTAGTATATATAGGCCAGGAATATCACAATGCTTTTACACATTTATGTATGAAATCAAAAGTAAAGTTATAATTTATGCTGTTTAATGTATTAATAATTTAAACTGCCCAACATAATAGTAGAAAAAAACAAGAACTGAATATTACAATTATTCCAAAGGCGTTTTAGAGTCGTTTATGAAATGAGCAACCATTTCTCTTCAGTATATAAAAATGTAGACTCAATCCTGATAGGGTTTATTATAACTTTATGACCGGTTTCGGGTGCAGCACATCAACAGGTAGGCTGTCAAGGTAACACAGACTTAAGAGCATAAAAAGGATATCTTCAAAAAAGATGGAAGATGTTACAGGTTATCTTACAGCACATTATACAGGAATGATAACGTCGACAGTACAAACATTCGGCATACGACAAAGAGATGTGGAAACAGTAAAAAGCCGACCGTCATACCCGTACGAGCTGTGCAACAAAGGATTGCCTTTGCTAATGAGATGCTCACAATGATTCATAGTAAAGGATTTTATGTTGGCTGCAGCTGGTTTACAGACAAACCACACTCCCACCTGAATTGATACGTGAATAAGCAGAACTGGCGATTTGGGGTTCCGAAAAGCCATACTGATGTGAAGCAAAACCCCTGTATTCTCCTAAAGTTACTGTATGGGCTGCAGTATGCAGCAGAGGCATTATTGGCCCTTTTTTCATTCGAGAAACGGTCACTGGTGCACGTTACGTTGCAATTTCGGAACAATTTGTCGCCACACAGCAAGCGTTAGAGGATCGACCAGGTACTGAATGGTTTATGCAAGATGGAGCCCGACCACATCGGACCGAACAAGTGTTTCGCTTTCTTGAGGAATACTCCGGGAATCGAGTCATTGCTTTGGAATAACCAAAATTTACTGGTGCAGGCATGCATTGGCCTCCATATTAGCCGGATTTGACTCCCTGTGACTTTCTTTTGTGGGGCACAGTGAAAGACATGGTCTACCCGAAGCATCCCGCCACGCTGGACGAGCTTGAATCGGCGATTTCTGTGGCATGTGAATCCATTTCGGTTGAGACACTACGAAATGTGTTGGGGAATTTTATTCTTCGTTTGCGCCAATGGTGAACGTTTTGAAAACATTGTGATTTGATTGTTTACAAAGAGTGTTTTCATACGATTATTTCACTTATGTATGCTGATATGAGCTGTACAGCGTACTGTGCCATCTTTTAGAAGCTTTTGGAACTATTATTTAAAGCTATTGTATAAACTTCTTACAACTTTCACAATAAACATACTGTTTACCGCATTCCTCTATTGATCTTTGTTTGCGAGATATTTAATTATGAAATCAGGGAGTCCTTTTCTGGACACCCTGTAAGTAGTTTGTAAGGTTAGGGACTGATGACCCCTTAGTAAAGTCCCATAAGCTCTACAAACATTTGAACATTTTTGACACAGTGGAAACAGTTACGTGAATGAGTCCATCCATGTGCTCGAGACAAAGTAATCATTTGATGGTGGAAAGAAGTACCAGCACCTGTATAACAATTATTCATTTAATTGCGCAACAGGTTTCGGTGTTACACTACACCATCTTCAGGCGCCTAGCCAAAATAAACAAATACAACAGTTACAATACTATAAAACAATAATTGCATCATAAAGTCGGTGTACAAAAAATGTCAAGCAATAACCATGCTATATATATTAGGGAAAATGTCCCACGAAGTCGTTTGGAGAAGTCAGCTGTATAAAATTTAACGTCATCATTGAAAGAATTCGTAAAATGCATGATTAATGGGCATTCGTTTTTTACGTGAATCCATCTAATTGACCGCCAGGCAAATACATTCCCTTCGGTCTCTTCTCGAACGGATGACTTGGTCAACAGCTCCTTTTTTGGAGATTGCTACAAAATCTGCCTGATTCATTTTGGTAACTGCGAATTTATTGCTGGACTTTTTAACGACGTCTACCAAATCCAGCGGAACGTTCACATGAGTTTCATTCCTCTTGCGTTTCTCAATCAGGTCGAAATCTTCATGACGCTCGTTGGACGTCCGCCCAGGTTCTAGGAATTTTTGGTGGAACGTTTCAGTATGTGTACGAGAAACGATATGCATTTGACAATTTTTACATTGAGAATTTGACCTGAAAAACAATCTGAAAAAGCTACGATGTGCTTAACGCCACAATCCAAAGATATTACAAATTTGAACAAACAAAATTTCTTGTGAACCTGTAAGTGCAGTGCTTTCATTGTGAATGCCAAGATTATAAGTCCACAATTGACGAAGGTAGTACACTTTTTTAGTAGGAAGGCGTGGACATGGAAAAAATTTTCTGTAAATAAAAACACATCACCACAACATTATTCTGCTTTAATGCTATATCTTTCAGATATCTTTTATTTTTTGGTCTTACCTGTTTGGCCTTGCGATGATAAAGCATCTGTTCTCGCTACACGTCTTTCGCTTCATCAAGTATTAGGATCACAGCGGCGTAACAAATCGTTATACTTGTCACATTTATTGCATGTATCACTAAATGCACGAACAGGAACGAGGAGCAACACAACGAACGTAAATAACGCACATGTATTACTTTTCCTTAGACCCGAAACCTCACATCCGAAGTAATACGTGTTCTCGGACACCAGAGTGCAGCCCTGAAAGGAGCGGCACTTCTAATACTTTTTCTCACAACAGAATCAGTGTCGTTGGAAAAAAAAAGTTGAACCACCTCTTATTCTACACTCAAAAGGTGGTAAAGCAGTCCACAATCCGAAGATTGGTTTGAACACCACTGTGCTTTACTAGGCATGGTCCTGTGCCAATTATAGGGGGACTAGCAGTTTAACGTGGGTTCCGAACCACGGTGCTACTCGGTATTTTTCACATGAGGAATACTGCAAGAAGGGAAAGAAGTGGAAAGTGACAGATAAAAATCCTAGGACATGGCGGGGTCGAGCCCGCGGCCTCTGGGTTTGTAGTGTGGCACTCTACCACTGTGCAACCGAGGAGCACACTAAGGTCACAAAAGTCGTGAGATAGCAATTTAAAGAGAAGAGTGCACTATCAGATGACAATAATGTTACTGTTTTTAGCCATGGCCACTCTCACATCGCATTTAGTGTATACTTTCTTCTGTTCTGGTCCTTCTCCAGCGTTTGAGACCACCTTGTTTTCCAATTTGTGGGATATTTGTTGGTTTCTATGAATTCCTTTCTTCTAATTTTATCTAAGCTGGTTATTATACTCCTATTCAGATTGATTTTCTGTCACCAGTTGCGATCTTCCCCCACGATCTATTTTCACAATGCATTCTGTCATTGATCTTGGCACAAGTGAGTTTTCTAACCCGTACTGTCGCTTTTGTTTCCGCTTGCTATCACTGACGGCGCACTTGGGCATTTATTATCGACTTGAACTCCTTTTGGCATGCATGCTGATAAGTGGGGCCTCTTGCAATGGACAAGGCAGTGTGGCGGTACGTCGGAGTGGGCAGCGTGCCCCAGCTTTGTGTCTGTGTGTGGTGCCGGTTGGAGATTTCGTCCTGTTATTTGTGGTTTGTACATTTTCCCAGATGTGATGGGTTCCTTTCTGAAGGAATCGTGTGTCGTTTCTTTCAGCAGCACTGTGGCGCTCTGGGCCGTACTATGTTCGTTGTAGAGCCGTTCATGCAACCAAGGACACCGTTACTTTCGTTGCTGCGACACCAATAACTTAAGTAGGCCTATTCATCTTCTGCTACCTCATATATGGATTATCACTGGTCTCTGAGTTCTATCTCTACGTTTCCTTGGTGAAATTTGCTACGTCTTGTGGAATTTGCAAGATTTTTTTTTTATTTTTTTTATTTTTTTTATTTTTTTTTTTTTTTTTTTTTTTACTTTCATTACAATTTCGTCGTTGTAACCAAGGTAATTGTCTGCTTATGAAGCCGTTGCCAGTCAGCTAACTGCCCTGGCCATCAACGTATTTGTGGGCAGCGATCTATCCTCCCCCACTTCGGTTACTGCCTCAGAGACTTAGTGTATTTGCGCAGTTTTAAGGAATTTGATAACCGCCTCATCTAACCTTGTGAGGAATTTCTCCCTTTTAATTGGTTCGTGCTCTGGTTGACGTTTGTAAATTAATATTCTGTCTCCACCCAGAGGCTACTAGTTTGTGCATTAGATTCACTGTGGTGCTTAATGGTTGCCATAACCGACCTGTCACATCCAATCATTGTCAGCCAGGTGTGCCCAGAACATCGTCGGATTTCTGTGCCTGTTAAAAGACGACCGTCTGTCGTCTTCCATATCTTTCTGGTATATTTCTGTAAAGTTACAATTTCTTTAATGTCACTAGATTATAATTTGGTTAAAACATGAACCCCACTCTTTTCAAGGCTAGAGGAATAGCATTTTTATTTCATGCATTAGAATATTAGTTAATATTGCTAGGTTTTTCTTATTATGTTATGTTAATAATTTATTATTATATTAATTAATGTTGCATAAGTACGGTTTCTCCGCTACGCCACTGTCCCTGTGAGAGTGTGCAGTTGTTTTACCTATAAGTGTGTGCGAGAATCTATGGCTGTTTGAATGTGGGGAGTAATAGCTCGCTTTGCATCGTTCTCTCTGTCTCAGAGTCGATAGCTGCTGAGGTTACCAAAGAGGTTTCTACACCCTTTGGTTGCAAGCTAGTTAGCGATCCTTCCCTCCAGCGCGATTCTCGCTGTCCATACCCACCACCGCTGTTTTCTTGGATTTTACGGCTTCCGGTGGCTTCCCGCGTCCGGTAGCAGTTTCCCATCTCATGACCACTGGATATTCATTCAGGGCTCGTCGTCTTATGAGGTAAGGTTGGTTCTGCTCTTGTTTCTGGAGATAGTAGCACATTTAACTTATATTCGTGAACGTAGAATCATTTTTTGGAATATTTTCTCCAATCGTGTGCAGGAATGTGTTCTTGTTTTTCAATTCAATGATTTCCAATAGATAAACGTGGTGTGTGTGATTCTAGTTGCAGTCTGATAACGGCTTGGTATGATAAAATTCTTTGAGATCATGTGTATGAACTCTGTGTAAATACTTTCTAGCTTTGTGGGACCCGATTTCTAATACGTGATATGTTCATTTTTGTACAGTGCATGTAAAAGTCTTCTCATCGTTTCCTTTCGTGAGTGATATGTGTTCCACGTGGTTGGCTCATAGAACAAGGCATTCAGCTTCCACTCTTGTTTTGTTCCATGCCCATCAGGCAAGTAACTATGCGCGTATCCTGATTTCCACTAATATTTAGCGATCTTCTCTCCCCGGCTATTTTAATTTCGCTGTTTCTTCTCCGACTTATAGTGAGCTCTCAGTCATTGTCAGTAAATCTCTCTGAGCCTTGTACAATCTCCTTCTATAGCTTCTTTGTGTAATTCTAAATATTTCCATGGTTCGCATGATGTAATTCTTAATTTTATTTTTCCGACCTTATAATTTATTCATTTCTGTGGTTTTTCTGAGACAGGACTTCATCCGTCTCTGTAAGCGCTCCCTATCGCGTGTAGCTGCATTTATTTCACTTCTTCATGTAATTCTGAGCATTTCCAGGGACTGCATGCCATAGTTCTTAATTTTATTATTCCGACTGTGTAATTAACTCATTTTTGTGGTTTTTCTGAGACAGGACCTCATCCGTCTCTGTAATCGCCCCCTATCGCGTGTAGCTGTATTTCATTCGCTTCCTTATATAATTCTAAGCATTTCCATTGGTTGCATTCTGTAGTTAATTTTCGTTTTTTTTTTTTTTTTGTTTTTTTTTTTTTTTTTTTTCGGGAACTGAATTTATTCAATTTTATTGGTTTTCGGAACCATGTGGGTCCAAGTTCCGACTTCCCTGAGTTTGCGCCACTTCTCGTATAAAACGAGGACATATATCGATTTCTAACAGACTGCACCTTAAAAATCCACCGTGATTTTGTATAAGAAATCCGATTTTCAACCACTTCTCGTTCAGTGGACTTCGCTGTTTCTTCTGCGACCTTGTAGTTCGCACTCTGATTTGTCAGTAATTCTCTCTGAGCCTTGTACAACCTCCTTCAATAGCTTCTTTGTGTAATTCTAAACATTTCCATGGTTTGCATGCTGTAATTCTTAATTTTATTTTTCCGACTTTGTAATTATTTCATTTTTACGAGTTTTTTGAGACTGGACTTCATCCGTCTCTGTAAGTGCTCCCTATCGCTTGTAGCTACATTTCATTCGCTTCTTTATGTAATTCTAAATATTTCTATGGGTTGCATGCCGTAATTCTTATTTTTATTTTTCCGACTTTGTGATTAATTCATTTTTGTGGTTTTCTGAGACAAGACATCTTCCGTCTCTGTAATCGCCCCCTATCGTGTGTAGCTGCATTTTATTCGCTTCCTTATATATTTCTAAGCATTTCTATGGGTTGCATGCTGTAGTTAATTTTCTTTATTTTTCGGAAACTGAATTTATTCAATTTTATCGGTTTTCTGAACCACGTGGGTCCGAGTTACGTCTTCTGGATTTTGCAGCTAGTCGCCCGATCTCATGCCACTTCTCATATAAAACCAGTACCTAGATCGATTTCTAACAGACTGCACCTTAAAAACCACCGTGATTTTGTATAATGAATCCGATTTTCAACCACTTGATCTTCAGTGGACTGCGTTCATCTAACGTAGCCGTGTGTCGCCGTTAGCGTGTTTGCTCGCGGTCCAATTCAGATGTTAATTAACTTGGATATACACGCGCACCATCTCAAAACAGGCACGACCAGAGCAAGCTACAAAGTGTTTTTTTATATTGTATTTTGTGCTACATCCGACTTGCTGAATTTCGGCACCGAAAGAGGAATTGTCTCAGCACACTGTTTTTGGTGAGAGAATGAGTAGCGTTAAATCATGTATAATTAAGGCTGGACACCGTGCGCATTAATCCATGTAAGAGATGCATTTTATTGTACTAATTGGTTTCCCATTTTGCTTGTTTCCTATCTGAATATACAAGTTCATCATCCGTAAGTTGCCTATAAATTGTAGTTTTAGAGTACCTTCCCTCTTTAATATTGTTTCAAAAGTGCTAAAAAATAATTCAGATCCAATAATTGTAATTAATGTCTAAATTCCGTTGCGCCTTAAATGTTTTCTTAACCACCTTTCTAAGATAACTTTAATTGTGGTGGCTGTCAGTGTGTAATAACGTGTGAGCTGCTTTGTATATTGACCACTGTAGTATTAAAATCCTGTTATTGAAGTAATTTGAAATGAGTCAGTTCTCATTCTGGGCCAGGGAACAAGGCTTTACATCAGGGAGTAACCGGTAGTTCAACGGACCTTGGTTTGAAGGTCATGTGTGCAATATTTCATTCAGACTGGAACAAAACTGTACGGACACTCTGCTTTATGTATATAGAAGATTCGCGGGGAACACCGGTTACCAGAGCCTGTAATGAATATAAGACTTAGGGACATTGTATTGAATCGCTAGTGTGAGTTACTCTTCCAGCTTTTGTGTTGAGCCCTAATTTGTCAGCAAACACCCTCCACAGCGTGAACCTATTGGCAAGCGGTATGTAATTTCGCATTCTGTCGTAACTGCCCATAAATTCCTACATTATTGTTTTGATTATCGACTGAGGGGTTGGTATTCACTGCCGCTGCTGCGTAGAGACTGATAATTACAAATAAATACCCCAATTTAGCAACTCGTCCTGTAATTATGCACTTTCGCTTGACTTGTTTTGATGAAAGGATTTAATTATTATTTCAATCGGGGATGACGTAGGATGCCGATAGAGAGGTAGACGTTCTAAAAATATCCTTACTTGCTAGAGGATTGTGTAGAAATGGATCTGTAGTTAATAAAATAAATAGGCAATGCTGATCTAACGGATAGTTACCTGTAAATTAAGGGTAATGAAAACTATAAAAGTATGATTGCATGTCGCTGAATTATATGTTTTATACTCCTGGCCATTAAAATTACTACACCATGAAGATGACTTGCTACAGACGCGAAATTTAACCGACACGAATAAGATGCTGTGAAATGGAAATTATTAGCTTTTCAGAGCATTCACACAAGTTTGGCACCGGTAGCGACACCTACAACGTGCTGACATGAGGAAAGTTACCAACCGATTTCTAATACACAAACAGCAGTTGCCCGACGTTGCCTGGTGAAACGTTATTCTGAAGGAGGAGAAATGCGTACCATCACGTTTCCGAATTTCATAAAAGTCGGATTGTAGCCTATCGCGATTGCGGTTTATCGTATCGCGACATTGCTGCTCGCCTTGGTCTCGATCCAAGGACTTTTAGCGGAATATGGAATCGGTGGGTTCAGGAGGGCAATGCGGAACGCCGTGCTGGATCCCAACAGCCTCGTATCAGTAGCACTCGAGATGACAGGCTGCAACGGATGAAAAAAGTTCAAATGTATGTATAGCTTATGGGACTTAACTACGGGATCATCAGTCCCTAAACTTACGAACTACTTATGAACTAACTAAGGACGGCACAAATATCCATGCCCGAAGGGGGTTTCGAACCCCCCGACCCTAGTGGTCGTGCAGACCGTGACTGGAGCGCCTCAGTCCCCTCGGCCACTGCGGCCGGCTGTAACGGATCGTGCAGTCACGTCTCGATCCCTGAGTCAACAGATGGGGACGTTTGCAAGACAACAACCATCTACACCAACAGTTCGACGACGATTGCAGCAGCTCGGAGACCATGGCTACCGTTACCGTTCACGCTGCATCATAGACAGAAGCTCCTGCGATGGTGTGCGCAACGAATACCCTGGTGCACGAATGACAAAACGTAATTTTTTCGGATGAATCGAAGTTGTGTTTACAGCATCATGATGGTCGCATCTGTATTTGGAGACATCGCGGTGAACGCACATTGGAAGCGTGTATTTGTCATCGCCATAGTGGCGCGTCAACCGGCGTGATGGTATGGGGTGCCACTGGTTACACGTCTTGGTCAACTCTTGAGCGCGTCGACGGCACTTTGAACAGTGGCCGTTACATTTCAGATGTGTTACGACCCATGGCTCTACCCTTCATTCGATCCCTGGGAAACCGCACATAACAGGAGGATAATGCACGACCGCATGTTGCAGGTCCTGTACGGGCCTTTCTGGATACGGAAAATGTTCGACTGCTGCCCTGGCCAGCATATTCTCCAGATCTTTCACCAACTGAAAACGTCTGGTCAATGGTGGCCGAGCAACTGTCTCGTCACAATACGCCAGTCACTACGCTTGATGATCTGTTGTATCGTGTTGAAGCTGCATGGGAATCTATACCTGCACACGCCATCCAAGCTCTGTTTGATTCAATGCCCAGGCGTATCAAGGTCGTTATTACGGCCAGAGGTAGTTGTTCTGGGTACTGATTTCTCAGGATCTATGCACCCCAATTGCGTGAAAGTGAAATCATATGTCATTTCTAGTATAATATATTTGTTCAATTAATACCCGTTTATTATCTGCATTTCTACTTAGTGTAGCAATTTTCAAATGTTCAAATGTTTGTTAAGCTTATGGGACTTAACTACGGGGTCATCAGTCCCTAAACTTACAAACTACTTATGAACTACTTTCGAACTAGGACGGCACAAATATCCATGCCCGAGGGGGTATTCGAACCCCCGACCGTAGTGGCCGTGCTGACCGTGACTGGAGCGCCTCAGTCACCTCGGCCACCGCGGCCGGCGTAGCAATTTTAGTGGGCAGTAGTGTAAATACCCACTTTTTCATTGTTAATGGAAATATTAATGAAAATACGAACCTACACCAAAAGGAGGACATAAAAAGAAGGAAGCAAACAAAAGAGTACAAAATATTGATTAACTTTCCTATGTATCACTGGAAGTGAAAGTAACCTTCTGAAATTGACCTGAAATTGACGGTGGAAAACATCTATATTAATAACGAATTTGCAGAACTCTCATCTTTGCTATGTTGTGTTGTTGTTGTTTTGGGGTTTAGAGGGGACTAAACTACATGGTTATCAGTGCCCTGTTACTACCAAAGCCAAGACATCCAAGTAGGAAAAAGGTAAAACATAGCTCAACACACAGAAGAGAGGCATCAGGGGGCACACAGTGCCAATGAACGTCATACTCTCAACACCACTGAAAAAGACAGGAATAGGAGAGACAAAGTGTTGAACTAAGCTAAAATAGAGCAGGGAACAGTGGCTGGCTGATCAAAACAAATACAAGATGAGCCAGTCACTCTGCACAGACTAAAAACCCGGAGGTAAAAAACAGGGTAGAAGTCAGGAAAAGAGTAAAAGGTGAGGGGTGGAAGGTGGGAGCCTGAAACACCAGGCACGAGCCCAACACTAAATAGAACGATAAAATCCAACTGCGCGTATAAAACCTAAAACTCGGTCAGCCATACAGGCATTGTCAGATAAAATTAAGGCAGGCGCAGTAGGTAGATTAAAAGACTTCCGCAATTCGGCTAAAAGCGAAAGTCCGACAGGATGTGGACCACTGTCAACAAATTTCCACAACGGCAATTAGGTGGGTCCTCTTGACGTGGTTGCTATGCGCCTTGTTATAATAGATGTCATACTCTCACTGTGTTAAAGACCTTAATTTCTAAAATTTTAAGTGCTGATATGCAGCCCTCAATCCCCCCCTGCCCCCGGAAAAAGAATTGTGACAAAAATACCGATGTGCAATAATTTTTCACAGAATAATGTTCTCACATTGAGGTTTGTATAATTTAAAACATCACAATGTTCAATATAAACGCCTGCTGCTACCGCCTGCCGCCGTAGCGCTGTCACTCTGCTCCTAGTTTGCTTCGTACGTATTGGCACAAGACGGTAGTCTTCCTGACAATGACATGACGTTTTCAACTGCTACCAATGCCGACATTCAAACAGTTGCTTTGCACCTGCTCTATGAACTTATGTTCAGTATTAACCCTTGCGTCCGCAATCAAAAAATTACATCCTGTTCTATAACCATGTTACCTGGGTAACCTAATGAATTTATTGCCGTACAGTCACATTTAGCAACACTTAGCCCTGGGTATATACATAACTGTTGCAGCAAGGTATTCTAATTGTTTCTAACTACAGTTACTACTGTTTCACAGCGTTGTCAATTGTGAATTATTGTGTAAGCTTTGTTACTGTGTACGTCATTTCTAGATTCTCATGGATGATAAGCCGGAACTCTCCAAATCGGAATACAGCAGATTAAGCTATGAAGTATATTAGAAAGTTATTGACTATTGATACTGAAGAGGATGTTACTTCAGATTTCAGCGACGAAGATTCTACAGATGAATGGATTCTTAGAAAGGAGGATGCTGCTGCTTTAGACATTGAATATGCTGTTAGTGCTTGTAGTGATATTGAAGTTGAAATAGAGACAAGTGATATTAGTAGTAAAGAACATGAATGAGCTGATGGAAACAGTGAAGCAACTGCGTTTTCTGTAGGCATTCTACGTGACAAAGACGGAGCTAAATGGCGTAAGAAACCCTTCGGTACAAGAAAGTTGTTGAATCATAATATCTTGCGGCAAAGGGCTGGTCCAACACGTACATCTTTCTATAACGACTATATTTACAGAAGAAATGTGTAATATAATAATGCATGAAACCAACAGGAAAGCAAATTAGGTATTTACAGACTATAATATCAATTCAGAAGTACCAGCGAAACTGTGGAAGCCACTGAAGAATTTGACACCATATCTTGGAATGCTGATTACAGCTGGAGTAAGATTCTCTAACTCTGAACAAACGAAGGAAACGTACAAGCTATCGCTCAACAGGTTTCGGCAGATAACCAGATTTATAAGTTTTGATAATGTGAACACTAGAAGTGAGCGATTGAAAAGTGACAAAGCTGCTGCAATATCTGACATTTTTGAAATGCTAAATTCAAATATTCTTAAATGGTTGTCTAATGAATAATAGAAGACTCGAAATAATATATAAAATAAAGTATTACATTTATGAACTTCGCACCTGTTGTAATGGAGATATATCGTTACCTGGGTAACCCAAATATAGGTTATAGGATGTGTTCTGTTGCTTCCCATTTAAATGCTGTTCTATGAAACTATTGAAATTTTTCTCATTGTTATAACGTTTATAAAGATACAAATGAGGCTTTACTAGTTTCATTACACCTGAAAAATGTACTGTTACAGTTAGAAAGGTTACCCGGGTAGCCCAATGTGGACACAAGGGTTACTCAAGGCATTTAGCTGCTATTGACAAAGATATGCGTGCTCCATCTGCGGCTCGTACAATACTGATTTCCCATTATTTTTTCTTTGCGTTAATGCCTTGTGCCTTCTGTACCATAGCAGATGATCATTGCGTTTCACCTGAGTTGATAATAGTGCATGAGTTTTATGAAATATTCATAGAAGCATGAGAATTAAACCACCTCTAGTGCGCATCGACGGCACTTTGAACAGTGGCCATTAATTTCAAATGTGTTACGACCAATGGCTCTACCCTTCATTCAATCCCTGCGAAACCCCACATTTCAGGAGGATAATGCACGACCGCATGTTGCAGGTCGTGTACGGGCTTTTCTGGATACGGAAAATGTTCGACTGCTGTCCTGGCCAGCATATTCTCCAGATCTTTCACCAACTGAAAACGTCTGGTCAATGGTGGCCGAGCAACTGTCTCGTCACAATACGCCAGTCACTACGCTTGATGATCTGTTGTATCGTGTTGAAGCTGCATGGGAATCTATACCTGCACACGCCATCCAAGCTCTGTTTGATTCAATGCCCAGGCGTATCAAGGTCGTTATTACGGCCAGAGATAGTTGTTCTGGGTACTGATTTCTCAGGATCTATGCACCCTAATTGCGTGAAAGTGAAATCATATGTCATTTCTAGTATAATATATTTGTTCAATGAATACCCGTTTATTATGTGCATTTCTACTTAGTGTAGCAATTTTAGTGGGCAGTACTGTAAATACCCTCTTTTTCATTGTTAATGGAAATATTAATGGAAATACGAACCTACACCAAAAGTAGGACAAACAAAAAAGAAGGTAGCAAACAAAAGAGTACAAAATATTGATTAACTTCTCTACGTATCACTGGAAGTAAAATTAATCTTCTGAAATTGACCTAAAATTGAAGGTGGAAGACAACTATATTGATAACAAATCTGCAGAACCGTCATGTTTGCTATGTGTTGTTGTTGTTTTGGGGCTTAGAGGGGACTAAACTACATGGTTATCAGTCCCCTGATCCTACCAAAGACAAGACATCCAAGTAGGGAAAAGATAAAACAGAGCTCAACACCCAGATGCTGCATGGGCATATGTACCTGTATATGCCATACCGAAGCTCTGTTTCACTTAATGCCCAGGCGTATTAAGGCCGATATTACGGCCAGAGGTTGTTGTTCTGGGTACTGATTTAACAGGATCTATGTACCCAAATTGTGTGAAAATGTAATCACATGTCAGTTCTTGTATAATATACGTGTCCAATGAATAGCCGTTTATCATCTGCAGTTTTTCCTTGCTGTAGCTATTTTAATGACCAGAAGTGTATTATGGCAGCTAGGTGGAAGGTGAGAAAACTTGGATTTCATGGTAGAGCGGTTGTTCATAAGTCACACATCACATAAGTTAGTGCCGAATGACGCATCGTACGAAGCATAAACATTGGACGACTGAACAGTGGAAAACGCTACACAATGTGGAGATCCTATGACAGGGAGTGTGTATGGCGAATGCCCGATAAACGTAATCTGCAATAATAATAATAATAATAAAAAGAAGGAAAGAAAAATAGTTTTGTAAATGTTTGTAAAACTGTCGGACCAAACTGTGTGGTCATCAGTCCGTACCTTAAAAACTACTTAAACTAAGGTAAACTAACCTAAGGACAAAAACACACACCCAAGCCCCAAGGAGGACTCAAACCTCCAACGGCGAGGAAATTCTGAGGCGGTGGTGTTATGGTGTTTTTATTGGAGAGGGATTGTACCCTTTGTTTTGTGTGGCACTATCACAGCACAGTCCTACGTTCACGTTTTAGGAACCTTCTTCCTTCGCACTGTCGAAGAGCAAATCGGGGACGTCTGTTTCATCTTTCAACACAATCGAGCACCTATTCATAGTGCAACGCCTATAATGGAGTGGACTGCTCATAGTCCTGCCTTGAATCCTATAGATCAGCTTCGGGACGCCGACTTCGTGTCAGGTCTCACCGAAAAATATCGATACCTCTCCTCATTGCAGCGCTGTGGTTTAATGGACGTATACTATTTCAAATATCAAGTGCAGAAATATTTTTTAAAAAATTCTACAAGCTGCACTTCAATATTCGTGTGAACTATTAAGAATTATACATCAGTCTAACATATACATTCGCGACACTTAACTGCTGTCAGTTTCTATAGTACGTAAGCAGTCATAATTATCTGGCAGATCAATTTATTGTTATCTGAGATATGCAAGAGGTATATCGCAGACAATCCAAATTGAATCATGATGAAATGACAATCAAAGAGTGATAGACACTATTTTTCTATAAGTCAAAACATAGGTTTAGTGATATCCGTAATCAAATTTTTTCACAAATTTAGTCGCTTTTTATGTCTGTACGAAAATACTTGCTAAGGTCTTTAACGTGTTTAAGATATACAGTGTGATTCAGAAGTGATGCCAATAACTCTCAGATGGAAAGTATTGGCTAAAAATCTCCAGTAAACAAGCGTCCGTAAATCAACCGTTGCCTAGATATCGTATTAATTTGCTTTGTGAACCAACTCTAAGCGCCCCTGGATAACTACGAATCCAGTATCTTTTCGTTCAGGTATTTGTAACGCGTCACATCAGGAGTATTGTTCAACACGTGGGCAAAACTGCTCCGAAAAGTCATAATTTCACCAAACCTCTTGCTACATAGATAGTACTTGAAGAAACACTTACTGATGTCCCACTCAACTACATGCGGGTTATGCATGACGGTGCTCCAGGATATTGCCATTAACAAGTGCGCCGGCCTGTAACTTCGACAAATGGTCAACATTGAATAGATAGAGCCTGTTCCCATGTCTTCCTAGATCTCTGGATTAACAAACATTCCATGGGTTTCCGTGTGTGGGGTTATGACAGAAGCATGATCTACGCTACCGAGGAAAACTCCTCTGAGGAATTACACACGTGGTTTCAGGTAGTCTTCCAGAATTTACAGAAATCGCCGCGACTGCGTGAGAGCACTCGCAAATCACTTCAGAGAGGAGTTCAGTTTCGCATTCAGATATATGGACAATGTTTCCAAGGAATATCAGAAACTTCTAGCTTAGTGGTGTGATGTGAAATATTTATTTAGAAATATCACATACCTATTTCGTTCCCTTGATAGAACATCATCAGCGCAGATTTCGAGTCATGCGGACTCATGTACTGCGCATAAAACGTTTAATAGTCCTATTCATAAAACAAATAAAAAGGTCTTTCTAGTATATGTTGCAAGTTTTTTAAAACTTCTTTACTTTACATGAGTCTTCAAGACTCGAAATATGTGCCGATGATGTTCCATCATGGGAACGAAATCGATATTTGATTTTTTTTTTTAATAAATATTTCACCATGCTGGAAATTTCTTATTTTCATTGGAGTATTGTGGTGGGCTGGAACATTTTCCATTATGGAGTCAACTTACAAGAACTTTACCAACACCTTCTTTAATGCTGAGGGATGCTATGTGTACCTAGACACTGGTGAGCCGCAAAAGAACATGTGGTGTATATCTATAAAGGTTTACTTAGGGTCCCATGATTACTGGAGCTGTTTAACTGCTTTTGGCCTGAAATTTCTACGTGTGACTTACTGACCATCAGTTCTGAAACCCTCTGTATTTGAGACTTCCTGTATACAGATCTCGCTACTGGCCGAGTATCTACAGCTGGTTCACCCTCTACAGATCAAAGGTAAAAATAGGTCTATATAGTCAACTCTGAACCATTATGAATCGTGAAAATTACATTCATCACGTTCAAGTGTGTACACGTCCATCAGTATAAATCAGATTGAAATACTCGAAATTCAGTCACAAGTCGTGAAAAAACAGAACCAGGACACAGCATACATTAATGGCACGTATACTTGATTCGCCAACTGCAATAACTTGAAAACTATTAACGTAGTTTATATTTTCCTTGCGAGATGGCAGTGCCATCTATGTCTAGAGGTGTGCTTACGAGAGTGGCAACTGTGCTCTTGTCTCAAAATCAGAATGTCATGGAAGGCTTCAAATGAAACCACATCGTCACAAGGGGTCAAGTCAGTGCTTTCCAAACTTTCCCTCAGGGCGACACCCTTCTATAGCTTGCAGTTTTGCGCGACACCCTTTCACTGATATAAATACATATGGTAGAATTTAGATGGGTCTATCAGGGCGGGGGGGGGGGGGGGTGAGGCGGAAATAAAGTACGCTTCGACATGTTTAATGTTGATCATGAATGCAAAAATTACGTACACTTATTGCAAGGAAAGGAAACATTAGGAACTACGGAGATGTAAAAGAGGTAACACCACAAACAACAATGCTTAAGTCACACAGTAATACTTGCTTCTTCTACATGCGACCCAACTTCCGAAACTCGAAAACTGAATTCCGGAAACCGTTTTTCCTTGTCTTGTGTACATGTGAGGGTCAGATACGGTTTTTCTGGATCGCTTGAAAACAGCATCTGGAAATAGGTGCAGCATAGTGGCTTTTCCCTTCAGATCAATATTATCACATTATTTTCAGAAATAAAGAGGATGTATTTATGACAAGTGACGAATAATTATTTAAGTTTTATTGTTAGGTTCTTGCTTCACCACGACCACGGAAGTCCCGACATATTCGGAAAAAATGGATAAATATTTGTGACAAGTAAGAATATGAATGTCATTTCTGGTCCCAGAATCTGTTACATACAGGAAACTTGAGAAACAAATATTAACGCATGCCAGGGTTCGAACCAACGATCACTGCATTTACAATACTACTCTCCGTTAATCACCCGGCCATACTCCATACTAAACATCTCTACTGAATAGCTTTAGTCAGTGGATAATTATGACTGATTTTACAATCTGTGACAGCTTTTACAGCCACTGTGTAGTTGTAATTGTAAGAAACGCTAGCGAGGGTGACGTGGCTTTGATAAATCCATTACAAAGGCTGAGGTGCAGCTTTTTGAGAAGCAAAGCAGACTAAAGTGAAGGTTCATTCAAGCAGCTGCCTGTTACAGCAAACTGCGCATGGGAAGAGCTGTTATCGAGTATCAGCAGCAGCTCTGCGCATGCGCAGTTCGCTGGAATCTGGCAACTGGCAGCAGCTTGAACGAACCCTGAGCTGCTGAAGCAGAGCTGCCGCCAAGCGGCTGAGCACGCAATTAATGTGCATCATCATTCCTTTATTACGTGATCTGTGGTGCACTGAATGAAGAGAAGGATGATTAGCTGCAGGCGAGTCTTCAGTGTAGTATGAAGAGAAGGATATTTTGTGTTATTTTATGACAAGGGTTTTTGTGTGTGTGTGTGTGTGTGTGTGTGTGTGTGTGTGTGTGTGCGCGCGTGTAGAGTCTAAATTTGTTAGTCTCGCGACACCCTTGATACTACTACGCGATACCCCAGGGTTCGCGACACCCAGTTTGAAAAGCTCTGGGTTAAGCCAAAGGAACTTACTGGATACCCAACGTGAGCTGTATATAATTTGGTAGAAGTTGGCAGCCCACGTGATCCGGCTGCTCTGCAACTGACGCGAGTATCAGCCGGCTGCATGCTCCGCTTGTTGATCGGCCTGCTCCGGGAATTCCCTGCCCCACCCCCTTCCCGCTCGCCCTGCTCCGAGCCAGCCATGAAGGCGTTGTCGGCGGCAGCTGCCGACGGCTGGTGCTGGCGCATTCAAAGCCAATCAGGGTTGCGCTGGCGCCATTTATCACCCCACACCGCCAGGGGCGCTCGGGTCGCGACAGCCGCAGCAGGCCCCACCGCCGCCGTTGGCCGTACAACAAGCAGATCGCAATCTAGTGGCCCATGGCCTGAGTGAGAGTTCCGCAGTTTGCGAAATGACGAAGGCATTGGCCAGAGCAGGTGAATATCGTTGCAGGTGGAGCTGTACTGTGATAAAAATAATCATTACGTAAATACGCTAACACGAAAGTGAGGATACAGATTTTTAATATTCATCATACAAGAAGTCCAATGACAAGTAAATAATTCGAAAAGTGGTTTGTCATAGATGTTGCGAATATAAAAATTTTGTGTGCACTCAGCCATTAAGAGTGGTAAAAAGAAAAAGAAATTAGGATGATACTCCAAATTCTTCATAAGTTTTGCCACTATATTATAACCCGTCTAACATGGAAAGTACTTGGGCTCGAACAAACAGAAATACACCAAAATCGTATGATAGATAATGTAAACGTCCCTTATTCCACTAGTGGTACTCCCGCATCTACAAAACTCTACAGTCGTCCTTTACAGGCCTCTGCGTGTACCATGCCGATTTGCACATTAAGCTGCCGGTACACCAGTAGTGACGGTACAGTGTGCCTCTGATGTTGCGTTTTGTTACGTTATTTGTGTAGTGAAGCGTTGGATGGGTCGGCGATTGGTAATCAATCCTGCTAATATAGTGTGACTGGTTGAGGTGAAGTTACGAAGAAACCTTCTTCGTGTAGATGGTATTGGTGTAGATGTTCAAATGTTTGTAAATCAATCGGACCATCGTGGTCATCAGTCCGTAGCTTACACACTACCTAAACCTAGCTAAACTAACCTACGGACAAACACACACACCCATGCCCCAGGGAGGACTCGAACCTCCACGGCGAGCAACCGCGCGTTCCCCAGCGAGGTGCTATAGACCGCTCGGCTACTCCACCGCGGCTGTAGAAGATGAATCATTCGCATGTTACCTATTATCTATTATAGTGTTTCTAATCTATTCTCATATTTCTGCACTATAATAGATACCAGGAAACATGTGAATGATTCGTCTTCTACACCAAGACCGTATTCACGAATAAGGGCTCTCCAATTTCATCTCAACCAACTGCAATACATTAGCAGGATTGATTACCAATCGCCGACCCATCTGACGCTTCACTACACAAATAACGTCACAAAGCGCAGCTTCAGAGGCACACTGCACCGTCACTACTGGCGTACCGGCAGGTCAAAGTGCAATGCGGCATGGCACACGCAGAGGCCTCTAATGGGCGACTGCATAGTTTTGCATATTCGGGAGAATCATTAGTGCAATAAGGGACCGTTATATTATCCATCATACGATTTTGGTGTATTTTTATTTGTTCGAGTCTAAGTAGATGTAATTGTAGACGCCATATGTAATGCAAATATCTTAACTATAACTTATGTAATAATCATCCTACATGTTCTCTAGCGAATTGTCATCAAAAGCCATGATGATAGTTGCAACTTTAACCTTCTTCCCGAAAGACTGTTGTTATTCACTGCCAATGCTTCTATCGCCTTTTCCCGTACTTACCGTAGCATTACAGCTAGCAATGAGTTGTTCGTCATTATTATCCCTATTATCGTTATTATGAGTTTGTAACATTTTTTGTACCATAACAGATACGAGAAAGCATGCAAATGATTCATCTTCTTCACTAATACCATTTTCACGAAGAAGATTTCTCCGTAACTTCATCTCAACTAATCGGAATACATTAGCAGGTTTGATTAGCAATGGCCGCCCCATCTGACGCTTCACCACACAAGTAACATCACAAAACGCAACTTCGGAGGCACATTGCATCGTCCCTACTGGCGAATCGTCAGGTGAAAGTGCAATACGGCATGGCACACGCAGAGGCCTCTAACGGACGACTGCAGAGTTTTGCAGATGCGGGAGTATCACTAGTGCAATAAGGGATCTTTACATTATCTCTCATACGATTTTGGTGTATATGTGTTTGTTCGAGCCCAAGTACTTTCCCTGACGAAAACGCTTTTTGAGGCGGTATATGCATTTCCTCGTTCTCTCTCTGTCTCTGTGTGTGTGTGTGTCTGTCTGTCTGTGTGTGTGTGTGTGTGTGTGTGTGTGTGTGTGTGTGTGTGTGTGTGTGCGCGCGCGCGCAAAACCTGTAAATTTGCAGTGCTCAATAAATTCCAATTACATTCAATTTTTAATTTTCATAACTTTGCAACCACAACTGGTGGAAATCGACCACAGGCTATACTAGTAGTGATAATTTCATGTGCCTCATGTGGCCAAGTACAAGTCTTTCAATTGGACGCCACTTCGCCGACGTGCATGCCCCGAATCACAGTTAACCAACCATGCAAGGGGACCAACAGGTTTAACGTGAAATTCGAACCACGTGCCGGCCGCGGTGGCCGCGGGGACTGAGGCGCTTCAGTCACGGTCTGCACGGCCACTACGGTCGGGGGTTCGAATCCCCCCTTGGGCATGGATATTTGTGCCGTCCTTAGTTGTAGCTAGTTCATAAGTAGTTTGTAAGTTTAGGGACTGATGACCCCGTAGTTAAGTCCCATAGACTCTACAAACATTTCAACATTTGATTTTCGAACCACGTGTCGTTTCTGGCGACACTTCTCATAGTTGATAGATCAATGCTGGCTTAAAATGCAGATTAAAAAAAAAGTGATTATTCCGTATTTCGTAGCTGCAACTCCTTGGTTTTCTGTCTCCCTTTATTTCAAAATCAACACACTTTTCAGCTGTGCAATTTGTTGACAACTTCCTTTCTCCACAAGGCTTAATCGTTAAATATGTTCAAATTACGACTTTTTATACACTATAGCCACAATAGGTACACTGGGCGCTTTTATTAACCCTTCACGACCCGTCGAACATACTTTTCTTACTTTAGCATTTCGTATTCTAGGGGAAAAAAAAGCAATAAAAGCCGTCTTTTGTGGGGAACTGTATCAAACGCCTTGTGGAAGTCAAGAAACACAGCATCAACCTGAGAACCCGTGTCTATGGCCCTCTGAGTCTCGTGGACGAATAGCGTGAGCTGGGTTTCACACGATCGCCTTTTTCGAAACCCATGTTGATTCCTACAATGCAGATTCCTAGTCTCGAGAAATGTCATTATATTCGAACGTAATACATGTTCCAAAATTCTACAACTGACGACGTTAGAGATATAGGCCTATAGTTTTGCACATGTATTCGAGGACCCTTCTTGAAAACGGGGATGACCTGAGCCATTTTCCAATCTTTCGGAACGATATGCTGTTGTAGAGACCTACGATACACCACTGCGAGAAGGGGGGGAGGGGCAGTTCCTTCCCGTACTCTGTGTAAAAACGAACTAGTATCCCATCAGGCCCTGCGGCCTTTCCTCTTTTGAGCAATTTTAATTGTTTTTCTATCCCTCTGTCAGTTATTTCGATATCTGCAATTTTGTAATCTGTGCGGCAATCTAGGGAAGGAACTACAGTGCAATCTTCCTCTGTGAAACAGCTTTGGAAAAATACATTTAGTAATTCTGCCTGTTTCATTGCCATTTACGTCACAGAGTGTCTGGACACTTTGTTTTGATCCACCTACCGCTTTTTAGGTGAGTAATCCCAGAAAGCAAAATTGTTTCGTTTGTTCGCATCTTAATTTTTAAGTTACATTATACTTTGTTTGTTTCTTGTAGGACCTGAGACTGGGTTAAGGTTGGTCCCGCAACATGACGTTCTGACAATGTTATATAACTGACAACTGGTGTAAGAATTCGCTATAGTACAGTTTTCTGATGGTATCAAAACTGAATGGTGACATTTTTATTTTGAATAAAATCTATGAACGCCGTAGTTTCTAATTCAAATTTTCTTTCATATAGTTAACGAATTGTCACCCTGCATTACGTTCATTTTAAACCTAAAATAATGTAAGTAATTCAGAACAGTACAAAACCGTAATTTCGTACCAAAATGCGCCGCAGGTCGCGAAGTAACCTCAGTTAATCGAAAAATCAGTGCAACAAAGAAAACAAGTTGTACAGTAGCTGGCCAATTGTGTCACACCTAATCACCCCAGGCTACCGGGAAACGCGCGGCAATCCAGGATACTACCACTGCGCCATAAAATTTGTTCATCTACCTCACATGACGCTGTAAGCTACGGTATTCATAGGTTAAAATGTACTATGCGATTTCATCTGCATACAACCAAATCTTTTCGATGTTTCTATTTACTTCCTTTTTTTAATTATGTAGGGCTGGGATATGACATTTTATATCGCTTTAGTTAACGGGGTAATTACTTCTTTTTTATTCTGTCAAGTTGGTTCTGTTTTATTCTGCGTTAAAACATATTTCTTCTGTCGTCGTTACCAGCTGTTGCACACGCATGTGATTCTATTTATCAGCAAAACAGAAGGCTTCTGGCGCCTTTGCATGCGTTGTTATAGCAATTTTAAAGTGAACCGTTCCATTTTGTGATTTGTACGTGAATTTGTATTTAATATTTGTGTTGAGAGTGTAGCCCCATTCAATGTCAGTTCGGTAGTCTGGGTGTTCGTCTTCTGCCTCTTCCTCCTTTGCGTAATTTTACCTTCTTTTCTATGATGCATACATGTCGTCAGTGGTATTACTTACTCACCCCTAATTTTCTCATCTCTTTCGTTTCCTGTTTTCCGGTTTTGTGTTTTACATTACGATGCGTAGGGTGCTTCGCGAGGAATACTGACATCAAATATTGTGAAGGAAAAATTTCTGGGTCTATACTTTGGAGTAGTTTTGTATTTAAATGAAAACACGGGCAGTGCGGAAACTGCAACAGAAGAGTATTGAAGAATTTGAGGTGTCTAATATATAATACATAGCTGCCAACTATTATGGGCTGTCCATAATTGTTAGGGACTTGTGGAGAGGAAGAAAATTATGGAATTAAGTGTACGATCTGCTGCTTTTTAACAAAACCAGAGTAGACACTGTTTACATTTCAGTGATCATAATGGTACAAAAAGTTTTATAAATGTGATGATTTCCTTCCTGAGTACGTAACGAAGCTGCAGGAAACGTTCACGATAGCAGTTTCGCTTGAACAAATCTAGCCTCTTCATTCCTCTCCACTCCAACCAAATCCCCGTTCACCCGCCAAAAAGTAGGTAAATTCTTTGGTCTACAACGAGTCTTCGGTCCCTGTTTAACAGTCCACGTGTTTCACCAGTCGGTGAAAGATAGTCAATTCGTTCCCAAAGAGAAAGGATTTCCCTGTGACTTTTTGATTGTATTTGTTTTCTTGCCAGTGTTTTGGAGCTAAAACTAAATCAAAATGATGAAATTTCGGCAATGTATCACTATATTGTATTCAGTGGTTTCATTCGCTTATAAGGATTTTATATTTTCATTTCAAAAATTCAAGTAACTACATGCTTCTTTGTTCCTTGGTTACATTTTAACATTCACAAGTATTTGCAAATTACAGGAATGTCCCTAAGCCACTCTAGTTATTTACAATTTTTAGGTTTTTTCACCTGGACAAATTGTTTTAATGCAGAATAGTTTTTATCCAAGAAAAATATTTATGAATGGAAGATGTCAGTAAAATAGCATTTAATGCTCTAAATCATTGTTACTATTTAATATATGTATATTGTAAGCAGTTGTGTTACTCTGACTTTCATGTCCAGCATATTCTAACCTCATAATCAAGACGAGTCACTTGAGTATAATCTCGATCGGTTACGATCATTTTTAAGAATACTATCTGTTTTGGGGCTCAGAAAATGGTAGGTGTGTGTTCGGCAACTCAATAGTGCCCTCTTCCACTTACCTCACCCAGGAGTTTCCGGAGAGACCCCATACTTTGAAACCACCTTTCTATCTCGCAAAAGCTAAAGGACAGAGAACCAGCCTAGTAGAAATGTTACTGAACTTCTATTGGCCAGCCTGCCATACGAATCGCTTCAATTCGTCGCATGCGATAGCGCTGCAATCCGTCGCTCGCCACACACAAGAGATTTCTCAAGCAATTTCTACGAAAATTACGAACGCAAATGTGTCGGCAAATTCTGGAATGTAAAAGGCACTTTTATTTTTAAGAGCAGTCACAGTTGATTTGTTCATCCTAACTACTAATACTTTAAAAAAAAAAAAAAAAAAAAAAAAAAAAATTAGAACTTGGAATTATAATTTATTAAACTTGTTTTGAATCCGTTTTCCTATGATGTTTTGTTTACGTTACACTATTAGCGCTGTCAAATGGGTTGTATACATTGTCCTATTGTAATAATATATTTTGTGTTTTCGTGATGATGATTGGTGTTTTAGGGCGCTCAACAGCGAGGTGTTTTCGTTTATTAGTCCTCAATTCGTTTTTATTGGTTCCTCTTACAGTTTAACTTCAAGTAACTATGGTACACAATTCGTTTTTCAGTCTCGATGTGTCTACATAAATGTTATAAGTAGCCGCATTGCTGACTACCATGACTATAAATTGTGGAAAAAGAGACCTAGCTGTTATAAAACGATTAGGCTTTTCACTACAGCTTTGTTGATTTTCTCAGGACAATTAAATACGGTTGTAATATTATGGTACATATTAATCATTTTGTTTCGAAGTTAAAAATTTTAATAAAACCTGCGATTTTTAATAAACAAATCAAAATAATCAGATGGAACTCAAACGTTTCTTGGCTATTACTATGAACGTCCTGTCAATCCCAGTACATCGAGCACAAGCTTCAAAACGCTGATCACCGCAGAAATTCTAGGGTGCACTTAGTATTACTTCATAATAAAAGTGAAAACGCTGGCCTCCATTGCTCTGAGCAGTTCGTGATCCCCGAATAATTATTCATTGTAACGTAAAGTTAACACTGCACGTGTAAAAGAGACACTAATCACAAACGCGGTTGATAAAAAAAAAAAAAGAAACGAGTCACAGGGACCTCCTTGGTCATAAGCATATTGGCATACATCGCTGCTAAGCATCCAGGCAGCCATATTGCATCCACGAATCGCATGCGATCTGTCAGATTGCCTAAGATTTCCACGTGATCAGCGATCGGCAACTGATCTCTGCGATTTCACCACACACGTGCGGTTTACGAAGCGATCGGTCGCCCATGCGATTCGTCGCTCGTGTGTGAGGAGAACCCTCACTCTAAGCGACTCTTACAAGGAAAGTACTTGGTCTCAAACAAACACATATACACCAAAATCGTATAAGAGGTAATGTAAAGGTCCCTTATTGCACTAGTGATTCTCCCTCATCTGCCAAACCCTGCAGTCGTCCGTTAGAGGCCTATGCGTGTGCCTTGCCACATTGCACTTTGACCTGTCAGTTCGCCAGTAGGGACGGCGCAGTGTGCCTCCGAAGTTGCGTTTTGTGACATTCGTGTCGTGAAGCCTCAGATGGAGCGGCGATTGATAATCAATCCTGCTAAAGTATTGCGATTGGTTGAGATGAAGTTACGAGGAACCATTCTTCGTGAAGATGGTATTAGTGTAGAAGATGAATCATTTGCATGCTTTCTCGTATCTGTTATGGTACAGAAATATGAGCATAAGTTAGATACTGTTGCAACACTAACACATAATGATGATAATAGGGATGATAATGACGAAGAACTCATTGCTAGCGGTAGTGCTACGGTAAGTGCTGGAAGAGGCGATGGAAGCAGTGGCAGTGAATACCAACAGTCTTCCGAGAAGAAGGGTAAAGTTGCAACTATCATCACGGCTTTTGATGCCAATACGCTTGAGAGATTGTACGACGATTATTACATATGTTATAGTTCAGATATCTGCATTACTTATGTCGTCTACAATTACTTCTACAGTGCTATCTAGAGCATGATTGCAAAGTTTTGCATAAAAACGACACCCACCAGCATATTGTGGTGTACGTAGAGATATGTTTGTTCAAATGTTTGTAGCACTTATGGGACTTAACGACGGGATCATCAGTCCCTAAGCTTACAAAATACTTATGAACTAGCTACGACTAAGGACGGCACAAATATACATGGCCGAGGGGGGATTCGAACCCCCGACCGTAGTGGCCGCGCAGACCGTGACTGAAGCGCCTCAGTCCCCTCGGCCACCGCGGCCGGCGATATGTTTGTTCGAGCTTAAGTAATTTCCTTGTTAGTGTACCTTCAGTGGAGGATACCTTAGGTTGCTCGGTATTCACTGTGTTGGCAGGGATACTTACTATCCGGTGAAATTAGTTAATGCTTGTGAGCGCATTTTGAGTGGCATTATGGTGGGTTGGTTCTTGGTCGACGTACCACACCGACAAATAGACTAGTGCTGAGAGGTCATTCTTCACTTCATCAAGACGTAGGGAAAATGCGATCTACAGTAGTCGATCAAGGTAGAGAAAAATAATAGTTTTGTTTTTAGCGGAGAGAAGGCAGCCAGCGGCAAGGCGTTGCATTTAATGGTACAGTGTGAGAACGCCTTAAACGAAATTCCACCGATCACTTCCAGTTAGTAATTACAGACCGCGTTTTTCCGACGCTTCACAACATTTCTTACACTGACACGTTCTCGACCATGACTTATTTAATCGAATCAGTTTAAAGTAGGCATGACATGGTGTTCAAAACAGCAAACTGACGACTCCTGTGGGTAGAAACATTCATCATGCGAGCGGTGACGGCCGCGGACTGCAGGACGTGACCCGCAAGTTGCACATGTGCAGCAAAATCAAAAAATGTTCAAATGTTTGTAGAGCTTATGGGACTTAACTACGGGATCATCAGTCCCTAAGCTTACAAACTACTTATCAACTGTCTTACACTAAGGGCGGCAGAAATATCCATGCCCGAGGGGGGATTCGAACCCCCGACCATAGTGGCCGTGCAGACCGAGACTGGCGCGCCGTAGTCCCCTCCGGCCGGCATGCGCAGCAGCAGCACACGTCTGCAGAATATCTGACCGGCCCTGATCAACGAAATCCGTTTCTCGTTTTCGAAAATCTCTTTTCTTTATCATCATACGCTGGAAAAATAATATTTCCTTGTATCAAAAGTACCAGTTATGTGGATTGACACATCAATCATTTTTATTCATGGTAAAACCACGCAGCTTTTACGATACATTCTTTAGATGATGATCCCAGGAAGCCTCGAAAACTTTTTCTACAACACTATCCTTTACGAGGATCTGTAGGTTCCAAGTTACCATTTATCGCCAGTAACGTTTACAAAAGTCATAAAGCATTGTAAATTTTTTCAGTGTTCGAAATGTTTTGAGTTTTTACTGGTATTTGTCAAAAAACACCTTACGTTATGTCTGACAAAGATTTTGTTTTTTTCTAAGCTATACCCGTAAATCGTGTCTGCACAGAAAAAGATGTGCAGTTAACACGCAAACCCATTGCATCTAGACACTCATTGATGTTATATTGAAAAATTATGCAATTTCGATTATAGGTATGCCCATAGCTTATCACTGTAAATTATGTCTAACCAAAAATTGAGCGACCGCTCCCCATTCACAACTGTCCCTGTTACACGTATGTATCCATGATGATTCGTTTCTTCCTAAAATGGGCGAACTTTGGTGCCTGTCACGCAGTCCACGAGTATTCGAAAAATGCGACCATGATTGATCATTTATTCAGTGTTTCTGCCAGTTGCAGAAAATTTGCAATCTCTCTATTAAAACAGCTATAGATGTACATTCCTCCAATTTCCCACGATAAATATGTTATTATAAATTCACCATGGTTTAGGAAATGATTAAAATTGGCACTACCAATAACAGAAAATAAATAATTTTGAGGAAATCCATAGTATCTTCAAATGCATGTTTCTGATGCATTCGCTTTACTTTTTAATTTCTTTTATGTTAAGAGAATAAGTGCGTCTTTAGGAACGCCTCAGCCATTTAACTCCAGCATCTCATTAGAAGAAACTGACATTTATCTACAAACACCATTTCTTTCTGTCGAAAACCAATGATGCGTGGATACCTAAAGTATCAATTGTTTTAAGAAACTACGTTCTGACCGCTATGAAACTTATTATCCCATTTAAAAATCTATTGTTCGAAAAAAATTGATTAATGAAGGCATGATTGCAATGTATTTTAATTATTTATATCTGTGGTGTATCAAATAATAGACACCACACACACATACACATATATGAGTTTCAGTAATAGTGGGCAGAGTAAAGCACTTGACTAATCCGTGGACATATTGCTATCTCAGTGTCTCCAGTGGTGCAGCGGTCAGCGCAGCTGTTAGAACACGGGAGACCCAGGTTGGAATCCCGGCTGGGTACACATTTTTAACTTTTTCCATTCGCTGTTAATGTCATTTATTGCGTGAATATGAGTATTTTAAAGAGTTCGCTGAGGTAGAAACATAAGCCTTTAGATATGTTTGATTTTGGCTTATACATACCAACTATCAAATTCAGAGAAGATATCTTAATTTTATTGAAAGCTGACAGCACAATAGTATCTCGTTGCATTATCGAGATGCTGGTTTCACATACGACTGACGAACATTCGCAGCGTGCCCACTCCTGTCTTATCATTCCATTTGAAGAACAGTATGCTACGACCAATTTTATTTCGACATCACTTTGTATAATATGTCGCCTCGATAAGCAACGGAGTATCTTTTCTTTATTTGCCAGGACCTGTGTGTAAATGTACCGAGATAAAGGAAGAAAATGTCACGTCAGGATTTGTTTTATTTAAGCAGCATACCATGCTGTTCCAAGAAAAAAAAGGGAACCAGATTCAAAATGCTATTGTTGTAGCACTAAGGATGCAAATAACTCCCATTTAACCAAAACTGAAAGAAAAGGAACCCGTTGCCTGTCCTAATTCCACCTTGCTCACAAAAAGTTTGTCAGGCGAACACATTACCGCTTTTTTGTGCTGGATATAGGAGATGGCAGTGGGACAAAGATGAGGGGGTACTGAATGCGATACATGTTGTGGCAGTAAAAAAGAAAAATTGATCGAGACAGCATACCGAGAACAAAAGACAAAGAAGACAGTGAAGCTGGTAAAGAGAGATGAATGTAGGCTATACTTCAGCTTTCGGGATCTGGATCCTCCAAAGTGGCGACTTTCAATAACGAAAATTTCGTCTGCTTTTCCCCATCTCTCAAACCTTCATGTTAGGTTCTTGGACAAGAAGCCCGAGCAAAGGGTCTGTAACGAGTTACTCGTGATTCAAAAAAGCTGCAAGATAGAAAGAGGCAGTAGCAATGCAAGAGAAAAAAAATGGCACGTAGACAATAGCAGAAGATGGCAGCCAAAATGGAGAGAAAGGGTTGTAGCCAGTGGCAGTGGGAGACACATACACAAAAAAGAGCTGATCGGAGGAAAACGAGATGGTGGCAGGAAGACAGATCTAGAAGTGGAAGTGAAACCTAGGTGTGTGTGAAACCACCTTTAGGATGAGAGGCTGGTAAAAAGGATTGGTACTTTCTGTGCCAAAAGAGCGCGACTAGATTGAAAGTAGCTTATTATAAAAATTGGCAAGATCTCTGGAAGTTGAAATCTGCAAATGTAAGTTAAAACGCTCACTGCTGCTCTAAATTACTTTATGAGTGGCCACAGTACATGCACAACGGAAATTTATCCTACTGCTCACTCCTTAAGTGAGCACCCAGGGTTTTAACAGACATAAAATGAATGTTAAAAAATAAATGAACGGATAATTAAACCATAGGACAGGGAGCATGAAGTCATGAATCAGTGGTTTGATACTATTCAAAATGTTCAAATGTTTGTAAATCTATCGAACCAAACTGCGTGGTCATCAGTCCGTAGCTTACAAACTACTCAAACCTAGGTAAACTAACCTAAGGACAAACACACACACACACACACACACACACACACACACACACACACACACACACATGCCCCAGGGTGTACTCAAACCTCTGCAGTGAGCAACCGCGCACTCCACAGTGAGCCGCTTTAGACCGCTTGGCTACTCCACCGCAGCATAATCTATTCAAAAAAATGAACAAGCAACTAAATGTGGGGAGACCAAATTTTGCACACACCTTGTACAAAAGTGAATAAATCATAAAATTACTGCCCATAATAAAATTGTTTCTGTCCTAATGAATTCGGAGGTTATGTGGGAGGAAATTTTCAAATACACAATGGGTAGCTTAAAGCACATTCATTCATTCATTCATTCACAGACACTCGCCTAATGCTTGGCAGTACATTACAATGCTGGAACACATGAAAGCAGTAGCGAAATGAACTATCGGGGGCGTCTTGATGAGGTGGCAGGTGTCTTGATCAAAAATTATACCGTGCTCTAAACGAACTCATGTGTGGGGAAGCAGTGGCTCACTACTCTTATGTACCACATAGTGTGTGACCACACCAAATTTCATGACATTGCCAAACAGAAATTAATTTAGAATAAGCGAGTAAAGCACATGCAAAATATTTCGTATAGAAGAAAGCTAGTGTTAATAAAGCATAGCTGAAGGCCGGAGTAACGTCCGTTACGAAAGCACGTGGTGGAATCGGTCATACGAGATGGAACCAAACAAGGAAATCTATGAAATATTTAGCATATTCATGGAGAGAGATGCGACATTAAAATGGTGGTTAAAAACAGCAAGGAAATTCAAACAAACTAACTATACATACATGTATTCTATCTTGAGCAAAACTGGAGTTATGTAAATTAGGAAACACCTTGCCTTACATAGCGAAAGAATTACTCCAGAAAACTATCACTGAAAAATCAAGACTGCCTGGTCACAAAGAAAGGAAAGTTCTAACAGCATGCCATCCCCTCAGCATAATTCGCCGGAGTACTTACTTTCATGATCGTTGGAGCCAGAAAGAAGAGTGAAGCTCTAGGGCCACGGAAAAACCTCTCCTTACCATACACCGGATGTAGAGCTCACTAAAAGCGACACAGAGTGCGTTCAGAGACTAGTGTTTACCAAGCCTTCCTACCTGGCCAAAGCAATTCCCTCTACAACAGCCCCCAGAGAGGTCTCCTGTCACCTCTTTCGTCCAAGATTAGGTTGGTACAAAACTAACAACGCGGCCACCTCGCCGCCTTGCCTAGTAAGCTTGTCTCTGGCCATCCAGCAGAAGCCAGCACAGACAACAATCGAAGAAATGCGTTCTTAACTACTGCAAAACGATGCCTACAGTTGGACGCAGAGACTGTAAGCCATTGCGTGGCAGTCAGTCAATATTTAAAAAAACCTTCCACATTCACATGAATATAGAAGTTCAATCACACGGGTCGAAACATATAAATGCGGGGCAAACATACATAAACATGGGGCATTGATCATTGATAAAAATAATAAAATTATTAAGACACAGATAGGTAACATTAATGATGCAGAAACACTTTAGGTTAATGAATAAATTAAAATGGAACACGACCACACATTCAGTGGAGGTGTTTCAATGTTCGCATGCCAAACTTTTTGGGCATGAAGGCGGATTGAGGACCGAGGCAGTTAGCTCCCAACATTTCTGTGAATGTTGTTTTAAATACACATTTCTTTTCATGCTCCTACATGAGTATTTTTAGCTGTTCGCATCATAGTTTAGGACTGAAACTTTTTATTATGAAAAATATTTGAATAAGATATCAGTATGGTGTAAGAATTGGCAGTTGACTCTAAATAATGAGAAGTGTGAAGTCGTCCACATGAGAACGAAAAGAAATCCGTTAAACTTTGATATACATGATAAATCAATGAAGTGTGAAGGCCGTAAACTCCACAAAATACCTAGGAATCCAATTACTTTTGATTTAAATTGGAAATAACACGTAGAGAGTGTCGTGGGAAAGGCGAATCAAAGACTGCGTTTTATTGGCAGAACCCTTAAAAGATGCAACAGAACTACTAAAGAAACTGCATACACTACGCTTGTCCGTCCTTTTATGGAGTATTGTTGCTCAGTGTGGGATCCTTATCAGGTGGGTTTTACAGAGGACATCGAAAGAGTCCAAAGAAGGGCAGCTCGTTTCGTATTGTCACGATACAGGGGAGACAGCGTTACGGAAATGATACAGGATGTGGGTTCAAAAATTCAAAATGTTTGTACATCTTATGGGACTTAACTACGGGGTCATCAGTCCGTGAACTTACAAACTACTGATGAACTAACTAATACTAAGGACGGCGCAAATATCCATGCCCGAGGGGGGATTCGAACCCCCGACCGTAGTGGCCGTGCAGACCGCGACTGGAGCGCCTCAGTCCCCTATGCCACCGCGGCCGGCCAGGTTCTGGGATGGGAATCATTACAACAACGGCGCTTATCGCTGCGGCTTGGGCTACTTACGAAACTACAATCGCCAACATTCTCCTCCGAATGCGAAAATATATTGTTGACTCCCACGTACATAGGTAGAAATGATCATCAGAATAAAATACGAGAAATCAGAGCCCGAACGGAGAGATTCAGATGTTCATTCTTCCCGCGCGCTATTCGTGAATGGAATGGGAAGTAAAATAGTATAACGGTGGTTCGATGAACCCTCTGCCAGGCACTTAAATGTGATTTGCAGAGTATCCCATGTAGATGTAGATAAGTTAATCCCAAGTACAGCTAAAGAATTAAATTGTTTTCATGCGTAGCCTCCATGTGCACTTGCCAGTCACAGTAGAGAACGAGAATCTTAGGCGGTCGGCACGATGGCGGTAGTAGTGATTGTACTATTTGTTACCGGTGCCTCACACCAGTGGATTAGTAGGGGCGGATTGGGGATGGCGGCTCCTCCCGGATCTCTCGTCTTAGAAGGCCCCCAAATTTCCTGGTTTGCGAGATATAGACACCTTCAGAACCTGACCTATTCTAATGAAATTCCAGTGGCTTCGAAAATACGTTCATTTTGCAGAAGGCTGTCTGGATTTGACGCTCAGGGCCCCATAGGAATGCAAAATATGTACGTAGGTAGCTATTTACCTATTATCAGGTCATGGGTTGTATAGGTCTATAGGTGCGTTCAGATGTTTTTGAGAATTTGTTGCGTGAAACGTAAACACTGTAGAATAAATTCAAATGTTTGGAATGTTACGAGACATAACTGCAGTGGTCCTCGATCCCTGAACTTACAAACTACTTAACCTAACATATCCTCAGAACACCTCAAACACCCATGCCCGTAGGACGATTTGATACTCCGACGGCGGAAGGCTGCACTCACCGCAGCAAGGCGCCTTAGTGCACACGGCTATTACGCCGGGGCTGTAGAATAATTACCAGTTTTCAGCTATATTTTTCTCCCTTGAAACAGTTTTCATGTGTACACAATTTATACAGTTCTACGTTATGAACAATATAAAAATAGACGAATAAGTGCAATGAAAAGTTTGTAAGTAGCCTATTAATATTCACACTAAAGTGTTACTTTCTTTACGTGTTAACAAACAACAATTCAATTTCCAAAAACATAAATCGTCTCAGTATTTAAATGTTTGTAAAGCTTATGGGACTCGACTACGGGGTCATCAGTCCCTAAACTTACAAACTACTTATGAACTAGCTACTATTAAGAACGGCACAAATATCCATGCCCGAGGGGGGGATTCGAACCCCCGACCGTAGTAGCCGTGCAGACCGTGACTGAAGCGCCTCAGTCCCTTCGGTCACCGCGGCCGGCGTCTCAGTGTTTCAAACATATTCAGTAGGAGAGGCAATGAACGAAATGTTGTATCACAAAGCGACTGCACAGTAAGGAAAAGGTCCTGGGTTGGAATACCAGTAGAGACACAAATTTTAATTCATTGTCTCTTCTTCTATTCAGTGACTTCGATATATTGAGATTATATGTATCCCTGGAAATTGAATTATTGTTTGATATTAACATCATCTGTGCCTCAAGTACAAGGCAGGATTTTTCCCATCAATGCTGGGGTGCTATTTCGATATTGGAGATCCTCAACAATATTGATACGTGATACACAGGGCAGGATCGAGGCAGAATAAAAGTTTCTGTTGTAGAGAGAGAGACCTGCTTTAGAATTTCCTATCCATTCATTTTAACCATATGGCCACAGTGGCTGAGTGGCGATAACTATCGCCTGTAATGCGGAATGTGTGGTCCCGAATTCCGAAGATGCTAGCCATTTACCTCCGAGTCCCACCAAACATGATTGAGCATGAAATGGCCCTTCGTCCTGACTAGACATAATTTCCTAAACCGAAGACACACACAATGAACTGCAGAAAACGAATGTCCGTGCATTATTTCTTCCTTGAAGATATCAAAGATCTGCTTGACTTTGGCATCTTACTACAGGAAAGATAAAATCAAATGCAGTGCTTTTCCCCATGTCGTCAGTCTTTTGGTAATTACTTAGGTAATATATTCAATGTGGCCATCCCCCCCGCCCCTAACCCCTCACACTGCTGGGCGGTTCCTGGTAAGACGACACTGTTGATCAGTAATTTACGATTAGAAACACTATATGCATCAAAATAATAATTAGAGAAGACAACTTTGGTCCCCATCATGGAGACTGTGATCAAGAAAAAGTTACATCGAACAGTTGATACCCGCTTTAAGGCCGGAAGGGTATCTTCAGTTTTGTTATACTCTTGTTATTTTATATTTCCCAAGCAATTGTTATAAATGGATGAATTTAGTTGTATTGTAAATTTATTTTTGATATAATTTAAATCCATGAAAATAGATAAAAGTAAAAACATAAATCAATGGTTGAAATACCAAGAAATGAAAAAGATGTAGCTCTCAAAAAACTGAAGACATGATTGGTTAAGGGAAAAAAAGAGGCGGAATGGAAATGCTTAGTAAGCAGGAGAACTCCAGTTCGAATCACAGCCATGAAACAAATTTTAATTTATTGCCTCTCCTTGTATTCAATGCTTTTTCAAAGGTAATTGTATAGTATGGAACTCCAATTGCTAGATTTTACATTGCAAATTTACTTTAGGCGACAAGGTTCACACAAGTGGTCGCTACAGAATGCCTGAAAGCCGAAATCCGGATTGTAATAATAATAATTTCGTGTGACTCATTGGCCTGGTGCCAGTTACAGGCGACCCACAACCCTCGTCCAGATTTCCTTAACGCTAGCCGCAGACTCTGTGACGCAACTGCCGGGTTGACGCTGTCGCAAACAGTTCACCGCCGCTTTTCATGCGTTCTTTGGTTGCAGAGAAACTAGTTACTAGCTTTTCAAGCAGCTATTAGTGCGAGAAGCTGTTAGTCCCATTAGCATGTGCTGTGATCAACTGCCTGAGATCTTACTTAAAAAAATTTACACGCTGCTTTCAAGTACGAGTGGCAATGAACAAAATTTTGTACCAAAAAGGGACTACACAGTAAGGAAAAGGTCTTTGGTTCGAATCCCACTCGTGGAACAAGTTCAGTGCCTTTGATATATTGATAGTATATGTATCCCTAGAAATTGAATTATTGTTTGATATTAATATCATCTGTGCCTGAAGTACAAGGCAGGATTTTTCCCATCAATGCTGGGGTGCTATTTCGAGCCAGAATTAAAGTTTGTGTGGTAGAGAGAGACCTGCTTTAGAACTTCCTATCCATTCACTTTAACCGTATGGCCATAGTGGCTGAGTGGTGATAAATATCACCTGTAATGCGGAATGTGTGCCTTCTAATTTCGAAGGTGCTTGCCATTTATCTCCGAGTGCCACCAAACATGATCGAGCATAAAACGGTCCTTCTTCCGGAATAGACACACTTTCCTAAAACGACGACACAATGAACTGCAGGAAACTAATGTCCACGCATTATTACTTTCATGAGGATCTAAAAGATCTGCTTGACTTTAGCATCTTACTATAGGAAAGATAAAATGAACCATAGTGCATTACTCCATGTTGTCAGACTTCTGCTAGTTACTTAGGTAATATATTCAATGTGCCCCCTTCTCCAACCCCCCCCCCCCCCTCAATGCTGGGAGGTCCCTTATAAGACGACGCTGTTGATCGCTATTTCACAATTACAATGCATCAAAATAATAATAAGAGAAAACGAACTTTGGTCCCCATCATGGAGGCTTTGATCTACAAAAAGTTACATCGAACAGTTGACACCCGCTTTAACGCCGGGAGGGTATCATCAGTTTCTTTATACTCTCTTGTTATTTTATATTTCCTAAATAGTTGTTATAAATGGATGAATATAGTAGTATTATAATTTTATTTTTGACTTAATTTAAATCCATGAAAAACAATGAACGAAAAAAACATAAATCAATGGTTGAAATACCAAGAAATGAAGAAGATGTAGCGCTCTAAAACGTGAAGACATGATTGGTTCAAGGATAAAAGAAGCGGAATGGAAATGCCCACTAAGCAGGAGAACTCCGGTTCGAATCTCAGCCATGACACAAATTTTAATTTATTGCCTCTCCTTCTATTCAATGCTTTTTCAAAAGTAACTGTATACTATGGAACTCCAATCAGCGGATTTCACATTGCAAATTTAGTTTAGGCGACATTGACACAAGTGGTCGCTACAGAATGCCTAAAAGCCGAAATCCGGATTGTAATAATAATAATAATAATAATTTCGTGTGAGTCATTGGCCTGGTGCAAGTCTTTCAATTGGGACGCCACTTCGGCGACTTGCGTGTCCCTAGCCTACCTCAGTTACCCAACCGGGGACATGAGACCTACTGTTTACCGCGGAATCCGAACCACTTGTTGTTTCTGGCGACTCCTCACATCGTTGAGAGGTGAAGGATGGGTTAAAGTGAAAACTGAAAAAATCCGAGATGCGACCGGGTTTCGAACCCGCGACCCTTCGGTTTCCATTCGAGCACTTTAACCCCAAACCACTGGGACCGACATCCGGATTGTGAAAATAAGATACCTTACACTCAAATGGCGGACCAGTCTTTTAATCAGAATTCATAGAGTTACGGTTTTCGGAAGCTTGGCTTTGGTGGTACTGGCAACTCGACATTGGAGGTGGGAAGGGCTAACTATGTTTCGCGGACCTGGAAAACCACTCTAATAATCTGAATGCAGATACCTTGCGACTTGCTCATAGGTAAGTGATTATGGTGGCAGCAAGCCAGAAATATCGCACCACATACCAGCCTGTCGATTGCTGTCGCGAGTCCTGCAGCCGCTTAATAATAAACGGCCGCGTGCGTCAGACGGCGGTATCCCGCCACCAGAGATGACGTCAGCAGATATAACCGAACACGGCTCCGATGCCGGAATTGGATGCGTCGCGGCTGACAGCGGGCGGACACCGCCGAACGCGCCCTAACTACCGGTTTCAATTATAAAGTTGGCGTTTGCTGCATTCGGCTCAATTATGCGCGTAATTACGAGACTTAACGGCCGTTAGAAAACGGCGGTGTATAATTGAGAGGGCGCTGGTGGGGGTGGGTCGGGAGAGGGTGTTGTTTGCGACGGCGAATTAACGCGCTGAATGCGCCTGCCGCCAGTTACAGCCTCACGAACCGACCCACACCAATCGTTCATATTTCCTTAACGCTAGTCGCAGACTCGGTGACGCAACTGCCGGGTTGACGCTGTCACAAACAGTCCACCGCCGCTTTTCACGCGTTCTTTGGTTGCAGAGAACCTAGTTACTAGCTTTTCAGGCAGCTATTAGGACGAGAAGCTGTTAGTCCCATTAGCAAGTGCTGTGATCTGTTTGATGAACGTGAAATGTGGTATTTCTTCGTGAAAAAAATAGGCGTTACTGAAGCCTATTTTGGTAGTGTGCGACGTACGTGTTAGGTACTTCGCGTCTGCAATGAGGTGGAAAAAGTAATAACATTGCGATGTGTACAAATCTATAACATCTACATCCATACTCAGAGTCATGTAAGGAGTATCTGCATAGAATTGACGCATGGTGCAGGGAATGGCAATTAAAGCACAATGTAGACAAGTGTAACGTGCTGCGAATACACAGAAAGAAAGATCCTTTACCATTTAGCTACACCATAGCACCATACTTAATTCCATAAAGTATCTGGGAGTAGTCATTAGGAGGGATTTAAAATGGAACGACCATATAAAATCAATCGTCGGTAAAGCAGATGCCAGACTTAAATTCATTAGAAGAATACTAAGGAAATACAGTCCGAAAACAAAGGAAGTAGGTTACAGCACACTTGTTCGTCCACAGCTTGCTCACCAGTGTGGGATCCGTACCAGGTGGGATTGATAGTGGAGGTAGAAAAGATCCAACGGAGGGCAGCGCGCTTCGTTACAGGATCATTTGGTAATCGTGAAAGCGTTAGGGAGATGATCGATAAACTCCAGTGGAAGACTCTGCAGGAGAGACGCTCTGTCGCTCGGTACGGGCTTTTGTCGAAGTTTCGAGAACATACCTTTACCGTGGAGTCTTGCAGTATATTGCTCCCTCCTACAAATGTCTCGCGAAGAGACCGTGAGGATAAAATCAGAGAGATTAGAGCCCACACAGAGGCATACCGACAATCCTTTCCGCGAACAATACGTGACTGGAATAGGAGGGAAAATCGATAGTGGTACTCAAGGTACCCTCCGCCACGCACCGTCAGGTGGCTTGCGGAATATGCTTGTAGATGTAGATGTAGATATTGCGTGTGTCGCGGGGTAGTTTGTGTGCCACTGCCACCACCTCCTCCAATTCATGCTGCGTATGTTTCGCGGAGATAACGATTCCTGGTATACCAACTTGTGGGCTCCAAAATCTCTATCCGTTTTTTCTGCAGAACGATGAAGCACTATATTGATTGAAATGTGTCCTCTAGGAAATTTCGCAGAAGACCGTACCGAGATATAGAACGTCTCTCTTGCAGCGTCAGCCATTGGAGTTTCTCGAGAATCTCTGGTTCGCACGCAGCAAAATGTGCTCCGTTGCATCGTCTCTATATCTCCTGTTAACCCTTCTTGGCACGGATTCCACACTGACGAGCAATACTCAAGTGCTGGCCGAACGTGTGCTTTGTAATCTTCTTCCTTTGATGACGGTCTACACTTCCTGAAAATTCTTCCAATGAATTTCAGTCTGGGATCTGCCTGACATACGATTAATTTTCTAAAGTCGTTCCATTCCAGGTCATTCCGTATGTCAGCTCCGAGAACTAACTGGAGGTAGCTGCTCCCAGTATTTGTCCTGCTATTGCTTAATCCATGAATTTGATTCAGACACTTTACAGCTAGTCTCTGGTTTACTGATCAAGCCTCTTCATCTCCTCATAAGAGCGGCAACCAACATCCATTTGAAAAAAAAATTATTCAAATGGGACTTAACTGCTGCAGTTGTCAGTCCCTCGGCTCACAAATTACTTAAACTAGCTTATCCTAAGGACAACACACACACCCATTCCAGAAGAAAGACTCGAACCTCCGAGAAACCGCGCGCTCCACATCAAGGCACCATAGAGCGCCCGGCAAATCCACTCGGCTCATCCAATTGATATCTGCTTACTGTATTCCTCTCTTGCTCTCCCTCTGCTTTCTCCATACACATCCCTCCAACGGTAAATTTATGATTCCTTGATGTCTACGGAAGTGTCCCCCAAACGATCAATTATTGTAGTCATGTAATAACCGTTCTCTTCTTCCCAGTTCTGTTCACTACCCCTGATTAGTTACGTGGTGTACCCACCTAACCTCCAGCATTCCTCTGAATCATCACATTGCCAAAGACTCTTTTCTTTTCCTGTGTGAAGTATTTGTCGTCTACGTCTTACTCCCGTACAATGTAATACACTTCACATAAATGCCTCCAGAAAAGATTTAATTATGCTCAAATTAATATTCGACGTTAGCAAATTTCCCTTTTTGAAAAACGCTTTTTTCCCCATTGCTATGTTGAATTTTTATCCTCTCTACTGCAACCATCATAGGTTATTTTATAGCCCACGTAACAAAACTCATGTATCACCTTCATCGTTTCGTTACATAATATAATTCCTTCAGCAACGCCTGATTTTCTTCCATTACCCATATTTTGCTATTGTTACTGTACACCTTATACGCTCCTTTAAAGATGATGTCCTTTCCGTTCAACTGCTCAAATGTTCAAATGTTCGTTGATATGGGACGTAACGGTAGTTGTCATCGGTCCGTAAACTTCATTTAAACTGAAGTGCAACACACACACATACACCCATGGCGAGGTGGGACTCGAACCTTCGTTGTGTCCAACTGCTCTTCCAGGTCCTTTGTTGTCTCTGGCGGAATTACACTTTCATTGACCAAATGTAATGTTTTTATTTCTTTACCCTGAACTTTAATTCATTCTCCAAATTACTCCCCGCTTTCCTTGTCAGGTTGCTCAATCTACCAACTGAATAACACTGGAGAAAGGCTACTACCGTGCCTTACTCCTTTCAAACCACTGCATTCGTTTCATGCCCTTAGACTTTAATAACTGCTGCATGGATTTTGTACGAACTATAAATAAAAATCTGTATTTTTATCTCTGATGATTTCATGATTTGAAAGTGTGTTCTAATCAACATTGTCGAAAACTTTCTCCGAATCTACAAAAGCTGCAAATGTAGGTTTGTCTTTCCTTAATTTAAGATGAGTCGTAAGGTAATTATTGTAACACGTCTATCTACATTTCTCCTTAATCCCAATTGATCTCCCCTGAGGTCAGCTTCTACCAGCTTTCCCATCCTTCCGTAAATAGTTCATTTTAAAATTTTGCATCCACGATTTATTAAACTGATGGTTCGGTAATTTGCACACACTTCTGTGCCTGCTTTCTTTGGAATGGGGATTAATTTTGAGAACTATCGTTTAAACTACCGCAATATTAATAAACGTTTAGAAAAGATGCAATAATTGTCGTCAGTTTACTGGTGTCAGGAGCTAATGATTGTTCGCATTAAATAAACAGCATTTGTTTCACTAATAATACTGCTGACAGAGACAAATGCTTGTAAGTCGATTTAATAATGGGTAATGGGCCACATCAGCACAATGTTATAGCAAAAATAGGAAGTATAGGAGATATAAAATGAATTACTGGTCATAAATAAAACAGGAAAATTTACATAAAGTAATAACCCCCGTAGTTCACACGTCTGGTTAATTTTATGGAGGTGGTCAACATTTGGCGTTCGGAAATCAGTCACGTGACGTCCCTCACCCGAAACCTTGCCCGAAACTCTTTTGTATACGCCATCTTTCTATATTTGAGTACTTTCATATTATAACTCAAGCTTTGTCATTTCAAAGCAGAGGCGCACTGAAAATTATCATGAACAAGTCGTTGTTAGGACAATGAATTACAATCTCATGTCTAAAAATGCCATGTTCGCAGATAACACACGTCATCGATGATATGACATTTACGGATTACTCTCCCAGCTGTTCGGAAAAGCGTAATTACTTGTGGTGCACGAACATCTTAGACGGTGGTTCAAAACTTGACAGGGTGGTGGCTCAAGCCGTTAGGTAAGAAGGTTGCCGGCTTGGTAGCTCAACGTGCTCGGTCAGAATGCTTGACGCCCTATCATAACGAAAAGACTCAGTCGACGACGAAACGGATTAAACGAAATAAACCAACGCCTAAAAAGAACCGATTAAACCGAAGAACTAATGAAAAGAGAGATAAACAAAGAGGGCTCCACGCCATCTGTAATAAAAAGTGAGCAAAATACTCAACGAAGTACCCAGGACAAATTTGAACAAACGACCGGAAGTATCGATCTGCCTGAAGAGCAAAAAAATATAAATAAATAAAAATAGAAACCCGCCACTGGCCTTTTTTTCATCTTGTTTCCTGTGAGGATTTTCCACACTCTTGTTAATTGAGCACAACTGTATCCTGCAAGATTCTGAGTCGTTTAAAGGTAACAGCTCTCTCTCTCGCTCTCTCAAAAGTGCATTTGTTTTATTTTGTAAACATATCATGAAATACATACCAACGAATTGCAAACAGAGACTTCCTTATTACATGTACACAAAGTGTGGAGATACTTTTCCAATGACTGCTGTAAATATCGTAATGATAATAGTTAAGGCTCCTATAAACCCGAGCTGAACTGTCCGCCAGTTTTTCCCCAAGCAGTAGGAGTTGTCACGTTCCAGACGAAGCTTGCTTCTTCAATGACGCCTACAGAGTAAGATCAACACCTTGTTCTAATTTCAAGTTTCTGTCTTCAGTGGTTTGGGCTGGGCGATGATGAGTCAGTCAGTCAGTCAGTCGGGACATCGCCTTTTATATATAGTGATTTCAAAATCTTGTCACAGATATACGCTTTATACCAACCACGGTGTCAATAGGGAACACAATTCTTAGTTGTTGGTTCGACACTCATGAAGACACAGAAACTATTCACGATAATTTTCATCAATACGAATAAAATCCGCCTAGATCGCTGAATTATATTTATTGATTACAACGTTCCGGCACCTGCCATCTAAAAACCTCTCAACTTGCACAGTGAAGTTCAGCGTCAGTGATAAAATATCTGCCTAGTAGATACATCAACTGCCTATTAGGTAGTTATTTTATCATTAACGCTGAACTTTACTGTGCAAGATCAGAGGTTTTTACATCTGATGATTGCAGATGGCGAAACGTTGTAATCAATAAATATAACTTTAACGATCTAAGCGGTTTTTAAGAAAATCACTGACTCGTACAGGAAATTCGTTTCCTTTATTTAAAATAATAATAATAATAATAATAATAATAATAATAATAATAATAATAATTTTCATGATTAACTGTTACAATCTATCGTCAAAAAACAATGTTGAAATGTCAAGAAGCCAAGGCGGCCTATATAAAAAATATCAATACATATGGGTACAATCGCCCGAATGTTGACGACTGCTGGCCCGTCGTCAAGCTCGGACCGGGGTTTAAATACGTGAGTTGTTTTGTGAAAAAGAAAAGAAAAATATACTTGCGATGGGTCATGTTTAGACGAGTGGCAGTTAGTTTTGTAGTTCACCACAAAGGACCTCCACGTTCTTGCTGTGGGTGTTTTCCTCTCGTTTTATATATTCTTCTCCCGATTTCGACTATTTTGCTTCTTTTTTCAGTGTTCAAGAAACACTTTCATCCTGTTTTAATGCTTGATTCGTGATCAGTTATTGATGTTTTTTCCAATGCACCATACTACCACGAAATCTGGGGAGGATGGGGGGGGGGGGGGGGAGGTGGATTGGGACCTTCGGGAGTTTCCCTTGTCACAATTACTGTGACTGACAAGAGTCATGTGCTGCGATTCGTCATTCAAGCTGTAGGGCTTCAGATTGAGGTTTTAATAATTATTTTCTTTAGTTTTAGCGGACGAAACTCATGGAAGTCAGGGCAGATGATGAATAATCCCCTCCGTTTCCGACCCTGGGAGTTTGCCGTTTGTTGCTTATGGACTTGGATCGGTTACGAAGTATCTCCCGGTACACGTCACAGTTAATGGTTTTTCCGTGTTCGAGGAATCCGACGTGCATCGGACTCCGGACATCGAAAAACCCGGCGACAATCACCTTGCCTGCAAAAGTGCACCCCTGAATATTTTAGACGACGTGGAGGCCACATTCGCGTCGCTAGCTGTCTCACTGCGTTATCCCAAAGCGGCATGTGCCAGTACATTGTTACATCGATCCGTACTGCTTATTTGAACAGTCAGTCTTGCCTGGAGGAGTGTGAGGATACCACCTCTTCTCACAACGATACCACCTCTACTCACAACTCCTCTTCGCGTATGGATATTACCCGAGCCGAAGATACAGTGATGATGAACCCCAATGAAGTCAACAGGCTACTCGAGTAATAACTACAACATATACAGAAAAACTTCAAATATGTAACATTACTCCACAATTGAGTCGTCTCAACTAAACTTGGGCAATAAACAGAATTAATCCACTTGCAACGTAGCTGATCTTTACTACTGGAACAGTACACATCAGTACTGTAAATTATGTACAATGCTGAATGAAAAGTTCTCATATTTTCGACTGCGATTACGGGCAGCATAGGGTTTACGCCTGAGCTTCAGGACGTGCACTACCAGCGTATTTCGGGTTTTTCAAGCGTCAACTTCTCGTCGCAATATCTCGGGATTTAATTGGAATATTGCGATGCAATCAACGCCATTGTTTATGTGATTTGTCATGCTATGGATTTCTGAAGAAAAAGTATAGGGTGTCCATTTAAAAAAAACACATTTGCTTTCGTTTTAGAATGTTTCCAAATATGTACATTCATGGGCCCCAGCCGTACATTGATACCGGTGAAAGTCGTTTTCCAATAGCTGTTATTGTTCCAGAGATATTTTGGGTGGACAAGATAGCTGGGACACCCTGTATAATTACCTCTTCACCTTACATTAACAATAGACAACGACTTCGCATACATCTCGATCTTCACACTGTCAGTTCGATACGAAATCGCAATACACTTTTCTACGTCCGCGCGTCTGTTCCTATCCATCACTCTGCTCCAACCCAACCATTTTCTCGCCTCAATGAGGCCTCCTTCTTCCAGAAAATATGCACGGCTTCATTTAATTCTCATTGGCTGGAAACAAAACCGTCACCAATCAGCATACCTTGCAAACCCACGCTCCATGGACAGCAAACAAAAACACTTGTTCTTTCTACTACCAGCTACCTGTAGAGTCTATATTTCAATTACCTACTCAAATTTTAGCTTCAAAAAAAAATCAATAAAAAAAAAAAAAATAAAAAAAAAAAAAAATAAAAAAAGTAGTTTAAATGCTTGTTAAGCATAAGGGAGTAATATGCGGAGTCATCAGTCCCTAAACTTACAAACTACTTATGAACTATCTTATACTAAAGACGACACAAACATTCATGTCCTAAGGGGGAATCGAACCACCGACGGGAAACGGCCGCGCGCATCGGAGCATAGTTTCTCAATGCGCTTCGCCACTCCGGCGCGGGTAACTTCACATTCACTCCAGTAATTAACACATGCAAATCATTAGCACCTAAAAAAATACATATCATTTATTAAAATGGTGTTTTGTCGAACTTAAATCTATGTTTTGATTCATTACAATGTCCGTACGCTAGTGTCATCTGCTAGGTGGTGAAACAGCTATCTGTAGCGTAGCTAATATACAAGGCATTTGATGTATCACCTTGATGGACTCCTGTATATGAAAGTCGTTAGGAGCTACGCCTCAGACTAACTACACAAATGATTTTGAACAAGAGATCTGGTAAAAAGAAAATTTCTTACACTTGACTGTTATCAGGAACATACTAAGTTTACCGTAAGTATCCATCTTTCCGTACATGTAACGCAGATTAACAAGGGTTGCCACTAGCATTAGGACAGAACAGTAGTCAGTGAACTGTTAAACAAAGCACAATAAAAAAGACACTTAGAAGTATGATATGCATTAGAAGAAAATGCAAATGTGCAACAAATTAGGAGTTTTAAAAGATAGTTAATACTTGATTGGTCACGTGTAGATTTCCATGTTGAGAAGTGATCACTAAGTAAACATTGAATGTATCGCGCGGGTCTTCTCGGTAGTTTCATAAAAATGTACAACTCACACAATTCACTTGCGAACGGCAATCGATTGTGAACGGTTGGGTGCGGAATCGTGTTTGGGGTGATCGACATCCCAGGTGACTGTGTGTTCCAAATTCCGGGTAAGTTGATGTTAGTTTTATTATTTCAATTTTAAAACGTAATTTGGTAAGTTATAAGTCTAAAAGGTGTTAGAAAAGTTTAATTATAGTACTCTGAAATTTTTAAGGTTGTGTTGCCCTATTTTGTTAGTTCGTTGTGAATGGCCCAATAGGAACAGAAACTCATGCAACTGTTGGAAGAAGAAGAAGAATTAGAGGCTATTAGTGGCGCATCTGATAATGAGCAAGATCAGGAAGTTACAGTGAGTGACCATATCAGCGAATCAGTGTGAAAACGGATCGATTGAGTAGTAAGGATCCCTTTACAGTATTTAGCCAGCTATTCCGAGAGTCAAGAAAGAAGTGATGTATCATTTGACCTGGGAAATAATTGGCAAACCAAATGGTTCAAACATCCACTATGCTTCACGGTAAGAACTAAACCTGTTAATATTGTGACTTAAGCTGCTGCTTCAAGAGTTCACGTTAGACATATAATGACTTAGAGGGATGCGCTTTTGGGTATATTTTCAAGGGAAGCTGTAATTCTTACCGTGACTTACAGAAGCGAATATATAATATCCATTTACAACAACTTAAAAGAGAACAAGATTACAAGGTTGTTTCTCCCGAAGATTTTCTGTCATTCTTTTGACTGATTTATATGTTGAATTAATTGATTAATATGTAAGTTCAAATAGTCTCATTATTCAATGCATGATTTTGCATATATTTAATTCTTTATTTGAATTTGGGTGCTAAACACCCCACTCGAATACTTATAAAATTTTTTAGTAGCGCCCATTTGTAGGTTTAGCAAGGTATGTGAGAGGTCCGAAGATGGGTCGTGGTAACAGAGAAATAACAATTTAAAAAAGGCCGTTTATTCACTCATTAAAACATCCAAAAACACAAAAATGAACATATATCAATATCATGTAACTCATTTAAGTAACTAAACTCACTTAAAGACATTTAATTGAGCAGATGACACAAATAACAAATTTCAGGCAGTAGTTTCACAGAGATGAAAGTCTTTACTATCCTGAGTCACAGAATTTAGTATCAAATAATTGAAATGTTCAAATGTTTGTAGAGCCTATGGGACTTAACTAAAGGGTCATCAGTCCCTAACCTTAAAAACTACTTATGGACTAGCTAAGACTAAGGACGGCACAAATATCCATGCCCGAGGGGAGATTTGAACCCCCGACCGAGTATCAAATAATCAGAACATTTTAATGTGCCAGGTAAAGCTAAAATAACTTTGTTTTAGGGTGGATACCAGTATATTAATTTAAATGTCAAGGTTTAATACATCATTAACGGAGCTGGCACTTAGGATTACCAGATCACCATCTTAACCTTTCGACAGATCTCCTTACTACATAAGGTAACACGTTACTAACCAATACAAACGACCAGTGCACAGGCTTAACTAGTTTGCTCTTTATAAAACTTAATGTAGTAATATCGGAGCAAAATCTTACCAATGGACATGTATTAGTATCAAGTATCTAAGTAACTAACATTACTTAAAGACATTTTATTGAACAGGTGACACAAATAAATTTCAAGTAACAGTTGCACAGAGATGAAAGTCTTTACTTTCGTAACCCACGGAATTCAGTATCAAATGATGAAAACACTTTAATGTGCCAGGTAATATTAAAACATCTCCGATTTTAGGGCAGAAGCTTAACACAAGTGTATTGATTCGAATTTAAAGATTCACATCAGTAACATAGTCGGCACTTAGGATTACCAGGTCACAATCTTAACCTTTAAACAAAGCTCTTTATTGCATAATGTAACGCGTTACTATCAAATACCAACAACCCGCGCACATGTGACTTTAGCTGATCAACAATAAGTAATGGAAAGGTCAAAATGGCAACTTACACCATCATATAATTATATTGCCAAATTAATGGAAGGACTAACGTGAATGAAGCCCAAATTACTGATCCCTTTGAATAACATGCAATAAATTAACTTAACTAGTGTCCTCAGTTAAACAGGCTAAACATCATGCACCAATCGGATTCGTGAGATACGGGCACTTAATCACAACTAGCCCAAACAAAGTGCCAACCGAATTGATAAAATTAAATCTAGGTGCAAATCATCATTTATTAGAAAGGCACAGAACTGGCAAATGAAAGTTATTCACAGTAGTACAAATCGTTAACAGATTAAGATCACTGAAACTAACATAGGAACTACCAAGGACACAGGGTGTAAGTTGCCCATTCCCCAATCGGAAACTTCAGTCCGGGAGATAGGGACTACAGTGACTAAAATTTAAGTTGCCCAAAAATACATTCCTCAATGGGGCACGCGATGACGAAAGGAAAGACTGTGAGAGAAAATCTGTAAGGATTCCCCCAGTAGCACTTAGCAATTCGTGAAATTAGTCACATTCAATAAATGGATTGGTAATTCACCCTACAATACCAGGGCAAGGAATTAAAAGTAAATAACAATAACTGCAACGGAGAGGTGACACCAAAAATGAAACACACGGGCAAACGAAAGACATGGAAGGCAACCACTGGGGGCCGGTTACAATTGCGAAAGACAAATAAACACGCACCAACACAAACACACAGGGGTTGTAAATCACAGGGTAGCACAACTAGGCATAAGATCACCTATCAGTTCTAAAGATAACAGTAACTGAGGGTTTGCACCAGAAAGTAAAAGGGGATGGTGTCTGGGAGTACGCCAACTGTAACACAGGTCGAAGAGGCAGATTCACAACTACACGTTTGGGCCGAGGAACTACCGGGCGACACATCGCAAGAACTAGGCAAGAAAAATGGCGAGCCGATGTTTAACAGAGTCACTCACACAGCTTTCCAAAAGAAGCCAGTAAATCCGAGAGATGATGATGATGATGATGATGATAGAATTGCGAAGCAGTCACAATCCGGCCTTACAAGCCCGCCATGACCGCCAGGAAGGAAAGCTGGTCCGCAGTCCTCGTGTACCGCTACAACGCAGAAGGTGGAGAGGTGCGCCGGCTTCGGAGAGTGCCACACTACTGCCCCGCGGTGCTCATGACCTCAAGTGGCTCCACCCGACGGCAGTTCCGTACACCGAGCGCGACAGCCGCCTCGAGGTACCTTCCTTGATCCGCAATCCACCACCGGCCTCACCGCGGCGCGCATGTCCATTTAAGGACCGCACCAGGCAAAGATCGTAGTGAGGAACAGAAGAAACGCATCGCCGAGAAATTACAATCGACATCACTCGATCAAAGCAAAGAGAAAGATAATCAAGATAGAAGGGTGTACGAAACGAGTAATTGGAGAAGAAGGGTAACTGAGAAATGGTGCGATGCTCAGCCGGAACGGCTCAGTATGAAAGGAATTAGCTTGTAAAAACGTAATTGACTGCAGGGCGAGACATTGTTGAATAGGTAAATATATTCACCAAGTTCTGTATGATGTGCATGAAACACGTGGTGCATTGGAAATGTGGGGTAGTGCGAAGGATATCCTGGCAGGGATCGCCAAATGAAGGTGTGGGTAGTGAATAGGATATCCTGGCAGGGATCGGCAAATGAAACGTTGAGGTGGTGTAGAATAAATGTGAAAAAAGGGGATGAAAAATGTAAGGTGTGGGTAGTTACAACATGGAATTATGGACAGGAGCGGCAGCCCCCCCCAATAAATAAGCTGAGTCATGAATGTTATTCTATTAACAAAGTTATTATTAAATAATATGTGTGGCCCAGTATAGAAAGCTACTATAATCTCCCGGCACACAGACAAATCCACGAGTTTTACAACTTATATAGACTGGCCCCTCCAAAAATTATGAATAAAGAAACGGGAAACAGTAATAACTGAATTCTTTAAAAATACACTTTCTGAGCTATATGTTTATTATAATTACTATGTACATATATTTTTATATGAATAACTCAAATATCTCAATTGACAATGGACAATATTTAAAAAAAAATTCTATATAAATGCAAAAATAAAAGTACATTAATTCTTTACATTAGCCGGCCGCGGTGCCCGAGGGGACTGAGGCGCTCCAGTCACGGTCTGCACGGCCACTACGGTCGGGGGTTCGAATCCCCCCTCGGGCATGGATATTTGTGCCGTCCTTAATCTTAGTTAGTTCATAAGTAGTTTGTAAGTTTAGGGAATGATGACCCCGTAGTTAAGTCCCGTAAGCTATACAAACATTTGAACATTTGATCTTTACATTAATCTGAAAACCGTCAACATGAATTTAATACCGATTGACAAATCAAAATATCCCCTATTGAAAAAGGTAATGAAATATTCCGAGCTGGGTAGATTTTATAAACAACACTATCCCGTTAGACTGACAAACCTGATACAACTACCATCATTTGCTGCTGGCGTGCGCGGGCCATACATTACCCAGTCGACCAACTGCTGGGCGACTTCGCTGTGCTGCTGTGGCGTTGGCTCCTGGCGGTTATAAGCTGAGAAGTGCGCGAACACGAAATAAATCACGATTCGGTATGAGGAAGCTGTACTGTGCTCTCGGTAGTACACAGTGCCTACGACCTCAAGCAGTTATACCAAATCTGGACCATTTCAGTTAGCATAGACAAATACACACAAGTATTGAAGGCCCAAAAGACTTCAAAAAGATGTCGTAATTAAAGCCTCAATGCACGTAATTAGGGCTGGCTGACCCTATTCTCACCGAACGAGAACCATCAGTGCCAGTTCAAATCTCAGAGCGCACTTTGAAATTTGTACAAGTTCCTAAGTCCAAGAATCGGCTAAACAATCATATCTCCAAGTCCGTACCCACGGAGAACACGAAATGAAAACTGTCTGCACTCCAAGAGTGTACAACCAGAAGTCCCCCCAAACCACCGTCTGCTTTGCATGTCCGCCTTAAAGAAAGCCGTTTTTTCCATAAAGCCAATCACATCCAAGCTTCCTAGCACTGACCAGTGAAATTTTTTATTACGCCTGGTCGATTTCTAAAATCTGAAACTCTACCCAGCAGCCAATCATAGACGGCTACCGCTTTCCTTTACTCTTCTTAGCGCGTTTCTCACGCTTAGCGTAACCGTCCCCGGATTCTTTCACAGCTCGGGCTGTGAAGGAATTTTTCCATTAGCAAAAGCCATCATGACCTCGCTCCGCGACCTTCCTCTAACACAAGTAGTTATGGACCGTAACAAAGTTTGCCTGTAATTTAGGACGTTTATGAAGAGTTTTGTGACTGACGCCCACCCCACCTCCCAAAAAAAAAAAAAAAAAAAAAAAAAAAAATTAAACGAAAAGAAGTCTACCGCTCACAGTAGTTTCGCTGTAGATGCCGCAAAACTGTCGCATCAAGCATGACCTTGTATCAAATTACAGATTTGAATGTTAGTATTTATTTTTGTCTTCAGGTCTCCCCTAATTGTCTTCCATCCAAAATTAAGCAATGTGTTTTCTTAATCTCTATCTATATAAAAGCGAAAGGACACTCACTCGCTCACTGACTAAACACGAAAACTCGAAACCTCCTTCACCTATGAAGCTAAAATTTGGCAGGAAGGTAGTTTATAGGTAAAAAACGTCAGCCAAGAAATTATATTGTGTTAGGTGAATGGCGGAGCTTACTTATCCTACAGACTATCGAAATCTGCAGCTTCATTCCGATCTTCAAGAAACTTCGCACGCTTAATCTTCAAAACAAGAGGAAGGTCACCGTCTACATAGGTTTCATACGGTGCATTGGGAAGGGTACTTTGCAACATAAAAGTGGATCCCTGAATACCTTCGTCGCGCCATAACTTGAGAACGGCTCGACCGATTTCACTGATCCTTTTTTCCCCGTTAGTCTGAGAACAAGGGTTGTATGAAATAAAACTGGAATAGTTGAGAACAACAAAGTGCATTTTTCAATGTGACCCTGCGTTTCTATTGTATATAAATCTATAGTTTTGTTCCAATACTGTTGAAATTTTGCACAATCTACCTTAAAAACCTGAGCAATGTCACTATCTGTATGAAGTTTCATTCGGTGCATTATGGAGGCTACTTAACTTACGGAATTTTACAAAATGCATAGTTTTGCTCATATGATTTTAAAACCAAGAGGAAGATCACTGGGTACATAATTGTTTGTGTGGTACATGACAGAGGGTACCTTGCAGGAAACATCGCCGAGAGAGGGGAAGGTGGAAACGAACAGAGAGTTGGCAGAGAAAGAGGTGGATGCAGAGAGGGGGGAGGGAGGGGCTGTGGACTAAGAATGTATAGGATAAATAAAAACCCGGGAAACTTCGGGTTTACAGCTAGTGTCTCATAAATCTTAATGCGATTAATGATCAAATCATTCGGTGGAAGTGTTCAAAGTATTCTTGAAACAAATGAAAAATGACTGTGGCCGTCGCACATGACTAATTTCCACCTACAAAAATTCCAACGTCGTTTTAGAACATGACGTCCATGAATGTATGCAAATGGTCATTTCCCGTCAAAATTCTGTTGAGTTCATTCAGAGAACCATTCCACGTAATTATAGCCCTCGTAGTATTGGAGCCACCACCAGCCTGCACAGAACCTCCTTCATTACTTGGGGCCGTGGCCTCGTGGGGTCAGCGCCACCCTCTGACTCTGCCAAGTGCTGCAGCCACCCATGTCGATACTCATCTGACCAATCTACGCTTCTCCAGTCGTCTAGTGTCCAACGAACATTATTACATAGGCAGGAGAGACGCGGCAGGCGATATTGTGCTAGTGGCAAAGGCATTCGATTCGTTCTTCTGCTACCGTAGCCCATTAACTGCAAATTTCCTTGTTGCATGGCCCAGTTGTGTGGGGCAACACCCGAAATTTGGTATTCTTGTCATACTGATGACACTGAATATCTGGGAATGTTTTTTTGATTTCCATAACGATTTCCAACCCTCAAGTTCCCGTCATGTGGTCATAATCATGGCGCAGACCATTTCCATGAAAAACGGGATTAAAAATTATTGTGCGATTGGAGAATTTTTTTTTTGGGGGGGTGGGGGGGGGGGAAGGGTTCTAGAGCGATCATCTCATAAAAAGTTTTGAGCGTAGATGAAGGTGTATAAATCTACTTTTATACTACATCTAGCGTAATATGTATGAATGCTCACCTTCTGCCCCCCCCCCACTCCCACTCTCTCTCTCGCTATTTCTTTTTCTCCTTTTAGAAGAGAAGGTGGAGGTCTGGGGAGGGGGACTATTAATAAAATTGTCTGGGTACAGAATATCGCCTTTGAATAGTGATTGGATTTGGTGTTTGCTGTTACAGAGGACACGGTTCGCAGTATTTGATGGAGAAACGTTGGCTACAAGATTTATGTCACCTACCGTTCCACAGGTTTGTACTATTCCTTATGAACGGTCTTAGAGGCACGTAAGAAGCGATTGGCAGAGTACCCCGTATAGATGCAGATTCGTTTCGCGAGTGTACAAATGGAACAATTGCCAATGAACTTTTGAATACTTTCTGCACCTTCTGCTGAGTAAAGTGGCACAATGGTAAATGTAGACAAGTGCAGAAACGCCATAGTGAGAGTTCAGAAGGCGCAGCAACACGCGCCGGTTACGACAAGACGTGCGGGGCCACGCCTACAGCCGCAGTGGAGAGCAGTGACTTCTGCCACACGGGTTTACCCAGACTCACTTACTGCTCTGGCTCAGTCGGCCTCCAGAGCCACGAGCAGCATACAGAAAAATAAGCCAACAAGAATCCAGCCTAGTTTATAAAGTTAGTGGTCTTCCTCTAGCCCCTCTCCAAGCCAGGAGAAGTTCAGTATTTGCTTTTGTTCTGTAAATAAATTGTTCTAATACGCAGTGCATCATTTTAATGAATTTTTAGCATTTCACTTTTTTTGCAAATATGACATTTATTTTATTTTTCATATTGGTTTAAAATGATGTACTTTATTTTGACCTTGTACCTTGAATAAATATGGCAACTGTTCAGCCTCTAACTTCCATGTTGCTCACATGATAATTTGCCGTAGAATCAATCTTTTCTAAAATATATATATATATATATATATATATATATATATATATATATATATATTGTTTTTATTTTATATAAATATTATCTTAATAACAACTGATGTTTATTCTTATTTGTCAATACATCCGTATTTTACATGACAAATTTGAATACATAAAATCTAAATTTATATAATATCGGTATGTAATTCCAAATTATGTAAAACTATAAAAATATTCCATACGTTAATTATAAACTGCAATTAATTTTGTGCATAAATTTATTGGCTGTATATGTATCTTGTTGACAGATCACCAGATGATGGGCTAAGCGCGAAACATGTTATGAATTGACAATAAATAATATACAGATTACTTCTATTGATTGTTGAACTAATCTCTAGCAATTTTAGAATCATTATAAATAAAAAAGACAAAGGACCCAGGTTCGAATCCCGGTTCCGGCACACGTTTTTAGTCTGTCAGGAAATTTCATATCAGCGCACTCTCCGCTACAGACTGAAAGTTTAAGTCTCGAAACTTCCCTTAGGCTGTGGATAAGCCATGTTTCCACTATATCCTTTCTTTCTGGAGTGCTAGTTGTGCAAGATTCCAGGAGAACTTTCGTGAAGTTTTGAATGTAGGAGCCGAGGTACTAGCAAAAGTAAAGATGACAGGAAGCACCTTGAGGAATTCTGGGTTAGCTCAGAAAGTAGAGCAGTTGCCCGCGACAGACGAAGATCCCAGGTTCGAATCCCAGTCCCGGCAAACGATTTTAATGGGCCAGGAAGTTGCACATGTACTGTTTTTCGTACACCCATTATCTGTGATATTTTTTCACCAACGTCTGTTGCATAGCAGTAGTGAAACAGTGTACTATGTGAAAGTATAAATCTAAGCCAAGGAATTGAAGACTATGCCACTAAATATAACAGGTAAACTGTTTCACGTGAGAGGCGAAAGTAAACACAGATTTACATGTTACCTTAAAAATTTAAGGAGCACATCGAATCCATCAGGTTTATTGCGCCGCGGTGGAGTAGCCGAGCGGTCTAACGCGTCTCGCTGCGGAGCGAGAGGTTAATCGCCGTGGAGGTTCGAGTCCTCCCTGGGGCATGGGTGTGTGTGTTTGTCCTTAGGTTAGTTTACCTAGGTTTAAGTAGTTTGTAAGCTACGGACTGATGACCACGCAGTTTGGTCCGATACATTTACAAACATTTGAACATATTGAACTTTATTGCCTCTCTCAACCTACCTTCAAATCTGCACGCAGCAATACCATGACGTAACCCTCGGTGGAAAGTTAGATGAGTTTGCGCTCACTTTCCAGCTGGCGAACGACGTAGGAAAAAGGAAAAAATAATTTAAAAAACGATATGTGAAGGAATGCTGTGGGGTGAGGCGGGAGGCAGCGGCGGCGGCTGTGGCGGAAAATTCCAGAGGTCCGGCGTATCAGTCCGACTGTGAGTAACGCGAATCTGATTGGCCGGCCTAATATCCCGGCCGCTGTCGCCGTCCCGATTTTAAGTCAAAAGTCAATCAGCGCCTGAGATTGGCTGCCGCCGCCGCCCCCGCACGGCACAACTTTTCATCTGCGCCGCCGTCCGCCCACGCGCCGCGGTCGCAAAGTTGGCCACCCTGGCGCCGCATACACCTGCTGCTGACGGCCGATTCGGACGCCTGGCAGTGAACGGGTGTCGTTAGATGTTCGCTACAGTCAAAATAAACACGCCGATTACACTCGTAGTTGGGATAGACTCATAAATAAACAGGTACTCTGGAAGGTGAATGCCCGTGAAACATCACAGGTGGACGCTTAATTTACCAGTATCATCTTATTATTTTCTCACAATGAACTGAACAGTACACTGGCGGAAAAAAAGTTCACCTTGTAATGTATTTAGTCCTAGGGAACAGATTTGCCTTGATTAAGGAAATATTCGATACCCGTTCTGAACGCCCTGTAATGTACAGTTATTTTATATATCCATAGGGTACAGGTACTATAATTTTGTCTACTGGGAAAATCGTTTATCTGTCAGTATCTTATTTTCATTCGAAATTTCAAGCAAATATAAATAATAATACAGTAATTAACCAGAGCCGGCCGCGGTGGCCGAGGGACTGCGGCGCGTCAGTCACGGACTGCACGTCCACTACGGTCGGGGGCTCGAATCCCCCCTCGGGCATGGATGTTTGTGTCATCCTTAGTGTTAGCTAGTTCATGAGTAGTTTGTAAGTTTAGGGACTGATGACTCCGCAGTTAAGTTCCATAAGCTATACAAACATTTGAACATTTGTATTAACCAGATTAATTTTAGCAATATTAATGTAGTGAGCATTTAGAAATGCATTGTTCAGAAATCTTTTGACACTGCTTAATTACATTGTAAAGCAAATAATGTTGGATAAATACTTTGTCACACCTAAAACTTCACCGTCTTTACCATTCTCTGTCAAATTACATACGGTTAATTAGCGTTTATAAAAATCTTTTAATAATGATTACATTGTTGTCCTGTATCATGATACAATGACTCGTATTACTATAAGAATGTAATTATTACAATTTCCTTCCTGAATTTAATTACTGTATCCTAACCAGCTTGACACCTTGAGTAATGAAACTGTACGGCTGTTTAATTATTTTCAATTATGTAAACAAACCGGCATTATAATAATCATATTTTGCATATACGTCTGATATATAATTTTATCCGATCTATAAATATTTGTAACAGTGTCCATTGTTTGTGTTGATTAATCTGATGTACATCTTATTTGTGAAAAACGCTTAGGAATGTTATTGTACCAACTTCATTCTGGAACTCTTTAGAACCTAGCATTATCTATAAATACGAAATGCAACGCACAGTCAGTAATTTAATTTGGCTCAGTCTCAGTCTCAGTGACTGGAATAGGAGGGAGAACCGGTAGCGGTACCCAAGGTACCCTCCGCCACACACCTATCGGGTGGCTTGCAGACTATGCATGTAGATGTATATGTAGATTGTAACACCATGATGTAGTGTCTCTTTTGTTTACATATATACCGATGCATTTATGTTTTTGGAAGATAATAAAAAGAAGTCAAATATGTGTCAGTGTACCTCCATTTACCACGACAAACTCAGGCTGCCAAATTAATTAGTTCTTGAAACCATATTCGCTCCTCACATTTTCCAAAACTACCCCTGTGTTTTCTTATCCCGATAAAGCTAAGAATCTCCTACAAAAAGGAGAGTTCCTAGCAAAGTTGTGATAAAACGACCACCAAATTTTTGAAACATTGGGACAGTGTTGCCACTTCTGACTTAAGTAGAACCAAGATGTTTGCTGAGTGTAAATTAAAATGTGGCCAGGTCAGCAGAGTAATGAACTCAGGAGTCTAGGCATCACACACCGGTATAGTCACTTCTGTGCAAGCAGCAGTGTTGTGCCTTGCTTGACTACTGGCCAAGAAAATCTAAATCAAGACTCAAAGGCAGGAAATTAATCGTTCGAAACACAATACTGGGAGAGGCTTAAGGATCGACTATGTTCTACAACAAGTCTTACAGAGCTGAAAATTTTCTCTAGTCGCAGCATTATTATTATTATTATTATTATTAGCGTATGTCCCCATTTTCTCGCCAAAGGCCTTCTTTCTTTCTTCGGTTCACTTTGGTCGGTTTGGTTTTGGTGCCATCTCTGAAGTAAACTTCCACTTCTCAATTTTTCTTCTGAATGTATCCCTGTCTGATGTGTTTGTTATGTCAACTTTTGCATTTGTCAAAACCTTAACTTCAGTTACCCAGGGTATTGTTGCTTTAGTGATGTCACACAGTCCAGTAGACGTTTAGTAAACCTGTTTCCAGGTAATCTGTGTAGGTGTGCAGAAAAATTCATTCGTCTCTTTCTGATGTCAATTTCGATATTTGATAGTTTTTCGGTTGTCTCGATGGTCTGCAGTATGTATACATCTTGTGTGTATCATGGTCCCAGAATTTTCCTAGTAATTTTTCTCTCTAGTTTCTTAATTTCTTGTAAATCTAGTTTTCTATTCAATGAGTGCGATTCACTTGCATATGTAACTGTAGGTTTAATAACTGTGTTGTAGTGTCTGATTGTAGTTCTTTTGCCAGGCATTTTTTGTTATATATGTTTTGAACAAGTCCGAATGCCATCGTGATTTTCTGTTTTGTTCTATTTTCTCGAGTCCTGTTAATTCAATAACATCACCGAGATACTTAAAGTGTTTGACTCTGTTGATTTCACCATAATTTGTTTTGAGTTTCGGGATATCTAATTTGGAGCTAATAAATTCAGTCTTCTCAAAGGAGATTTGCAGGCCAACCTTCTCTTCACATTCATTGAGGATCTCAATTTGTTTTATTGCGGTTCCTTCGCTGTCAGTTATAATTGCTAGGTCATCTGCAGACGCTAAATAAGGGATGTTCAATTTTCTTTTACCTCTTCCTAGTTCAATTGGCTTCCAGAAGTTTTGTTTCCTTAGATCTCCCATATTTTCATTACTTTGTCTAAAACTATGTTGAATAATAGTGACGAGATCCCATCTCCGGGTCTTCCTCCTGTTTTAATTAAGAATGGCCGGCCGCCAGTCATGGTCTGCACGACCACTATGGTCGGGGGTTGGAATCCCCCCTCGGGCATGGATATTTGTGCCGTCCTTAGTATTAGTTAGTTCATGAGTAGTTTGTAAGTTTAGGGACTGATGACCCTGTAGTTAAGTCCCATAAGCTATACAAACATTTGAACATTTTGAATTAAGAATGGTTCCTTAATTTCATCTATGAATTTAATTTCTGATTTGTTTTCTGTCAGTGTTTGTTCAATTTGTTTTCGGGTTTTAGTGTCTAGTCCACGTTCTTCGATAACGTTAAATATAGACTGTCTGTCTATAGAGTCATATGCTTTCTTAAAATCAACGAATGTGCACAGTTTTGGTTTAGACCGGAATGCTTTAATTTTTAAAATAGATGTAAGCTCTGTTCAGGGCATGATTTATTAGATCGAAAGCCTGCTTGGTAGTCTGAAATTGTATGTTCTAGTGGTTCTTGTGCCCTCTTTAGAAGACACGGGTATAAAAATTTATATGTCACAGGTAAAAGTGAAATGCCTCTGTAGTTGTTTACGTCTGCTCTCTCTCCCTTTTTGTGCAATGGATAAATTAGTGCACACTTCCAATTGTCTGACTGCCAAATTTTTTTGATGATTTGGGTGATCTCTTTCAGGGTGCTTGGGCCAAGGTTCTTCGGTAGTTCAGCTAGAATTCCTTCCTCTCCTCATGACTTAATGTTTTTGAACTTCTTAATATGGGTATATATTTCTTCCTGAGTTGGCGCTAATGAAGTTTCATTTGTGTATTCTGGTTGTAATCTGGGATATCTTGTATTCGGTTGTGGGCAATTTAGAAGTTGAGAGAAATATTTAGCTAGTTCTTGGCAATTTTCTTTGTTAGTTAGTGCCAATTTTCCATTCTCTTTCCTGAAACAGAGGTTTCGTTGAGTGTACCCTTTGATTTGATTTGCGAACATTCTGTAAAACTCTTGTGTGTTGTGGTTTCTGAAGTCTTCTTCAGTTCAGTTTAGCTGTCTGTTAAGATATTTTCTTTTACTTTGTCTAAGTATATTAGCTGTTTGTTTTCTTACTTCGCAAAAGTCTGTTGCGGGGTTTCTGATTTTTCAGAATTGTAATTTAGGATGGCACGTTGTCTCTCTTCTATCGCCTTATCACAATTTGAATTCCACCATGGGTGTTCGGATTTTTTCTTCAATGGGATCAGTTCTCTTGCTTTCTGTATAATTTTTGTTTGGAAATTTCTCCATTTGTTTTTAGGTTGCTTTTCCCATACTTCTGTAATTTTTGAGTCTTGATTTTTTTATCAAATCAAATTTGGGAATTATTAGGATTTTCTTTCTGGCTTTCCTTTTTTGAGTGAATTTTTACTCTGTCAAGATAGTGGTTAGAATCTATATTTGCCCCTCTCCTGACTTGAACGTCGTGTCTTTAATTTTGGAAATCATAGGATATCGCAACATGGTCTATTTGAAATTCCCCTAGCGTTTTTTGTTTCCTAGGGTCTTTTCCAAATGATGTTGACAAGATTTTTAGGTTGTTTTCTGGTACAGCGCGATATATATTTCCAATTTGTGCGTTAAAATCACCGAGAAGAATTTTTACGTCCTCCCTTGGAATTCTGGACATTTCATTTTCAAGCTTTTCCCAAATATTTTCTGTCTTCTCGGGTACTTTTTTGTTATCAATGTTGGTAGATGCGTGAACATTAATAAATGTATATGTTTTGTTGGTGTGGTTGATTCACATGGTCACTAGTCTGTTACTCATTTGATTCACAACTATTACAGAGTCAAGGATGCCATTATTATTACTATTATTATTATTTCACGTGCCTTATCTGGTTAGTCTCCTGAATGGGTGTGAAGTGACGCGGTACGAATAAATGTTAGTGTTGCGATATAACATTCAATGGTTCTTTTTCTTGCTACTTTAATACATTAACAATCCAAACATTAATAACATTGTGTGAAATCATGCAGTTTACGCACTGCCGTTTTCTCCTGTTTCCATGCCGAAAGAATTAACAAAACCAATTATCACTATTTAGTATGGGATTGAATGATTTAGTCTAGTATTGTTCCAACAACATTTATGAGATTCGTGAATTTATAACTTGTGAAACAGGGGTACGAATGCCAAAATGCAGCTGGAGGGCATGGGAAAGTAGCGCATAACCGGAGTCAGCGTCGCTAAGCTGCGAAACGCGTTAACTCGATTAGTGATTACATATTCGAACTTCTATTCCTCACGCTCCAATCATAGCAGACACCATCTGGAGAACAGTAGATTAACTAATCCTATTTTCATGGTCTTCCGCTAGTAGATAGTGTGGTGACGTAGATGTCTGTGTGACAACTATATGTATCCTTTATTAGGGGGATCATTATGGCCAAAAAGTTTTTTAAAGCACGAGCAGCTACCTGACAGTGGAGTTTTAGTAACTTTTGAGTCCCACTCAGTGACGCGGTACACAATATCTACTTGAAGGGATACCAGCTATGTCTATCCTACATAGCATAGTTCGCCACGTGCGGACATACGCGCTCACAACGAAAGTCAAAGTTCCTTCAACACCGTGGCATGTGCCCTCTCCTGGCTCCTCTTTCCACAACTGTTCGGGATTTCTTACCTGATGTCGAAATATTAAATACCATCGGATGTCTCCTCTGCTCAGGTCGCAGGCTTTTCCAGTATGTAGATCTCGATGCGTGTTACTGGAAAATTTGGTAGTACAGGAAAATGTCGCTGCCTACTTGAAATGAAAACGGCTCTTCAAGTAACTGTCCTTTATTGCTATCAATGTGGCATGAAATATCTTGGAGCCAGTGGCACAGATAAAAGCAAATATATCTCAGTAGTAAATAAAAATACTAATGAGTACATTCTCTAATTAATAATTTTGAATATTGCTGCAATTTGAACACACCGTAACACGCCGATATCACCTGTTTCCAGAGCTGCAGCTCGCTTGGGACACAAAACGCAGGTACGATGCCTATACAGGTAAATAACACTTCCGTATGGCGACTTAGGCCCGCCAACGAAATAGCACGATCCGCTTACGTCGGCCGCTGTAACACTTTAATCCGCGAGAAAGGAATACGTGTTCGCCGCCCACTGACCCACCGCCGACTGCGTTACCGAACCCATTCACTTGCTTGGCGCCAGAAGTTTAGTAGCTGCCACACGATTGGCTAATTCATAGCAGCCAATATAAACTCATTTTCTATGTTTTGGTACCTTTAAATACCAGGACTAAAGTGAACCTTCGAATAATGATATCTCATTGAACATGATCGAAATCCTTGGAATGTTGATGCTATATGAAGCAATGAGACATTATTAAATAAATAAAAATAAAAATAATGTCGTGTGGCTCATTGGCCTGGTGCACGTCTTTCAATTGGACGCTACTTCGGCGACTTGTGTGTCCCCAGCCTACCCCTGTTATCCAACTGGGGAAATGGGACCTACAGCTTAACATGGAATCCGAACCACGTGTCGTTTCTCTCCTCACATCGCTGAGAGGTGGGTTAAAGAGCAGACTGAAAATATCCGAGGTCTGACCGGGTTTCCAACCCGGGACCCTTCGGTTTCCAATCGAGCGCTTTACCCCAAGAAAAGCGGGCCCGACATTAAATAAATGAAAAAAAGATGCGTTGGCGATTCCAGTCGTCCAGACGAGTTAAAATCTGCGCGATGCCTGCACGACACAGAAGCCTTCCCACGGTAGCTGAGTATCTGTCGTGGCTGGTTCGCACCTGCTCGCTTCCGAGTATGGTACCCAGCTGCTCTCAATAAAATAGATGGAATGCAGAAGGCAGGCCAGGCGAAAAATGTCAATTCATAAATCGGGAACAAAATAAGAAACAATGATGGGCAAACAGTCGCGATGTCACGGAGACATCCCGATTCTTAGAACAAACTGGGCGAGTTTGAAAGGGGCCCACTTGTGTACTTTCGAATGGTCCCTTTGGAAAACTGCCACACAAGTTATAGTTCAAATTATTTATTTATCCACCAACAGCCGCAAATTATGTTGTTGTATCTATGGACACTGTTTCGGTATTAAATTCATACTATATTCAGGCAATGTCATACCATCCATCCATTCAAGTGGCTTATTTCCACACTTGTGTCTCACTTGTATCTTCACAAATATGTGACAGTTGCTGTTGGTGGATAAGTAAATATTATGAATTAAAACTCGACCAGCCTTATTCACGGTTTCTGTTAAGTCATGGCGTTACATCGATTGCCAAACAAGTAGGACGAGCTGTGTCACTGACACCATAGCATAGACGTGCGCGACTCGACTGGACCCGTCAGATATCACTTGGACTGGCAGGCCCTAATAATTGAAGTCGTATTCTTCCTACTCGCAAGACACGATCATTTGTGGACCTGGCGAGTGCTGTTACGTGAATTTATTCAGAACACACTAGCCCCACACCAGACATCATTCACCTTTGGGGTTTGGAGATGGATCGCTCTCCAGCGTTCGGTATGTGCAGAATATTGTATGATATGTTCTTCTGCCAGACTTGCTACTGGAAGTATATTTTCACTCTGCAACCGAGGGTGCACTGATACGAAACAGATCGTGAAGCGTGCCGGGATAGCTCAGTAGGTAGATCGCTTGCCTGCGAAAGGCAAAAGTCCTGGGTATGAAACCCATTTCCAGCACTAGTTTTATTCCACCAAGAAGTGCAGAGTGAAAATACCTTTCTGGAAACATCCCCTAGATTGTGGCTAAGCCAAGCTTTCACCATATCCTTTCTTCCGGGACTGCTAGTCCTGCAAGTTTTGCAGAAGTACGTCTGTGAAGTTTGGAAAGTAGGAGGCGAAATACTCGCGGAAGTAAAGCTATCAGTTCCGACCGTGAAGTATGCCGGGATAGTTCAGTCAGTCCAACACTTTCGTCGAAAGGCAAACGTCCCAGTTTCGAACCCCGGTTTCGTTACTTAGACTTGTTGCAAAAGGATAATCCTCGCCCACACACTGGGCGTGAAACTCACTGTTGTCTGTAAGACGTGTTGCAATATCCTTAGTAAAATTATCTCAAGACTTGTTGATGTTTGGGGTTTGATGGGACAATCACTCATACATGCGATTCGACAACCTACACCTTTTGCAGAAGTACCTGAACAGGTCGAGCAGGTGTGGAATAATGTATGCCGAGACAGTATGCTGCACATGTATGCTGGAATGGATACTAGTATTAGAACCTGCATTGTGGACCATGGATGGTACATCATGGATTAACAGCTGTACCTCAGTACCACTTAACCCTCGGTCGGCAGCGCCAATTATTGTAACTTCAGCAGCAGCGAGGTGCAGATTTGCTACCAATGTGTATTGCGTGTTACAAACCTAGTGTATAGCTAGGATTTCAAGGAGAAAAATAGTTCAATGTACAGATAGAAATATCTCATTTGTTGATATCTGGACTAGTATACCAATTACCTTCGGTGTATAAATATAACAAATGTAACATTATTCAGAAAGTAAACAATAATCATGTATAACAGACCCAGCAGCACTATCATTTCCTCTTACTTCTCCGTAGTTCCTGTCTCTTGAGTAATTAGTGTCAGCTTTCTTGTGTGTTATGTGGAACTTGGTACACTTGATTACATCTATCATATTATCATCTATCATGAATGAGAGACCTTGCGTCTCTGACCGCACACCCCTTGCATTTCCTTTTGAACCAGTGATGATTTGTATGATATTCTTTTTCATTGCTTTGGAGTGCTGCTGGTATAGCGTTTTACTCCACAGAGTGGTAACATCTTAATATCAGATTCATTGCGTCTGAAACTTGTTCGGGATCGGAACTAGGATGTACATTTGAATAATAGTATCCTGTTCATGATATGAAAAGGAATCTAGACAATAATGACTAAGATCTTCATTACTTCTCAAAATAAGTCTATTTCTTCATCTGTTAAAAGGGTTAAAATGAGATTGACGGAAACTGCAGCACAGCTAATCAGGAGAAACTAGAGCACATTTTATCGAGAGTTCTATTATTATATTTTTAACAAATATGTAAGGTCAAATTTATATAAAAATTTTACTAGAAACTGCCACAAATTTATTTGCAAGGAAAAGTAGGCGTAACACAAAACAATTCAAATCTACTTAAATGACAGGCAGCGCGGTGCAAATCTGCTACTAGTGATGCACTCCCTAATGAAACTTTTTTTGGGTACACTCAACCGTGCACTAGACACTCAGACCCTCCACTGACATCAATGTTAAGGCTTAATCGAGGAATAGCTAAAACGAAAATATAGCATCTCGATAACTGCGACAACAGTGACCATTCAAAGAAAAGTGGTAGCATATTTGCACTAGCGCTGCCATCAGAGGCTTAAGCTAACGATCTGTGAATGAAACATGTACTCCACATGCAATATTTCAACAATAAATCTAGTGTGAACTGATAAACTTGAAGAGAGTCTACAAATTTTATTGATGCATTTGTATTTCTTGACAATGTAACATGAACACCTGATATGCCACTCCCCATGCGATGGATTGTCTGCCGGAATGACGTTCCGGCCTCTTTCAGAATTTTTTTAGCTCACTGTCTTCACTGGATACTTAAAAAAAAAATAATGTCCAATGGCTATAACATAAACATGCATATAATTTGCCTCGTCGAAATCTTTGTACATTAGCTGTTGTATCCCTAATCTTGTTTTCAGCGAGTATTTTAAATTTCACAGAAATTCACTATTTAATAAAAATGCACCTTCTTCTACTTGTTCAGCCAAGATGGCAACAAAATATATTTATTTATCTTAACCGGTTTCTATGACTCCGTCATGTTTTACCTTTTAATCTAATATTTAGTGACGTATATTTTAAAATTTGCACCCTGTCTGCTTCACTCATTTTACATTTCATCGAGAAACCCTTTATTTTACAAGTTCTCATAAGTGAAGATATTCAAACACTTCTGAAATAATGATATAAATCATTGAAACCGATTAAGAGAAATAAAAGCATTTTATTAGCAATATTAGCTTAACAACCCGAAGAAGGTGCATTTTTTAAAATAATATAAACAGATCGCACTACTGCGTAAAAGGCAAGGTAACTGATGCACATCATCATCATTTGGTTATCTGCCGTACGGCAGGTTTAGACTGCATAGCCCTCCATGCTTCTCTGTCTTTTGCTATCATCTTCGTTCGTTGGTACCCTCCTAGTGGCTTGCTGACGTCTTCCAGCATCTGGTACCCTCTTCTGCCTCTCCCTCTCTTTCCCGGAATGCAACCCTCAATTGCCTCTACCAGGAGGCAATCTCGTCTTAAACTGTGGCCTATCCAGTTTAGTTTCCTGTTCTTTATCGCCAGCAACATCCTCCGTTCCTCTCCAACTCTATTCAGTATTTCTTCATTTCTGACTGTATCGATCCTACGCCATATCCACATTTCACAAGCTTCAATTTTCTTCTCATCTTGCTTTCTCAATGTCCACGTTTCTGCTCCATATAAGGCCACACTCCATATTAGACACGTAAAAAGTCTCTTCCTTAATTCTTTGTTTAAACCACTGGTTGGGAGTCTTCTTTGCTTCTGGAACGCTTCTTTCGCCAGAGCCATTCTCGTTTTGATGTCTTGTTGGCAATTCATATCTTCCTTAATCCAACTTCCCAAATACTTGAATGCTGTCATCTGTTCTATGACCTCTGACTCCAACTTGATTTTCACTTTTCTTTTCTTTAAACCTATAACCATGCTTTTCGTTTTCTTTTTATTAATTTTCATGCCATATGCTGTACAGGCTTCACTCAGATCATTTAGCATTTGAGTCAGTCTATCTTTATTTTCTGCAAGGATGACCATGTCGTCAGCAAATCTTATACAATCAATTTTCCTTCCACCTATCCTTACGCCTCTTGTCCCATCCAAACAGCTTTCCAGTACTTCTTCCAGATAAATGTTAAATAAAATTGGAGAGAGACAACAGCCTTGTCTGACACCTCTCCCAGTCTTGCTGTTTTCAGAGATCCCATTACCTATTTGTACTCGTGCCTTCTGTTTCTGGTACAGATTTTCAATTAATCTTTTTTCCTTCCACTTTACTCCCTACCTTTTCAAGTTGTCAAATAGTTAATCGCACTTCACTCTATCAAATGCCTTTTCGAGATCTATGAAGACAGCATACACTTCTTTACCCTTTTCAATATATATTTCGCCGATGGTTCTTAGGAGTCCAACTGCATCTCGCGTTCCCTTTCCCTTCTGAATCCATATTGTTCCTCTCCAAATCCTTCTTCCAGCGTTCGATAAAGCCTCCTATTCAGAACTCTAAGAGGCACCTTTGCTGCTTGTGATATTAGGCTGATTGTCCTGTCATCTTCACACTTTTTAGCATTATTAGTCTTTGGGATTGGAACTACTATACTTACGAGAAAGTCTTCTGGCCACCTGTTTCTTTTAAGCTCTTCAAGATTTCGGCTGGAATGTCATCTACACCACACGCTTTGTTTTTTTTTTAAGTTCTCCCAGTGACTTTTTTTACTTCTGAACGTAAGATGATATCTCCCTTTTCATCTTTGTTTGCTAATTCTTCCTTCTCAATCGGTAGAACGGAAGGTCTTTGATCCGCTTCATAAAGTGTATCGATATATGCACTATTTGACCATTTTATTTGTTACTTTTCGAGGAAATAGAACATTTTTATCACAATTTTTGACGCTAATTATTGTAATTCGTCTTTGATGTACGAGACGGCGAACTTCTCTGACCAGAGAATATAACATTCAATCACATTATTTAAATGTCACAGAAGTGATAATTTCAATTACGAAGTAAACTGTTTGATGTTTCTCGTTCATTCATCTCTGTACTACCTGACTGATGACCTTCAGCAATCTGAGCGTGCCACCCATAGATATAAATATACTATTTCAAGTGAAATTACGACATGGCTGCTATGAAGTATAACAAGAAAACGAAGACAAACTACGTTTCGATTCGCTCTCGTATGAGGCTTTTATGTCTCATATTCATATAAATGTCAAATAAAGACGTACTCTCAATTCTTTGTCACGTAACAACTGACGAAAATTCATTTGTGAAAGTATAGCTTGGTGAGAAATGAAAAACAGTATTGAAAAACGTGTTATTGTGCGATTCACTGCTATTCAGTATTCAGCCATGAGATTTCATCATCCACGTTGTGTAGACGGCAATGGTTTGATACAGTACAAAGAGTAAATTAGGACGCATTCTGAACATTTTGGTTGACAAGAAGGTGAGAGATTGACGTACCTTGGCCACCAAATGTAACGCTCACTGGTAGTCAGTCGTGTAGTTACGAATATTGTTGATTACCTCAATTAAAATCTGTGGTATCAATTTTCATGAAGCTATCCCGTAAAACTGTTTCAGAAATGAAACATTCATCACAGAAATAATGTAGAATTGCTTAATACAATTGTTTATGAACATTTTTGCACACCTGCTCCACATTTACTGTAGCTCGCATGTCGTTACTCAGAATGCGAGTTGTCGACTATTACGTACACATACTAAATACGTATTTGTGACCAACAAGTCTGCTGTAACAGAAATCGGTAATGCCGATAATGTATAATCAAAAAGTTTACACATATTGCTATCTGAGATCTCTCTTTCTGTGGAACCTTGTAACTGTTTTGCCAAGATAGCTTCATTGTCTATCACAATTACCGGTTTCGAATGATCTTGATCAATTGTCAACTTCTTGTTTAAACTATACAATACGCCATGTAGAAAAATGTACCCACAAAAACTGTTATAGGACGGAAAGAAAGACTCCATGCCATCTTACACTCAGTATTGTCGAGGAGAAGCGTAAACTGCATAGGTAAATTGAAAGACATCCAACTGAAGGTGTCAGGACTACATCGGATCGGATCGATTTTCTACCACCTCTAATGACCATGCTGTCGACGGGGCGTTAGACACTGACCTTCCTTCCTTCTTTCCTCAGTCTCCTAGAGAGTACCTAAATTCAACACTTCAGAGGCAACAGATGGACAAGGGAGTGACAAGCGCTAAACCCACAGAATACCTCTCTCTTCTTGATAAAATACAAGAGTATCGTTGGCCAAACTGTCACTGATAAACCTGCTCTAGAGGTAGCCGAACATACACAACCAACGATAAAGAGAAATCCGAATATTCTGCCACACATTAAAAAAAAAAAAATACATCATCACCTTCAGGATACTAATTTCTACCAAGTATACCAGGAAATGATAGAGTGGGACCTTACTACGTTGTTACACCAAGACACTACGCCAACCGACCATCCGCTGTTGAAAGCAACTGAACCGAGAAAACACCGCGACTACGTCACTTCTTGTCGCAGTATTTTCTCTGCGCAGGATAGCAGTGGGTACCTCGTCCTCAATTTTTTATCAACATCGGACGTCTTCATCTAAAACTTCTTTTCCCATCTTTAACTCAGCTTCAAATTTAGAAACGGTGCCAAATCGGTGGAAAAACGCCTACATCAGATTGATCCATAACCCAGACAAACAGAAACCCTAAGTCAAACAATAGGAAAAACTTTCTTAGCTACTATGAGTAAAACGATCTAGCACTTCGCAGAAGGCAATCATACATCCTGAGCAGGTCGGAATCAGAAGCAACCGTACCACAGCCGATCCAATACTTGGGCCAACCAGTGAAGTGTCTTAACCTGCAATCTTGCAGGCGCTCTTTCAAGATCGTTTGGCATGCTGGGTTACGGTTCGAAATGCTGACAGGTTTTGACAAGAGGTTGTGCAGCTAATAGCCAACAGTATTGGAAAGAGAAACGATCAAGTTCGGGTAGGAAGCCAGCTATCCACATAATTCATAAACAAAGCAAGTGTACCCTACCGCGCAGTTATCTCGCAATTACTGTACTCGTTATAAAATGCGGACATCCCCAGGTCAAGAGGGTGGAATGAGGGTATAGCTTTGTATGCAGACGATACCGCTTACTGGTGTCTCAATCTGCACCATAACAAACGAACTATTGCATAAGCAAAATGGAATCCTGGCTCTGCAAATGAAAGGTAAGACCAATTCCCTCAACGAGTCCAGATGCTCTTAGCCTCAATATGCGACTTTTGGGACAATAAATAATTCCGCAATCTACTGTCAATTACCTGGGAAACTATCTGGATGACTTTCAAAACTGACAAAATAATACTACTGAAAAAATAAAAAGCAGAGGAAACATTCAACCTTGCGAAGCTCATAAAATTTAGGACAAGATGTGTTGGACATCCAATTGCTCCCCACACATACAAATTCTTCGTACGCCCAGTACTGGCATGACAAGCTTGGCGTACGTCAACCACACAAACTAGAAGATTTCTTTCTACAGCTCGAAGAATGTTATGAATCGCTGGAAATGTATCACTCGACATTTCGACATCTCACTACCAACAAATTAGTAATCAGACTAAAGGAACAATGTGACAATTTTGCACTCAAGATACCTATAGTAGAGCAATAAAAGATCTACTGAAGCATAACGCCCAACTTTATAACTGCTCAAGATTCAAATATGCCTTTCAGTTCTACATCATACGAGAAACCACCTCTGAATTACTTCAAAAGATTCCCCAACAAGCTAGGCACATTAAACCAAACTGCCTGCAGAACAAAACTATACACAGGCAGGCATTTGGGATGATCTCGCGATGCAATAGTAATAACAAAATCGTCAAAAGTTATTTGAAAGTAAAATCAAAATGAACGGCAACAGAAGAATAGCCGCGGAGGAATAGCAGTGCGCACTGAGGTACCGTGCTGCGGTGCGCACGGACGTTCGCCGTCTGAGTGATGTCCTTATGTTAGTTTAACTTAGTTGAAGTAGTTTGTAAGCTAATTGTATGTGGACTAATAAACAAGCAGTTACGTCCCACAGATTTACAAGAATTTGAACAATAGAAAAATAACATAGCAATACCAATCAACTAAAAGCAAAACTCGAAATGTTAACTTCAGAGACTAGAAGAAGCTGAGGCAGGAAAGCAGAGCGCAAGTCCCAGCTGAGATTGTTGTCCCAAGATAGAATTTTCCTGAGCCGTAAGGCGATTGCCACGATTTAGAAGAATACAAAAATATCAAGCAACCCAAATTTCCACAAGTTTCAAAACAGTGTAGAGATGCTCCACTGGATAAAAGGGGCAAGAACCTTCAAACAGCTCGCCATTTCCATCAGAGATGGAATGGGCGTAATGAGAATATTGTTGAGTGTCTAAAAATCATTCCAGAGCAATTTTAAAATCATGAGAAGTAAAACTACATACATCGTGGCACGATTCACAGATAATTAGCTACGAGCACGGAGGACGCTTGGCTAAAAGGGGGCAGCCTTTTGAGCCCTTATGTACTACATGCATGCTTCCAGTCACTTCCATTTACTCGTTGTGTTCCAGATATTTAACTATCTCCCTAGTTATCAGAACACAGATCTTGGTTACTTACACGGTAAAGGTGAAACGAGATAAAAGATACGAAGACCACTGTCTTGTATCACAATGCCCGGGTGGCATATACGAGAAACACTGCACACTGATATAAACAAAACATTGAATTTATGTGTCAATACTTATACAAGAAATTCTTCCAATTATTCCCCCTGCTGCTGCTGTTTTTCGCCTTCATTAATCCATCTTTGCGGACTCTTTGTAACACTGTTAAACACTATATGACATGGAGTGGTATCACTGTCCAACCATGAAATGCGTCCAGTATGTAGTACTTTAGTTCAGTAATGATCTGCTTTTGAGAATAAACAAAGTCCTTGACGATGTATACCTGGTGTTCAAAAAGTCATTTTAAATTTGAGAACTTAACAAATCACGGAATAATGTAGATAAAGAGGTAAAAATTGACACACATGCTTGGCATGACATGGGGTTTTATTAGGAAAAAGAGAAAACAATGTTCAAAAAATGTCAGACAGACAGCGCTGGACAGCAAAACGTCAGTGACTGCGCATGAAAATGGTGTATAAAAGGAGCTGTAATGAGAGAGAGAATCAGATGCACCAGCAGTTACAGCATGTTGACGTTACCTGAAAAGGCGCGTTTAGTGAAGCTGTATTATAAGAATACGGAATGTGCTAGTTCAGCGTTACGTTCTTATCGCCATAGGAAGGGGATTCGAACGGGTAAAGGTCCGTTGGCAAATGCAACTGTGGCGAGAATGATTTCGAACTTCGAAGCCACGGTATGTTTAGACGATAGACCCTGTAGTGGCTGACTGAGCACAAGGGGTAATGCGGCTGAGACAGTTCAGGAAGAAATGGAGACTGTGGCGGGTTCTTCTATGCTCGGTTAAGTCAGCGCTCGTGCAATCGCACGTAGCACCGGCATTCCCGAGGCCAACGAGAAAGACAGGCCGTGGCGCGCACGTCACGTCACGTGATAGTACTGAGTGATAGTACTGAGCCGGCGCGATCGCTAGCTGATTGGCCGGCCGCTGGGGCACAGCCGACTGCCTCATCGCGGCCGGCCACTCAGCTAGCGATCGCGCCGGCTCAGTACTACATTGATCAAGTGACGTGACGTGCGCGCCACGGCCTGTCTTTCTCGTCGGCCTCGGGCATTCCATACACTACTGTTTGGTTGGCACTTCGGCGTACCCTCTGATGCTATCCATACAAAATCCATCGGCATCATGAACAGTTACTTGGCGATTTAGTGAAGTGGAGGGCATTTGAGGTGTTGGCGTTTCAAAAGAAGGCGGACCATGACGACTGGTTGAGTTACGTGTTGTGGACCGACGAAGCTCATTTCGCGCTCCGAGGATCTGTCAACGCCCACAACTGCAGAATTTGGGCTACCGAAAATCCTAGAACTGTCTTGGAAACTCCATTGCACGACGAGAAAGTCACGGATTTACCACATCTACCGTTATTGGCCCTTTTTTCTTCGAGGAACTGCGTGATTCTGGTTTTGTAACTGCTACCATGATGGGTGAGAGGTACGCCGACATGTTACAGAATCGCATCATCTCCAGCCTGGGTGATAAAAACTTGCTGGAACGTACGATTTTTATGTAGGATGGCGCTCCACCACATATTGCAAGACGCTTGAAAGATCTCAAGCGCGCGTCGTTTGGTGATGATCGTGAGCTCAATCGCCACTTTCTTCATGATTGGCCTCCCAGGTCCCCAGACCCCGGACCGTACGATTATTGGATTTGTGGTTACCTGAAATCGCAAGTGTATGGTGCTCTACCGACATCTCTAGGGATGCTGAAAGACAACATCCGACGCCAATGCCTCACCGTAACTCCGGACATGCTTCACTGTGCTGTTTACAACATTATTCCTCGACTACAGCTATTGTTCTGGAATTATGGTGAATTTCCTGCAAAGAACATCATCTTTGCTTTTCTGATCAGATGAAGCGCCATCTGTCGGACATTTATCGGACCTTTTTTTTTTTTTTTTTTTTTTTTTTTTTTGTTCTAATAAAACCCCATGTCATTCCAAGCATGTGTGTCAATTTTTACCTCTCTATCTACGTTATTCCATGATTTATTAAGATTTCAAATTTATATTGACTTTTTGATCACCCAGTACGTGTTTACTTGCGTAAACTGTTTCTATATACGATGGTTTTAAAGTGTCTTTCCCATTCATTAACAACTGCAGTCGCACAACTTTTATAGAACTTTTGAACACCAATTACTTTCCTCTTTCGCAACAATTCAGGAAACACGCACCTGCCGTCCGCGGTGGCCGAGGGGACTGAGGCGCTCCAGTAACGGTCTGCACGGCCACTACGGTCAGGGGTTAGAATTCCCCCTCGGGCATTGATATTTGTGCCGTCCTTAGTATTAGCTAGTTTTAAAGTAGTTTGTAAGTATAGGGACTGATGACCCCTTAGTTAAGTCCCATAAGCTATACAAACATTTAAATATTTTGAAACACGCACAACAAATCACTCTTTCAGCAATTCACTAGTTTGATTATTATTTCTTTCGTTTGGCATTGCAATGTATACCAACTGGACAAGGTGTAATAGTCGTCATTTAGTAACAACCTAACGGGTTAAAGCATTCTACTGTACCGCAGCTTCCTGTTACTTTTATTTTCTTTCAACCAGCTGTTCAGTGAGTTTTCACGTCAACATCTCGCGTGTTTCAGAAAAACATTAGATGATGTCATAGGAGGTGGTAGTATAAACTAATTACACTAAAATTCCATATAACACGTGTCGAATTTCCATTCCGTACATAAGTACTGCAGAGATCAAGGCATTTTAGTTTCTTGTGTTGGCGCAACGGTTGCTGTGGGTGTATTTATCGAACGTCAGCAGTAGAGTGTATACATTCAAGTTACGAAGTCGTACTTTAGTTTACACTGAAGTTTCGATTCTTCTTTGATGGCTAAGTAATACTGGACTGTAAGATATAAATGCGCCGCATTTACTCACACACGCTTAGTATACCGATGAAACATATATAATGACACGTTTTCCTTTCCCCGATATTATCAGAGAAAGTTTTGTATTTTTATTTCGGCATGTTAAAATAAATATCTATGAAAGTCAGAGAAAAAAAATTTAGGAACAACACTTTCAATTTTTTTGTAAGAAAGAAGACACTCTTGCTTTGTACTTCATAGCGATAGCATCTTGCAGACTGGAGCTGTACTTTAGTATTTTTATGTGGCCGCTATTATGTACATTCAGGTAAATATATGTGATGTGCGCGTATCTTAAATTTATAAATAAACCCCCACCTCTCATTTAAATTCGCACTTATGAATTTTTATTAATAATTTTGCCCTATCCTCCCTCCGCCCATAATGTCTTTTTCAGCCTTGTTGAATCAGCGCAACAATGGATGGCATAGTTTTTAGTTAATATTGAATGGTGATATTTCGTATAGCCTGCCAGTCTTGTTTAAAAATTTATTCCATAATATTATCATTTACTGGCAATAGAACCTGCAGTCGATTTTCTTGTAAATTTTTAGAAGTCCGATGTGTTTGACTTACGTAATATTCCTATCCGATTTATATCATGTCACTTATCTTACTTTACTGTTTGCAACACGATTCGTAGTTTAATATTGACGAACTGCCATCCACTGTTCGGCGAGTGGTTATCATATTATTAAAATTTCATTTACAGCCAAATTTCAACCACCGATGGATCTATTGTTAAAGGTAACTGCTCGTCGATTCTTTTTGTAATGTTCTGCCTGCACAACACTCCACCGTTAATTAGCTTACCATTTCATTTAAATGCATGTAATAATTTTCCCCGTAATTTACCGATTGGGATCTTTCATAGCTTCTAACTTCAAACCACTTCCTTCTGTAAATTTGTTAATCTCAAAAATTAATAGCCAGGCTGGAACATTATACATATATCCAGAGGCAAATATAGTCTACGAACGTAACTTATTGATTATGAACTGTAGATTAATCTTTGCAAAAATGTAGAAAAGTAAAGAGATGAAACCGGAATAAACTGAAAGATCGTGAGATTGTCGAGAGTTTCAGGCGGAACGTTAGGCAAGATTTGTCCGCAATCAGGGAACGTGATTCAGCAGAAGAGAAGTGGATATCTTTGAGAGATAAAGTATTGAAGACTGCAGAGGATCATATAGATGGTAGGACAAAGCCCAATAGAAATCCTTGGGAAACACAGGATACACTGAACTTAATTGTTGTAAGGACTAAACAGAGAAACACAGGAAGTGAAGCAACCATAATGTAGTAAAGACGGCTAGAAAATGATGTTGACAATAAATGCAGATTGGCTAAGCAGGAGTGACTTGAGGACAAATGTAAGTTTGTAGAAGAATGTGTAACGAGGGGAAAGGTAGACACCGCCTACAGAAAAAAAAAAAAAAAAAAAAAAACCATAAACAGTTGGGGACAAGAAAAGCTTGAATGTCAAGAGCTCAGATCGAAAACCATTACTAAGCTAAGAAGGGAAATCTCAAAGGTGGAAGGAATATATAGAGGGCCTATACGAGGGAAATGAGCTTGTAAGATGTATTGTAGAAATGGAAAAGGAAGTAGATGAACATGAAATAGGAGATACGATACTTTGACAAGAATTTGACAGAGCACTGTGCACAATTAGGAGACAGTTTGGAGCTCGGTGCAATTCAGGGACTCGCGAGGCAATACTGACACTTTGGCTTATCCTTGAAGATAGGTTAATCATTTCAGGCCCTGCACGCACAGTTGTGTGGTTCTGGTTTTGCTCGCTTTATTTCTTTGTAGTTCACGCTAGGAAGTTCAGTCCTGCATCGCATAATCGTGGATCGACTGTCGTAAAATGCGCAACATGTTTTATTTCCATGTTATACACTGTGTGGTACCAGCAGTTGGCAAACTTCCAGTACACTTACAATGGCAGCAAGAAAGACTTGTTGTTGTTATTGTTGTTTGGTGTTTAAAGGGGACTAAACTGCTGGGTTATCAGTCCCCTGTTCCCAGCTGTATTGTTATTATGTCATTTCTTTCACAAGAATGTTACTGTAAGATTGTGCAGATCATAAAAAAATTTGTAGTGAAGGCTGAAAACAGACATTTGTGTGGTTCAAAATTTTTGAAACTCAATTTATTTTCTTTTTTGTAATGAATTACTGTATGTATTTTGTATCTTTTACGTCCCTCTGTATATTAATGAAACGTTACCTACAACCTTCAGTTTGAAAGGGTTAAGGAAAAGTCTAACCTACATTTTTAGCTTTTGTAGATTTAGAAAAAGCTGTTGATAATATTGTCTGGAATACACTCTTTCAAGCCCTGATGGTAGGAGTAAATATAAGTAAGAAAAATTAATATACAACTTGTACAGACACCATACAGCTATTGTAAGACAGGGTTGTACAGTTTCCCCAATGTTATAGAATTTGTACATCCAGCAAGCTGTGAGGGAATTCAAGGAGAAAATTGAAGACAGAATTAAACTTCAGGGTTAAAAAATAAACGCGTTTCGTCGATGACACTGTGATTCTGTCAGAAACAGCAAAGGACAGGGAAAATCAATTGAACAGAATGAATAGTGTCTGAAAACACGAACAAAATAATGGGAATGCAATGTACTGCAAGAAAATTTGGCGGTGCTGGCGAAATTTCTCGTAGCTTAGGTAACGAGACAATCAAAGCGGTAGATATATCTGTAGTCGGTAAAAATTGGACGCGTATCATATTCCATTTTACGGCGATTCGTCTGTACTACGATCTGCTATAATATTTATTATTGGTCTTCATACACCTTGTATAAAACCAAGAAATTGTTTATATTGCTGCCAGAAATCTCGAAAATTCTTTAACGATTATCTCTAAATTGTTTCAAAGTTCTGTGATGAGTACTCAGACGTACATAGGATTAAACAGACTATGAACGTAATAAAGTATTACATATGTCACATATAAAGCGAACTGTGTGATGAAAAATGTTTCGAAAAAGTCTCTTTATGATTTACTTGAGAACTTTGCATTATACCCCAGTAAAATTTAAGATGGTCTTAAACTACGGCCTATATTGCATAAAATTCATATGTTATGTACATATACAGCTATCTATTCCACAGTACTATAAATGGCTAAGTGATAGTTCAACGTCGTTCAGAATCTAGAGAATTCCTTGACAGATTTATTCCAAATATTGCTCTAATAATTATTGGCCAGACGAAGGTCAATGTATTTCTGACAAATCATGGGAAAGTGTTGTAAAAAATCTCTGGGAAAGTAATTGAATTTTTTACTTCTAACATTTACACAATTACTTAAATAATATTGGATAAAGGGTAATGTGGTGGGAGGAGGGGTGTAATGCACATAGAGAGGAAAGAAAAGGACACGGGTACAGAGAGCAGGAGACAAGGACGGGTTTTTATGTATGTGACATTCCCTAACATATTTACCAACTGCGAAGCATTTATGGGCTCCCCAGCAAAAAATATCTCTGTATATTTGCTTTTGCACAACATATTCAAACATATTTACCTAGCACTGAATGGTGAACCAAAGGCTGCGTTTAATTATCAGAACACTTAGAAGGATCAACAATTCCACTAAAGAAACTGCGTACAGTACATTTGTAGGTTCTATTTTGGATTATTGCTGCCTATTGTGGAATCGCCGCGAAGTTGTACTGACGAATGATGTAGGTAAAGTTGTTAGAAAGGCAGCTCCCTCTGTACTATAGCGATATAGGGCAGAAATGCACGATTTGGCATAGAAATTATTAAAATAAAGACGTTTTTCACGCGGGGAAATATATTTGAGATATGTCACTAGCTTTCTCTTGCGAACGTGAACTTACTTCGTTAGCACTCACGTATAAAGAGGGGCGTGATTATCATAACCAAATAAGAGAAATGGGATCGAAAACGGAAGACGTCAGGTGTTCCTTTTTTCCCGCCAGCTATTACAGAATGCAGCGGTAGAGAGATGTCATAAAAGCGGTTCGATGAAGCTTCTGCCATGTGATTAGCGGAGTGTTTCTGTAGATGTAGATGGAGAAAGTTCGTTCACGCGTCCCCTCGTTTTCCAGTCGCTTTGAAACACAAGAGTTACCTGGAGCCGTGTGCAGTGCCTGAGAGGTCGTGGCTGGGGCAGACTGCAGGTGGTAACAGAGGGCCCCCTGGGATGCAAAGAGACGGGTCCGAGCCCCGGAGTGGAGGCGTCCCCTGCAGAGTGATACGGCGGCCGTAATAACGGGTGGCGGCCTACCCTCTCCTGCCCTCTCCTCTCCTACCCCCCCCTCCCATCCGCGGCAGATGGAGCGGCTCCGCGCAATCTGCCGGCCCGAGCCGCACATCGCGCATCTTGACGGGCCCATCACGGCGCGGGCGGCCGCCAGGCTGACGGACGGCCTACGTGGCCGGCAGGAGATAAGAGGCCGAGGACGCCTGTCTGGGGCTGCAGGAGGCGCTGCACGACCTCAGCCAATGGTGGCCTTTCACTGCGGTGCGAGGGCTCGCTCAGAAGAAGGGTGTCTCATCTTTCACCTGGTACTCTTCATGCTCTTTAAATACACACATCACAAAAGTGTCACGTCACTTTCATACACGCCTGTAGCTACGAGGTGCGTGTGAAAACTTCGGTGAATGGGCCTTTGTTTTACAAAGTGTGCTGGCGAGAATGAGGCACCTGCGCATACACATTGAGGAACATGTTAACAAGCAACACATATCGTGCAAAGCACTGCAGTGAGGTGGTGCTATCTGTTGAGACTCAGCTAACAGTGAATCGGTTTTTATTTACCGAACTGCTGCTTCGTATATATGGTTAAATTGTTAATATTATAGCTGAAAACCTGTTTAAACGTTTATTTGGTTTGTTGTCAATTTATTTATAAACCAGTCTTTAGATTTATTTTGAAGTCAGTGATTTTTAACAATATGGAATTGATAGAGGGAGACGATTGAAGTGCCGGCCGCGGTGGCCGAGAGGACTGAGGCGCTTCAGTCACGGTCTGCACGGCCACTGCGGTCGGGGGTTCGAATCCCCCCTCGGGCATGGATATTTGTGCCGTCCTTAGTTGTAGCTAGTTCATAAGTAGTTTGTAATCTTAGGGACTGATGACCCCGTAATTACGTCCCATAGACTCTACAAACATTAGATTTAGATTAGACGATTTAAGTTGTCAGCAATACATTTCCAATGTTCCTAATCTCCGCGACGATTAACCGTTCAAAGATTAGTGATAAGGCATGATTCTAATGTCTATGAACAGTCACAAAATGAAGCTGAAAGAATTTAGGTACAATAATGATCGCATTAGAAAACGGAGAGTTGTCGCACGCCAGCGCAGCATCAAATAAAAGTTCAGATCTTTGTGAAGCTATGAAACCAAACTGCAGTGGCCATCAGTTCCTAAGTTTACGAACTACTTACACTAACTGATGCGAAGGACGACACACACACACACACACACACACACACACACACACACACACAAACACACACATACACACAGTGGCGCAGCCAGTATTTAGAGCTGGGGCTGGCTCTTTTTTTTTTTAATTATAGCCTATTTAATTTATTAATCTGTGAGTTATTTTACAATGTATTCCACAAGAAATAAAATTAGTAGGCTCGCATTAATATGGAGGTTCAAATGGATGAGTGTTGCCTTCTTATGAAGCAATGAAGAGGCTTGCTCAGGTAGTTTAGGGTCGAGAGATGTATCAAACCAATCTCCTTACTGAAGACCACAACAAACAAAGGATCTGGATGGACATCGAACAGGCTGTAATTGTTCATTTCAACGAATCAGTGGACTTCACCAGTACGTTGAAGTGACATCCATGAATTTGAGATTAGACTCCGATAGGAGCAACGTGGTGGAAATGCAATGTATCAGCTTGTAAAATAATTAAGCAGCTTCTACGTTACTAGCCAAAGAGAATGTTCTTTACAGTTTAATGTACGAGGCGCGTCCAGAAAGTAATTCCGTTTCAATTTATCTCCGCTGCAGCGCTGCGATTGCAGTTCCGCACATGCGCTGTAGGCGATGTGTATCAAGGAGAAGAACGTGTGCCATTTGGAGATCGCTATCAGTAACGTACGGTTTGTTGTGCTTGTTTGAAATGTCGGCGTTGATTGAAAATCCCGCCGCCTGCGAAATCAGGTCGGTGATTCGGTTTCTGAATACGAGGAAAGTGAAACCAAGTGAAATTTATCGGCAAATTTGCGGTGTTTACGGACCAAATGTGATGAGTGATTCGATGTTGAGAAGATGGGTCCGACAGTTCAATGGCGGGCGTAGTGATGTGCACGATGAAGAACGAAGTGGGCGCCCAACTTTGTTTACAGAAGAACTTGTACACGCGATTGATGACAAGATCCAGAAAAACCGTAGGTTTACAATTAATGCTCTCGCTATGGACTTCACCAATGACGACGCGCTGAAAGAAATTGTTTCCAACTGGTTGAAGACACAGGCGGCAGATTTCTATGAAGAAGGTATACAAAACCTGGTGCCACGCTATGACAAATGCCCTCAAAATTTCGGCAGTTATGTGGAAAAGTAGCTACAGAGTTGTAGAATTTTGTGCAATAAAAATTTCTTCTGTATCTGTGTACAATTTCATTTTATTACCAAACGGAACTTTCTTTCTGGACGCGCCTCGTATTTCACCTGGTACTCTTCATGCTCTTTAAATACACACATCACAAAAGTGTCACCTCACTTTCAAACACGCCTGTTGCTACGAGGTGAGTGTGAAAACTTCGGTGTATGGTCCCATATTTTACAAAGTGTGCTTGCGAGGAAGAGGTGCCTGCGCAGACACATTGAGGAACATGTTAATAAGCACCACATACCGTGCAAAGCACTGCAGTAAAGTGGTGGTATCTGTTGAGACTAAGCTAACAGGGTCAGTGCGAGAACACGTCTCATTGCAAAATGGAGTAGGCCGCTAACATCATGTTTTATTTTCAGTTAGGCAAAACGGATACTGCAATGTTCTCCTTGTTGATTTGATTTGATTTGATTTTTTTCAGGGAAGCCAAAACAGTCTTGGTCCAACCCGCCACTGGCTGCACCGAAACTAAGTTTGCTGTGCGGTATCGCTCCCTGTATATCTAGTCAAGCCAACCAATGCCGTTGAACAGTGCAAGAAGTCCTTTTATCAGCTCTTTATTAGACACAATTTCTTCGGGTCTGGTTGTCCCAAATGTTCTGTGCTTTTTACTCTCCAATGCAATGCATTCGAAGATTAGATGTGATGCAGTTTCATCACCGTCATCACAGATCCTACATTTAGGGTCCTCTTCTGTTATTCCCATTGTATGTAGGTGTTTTTTGAAATTCCAATGGCCTATCAGCAATCCAACCATGAGTCTTATCTCTCTCCTATTCAGGCCCAGGATTGCAGAGCTTCTTTTAAAACGTGGCTTTGGCATCATTACCTTGCCATGTTTTTGTTGATAGACAGTGTTCCAATATTCTACATGCTGTCTTCTGAGCCTGTTACGTAGCTCCACTTTGATCATTGCCTTGGTGATTGTGAGGATAGGTTCCGGTCCAATAAATGGACTCTCTGCCCCCATCCTGGCTAATCTGTCAGCATTTTCGTTGCCACTAATCCCCGAGTGGCCAGGAACCCCCAATAGGTTTACTCTATTGCTTTCTCCTAGCTCCACCAGAACCCTGTGACATTCTGCAACAATTTTAGGCCTTGTTGCAGGAGATACCAGTGATCTCAGGGATGCCTGGCTGTCTGAATAGATATAGATGCTACGGTCTTTGTAGCACCTACGCAAATTCTCCACCACACACGACCTGATGGCAGTGATCCCCTCCTTGGACCAAACGTATTATACTGTGTAGTTGTAGTCCTGAGTCCGTAGAAGATGGAAAACTTGGGCGTACCTATTTACCGGCACACATGGTCCATCCGGAATCTGCATATAAAAGCCAACCCGTTCTTGAGTTGACTTGGTGAGCACACTATTAGGCCCAGATCCTCACTTTTTTTGTAGAACCGCTATCGTTGGTGACGTCCCCTATGTAGATTCGTAGCACACTGGGGTATAGGTGTAAGTGCTAGAGCTGAAGATTTCTAAGTCCTTACGGGTAGGTAGCTTCTTGAAATAAAAATGTAGGATACCAATTATGGTGTCTTATTGACGATGTCACCATAATACAACGTCAAAAAAGTATAACGTTTACCCTAACCAGTAGGAATTCTTAGCGATACCGAGAGCATGGCTGCTACTCGTACAGTACAGAACAGGTCCTAACAGCGACAGTCAACCGTTGGCGCGCAACCGAGGCCTCCTCACTATTTCGTACCTGTTGGCATTTCTCGTGAAAGGTCGTGTACCAATTCGTAATTCAATTGTTTCTCTGTTAGTACACAATTAAACAAAATAAAATGACTACTAAGCAGAACTAAGACCGCTACTAATGTCTGTTTTCCATCAACAATTAGTAATAAACAATTATTAATATAGAATGAAACTATCACTCAGCAGCGGAGTGTGCGCTGATATGAAACTTCCTGACAGATTAAAAGTGTGTGCCGGAACCGGCACTCGAACCTGGGACCTTTGCCTTTCGCGTGCAAGCGCACTACCGACTATGCTATCCCGACACGACTCACGATGTCGCCTCACAACTTTACTTCCGCCAGTACCTCGCCTCGTACTTTCCAAACTTCACAGAAGCTCTCCTGCGAACCCTGCAAGACTAGCACTCCTGGAAGAAAGGATATGGTAGAGACATGGCTTAGCCACAGCCTATGGGATGTTTCCATAATGAAACTTTCACTCTGCAGCGGAGTGTGCGCTGATGTGAAACTTCCTGGCAGATTAAAATTGTGTCGTGTCGGGATAGCACAGTTGGTAGTGCGCTTGCCCGCGAAAGGCAAAGGTCCCAGGTTCGAGTGCCGGTTCCGGCACACAATTTTAATCTGCCAGGAAGTTTCATATCAGCGCACACTCCGCTGCAGAGTGAAAGTTTCATTCTCCAAACATCCCTTAGGCTGTGGCTAAGCCATGTCTCCACCATGTCTCCACAGTCGTTAGTGCGCTTGCCCGTGAAAGGCAAAGGTTCCAGGTTCGAGTCTCGGTTCCGGCACACAATTTTAATATGCCAGGAAGTTTCAATTATTAATATATACAAAAGTGCCCACTTCGCGCCATGTCATCTGGGCTTCCTCATTATATCTTCTGCCCAGAGTAACGGTTAGCCTCTTGCAGGCGCCTTCCAGAATCTTCTACCCACCCCACTCACACCATACGGCACCTACTGCGACTCCTGTCGTGGGAGCTACGACGCCTCTGCCTGCCAGCTAACTGTTTAAAGCGATCGCCACTGCAAAACTGTTCTCACTGCGTGCGCGCATATAGAATCATAATAAAAATATAAAGCTGACAATAAATCCAACCCCATACTGGAACCCTTACAATACCCATGCGATGTTAGTGGATGTTTGTGAGGCAGTGAGTGAAAAGTGTTTGGTTTAAAAGCTTTAGATACGGAAAGGAAGGTGACGAGGATGAGCCAAGGTCAGGTCGACCGTCTACAACCACAGTCGCAGACAACATAGAATGAGTGCGACGGATGTTTCCGGATGATCGGCTTCTGCCTTTGAGAATGATATCAGACGAGTTGAAGATCAGCACAGACAGTGTGGCCACGGTTGCGGATATCCAACAACGCGTGACAGTGCTTCGAGCGATTACACCAGTTTGTTTGCTGACAGTTTCCAATGTCAGAAGTCTACTGTCGCCAACGGAGATTACTTTGGAGACCAGTAAAGGTATAGTGCCTGTAGTTCTTGTTTTCTATATTTCCTGATACCATTCTACGAACTTTTCAGACGCACCTTTTATATGTCTTAAAAAAAAAATAAAAATAAAAAAAAAAAAAATAAAAAAAAAAGTTCAAATGTTTGTTAAGCTTAAGGGACTTGACTGCGGGGACATCAGTTCCTAAACTTTAAAAATACTTATTAACTACCTTATACTAAAGACGACACAAAAATCCATGCCCGAGTGGAGATTCGAACCCCCGAAGGGAAACGGCCTCGCGCATCGCAACATAGCGCCTCAATGCGCTTGGCCACTCCGCCGCGGCATATGTCTTTCGTAGAAAAATAATTAAATTGGTACTATGTCGGTAGTGCGTGCCGAAGTTGTACATGTGTTTTAGAATATCATTGAAGTAAGTGATTTCAAGAATAGATTAAAATTTTTTTGTTTGAAAACCAAAAGGGTTAAGTAAGGTATCCAATGGAATGTATTACAAAGTGAGAATAATGCATACCTGTACACTACAGTGACAGCTGTGATACTACAATCATCATCATAAACTAAAGGCTATGCCTTGTCGATTTAGCCACGTCACACTCTACATTGTCATTCTCTTCAATTCTTCAAACGATTTTATCCGCATATCTTCTTTGATGTTATTAAAATACGTTACTCTTGGCCTGCCTTCTTCGTCTTTTTCCCTGAAACTTTTCCTTCAAATACATTCTTTAGGAACTGGTTGTGTCTCATTATGTTCTCTATCATTTTTGATTTTCTTCTGCCTATATAATTTAGCAGCGTTCTGTTCTCATTCACTTCTCTTAAGACCTGTTGATTACTTTTCCTATCTACCTAGGTTGTTTTCGTCATTCTTCTTCATATCCACGTTTCCATTGCTTGCAGTATCTTTTTGTCTGCCTTTCCCAGAGTCCACGCTTCAAATCCGTATATTAAGACACCCCGAACAAAAGTTTTATGTCATGTTTGATGAAGGAAAACTGTTGAAAAACCTTGTGACGTTGGAGGCATCAGATAATAAATTGAATAAAATAGATTAAATCATGAATAATCATCGTCTAGGATATGTCTCTTATATAACACATACGCTAGTGCCCAATCTATATCTATCTGAGAGACAAAAACCCTCAGTCAACATAACAAACGTTATGGCTTATTTCTCCGAAATAGAGACAGGTAATGTTGAATGTCGACACAGAGATGTAGTAAAAGTGGGTTTTATTACCAAATTATTATGAATACCCTACCAACAGACAGTACTAAATGATAGATGCTACATTTAACACAAAATATATGTAAATATTACTACCTAACAAGACGCTAAACTATTTACAAATAAACACAAGTACAGTTAATTGTTTAACATAAACGACTGGCTCTAAAGAAGTTTTACTATTTATAGGAATGACTAACAATGTGCACCTAATCCTGATGGGAACAGTAACACACAGGCACATCCTGGCTGCGTAGGTACCCCATTAAAAATTGTTATTATAAAGTGCTGCCGCGGCGGAGTAGCCAAATGCATTGAGGAGCTATGCTCCGATGCGCGACGCCGTTCCCTGTTGGTGGTTTGAAATTCCCCCCCCCCCCCCCACAAGGTTATGGACGTTTGTGTCGTCTTTAGTATTAGGTAACTCATAAGTAGTTTGTAAGTTTATGGACTGATGACCCCGCAGTTAAGTCCCTTAAGCTTAACAAACATTTGAATATAAAATGCTACTCTCTGAAACGACTGTAGCAGCTGCTGGCCTCAAATTACCAATTCAGCATACGTGGAAACTCGCAGAGACGACTTCGGGTCTTGGCATTCTGCTACCTTGAGCTGTAAATCCCGTCCGTGAAATTAAATACACATCGTTCTGCTGAGCAGCTACGACATTTACTCTCCGACATCTGTTAACCTGGTAGGGTCACAGTCACAGATACCACCTAATGAATCAGCTACGACTTCCGAGTATCCATCCCCAGTACATAAATACATGAGTATGCTATTCTGGTGCACGATGTTGAAACAATTACCAGTTCATAGTAGAGGGATAATCCGCTTCAGTTGAGCACATGTTTTATTACGTTACATGTAACTACATATTTCAAGGCATATTAAATCCCATCAGCAGGTTTATATCCAACTCCAGGAATAGAAACAAAACTGTGGTAGGGATCCGTAAAGGATTACAACTATTTGTATATTAGAAAGTATCAATTTTAAGTACGGTACTAAATGTAAAGAAATACGCTCGGTGTAGTCACCAATGTGATAATCAACCCCGCTTCCGTGTAGAAGATTTTGGATCATTACACCGTCTCAGAGATGGATAAACATCATTTTATATTTTTGGCCGAATTCAGGTTACGGTAGTAACACTAGAAGTGTGCCTTTGCGATCGCCTTTTGTCAGCTCGAAATTAAAATGAAATAACGGCTTAACCGTTCATCTGAGACGAAAATTGAATAAACGATTTCGTAGAGGAGAAATTTCTCCACAACATTCTTATGTTTCCTTCGTACCTCACGTCTATCAGATATTTTTTACAAGAATGACTACGATTTGACAATGTCTGTCTTCTGTGACGTGTTCAAACTTTCACGTCGCAAGAAGAACCTCATATTTTTTCAAATATTTCGAACAAAAATTGTGTTAGTAACACTAAACATAGGCCGTTTGTGATGGTCTTTTGACAGAAGGAAATTTAACTGCAAACAACGCCTTAACCGTTCATCTGAAACGAAAATTGAATAAACGATTTTGTAGAGGAGAAATTTCTCTACTCCTTTTCTCTCTTATTTTATTTCCTCACCTTGCACACTTTCAAAGGTAATTGCAAAAATGGCGATGATTTCACACTGTTACTTGATTTTAGGTATAGGGACAGAAAATAAACTTTAAAAAGACATCAAACTTCCACGGCAACATAGGTGATAATACTTTAATGGAAAAAAAGCTAATTAACGTATGTGACAGACATTAAAATAATAGTTTGACGAGGTGAAAGTCCAAAAGAGGTATGTTTGTCAAAGATAAATTCAAATATCAAATAATTTTGCCTGTTTATTAAAATATGGTCAGAGAGAATATTACTTGTTTATTGCATGGATATTATCACAATAATAAAGTCGTAATGTAATCGTCCATAATTTATTATTTAATTTTTGTTCGAAATGTTAACAAAACCTATAAAACTACGAAAAAACCTGAAGTGGGCGGTATAACACCCCTCACGTGAGGTGAGCCCTTGTTGTATAATGTATCTGAATGCCTTACAAAGACTTGCTATTGTGGGTAACTATTACTTTTAACTCTCGGTTTAACTAGCTGTTATTCGCTTCAAAGTAATGTCAACATTTTTACATCGCCTTTTATGTGGATACTCCATGTATAGTCACCCTTTTGTTACGTTTAATGTAAATATTTAGGTCTCCCCACCTCTTGAAGTGTTGGTTGTATTCATGGCGTTGTTTTATAATGTCAAACTTCAATTTAGTCACACTTTCTTTACACGTTTAATCATGACCAGGTGGCTCTATGTCCGCCCACGTGACCACCACGTGTCTGTTCTACCCGCTGACTACCCGGGCCCGGCCCAGTCCGCAAACAGTGTCAAACGCCTCACGTTGGAAGCGCGCAGCGGCTGTTGATGTGACTTTCTTAATTGCTTGCCTACCCTTTTGTAGCTTTCCTCCTTCTCTGCCATGCAGCCCGTATAAATATAAGACCTCTTCCATACATCTGCGGTTTTTTATTTTTATTTTATTATCATCACATAGTTAACTAGGCCAATTGTATATGTTTACATTTTGTCACGTCCCTAAATCTAACAATTTCCTACACACAAATAGTTACAAGACTTGACGGACCTTTATCACAGTTTTGTTGCTATTCTTGCTAATGGTTATACACGTCTTGATGATGGGATTTAATATGTTCGAAACCGGTCGTATGTAACACAGTGCAACGACACATACACAAAACGGAACAAAGATTGGCGAAAACTCCTTCATGATGATATCAGGCTTTGGCCTGGATAAGAAGCCTTGAAAAGCACTCCTTTAGACTACCAAAGAAACATGATAGGCTCGCCAGTCGCAGGACACGAAACCTCTCGAAGTTTGGAGACGGCGCACGTCTCGGCGCGTTGGCTCCAACTGGGCTCTGATTGACGGGTGGTTGTTAGGTTACGCATGAGTTGGCCCATACAACTGCCGATGGATGGAGCTACCCCGCTATCAGTAGCCGCTTAGCAGGTGTACTTCCAGGAAGTAAGGATGTAAAATATGTCCGTGCCACTGGGTCATCTGCAAATTATTCATTGAGGAGGGTATGAAAAGGGTTAGGAAGGAACAGATTGAATTACGTGCTTTAACGGAATTATATAATGGCGACAAGTGAAACTGTTGGCAGGACCAAGAATCGAACCCGGGTCTCCCGCTTAGGGCCAGCGGTCGCCTTAATCACTTGGCTATCCGCTCTCGCCTCAAACTTCCCCTAAGTTGCATGCTGCAGCTATAGTGTTCCCATCGTCCATGCCCTCTTACAATCAATATTACGGATTGCCGTACGATGTCGAAATTCTTACCGCATCTGCGGTAAAGTAAATGAACCAAACGTCGTCTTTCGTGTCAATATACATGTGTGTGGTTCCTGTTCTTTCGTACGTGTCGGGAATAACAGACTCCATATCACACAAAACTGTAACTGGGGCATCTGTGGCGTTTATCATGCTCTCTTTAGCTGGTAACATCTTGGGCAACGCCTGGTTGTTATGTATTCCTGCGCTACTGATCCGTTGGAAGGGTTGCAGATAGTTCAGGCCTCTTGCAGCTACATTCCGAAAACACAGCGTTTTCTCCTTAGCTGTTTGCCGTGCGTTCAACGTCTCGTGCGAACCAAGCAAGCTATTGTGTGGGGGGATATGAAGGCACCATTGTAACCGTCCGTCACTTTCCGTCAACCTTCAATCATAAACACCCCATGCCCTAAATTCATATGTTGACCTGCCTGGTTTCTGCTACATACAACTGCTGTTTAGAGCATCACAACGTGCCCCTTCATGCCATCAGGCAGCTACGTTAAACCTAGAACGGTTCTCATCATTCTATTTAAGAGTCATCTTGTTGTGACGTAGCCAAAACCATATGATTGCTGTCACTGTATATAATAACACAGTTACTGTATTAAAATTGATAGAACGCCAAGTTCAAAAGACATACAATCTTTCAAAGCGCCGAAATCGCGTTAAAATGTCATACTACACTTAGGGTTGTGTTTGAGTACGACTCAAAAAGAATAGTTCACATCAAGAAATCACCGGCTATTAAATGCTCAAATGTTTGTAAACTTATTGGACCAAACTGCTATGGTCATCAGTCCCTAGACATACAAAGTACTGAAACTGACGTAACCGAACCTAAACACACACACCCATGCCGCAGGGAGGAATCAAACCTCCGTAGATGAATAAAGGCGCGCTCCGCACTAAGGCGTCTTAGAACGCTTGGTCACTCCACTGCGGCTGCTTACTTTTACGAGGCTGATCACCCTGGCGTATGTGACACATCTGTGATGTGAAACAATGAGAATGGAATGAAAGAGTTTCTGATTTGACAGAATTACCAAAAACGTAATTTACAATATTTTTAAATTTATTTTGTTAATGAAACCATTGTTAAATCAACCTTTTATCAGATATAGTAAAAATAAAAAAATGCTTACATTTTAATAAAATAACGATGAGATATCTTACAGTTAAGTGGCATATTACGCCTATCGAGAGCAATCGAAAATTTATATAAAACACAATTCAGCCAAGACTGCTAGTTTATTTGTTGTTTCTTTTATCCGTTTCGATGAACTATGTCATGACTTCAGAAAAGGAAATTACCATTTTCTCCAATTTTCAATAAAGACTTACTTATGGAAATGAAATATAAGAAAAATAACATTGTCAAACGATTAAAATTTGCATCACCAAAGTGAATCGTCATCCCTATTGCACATTTAGAAACTGTGTGTGTTGTTGCCGCAAGTAACTCTATTTTATTGCAAATAGGAGAAAATTGTATAAAAAAAATCTCTGAAGATGATAGTTCATCGAAACAGATATAGGTGAGATATCTGTTAATTATCATAAATTTAATGAGTTTTATATTTGAATAGTTGAATTGTTGGAATACAGATATGTAAACACTCAGACGATGGTGCTGCAATCGGCAACGACGGATTTTTAAAAGTTCGCAAAATTTTTATTTATTTTATGACGACTGGTTTCAGTGGGCTAATTTTACACGTTGGTCATCTTATTTCAAAAATGGAGTTCAAATAACAAGTGCAACTTAGCACTTTGTCTAAATATAAAAATATCAAGGTATCATCGCCTGCACAGCCTGCGATGTCAAATAATATTAACCTTTGTAAGAGATCAACTGCCGCAGGCGTTTGATGGGTTACTATGATGGCAGAACATCACGATTGATGAGTCTGAATGCGATGTTATAGTCCGCGCAGGAAAGACAGAAAACACAATTTCCAAGAACGGAACGAACGACAAGTGAAGAGAAACTTACAAAGTGGCAGCAGTACAATCTTTCCGCAAACTGCCGCGGCTTTAAATGGTAGGCCATAACGTCAGCATTCTAACCATTAAACGAAACATCACTGATATGGCCTTTCAGAGCTGAAGGCACAGTAGTGTACCCTTTCTGAGTGCACAACACGAAGCTTTACTCTGCACTTGTGCCCGTCATCATCGACAGTGTACTGATGATGCCTGCTCTGATGAGTCTCGTTTCCAGTTCTATCGAGCGGTTTAACGTGTATGGGTATGGAAACAACCTCATGAATTCATGGACCCATCATGTCAGCAGGGGATTGTTCAAACTGGTTGAGGCTCTGTAACGGTAAATATAGCGTGGTATTAAAATAAGCAAAATCTCGGACAGTTGAAATAGCAAGTATAAGTTAAATCGCTCACTGCTGCTCTAAATTACTTTACAAGTGGCCACAGTACATGTGCAATGGAAATTTATGTAACTGCTCACTCTTTAAGGGAGCAGCCAACGCTTTAACAAACACAAAATCAATGTTAAAAATAAATGAATAGATAATTAAACATGGGACAGGGAGCATGAAATCTTAAAGCAGAGGTTTGATACTTTAAAATCATAATCTATTCACAAAAATGTACAATTAACTAAATGTGCGGAGACCAAATTAAGCTCACAGCTTGTACAAAAGTGAATTAAATCATACAATTACTGCCCGTAATAAAATTGTTTCTGCACTTTATGAATATTGAGGTAACGAGGAGGAAATTTGCAAATACACAATGGGTGGCTGAAAGCACATTCATTCATTTGAAGACATGCACATAATGTTTTGCAGTACATTACTCTGCTGGAACACATGAAAGCAGTGATGAAACGAAGCGTTGGTGGCGTCTTGACGAGATGGTGGGTGTCTTGATCACATTTAATTATGCTGTGCACTAAACGAACTGATGTGTAGGGAGACAGTGGCTCACTATTCATAAGTAGCACGTGGTGTGCGATCACGCCAAATTTCATAGCAGTTACAAACAGAAATCAATTTAGAATAAGCGAGTAAAGTAATTTAGAGCAGCAGTGAGTGTTTTAACTTGCATTTGCATATCTCAACTGCCCGAGATTTTGCTTATTTTAATAACAGGCTACTTTCAACGGTAAGGGGTGTGTACACTTGTAGTGAAATGGGACACTTACCATAGGTACGATTTTGAAATTTAACATGTAGTTAGGCATCCATTCGTGACCAAAGGTCATTATGGCAGACTTTGGCACTGATACTGTTCTCTACAGGAAAACTAAAACCATATATAATATTTCTCTTTGGTGATTTTATGTGGGTACTCTGTATGTCCTGTATTATTTACCAAAAATTAATAATTGAGGTGTCATTTTCAAAGTTTCGTTCTCCACTAATGACGAAAAATACACAGATATCATATATACTATTTCTCATCGGTGTTATTATGTGAGTACGCCATATCTTCTGTATTACTTACCCAAAATTAATGATAGAAGTGTTGTTTTCAAGGTTTCGATCTCCATTAATGACGAAAAATACAATGATATCATATATATGATTTCTCATTGGTGTTTTTATGTGGGTATGTCATATCCCCCATATTACTTACCCAAAATTAATTATTGAGGTGTCATTTTCAAGGTTTTATTCTCCACTAATGACGAAAAATATGCAGTTAGTTTAAAGTTATTGTTTTCACAAAAAACTTTATTTTGAAACATAAATTTTACTGTTCATACCATCTAAGTTGATACCCAGTGAACGATCGTAAATAAGACATGTATTTATGGTTGCTCCCATCAGCCACCGCGCCGTGTACAATTATGTCAATTAGAAATCCTAACACTAACCATAGATTAATTAATGGTGCAAGATTAGTGCTGACTCACTTAGGGGAGTACACCATCACTGCTAAATTCATTGACTGCGATAAATTGTGCTAAAATCTCGCATCAACCTCACACCTTCTGATCCAACCATGCCTTTCCAAATGACATGAAAACAATTCCCAATAAAAGTAGCCTCCATAAATAAATCACAAGGTCATACGCTAAAGGGTAGAATTATATACACCAGAACCTGTTTTTCTCATGGCTTCTTCAGGAGTTCGCTCATTCAGTGATATTTATGTTTGCGTTAAAGACACATTACAACTATTAGCAAATTTTTCAAAGTAGTTTTGTAAAATAAACAAGTTTTCAAAAAATGAAATATACATGAAAAAGTCAATATATGATCTTTTTATATGTTTCACAATTAATCATTTTCTTCCAATGAGACTAATCTTTGTTACTGGAATACGAAGTTCATTACATTGTTTACATAAGTACTTGTATCTATCTTTTCGCCATTACTAATTTACCTATCTCTGACTAATGAGGATAGAGTGCGAATTATTTGCACGGGTCAACTAGTATGCATTATTGAGCATTCTTGGACGCCTTCCCATTGTGCTATTCAAAAGAGATCTGCACCCGCTCGAACTGTTACTGCAGTATGTATGGTGTCAGTCCCGTTCAGCGCTACGTCAGACATTACTCGAGCCCACGCCACGTCGTGTATCATCACTCCTGCCTGCTCGCGCTGGGCCTACACGACAACAGGCAGCTGTACCACTTTCCTTGGATCATAAGTGGATGTTACATGGATTGTCAATCTGCAAAGCTATTATTATTCCCCATCGGTTGATCGAGAATATTGCTTACTTGCGGAATTCGTTTCGTGGTTGTTCCATTTAAGCCCATGAGTTCTTCATTTTTTTTCTATTTTTTTACACTCCTGGCCAATTAAATTGATACACCACGAAGATGACATGCTTCAGACGCGAAATTTAACCGACAAGACGAAGATGGTGTGATATGCAAATGATTAGCTCTTCATTCACACAAGGTTGGTTCCAGTGGCGACACCTACAACGCGCTGCCGCGGTGGAGTAGCCGAGCGGTCTAAAGCACATCGCTGCAGAGCGCGCGGTTGCTCGCCGTGGAGGTTCGAGTCCTCCCTAGGGCATGGGTGTGTGTGTTTGTCCGTAGGTTAGTTTACCCAGGTTTAAGTAGTTTGTAAGCTACGGACTGATGACCACGCAGTTTGGTCAGATATTTTTACTCACATTTGAACATTTTACAACGTGCTGACATGAGGAAAGTTTCCAACCGATTTCTCGTACACAAACAACAGTTGATCGGCGTTGTTTGGTGAAACGTTGTTGTGGTGCCTCGTATAATGACGATAAATACGTACCATCACGTTTCCAACTTTGATAAGGGTCGGATTGTAGCCTATCACGATTGCGGTTTATCGTATCGCGACATTACTGCTCGCGTTGGTCGCGATCCAATTACTGTTAGCAGAATATCTAATCGGTGTGTTCAGGAGGGCAATACGGAACGCCGTGCTGGATCCCAACGGCATCGTATCACTAGCAGTCGAGATGACAAGCACCTTATCCGCATGGCTGTAACGGATCGTGCAGCCACGTCTCGATTCCTGAGTCAACAGATGGGGACGTTTCCAAGACAACAACCATCTGCACGAACAGTTCGACGATGTTTCAAGCGGCACGGACTATCTGCTCGGGGATCATGTCTGCGGTTACCCTTGACGCTGCATGATAGACATGAGCCCCTGCGATGGCGTACGCAAAGGCGAACCGGGGTGCACCAACGGCAAAACGTCATTTTTTCGGAAAAATCCAGGTGTTGTTTACAGTATCACAATGGTCGCATCCATGTTTGGCGACATCACAGTGAACGCACATTGGAAGCGTGTATTCGTCATTCGTATCACCTGGCGTGATGGTATTGGCTGCCATTGGTTACACGTCTCCGTCCCATCTTGTACGCATCGACACAGTTTGAATAGTGGCCCTTACACTTCCGATGTCTTATGAACCGTTACTCTATCCTTCATTTGATCCCTGCGAAACCCTATATTTCAGTAGGATAATGCACGACCGCATTTTCCAGATCCTGCACAGGCCTCTCTGCATACAGAAAATGTTCGACTGCTGCCCTGGCCAGCACATTCTCCAGATCTCTCTTCAACTGAAAACGTCTGGTCAATTTTGGCCAAGCAACTGGCTCGTCACAATACGCCAGTCACTACTGCTAATGAACTGTGGTACCGTGTTGAAGCTGCATGGGCATCTGTACCTGTACACGCCATCCAAGCTCTGTTTGACTTAATGCCCAGGCGTATCGAGGCCGTTATTACAGCCAGAGGTGGTTGTTCTGGGCACTGATTTCTCAGGATCTATGCACCCAAATTGTGTGAAAATGCAATGACACGTCAGTTCCAGTATGTGTGTCCAATGAATACCAGTTTGTCTTCTGCATTATTTCTTGGTGTAGCCATTCTAAAGGCCAGTCGTGTACTTTAATCGAGAGGTCATGAAGTCCTCTCAACCAGCCATTGCAAATGAACTACGCTCACAAGTTAAATAACCGTTTGTAATTTACTCCATAATGGAAATTGTGGCTGCCCACATCAATATTGCACTAACATCAATAAATTTCCAGCGTGATTGGCGAAAAGATGTATTAATTTTACAAATTTCATATGGATTTCATCCGTATAATGGAACATCATCAGTGTAGATTGCAAATCATGATGACTCATGTACTCTGTATAAAACATATAACAGTTCCCCTCGGCGAGCACGGGGCCCCGAGCTAATGCAGTCTTTCTTCCTTCTTTCCTCATATCCCTTCCCCTCCTTTCCTATCCTCATTCCTTTCCCACATTATTGGAGAACCGATATCTTTAGCAGTGTGGTGCTCCTATCCCAAACAATTAAGCATTTAACAGTCAGGCACATAAAATAACTGAAAGGCCTTCCCAGTACATTCTACAATTTTAGAAATTTTTAAAGTTGTAACATGTACTAGGAAGACCTTTTAGTTACTTTATGTACTCGACAAATGTCTTTTGCAGAGTATATGAGTCATCATGACTTCCATTCTGCACTGATGATGTTCCATCATGGGAACGAAATAGATATGTATTTTTTAAAATAAATATTTCCTATTGCCCATAAAGCTGAAATTACTATATTTTATTAGATTACGAGCCATTCAAATGTGCTTGCAAAATTTCAGAGTCGATTTGCTCGAGAACGTTTGAGAGCTGCATTCCGTGTCTTTGACTGAGTAATATTTCAGGACTGAACTACTCAGGCAGGTTTAGAAGCAGTATCTTGGAAAAGAAACGCCCTTATCACGTGCAGGTGTCGACAGAATCTTCACGCGCCTCGGCGTGAGCTGCGCTCGTTATTCATCACGACACGCGCCCCTGCCACGTATGCAGCCCCCGCCCGCACTGTGCCATTACGCCGCCGGCTGCCGGCTGCCACCTTGTTATCGCCCCAGCACCGGAGCTGCCGCCGGCAGGCGCTAGCAGCGCCCCTAACGACCGCGGCGGCAAATAACCTGCCACTTGCCGACACCCGGAATCTGCGCCGCGCTCATTGTGGCGCCACTTGGCCGTTAACAGCCGGCGGCTGCCAAACCGACTCGTGTGGAAAGGTTTGCCGTAACAGGTGCTCCCGCTGCGTCTGTGACATGACGAGCGATTACCGGACGAGGTGCAACTTGCAGGATCCGATCTAGAAATCTGTTGTCATGACCTTTTTATAGACTTAAAATACACCACTGGCCATTAATATTGCTAAAACAAGAAAAGGTGCAGATGATAAATGTATTAGAAGTGACATGTGATTACATTTTCATGCAATTTGGGTGCATAGATCCTGAGAAATCAGTACCCATAACAACCACCTCTGGCCGTAATAACGGCCTTGATACGCCTAGGCATTGAGTCAAACAGACCTTGGAAGGCGTATACAGGTACAGATGCCCGTGCAGTTTCAACACGATAACACAGTTCATCAAGAGCAGTGACTGGCGTATTGTGACGATCCAGTTGCTCGGCCACCATTGACCAGACGTTTTCAATTGGTCTGAGATCTGTAGAATGTGCTGGCCAGCGGAGCAGTCGAACATTTTCCGTATTCAGAAAGGCCCGTACAGGACCTGCAACATGCGGTCAAGCATTATCCTGTTGAAATATAGGGTATCTCAGGGGTCGAATGAAGGGTAGAGCCACCGGCGACGTCAAGCCTATAGCGAGAATCATATAATAATGGCTTCATCACTTAAAACGTCCGGGCTGAGATCCAGTGGTGCATGCATAAGACTTCCCGCTGTCATTTTTCCTACGACTGCGGAAGGCTTCCTCTGAGGTAAAGTGGTGTACTGCAACGAGAGCGCAAATGATCGCCTATACACCTGGCCATTAAAATTGCTACACAACGAAGATGACGTGCTACAGACGCGAAATTTAACCGACGGGAAGAAGATGCTGTGATATGCAATGATTAGCATTTCTGAGTATTCACACAATGTTGGCGCCGGGGGCGACACCTACAACGTGCTGACATGAGGAAAGTTTCCAACCGATTTCTCATACACAAACAGCAGTTGACCGGCGTTGCCTTGTGAAACGTCGTTGTGATGCCTCGTGTAAGGAGGAGAAATGCGTACCATCACATTTCCGACTTTGATAAAGGTCGGATTGCAGCCTATCGCGATTGCGGTTGATCGTACCTCGACATTGCTGCTCGCGTTAGTCGCGATCTAGTGACTGTTAGCTGAATATGGAATCGGTGGGTTTAGAAGGGCAATACGGAACGCCGTGCTGTATCCCACTAGCAGTCAAGATGACAGGCGTCTTATCCACATGGCTGTAACATATAGTGCAGCCACGTCTCGATCCCTGAGACAACAGATGGGGACGTATGAGGTGCCATTGGTTACACGTCTCGGTCACCTCTTGTTCGCATCGTCGGCACTTTGAACAGTGGCTGTTACATTTCAAGTGTGTTACGGCCGGTGGCTGCCCCGTCATTCGATCACTGCGAAACCCTACATTTCAGCAACGTAATGCACGACCGCATGTTGCCGGTCCTGTACGGGCCTTTCTGGATACGGAAAAAATGTTCGACTGCTGCCCTGGTCAGCACATTCTCCAGATCTCTCAACAACTGAAAACGTCTGGTCAATGTTGACCGTGTAACTGGCTCGTCACAATACCCCAGTCACTACTGTTGATGAACTGTGGTATCGTGTTGAAGCTGCATGGGCATCTGTATCTGTGCACGCCATCCAAGCTCTGTACTGATTTCTCTGGATCTATACACCCAAATTGCGTGAAAATGTAATCACATGTCAGTTCTAGTGTAATATATTTGTCCAATGAATAACCTTATATCATCTGCATTTCTCCTTCGTGTAGCATTTTTAATGGCCAGTAACAGAGGTCGCCGCTGTCAATCAAGTGACTTCGGCTGTCCTATGTTCTCTGATATTGCCAACTTTCTCGACTGAAATTAATCAACTGTCATGCTGTTGCTGTTGCTGCAATGTTGACATCCAGATTTTATAAAATTTAATACCTTACTTTTATTGTTAAAATTATTGCGGTGTTTACAAATTTCATTGGCCTCTCTGTACATAAGCGCATAATAATGCGACGTCTTTGCTATGACAGACGTCTCGCTTAATTTTATTTAGTGGGCACCATCTTAATACACATTTTCCACTACTGCCGAATTATCAATATGTCTAAGGCGGCATTTCCTTTTATGTTCGCACAGACGGGTGTTGACACTTCTTCTTGTTGTGCCAATGTAAACTTGCAAATTGCAGCGATTTTAGAGACACCTGGTATAGCCAGCGGATGTCGCTTTTCTTTTGTGGATTTATTTTCGTGGTCCGTCTGTAAACAGTTTGCACATCGTACTCGCTTACAATTTTTCGCTGGCGTGGTATGCGCGAATTCTGCCATCGGCAAAATCCCCCCAAAAAAAGTCACTGGCCGAAATATTGCAATTGGTATGGCAGGTGACTGTTTCGAACGGTAGTAAAGTAACTGTGGTTCATCTACGTTAACATCACAGACTTTTCACCAATCTTTATTCACAGATGTAGATAGCGGCTAGATTGTCCCAGCAATGGCTGTCGAGTACCACGCGACGTTCAGCTGACCAATACCAACACGCAATTCTCGGAAATCCACACATCAGACGTTGTTGTTATTGTCTGTGTACAGGGCTTTAGGTCTATATAACTTGCGCTGTCTCTGACTGGAATCCGGGAACTGTGTATTGCCGGCTATCGGTGTTCCTGTGCCTGTGCGTGGGACGTCAGTCAATAGCGGATTTCTGATCAGTGACGCCACGAACACCAACACTACAAAATATTTATTTATTTACTTACATGCCTGTTTCAGTAGGGTTACCCAACGTTGCCTGGGTATTAATATACTCTGAGTTTGCTTAATTTTATTCTTCCAGTGATGGAAAGACAACCCTGTCTTTTTTCAGACATTTTCAATGGAAACCAACGATCTTTTATTTACAACTAGCTCAAAACACGGCGTTGCCCAGGTATTTATTTACTTATTCCTGCCTTCAGTTAGGACGTCTCCTATCCCTTCTGTCTCTGTCCATCTCCTTTTTGTTTTTAAATCATGTTATATTTATTGGATACTATACAATAAATAACTCTGTCTTGCGTAATGTACAAATTTTAAGTGCAGTATCCAAACAAAGAGCTAGCAGTCAAAAAACAAATAACATATAAAATTCGTACGATCTCATATTTATTGAATTATATGTTGTACAATTTATAATTTTTCAGGTATATATTCATTTGTACATGTCCTATATGTCAGTAAAATCTCTTGGGGAATTCAATTTGCAGTAAAAAAGTAATAGATTAAAACTTGGTTCATGATGGGGCGGTTTTCCATGAACGTTACTGCTTATGCCCTTAGATCTCGTGATCTACGTGTCGTACTGTGATACAATTTAGAATGTACATTCAACTATATATGTGTACACTGTGTGTAAAATTTCCTGCGGCTTCAATTTGTAATAGAAATTATAAGTTGTAACGTCATATCGAATGTCGTGAACAGGGGAAAAGTAGTAAGCGAGAAAAAATTTTCCTTTTATAATTTTACTACGGTTGTCAGCGAGAAATAGTTTAATAAAGGTTTGAAATTATATTTAAAGTTAGTTGTAAGTTGCTTAGTAGTCACGTTTTCTTTTAATGTATTCATAAATTCTCGTCGCATTATGTGGCAGTTTCTTGCAACTCTTTTTGTTTATGACTTATATCTCCTGAACCATGTCTCGTATGTTGTTCTTCCCATTATAGAATTGGTACCACATGGTAGGAAAGTTGTGTACCAAATTTGGTTGAAATCGGTCTAGCGCTTCAAGAGGAAATGTCCATAAATGACGCGTAAATCTGGATATTCTCACGCGGTGGCCTCTCATTATTTATGACGTCATATCTCCTGAGCTACGTGTCGTGCTCTTTTGTTTTTGGGTCAGGAACCTTCGTGGGCATACGGTGAACAGTTCACCAAAGTTTCATTTCAACCAAATGGTGGTTTATGAAAACATAGAGGACATACAGACAAACATTTATTTATATACATAGAAATTACATTTTACATTAGGTGACCTGCCGCGTACATGGAGGCTCCTTCCACGGTTTTCTTCGAAAGCTAGCAAGTGCTGCCTGGGGTTCGGATCACGACGTGCTGTGCAACCGCTTCAATAGCTCTATTTTGTTTTATTTTTATATAAACGCGGCGTTGCCCAAGTGTTTATTTAACCAATACTCTCTTATTCCACATCCTCTTCCCGCCTCTCTCTGCATCCATCTCATTCTCTCTCATCTCTCTGTTCGCTTCCAACTTTCCCTTTCACAGCAAAATTTTCTGCAAGGAACCCTCTGGCATGTACCATACAAACATTTATGTACCCAGAGATCTTCCTCTTGGTTTAAAGGTCATGTGTACAAAAAATCATAAAGATCAGAGCAAAACTATGGATTTTGTAAAATTCCTTAAGTATACTCCACCATGCACCGAACGAAATTTTATACAGACAGTGACATTCTTTTTGTCTTTAAGGCAGAGTGTGCAAAATTTCATCAATATCAGAACAAAACTGTAGATTTGAATGCAATAGGAACGGAGGGTCACACTGAAAAACACACTTTGTTGTTCTCAAATATTACACTATAATTTCATACAACCATTGTTCTGAGAATAACGAAAAAAAGTATTTACGAAATCGGTCGAGCCGTTCTAAAGTTATGGTGCGATCAAGGTATTTAGGGATCAATTTTTATGTTGCGAAGAACCCTCCCCCATGCACCGTATGAAGCTTAAAGTAGTCGGTGACCTACCTCCTGTTTTGAAGGCCAAGTTTGCGAAATTTTGTGAAGATCGGAATGAAACTGTAGATTTCGTGAGACTGTACAACTGTGCCCCACCATGCACCTATCACAAAATAACTTTCTTAGCTGACATTGTCTACCTATAAACTACATTCCTGCCAAATTTCAGCTTCATAGGTGAAGTACTTTTCGAGATTTCGTGTTTAGTCAGTGAGTGAGTGTCCTTTCGCTTTTATATAGACAGAGATTAAGAAAACAGATTGCTTAATTTTGGATGCAAGGGAATTAAAAGAGACTTGCAGACAAAAATAAATTGTATCATTCAAATCTGTAATCATGGCTGATGCGACAATTTTACGGCAACTGTTTTGAGCGGTAGACTTCCTTTCGTTTGATCATTTTGTGTGTGTGTGTGTGGGGGGGGGGGGGGAGGTCAGTTACAGAACGCTTCATAAACGTCCTAAATTACATGCAAACTTTGTTGTAGGTCTTTAACTACTGCCATTTTCCTGCAATTGACGCAGAAATCTGAGTATTCCCACGCGCTGCCCTCTTATAGTTGATGACGTATCTCCTGAGCTATGTGTCGTACTCTTTTGCTTTAGGTCACGAAACTTCGTGGGCGTACGGTGAACAGATCACCAAAGTTTCATTGCAATCGAATGAATTGTTTATGGATGCATAGAGAGCACACAGACAAACATTCATTTATGTAGATTTTTTTAATTCTTCTGGGAAATACGCTGGCCCATGTGGAATGTATCCATGTTAGCCGCCATTGTCGATGTTGCCCTGAATGACACCTACAGTATAATTACTGGATGCAGTACCTCATATGTAAGGCATCTGGCTTTGATTCACCACACAATCTCAGTTCAGGATTCCTTCAAGGCCAATCGGAGTGCATTTCTGCTTTGGTCTTCCAATTCTCTGGACTCTCACCTACCAGAACACGAATAGTGAATGATACCTGATGATAACTGACGACTTATAATATTACGGGGAATAAACAATAACTTAAAAGAAGAAAAAATAAATTCACTAGAAAGTATTGACAAGATAAACTACAAGCAAGAACTGTGACGAACATTTTTATTTATAACGCCAGAGCCAAAGACTTATCTTCACTAACAAGAAGGCGGAGAGAAATTAAGAACTTTAAAAAAAAAATAATTTGACAGCGTCGTCGACTGTCTGAGCTGGCACCTAGAGCACGGTCATAATGACTGCTCACTCTCTTTCTTAGGTCGTTGTGGTAATCGGACGTGTCTCCTATCTTGTCCTGATTATGTTCGACTTCTATGAAGAGCACTTTCGGAATTACATTAAGCGATGTGTCTGTTTGCTTATATGTCTTTATGATAATCATTATTAAGCGTTTGCTCTTCCGTGACCCGTACATGATTTACCTAGCCTCTTGGCCTTCTTGCAATATTTGAGCATTTTTGAATACAATATTATCCATTTTATGTCAGTTAAACGCCGATGTCCATCTTGGCACGAAATGAAAACAGTTCGAGATGCGATTTGTGCTGTTGCTGATCCCATTTCGGAAATATAAAAATTTGTTTCACCGTATTTCATGCATGCCCGAGATCCGCCGACTAATAAAATTTTTCTGGATCTGCTTTGCACTGCGTGCTTGTTTTCAGTATCAGCATAATTTATTTATTTACTTAAGCTTCCAGAGCTAAAATTCTTTTGCACTGGTACTTACATTTCAATACTTCAAATGCCTAGGAAATTTAATGCTATAAGTGTGATTATATTTTTGTGCGGCTGCACTTAAATTTACTTTCATTTTCAGCTTTTCACAATTTCAGTTAAATATTTTGTGTTTGGAGTTTGCATTCACGTATTCAGATTTGTGCTGTTTGAGCTGTAGCTTTCTTTTACGTACAGTACGAAAGAAGAACCTTTGATTTTGCTCTTACAGAAAGTTTCAACTCACTCTATTCCAAATTCAAATGTTTGTAAACATATGAGACCAAACTGCATTGGTCATCATTTTCTACACTTACAAGCTACTGAAACTAACTGACGCTAAGGACAAGACATACATCAATGCCCGAGGGAGGACTCGAACCTCATTCGGGGAGCAGACGCGTACTCCGCACCAAGGAGCCATAGAGCGCTCGGCAAATCCCGCGCAGTGATTCCGAATTACATTCGTTATTTCATTTCATTTTATTTGTCTCCCTCGCTGTTGAGAGAAACATTTTCGATTGACCACCATTAACATCGGTGATGGTCGACCAAATGAGACAATAGAAAGGCAGGGTCATATTGAAAAACGCATTTTGTTGTTCTTAAGTACTTCAATTTTATTTCATACAGCCCTTATTCTGAGAACAACGAAAACAACAGGAAAATATCTGCGAGATCGGTCGAGCTATTCTCAAATTATTGCGCGACCAATTATTGCAGATCCATTTTAATGTTGCAAATTACTCTTCCCCATGTACAGTATAAACGTTAAGGTAGACGATAACCTTGTTTTGAAGGTCACGCATGCAAAATTTCGTGAAGATCGGAATGTAGGAGAAGTATGCTCCACCGTGCACCTATCACAAAATATGTTCTTAGCAGACGTGTTTTACCTATAAACTAAGTTTCTGCCAAATTTCAGCTTCATAGGTGAAGTAATTTTCGAGATTTCATGTTTCGTCAGTCAGGGATTGAGTGTCCTTAGGCTTTCATACAGATTGCTTTAGTTTGAATGCTAGAGAATTATTAAGGGAGAGTTGAAGACAAAAATAAATAGTAGCATGCAAATCTGCAATGCTAACTTCATTTGATACAAGTTCATGCCTGATGCGACAGTTTTACGGCATCTACAGCAAAGCTGTTGTGAGCGGTAGATTTCTTGTCGTTTGTTGCAGGTCCCCAGTTTTGCAATGGAGAAATATATGAGATGAGTATACATTTTCATGCAATTTAGGTGCATAGATCCTGAGAAATTAGTACGCGGAACAACCATATTTGGCCTTAATAACGGCCTAGGCATTGGGTCAAACAGAGCTTGGATGGCATGCACAAGTAAAGATGTCCATGCAGCTTCAAAACCATACTACAGTTCATTTAGAGTAGTGGCTGGCGTATTGTGATGAGCCAGTTGCTCGGCCACCATTGCCCAGACGTTTTCAGTTGGTGAGAGATCTGGAGAATCTGCTGGACAGGATAGCAATCGAACGTTTTCCGAATCCAGAAAGGCCCGTACACGACCTGCAACATGGGGTCGTGCATTATCCTCCTGAAATGTAGGGTTTCGCAGGGATCGAATGGAGGGTAGAGCCACCGTTCGTAACACATCTGAAATGTATCGGCCACTGTTCAGAGTGCCGTCGATGTGAACAAGAGGTGACCGAGCCGTGGAACCAATGGTACCCCATACCATCACGCCAGGTGACACGCCAGTATGGCGATGACGAATACACGCTTCCAATGTGCGTTCACCTCGATGTCGACAACACGGCTGCGACCATCATGATGCTGTAAATAGAACCTGGATTCATCCGAAGAAAAACAAAAAACCATTTTGCCATTTGTGCACCCAGGTTCGTCGTTGCTACCGCATGCGCTCCGTCTCTGATGCAGCGTCAAGGGTAACCGCAGACATGGTCTCCTAGCTGATAGTCCATGCTGCTGTAAACGTCGTCGAACTGTTCGTGCAGATGGTTGTTGTCTTGAAAACGTCCCCATCTGTTTCTCAGGGATCGAGACATGGCTGCACGATCCGTTACAACCATGCGGATAAGATGCCTGTCATATCGACTGCTAGTGATACAAGGCCGTTGGGATCCAGCACGGCGTTCCATATTGCCTTCCTGAACCCACCGATTTCATATGCTGCTAACAGTCATGGGATCGCCATCAACGCGAGCAGCAATGTCGCTATACGATAAACCGCAATCGCCATAGGCTACAATCCGACCTTTATCGAAGTCGGAAACGTGATGGTACGCATTCCTCCTCCTTACACGAGGCATCACAACAACGTTTCACCAGGCAACGCCGGTCAACTGCTGTGTATGAGAAATCGGTTGGAAACTTTCCTCATGTCAGCACGTTGTAGGTATCACCACCGCCGCAAACCTTGTATGAATGCATTTGAATATCACAGCATCTTCTTGCTGTCGGTTAAATTTCGCGTCTGTAACACGTAATCTTCGTGGTGTAGCAATTTTAATGGCCAGGAGTGTATTTAGCTTGAAAATACAATCAAGGAAAATTGTATTTTGTTCGTCCCGTCTATAAGCTCAAGGAAAGTGAAGTTCACCTTACTTTGTGAATCATTCAATAGTACTGATTGACAGGATTGAAAATGTGAGGTATTCATCCTTTATTTTATGAAGTCTAGGAATTTTGTGGAGTATTCTGCCAAGTGAAACGTCCGCTCATTCTTGCTAATAATTTATGACTATTTTCTGTCTTCAGTTTCTTCCTTCAGTCTGCTATACATTTATCTTTCGTGCCATCCATATGTTGAAATATTCTTCTTCCTCGTCTTGTAGTTCGGTCAGTCTCTCCATATGATAACTGGTTTATGTAACAGTAGAAAGCTTACTGAAAACAGTGTTCCACCTGATGATGAAAATGTAAACTCTCGAAAATATGCGTCGTCGCATAAATAAAAAGAGTGACTGTTTCCAATGTCTTTAAATATCAACTACCATATAAAGTCGTAGTTCCTAACCAAACCGCAATACGGACAACATGTTAATACGGATGTTAACATCGTTTGTCACATTTAACCTTCACCCAACATAAGGCAGAAATAAGATGTAGAGAACTTTGGGACATATTCCGCAGTCCTGAGAATACGAGGAGTTGATCCTTTTTTGAATGACGCTTCCTTCTATTACGTAGGTTATAAGGTCAGGATTAAATTGTTGCTCTGCAACGGAGTGTGCGCTGATATGAAATTTCTTGGGTAATCGAATCCCGGATTTACGCACTCATTTAATATGCCAGGATATTTCTCAGTTAATATTTGTTCAGATTTTCTGATGTAGACGGGTTTGGAGGCGATCTGATCGTTTTATAGTTTTCAAAATGAAAAGCCAAGATCGCACAGTAATAAATTATTACTGTGCGATCTTGGCTTTTCATTTTGAAAACTATAATATTTGTTTATTACTTATACGCATGATATAGGCAACTACAAGTCTTCCGTTGTGCTAGGAAACCATACCTAATGCCTGCCACTAACAGGTCACCTTCGGATTAAAGTTTTTAAATTAGAAAGGATATATTTTTAGGCTGTAAGTAACGTAAGTGTGAGTTGTACAGTCACAAGGAAAGTACTTGGGCTCTAACAAACACATATACACCAAAATCGAATAAAAGATAGTGTAAAGATCCCTTATTGCACTAATGATACTCCCGCATCTGCAAAACTCTGCAGTCGTCCGTTACTGGCCTATGCGTGTGCCTTGCCACATTGCACTTTGACCTGTCGGTTCGCCAGTATGGACGGTGCAGTGTGTGCCTCCGAAGTTGTGTTTTATGAAGTTATTTGTGTGATGAAGCGTCAGATGGGATGGCGATTGGTAATCAATCCTGCTAATGTTCAAATGTTTGTAGAGCTTATGGGACTTAACTACGGGGTCATCAGTCCCTAAACTTACAAACTATTTATGAACTAACTAAGACTAAGGACGGCACAAATATCCATGCCCGAGGAGTGATTCGAACCCCCGACCGTAGTGGCCGTGCAGACAGTGACTGGAGCGCCTCAGTCTCCTCGGCCACCGCAGCCGGCCTGTCGTAACACTAACACATAATAATGACAATAGGGATGATAATGACGAACAACTCATTGGAAGCGGTAGTGCTACGGTAAGTACGGGAAGAGGCGATGGAAGCAGTGGCAGTGAATACCAACAGTCATCCGAAAAGAAGGTTAAAGTTGCAAATATCACCACGGCTTTTGATGACAATACGCTAGAGAAGACATACGATGATTATTACATAAGTTATAGTTAAGATATCTGCATTACGTATGGCGTCTACAAATTACATCTACGTGTTTTGCAGAAAAACCACACCCACCAGCACATTGAGATGTACAGTCTTAGACAAAAAAATTGATCGCCGGCCGGCCGACGCAGAATGCTAAGTCCGACGATGTGCACCACCTGGCAACACTGTAGAATGCGGTACTGTCAGGAGGAAGTGTTAGGTCCTTCTCGAGACGGTTCTGTGATATGTGACCGCGTGGTCTCGCGGTAAGAGTCGCGTTTACAAGCGTATAAATTAGTAGTCGCGAGATCGAATCCAACCACCTTCAATTTCTTTTTTTAAACTACAAATCGGCTGTCTTCGTTATCAGTGTGGAAGAACCTCAAATATAACAGCGAAAAGCCCCAGAAATATTACACAAAAGAACTCGCTGCTGCATCAAAACTGAACTGTTTACTCTCGGGAGTAGTGGGCACCGGCTACGGCGACGCGCCAGCGGCCGCATCGCGGCTGCCACTTGCGGACTCAGTGACAGCGGCGCGCCGCTATGAGTTTTCTTACCGGCTGTTATATCCTTACCTCAAGTTCTGGTACTTATATTACAGTCACATATTGAATTTTTCTGACATATATCAACATGATCTAAACGTCGTAAAGTAGAATCGGTATGAAGGGTCATAGGGGTGACTATTACCACATTTTTCTTGAACGTCATCAGGCCGCTTAATCCGGATTCCTACTTACGATTGTTACTAGTAACGAGTTATGATGCTCCCATGGTGATATCTTAAAAAGAAATTAATGACTGAGTACTAAAAGATTTTTATACTCAGAAAAATGCACCACAACGCCAGGGTGCGCCCATTTTTCGCAAACAACTGAGTCACCACTTAGTCCCACTGTAAGGACAAACGACCAAAAAAATTACATCATGTGTTAGTACTACACTATAATAATTCCCGTTCATTTCACAAAGAATACATCGGATAGTGTGCTTTGGAAGTCACCCATTCTGCACCTACTCTTTCGATCATATGTCCTCAAATGTTTATCTTTCCTGCCCCTACTCGAATAACCTTCGACAAAAATTATTTCCAGACGAAAATACACGTCGAACATCTATTGGCGTCATAATTAGCTTGGAATCAGTTCGATTCTAAAGGTAGAGATATGGTAAACTACCAGAAAGTTGTCAGACTTTCGCATAATCTGATAGAATATAGCAAGTAACCACAAGAGGTTTCTTGTTGTTTTCGATGTGGATTCGTGCAACTCCTGTCACGAAAACAGCTAAAAAATTTTACTCGAATGAGACCCGAACCAGTGACCAAAGCCACCTCTCCATGGCAGACGACAACTTTACCCCAGAGCTAGCGAGGAGCTGTGCGCGCCAGTTCTTTCCTACTGTCACATACATCAGTAGAAAATATAACTCGCAACGTAAGAGACTAGTTGGAATTTCGCCATGTAAACAATTTTCTGGACCCAAAAGCATGAACAAATAGCCTTCTGTCGCCTCTCAACTGACAAACCAGTCAGATTATTCAATGGGAATTACAGGAAACATCAAGTGAATTTATGAGCATAGTTCTGTGCCAACCAGGAAGTAAGACCTCGGTACCAGCGTTGACAGACTTACACTGCGATGTTGCCAAGCTTCAGTCATACTATCAACAGGAAGAATAAGAGCCGAGGTGATTGCCAAGCGAGCTCGACAGAGACTTAGCTCGCGCCTCGCGCGCCTGGCGGGGGTCCGAACACCTAAAGTATATGTCAATGAGCCCCGCTCGCAAGTCCGTAACTAGCTTTAATGAGTCGATAGTTGTCACTAATAAAAATATACAGATGCACCGACCTCTAACATAGTAATAAGTGTCTCAATTATTTGCGTATTCTGTCTTAAGCGCAATGACAACAAAAATCATTCACCAGTGCTGTTTTACATTTCTTCGAGCTTTTCCATTGATTATACTGAAAACATTAGATGTAAGCGTCAGTTTCCTTTACGATTATAGAATCAGAAAGTGTCTTTCTTGATATCGCTGTCAGAGGCACAAACGAACGAAGAGAGGCAAACAAACGAAGAGAAATCAAAGCAGCATTGTTTTCAAGATGTGAACATTTCTGGGAAGGCTTCGTAACATGATGTGCAAAATAAGAAGAGCTTCTGTTATCCAAACATAGAAGTAGTGACAGTAATGATAGATTAATTTATCCGTCATAATCTTCCATGTTGTATTTCACTTCTTTTTTTCAGGTTGTTTCCAATTTCTTATTTCATCCTCTTTCGATAGCTTCTAGCTTTATTACGTTCTTAATTGTAGTTAGTTCAGTTTATTTGATGATGTTCTTTTCTAAATATTTATTTTCTTCTTTGCTCATGCTATTGTTCATTTATTCTTCCAGAAGTATACGAATAATTGTTTCTTTAGCTTTTTATCATTCATTTAATACATATGTCCAACAAATGGTAACCCTCACTTAACCACTCCGACTGACATTGTTTTCCATATTTTTGTAGGTTACATTACTATGGATTTTCAAAACGTCTGTACCTTCTCTTGGACCCATTTTCTTTCTTATAATCCGTCTATTATTCTTTTTGTGTCGTCTGCACATTTGATAAGGTGTATATTTGCAACACTTTAACTAATATTTAATATTCATTCTAGTATTAGCATCACATAATCATAATGTATAAGAATTTAGCGGTCGTTACATGTAAGGACATCGATCGGAGTTATGTGCTCAGTATTGTTGCAAACACAGAATATCAAACTGTCCAGTGTTTTTTATACCTCCTAAGTAGACTGTTAGACGCGTAAATCAGTATGTGGGTTTTCCGACGAAATAGATATTGTTTTTGCGCATCTCCTATAGCATTAATGTGAGCGTTGTTCTGAGATAGAGGGAGTGGTGCTGTGGCTATGGTTTGCGGTTATCATGCGGACGTGTACAGAATATCGTTATAATATGCAATGGAAAATTATTCAGACATGTGCTTTTGTCGTAGCAGTGGCATTAATAAACAAACTTTCTTCAAACATGAATTATATTTCTGGTAGGTAGTTACAGTCTCACGTATGTGAATAACATTTGCTTGAGTATACACTGATCAGGCACTTTACCATCAAAACTTTGTAGAGAGAAGAAACGTAGGCTTTTACTGTGTAAAATTATACCACGAACAGGTACTCCACTTTACTGTGATGTTTCTTTTTGCAGGCAGGTTGAAGGTTTCACTAAAAATGTATAAAGCAGACAGCTTGCTTAAACCTAATGGAGAAAATATTTCGAGGGAAGTTTCTATAGAAATACAACATTCTGTTCTGCATCTGTTTAACGTGCCTGCTTTCGCACTAATGATCAGATCTGCGTGGTTAACGTCAAAATTGATCGCAGCAATAATAATTTTTAAATTATTTTTCAAAGCGATAGATTGGCTGGCCAGTGCTTACCTTTGTGCTGTGCCACCAACAGTGACACAAGTGAAGAAAAAAAGAAAACATACGAAACGGACAAGCTTTCGGAACACAGTTCCTTCTTCAGGTGGGAGAGAAGGGAAGAAAAAATGATGGGAACGGAAAGGGAAGGTTAATCACGACCTAGGTCATGAGGATGGTTTTAAGGAGTGTGGAAGTCAGAGATACTGAATTTTAGTACTGATTCAAGTCCGAGAGAATATATAAGCAAAGAGGAAAGAGCAAGCAGTACACACACACACACACACACACACGCACGCGCGCGCGCGCACACACACACACACAGTCACACACACACACACACACACACACATATATATATATATTCTAATAAGATATGTGCATGTTTTCATATTTTCATATACCAAGTTTTTCAATGTGTGTCATATATGAATTTATATAAACTTTATAATTGGAAAAAGGCTTATGTAAAAATAGCAAAAGTAACGCATTTATAGTTCGTATATGATATATTCAAGAAATGTGTACCTAAAAATCTTCCTGGGCTAGAATGCAACGTTGAGTCAGAATTTCAAAGCAATGGGTCAAGAACTTTCGGAGATTAACAGCTATACGCCTAACATTTTTATATATAGACGTGGGGACATAAGACGGGAAGTACACCCGCCTCCTCCTTTCATCGGTGAATACCGCTGCGCATGTATTCATTCATCACTGACTCACAGTTGCCAAAACGCTTTACAGAATTAACACAATTGTCAAATCATTCAGAGACAGGAGATGGACTGTAATAAAATTGACGTTGCTTTCCGAGCCATATTCACCCAAAAATTGAATATTACTTAAATCAGATCCAGCAGTTACACTTGGATAATTCCTATACGTTTAATTTGATAGCTGAAAATGTTCGTTAGTGTGGAGCTGCCTGGAATTTATTTAGAACAAACTCAAGAATCGAGGCATGCTGAAACAAAAATTCTAATCTGTAAGGCGCTTCTCACGTTTCGCGGCAAAGCATCAGCAGCAGTTATACTGTAACCATCGCTAATGTTGGACAGTAGAATTTCTATATCAGAAAAGTAGGGATGCTTAGAGAGCGACACGGCGTCACGCTGTCTACCGGCTTTACAACATGGTAGTCCTGGTGGGCTTAATTTAGCGCTGACATCGTACGTGTCGGTGGTGTCTTCTCTTCTTATGACCATCAGATCATCAAGAACATGCAGAGAATGGAACCAAGAACCCTTAACATTTGAAAGAAAACACTCGTTTGTCTGCTCCAGTCCAATATACGATACACCTGTCTTAATAGGAATAAGAAGAGACAAAGTTAAGTCGTATGGTAAATAATGAATTCTGCAAATAATTGCTTAGGCAAATTACCGTCTGCTACACAGTTGAAATGTTAGCCATTACACAAGTTTGTATGTTACAATTAAGTAATCAGTTTGCTGCATTATTTCCACTGTTAGGAAATGTATGACCCATTAGTTATTTGAATAAATACACTTCCCACTCCGAGACACAAGTATTTGACATGTTTTGGCCTCTTCACAATCAATGCCTGACGAATGAACACCGCTGAAGTGCCATTACGTTTATAGTCTGACAAACAGTTAAATATAATTCGTGTGTAATAATCAATAATCCTAGGAAATTTACCTCTTCGTCTACAACGAGCTCATCTGAAGAGTGAATTACAATGTCTCTCGTAATTTACAGCATGGAAAACCTATTTTCGTAATTCGTTGTTGTGCCATGGATGAAGATGAAGTGTAAGATGTAGTTATCATGATTGATCAAGTGGCTTATAAAATGTGTATTACACGATGTCACGCAAAAACGAAGAAAGTAACACTATCCGCTACCCATATAGGCCATGATTTCAGTCAGGACACATGACGAGACATTTCTTTACGCTAGTGGAAGGCACCACTGGGCATCGATTTCTGTTCTCTCTCATTTTTTTTTTTTTTTTTCTTTTTCTAAGGCCTGTGAGAATTAACTGCGGGTCATCAGTCCCTAAAATTACAAACTACTTATGAACTAGCTTATGCTAAAGACGGCACACACATACATGCCCGAGGGAGGATTCGAGCCCCCGACGGGGAACGGCCTCGGCTTTGTAGCATAGCGCCTCAATGTTCACTCACTAGCACCGCTTTCCGTCTGAGACTAAAATAGCCTCACTAGAGGGGAGACTGAACGAAACTGATGCTAAGACAATTTCTTTAACTAACGGATCAGAACGCATAAACGCCTAATTATGAGCAAAACGAGCTTGAAATGTGTTGTCGTATGTCAGGGTGTGCTGAGTTGCCAACGATCGCTGACGTGTGGGGATACGTTATGCTTGAGTGATTGTGTGTTTGAATGTTTCTCTTTCTGAAGAAGGCTGCGGCATAAAATTTAAATTGTCTGAATGTGAATGTCTTATTTGTGTCTGCCTGTGACTCAGCGTTCATCTTTACGACGAGTTGTTTCCTATCTTTTGTTATTTTGTTATTATTATTGCAGAATGTTAAATTTGAGATTAAATAGTAATACGGCCGAACAATCCCGCCTGGGATGTCCCGGACAATAATGCCATATGATCACTTCATTTCAATAATTCTAACAGCAGCTTTCTAACTTAGCCTGCACTACAGAAATGAGAGAATCTTCACAGACTCGACAATATATCATCACCTGCGTACTGCTGCATCTGAAACCATACAGTTAAATCCCACCACAAAGTATGTTTAAAGCCGAAAGCTTTTAATATTCTTGTATTTTAAATGGGTACGACTGCAACATCAACTACAAGAATCCTACGAAACACCTGAGTTCGTAATCGTCAGATGACATAGAATTCGCCACACTTGCCAGTTACTACTATAATATTGTTCATCTGTTAGAAACGAATTTATGTCAGTCATTGAACTGCATTTTGATTGGTGGAGCTGTAAGAATGGAGGCGTTTGTGTCTTCAGAATAAAAGTACAATTAAAAAAATCTGACAACGAGAAGCAGATTGGGTAGGTATGGAATTGCATCCAGTGTTATATTTTATTTAACATTTCCGGTTGCAATTGTCATTGTCTGGAAAGGGAGTGTGTGTGAATTAAGGTGTGGTGGACCGCAAAAATCCTTTTTCACTTCCAAAACGAGCTGGCAGACTGCTGCAAAACAGAAAATAGAAAAACCGAAAAGATAGTCGCTGTCAGAAAGACACGGTCATATTGCATTTCACTGCGATTAACTGGCATATTATTTGTCTGTTTATGTGTGTGGTACCAGAATGTGAATGCTTATTTACCCGCTACTGCAAAACTCTTTCACGGGCCGAAAATAAGTCCTACAAACCGACGTAGTTAAGTGTCAAGAACTAGTAGCGCCTGAATAGTCTCTACAAGATCTGTCTGCCTGTCTGTGCCGTCGTACTAAACTCCTACAATTCTCATTTGAATATTGTGACAGTGTGGAGACATCGTTCGTAACTATACCGTGCACCGACTCAGAAGCACTCTATGGAAAATGAGCTCAACGCTAAGCTAGTTGAACGTATTGAAATCTCGGTAAGTCTCTGTTTTGAGCGCAGTGCAAGTTTGAGAGCTCTTTGGCACCGGCGTGACCGCCGTTACTTCCGGTATGACACAGAAACATGATAAAGTCACTTAATATTTACCTGTCTGTTTGGTGAATCATCTCAGTTACTTACTTGAACGGTGCGACATCGGTGCATTACTTTCTACTTCAAGTGCAATGAGGTCATGCCATGCGTAAATTGGCGATTAGTTGTAACCACCAATAGAACAAGCAGGAAGTGAGACGTAGCAGCGCGTCAGTAGCCCTGAGATGACTGTCTACTTCTTAAGCGAGGGCTGCTTTAGGTCATGGTACCAGTCCCTCTGTAGATCAGAATTTTAACCCTATTTTGATAGAGCTACCAGCCATTTAAGAAGATAACATAAAGGCTACAGAATTAGTCACTAATAACAGCATTACACTTAATGAATGCACTAATGACGTTTATGTGCAAAAGCAATAATTTGGATTTTGTCGCTTTGAAAGTGTGTGTGCAATACTCCTGCTCCCATCTTTTGAATCCCGTCTGACCAGTAACAACGTCGCACGATGGTCAACTCATCATAGTTCATGACTTACCTGAGTTATCGAGTCTTCCTTCATGTGTAAAATCATGAATCGTTTCGAACTATCTCCACTACTGTCATACCTATATGAGACTCAGTGACAACATGTTTTGAAAGTCTTGAAGCATACTGAATATTATTTGCATAAATAGCAGAGGCGATTCTTCCAGCTCGCTCGGCTCAGAGGAGTGACCGCATCTGTAATTTTTTGTTGTTGTCTTTTTTTAAGGGACGGAAACTGAGATCAATCTTAGCAATCAACATAGAATAAAAACTATCCAACGACCGCAAAGAATAGCTCTATTAGGAAAAAGAAAGCAGGGTTCCACTACCACTGCGGTACAAATTTTCAATATTACCGCTGTCTACCTGAATTCACTTTCCTGCAACTATCGATAAGTTTAAAGAATTCGATTAATAAAATGACGTCGTAAAGCCCCTTTAATAAGACTCAAACAACGAATATCATACTGAAAGTGATTGTCAACTCGGTAATAATCGACGGAGTTCCAGGACATGTAATAGTAATGTAATATTCACATGTATTATCCCTTCTCTAGTGCAAGTGAAATGCACCAAAACAAAAGTAGGGCTTAAGTAATTCATTTCTATGAAATCCAAGAATTTGTATTGCAGTGGTCTGTAGGTCAAGAAAGTATTTCCATTAACTGTTATTTCATTTTTATTTATTTGCATATAGACGCTTTTTATTCGCTTAATTTCACCATTTTTTGGTTTGTGGAACTGAAATAGACACCTCAGCTATTCATCCAACTGAATATTACTAGTTACGTTGAGTATTCATCTTCAGAACAATAGCAGAATACTTTCGGGAAAACTGAGACATCAATAGCCCCATTAATGTAGATATAAACCTGTACTTTGTGTCATTTATTAGACCTCTACAGTGGGTGTAGGGGTGAGAGCAGGAATTGGACGTGAACGAGAAGTGATATACTCATGCTTTTTGAACACTTTCAGTAAGTAATAACACTGTCGTGACAGAATTTAAATCGTTCGTAGGAAGACCAAATTATAAAATTTAGCTGCATATAATTGGCATCTGATGGGTTCGTGTTACGTGCAGAGGTGTCGAAACTGTTCACTAACTGTTGAGCGTCAGAACTTAACACAACTGTGATATATTCGGAAATAGTGACAATTTGTCTATGCTGCCAATGGATAACGCCAAAGTCACTGAAATTTCTATAACAATCTGATCAACTGTGTCATCATATTACGGCCCAATGGTTCTCATATGAATATTGTGGGAGCTTGGAGCTTGTATTTATATGAAAACGGCTGGGGTAAAAACATAATTATAAATAAAACACTTTGCGACTGCTGCATATAATATGAGCACTATGCTCTGCTTCTTAACCCATAGTTATTTTGGATTTAGGGTTCTTTCTGCCTGAATGTTCTGCACAGTCATCAAAAGGTTTTCAGTATATCTGCTGCTCGTTTTTGTTGGGGGATTTGACGGGACTCTATACAACAGGTGATAGTATCATTTTTGCAATATTTGTAGACTGGATGTCAGTTTGGCTTAAAGATAATTTAATCTATACATTACTATCCCTAATTCTTTGTTTGGATAACAGAAGCTCTTCTTATTTTGCACACCATGTTACGAAGCCTTCGAAGAAATGTTCACATCTTGAAAACAATGCTGCTTTGATTTCTCTTCGTTAGTATGCCTCTCTTCGTTCGTTTGTGCCTCTGACAGCGATATCAAGAAAGACACTTTCTGAGTCTATAATCGTAAAGGAAACGGACGCTTACATCTAATGTTTTCAGTATAATCAATGGAAAAGCTCGAAGAAATGTAAAACAGCACTGGTGAATGACTTTTGTTGTCATTGCGCTTAAGACAGAATACGCAAATAATTGAGACACTTATTACTATGTTAGAGGTCGGTGCATCTGTATATTTTTATTAGTGACAACTATCGACTCATTAAAGCTAGTTACGGACTTACAAGCAGGGCTCATTGACATATACTTTAGGTGTTCGGACCCCCGCCAGGCGCGCGAGGCGCGAGCTAAGTCTCTGCGAACTCGCTTGGCAATCAACTCGGCTCTTATTCTTCCTGTTGATAGTATGACTGAAGCTTGGCAACATCGCAGTGTAAGTCTGTCAACGCTGGTACCGAGGTCTTACTTCCTGGTTGGCACAGAACTATGCTCATAAATTCACTTGATGTTTCCTGTAATTCCCATTGAATAATCTGACTGGTTTGTCAGTTGAGAGGCGACAGAAGGCTATTTGTTCATGCTTTTGGGTCCAGAAAATTGTTTACATGGCGAAATTCCAACTAGTCTCTTACGATGCGAGTTATATTTTCTACTGATGTATGTGCCAGTAGGAAAGAACTGGCGCGCACAGCTCCTCGCTAGCTCTGGGGTAAAGTTGTCGTCTGCCATGGAGAGGTGGCTTTGGTCACTGGTTCGGGTCTCATTCGAGTAAAATTTTTCAGCTGTTTTCGTGACAGGAGTTGCACGAATCCACATCGAAAACAACAAGAAACCTCTTGTGGTTACTTGCTATATTCTATCAGATTATGCGAAAGTCTGACAACTTTCTGGTAGTTTACCATATCTCTACCTTTAGAATCGAACTGATTCCAAGCTAATTATGACGCCAATAGATGTTCGACGTGTATTTTCGTCTGGAAATAATTTTTGTCGAAGGTTATTCGAGTAGGGGCAGGAAAGATAAACATTTGAGGACATATGATCGAAAGAGTAGGTGCAGAATGGGTGACTTCCAAAGCACACTATCCGATGTATTCTTTGTGAAATGAACGGGAATTATTATAGTGTAGTACTAACACATGATGTAATTTTTTTGGTCGTTTGTCCTTACAGTGGGACTAAGTGGTGACTCAGTTGTTTGCGAAAAATGGGCGCACCCTGGCGTTGTGGTGCATTTTTCTGAGTATAAAAATCTTTTAGTACTCAGTCATTAATTTCTTTTTAAGATATCACCATGGGAGCATCATAACTCGTTACTAGTAACAATCGTGAGTAGGAATCCGGATTGAGCGGCCTGATAACGTTCAAGAAAAATGTGGTAATAGTCACCCCTATGACCCTTCATACCGATTCTACTTTACGACGTTTAGATCATGTTAATATATGTCAGAAAAATTCAATACGTGACTGTAATATAAGTACCAGAACTTGAGGTAAGGATATAACAGCCGGTAAGAAAACTCATAGCGGCGCGCCGCTGTCACTGAGTCCGCAAGTGGCAGCCGAGATGCGGCCGCTGGCGCGTCGCCGTAGCCGGTGCCCACTACTCCCGAGAGTAAACAGTTCAGTTTTGATGCAGCAGCGAGTTCTTTTGTGTAATATTTCTGGGGCTTTTCGCTGTTATATTTGAGGTTCTTCCACACTGATAACGAAGACAGCCGATTTGTAGTTTAAAAAAAGAAATTGAAGGTGGTTGGATTCGATCTCGCGACTGCTAATTTACACGCTTGTAAACGCGACTCCTACCGCGAGATCACGCGGTCACATATCACAGAACCGTCTCGAGAAGGACCTAACACTTCCTCCTGACAGTACCGCATTCTACAGTGTTGCCAGATGGTGCACATCGTCGGACTTAGCATTCTGCGTCGGCCGGCCGGCGATCAATGTTTTTGTCTAAGACTGTACGTAGAGATCGTGCAAGCAAACGTTCATACAGATACGTCTGTTCGAGGCCATGTACTTCCCTTGTCAGATAAAATGATGAGAGGTTTTAAAAGCATTTTAATGTTCTCCTCCTCCCAGTCGTGTTAAAACCGCGAATTCTGCCATGGATCAGACTTATGTAAATTGGATTAATTAAACACTTCGCAACTTACGAGTAATTAATGAGACTGCTTATAATTAAGTCGTGCCACTGGACTTCTTGTAAATCTGGAACGTTCTCGAGTTTCCTTCGCAGCTTACGGGCTAGCAAGGCACATTTGTCGCGCCGAGTTCCCCGTAAACCTGGTTTGCTCTGCTGCTGTTTGTATTAAGTCAATTTCACCTCTGTCCGTACTGTCTATATGCGCTCCGTGTTTGTGCGCGCTCATAATTCATGCTCGGTTTTTCCTTCCTCTGTAACGAGCGGCGCAGCGCCCGGCAGTTTATGCGGACCACGGTCGTCTCGCAGCCCAGCGCCATGTTTATTTCGTGTGTTTGTTGAGCGCGTGTTCGATTTTGTGATTTGCTAGGCAGCGAATAGGATCATTTTTTCCGGCAGTTTTGTTCTGTAAATCAATAGCCGTTGACTTTGATACGTCCCTTTGAAGAAAATGTATTTGAGAGCTTTAAATCATACTAGCTTAAACCCGCGGATCCGCTCGCATGTTCGTTGATTATGATAGATAAGCTAGCTTTCAGTGGTGTGCTATGAGACTGTTATTGTTGTAATATATGTATAGTAACGCAATGCACATTTATCTACGAAATTAAAATAGCAATTAAATTAATGTAATTAATTTCACTCATTTTTGAGGATATGTCGCTGATAAAGCGGAATTGTAAAATATTCCTATCAGATTGCAGAAGTCTATGCACTTATCGCTTATCAGGAACGTAAGTGGTGTAGATGAAATCACACGTAAAAATGCACTCGTTTCTAAGAATCAAATCACGAAATTCAACAATAATGATTGTAATAATATCACAGTCGATCACTTGATGTAATACGCGAAACGCCAAATCGATTGTTTTGAAGAGATGTATTAAAAGAAATTTCTTTTTTAGTGCTTTATATATTTATTCAATCCCATATTTCCTTATTCGCATGCTTATCCTTGCAGAGAAAGAGCTGAAAACATTGTAGCACGCATAGATCAAAGATATGGTCCGTGGCATCTCGTTTCACTGTATGTAACGTCCTTGCTATAGAGTCGCAAACTTCATCGCTGGTCTTCAGTCCAAAAGTTTTTATAATTTGACGACATTCAACCACCATATCTTCATCCCCCTTATAGCTATCTGTATGTAACTGCTGTGGTGTGCAATGGGGGACTTCGGACTACAATTGCACACAGACCATTCGTTTGCGTTCTGTAGTTTTCGCTGCAGAGCGAAATATTAGCGCACACACACACGTAGAATTTTATATACATCTATAACTTCCCATCCTAATATATTGCACCCTTTTATCATTATCAACCTTCAAGCAACAATGCAACCAATGAAACCATTTTCAAAGAGTAAATATAATTTTCAAAGAGTAATTATTGTTCCGCATTTCGCGTTATATTCTTCAAATTACTAAATATCTATCAAATCGCTATAAAAACGTGCCTAAAACATTGCTCGGGTATAAATTAGTAACTGTACAAATATTTAAGTCTCTGAGTCTTGTCGTTCGGACATGTTAAGCGTACGCCGAGCAGACATTCACATTAATATATATATATATATATATATATATATATATATATATATATATATATATATATATATATATATATATATATAGCTATCCGATCGCCATAAAACTGTGCCTGAAGCCTTCCCCGGGTAGACATTAGTAACTGCATAAATTTTTTGCAAAATCAAAAGTTTGTACAACTTATGGGACGTAACTACGGGGTCATCAGTCCCTAAGCTTACAAACTACGTATGATCTACCTAAGACTAAAGACGGCACAAATTTCCATGCCGGAGGGGGGACTCGAACCCCCGACCGTAGTGGCCGTGCTGACCGTGACTGAAGCGCCTCAGTCACCTTTTTTTTTTTTTTTTTTTTTTTCTTCCGCTCGCCATGATAGCCTTCTCCGGCTAGCTTCTATGCTATAACATTGTTTCTGTTGAGGAATGAAGAGCAACTTCTTCTTCATAACGAAACAAAACTACCTCGTAGAAAATAAACAATCTCGTTCCGGGCGACATCTTCGTCGCCAGACGATAAAAATAAATAATTTGAAAGCAATTTTAAGCCTCTTCTTCGTAATTTTTAAGATCGGTTTCTTGGAAATGAAAGAAAAGTATCAGAATGGTTTTCTCCAAGTAAATTATAATTATTGTCATTTCCATTCTTCCGTTCCTTCTGCTTGCCGAGCACTTCAAAGTTGTCTTCTCGTACAATCTGCTTACGCAGTTAATGCCGTGTGTATCATTTTTCTGTGTATTTCGATCTCCTTGTCCATTTCTTGTATCTTCTCGGTAGACTTTGAAGCACCAGTCAGCAGTAGCACAGAACTACCTTTCTAGGATCACAGAAGCCTAATGACATTTCAAAATGATAATAATAATAATAAAAGAATAAAAAGTATATATAAATAAAATACTTCTTTGGGTGTTACCCATTCTATATTTGTGTTAATGTTCTGATTAGAAAATTCGCATATTTTTCTTTATATTTCTTCGTTTTTTTTAGTTTTTCGTGTTCCATCGTAAGATGTATCCAGTAGTCGTCTTTACTTTTAACTTTTTCCGATAAAATGTAGTACACCGTCTGTCCTTTGATCCAATTTACTGCTCTTCTTTTTGCACTGGGGTAGGGAACTTCGTCTGGGTGAAGAAGTCTGGCTGGTGTTATCGTTCGGGGAGATGTTCGTAGTATACTAGCAAGTTTAGTTGTACACAGAGTCCAAATGTTTTTAACGCCGTCGCATGTGAAACGGTGTTCCTCAGTGTCAACTAGGTTACAGATGGTGCAATTTGGCGTTTCCGCCAGATGTATTGCATGTAACTTCGAATTTGTTGGAATTTTCCTGTTAACTGCAGTGTACCATGTTGACCGTACTTTTGTCGGTAAGTAAGGGTCTTGTACGTTTTCCCAGATCTTTTCCCAATTATATTCTTTGTACTTCTCTTCGATTCTGTTTCTCGTTTTGTTTTTCATCATGTTGTTGTAGATTTCTTTTACTTTGTATAGGTCTTCCTCTGGAGTGTGACGTCGAATGTAGCTTAATTCTATAAGAAAATGTCTCATATAATAAAATGCGTTTGGAATATGGTGCACATCTACGGGTGGGTCCATACTAGCCGGGGCTATTTCGTTTAAGAGATGAGCTGCGAGGCTATCAGGCGACCGTTGCCACTGCTTGTACAACTTGCTGACGAACAGCGCCTGTGATTTATTATATATATTTGTCAGCTTTAGGCCTCCGTGACGTAAAGATAGCGTTAAGGTCTCATACTGGATCTTAAAAATTTGTCCTCTGGTGACAAAGTGGCCGAGCGCTGCTAGCATCTGTTGGGCTATTGTCTTCGGTATTGGCAATACCTGTGCGACATAATTTACTTTAGATGTTACGTAAATGTTGGCTAACTGAACTTTTTGTAAGGTACTTAGATTACGTAAAACATGTTGTTGTATGGTGGCTCGCATTTTTGCCAGCAAATTTTTGTAGTTGAGGGCAGCCGTGCGGCGGATATCTCGCGTGTATACAATTCCAAGCGTTTTTATAGTTTCTACGCATTTTAATTGATCGTCATCGCTAATTTCTAATCCCCGGCCGATGTGCATTATTCCCGACTTAGTACGGCTTAATTTTGCTCCTGACGCCGCTTCGTAGTTCTTTATATTTTTGAATGCTTTTCCTAGTTCATCACTGCGCGTGATCACGAAACTGACGTCGTCAGCGTACGCTTGACATGTTATTTTATGGCCGTGTATTTGTAGCCCTGCAAGGTCCTGTGTCAGGGAACACAGCAAAGGTTCAATGGCTATGGCAAATAGGCTCAGTGACATTGGGCAACCCTGACGTACTGAACTCTTGAGTCTGATCGGTCTGCTTAATTGACCGTTAACACATATTCGAGACGTGGAACTTGTCAACAGGTTTTTAACTACAGTGCCAATTTTTTGTGGAAAATTCATTACTTCCATAGTCCGGAAAAGATAAGAATGGTTAATTCTATCGAATGCTTTTTCGAAATCAAGAGATACTAGTGCACTTGGAATATTCAAGGCTTCTGCAGTTGCTATAATATCTCTATATTCACATAATGTCTGGTGAATTGTTCTATTTTTCCCGACGCTCGTTTGGTAATTCCCGGTGATGCGTGTTATAACCGAGGTTAATCTTTGCGTTAGGATGCGCGTAAAGATTTTATAGTCGGTATGTAGTAGTGTTATGGGACGCAGGTTGTTGACGGTCTTCCCTCCTGGCACTTTAGGGACTAACACTACTACACCTTCACAAAATTCCAGTAACATGTCACTTCTGGCGTTCAGAATTTCGTTACATACAAGCGTCAGCTTGCTGATTAGTTGTTGTTCAAAGGTGTGATAAAATTCTGCTGGCAATCCGTCGGGCCCGGGAGACTTGTTCTTCGAGCTTCTTCGTATGGCGTCTGCCACTTCCTCTTCAGTTACGTCTGCTGACAGATCGTCCGATTCCTCCGGGTTTAATTTCGCAGTCAACCTTGCGAGGATGGTGTGTTGCGCTGCTTCGTCTACTGGTTTGTCAGCTAATAGAGTTGTAAAATATCTATAGATTTCTTCCCGTATGTCGGGTTGTGTTGTCAAAGTTCCTCCATGTTCCACTTTCAGTTCAGTCAAAATTTTTCGTTGTGTTCTTTTCTGTTCTTGTATAATATGATACATTGAAGTTGTTTCTTCTTGAACTGTATTTTGTAGTCGTGTGCGAATTTTACAGCCTTCCAAGTGCTTCCGTTTGAGGTTTAAAATTGTGGCCTTTATTCTTTTTATTTGTGTATAATTGTCTATGACTGTGGCGTCGTGTTGGTATAAGTCTCTGAGACACTGATAATAAAATTCTATTGTGTTTTTCGTCCAAACATTTTTTACCCAAGAGTAACGTTTCATGGCCTTTATTAAAGCGGGTTTTGCGCATTTCATCCACCACGTAAACGTCGAATCGTACTTCGAAAACTTCCTTTCGCATTCTGTCCATGTATTGCGAAAGGTTTCGTGGCATCCTGGGTCTGTCAGATGCGCTACGTTCAACTTCCACGTTCCTTTTGCTCTGTACGTTCCTTGTTTTGGGAGGTTAACAGTGCATATGTAGGCTGTATGATCTGAAAATATGTTCGGCCATAGCTCCACTTGCAGAATGTGTTGTTGTAAATTCGACGTTACGTAAATTCTATCGATCCGACTAGCGGAATGGCTAGTAATGTGAGTAAACCCGGGCTTATCACCTTGTTTGAATTCCCATGTGTCGACTAGATTGAGTTCTCTGACGATATTCTCAAGTTCGATACACTTGTTGAAATTTGGTATCTGATCTTTGGGTTTGAGGACACAGTTAAAGTCGCCTGCAAATATGACTTGTTCGGGACGCTGCATAAAGAGTGGCACTATTGCATCTTTAAAAAATTCTGCTCTCTGATGTTTCTTCCCCGTTCCGGAAGGAGCATAAATATTAATAATCCTGGTGTTATTTATTGTGCAAGCTATGCCCCTGCTGTTCGTTAGCCTTTCGACGTTTGTTGTCAGGATTCCCTCTTTTGTCATAATCGCTGTCCCGAGTTCACCGCCGTAACCAGGATTAATTAAGGTGTTGTAACCTGTTATATTTTCCAGGTTAATGTCTGTTACTTCCTGTAACAGCGCAATGTCTATGTCAGCTGCGTACAAGAAGTCTTGAAGGTTTTTTAATTTAAACGTGCAGCTTATTTTATTGATATTGACAGTTGCAATCCGATAAGCTTGCAACGGTAGCACATTTGCAGGCATACTTGATGTCATACTTCCCGTGAATATTATTAACGACACATGCCTTAAAAGTATTCTGGGTCGTCGTCTACACCGCCCGATCCAGCCGTGATGTTTTGGCGCTGATTAGGTTTGCCTATACAATTATCTGACGACGTCCCTGCCGTGTTTCCCGGAACCTCTGGCATCTCTTCCTCTCGTGTGTCCTCATCTGTGTCATCTGACCACTGTCTCGGCTGGACGTGTCCCTTGCTCTCTCTGTCCTGGTTTTTTCGAAGGTTCATGTTTCCCGCCTGATTTTCCGTGTTCGTTTTTGCATATTCGCCTGACGTCTTTTGTACTTGACCTGAACCTGATTCCCGCGTTCGGGTTTTCTTTGATGCCGGTAGGTGTCCCGGAGGGGGTTGTGATGTCTCTTCTGTTAGTGTTTTTCCGATTCTGTGGGCTTTGTCGCGCAGTATTTGCGCCTTTTCGTTCGCACCTTCATGTGCAATACGGCGCTTTTTCTGTCTCGTGGGAGACTTCGTTGACTGTTGGTCATTTGTTTCTTGTGTTTCAGATGGGAATGTCGAGGGTGTTTCACCTACATGTTCTAATTCTTTCACAGTTATATCAGTATTGTTGTTTTCACAAACAACTGCCTGGTTACTTTCGTCCGAAGCCTGCTGGTTAGAAGGAAGGGAATCTGGAGTGTTGGTAGTTTCCATGGGTATTTCGTGTTCTTTCAGTTCGTTATACGCCTCCATAGCTGCATCTAGATTTGGTTCTGGGGGAATGTTTCCTCGCGCGGCGGCAACGTAGCTGATCGGCAACGTGGACATGGGGCCAGGCCTCTCTCGCTCACCGATCGGTATTTGCGTCACGCGCCGTTGCAAACACTGCGCGCGAACGTGTTCTGTAGAACCACATGCCGAGCATGTTCGTGGTTGCCCTTCGTATATTACGATCGCCCTGTAGCCACAAACCGTGATGTAGGACGGTATGTGTTTCAACATTTCTATTTTGACCTGTCTGACACCGTTCAACACCGGGAAAATGTGAGATTCTGACCACCTTTCCGCGACGTTACTTATTACTGTGCCGTATTCCCTAAGTTGTTCATTAATTGCTTCGGCAGGTATTTCGAATGGCAACTCGAAGATGCGCACCGTTTTCAAACCCATGCCAGCTCGTGAAATGGTGACGTCTCCAATATTTCCGTCTGAATGTTTAAATTTTAAAGTTCCGCCACATGACTCAACGACTTTCTTACACTTTTCAGGGCTTATCAATTTTAAATACACCGTGCTGCTGACTATCGATAAGTGTATTCCTATCAATTCGTCAATAGTAATCTTCATGACGTCTCTTATAAACAACTCAACTTCAAATGATTTTGGTCGGGGAATGTTCGGGTCAAAGGTTAATCGAAGTGTGTCTTTTCGTGGTGTTCGATCCATTACGTTCGTCTGCAACACATTCTATTCGCCAATATAAACGCTGAAGCGTGCACTCACCGTTTACCTCCGCTCGGCCGCCAAGTAGCGAGGACGTAAACAAAGCGTCCGCATGGCACGGCTGCCCGACGAAGACTGTGTCACCTCGGCCACCGCGGCCGGCAAAATTTTTAGCTCTTTACGTCTTGTGGTTCAGACGTGATAAACGTACACCGAACAGACATTCACATTTATAGATATAGATGATTGGCTTGTCAAAAAGTAGAGCGACATGGTACTGCATTTAATTGTGCAGATACCGAAAAAAAGATAGAAGACAAATTTGTTAGGTATACGTTTTAAAACCTGACCATAGCCTTGATGTTGTTGTTTTTTTTTTTTTTTTTTTTTTTTTTTTTTTTTTTTTTTTTTTTTTTTTTTTTTTTTGTCTCTATCAGCAATCAGCGTTCGTCATGCGTGAAACCTTCTAAAATCATCGAGGTTGCGCAAGTACCCATGATTGTCATTGAATGAAAGTAATCTGTAGTGGCAAGTGAAAGTAATAAATAGAGTAACGTACCTCGGATTGACGATTACAATATGTGGAAGGACAGGGCCGGCCCAAGCCCCCACAATCGCGTAAGCGGCCGACTGCGAACAGCGGTCAAATTGAAGAACGCCTCGGCGGCCATTGTGGTGGCAAACTTCCGCGCGAACTTTAAATGTGCGTAAGATTAATTTTATGACAGAGACTATTCATTTGAGTTAAGTCGCGAAATCTATGTCTAATTGATATATATATATATATATATATATATATATATATATATATATATATATATATATATATATATATATAACTACAAAACAGCTTCAGACTCCTTAAATATACAGCAACTATCGGTTGTGTGTAAATTTATTACTCATACGGTTTAGAAATTGGCCAACAGCGTTTTCTTTTCCTAACGAAACCGAACTATAACGTCTAGTATTTTAGCGTTCTAAGCGTATCATATGAAAGGGATTTATCGTCAGACACGATTTTTTTACACTTTCTCAATATATTCTACGTTTGTGAAACTTTTCTACCAACATTGATTTTGGAAGAGTTTCACACGTTACATAAAAAAAAAAAAAAAAAAAAAAAAAAAAAAAAAAAAACCCTGAAACAGCTATTGTTAAAAATCATTGCGAAAGTGAAATATGTTATCAGATACATAACTGAAAAATAGCTTCTTACCTTGTGAATACAGCAACCAGCCACTACCAAATTCTTTTAAGACACGAAGTATGCCATAACTTTTTCATAACTAATGCATCTAAAATTAGCATTAGGATGTCTAGCATGAATATTAGCATTTTTAATGCTGTAAGACAAATACCTTACAGTAGCGTGAACTGCTCAAAAGTAAACTACTATTAAAATTATATATTTTTGACGACGTTACAGCGTTCATTTAATGACATAATTCGGAATTTTCAATCACTTATGGCATCACTGTACTAAGTTTAGATGGAACTCGAAAGGGCGAAGAATGAAAATTTGTACCCGGGTCATCTAAACCTAGTACAGTGATCGCAAATTGCGAATTATTTCATCAACTACTATTGTCATAGGGTTCAACTTCACACACTGCATCCAGTATGGCTATGTGTCATTCATATATGGAACTCTACCCCCTTTCAGTTGTTATACCTATATGTAAAGCGAATTACCTTTAAATACTGCGTTAGAAGTTGCTAATATTAATTTAACAAACAAAATTTCGAACTGCAGTGAGGCAACTTTTTGAACTTACTGTCCACTAGTACTACCTATAGTAGTTCCTTTTTAAGAGCTACCAGTATTGTAAAAGCCTGTTATTTATTTTTTTCAATCCTGTATTGTCTTGACTAACAGCCTGTTAAGCAAGAGTAAATATCTCTGAACACAAGTAGTAGGGCTACTTGTATTATTGAGAAATATAAATTGGATGACAGTATTCGATCTTTTAATTTCTTTCTTAAATTGATTTATGCATTTAAATGCTGAGCAGCTCTTCACAATTGTGCTTCATGTACACTGCAATAGTTCAAACAATACAGACGTGACTATCAATTGTGTATACATCCCGCAGTAGGTATTTAATACACGATTTACCTGCTAACAACACTCGTATTTATCTGACGCTTGCCACTACCATGGCGGCCGGGCGAAGGTTCAAATTATCCCGCGACAGCAGCGCCGTTAGGGAGTCTAGTTATTGGCCCACCTTAGGTTACGGTACTAACACTAAAAGTGGGCCTTTGCGATCGTCTTTTGACAGCTAGAAATTTAAATGTCGATAACGGTTTAACTATTCATGTGACACGAAAATTTGATAACCCAGTTAGTAGAGGGGAAAATTCTCTACAACTTTGCTCTCTTACGTTTTTTTCATATCTCGTTGCGTTTCGAAGATATGTGGAAAAATAACGGCGATTTTGGGATGTCTGTCTGTCTGTCTGTCCGTCCGTCTGTCTGTCTGTCCGTAACGTGTTCCCTGTTTTTAAGGCGAACCGTTCAACCGAACAGCACCAAATTTTACAGACATGATTGTAGCCCGCCAGAAACCATAATCTCCTTTTTCAAATTTTTCGGACAAAAATACGGTAGTAAAACCAAAAACTGCCGTTTGTAATATAATTGTAATTTCAAACGAACCGTTCACGTGATACGAAAATTGAATAACCTAATTGGTAGAGGAGAAAATTTTCTACAACTTAGCTCCCTTATGTTTTTTTTTCAAATCTCGTATCGTTTGAGACATATTTGCAATAATAAAGGATATTTGACACCCTCCATTCAATGAACGAAAACCAGCAGTTCGGAGATGTCACGTGACATTCCTCGCGTATTTGATGATTTTCTTATTGTAACTTACACGTTGTCATTTCAAAGCAACGGCACACTGAGGAATTAACAAAAACACATCGTTCTTCTTACGATAAATGATAATCTAATGTCTACAAATGCTATATTAACATCAGTTAACAACGGCCATGAATAGTATGAGTTTAAAGAACTTCTGTTTTGATTTACAGTGGGCAAGGTGCTGGACTATGACGCGAAAGTTCGGTAGTTCGAAACCCGCCACTACTTAAATTCTTTTTCCTAAAATGGTTTCAGGAACTCTTTTTAATTAATTTATTATTATTTTGGTTCAAAATGCTTACAAAAACTTATAAAACTACAAATCTAAAGTGGGCCGTAAAACTCTTCAGTGCGATTTTTTTTACAAGGTCTTTGTGCCTTCCTTACCCGTCCAGGCGCTCCGGGGTAGTCGCTTCCTTGGTGCCCTGAGGGAGCATTAATCACGTTACGTGTTTTTTTTTTTTTTTTTTGGGGGGGGGGGGGGGAGGGAGCAGTCGAACCCAATCCACCAAATTTCACGTGGTGGAGAAGGGCTCACGGCAAATCTCACGTAATATGTTTTCCCTGCTAGAAACAGTGTGGAATTGGATTAAATGAAGTATAATATGTTTCACGTCTATAATATGGCTAAATCCTAGACAATATTACTCATCGCGGCTAAGCAAACATCACATAGTAACATAGTAGACCCTCGATTTTTTTCTCTAAGGATACATGACCTCATTTTATTATTATCATTATTATTATTTTTTTTTTTTCAAGCGCTTATCTGTCGGAATTGGAACGCAACACTCGCGGTAGGAACAGTGCTGGCCACCCGGCCGCCTCTCTCACGCTGCATGAAGCCCAGGCCAATCCACCCGTCTACAGCCATACGAGAGATTATTTCATTCGCCTTTTTTATTATTATTACTTTTAATTTTTTACTGTAGCACTACTTCAAGCATTGAAGACGTCCCATTGTCCACGGGTGCTGAAGCAGCGGCAAATTACAGTTACGTTCTGTTAATAGAATACATGTGCTTTTTAGTTTCTTCGAGAACTGTTTCTTTTTCAGCTTTCCTTTTCCGATTTTCTGGACCAGAAAGCTTTTTCTTAATTGTTTCCCTCCCTTCAGGCATGATTTAATAATCAGGCAAATTATGGCGTAGGCACTGCTCTATTTCGTGACCATAATATTAGAACTATAACAAATAAAATCACCTATGACTAGACATAAAAAAGGGCCGCGGTGGAGTAGCCGAGCGGTCTAAAGCGTCTTGTTGCGGAGCGCGCAGTTGCTCGCCGTGGAGGTTCGAGTCCTCCCTGGGGCATGGGTGTGTGTGTTGTCCTTAGGTTAGTTTACCTAGGTGTAAGTAGTTTGTAAGCTACGGGCTGTTGACCACGCAGTTTGGTCCGATAGATTTACAAACATTTGAACATTTTGAACATAAAAAAGGTAAAGCAATCACAATCCGAAGATTGGTTTGAACACGACAGTGCTTTACTAGGCATGATCCTGTTTGGAGGTGGTATGCCGTTGCCTTCATCCGACCTTCGAACTGACTTACCCAGCCAATTATAGATTAACGGGGGTTCCGAACCACGGTGCTACTCGGTATTTTTCACATGAACAATACTGCCAGAGGTGAAAGAAGTGGAATGTGACAGATAAAAATTAGGATTTGTAGTCTGGCACTCTACCACTGTGCAACCGAGGCGTACATCACTAGACATAACTAGAATTAACTAGAAAGAAAACATACGATAATTTTTTAAAAACAAGTAATAGAAAATTGAAATTTTGTCCGCATCACGCCACTTTTCAGTCACTATGATTCACCACGGAAACCCGTACCCTTCCTCGGCTCGTACTAACAATTACTGAGCTGTGGGTGTAAATCGTAGTGCTACCAACATATGTAGGCCAACACACGCTGCAGCTCCAGAACCAACAACAGCGTTAACACTGCAATGTTAAATGCCAACTTACGCATTTCATTTGAAATGAACACATCTAAAGAAATGACTCTCAAAGTAATGTTGGTAGGTCAACACAAGAAATGTTACACTTTCTGCGGAGCTATGAACATAGTTTATTGTATCATTTTCCAAGAGTTACAGCACAAAGATATATTTTTTACATGGAACAATAGTTTTTTCTATCGTGCATTGGAATCGCTGAAACCAGCTGCGTCCAAATCAATTTAAACTACATTCCTATCACTGTTAGTTTGGGAGCTACAATCCTTCAAAGTTTCAGGGGCAGATACCACACGCTGTAAATAATACATGGCTGTGTGGTGGGTGATGGATGCTATGGCGGTGCGAAGTTAATTTACATGAGATGTTCAAATGTGTGTCCATGTTCATCAATGCATAATGCAATGCGCCGTCGAAACGATCTGCGGACGAGATGTAACATCGCCGGTGTGACGGACCGACATGCGTCCTTGATGCGCCATTTTAGATCATCTGGGGATATGGCACAGTGACATAAACAGGTTCCTTTAGATATCCCCACAAAAAGAAATCTACTGGTGTTAAATCGGGCGACCTTGCGGGCCATCAATGAGGACCATGGCGCCCCAACCATCTTTCTGCAAACCTGTTTAGTTCTTCCATAACAGCACGCGTAGAATGGGCTGGGTGACATGTTCCAGGAGACCACCCAACTTGTCGGCTATGAAAGCGCGATATAACTCACCTGTCAGTGTACCTGGGAAGTGGTGTGGACCGATGATTTCATCCCCAAGGATTCCACACCACACGTTAATAGACCACCTACGTTGACGGTCGACAGGTCGTACCCACCGAGGATTGTCTGCGGCCCAGTAGTGCATGTTATGGCGATTCACTGCACCATAATTTGTGAACGTGGACTCATTAGAGAACATAACACTCTGTAAAGACTCCAGCGTGAAATTACGCATGGCCCATTCACAGAATGTCACTCTTGCATGAAAATTGTTCCCATGCAGCTCCTGACGCAGTGACAGGCAGTACGGGTGAAACCTGTGGCAGTGTATTATACGCCAAACAGTTGTGAGACTGACACAGCAACGGCTCGTAAGCTGACATGAGGATCGTGGTGTAGTGCAGCTAAAACAAACACCTCCGTCTCCTCACTTCTTGCAGGTCTTCGTCTGTTACTGTGGCGCATTACCAAGCTGTTACCCGAAGTCGTTCTTCGTCACGTAAGAACGTAATGTTTGCCGGGGCCCTTCGCCTAGAAAATCTCACGGCATACGCCATGGCTGCTTCAGTGGCATCGTATCGGCACTCGCCAAGCATCAGCACCATGTCAACGTACTCGTCGTTCGTGTATGTCATCGTCATCCGATGTCAGTAACTGTGGTATATTGAACCATGGTTGTTTGTGTGGCTCCAACTGTCGGGTATACGGCCGTGGCGGCGACAGTCGGCCGTCTAACAGCGCATCGAGGAAGCTTCTCGCTCCGTGACACCGGCGACGTTACAACTCGGCCGCACCACATTTAGAAGGCGCATTGCATTCTGTGCAGAGGTTGTGGTATCTGCCCCTGAAACTTTGAAGGGTTGCAGCTCTTAAACTAACAGTGATAGGAATGTAGTTTAAATTGATTTGGACACAGGTGGTTTCAACGAATCCAATGCACGATAGAAAAAACTATTGTTCCATTTAAAAAAATTATATCTTTGTGCAGTAACTCTTTGGAAAATGATACAATAAACTATGTTCATAGCTCCGCAGAAAGTGTAACATTTCTTGTGTTGACCTACCGCATTAAAATTTCCCGTCACCTATTATTTTATAAGTTACAGAGGCAAACACACTTTGTGAAACACCCTGTATGACCATATTGTAGAGAATAATGACTGCTAGAAATATGTTGCTTCTGCTTTAATATAACTATTCTGTAAAGTACAACCAGTTTCCACGTGATTTATGACCGATCAAGGTGCCGCATTGGTAACACACTGGACTCCCCTTCGGAAGGATGGTGGTTGAAATCCACTTCCGGCCATCCAGATTTAGATTTTCCGTGGTTTTCCTAAATCACTCCAGGCAAATGCTGGGATGGTTCCTTTGACAGGGCACTGCCGATTTCTTTCCACATCCTTACCCAAAACCTGCGAGCATAAGCTCCGTCTCTAATGACCACGCTGTCGGCGTAATTTATGGATAGGAAGTTAAAACTAAATGCAGAGAGAAGCTGATTTATAAGTTTCCATCTGTTTTCACTGTTAGGGAGATTTACCTGCCGACCAGTTAATTTTTGGGCGTTCTTATTACCCCAGTAAAAATATGGCAAAACACGATTAAACACTGCACAACAGCAGATCTCTAAGGAATTTGTTAGCTGTGACCACATGGATGGGACTAACACTCTGTACAGGGGTGCACTTCACATATTGTATATTCGTGTTGAAAACACTTAAGCAGTGTTGTACAGGGTCAAAACCACAACACATTCTGTAACTGTATATTGTTGTCGCCAGCCTTGTAATGCCATGTTCTCGACCCAACAAAGAAGAAAGGTCTCCTATAGTCACCTGTCTGGACACTTTATAAAACTGATAATATGATTATCCATAACTTTTCTGGTACTTTTCTGATTTGACAAATAACTTTATTATATATTTTACTCGCCAATTTGACGTCAACCACGTTAAGTAATCAGTTGCAAAGGTTTTGTCACTGTCCACAACCACGTTGCTGTTCCCTGCATAGTCTCCTTCCATCTGAAAGTCATGGGTAGATATTAGGTACTCGCACACATCCACTTTTTAAAAAAGTCCTGCGAAATCTGGTGCCATGTACCAATCCATCTAGTTAAATATCGGCTAGTTCCACTTTATAAGGTACAGCCACAGCATTTGCATATTTTCTCCAATGCTTGTTTACAGCTCTATCGCAACACATCATCATCCAAAACTACAAAGAGACACTGCATAGCATAATTGCAGTATTTCACATACTTCTTTGTACTTAAATTCTGATCCGTCTAGCGTGCAGCACTGTCTGTGAGTTCTAGTAACAACAATCATTTCCAATCCTGTGACAGTCAAAACTGACCTACAACAAAAGTATCATCTCCAGATCTTTTGTACTCTAACTAGCATCTAGCATGCAACAATCCCTCTTCAGAGCCAGCAACTGCATTTATTGAAGAATCCACCCCAAACATCCAAACGATTGATTCTGAAACTTTTTGTATTGCAAACTCCACCAGTCAGTCTTCTGAAAAGTTTTCTATCAGTCACTAGACCATCGTATCTCCATCCTAACAAATCATTATTCTTGATAAAAGTCGGTAACACAGCCAATTACAATGTAAAAATGATTGACACACACACACACACACACACACACACACACACACACACACACACACACACACACCTGCAAGCAAGGAATGGTCCAGGTCAACACCAAGTTCATATATATATATATATATATATATATATATATATATATATATATATATATCCAAGAGCAATCCTCAGTCCTTTAGAGACTAAACGTACGATCAAATGCATCCCTCGACGAAGGTGACTAGACAGCCTTAACTCACATGACCACTCAGCTTGCCCTTTTCTCACATGACATCTTGCGAGCCATGGACGAAGGGCAACAGGCGGATTGTGTTTTTCTCAACTTCAAAAAGGCGTTCGACGCGGTGCCACACTGCAGATTGCTAACGAAGATACGAGCTTATGGAATAGGTTCACAGATTTGTGACTGGCTGGAAGACTTCCTAGGTAATAGAACGCAGTACATTGTTCTCGACGGCGAGTGTTCATCAGAGACGAGTATATCGTCAGGCGTGCCCCAGGGAGTGTGATAGGACCGCTATTATTTTCTATCAATATAAATAATCTGATGGACAGAGTAAGTTGCAATATGCGGCTGTTTGCTGATGATGCTGTGGTGTATGGGAGGATGTCGTCTGTAACTGACTGCAATAGCTTACAGGATGACTTAGACAAAATTTCTAGTTGGTGCGAAGATTGGCAGCTAGCTCTCAATGTGGAAAAATGTAAGGAGATGTGCATGAGTAGAAACACCAATCCCATAATGTTCGAATACAGCATTAGTAGTGAGCTTCTTGATGCTGTCGCATCGTTCAAATATCTAGGCGTAACATTGCAGAGCGATATGAAATGGAACGAGCATGTAAGGACAGTTGTGAGTAGGGCGGACAGCCGACTTCGGTTTATTGGGAGAATTTTGGGAAGATGTACTTCACCTGTAAAGGAGACCGCGTATAAGACGCTTGTACGACCACGTCTTGAGTATTACTCAAGTGTTTGGGACCCGCAGCAGATCAGTTTGAAGGAAGACATAGAGGTGGTTCAGAGGCGAGCAGCTAGGTTTGTTACCGGTAGGTCCGACCAATGCGCGAGTGTCACGGAAATGCTCCGGCAACTCAATTGGGGATCACTGGAAGAAAGACGACGTTCTTCTCGTGAATTTCTGTTGAGTAAATTTAGAGGGCCGGAATTTGAAGCTGAGTGTAGTACGATCTTGCTGTCGCCTACTTACATTTCGCTTAAAGATCATAAAGACAAGATAAGAGAAATTAGGGCTCGTACGGAGGCATATAGGCATTCTTTTTTTCCTCGTTCAATTTGGGAGTGGAATAGGAAAGGAAATGCCTAGTAGTGGTACAGTGTACCCTCCACCACGCACCTTACGGTGAATTGCGGAGTATGCATGTAGATTTAGTGTATACTGATTAGCATTTTTCCAATCCGTGGCTCCTTTTGTACTAAAAAGGGTTAGATGCAGGTCTGTTGTGTTGTAATCCTATGGTTTCTATGTGAAATTCAACGATCTGAGGGTCGCTTTGTCGTAAAAAGGTTTAGAGTTGGGTACAACGTGTTGTACGCTGTTGAAGCACGGTATCTTCTTCGCTGAGTGGGAAGCAAGGTAGAAGCAGTGTGAGATTATTCCTTCTGTGGGATGAGCCTGTACTCCTCTGTGGTGTGTATTGACCGTCATTACGAGGTGCCTCTTTTAGATAATATCTGGTACTGCTTCTGTAGGGAGATGGTTGCAGCACTTAAACATCGATGTAATTACTTGAAATATGTAATAGTTTACATCTGAGGCAGCTATTTGTTGTAAATACTTATAGGTGTGTGTAAGTTGCAGTGTTCGAAATCCTTAGTTAGTACTCAGGTGTTGTGTTTGTTTCAGAAGATGTCATTGCAAATTTTCGCGATTTCCGTCAGTAAATTCGAACGTTTTTATAATCAATTATCTTTTTTAGTTGTTTCGTAACATTTCAGGTTGCACTGACCAGAGGTGTTTCGATGCAGTTGCTGTGGTCCTCGAACTGTATTCACGTTACTCTTAGACGTTTTTATTTTGAAAACGATATTTTCCTCAAGGTCATCCGTTGCTCACGGTTACAATTACACATTTCCGTGGTCTCTATTGCATATATCGAGAGCATTTGTTCAGTGCAAAGTTTTGACCCACCGATTTTTGGTATTCTCTCCTGTAAATATCAATATTCTTCTTATAAACAATACGTGTTTTGCTGTTGTTGTAGTTGTGTTCCACATTGGGGCGTGTTTCTTAAGATGGATATACATGTTCTGTTTGTAGTCCTAAATGTTTGAAAATGAATAGAATTGTTTTTAAACAATTATTGAGAAATGTAGGTAGGTTTTTTTTATCGTCCCTTCAATTGCATTCCAATGTAATGACTATTAGTGGTGAAAATTATAAATAATTTTATCCCACCAACGAAAATTAGGTGATAGATGTTTCTGACCAGGGTTAGAGCTCGGGACACTTGATTCAATGTTCCTACCTGACCCCTCATCTCATTTCCGTCCTAATGGAATTATCGCTGAATATGCTTGAATTTAATGCACATAAAATTCCTTTGATTTTACTGGTACGTTTTTTCAACAATTGTCTTGCTGTTCATGAGTAACGTTTAACGACTTCTACTGTTGTTCACTGACGATTTCCGCGAGAAAATGTAATTTGTAAAAGTTACACATATGTGGCATCTGTTCTTTTGGACATAGCTACCCAAAAGAACATCACATTCATGTGACTTCTACAATTTGCTGATGACGGGCAATGATCCTTTCTTCAGCGTGGAGGAACTACTAGGCCTTTACTCTTATGAAAATGAGTCTAAATAACTACAAGTTTGAGTAATAGTGGACAGGGGTAAAGCTGGGAATTTGTACCTGGTTGGAGGTGTGCTTTAGTAATCCATTGCAGTTGTAATGATCACTGTGTCCCCAGTGATGTAGGGGTCAGCCCACCTGCCTAGAAAGCAGGAGACCCAGTTTAGAATCCAGGCTGGATACAATTCTTCAACTTTGCCCATTTGCAGTTAATATGAGAAAATGGAAAGTTCTTTCAGGAAAACTGTTAATGCAAATCAGGGAATGTCGCACTTCAATTGATATGCAATTTAGGCCTTTAAAAATTTAATACTGGTCTTTTTTTTTTTTTTTTTTTTTTTTTTTTTTTTTTTTTTTTATAAAAAAATTAATACTGGTCTCCACTCCCATGAACCACAGACATTGCCGAGGTGGGGTGGCTTGCGTGCCTCAACGATACAGATAGCCGTACCGTAGGTGCAACCACAGCGGAGGGGTATCTGTGGAGAGGCCAGACAAACGTGTGGTTCCTGAAGAGGGGCAGCAGCCTTTTCAGTAGTTACAGGGGCAACAGTCTGGATGATTGACTGAGCTGGCCTTGTAACATCAGCTAATGTGGCTTTGCCACACAGCTACTGCGAACGGCTGAAAGCAAGGGGAAACTACAGCCGTTACCTTTCCCGAGGACATGCAGCTCTACTGTATGAACATATGATGATGGCATCCTCTCGGGTAAAATATTCCGGAGGTAAAATAGTCCCCCATTCGGATCTCCGGGAGGGGACTACTCAGGAGGATGTGATCATCAGGAAAGACAATACTGGCATTCTACGAGTCGGAGCGTGGAATGTTAGATCCCTTAATCGAGTAGGAAAATTAGAAAATTTAAAAAGGGAAATGGATAGGTTGAAGTTAGATATAGTGGGGATTAGTGAAGTTCGGTGGCAAGATGAACAGGATTTCTGGTCAGGTGACTACAGAATTATAAATACAAAATCAATTGGCGGTATCACAGGAGTAGGATTGATAATGAATAAGAAAATAGGAATGCGGGTAAACTACTATGACCAGCACAGTGATCGCATTATCATTGTCAAGATAGATACGAAGCCAACACCGACAACAGTAGTACAGGTTTATATGCCAACTAGCTCTGCCGATGATGAGGAAATCGAAGAAATTTATGAGGAGCTAAAGGAAATTATTCAAACAATTAAGGGAGAGGAAAACTTAATTGTTATGGGAGACTGGAATTCGGTAGTAGGACAAGGAAGGGAAGGGAAGATAGTAGGTGAATATGGTCTGGGCAAAAGGAATGAAAGAGGAAGCCGCCTGGTAGAATTTTGCACAGAACATAATTTAGTTATAACAAACACCTGGTTCAAGAATCACAAAAGAAGGTTGTATACGTGGAAGAGACCAGGAGACACCGGAAGATACCAGATAGATTTTATAATGGTAAAACATAGATTTCGTAACCAGGTTTTACAATGTAAGACATACCCAGGGGCAGATATAAACTCTGACCATAACTTATTGGTTATGAACTGTAGACTGAAACTGAAGAAACTACAAAAAGGTAGGAAAATAAGGAGATGGGACCTGGATAAATTGAAGAAACCTGAGGTTCTCAAGAATTTCATAGGGAGCTTTAGCCAACAATTGACAGAAACAGGGAGAAATAAAACAGTAGAGGAGGAATGGGTAAAATTGAGAGATGAAATAGTGAAAGTAGCAGAGGACAAAATAGGTAGGAAGGAAGGACCTACAAAAAATCCTTGGATATCACAGGAGATACTAAATTTAATCGATGAAAGGAGAAAATATAAAAATGCAGTAAATGAAACAGGCAAAATTGAGTACAGACGACTAAGAAATGAGATTGACAGGAAGTGCAAAATGGCTAAGCAGGAGTGGCTAGAAGTCAAATGCAAGGATGTAGAAGAATGTATAAATAGGGGGAAAATAGATACAGCCTACAGGAAAATAAAAGAAACATTTGGAGATAAGAAAAACAGCTCTATGAATATCAAGGACACTGATGGAAAACCAGTTCTCAGCAAAGAAGGGAAAGCTGAAAGGTGGAAAGAGTATATACAGGGGCTCTACAAAGGAAATGAACTTCGAGACAATATTGTAGGAAGGGAAGAGGATGTAGAGGAAAATGAAATAGGTGATACTGTACTGAGAGAAGAATTTGACAGAGCCCTGAAAGACCTAAGTCGAAACAAGGCTCCTGGAGTAGATGATATTCCCTCAGAGCTACTGAAGTCTCTGGGAGAGCCAGCCAAGACAAAATTGTTTCACCTGGTGTGTAAGATGTATGAGACAGGCGAAGTACCCTCAGACTTTAAGAAAAATGTTATAATCCCCATTCCAAAGAAAGCAGGTGCAGACAGGTGTGAAAACTACAGAACCATCAGTTTAATAAGTCATGGTTGCAAAATATTAACTCGAATTGTATACAGAAGGATGGAAAAGCTGGTAGAAGCCGACCTCGGGGAAGATCAGTTTGGGTTCAGGAGAAATGTAGGAACACGGGAGGCAATACTCACTTTACGGCTTATCCTAGAAGATAGATTAAGAAAAGGCAAACCTACATTTCTAGCTTTTGTAGATTTGGAGAAGGCCTTTGACAATGTTGATTGGAATAAACTCTTTCAAGTTCTGAAGCAAGCAGGAGTAAAATATAGGGAGCGTAAGGTTATTTACAACTTGTACAAAAACCAAACAGCGGTTGTCAGAGTTGAAGGGCATGAAAGGGATGCAGTGGTTGGAAAGGGAGTAAGACAGGGTTGTAGTCTTTCTCCATTGTTATTCAATTTGTACATTGAGCAAGCCATAAAGGAAAGCAAGGAGAAATTTGGAGAAGGAATTAAAGTTCAGGGTGAAGAATTAAAAACATTGCGTTTTGCCGACGACATAGTAATTCTGTCAGAGACAGCAAAGGACCTGGAAGAGCAATTGAACGGAATGGACAGTGTGCTGAAAGGAGCATATAAGATGAACATTAACAAGAGCAAAACTAGGGTAATGGAGTGCAGTGTAAGAAAATCAGGTGATGCTGAAGGAATTAGATTGGGAAACGAAGCAGTAAAGGAGGTAGATGAGTTTTGTTATTTGGGCAGTAAAATAACAAATGATGGTCGCAGTACAGAGGATATAAAATGCAGAATGGCAATGGGTAGAAAGGCGTTTTTGAAAAAGAGAAATCTGTTAACATCGAATATTGATTTAAGCCTAAGAAAGTCCTTTCTGAAGGCATTTGTATGGAGTGTTGCCTTGTATGGGAGTGAAACATGGACGATAAGCTGTGCGGACAGGAAGAGGATTGAGGCTTTTGAAATATGGTGCTACAGAAGAATGCTGAAGATTAGGTGGGTGGATCTCGTAACTAATGAGGAGGTACTGAACAGAATTGGGGAGAAAAGAAATTTCTGGCATACCTTGACTAAAAGAAGGGATAGATTGGTAGGACACATTCTTAGGCATCAAGGAATTGTGAATTTAGCATTGGAGGGAAGTGTGTGGGGTAAAAATCGCAGAGGAAGACCAAGAGATGGATATAGTAAGCAGATTCAGACAGATGTAGGTTGCCGTTCTTATGTGGAGATGAAGAGGCTTGCTCAGGATAGGGTATTGTGGAGAGCTGCATCAAACCAGTCTCCGGACTGAAGACCACAACAATACTGGTCTCTTGGCGAACGCTGGTGGACCTGGTGGCAGGTGGGTTCGGTAGGAGGTGGAGGGGTGGGAGGTGCCAGCGAGGCAAGTATGGATCTGCACTCGACCCCCAGAAGTGCAGTGGCGGTTCTCAAAATGGCAACTTGCAAGTTGTTTATGAGACTGCAAACTATTGTGTTAAGTGCAAGTACATGTTTGATGTTGTTATTCATTACTCCCTGTAACTGCATTGTCTAAAGTGTGGCAACTTGTTGTACGTCATTTGTCCTGAAGAGCGACATTTTCCTACTCCCTACTTTCTTTTCATCTGGGCAGAGCGGTATTGTTCGAGGGTGGCGACGTGTTTTGATCAGCGGCCGCGCAATTGTCCGTGGGAGGAGGGGTGCTGGTAGCAGTACGAGACTCTGATGACATTAAGCTTAACGGTCGATTCTCAGTGATCCAGATCCCCCTTTGCTATACTACTCAGCCCATACATCGCTACCTGTACAGGTCAATTTATCGTAAGTGAATGGGGAGAAGAAGATATAAAATAAAAATGGGACAAATACGTACCAGAGCATCGCGGTTACTTTTGCCGGTTACTAGGGCGTCATGTTACGAATTACGCGGCCGCTTAACTTTTGATGTACGAGTCGTCCCTATACCATGGGAGTGTCTGTTTTCCTTACCGTAAGTTACTTTATGTAGTTTGTATGTCTAGACACTGACGACCTCAGCCGTTTTGTCCCTTAGGTTTAGAAACATTTGATCATTTTTGAGCTAGTTGCTTCTGTCTTCCTTCTGTCCTACTTGCTGTTGATCACACAAACACGAGTGACATTTCCGACAGGGTCGAACTATTACTGTTTTATACTTGGCCTCAGGGACTAAACCACTCGAAATAAAACAAATCAGGTAGTTCCCTTTCCTACTGGAAGCCTTCTATGCTCGTTCCATTTGATATCGCTTTTCAAGGTAAGTACACCTGGGAAGACCACGTCCAATGTAATCCGCTAACGTTAAGGTACCATCGGGGTATAGTACATGGACAAAATGGTTTCAGCCTAGAGAGAGTGTAGTGCCATAACTGCAACGTAAACATACACTTGTACCCTTTAAAAGGAAATGTTGACAGCCATAAGGTGCAGTGTGCCGTCAACGTGTGAAGGCGTCATTCCACAGGGCTGCAATCGTGCTTCCTATAGTAAAGCCGTGCAGCAGTAGCCACCTGGTCTAAGGCGTCATGTTGCGGACAGGGAGGCCACTGCCGCCGGATGTTCGAGTCCTCTCTCGGACATGGATGTGTCTGTGTTATCGTTAGTGTAAGTTAGTTTAAGTAGTTTGTAAGTCTAGTTTTAATTCAACAGGTAAACAAACATTTCAACGTTTGAAATGTGGATTTGAACCTATGGCAATCTGAGCGAGTTAGTGGTAATTGTGCCCTTGTGAGTGGTCTTTTCGTATAACTTCAACACAAGTACAAGGTGCTGAGTCAGCCGTCCAACGATGTTTCTTGTTCAAGTGTTCAAATGTTTGTAATTCTATCGGACCAATCTGTGTGGTCATCAGTCTGTAGTTTACAAACTACTTAAACTAAACTAACCTAAGGACAACACACATACTCATGCCCTAGGGAGCACTCGAACCTCCACGGCGAGCAACCGCGCGCTCCGCAGCGAGACGCTTTAGACCGCTCGGCTACTCCACCGCGGCATGTTTCTTGTAGTGGCCACGTCAACACTCTCACACCCCTAGACGAGGTTCTGGACGTCCACGCAGCACTGACTCCGGCAAAAATCTTCGTGGCAAGGGCAGATTCTTCAGCTGATAGATTCGAGAATTGTCAACACGAACTGTTACCAACTATCAACAATAATTCATTTCCTGGAGACATTCACTGTCTCATTAAGCGAAAGGTATTAAATATATGGAGAGACAGTGATTTAAATTTTTTTTGCTGTTGCCGGGATTCGAACCCGAGACCTTATGCTTAGGGGGGAGGCGCTTTAGACCGCTCAGCTAACAAAGCATTACGAGCATACTTCCTACACAGAGTGTCTTGAAGCATGTCTCCCTCCACACTAGATACTTTAATTCCACCTCATGTTCCCTGTGAAATACGTATGAAATTTCCAAGGCTCTCCTGTATTTGAAAAGCACCGCAGCAAAGAACGTGAATTGGAACCATACCGCCTTTTTCCTGAGGCATAGGTGATATAAATATCATCACTAATTCAGTTCCCTGGTGTAAGATTAAGTAGTTTGTAGGTCTAGGGGCTGATGACCATGGCAGTATCGTCCAACAGATATGCTAACACTTCAATATTTGAAATTTCAATTTGAACCTTTAGTGAACTGAGCGAGTTCACAGGAGGTCCCGGTTTCGAATCCCGGTCAATACCAAAATTTTAATTCAATGCCTCTCCCTATATTTAATACCTTTCGCATAATGAGACAATGATTTTCTCTAGAAAATGAATTAGTGTTGATATTTATATCACCTATGTCTGAGGTGGAGTGCTATTACAATACACGAGAGCCTTAGCAATTTGATAAGTATTTCACACGGAACATGACGCAGAATTAAGGCATGTGGTCTGAAGTGAGACGTGCCTGAAGACTATGTAGTCGCTTTGTTTGTAATGATTTGTTAGGTGAGCAATCTAAAGCTCCTGTGTAGTTAGCACGAGGTCCTGGGTTCGGATCCCGGCCGCAGAACAAATTTTAATTTAGTGCCTCTCCTTGTATTTAATGTTTCCAGCTAGTTACTAGCAGTTAAACTACGGGCTTGTACGCCTCTAACCCATTTTCCACATATGGCTAGACTTTTAGAATGGCGGGCCGTGGTCTGCATTCAAGTGATGGTCGTTTGTACAAACGACAGAAACCTGACGAACGCGTACGTTGAACATACACTGGTACAGCCAAAGACTTGCGGCCGACCGGCGCTCGGTATGTGCAAAATGTTGTTAGACTTGTTTTTGACATTCTTTCAATAGGAAGGTGATGTGTTGCTCCGACACGATAATCCTCGACTACACACTGTGGGGTAGGCTTAAAGTGCTCTGAAGAACGTGCAGCAACTTCTCCGGCCATTACGGTCTCTGGACTTGTACCAAGTGGCACAGTGGTGAAACACTGCAGTCACATTCGGAGAACTGTCGTTCAAATCCACCTTTGGCCATCCAGATTTAGGTTTTCCGTGATTTTCTTGAATCACTTCAGGCAAATGCCGGGATGGTTCCTCTGAAAGGGTACTGCCCAAAATCCGAGTGTGAGCTTCGTCCCTGGTTACTCGCGACAACAGGACGCTAAGCTTCCTTTCTTGCGGACTTGCCTTCAGTAGGTTCACTTGTGGCATACGATAAGACAACAAGTGACACATGCCACTCAGAACTACGTGAATAGTTCAAGCAGGCGTATGATTAAATGGATGCCGGAAACAGCGCCTAGGTTGTCGCCAGTGGGGACTACACCATTTACTAAAGAGGGTGATTCAGCATGGATCTGCACCAGACACCTCGGTGCTGCTTGAGCTACTGAGCTCTAAATGTAGGCATTTTACGTACTCCATGTGCTGTTTATAAGCATAGATGTTGAGTGAACTAGAAAACTCTTAAGAGTGTATACGAGTGACGCAGGCAGGATTTTGTTATAGGGGGGAGTGCTCAATTTTTAAAAATAAAGCCTATGGAATTTATTCATCTGTGACTTATCTTTACATTTTTTTTATAATTTAACCTTTGACTGGGGATGTGGGGTGATCACAGAGCCCAAGCTGTAAAAGTTTACTGGTATTTAGAGAAGCATGTTGGTCACACTGATGAGCGACTTGTTACCTTCGTTCAAAGGGATCCACATTGTTGCAAAACCATTGTTCGTGTTTTTAAAAGTACGCAACACTGTACATAATAAGTTCAAAACGTAGGGGTGCTCATAACACCCCACCTACCTAGTAGTGCGACTTTCTGTGTCTATTGGTGCACATCATGATGTCATATGTGGAGGACCAAAAACTTTTTAGAACGACGTTGGAGAAAGTTTTTAATGATAATGACGGCTGTGAGATTCCAGAATTTGAAGATTCCGCTGAAAATGACGAAGAAGAGCAGTGCGAACTGAAAGTGATCATTCTCATGACGATGCTGCTGAGGATATGGTATCCTCCTTTTCAGCAACAACCGGCCAGGTTTATGCTTCCTGACGATAAAGTAACTAAATGGATGACTATATCTAAACCTAATAATATCAAAACAAGGAAGCAAAAACTAAGTGCTAAAACCTGCACGACTATAGCATGCTTTGCTGCGCTTGTAAATGCGCAACTCGTTCAGTAGCAGAGTGCACCAAACTTTCCTCAGATCTTAAAAAGAGGTAAAAATTCGGCTGTACTAAGATCCATCCGACTGAAGGCAGCTAGGTTCTCAAAAATGTAAGTGTTTATTCTAGGTGTTCAAATAAATAAATGTACATCAGGAAGATGAAAAGTTTGCCCAAGAAATGCTGCCAAAAAACGAAGCTCTTCTATTGCAAACGCAACTAATTTTTGTGTTTAAATCACATGAAAATCAACGCAGTCAATATATTAATTCAGAATCTTCTTCCAGTGATGATGAAAATGTACAAGGTGGAAATGTGACTTTTCTCTATTCTTTTGACGTGAACGATTGTTTTGAGTTATCTAAATATGAATTTTGCTTTGTTTGTTAACATCTCTCTATAATTTGAAAATGGTTAAAGCTTAATTTGAAAAAATAGTATTACATGAACATTTGAAATCATTTCACACAATTTATTTATTAGTTGTAAATAATAATTCGAGTACCTCAGTGCTTAAAATTGTTCTTCAATGAATTAATAAAGGACTAAATGCTTTGTTTATTGTATAATAAACAATTTAAGAATAAAATAAAAACCTTAGTGTCATGTTTATGTACGGTCCAGTGAACAACTCACGTCCGTAGTTATGTTAAGAATGCTCACCTCCCCAGTTAAAGGTTAAACAATTATACCACGAAAAATATTGCACAATAATTAAAATGAGTAGGCTCGTCTCAGATTGAAAATGGAAAAGGAGCAACTTGCTGGAAATAGAGTTCATGTAATCAGCTCGTAAAATAATTAAGCAGCCTCTATGTTACTAGCCAAACAGGAAGGTCTTCGCAGTTTAATAAACATGAGACTCTTTGTGTAAAAATTGAACGAAAATAACCCTATTGTTGTTCATAAGATTCAACTGGGTGGCACCGCTGACCTGCTAAATAGCGGGTCGCCGCATATCAACATTCGGCTCGTAACTTCAGCATAGCAGTGACAATAGCGGCAGCATCAAAGCTGGCCGAGGCGGCATTAAAAACGCTCACAGTGGCAGCACCACACGTTCTCAATGTAGGCATCACGCTGGCGACCCATTGCCACGTTCACTTGCGCTTGACAAATTATAATTACTTTTGATGTATTACAACTATCTATTTCAAATTTTCTTTGCCCTCCTATTTATTAAAAAAAAGGAAGCAATAAAATACATTTAAAAGTATTTTTTAAGTGCCTGGGGGAGAGGGGGGAGTGCTTTAGCCCTATTAGCCTACCCCTCCCCCCACCATGGCTGAGCTATTGATGTATACAACTGTTTTATTTATGGTATTGAATTTAATCAGTGTGACTCAAGCAGAGCGGTGCTATACATGTGTTTTTTGCAATCCAGGACTCTTTTGCTTCCCATCTGCCATAAAGTACGTATTACTAACTTTTGAGTTACGTAGCATTCATTACACAATGCAGGAAGTATATATGTCTTCAAGTGCTCAACGACGATAGCTTCTCGTACACCATAGCTTAGTCTGGACAAAGCCGCAGATTGCTAATCGCAATGTTTCTGATTAACATACTTAGAGAGTAATACTGGTTCTACCTCTCTTCCCTGGATCATTTCAGTTATTTACCTTAATACCCGAAAGTAACTGGTTAGAACTATAGTATAGCTGTTTATTCTAGAGTTGGCCGATTAAACATTTTAATTAATATTATTATTATTAATTATGACAATTACAATGTCAGGTGAATATGTAATGCAGACCTTACATGTCATTTTATGTATTTTAACTTTAAAATTTTTTCAGTAGTCCCTTGACTTGAAACCGCACTGAAAATGTTCACTCAATGAACAAAATTTATATGCCATTCTCCTAAATAAATATTCTATATCAGGACCGCCAAGCTGAAATTTATATTATCAACTCCCATCTTTTCGGTTCCTCTCTGTTTCGAAGTCCAGGTATGCAATTAATGTTCTCAAGATCTGAAGAAAAATCTATAGCGTGTCGAACTGTGTACACAAAATACCCTCCACAATGCTGCATACGAAATTTTTTGTACACAGTGACCTTCGTTTTGTTCTGAAGGTTAAAAGTGTAAACTGTATCATGATTGGAACAAAACTGTAGATATGTATCTAGCGTAATTACACAAACAAGTACACGAGCAATATATATACATATCAAATCAACAATAATTCTTATACAGTTTTTTTTTTTTTTTTTTTTCAAAAATGCGTACCCTACGTCTGTACAAATGTTTATTACAGTATCAAGTAAAAAAAAATTTTACCCTCGCCACCCACCTACGGAGGCTAACGAAAGGTAGCCCATATATTAATTCAGCGTACAAGCTGTCTTCATTCTACATTTTATTCAGTTCCGTCCAGCCTATTCAGCGTGAAGAGTAACAAACGTGTTAACCCACTGTAAGGTACCCTCCACCATTCACCGTACGGTGGCTTCGTAAACGTAGCTCATACGTTAATTCCAAATTCCACTTCCATTCAAATCTGTCCATCCCTTTCAGCATGAGGGAGTAGCAAACAACACATTGTAAGGTATCCTCCGCCAAGCAAAGCACCACACGGTAGCTTACGAAAGGTAGCCATGTATTGTGCCGTCCAAGCAATGCAAATATAATAAGAAAATAATAATAATAAATAAACAAAATTAAAAAAACTCCAAACCTTGCTGTACTGTTACTTGAACGAAGATTTGCTGAACTATTAAATAGTGATGGTGATATCCGTTTTTTTATATGATAGAGTGCATAAAATGGAAGGTTCTACTAAATACTGACTAGGCTCACTCTGTAACAATTTTAAGCATCAGAATTACCTATCAGTATTATAAGCGTTGTCAACTCAAGATCTGTCCACTCCACAATACAGGAAAAAATTCTGCTATGAATCCTGTCAGTTTGGTCCGTAGACCTACTTACGCAAATTTCATTAAGATCTGAATCATTACAATTTATTCCATCTCTGCCCGGGACCGTCGTCCAAGCTGAAAAATAATTCTTAAAAGCCTACCCATCCCAGAAGCATTTAATAATTATTAACTAGAATTAAGCATGTAATGTCGGCCTGTGACTTCAGTTAGCGGCCGTTACTGATGATGTTGCAACCGGAGCTAAAATCCTGAAAATGCTTAAAATATTTGAATGAGTGCTGTTACTATGAATAACGCAATATACTGTTTAACATTTCTATTGAAAATCATATCTGACATTTTATAATCATTTAACAGACTTTGATTACTATCGTTGAAAATAAACAATCTAACAGCTACTCTCGCAAAATTATTGCAATATCGTCCTTCCATATCACGGCATGACACGTAAAGGAATAAGACAAGTCAAGAAGGATTACACATTGTGCAATTGTTTAAATAGTACTCGAAAAAAGAGCTGAAATGACATTGACAACGATATTAAAATTTCTTTTTCGAAAATAAACAGTTCATTGACGTAATTGGAAACAATTTACCTTTGAGATCACTGCACTGAAGGTTTTGATTAGAATTCAATATGGCGTCACTTACTATTAATACCGTTTCACCAGGGGACGCTACAGTATTAATCCAGTGACGCAGCCACACAGGGGTGGGCGTTAACACCGTTGAGCCTCTCCCCCTCCAGACACTTTCCACAGATGTTTTTAAATTACTTCCTAAAAGATACGGAACGCTGTTAAGTTTTCATTGATAATAAGTACCAAGAACGTATGAATATGTACATGAACACTAAAACGGAGTAACTAACTGATTACACTGGTGGGTGTAACAAAATGAGTGATTGGGAAAAAGTATAGTTGACTCCCGTTTATAAGAAAGGGAAGAGAACTGACCATTCTTTTTTTCCTCGTTCTATTTCTGAATCGAGTAGGAGAGGAAATGCCTAGTAGTGGTACAGTATATCCTCCACCACGCCCCTTACGGTGGACTGCGGAGTATGTATGTAGATGTAGGTATAGATGTAGAATAAGTTCCGATGAAGAGAGAAGCTGCACTTTCGGGTCATGTGACACTGTAAACAGCACTCACTCCTAACATTTCGCATGTGCAGATGCTGCTCTCCCCCACATCTTTTTAAACAGTTAAATATTTGTTACAGTGAAGAGTATAAATGTCGTTTACCCTCAAAATCGCGACACATTTGGAAAAAACGTCCAAATGCATGTGGCAATTAACAATACAAATGACATTGTTGATCCCGTATCTATTAAAAAGAAGTTTAGGTTTAATGAATTGCTTGCATTCACTCTCGAACCCACTACCTTCGACACCACAGTGCGATGCCACTAACCACACAGATATTCGTGCTAATTAGAGCTGAAGGCATTTACAGTTGATGCGCCTTTCATTTATAGTTATAAGTCATTTGACCAAATATCATGTGTTTTTGATGGATCGTCAATGCGCCAAAAACAAACATGAATGGCGGATATTGCCTTCATTGAGGAATTGCGCATGAGCAAGGCGAAGTGTGCAGTAGCCTCATTGTGTTGGTTTGGGACCATTCGTGCTTAACCGCCAGAGCTCGAGTAGCCAGGAGCTGGCGTCTCTACCAGCTCCAACGCCAATGTTAAAAGTGGCGTTTCCCCTCGACCCTCCTCCCTGCCACGGGAGCGCCCATATGCTGCCTCCAGTGGGTTGAGAAGAGATATTGAACCTCTGCTGCCTACATTAGCGGACGCGCCACGTGTAATATACGTGCTGTCTCCGCGACATAAAACGTTTCTCACGTGATAAAAATAGTTTGAATTGTATATAAAATGATCTGATAGAAGAACGAGACGAAGAATGATAGCTTTTTTTCCACGGATTTGCTGAAGCAGTGAACACATAAGAGCGCCACCGATGGTGACCACACAGCTAGCCAAGGCGGATTTTGTGTGCCAATTCATATGAAGGCGAGAAGTCATTGGTTCAAAATGCCCTCAGAAGGGCCGTGTTGTTTAGAGTGCCAAGTTATGGAACAAATGACCCCAAAATTTTAGTCGGCTGTCAACAACGAACTGTATGGTACATATTGTTGCAATTGCGTGTACGATCCATCTTATAAGCTAACTGACAGCGAAGACGAAACGAAAATTTCCATTTACCAGACTTATCATGCCACTTTCGTATTTTGAGAGCGGAACTAATGAATCGGAGACATTGGGTCGGGTGTGAATTTAGTGTCTGTGTATTACAAACGCCGGTGCGGTCGTTAATGCGTAGTTCTTGCGCATCGGAAGTGGAATCGATGAAGTGCTGGCCAGCGGCGAAAGGCCACAGCGAGCCGCCCTCTGTGCTGCGACACACGGGCACATTCTTCACCGCAGGCGCGGACTCTGGCGGAAAAACTGTGAATTATTAAAACGCAATTCTGGCGCGGCCGCACCTAATGGACGCGGCGGGCGCGCATTAAAACGCGCCGGCAATTGTCCGGCGGCGCGACCGCGCATGCGCAGTACCGGCCAATCAGCGGCGGCCAAAATCTCGGCGCGGATTAGCCGCTCTTATAGCGGCCGGCCGCCAGAATGCGCTGGCGGCGCGCGGCCTTGGCCCCGGCGCCAGTCGGTTATGACGCACTCGGTTAACATTCATGGCGCCGCAGGAGCTGTAAAGGGCGCGGTTATACCACTGCCCCTCCAGCGACAATTCGGAGGAGGCCCTTCTCTGGTTTACTTCTGCGCAATTCCCGCATATTCAAAAAATTTCACTGTCTGTTAATGAATACTTAATCTTGTTTACGTGGCTAGAATAAGCTCCTGGCACTTATGTCCAGTATAAGATTATTCATGAGGAAATATCTGGAATTTCCATTTCTGCACTCCTGTTTAAAACATTCAGTTGAGAGGAAAATCGTAAGCTCCATAGAATGATATGACCTCAAAGTTACCTTAAAAAATCATAATTACAATCATAGCCTGTTAGTTTCTCTAATATTTGCTCTAAACTATCGTTTGAACATTTTGCTAATTTTAGAATCTGGAAAAAGTCTGTTAATAGCCAGAGAAACAACTGATATCCCAAGCCTAAACACAAGAGAGAGTAGTGGTACATGACAGATCCTGGCACAGTTTTTACACAGTATAGATTGGATAGTTACAATTGATCAATTAAGCCTTCATCCCTTAGATTCCAAAGTCTTCCACTGCCATACCCATTCCACCTTCCTCCCTCCCTCCCCTTTCACCCTTTGACATTTCACCCCTAGTGGGGAAAACTGGCTGCAAGAATCGTATAGGCTGTGCTGAGTGACTGAAGGTCCTGTAGCCACAACCTTCCCTTTTCTCAGACGTCTACAGATACTGCACCACCGTATCCAGGATTTGAACCAACAACCACTCAAACACCGAAGTGTCCCCATCTGACCTTGTGGAAAACAAATTACTGGAGTACAGAGAAAGCAAGAACAGAATGTTACTACAAAATGTGAAGGACAGCCTCCATCAGTGTATGAGGGCACAATGAGAAAAAAGAGAGATGTAGGCACAGAGGCAAAAAAGATAACAAAGGCCTGTTATACAGGGTAGGAAGTATCAGGACGAAAATATGTCATGGAAGGATGACAGCTCTGTTGAACACCAGCTCTACCTTCTTAATTGTTATTTCATCACCGTTATATAGTTGGAAGGAGGGTGAAGGCTGCCAACAGTATCCTACTTCCTTCTCTTTGTTTTGTTACAGTACACATTTGTTTGGTTTTATCAAGATAAAAACAGTGTCATAATTTTGTTTTGACATTTAATATTGAAAGATGAACAGAAGATTGAAGTGGATTTACTATATAAGAAATCACATATTAATAACAGTTGTGTCAAGAATGAAATATATAAAAGACAAAATTTGTCTTTTAAAACAAAACACACAGTAAGATGAAATATTCTAAGAGCAACATAGTAAGCACTGATTGTAGTGAATGCTGAAAGTCCTGTACCATGACTAAGGGTGTGGGGAGGGAAAAGGGGTTCAGTAGTGTGGGGGTTTGGGTGAGAAAAGTTGATCTTGTACTTTGGATAGGGATAGTACAAAAAATAAAAGTTGGGTGAAAACAGAGTGGGATGTCAGATGATGAGATAGATTTTGGTGCATGAGATAGACAAGGGAAACGAGAGAGTGGGAATACTGATGTTTGATGAGACAGATGGGGATTGACACAATTTACGGCACTGATAAATATTAGAATGACTAGTTTTGTGCGGGAGGGGATGTCAATTTAAATTCAGTTTCTATAGTTTTCAGAATGCATGGAGTTAGAGAGATTGTGTGATTTTTGTCTAAAGGTGCTGAAGCACACCAGCATGGGTGATTAAAGGGGATACTATAGGACTACAGGATCCAAGTGTCTAGTTTGTGTAGGAACTGCAGAGTTGTCGATATAGTTGAGTATGGCAAGGAAATGTACGGTATGGTAGAGGATTCACATGGCAGAAAGTAAGTATAATTATACAAAATGTGAGGTGGAATGTACAGCACTCCAGGATTTCAAGGCACTTGTCAGACTTTGGTGATGCAAATATCAACACAGCTGTTTGGATGTTGACTCCATAAAGGGTATATAAAAATAACAGATTTTTAGCTTGGTGCTGTGACATGAATATTTATTTTAAAAAATCACATATAAGTTGCATTCACATTTCAACATTTAACAGACCCCTAGAAATGTAATTCTAGTGCATGTTGAAATTTTAAATGAATTCATTTCAAATTTGTAACATGAACTAGAAAAACTTTTTATTTGTATTTTATGCCTAGGACTGAAAAATGTTTATGCAGAGTACACAAGTACTCATATGTGCTCTGATTATATTCAATCACGTGAATGAAATTGTTATGTAATTTTTAAAGTATTTCATACCACATCATAAAGCAGTAAATGCGTTACTCTTAACACAGATTTTGCATAGCACCAGATAGGTTAGTTAAAAATTGTGCAGTTCTGAATGATAATGGAGCAGTGTGAGCCCAAATTCCAACAGTTAGTAATATTAGTAGTATTATCCTACTGTAATATTTGTGTTGTTTTGTTAAAAGGTGAGGTTTCCACATTAGTTGCCAATCGATGGTTAGTCTGAAATATTGTAACATATTAGATAATCAGATAGCGCACCCATAAAGATGATGGTAGAAATAATAGTGGTGGTTTATTCAATAATTACAGCTTGGATGTTGAAAGTGTCCATGAGTAGCCATTGGTAACATAAACAGATATATGAATTCAAGTAGAACTGCTCTACCTTCAATTTCTCTATTGCATTTTTAAAACTGTCTTTTGTGGCAGGCTGGCAGTGGCATCATCTGCTGCTCTACAGCCATGTATAAATTTAAAATTAATGAAATTATGTAATGGACATGACTATAAAATTACAGTCGTGGTGATAAAACAGCAGAGGAAAATTAACATATAAGCTGAACAAAAACATGTAAACTGTTTAAAATTGGCCACAGTGGCTAAAATACATGGAGGCTGGCAGAGTCACAGGTACAAGGAGGTAGAGATGAAGACATGACTAAAATGAACACAGGCGATATGTAGGCCTATTCTGCTGGTGGTGACAGTCACAACGAGATAAAATGACACAATAGAAATGACTCACTGCATATCACGGATGTTGCATTCAGTAACATTGTGGACCAAAGGACTCCACAGGGATAGGGAGCATTGGGTAGAGTAGTATGCAGGTGGAGGAAGCGAGAGTAGGTACTGTATCCATGAGGGAGCAGAGAGGAATATAGTTGGTATGAATGGGAGATATCAGGAAAGAGGAAGTCATCTGGGAGGAGAAGATGGTAGGTTACCCTGAAAATGTCTCTGGAGTGTGTGGAGGTGGAGGGTCAGAGGGATTCAGTAGTGTAATGGGGAGGGGATTAGGCCTGCGGTTGGTGAAGGTGTAGGGAACCTTTCAGGTGACATAGAGGAGGCAGATATGCTCGAGGAACTTCAGAATATGAGTAAAGGAACTGATGCCGTAAAGGATCTGCATGGAGGATCAGAGGCGGGTATGTTAGGCCAGGCGCAGTGAGTGGTGTTCGAGGAATTCATGGGATTTATGGTATATGGGGTGGCAGGGACCCAGGCGGCTTGTAGGAGAAATCATAATGTAACAGTAGGTATATAGGATAGTGGAAGGTTGCAGGCCACATGTTCAGCAGGAGTTCTTCAGGAGGTGAGGCGGTTGATGGCCTTCTGTCGGAAGTGAGCATCCAAGGAGAAAAAGTGGTCAGGGGTGTATGTGTGGGTGGGAGGTAAGCAGACTGGATATCATGGAAGAGAAACGTCTTATAGGAGGAAGGATGGGGTGTTATGACCTATTATGGTTGCCTGGGACTTGATAGGGGAGCCACTGATTGCTCCAGGTGGAGAAGCCGTATAGGTGACAGTGGAGAATGTGCTGTGAAGGGAGCAAGGAAGGCCATGCCATCAGTGTAGTGTAGAGTTGGATGGGAGGTTAGGATTATAGCATGTTTGCTGGTTGGATGAAGTAGAGTCGAGCGAACATAGCCCTAGGGCACCCAGGTCTAGGATAAAATAAATTGTTGTGGACAGTGAAATAGAATGGTCAGTGAGAAAAAAGGAAGCAATGAAGTGGACATATTTCATAGGAGTCGCTGGAGCTTGACAAGGTGACCTATATGCCATAAATTGTAGTAGACTTTTTCAATGGCAAGGGAGACAATTGTTAAGGTGAATGGAGGGGAGGTGGGTCAGGATGGTCAGATTATACATTGGGAAGGAGTTGGTGTTGATAGAGGTTTTCATGAATGTAGTGTAACAAGATGCTTTCCAGAAATCTACTGAACACTAAGGTGAGGCTGATGGAATGGCAGGAAGAGAAAACAGGGGGCTTGGGTTTGGAGAAGAAGCCAGTGTAAAGGATAACATTGTAGAAGTAGGCCTGGGCGGCATGGGATAAGAGGGGAAAGACAATGGCAGGTTAAGCGAAGCTGTTTTGTTTTGTGCAAAGGGCGGATGGAGAAGGCAGGACTTCTAGGTGGAAGGCCTGTCAGTACTTGAAGGACTTAGTGGAGAGTGTGGAATTAAGACGGATGCATGTCTGACTCCAAAGCCAGCGTTCTTTTGCGGTAAAGGTGGTTCTGATCTGTCTTTGGAGTTTCTGGTGGCATAGAAGTGTGTCCCCATCATGAGTACACAGAAATCATGAGTACACAGAAATGTGGAGAAGAAGGACATCCTGTAGAGGGTGGGTAGGGTTTTATGGGGATATGCGGTTGGACAGCATCAGCAACAGGCCGATGTAGGATGGAGGAGACGTGGTTGATGTGAGCAGGGTTGCTTCCAATTGAGGTATTTATGGATCACCGGTAGGAATTCCAGTTGGAAAATTTTGGGAGGAGGATCAGAATGGGGAATGCAGATGGAGTGCTGGTAATTAGGACAGGAACATGGCCATTGCCTAAGGGGTTGGCTCCACCACAGGTGTTACAGTTGGGTTAATAGGCGAAGGATGAGACATTGCTTTAGGATATGTGGATTTACAGTCAGGCAAGGGATGAGGATGATGCCAGTTGAAGCTGAGATGATTACTGAAAAGAGACAACATTGACAACAGCAGGAATGGGAAGGTTTGTGATATAGATCCACTTTGTTATGGTGACAGTAGATGATCTCACAGTCAGTGAGGAAGTATTCGATGGAATGTGGAGATTCAGTAAAAAATCTGAAAAAGGAAGGTGGGGCCAATAGAATTGTGGATATTGCAGGGTGTGTGGAGAGATCTGAAAGGGAATTGTTCCAACACATCTACCTCTGAATTTCCAGACTACGTTTAGTGAGGACAGTGGTGAGGGTGGGCAGATGGTGGGGAGGTTGAGGTTGTTGGGGGGGGGGGGGGAGAAGTAGTTTAGGAAGGAGTGAAGGTGGAGTTTGAATCAAAGTGGATCTGAGAGAGGCACTGTAAAAGTTATTGAGTTTTGTTAGGACACAGCCCTTGCGTCTGATAGGACAGGAGGCTGTTGGGAAGCAGATTTCAATGGGTAATATTCAGTTGTAGAGGAATTTGAGATGCGGGCGTGGATGGAAGTGTGGGGATCTTGAATTGGATGGGGAAAGAGGCGTCATGTCCATGATATTGTACGAGGCACAAGGAGTGATGGTGGAGGAAGTGAGAAGGTGATGGGACGAGTTTTCTTAGAGGTGACAGCGACATGATCTGCTCTGGTATGCATAAAGGAGAATTTCTTAATGAATAAAGGCGGGTACTGGGGTTGGGAGGGCTGGATGCTGGTGGTGGTGGTTGGGGCTTGGTGACTGTGGCGTGCAACACCGGTTTGTCCGTGTTAGATGTGGGCAGGTGAATGTGAGAGGAATTCATGGGGCGAGGTTAGAGGGAAAGCAAGGAGAGGCTAATGGAGAAGGCAGAAGTGAGGAGCCTTGGACTAAAGTGGTTGCAGAGAGGATGACTGGTAGGGGGAGGACTGTGGAGGGTTGGAGGTGGGAAAGATTCTAGGTGGTGGTGCCGGAAGCATTGGATAGGGCGGTAGTAGTTAGTGGGGGACTTGGCGGCTGTCCTTGACGATTGAAGAAGAGCGAGGGGCAGAATTCTTCTGTAGCACCACATTTTAAAAGCTTCTCTTCCCGTCTGAACTATGTATCGTCCGTGTTTCACTACCGTAAAAGTCAACACACGAAAGCCTTCATTGAAGAGATCCCAACAAGTAAACAAATATTCGATGTCAACAAATTTCTCTTTTTCAAAAGCTCTTTTCGACCCTTAGTCATAGTGAATCTTATATTATCTGTACTGCACCATCGTATGTTACTTTACTGTCCTACTAACAAAACTCATTTACAATCTTTATTGTTTCGTTACCTAATCTAATGCCTTCAGCGTCACCTGATTTTCTTAGACTACATTCTGTTACACCTGTTTTGCGCTTATTAATGTTCATCTTATACGCTCCTTTCAACTCACTGCCCATTCCTTAAAATTGCTGTTCCAGGTCCTTTGCTGTCTCAGACACAATTGCAGTATCATCGTCAAACCGCAGATTTCCTTGGCGTGAACTTTAATCACTCCTTCAAATTTCTCCTTTCTTTTCTTCGCAGCTTGTGCGATGTTCAGATTGAATATCATTAGGAAAAGGCAACAACGCTGTCTCACTCCCTTCTCCAAAAAAAGTAGAAAAACGGCGTATAAACTACTTTATACTAAAGGCAACAAAAACATACATGCCCGAGGGAGGATTCGAACTCCCTGAGGGGAACGACCTCGCGTATCGGAGCAAAGCCCCTCAATGCGCTCGTCCACTCCACCGCGGCCCTAGTCCAACAATGTTTATATTTCACACCCTCCCACTCTAATAACTGCTGTCTGATTTCTTTACAAGTTTCTTTCAATTTTTAAGTGACTGCAATGTTATTTCAAAATTGTTTCCAGACCACACTTAACTACATTAATTGGGATTTAGAGTTTTTTCAATAAATGTTTTTTCTACTTTGGATACGGTATTGCATTAGTTCATTTTATGTATAGTACGTCAGCGGTTCCACCGTACTACGTTATAACCGCGGAAGCAGCCGAGCGCCTAATGCAGGGTGCGCGTCTGTTCCCCTTCTGAGGTTCGAGTCCTCCGACGGGGATGTTGTGTGTACATTGTAGACTTACCCGTAATAGTTCGCGGTCGGGAGCGCTGGCTTTAGTTCGCGGCTCTGCTGCGAACTAGTTCGTTCTTTTAGTTCGTCCGCGCCCAGTGACGGCTGAGCGACGTGGTCTGCGCGTGCAGCTGGAGGGGGAAGTTCCCCTACCTAGCTGCTTCATGCGCTTGCTGCTTCAGCCGCTAAAGATACAAAAAAAAAAAAAAAGGGAGAGAGAGAGAGAGAGAAACAGTTTGTGGATAATTTGTCGCATTTAAGTTTAGAGTTATCTCTATATCTTGGCATTATGGAATTTATTAGTCAGATATAGCAGAGTGCAGAATACTTCAAAACAGAAATATGGTAGCACTAAACTATGTAATCTAGCAGGCAGACGCTCACCTCGAAATGACTCTAATCGGCAGAAGGCAAACACGTTATTTTTAATTCTGCTACCCGCCTTCTCGCTATGGCCCGTCGGTCTTTGGAAAAGAATCCAACGAAGTAAGAAGCGAGATACGTTTGGCATAATAGTTCGCGACCGATCGCGTATGTTTTAGTTCGCGATCGGTAGCTCTCCTTTTAGTTCGTAGCTCAGCTGTGAAGTAGGTCGCTCTTTTTAGTTCGTCCGCTCGTTTTGTTCGTCCGCTCTTTTTAGTTCGTCCGCTCTTTTTAGTTCGTCCACACTTTTTATTTCGCCCGTTCTTTTTGGCTTTTGCTACCGCTACTAAAAGAGCTCTTTCTTTTGTTATGACAGCTGTTTTATATAATGAATCAGTGTTGTCTATGCGCGTGCTATTACCCGTATTTTTGGGCAATTAGGCATATAATACTTAAGCAAATAAACCAGTTATTTACACGAATGGGTGATACAATGGTATTCAACTACTTTGCATACAGAGTACTCGTGGTACTTTACTTTTAAAATTGATTTCTTGTGTTAGTGCACAATGAAACTACAGCTGAGCTGCATCTCAGCTCGAAAAGACGGTAACTGGCAGAAAGGAATCACGCGATTCTGCGCGCTCTCGCTGTTCCCCGTCAGTTTTCGGAAAAGGAGCGGACGAACTAACAGGCGAGGGATCTGCGAACTAGTTCGCGTATTTCTCATGTGGGAGCGCTCTTCCAAATTAGTTCGTTCACGAACTACACAAGACCAGTGCATTGTCCTAGCAAAAATTGGTTTCAGTAGTTTGTAAGACTAGGGACCGATGACGACTGCAGTTTGTTACCATAGGTATACAAAGAACTGAACTACGTTACATGCCAGTGAGACACCTGGCAAACGTTCTTTTCATCCGTGTCCGGTTACACACATGGCGGATTTTTCCGCCGCGGTCAACTGACCGTGCCGCTCACAGAAAGGTAGCGTGTACTCAGTGGCGGCGATTGGACGTTGGAAGTGGGGGGGGGGGGGGGGGGGGCAAAATAAAATCTAAAATTAAAAATGGCATTGTAAGAAATTGTTTCATGCTATAGTTTGATTTTTGCACCTACAGGCCTATACCAAATGCGAGGAAAAACAAAAGACAATATACAATTGTAATTGCCATAAGTTGTTTAATTAAGTTGTCTGGTAAAATACAACTCTTACAAACAAAGGAACATTAGTTTAATTATAAACAAAAATAACAGAAAATAGCGTAATTTAACATGACACGTCTTGTCAAAGCATAATTGCTTTAAAACAAAGCTATGTGCCTTGGTTTCCGCTTAGCATAAATTTCTACACATTCTTCTAATTTGACGTTTTTAGCCGCATCTTTTTCAATGGCTAGTGTAGCTAAATGTGTTAAACGTTCTTGAAGCATAGAATTCCTCAAGTAGTTTTTGATCCGTTTGAAGACATTGAAAGATCGTTCTGCCATTGTAGTGGACACTGGGATAGTCAAAAACAGTTGCAGTAGCTTGAACAAATTAGGGAATACATTTTCAGACTTAGATTGTGAAACCAAATTTGGCACATGATGACGATCTATTTGGTCTGAATCATGGTTCTTTCTTGAAAATACATCGATTTATGAGACTAAATTATCATTTTCCAAACCAAATGCGGATCTCACAGCAAAACATGCTTCTTTGATACGGTCCTTACAAATTGAGTTGTTCTTCATCGAAGCCGTCAGCAGTAGTTCCATGTTGCAGAGTAGATCCAGCTGTTTTTTTTTTTTTTTTTTTTTTAAATCGTGACCTAATATTCTCGCTGAGTGTATCTAACAGAGGGTAGTAAAATGTTTTTAAAAAGTAGGCTTCAGGTGAATCATATTCAGGATTAACATCTCCTCCTCCTATTTTTTGTGGAAGTTTTTTGCGTTGAACTGTTGGCCCCTCAAAGCCATGTCTTTCACAAAAATCAATTGCTTCAGTAAAAAACTTTTGGAACTCTTCTTCATTTATCAAACAATTTATGAACATAACTACGCTGTCAGCCACCTGGACTACTTCATGAATGGATACATCATGATTCTGTATGTACTTTGAACGGATGTTAGTTTTTTTCAAAAAAGTACTTCATAGTATTCAATACAAAAATAAACTCAAACTTGGTAATACATGTGATAAATAAGTGAGCATCTCCACCAGTTTTGGAGTCAGTACCTTCAATATTTTCCACAGTGTGCAGTATATCTATTAAGTGTTGTTGAACTGCTAGCAAGCTTTCATATCTGCTGCTAAATCTTGTGTCACTTAGTGCTTTCAAGGACAAATCCTTATTTATCCCTTCTTTGACTGCACATGCTACACTTTTTACTATGGAAAATATTGCACGTCTTTTAGGCGAAGCCTCAATAAAACAGTATAGTTGTTGGACTGTGCTAAAATCGTTTCGAACAGAAGGAATGTTTTTAGATGCATCGGCAAGTGCAAGATTTAGAGAGTGCATATAGCAATGTACAAACATAACATACGGGTTTTGTTCTTTCATCCTCACAGCGACACCTCTGTAAGAACCACTCATGTTTCCCGCTCCGTCATAGCACTGAGCAATTATATTTTTAAGGGCAATGCCAAGTTCACCGAAAATTGAAACAAACAGCTTGTATAATGTTTCACCGTCAGTCAAATCAGTTTTGTAAAAACTAAGAAAGCTTTCTTTGATTTCGAGATTTACTGTTACATATCTTATAACAAGAGTCAATCGTTCTAGATGTAACACATTGGGAGTTTCATCAACAATCACGGAGAATTGTTTCGATTTTTAGCATCATCAAATATGTACTGCCTGGCCAAATTTGCCATGATTTCAATCATTTCATTTTGAACATCGTGATGAACATCGTTGAAAAACTTATCTCTGTCTAAAATATTTTGTTTTAATAAAGAGTTTTCTGTTGATGTCAGCTTCAATAACTCGACATAATTACCCCTGTCATGGGAGTCCTCATTTTCTCTATGACCCTGAAGTGCTATTACCTGCTTGGCCATTAAAAGTAGGGACTGGAACAAAATCTTCAGATAATAGCGATTTTTTTAACTTCTTCCTGATGTGTTCATATTTTGCTTACCACACTTACTTTACTTTTAAAACCTTCCTGCCAACGTTGAAGAGCACTTAGGTGAGAAGAAGTTTTTTTGTGCTCTTTAAAGCGCTGGACTGCTTTTTTTCCAGTTTTTAAACCCATTAGATATGAATGTTTCATCATAACAACCTGTGGAACCGAACAAACGACATGGGAAGCAAAAAGCTTTATCAGCAGCAACACTGTTTCTAAGCAATTGTAATTTGTGTACCACATACTTGTAAACTTTCTACCCTTTGTTTCTGGGTACTTATCAATAATAGGTTGAAAAGGATCATTTTTTTTTTTTAAAAAAAACTGTGATGCTGCTTGTCTACCATGAATTGGATCTCTTAGTTCAAATTGAAACTGAGAAGGACTATTAGACTCAGTAGTCTTACTTACAGGCAATACACATTCAGCACTTGAAGGTGTAGGTGTAGGTATACCGGTAACTATTTCAATTGTTGATTCTGTCACTGACGGAATTCTCTGTGGTTCATCTATTGCTGGTGTAGCCGACACTGACACTTCTGCCAAGTCACTATCTGGATCCGGAGCAACAGCAATATTTAGGGCTATGTGGAACTGTAATCCTTCTTGGGATTTCTGCCTTTTGCTGAAGAAATCGAATAACGTTTTTCCTGAAGAACGCTTCATTGTTAACTAAAAGACACAAAAGTGCGTACACAAACAACTGCATTCGCTTTGACCAGAACTACGACAAACACAGAGGACAACCTTTGCGCTGGAACAGTACTATCCGCAAACTGTAACCTGGTTTGCGGGCCACCTCTCGGAAACTCTCGGCAGCAGTCGGTAGATTTTGTGGCGTAGCGAGTTGCAGATGTTCGTTGCCAACTGTGCAGCGTAATCTGCATTTGTCGTTTCCCTTGTTGCTTAGCCGTGCTGTTGCTGTCAGTGTTTAGTTGCTGCGTTTACAAGAAAGGGAAGCTTGATCCTGTAGAGGTTGTTGTTGTGGTCTTCAGTCTGAAGACTGGTTTGATGCAGCTCTCCATGCTACTCTATCCTGTCCAAGCCTTTTCATTTCAGAATAACTACTGTAACCTACATCCTTTTGGACCTGCTTACTGTACTGATCGCATGGTCTCCCTCTTACAGCTTTTACCCCCTCAATTCCTTCCAGTAATAAATTGGTGATACCTTGAAGTCTCAGAATGTGTCCTATCAATTGCTCCCTCCTTTTAATCAAGTTATGCCACAATGTTCTTTTATCCCCAACTCTATTCAGAAACTCTTATCTAAATTTCAGCATTCTTTGAACACCACATTTCAAAAGCTTCTATTCGGTTCTTGTCTTTACAATTTATCTTTCACTCCAGACCAATACCTTCAAAAACGGTTTTCTAACACTTAAATCGATATTTGATGTGAACAAATTTCTCTTTTTCAGAAATGCATTTCTTGCCATTCCGCGTCTACATTTTCTATCCTTCCTGTTTCGGCCATCGTACCTGTTGAGGTAAAGCTCATTAATACACCGCACAGAAAATCCAGTATGCCTTTTTTTTAGCGGGATAGTTCCAACTCTGGAATCATTTGACGACGATGAGGTAGTGGAATTTCACTTAAGGGTTATGCAAATTGTTTCTGAAATTAAGAAATGTAAAATGCCATGGGATAAAATTAATACCGCCGCTCACCCTAGTACATCACGTGCATATGCGTCATGTTTAACCCTTTCTCACTAACAAACACTTAACAAATGCAAAAGAAAAATAATCTCTCACCCGCTACCGAAACAAAGCGTTACGAACAAGCAGTGGAGAAATTTTCAGGGACATGTTCCAGATCCTCCACGCCATCACAAATCTCTGAAAATTTATGTATTAGGTCGTTCGATTTTTAACCTGTTTTACTTTTTTTAATGTTGTTGTGGTCTTCAGTCCGGAGACTGGTTTGATGCAGCTCTCCACAACACCCTATCCTGAGCAAGCCTCTTCATCTCCACATAAGAACGGCAAACTACATCTGTCTGAATCTGCTTACTGTATCCATCCCTTGGTCTTCCTCTGCGGTTTTTACCCCACACACTTCCTTCCAACGCTAAATTCACAATTCCTTGATGTCTAAGAATGTGTCCTACCAATCCATCCCTTCTTTTAGTCAAGGTATGCCAGAAATTTCTTTTCTCCCCAATTCTGTTCAGTACCTCCTCATTAGATACGCGATCCACCCACCTAATCTTCAGCATTCTTCTGTAGCACCACATTTCAAAAGCCTCATCCTCTTCCTGTCCACACTGTTTATCGTCCATGTCTCACTCCCATACAAGGCAACACTCCATACAAATGCCTTTAGAAACGACTTCCTTAGGCTTAAATCAATATTAGATGTAAACAAATTTCTCTTTTTCAAGAATGCTTTTCTACCCATTGCCATTCTGCATTTTATATCCTCTGTACTGCGACCATCATTTGTTATTTTACTGCCCAAGTAACAAAACTCATCAACCTCCTTTATTGCTTCGTTACCTAATCTAATTCCTTCAGCATCACCTGATTTTCTTACACTGCACTCCATTACCCCAGTTTTTCTCTTGTTAATGTTCATCTTATATGCACCTTTCAGCACACTGTCCATTCCGTTCAATTGCTCTTCCAGGACCTTTGCTGTATCTGACAGAATTACTATGTCATCGGCAAAACGCAATGTTTTTAATTCTTCACCCTGAACTTTAATTACTTCTCCAAATTTCTCCTTGCTTTTCTTTATAGCTTGCTCAATGTACAAATTGAATAACAATGGAGAAAAACTACAACCCTGTCTTACTCCCTTTCCAACCACTGCATCCCTTTCATGCCCTTCAACTCTGACAACCGGTGTCTGGTTTTTGTACAAGTTGTAAATAACCTTACGCTCCCTATTTTTACTCCTGCTTGCTTCAGAACTTGAAAGAGTTTATTCCAATCAACATTGTCAAAAGCCTTCTCCAAATCTACAAAAGCTAGAAATGTAGGTTTGCCTTTTCTTAATCTATCTTCTAGGATTAGCCGTAAAGTGAGTATTGCCTCCCGTGTTCCTACATTTATCCTGAACCCAAACTGATCTTTCCCGAGGTCGGCTTCTACCAGCTTTTCCATCCTTCTGTATATAATTCGTGTTAATATTTTGCAACCATGACTTATTAAACTGATGGTTCTGTAGTTTTCACACCTGACTGCGCCTGCTTTCTTTGGGATGGGGATTATAACATTTTTCTTAAAGTCTGAGCGTACTTCACCAGTCTCATACATCTTACACACCAGGTGAAACATGTTTGTCATGGCTGGTTCTCCCAGAGACTTCAGTAACTCTGAGGGAATATCATCTACTCCAGGAGCCTTGTTTCGACTTAGGTCTTTCAGTTGTCTGTCAAATTCATCTCTCAGTATAGTATCTCCTATTTCATGTTCATCAACATCCTTTTACGATCCTACAATATTGTCTCGAAGTTCATTTCCTTTGTAGAGCCTCTCTATATACTCTTTCCACCTTTCAGCTTTCCCTTCTTTGCTGAGAACTGCTTTTCCATCAGTGTCCTTGATAGTCATAGAGCTGTTTTTGTTATCTCCAAATGTTTTTTTTTTATTTTCCTGTAGGATGTATCTATTTTTCCTCTATTTATACATTCTTCTGAATCCTTACATTTGCCTTCTAGCCACTCCTGCTTAGCCATATTGCACTTCCTGTCAATCTCATTTCTTAGTCGTCTGTACTCCATTTTGCCTTCACTACTTCATCTCTCAATTTTACCCATTCCTCCTCCACTGTTTTATTTTCCCCTGTTTCTATGAATTGTTGCCTAAAGCTCCCTTTGAAATTCCTAAGAGCTTCAGGTTCCTTCAATTTATCCAGGTCCCATCTCCTTATTTTCCTACCTTTTTGTAGTTTCTTCAGTTTCAGTCTACAGTTCATAAGCAACAAGTTATGGTCAGAGTCTATATATGCCCCTCGGTATGTCTTACACTTTAAAACCTGGTTCCGAAATCTATGTCTTACCATTATAAAATCTATGTGGTATCTCCCGGTGTCTCCTGGTCTCTTCCACGTATATAACCTTCTTTTGTGATTCTTGAACCAGGTGTTTGTTATAACTAAATTATGTTCTGTGCAATTTTTTTTTCTTTTTTTGTAAATCTTATGGGACTCAACTACGAGGCTATTTGTCCATAAACATACAAACTACTTACTAACTAGGACGGCACAAATATCCATGCCCGAGGGGGGATTCGAACCCCCGACCGTAGTGGCCTTGCAGACCATGACTGAAGCGCCTCAGTTCCCTTGGCCACCGCGGCCGGCTGTGCAAAATTCTACCAGGCGGCTTCCTCTTTCATTCCTTTTGCCCAGACCATATTCACCTACTATCTTCCCTTCCCTTCCTTGTCCTACAACCGAATTCCAGTCTCCCATAACAATTAAGTTTTCCTCTCCCTTAATTGCCTGAATAATTTCCTTTAGCTCCTCATATATTTTTCGATTTCCTCGTCATTGGCAGAGCTAGTTGGCATATAAACCTGTACTACTGTTGTCGGTGTTGGCTTCGTATCTATCTTGACAATGATAATGCGATCACTGTGCTGGTCATAGTAGTTTACCCGCATTCCTATTTTCTGATTCATTATCAATCCTACTCCTGTGATACCCCCAATTGATTTTGTATTTATAATCCTGTACTCACCTGACCAGAAATCCTGTTCATCCTGCCACCGAACTTCACTAATCCCCACTATATATAACTTCAACCTATCCATTTCCCTTTTTAAATTTTCTAATTTTCCTACTCGATTAAGGGATCTAACATTCCACGCTCCGACTCGTAGCATGTCAGTATTGTCTTTCCTGATGATCACATCCTCCTGAGTAGTCCCCGCCCGGAGATCCGAATGGGGGACTATTTTCCCTCCGGAATATTTTACCCGAGAGGATGCCATTATCATATGTTCCTACAGTAGAATTGCATGTCTTCGGGAAAAATAACGGCTGTAGTTTCCCCTTGCTTTCAGCCGTTCGCAGTAACTGTGTGGCAAAGCCACATTAGCTGATGTTACAAGGCCAGCTCAGTCAATCATCCAGACTGTTGCCCCTGTAACTACTAAAAAGGCTGCTGCCCCTCTTCAGGAACCACACGTTTGTCTGCCCTCTCCTACCCCTCCGCTGTGGTTGCACCTACGTTATGGCTATCTGTATCATTGAGGCACGCAAGCCACCCCACCTCGGCAATGTCTGTGGATTATGGGAGTGGAATTTTTTTAATATGATTTGAAAAATGTACACTCTTTAGAATAACAAATCTTTTTAAAATTTTTAACTGTTGGTTTTCCACTCATCGGATTGTGATTGCTAACATCTGTATAGCCTGGAAAGATTCCCAGAAGGATGTGTTGCTGAGCTGAATGGAACTCTTCATTCGTGCACCTAGTCATCAAAAGTCCATAAACTCATCCGAAAATAATTAAAAACTTATCTCCCCTTAATTCCTCAAAAAGGACAAAGAATGCATCCACTTCGTCTATTCTCGTATTGAGTGGATGAACCCAATGCAACCTTCTTCTTCTCTTCAACCGTCTGTACAAGACAAGCCACGCCAATAACTGATCGTGCTCCATTTGCAGTCTGAGAAGGCAACTGCAGGCGGAAGGCTGTCACGACACGGCACGGCATGCCGTGAAGCTGTTGTGTGGCTGTGAAGAGGCGTGGATCTCGTGTCGGCCCGGCAAGAATGCCGGCTTGTCGGCTGCCGGGTTGATGTGAAGTAAGCCGACCACCTGCTCACCAGAAGCCAAGTTACAGTTTGCGGATAATACTGGCGCGCAGAGAGATATTTACGATGAGACAGTGCACATGTCACTGGGTTTGGCTACGTTCGTCAACTGTCGTCAGATGTTGTGTGCGAAGACGGAGCCTTCTTCTCTACTACAATGTCGCGCCGAGCATGTGTACCACCATAATTCCCACTTATAGCTATGTTACAATTGTGCAATTCAGTCTTAAAAGTATACAAGTGTTACTACGCTAAAAAAGTGAATAATTTAGTCATATTTTTCCCAGAAAGTGAGGGGGCAACTGCCCCCCCCCCCTTGCTCCCCCTAATCGCCGCCACTGCGTGTACTTACATAACTGTTAAATCTCCGTCACCGTCGTATGACTCAGCCGGTTACTGGCAGTGTTCAAATGTTTGTAAAGGTAAGAGACTTAACTACCGTGGTTATCAGTCACTAGGCTTACAAACTACTTAAACTAACGAAAGAACAACACACATCCACGCACGAGTGGGGACTCGAACCTCCGAAGGGAAGGAACCGCGCACTCTGGAGCAAGGCGCCTTGAGACGTTCGGTCATTCCTCCATGGCTATTAGCAGTTTACTTTCATCATCCTACCACTTCACTTTAGTTTTGCTGTGGTATTTAAATTATATTTGGTTTTGAGCTCTCGGTGTGTTAGATGAACAGTGACCGAATTCTGCGTTTATTGTTAATCCGTCGACGACTGAAAAAGAGAAGAAAAATTCGATTAATTTGGATTCACACAACTAATGAAAGAGGAGGGGAAGCCGGGGCTTTCTACACTTTGTTTGAAGAGTGGAAGCAGGATGACACGAAATTCTTTAACTACTTCAGAATTTCGGTGACTTCCTTTGACAGACTTCATGGGTGGTTGAAAAAAAATACCAAACTGAGGAATTGTATTAAGCCTGTAGAAATTCTGGCAATAACACTGACGTAAATGTGGGATAATCACTTTTAAATTGATGTTAAAGAAATACATCTGTAAAAACATTAAAATATGTGTATTTCCGAATCTTTACATACACCATTACACTGTAATATACAAGATTAAACAATTAAAAGCTGATGTCGATTGTCCTTGTATCTGGTGAGAATTTTATCCCAGAAAACATGCTCTGTTCCTACTGGTTCTTCAATAACGTTTAAATTTCTGGAGCCGCGGTGGAGTAGCCGAGCGGTCTAAAGCGTCTCGCTGCGGAGCGCACGGTTGTTCGCCGTGGAGGTTCGAGTCCTCCCTGGGGCATAGGTGTGTGTGTTTGTCATTAGGTTAGTTTACCTAGGTTTAAGTAGTTTGTAAGCTACGGACTGATGACCACGCAGTTTGGTCCGATAGATCTACAAACATTTGAACATTTTTGAAATTTCTGGAAATGAAAATTTGGTAATAACAGCCCACTACAGTTGACACGACAATAAAAGAGATGTGAACACCCTGTGCCACTATAGAGTGTGACCACTACCACTTCTAGAATTGTGAATCGAATTTCGTCGGGTGAGTAAACAACAAGTGAAAAGTATGTACATAGGAAAACAATTTCTCTCTTTGGTCCACTATATCAAAGTTGCTACAAATACCCAGGCAACCTTCACGCTAAGAATTTCTGCTAGTGTCTCGATTCTGGTGTATGAGAGTTTTATCCCACAAAACAGACCTTTGTTGAATTAATTGAATGAAAATTCGTTGTCTGTAATCAGATTACCCATGTTTTCAAGAGGGAAAATATCTAGGTAACATCTGTGTACAGTCAGGTACGTTCAACTCACTGAATAAAACGACTGTCGATCGTAGAAAAACCGCTATGTGTGTTAAGCCCTTTCTGCACAGGAAGTGAGAGCTTATGAGATTCCCATGATGCACCGGTCACACCGTCCGCGTACAGTGTAGACGCGTCCACTTGCACAAGATGCTCCCATACGATCGCTACTAGACGGAATAGGATGGATCCTATTCTCATGGGTATAGAAGTGCTTCGCGCATGCGCAGACGACCGAATGGGGAACCCAGCTGAAAACTAAGCCAAGTCGCGAATTTTTTTGTGGACGTGTACTTGTCTCCTGCTCAGGGGAACGTAATTTTTCGACTCAGTCGTATTTTAGGAAGTGATACAATAGAGGAATTGCATTAAAAATTTAATATAACCTGTGTACAATTTTTATTGAGTACAGGGATATAGCTGTTAATATGAAATCCAAACGAACGTAGAGCAAATGTAAATCAAGAAATTTTCACTGCTTTATCCGTTGGTTTTTGGTAGTACAACATCACACTGACTTAAAAGTAAAATTTTGTGTATGTTCTACACGTTCATTTCCACGTAGTAACCCGATTTTCTACTTACTTGGACATATTCAGACTTTAACTACGTCGAAAACCGGTCATTTAAATAGAAGTCAATATGCTGATCTACCAAGAACCGACGAAAGAATCAGTAAAAGTATCCTAATCAGTTTGTTATACATACCAAGAGCTGTATCTCTCTACCCATTAAAAATTGGACACACGTTATATGAAATTTTAACCCATTTCTTCCCAGCGTTGGGTACACGCAACACGAAATTGAGCCTTACAAGATGCATTAGAAATGGACTTACTATACAAAACTCAACAGGCATGCTTTTAAAGGCTTCGACTTAAAAGGCTTTAAGACTTGCATGGTGAGTTTTTTTATAGTAAGTCCATTTCGACTGCATTTTATAAAGCAAAATTTCGTGTTGCGTGTACGCAACGCTGGGAAGAAATGGGTTAATTGCAAATCTATTACCATCTTCTAAAATATTTGCTATTTTTCCTGAAACATGCTGTAGTTAACAGATGAAGTATTTGTTTTTTGGTAAGCATTATTTGGAGCTTTATCACAGTGAAAGTTCTGTGTACAGACACCTAAGCTTCTACATCATATACATAGGCGCCTCACACCGCAGGGGTTGGAAGTATGTAATCTCATTTTATAATGAGGACGTCGACACATATGAGCGACGTAGTTACGCATGAACTGCACAAAAACATATACAGTTTCACAGTGGCAGTATAAAACACAAATAAATGTTTTAATCGTCACAATATATCATACAGTTTCGAAAAGCAACGTTAACGCGGCGATTCAATTGCTGTTAGTTGACAATAAACGAAGTAGACGCGTGACTGGGGAGTCTAGCAGTATATTGCCCCTCCTACGTATATCTCTCGAAGAGATCATGAGGATACAATCAGAGAGATTAGAGTCCAGACAGACGCATATCAACAATCCTTCTTTCCGCGAAGCATACGTGACTGGAATAGGAGGGAAAATCGATATTGGTACTCAAGGTACCCTCCGCCACACGCCGTCGGGTGGCTTGCGGAGTATGGTTGTAGATGTAGATGTAGAAGCAGGCGACTCTACAAATGCGTAACGTTTGAACGCTTCTTTCTAGTTCGACGGTCTATCGCAAGGGGCGCTGCATCTTATAACGACTTCCTTCTGCACGTCTCGTATAGAAAGGGCTTAAGTGGGCATTCGGTCCAGTACGCCACAACTTGGCCAGCTACGGTAAAACTACCGTCGCTGCCAGTGGCAGCCGGCGGCCGCGGAGGTATCGCTGACTGCACATCTGCTGCTCGGGTCTTTTTGCCGCCTAGTGTGAAAGCTCTGATTTACTGCAGTGTACTACTGTTGGAAGGGTGGCGAAGGTCAGCTGTCCGCGGCGGAAAACTCCGCCACATTGTGGTACAGGTGAAGTAATACGTGTCGTATGACGTCACTGACGCCAGCTGCCGCTCGCCAGGGGCTGCAGAGCTGCCCGTCGGCCTGCTGCCTGAGTAGACGTGCCAATGCCGCAGCCTGCCGCACAATCAGGCGCCATTCTGCGCGACGCCAAACTGCGGCCAGCGGCGGCCTGTAATTGGCCACCCTTACACCGCCCTCTAAATCACCGACATCTGGACGCCGACAGCCGCGCTGCAACACGTGCCGGCAGCCGAGACGGTCATCCAGGGCTCAGCGGCCCATTCATCTCTCACGCCTGATTCGCCGTCTCATCACAGAGCAATACAGTAGCTACACAAGACGCGTTATCCTAGCTTGACCTCCAACTGTACAAGGGGCGTAGATACGGGAAGGGGGCGACCCCCCGCGACCCCCCTCCCCACCCCCCACAGAACGTTTTTACTCCTTTTTTTTCTTTGTCAGTTGTGCTAAAATTAAAAATTTACAGTAATTTGTGTAATGAATGTGAAAGTTAGACTGAAAACTTTGCCAACAAAGAGAGGCATCAGGATTTCTATAAGTTGTAGTTGTTAGTTGAGATTTGACTTCTTATTTGTTGTATTATTGATGGCCTTCACGAGGCCTAGGCAAGCGACGCACACAACATTCACGACTGTAAATATTGCAAGATTATTAAAAAAAACAATGAACGAGTGTTGTTGAATTTCAGTAAGAAACACGATGCACAGACTGATTAAGTACTGAACAGGCATGGAGATATTTGTTAATGTTATCAGTTATATTGTGGTTTCCGCAAGTACATGTTTTAGCAGCAGAAGAGAAGGCGGCAGAAGCTGAAGGTGTTGGAACAAGTCTGCTGATGACAGTAACCCGGAAACTGGGACGACGCGGTCGTCGCCCTGAGACCACTGACCGACGGTATGCAGAGCCTCGAAGTTCGGTGTACGCAAGTGGGACGTGCCGGACAATTCCTCAGCAAAAAAGCAGTACTTAAATGCAATGTGCAGGGCCATGGCCGTTCGGAGACGCAGAATGAATTGACGAGAACCTCTCAATGCCAGATGTTGCCGCCGTGGTATAACAGGGCAGCACGCAACCGACAGCAGGTATCGAAGTGAGGACCTACAGTGGAACAGTTCTGGCAGGCCGCCTCTCCTCCGACATCTTCAAGAGTGATGGAGGTGGCTTTCCCTTAGTGGGCGCCGCCAGAGATCACGACGCTGGTAGGCAGCAAGGCAGCAAGACGTCATCAATCTACATCTGCCAGCGTCGGCGCCCGCGGGGTACACAGCAAAGCGGCGCGTGTCTCCAAACGACAGCAGCGTGCGGCACGGTTTGGCGAGGTCTGCTGTCAGCTAGACTCAGCAGAATCCGAGCTGCATCCACCGCTTGTGCCTCAGCAGGCGCTTCCTCCTGCCACTCGCATCACCTGCCCGAGTAACGGGCAGAGGAGCCATTCAACCACAAGAATCTAATAAAGATATAAATCGTATTTTCCTATGCACCACAAGTATTAATCTGCCACTACCCCACGATACATCCAATGTGCTACGGCTGTCCTCGGATGTTGCCGCAGCGTCCCAAAAGGGCAGCACACAACCAACAGCGGGCATCGAAGTGAGGACCTACAGCGGCGCAGCTCTGGCTGGCTCCCACTCCTCCGACATCAGCACGCGCGCTGGAGGCTTGTTTCCCTCAGAGGACACTGCTAGGCAGTAAGACGCCATCAACCTACATCTGGCGGCGTCAGCACCTCTGGGCACACAGAAAAGTGCCGCGTGTATCCGAACGACAGCACTGTGCGGTGCAGTGTGCCGAGGTGTGCTGTCAGCTTGACTTTTCGGAATCCGAGTTGCACCCGTAACTTGTGCCTCAGCAGGCGCTGCCGCTTGCCACTCGCAAAACCTGCCCAAGTCATGGGCAGAGGAGCCATTCAACCACAGGAAACTAATAAATTGTATTTTCCCAGGCACCACGAGTCTTAATATGCCATACGGCCGACCCCGTTACACTATACATCATCAGCCTACATCTGGGCGAGGTCAGCGACCCCGGGACACACAGTAAACTGGCCCGTGTCTTCAAAACGGCAGCGCTGTGTGGCATGGTGTGGCGAGGTGTGCTGTGAGCTCTTCTCAGCAGAATGCGAGCTGCGTTCGCCACTTGTGCCTCAGCAGGCGCTGCCGCCTGTCACTCGCAAAATCTGCCCGTCTTCGACAACAGCCAATATTTCGGGAGGTGAACGCCAGTCAGTTTCAAGGTATAACAGAAAAGACTGCTCTTCATGTCTGCAATGTTTTTCAATAACGCTTCATTCTTTTATCAACTACTCACAAAATTTTCCAGATTCGTAGAGAAATCGTAACTTGGTTTAATGGGGGAGGGGGGGGATGGGGTATCGGCGGCATCACAGCTTTGTCAAATTTCAACTGTGTGAGGGCACCTCCGTATAGCTCTGGCTCTGAAACACCCCCCCCCCCCATCCCCGAGAGGAAAGAGTTATCTACGCCTCTGAACTGGAAGGTATTTGTGACGTAATGAGGTATTACTTCGCGTTCCATTTCAAACTTTTTTCCCTCATTGTTAATACCTGTGCCCAGAAGTAGACTGGCAGCAGCCTCCTACACTGCTCTTCAGCCTCGTGATTTTCCATAAATGAACATGAAGTGATAAACAGTGGTAAAAAGAAGCTAAAACTGGAAAACATTAAAATTATACATTGAGAAATGTAGAATGAAATGCACATTGCAAAGAAGTTAAAACACATGTAGTCTGGAAAATAAAAGTCTGTACCATGGCGACACTAAACACACACATTTTGACTGGAGCACTAACGACAATCAAACACTTAAAGTTGACGATTGCATAGCTTGCCTGCAGTTGCGGTAGTTACACTATTAAAACACACACTGACGATGACAATGACAAGAGATAGATCACTGACTTAAAACACTGCCATATAGGAGGACCCCACAGGGTAAGGGAGGTTGGGGGGTTCAAATGTTCAGGAGGAAGTTGGAAGGGTAGGTGTCGGAAGTTATCCTGAGAGAGGATGAATGTTCGAATGTTTGTATAGTCTATGGGACTTAACTACGGGGTCATCAGTCCCTAAACTTACAAACTACTTATGAACTACTTACGAACTAGGACGGCACAAATATCCATGCCCGAGGGGGGATTCGAACCCCCGACCGTAGTGGCGGTGCAGACCGTGACTGGAGCCCCTCAGTCTCCTCGGCCACCGCGGCCGGCGAGAGAGGATGTGGAGAGTGTGTTGATGAAGGGAGGGAGGGATACAATGGTGAAGGCATGGCATAGGCCCGTGACGGGTAAGGATAGGGTAGAACAAAGGGTTGCGTGATTCTATTTTTCAGGTACTGTATAAGCGCCGGAAATGTTCAAAAAACTGGAGGGGGTGGGGAACGGGATGAGGTCGTATAGGATCTGCATGGGGAAGGGGAAGCGGTTGGGGTAGGCGAGCGGAGGGCGTGGGGTTCGAGAATTTGATGGGTTGGATGAAAGTTGGGGGAGGGGAAATCCCGGTGGGATGGAACCTGCATGGGACGGGATGCATGATCAATTTATAGGTAAGGAGGAGAGTGGATGGTTGAGGCCCCACGTCCGTCCAGTGAGGAGTTCAAGGAGGATGAGGTGGGATGGTTGGACTGTGGCAGATAGGATGACTGTGGAAGTCATGGATGTGAAAGTAAGCGGTGGTACAACCGGTTCAAACACTCCTAATCCCAGACAATGGTAGGGTAGGGAAGAGAGGGTATACTGTGGATCTGGTAGCAACTACGATAGAGGTTCCCAATCATTTTTGTACTGCGACACGCACAATCATCCTGGAAAAAATTTTGCCACGGAGTGGTTCTCAAGTATATGTCACAAATGAAACGGCCGGTACAGGGGACCGAAATAAGCATATTTCGTGTTGGACTGTGTTGTCGGAAATAACGCTTCAGTCAGTAGAGAGCGCTGAAGATTGCTCTGTTCTACATTCTACCTAGTCGTTTAACCCTTCATTTGGCAAAGTTGCTCCGAAGCAACATCAAAAATGTGCACGATTTTCTGTAATAGGTTTCACGTTTCGTTTTCTGATGGGCAACAGAGCTAAGAACAAACATTTAATCTCTCATATACAGCGACAATCAGTTGCCTTTACGAAAAGTTTCGCAATTATCTTTAGATGATACTGCAAGCTTACGTCACAGATGTAGCAGTTTCTTTTGGTTTTGTGGCGCTATTTTGTTCTTATACAAGGAAAACTAATTGTAAACAATAAGAGGCAGACTTGAATGATTATTACTATGCAAAATGGCAGCCAATTCTTACTTCCGACATTGCAAGTGGGCCGCGGCGGAGCGGCCAAGCGTAATGGATGTTTGTACTGTCTTTAATATAAGTTAGTTCATAAGTAGTTTGTAAGTTAAGGAAGTTATGACCCCGTAGTTAAGTCCCTTAAGCTTAACAAACATTTGAAGAAACAACAACATTGCAATTGTATTGATATGTACTGGGAACAGGAGACCTGGCAAACCACTATCGAATGGACCACTAGTCCGAAAGGAGGAAAAAAAACTGTACTACTGAATGAAGTGCGATATGAAAGATTTCGTCACTTGCCAGGTTATGCGTCAAAGGGAAAATGTGAACTTCACCTTCAGGAGTTACTGTATAACGTTGAAATCGTGGGATCGCTTCACGCTTTTACCAGTAAAGGATCTGTTTTAAGATATTTGAAAAGAAATTATACCAAATGAAAAATGTTCAAATGTTTGTAAATCTATCGGACCAAACCTCGTGGTCATCAGTCCGAGCTTACAAACTACTTAAACTAGGTTAAACTAACGTAAGGAAAAACATACACACCCATGCCCCAGGGAGGACTCGTACCTCCGACGGCGAGCAACCGCGCGCTCTGCAGAGAGATGCCATTGACCGCTCGGCTACTCCACCGCGGCTGTACCAAATACAAACATTTTTACAGCCGCAGGAGAAAACTGTAGTTTCTATACTGTAGCACATATACACCTTTCTTAGGTAGTAATGGAAAAAAAATCGTGTAAAATTGCTCACATGGCCATAAAAATGTTCAGATGTTTGTAAATATATGGGGCTTTTTTGTTATTAGTCAATAGGTTTTAAGTAAATTAACCTAAATACCCGTGTCCGAGGGAGGACTCAAATGTTTGACGGGGAGCAACCGCGTGCTCTGCAACAAGGCGCCTTAGAACGCTCGGATACTCTGCCGCGGCACAGTGGAACTCCAGTGCACTTCCGTCGACACGTCAGGAGCCACCAGGACGTCGGCTACGGCCAGCAGTGAATAGGATGCGGCGCACCGCTTCTCCCGCCAAGCGGTTCACTTGATTTAACCTGCGTAGATTTCTTCCTTGACGGTTATATTAAGCGCCTGGTGAATGAGAGACCCATCACATCTGAAGAAGATCTAGTTGCCCGCGTGTCTGTTGCTGATGCACATGAGGTCACCATGCCTGACGGCTTTTCTAATGTACCCAGATCCATGCAACGTCACAGTGAATCATTTATCGCTGTTGGTGGTCGCTCATTCGAGCATTTGTTGAAGCTTTCAATAAATAATTTTTTTGTCTTTACTTTCTTTTTTAGTTTCCTTTATGTCATACTCATGTACACGCAGAATCTGTAATATTTCATTACCGAGAGCACATTGCCATACTAAAAATACTTATTTCGGTCCCCTCTACCTGCCGTTTTGTTTTTAACATATATTTTCTGACCATCCTGTATATACATTAAGTTTCTCTGTACGGGTACTAATATTAAATAAAAATTACATGTAATTTGAAACTGAATTAATTTTTATATGCAAATTATTTATATGTGGTAAAAGCGATGGGATTTGTGGCAGTGTTTAATCTTGGAGGTGATGACACTTCCTATGTCTGGAGTGAAACGTATTGATTTTAGGGGTAATATTTTATAGCGCAAAGTGTTTTACCTATTTTTTTAAAAATAGTAAAACAATTAACTATCAAACACAAGCTCACATAACTAACTAGTTGTGGATCGCACTAATTCCTTCAACTCGATAGTCTCCATCTACAATCGACATGGGACGAGCTGGTCTTAATCCTCTGCATAAACGGAAATAAATTAAAAAAACGGATATAGAGAATAAAATAAAACAAAGCGCCACTAATACACACGTGTTAACGTCTCACAGTTAGAGAAAGAATAAATAAATTCAGGAGTTACTCCTATGGAATAGGACGCGGCATTGTTATTTAGGAATTACGAACAGATGCTACGGATGCGTTGTAAGTAAAAAAAGGTAAAGCAGTCCACAATCCGAAGATTGGTTTGAACATCACAGTGCTTTACTAGGCATGGTCCTGTTTGGAGGTAGTATGCCGTTGCCTTCCTCCGACCTTCGAACTGACTAACCCAGTCAGTTATAGGGGGACCTACAGTTTAACGTGGGTTCCGAACCACGGTGCTACTCGGTATTTTTAACATGTGCAATACTGCCAGAGGTGAAAGAAGCGGAAAGTGACAGAAAAAATCCTAGGACCTGGCATTGTACGTACAACCTTTTTGCATGATTACCAACGTTGATTTCTTATTGAGAACGGTTTTTTACATGGCGTTTTAGATTATGAACTTTCTTCTTGAAATAAAATTTCTTTTTTTCAGTTGACAAAAGTTTTATTTTTTAATTTTTTTAATTTCTTATTTTATTTTTTTATTTTGAGATCGTCTAGGACCAAACTGAAACCACGAGCCACTGGTGGTCGTGACCTACAGTTTGAGATTCACTAAACTAGGACACAATGGTCCTTAAGTGGAAGGTCACAGGCCAACCTTTTATCGAATACCTTTACTCACAACGTAAAGAAAGATTCTTGTTCATTGACAATGCCGGAAATGTCCTGTTCCTGGAGCATTGCAAGACTGCAAATACTTAGCTAAAACACTTAAACCACAAGATTGTAGAAATCACAAACGGAATTCGAATACCTTCCGATAAACACACCACTTGAGCATTAGCTAACTAAATTCAGCACTTTAAGTGATAATCTCTTCACTAATACAGAAATAGTTTGACGACAAAATGCAGACTCCGTATCTTAAGGTAAGATACTTAAATAATAAAAATTGTTATTGGCCCAATCTTTAGAGAGAAATTCCGCTTAAACAAGGGATACATAGCTAAACATGGTCACATCTCAAGAAATTACAATTGCCAAAACTATAGCAAGAATGTCAGTGATACAGTAGACACAATATTTGTCCACTTTTTCCCCACTCATCAGGTTATTTGGATTATTTATTATTCCAGAATGAAACTTTCATATCAGCGCACACTCCGCTGCAGAGCGAAACTTCCTGGCAGATTAAAATTGTGTGCTGGAACCGGGACTCGAACCTGGGACCGTTGCCTTTGGAAAGTAGGAGGCGAGGTACTGGCGGAAGTAATGTTGTGAGGCGGCATCGTGAGTCATTTCGGGATAGCACGGTCGGTAGTGCGCTTGCCCGCGAAAGGCAAATGTCCCAGGTTCGAGTCCCGGTTCCGGCACACAATTTTAATCTGCCAGGAAGTTGCATTATTTATTATTGCTACACCGATAAAAGACACATTGGCATCTGTTCACTCTTATTCACATGGAACAGCAATATGGATGTTACTGTACACAAATCTTTATGATCATGTTATTATATGTCACGATTTCCTCCGGCAAATTACAATTACTTCATAGGTGCGGTCTGGAGCGCCACGTTGCGGATCCTGCGGTCTCCCGCGTCGGAGATTTGAATCCTCCCTCGAGCATGGATGTTTGTGACGACTTTAGTATAAATTACTTCATATGTAGTTTGTAAGTTTAGGGACTGATGACACCTAAGTTAAGTCCCAGAAGCTTTACAAGCATTTGAACTTCATAGGTTGTTGACAATTCGTTACTTTGCAAGCATATAGATAGGGTAAATCACACGCGACTTAAACTGCCGAAGTTAATATACATATACTTATGAAATGAATCACCTTTCCTGATCCACGAGGTCGACTATTTCACAAATCACCAATTTCAAATGCATACCTAAATCTTTCAGAAGTTTGACAATTGTGGTTTATCATCGTTATGTTATTTACATTTACAAGTCCCTGCCCATACTGTTAATGTGCAGTACGGATGATGATGATTGGCGTTTTAGGGCGCTCAACAGCGAGGTTATCACCTCCTGGTGCAGTACGGGTCACATGAGAATATTTCTATCAACCATTCATTAATAACCGTTTAATTATCAGGCTGCAGTTTACTATACGAACACGAGTTTTCTTTATGCTTCGTTTTACCAATTGTTTAAACCAAGCCGTATCTGTCATAAACATACATGTATCAATGATAGTATATACAGCCGGCTGCGGTGGCCGAGGGGACTGAGGCGCTCCAGTCACGGTTTGCACAGTCACTACGGTCGGGGGTTCGAATGCCCCCTCGGGCATGGATATTTGTGCCGTCCTAGTTCGTAAGTAGTTCATAAGTTGTTTGTAAGTTTAGGGACTGATGACCCCGTAGTTAAGTCCCAAAAGCTTAACAAACATTTGAACTTTTTTTTTTGATAGTATATACAGCTACGTCGTACTAAGTCGTTATTTACATCACTATATTTCTGTTCTACCATATGGAACATACAATTTTGTTCTTTCAAATATAGGATCTAAAATGTTTTATACTTGCAATGCACTATGTCATTATCCATGTACTGTACTTCGCTATAAACATATGGCTCATATGTCATGGAATTTTTCTATAATCGTATGGCAAACTGGTTGTCAATAATTAATAAAAATAATATTAACATTACTTCTGTTGGTGCATTTCATTCTAATTACAAATGCAGCTTATTGATATGGAACAAATTTTGGTAAAATTTTGACCTCCAGTTTGTATGGAGATCAGCGGATTTTACCGATTGAGACAGTGAAAAACTGAAAAGTTACAGAATGTTAAATGTACGTTGTGAAGCACGATCATACAGCTACTTGTTAACAGAAGTTTCATACTGACAAGGAGACCACATGGCTACCGGATTTTAGAATGTTTTCGTATTTACGGTACGTGAAGTTCAGAACTCAAACAACAATTAGCCAAAGCCATTGGCCGCAACACTCAAAAATTCTCGATAAAATCGACTCTGAAGATTTGCAAGTAAGGGTAACTATCAATTACTGAATGCGTCGCAGCATCTGTCGACATAGCTCATGTGGTAGCATTCTGAACCTACAATCGTAAGGGCCGTGGTTGGAATCCTGTCGTGGCAAATTTTTTTTATATTTTTCAGTGTGTTCGATACTTACATAAATTCAATATCTAATGATAATTTTTATGAAAAGTGGACGCATTTTCGTTTATTCTTAATTTTCTATATTTAATAGAAGTTTGTTAATAATGATGGTTTCAATAATAATATTAAAAAAAATAAGTTACATTTTTTACAGTATTGGCCTATTAGTTGACGAGGATAGTGTTTGATTGTTCAGTTTGTGAAGAGCTACGACACTGATTTTGGAAAGTCATCTCCGTAGCTACTAATGGCTAACCTACCCAACCATTGTTTTACGTTACAAGGTTTTCAGGTCGTCTACATGCGCACTGTTTTAATTATTGTTACCTACGTATATTTTACAAAATTTCAAAGTCGATTTTCTTGAGAATTATCGAGAGTTGCGTCGAATGGCTTTGGCTGTTTGTTATATAAGTCCTGAAATTCACGTAGTAGAAGTATCGAGAAATTCTAAAATCTGATACCCATGTGGTCTCCTTGTGAGACACATCTATAGTAATTATTTACTTGCAGTCGTATCGGAGAGTTATAACTCGGTTGAGAGTAGGAAGATAACTTTTCAAATTAACGATATACGATACTTCTACGAACCAAGAGTCAAGAGAAATGCCTTAATCAGAGAGTCATTTTTTGTTATTAATTCGGAATATTTTTACTTTAGTGAACAATTCATCTTACTGTCTCTGGAGTGGTGATGCAGTCTCTTGGTAGCTCAGACGGATAAAATGAAATGTTAGTAAATCAATGGGGTTTTGGTGATCAGTCCCTATACTTACAAACTACTTAAACTAAGTTATGCTACAGACAGCAAATACACCCATGGCCGAGGGAGGTCTCGAACCTCCGACGGTGAGCAGCGGCACGTTCCGCATCTAGGTGCCTTGGAACGCTCCACCGCGGAGGAGACGGGTAATTTGGTTAATTAATGACAGTTGATAATGAAGCAACTAATTACTGTCTTGCGTCTTGATATTCTGCAAATGAACCTTCTCTCTGTTGTTTACGAAAAGAGCGACTGCAGCACTATATTTCAAATTATTCGCCCATTAGCATGTCAGAGAGAAGTGAGCCAGGTCAGAAACAGAGACTATATACTACTGAATTACTTTACTTCTCGCAGAATGAGACGAAGCTTCAAAGGGACATTACTCTCTGTGATTTTCTGAATATATCTCTCCTCGCTTGTGCAAAATAACGAAATGTGTCTTTGCAGGAAAAATAAACGTACTCTCAGCACCCATTTCAGATATTATTTAGCTCCACATAAATGGCTACCAGTACGTCGTTCCACCATTTTCCGCTCTAATGCATAGCGGTATCAGTACACAAATGAAGTAGCGTCACTTTCATCTCGAAGAAAATCAGACATATCATCAACATTAACTGTATCAAAGCCGGCCGCGGTGGCCGAGGGGACTAAGGCGCTCCAGTCACGGTACGCACGGCCACTACGGTCGGGGGTTCGAATCCCCCCTCGGGCATGGATATTTGTGCCGTTCTAGTTAGTAAGTAGTTCATAAGTAGTTTGTAAGTTTAGGGACTGATGACCCCGTAGTTTAGTCCCACAGACTATACAAACAATTGTATCAAAGCTTCTATCGGAACGAGATATTGTACCGACTCATTCTAATATCACTCAGCAGCACGTGAATGGCCGTGCTCTCTAAAGCGCCTGGCTGTGGAGTGCGCGTCTGCTCCCCGTCGGAGGTTCGAGTCCTTCTTAGGGCATATGTGTGTGTGTGTGTGTGTGTGTGTGTGTGTGTGTGTGTGTTGTCCTTAGCGTAAGTTAGTTTAAGTAGCTTGTAAGTTTAGGGACTTATGACCACAGCAATTTTGTCCAACAGGTTTACAAACGCCGGCCTCGGTGGCCGAGGGGACTGAGGCGCTCCAGTTACGGTCTGCACGGCCACTACGGTCGGGGGTTGGAATCCTCCCTCGGGCATGGATATTTGTGCCGTCCTAGTTCGTAAGTAGTTCATAAGTAGTTTGTAAGTTTAGGGACTGATGACCCCGTAGTTAAGCTTAACAAACATTTGAACATTTTTGGTTTACAAACATTGGAACATTATCAACCATTCTCATCGTTCGACAGTGATCAGACATTACGCTAACAATTTTGGAAGTACTAATAATGGAATAAAGGGACTTGTTATGACGTCAAAATAAGAAAGGAAGATTACGGTTTAATGTCCTGTCGACAGCGTGGTAATTAGATATAGTTTTATTAAGGAAGGTGGGGGTGAGAAATCGGCCGTGCCCTATGAACCATCCTGGTATTTTCGTGCAGTGATTTGGGGAAATCACAGAAAATGAAAATCTGAACGGCCAGTGGTGGGTTTGAACCACCGTCCTCTCGAAAGCGAGTCCATCGTGTTAACACTGTGCCACCTAGGTCGTTACATCAGCCATGTTGGTAGGGCAAAAATATTAGTTTTTTTGGGTCGAGGTCTTTTATAATAAAATTCTGGGTTACGTCATGTACGGTTGTACTAATCGTTTTATTATACTCTAAAATGTAATAAAATTTATTTACATTTGAACCTGTGAACCTATGGTTAGTTTCATTGGATTGTTTTCTGTGCCAGTTTTATTTATGTCCATTCACTTTGTGTCAGCGTAACTCGAAAATCTCTGTGAATGAACGTTGTGAGAGGGAAAGATTGACAACGTTATCGGTATTGTAGATAAGAGGACACTGCCTGAATTTAAGCTTGTCAATCACCAATCCGTTTAATGAAAATCTTAAGTTATGTGCAAAAGAAGCGTCCGGATATAAAATAATTGCTTCGTGGTCATTAGAAACGTATAGCAAACACAAACTTATGTTAACAACGCGAAATCCATCAATTTAGTGTATTGAGGCTAATATGCGTTTAAGAAAAGCTGTGCGTCTGAAAGTTTTTCCTGGGAGATGTATAATTCACAACAGTACTCTATACAAGTGTTGCGTAAATACAACAACAATTTAGAACAAAAACAAAGTCTACTAATGTTTTGGCCAGATTAATACTGCCTCGCCAGCTTCAAAACGGCGTGCATCGCGAGATGGAACACCGATGAATATGGCGCGGGACTACCAGATTACCATACGTAAATGAGAATGATAATGCTACTAACAGTAATGTGGGAGTGAGATTCGATAACAAGAAAATATGGGGCAAAAGTCAGTGTTTTTAATACGAATAACGCAATTCAGATGACAATTTTTCTCTTTTATACTTAATGGATGGAACAAGTAGTATCGTGTTCATGTGTGTGAAACGTTTAAGAGACCCTGCAAAGTAACATATTATATAAATCTCTACTACCTTATTTATGTGGGGTTTCAGGCACAGGAAATAATTGTAAATAACAAGCTATCCCCATTTGACTGTAAAATTATTTTATTTCTGGGGCTCAGTTTGTATTTTCGACCACATCACCAATATCACTGGTTCTCATGTACTGTATCGTATTGAGTATTCAATTTAATTTATGTCATTAATGTTAACTGAGGGCAACAAATAATTTTTACCTAGTAGTATTAGATTAACATACATTTGGCAGCCTCGTCTAGTAATTCATTTATTGAAACAGTGAGTTTTATTTCAAGTGTTATATAGCCTTCGTCGACAATTTATGGTTAAAGTCTATTCCTGGTTTTCCACGACGTTCCACACAGTCTGCTCCTGTCACAGCATCCATTTTTCCACATTGTTTAATTATTGTCTATCTTTATGTTTGCTTGGATGGTCTATTGTCTCTTTGACCTCCGTTTCAAACTCCACAGGTGTTGTATTACTATAGGACGCAACATCTAAGGAAAACATTCTTCAGCAATCTGAAATTGTTAAATTACTTGAAATGTAGCACAGGTAACCTTTATCAGTTTACTCCTGATTTCCCCACGCCGGCCGCGGTGGCCGAGGGGACTGAGGCGCTTCAGTCACGGTCTGCACGGCCACTACGGTCGGGGGTCCGAATCCCCCCTCGGGCATGGATATTTGTGCCGTCGTTAGTTGTAGGTAGTTCATAAGTAGTTTGTAAGTTTAGGGACTGATGACCCCGTAGTTAAGTCCCTTAAGTTTAACAAACATTTGAACATTTGATTTCCCCACCGCCTCTCGCATTACTGTTTATTGATTTATTACTGTCAAAATTTTACTATATTTCTAAGTCCAGAGAAAAGCAACTGTTACAAGACTGTAAAAATAATTTAACTCCTTTACCTAGAAATCTTAAAATGTCACTGCAAGCTGAAAACGTTTAACAACATAAAAATCAAGTTGGACAACAGAAACAATGTTTCACTTTTCATTCCAGCAAAAATTGCGTAATATGTCTTGTCAAAACCTCAAAATTGTCTGAAGTGTCATGCCACAGATGCTGGTTTCATCGCATTTTCTTTATTGCTCTTTAATATGTGAAATTTAGGTGCAGTCAATAATATTCCATTTGTTCATAGAAAACAGAGGCTGGGTTCATCCCCGAATGTTCTTGTGGATTAAGGTTCATTTGTTACTGTTCGATTTAAACGAATTATAAGTATACTCTTCGCATTCAAATTTATCTTAAGTAAAATATTTCTCGAATGTACTAGAGAATGCGAAAAAAATGTTCAAATGTTTGTCATGGTTAAGGGACATAACTGCGGGATCATCAGTCCCTAAACCTATAAACTACTTATGAACTACCTTATACTAAAGACGACACAAACATCCATGCCCAAGCGAGCATTCGAACGCCCAACGGCAGACGGCCGGGGAAATGAGATGTTAGCAACTTTTGACAGACTTGGTATTCAAATTTTTACATTTTTTTCATGTTTCTTGTTTCTACTTTTAGTAGCTATGGCTTGCTTACGAATAGAAATTAAAGGAACAATAGTTAAACAGAAGTGTTCACACGTCGTTAACGGTTACTATGAACAATGTATCTGTAGCAAAAGCCATTTCGCTCTGATCTATCTATAAAAATAGATATGTGTATGTAGTTATGTATGTATGCATGTATGTTCTCTATAAACTCACAGTCGAGTGGAACAATTTTGGTAAAAATCTTCAGAAAATCATCAGTTTAGCCCGGCGGGTGAACCTGTCAAGTTTGGTAGCGATAGGATCACGATATTTATTAAAGTACACGTAAAAGTTGACGTCTAGCGTTTGGACTAACAATAGCGGATAAAGAGTCAAGCGCTATTCTTACGTGACTATAGAGCTACCGCTTAGAGCGCTAGAGGCGCTTCCTTGACTGTTTGTGATGTATATCTGAAGAGAACAGGTGAGTTTATGATTTTCGACAGCACACAACAACGATTCAACATCTCATGTCTGCTGTCTGCTAGACTAGCAGTAACTGTGAAGGTCGTAGTAATTTGTTTTACCGATGAAAACATTCCGCGGTGACAACTGCCGCAAATTGAGGATTAAAATACAACTACGCTTTTATGGATGTACTGTTAACAAATAAGCAACAGGAGGCCGAGATGGTGACTAAGTAATTATTTCATAAATTCTGATATAGAAATTTCGGGTTCGCGTCTACTTACATTGCTGTATGTTTACCTCCGTTATAAGGAGTTGGTTCAACTATATCGGCCAATAGAAGTAAATCGCCGGTGGCCGTTGCTCGGGACTTTTTTCTGTTACATAGTGGTATTGTTATATAAATTTTTTGCAACACTACCTACGCAAGTATCGCAACCGTTAAACAATAAATGTACCTAGTTCACATTGAATGATACACGATATGTCATTGCGATGGGTAACGACATTCTGTCACCGGCCGCGGTGGCCGAGGTGACTGAGGCCACTAGGGTCGGGGGTTCGAATCCCCCCTCTGGCATGGATATTTGTGCCGTCCTAGTTGGTAAGTAGTTCATAAGTAGTTTGTAAGTTTAGGGACTGATGACCCCGTAGTTAAGTCTCATAAGCTTTACAAACATTTGAACATTTGACATTCTGTCACAGGACCTAGTGCCCCAATGGCGACGGTGCTACTCACCGCGTTTCTTCTGCGATCCGAAAAACACAAAGTAAATTTTTTGAAAATCGAAACTAAAAATAAAAAAAATAAAAATAAATAAAAAAAAACACCTATTCAAATACAAAATTTCATCCACAAAAGCACTAAATAAATTTTCTGAGATATATATAACTTTGGACAATGCCGTTTTCACGAAAAATACAACCATGTAGGTGAACTTCATAAGCCAAACCAGTGTAAATACAAACTTTTATCGAAATCGTTAGAGCCGTTTCCAAGACAGCTTAATATACGAGGCGCGTCCAGAAAGTAAGTTCCGTTTCAATTTATCTCCGCTGCAGCGCTGCGATTGCAGTTCCGCACATGCGCTGTAGACGATGTGTATCAAGGAGAAGAACGTGCGCCATTTGGAGATCGCTGTCAGTTACGTACTCTTTGTTGTGCTTGTTTGAAATGTCGGCGTTGATCGAAAATCCCGCCGCCTGTGAAAGCAGGTCGGTGAATCGGTTTATGAATGCGAAGAAAGTGAAACCAAGTGAAATTTATCGGCAAGTTTGCGATGTTTACAGACCAAATGCGATGAGTGATTCGATGGTGAGAAGATGGGTCCGACAGTTCAATGGTGGGCGTAGTGATGTGCATGATGAAGAACGAAGTGGGCGTGCACCTTTGGTTACAGAAGAACTAGTTCACGCGATTGATGACAAGATCCAGGAAAACCGTAGGTTTACAATTAGTGCTCTCGCTATGGATTCCCCTTAATTTCACGATCACTGAAGCATGAAATTGTTATCAAACAACTGAAATTCCGTAAACTTGCCTCACGTTGGGTGCCAAAGATTCTCACTGATCAACACAAAACACAACGGATGGGTAGTGCACTTGAGTTTTTGACCCGTTATGCTGAAAGCGGCGAAGGATTTCTGAGACGGATAGTCACAGGAGATATTAACGTGGGTTTCTTACGACACCCCTGAGAGTAAGCGGCAATCAATGGAATGGAAGCACACTTCATCCCCACCACAGGTAAAGCCGAAGCAAATCATGACATTTCGGAAAATGATGTGCACAGTGTTCTGAGACTGGAAGGCATCCTACTCATTGAATTCTTACCGCATGGTCAAACAATCAAAGCAGATGCTTATTGCGAGACAATTCGGAAATTGCGCCGTGCAATTCAGAATAAGCGCCGGGGACTGCTGTCAAAAGGTGCTGTTTTGATTCACAAGAAGAAAGAAAATGTTCAAATGTTTGTAAAGCTTATGGGACTTAACTACGGGGTCATCAGTCCCTAAACTTACAAACTACTTATGAACTACTTACAAACTAGGACGGCACAAATACCCATGCCCGAGGGGGGATTCGAACCGCCGACAGTAGTGGCCGTGCAGACCGTGACTGAAGCGCCTCAGTCCCCTCGGCCACCGCGGCCGGCTTTGATTCACAACAACGCACGACCACACACTGCAAATGTGACGAAAAACCTCCTACAGGGATTTGGCTGGGACGTGTTTGACTATCCTCATTACAGCCCTTACCTCGCTCCTAGCGACTTTCATCTGTTCATACATCTCAAGTCTTTCCTTGGTGGTCATCACTAATGACGATGAGCTGAAAGAAACTGTTTCCAACTGGTTGGTGACACAGGCGGCATATTTCTATGAAGAAGGTATACAAAACCTGGTGCCACGCTATGACAAATGCCTGCAAAATTTTGGCAGTTATGTGGAAAAGTAATTTAAGAGTTGTAGAATTTTGTGCAACAAAAATATCTTCTGTATCTGTGTACAATTTCATTTTATTACCTAACGGAACTTACTTTCTGGACGCGCCTCGTATATAATTACCTGACATCTTATTCAGGATTTTTTTTGTAGGAGGCGATCTTTTAATGTAAAAGTCCAGAATACCTTCATAAGATTTTTATTGCCATAGATCGCTTATTGATTTTTTTATGACGAGTCGAAACTAGTCATAAAAATTAATAAGCGATTTATGGTAATAAAAATCTTGTAAAGGGATACTTGACTATATATATATATATATTAAGAATTGCTCGTTTAGAGATATAAGATTATAAGGACCCAACCGTACCATAACACACCATGGAATTAGTAAAGCATACTATCAGTTTTCAAAGCATTCTAGGCTACCGTTTGACATCATAACCATTTGAAATTATTGCTTTCGAATATGCTGAGCTTACTGATAGGTAAAATGTATGGAAATATCTATTAATTTAAAAATGTTTTCGTAGTCCTTTTCTTAATTTTTATTACACAATTTCAAACTCTTCCAGTGGCGATGTTTTCCGATATTGTGCGAATTAAAATCAAAGCACTTCTTTCATGCCTCTACTTTGTAGACCGTAAGTAACTTTATCCGTTTTTTCCCCATATATCACCCTAAACAATTTCTAAAATTATATCTTTTTCGTGTTGAGAGAAGGGTCAGTATAGTTCTTTTTCCTGTTTTACTTCCTTCCGTCATTACAATATTAAAGCTTCGAGAAGAAATATTGTAAATCGATTAATATTTGCGGTGGACGTGCAGTAACCATGACGACAGCCGCGGTGGAATGGCCGTACACTAGAACGTACCTTGCTGCAGAGCGCGCGGCTGCTTCCCGTCGGAGGTTCGAGTCCTTCCTCGGAATGTGTGTGTGTGTGTGTGTGTGTGTGTGTGTGTGTGTGTGTGTGTGTGTGTGTTGTCCTTGGGTTACTTTAAGTTAGTTTAAGTAGTCTGTGAGCCTATGAGCTAATAACCACACAGTGTTAAGTCTCATAGATTGACAGGTGATCATTTTTGAAATTATGTCCATAGTCTGTTTTAGCGGTGTTGTCAAAGCATATTCCGTACTGACTCAGATAAACGTTGAACCAGCTTGGGCGGATGTAGGTTTAGCGTTATACAATAGAGCGGAGCATTCAACAGAGTTAATTTCTGAACTAACGTCAGATTTGATCTCCAGTCAAACCGTGAACTTTTAAATATACGTTACACTGTGATATTAGTATGTAAATGGGGTTTAAACACGTTGAGCATTATATACGCAGAGTATGGATTGTGTTCAAGAACGTTGCACATCACATAGTAACGAATAAAATGAAACAGTGGAAACAGCTTAAAGCATTTCACAATATTCTGAAAAGGATATGTTCGCTACTCACCACAGAGACGTCCAATGAACAGCAGAAAGGCACACATAACAGAATAAACAAAATGAAGCTTTCGGCTGTTAAACCTTTATCTACCACAGAGAACACACACATTCACACACACACACACACACACACTCACACATCCTTTCCAAAATATTATTACCGGATATTATTAACGAATAAAATACGCACACAAATCGATTTTTCTTGATAGAATATAATTTCCACGCTGTCGGGATACTAGGAAAAATTAAATGCACATAATGCACATTCTCTCGCCCTTATAATTGGATCCATTAGAGATATAGTGTTGCATGTGCTTCCTTAAAAAGAAAGTGCTAAAACGAACAGTTAAAAAAATGTCATGTTTTACAATTTCTGTATAATATTATCTAGGACGAAGCGGTTCCTGCTGTCGGCAGATCCGCTGTCTCTCTGATAGTTTGTCACTGCTTACGGATGCATTGTCTTCTTGCTCTGATATTGTATGAGGATTCTAGATGCGTCAGATTATAAAATGTAAGTCTAGGTGGTGAAGGATGTAACAACGATGATTTCATTCTAATTTTATAAATTGATTTTATAATCACATTTACTTTCCACATCACTAATATGGGTTTTATTTTACAGCAAACACTGATTAAGGTTTCACTACCGTTTCAGTAAAGATACTAATTGTCGGAAACGTGCTGATTACATAAATTCTCTTTCGAACGGTTATGTTCGATTGCGGATACCATCAGCAGTATCAGTACAGTCAAAACCATTTAGTAGATTGATTTAATGCTGCGTTGCTTGCATTGCTTTTTTTGTGCCGATAATTTTTTTCAGTTATAAGTACAGGCCCACTCCCATGAACCACAGGCATTGCCGAGGTGGGGTGGCTTGCGTGCCTCAACGATACAGATAGCCGTACCGTAGGTGCACCCACAGCGGAGGGGTATCTGTGGAGAGGCCAGATAAACGTGTGGTTCCTGAAGAGGGGCAGCAGCCTTTTCAGTAGTTACATGGGCAACACTCTGGATAATTGACTGAGCTGGCCTTGTAACATCAGCTAATGTGGCTTTGCCACACAGTTACTACGAACGGCTGAAAGCAAGGGGAAACTACAGCCGTTACTTTTCCCGAGGACATGCAGCTCTACTCTATGAACAGATGATGGCATTCTCTTGGGTAAAATATTCCCATTCGGATCTCCGGGCGGGGAACTACTTAGGAGGATGTTGTCATCAGGAAAGACAATACTGGCATTCTATGGATCGGAGCGTGGAATGTTAGATCCCTTAATCGGGTAGGGAAGTTAGAAAATTTTGAAAAGAGAAATGAAGAAATTGAAGTTAGATATAGTGGGGATTAGAGAAGTTCGGTGGAAAGAGGAACAGGATTTCTGGTACAGGATTATAAATACAAAATCAGTTGGGGGTATTACAGGAGTAGGTCTGATAATGAATAAGAAGATAGGAATGCGGGTAAACTACTGTGAGCATTATCGTAGTCAAGATAGATAGGAAGCCAAAAAATGTTCAAATGTTTGTTGAACATATGGGACTTAACTACGGGGTCATCAGTCCCTAAGCTTACAAACTACTTATGAACTAGCTAAGACTAAGGACGGCACAAATATCCATGCCCGAGGGGTATTCGAACCCCCGACCGTAGTGGACGTGCAGACCGTGACTGGAGCGCCTCAGTCCCCTCGACCACTACGGCTGCGATACGAAGCCAACACCGATCACAGTAGTACAGGTTTATATGCCAACTAGCTCTGCTGATGATGAGGAGATCGAAGAAATATATGAGGAGCTAAAGTAAATTATTCAGACAATTAAGGGAGAGGAAAACTTAATTGTTATGGGAAACTGGAATTCGGTAGTAGGACAAGGAAGGGAAGGGGAGATAGAAGGTGAATATGGTCTAGGCAAAAGGAATGAAAGAGGAAGCCGCCTGATAGAATTTTGCGCGGAACATAATTTAGTTATAACAAACACCTGGTTTAAGAATCACGAAAGAAGGTTGCATACGTGGAAAAGACCAGGAGACACTGGGAAATACTAGATAGATTTTATAATGGTAAGACATAGATTTCGGAACGAGGTTTTAAACTGTAAGACATACTCAGGGGCAGATATAAACTCTGACCATAAGTTATTGGTCATGAATTGCAGGCTGAAACTGAAAAAACTGCAGAAAGGTAGGAAAATAAGGGGTGAGACCTGGATAAACTGAAGGAACCTGAAGTTCTTCAGAATTTCAGAGGGAGCTTTAGGCAACAATTGACAGAAACAGGGGGGAAATAAAACAGTAGAGGAGGAATGGGTAGTATTGGGAGATGAAATTGAAGGCAGCAGAAGACAAAATTGGTAGGAAGGCAAAAAATACAAAAAATCCTTGGATATCGCAGGACATACTAAATTTAATCGATGAAAGAAGAAAATATAAAAATGCAGTAAATGAAACAGGCAAAATGGAGTACAGACGACTAAGAAATGAGATTCACAGGAAGTGCCAAATTTCTAAGCAGGAGTGGCTAGAAGCCAAATGCAAGGATGTAGAAGAATGTATATATAGGGGAAAAATAGATGCAGCTTAGAGGAAAGTAAGAGAGATATTTGGAAATAAGAAAAGCAGCTGTATGAATATGAAGAACACAGATGGAAAACCAGTTCTCAGCAAAGAAGGGAAATCTGAAAGGTGGAAAGAGTATATAGAGAAACTCTACGGAGGAAATGAACTTAGAGACAATGTTGTAGGAAGGAAAGAAGAAGTAGTTGAGGATGAAATAGAAGACACTATACTGAGAGATGAATTTAACAGAGCACTGAAAGACCTAAGTCGAAACTAGGCCCCTGGAGTAGATGACATTCCCTCACAACTACTGAAGTCTCTGGGAGAAGCAGCCATGACAAAACTGTTTCACCTCGTGTGTAAGATGTATGAGACAGGCGAAGTACCCTCAGACGTTAAGAAAAATGTAATAATCCCCACTCCAAAGAAAGTAGGCGCAGACAGATGTGAAAACTACAGAACCATCAGCCTAATAAGTCATTGTTGCAAAATATTAACACGAACTATGTACAGAAGGATGGAAAAAGTGGTAGAAGCCGACCTCGGAGAGGATCGGTTTGGGTTCAGGAGAAATGTAGGAACACGGGAGGCAATACTCACTTTACGGCTTATCCCAGAAGATAGATTAAGGAAAGGCAAACCTACATTTCTTGCTTTTGTAGATTTGGAGAAAACTTTTGACAATGTTGATTGGAATAAACTCTTTCATGTTCTGAAGCAATCAGGAGTAAAATATAGGGAACGTAAGATTATTTACAACTTGTACAAAAACCAGACAGCACTGTTAGAGTTGAAGGGCATGAAAGGGATGGAGTGTTTGGGAAGGGAGTAAGACAGGGCTGTAGCCTTTCTCCAATGTTATTCAATTTGTACATTGAGCAAGATATAAAGGAAACCAAGGAGATATTTGGAGAAGGATTTAAAGTTCAGGGTGAAGAATTAAAAACATTGCGTTTTGTCGACGACATAGTAATTCTGTCAGAGACAACAAAGGACCTGGAAGAGCAATTAAACGGAATGGACAGTGTGCTGAAAGGTGCATATAGGATGAACATTAACAAGAGCAAAATTAGGGTAATGGAGTGCAGTGTAAGAAAATAAGGCGATGCTGAAGGAATTAGATTAGGTAACGAAAGAATAAAGGAGGTAGATGAGTTTTGTTACTTGGGCAGTAAAATAACAAATGATGGTCGGAGAACAGAGGATATAAAATGCTGAATGGCAATGGGTAGAAATGCGTTCTTGAAAAAGAGAAATTTGTTAACCTCAAATCTTGATTTAAGCCTAAGGAAGTCCTTTCTGAAGGCGTTTGTGTGGAGTGTTGCCTTGTATGGGAGTGAAACATGGACAATAAACCGTGCGGACAGGAAGAGGATAAAGGCTATTGAAATGTGGTGCTACCGAAGAATGCTGAAGATTAGGTGGGTGGATCGCATAACTAATGAGGAGGTACTGAGGTGAGGAATTTCTGGCATACCTTGACTAAAAGAAGGGATCGATTGGTAGGACACATTCTTAGACATCAAAGAATCGTGAATTTAGCATTGGAGGGAATGCGTGGGGTAAAAACCGCAGAGGAAGACCAAGAGATGGATACAGTAAGCAGATTCAGACAGATGTAGGTTGCCGTTCGTATGTGGAGTTAAAGAGGATTGCTCAGGAGAGGGTGTTGTGGAGAGCTGCATCAAACCAGTCTCCGGACTGAAGACCACATCAACAACAATATAAGTACAGGCACATAACTTTAAATGTAAGTACAACGACAACAATAACTAGAAATATATCTCCCGGTTAGTATTTTGCGTCATTTGCAGTTCTTAAGTTTACGCAAATTTTGTGTTAGAATGTGAATTATCTAGGGGAGCATTTTACTTTCTGGCGCACTTAAATTTTGAACACAGATTACAGTTTTCTGTAGAAATCAGTTTTTCATTCAGTCACATTTTTTTAATTAACAAGCATTACTGTTATCACTGTTACAACAATATTTTTAGGGAGATATATTTAAGAGAAATCCGTACAAATAGCATTGAATAATTTTGAAGTTTAGACAAACTAAACCGCACCGCACGGCAAACCATGGTCTATTATTCATTCCGATGCAGAATTATTTTGCAGCATAACGATACTTAGCACACTTATTAGTACTCCATCACTAATACTACAAAGCGGCTACTTCCACGTATTGCAGAAGTTGTTCTGTTGTAGCAAATGTGTTGGAATAATCATTCCGAAATTGAAACTTCCTGGCAGATTAAAATTGTGTGCCGGAACCGGGACTCGAACCTGGGACCTTTGCTTTTCGCGGGCAAGCGCACTACCGACTGTGCTATCCCGACACGACTCACGATGCCACCTCACAACTTTACTTCCGCCAGTACCTCGTCTCCTACTTTCCAAACTTTACAGAAGCTCTCCTGCAAACACGCAAGACTAGCCACTCCTGGAAGAAAGGATATGGTGGAGACATGGCTTAGCCACAGCCTAAGGGATGTTTCGTGTTTCGCCAAACTTAGTTAAAGTTAAGCGTCATTTTTGGGATTTCACCTGAACGCTGCGCTAGTCAGAAGTCGTAACACATTAGTTTTCGATGTTAAGTTATAATTATGGGATATTTTAATGTGTCATAGACAAAATAAATGAAAGATTCGCATATGAAAGCAGCTACTTCATTTTACCAATGGTAATAATCATAGACATACAATTTTTATTTTGAATCGTCTTTGACGAGGTACGCAGATTTCATTCGTCTCCACCGCATACAATTCATATTAAAATTTCCGTGTTCAATCACTAACCTTCGCAATACTCTATAAACAGTATTCTATGTCCGTATTCTGAAAATAATGGAATATAACCAAACGCATTATTCTTTAAAAAATCTGGATAAGTTATTTTCTGTTTCTAAAGAACTTGTACAGTAACTATAATTTTTTTTTTTTTTTTTTTTTTTTGTTAAATTTTTACAAAACTTTCATATCTCACCAGTAACTGTGACCTTCGTAGTCAACACCATTTTCAATATTTTTACGTTCAGTGCAGTATTTACAGGCCAGTAACTCATTAGCAGGAGTATTGTGAGTAAAATTCAAGAACAAATAACGGAAACTTTTTAGTATTTTGTAAATGAAAGCAACTGTTGTTCATTTTGTTTGTAAAACAGCAGTAAACAGTTGTACTTGCTGTTTGCTTTCTACTTAGCAGTTTCTGTCTATTAGCATACTTCTTCAGACACACGACGATACCAACATGAGTCTGAAGAAGGACACTAAGCACCTGATAATGCTAAATAAAACGCAAAATAAAGTATTGCAGCTGCTTGCTGCTATGACAGAAATTAAATAGTCAAATGTTTTGGAAAACGTAATTTTTTCAATGTATTTTGATATTCCCACGATTGTCGTAAAAAGTCTTTATAAATAAAAACTGTCACAAACAAAAAAAAATGTTTACATGGCCATCTTCATGGACAAACGCTGCTCCATGGACGTCTAGTCTATGCCACATGGATCTGTAGATGGCCCTGTAAATAAGCAGAAACTGGTCAAAATTTTTGTAAAAAATATAGTTTTCGCGAAAGAGATCGCTGTTTCCCAAAAATATATTAAAAAAAGTAGTAAAAAGAGTTCCTTGGTTCTGGACCGTACTTACAAGGCATTAATGCATGATGCTATGGTAAATGAACTAACACATTTTACATGTTTTTATAAGTTGTTTTAGGGTGGTTACAAAGTACTCCGCCCCCCCCCCCCCTCCTTGCCCCGTTTGCGGTCTGTCTTAGGAAAAATATGTTGTCATTACGAGGGTTAATATCTCGGTATTACTTTGTTCAATACTTGGCCGCATCCAATGAATTTTCCGTTCCTTACCAAAATTAATCTTTTGTTCAGGCACTTTGGCATACAATAAACATTCTGGTCTTCTCAATTGTGTTTCCCCGTTTAGCAAATTAGCCCTTGATATACATACTCCAGATCTGTGTTAAACCTCTTCAAAGTTGCCCATTCGTCATCCCAGCAAGCGATAAGGTTTCAATATTTTACGGAGAAGTGATCTCAATAACAGCAAACAAGCGTTCTTAGCAGTGCTTTTGAGTACATCTGATGTACCAAGAAATGGCCTCTTCAGTAGTTGCTGCTGTGGCTCACATTCAAGGGTTTTCTCCTGCTTCACTGTCTTTTTGTAGTAATGTAAGGCATTTCGGTTCGAGCAGGTAGTGGTGCTTTTCCTGTTAGGTGATCAAGCCATTGTTCTCTAAAGGTTCTCGAAAGAGACAGCTCGTACCAGTGAATGGTAGGTTGTCGAATAAAACACCATGGATAAATGGAATTCCCCAGGTATGAGTTTTTCGGCCACTATTATTCTCAGTTTTCATACACGATTCAGGAGACATTTTCAGCAGATTTCTGAGGCTCTTTTAGGGATGATGCTGTCGTTTATCCTCTAGTAAGGAGCAGTGTGGTGTTAAACTGGTAATTTCCCCTACATAATAAAAAGTGTAAGGTCGTCCATATGACTGCGAAAAGAAATCTGTTCATTTACACGATAAACCAGACAAACCACAGGTAGGCAAACTCAACCAAACATCTTATGATAACAATCATGGACAACTAATCACATATATGCCTCTAATGACATCAATATCGTTTCTTCATCTCTTTTTCATAATTTCATAATTCATCATTTCATAATTCATCATTTCATAATCTGAGACACTACAAAATCAAACGTATAAAACATTTGTAACAAAGGTAGCACAAAATTCGAAATTAATCATTTCAGAGAAGCTAGATCTTTACCAAAGATATAATGCCATAGAGCATCAACATAGCTGTCAAACAAGAAAGTCATTATTTTAAAAATTATTAAAAAACGTCTTTCTAAGAAAGTACCTATTAAAATCACATAGAGGTACAGCTGCTGTGTGTATATTGGCAACAAATAGACAGTACGTAATAAATTTAAAACTGTATAATATGCTCCCTATTTGATCGAAGAAAATATTTTCAGAAAATTTATTTAATATTACAGACCACTTGACAATGCCAAATACGGCGAAACAGCTGTAGTGGACAATTAAATAAAGCTAATAAGCAGCAGTAAAGGTGATTATATTTATTAAAATGTCATATTTACCGAACAGCGTTGAGGGAGCCAGATAGCCTACTTATGACATAGCATTTTATTGGGGAATGTTTAGATATTTCTGACTTACTTCATGTTCCTCTGAACGCTTGGAAAGCCTCCCCATTGTGACGTCAGAAACTCAGCAAGTAAACCGTACATGTTCAGATACACGTTCTGTGTGCCGACTGCTAAAGGGCCTCAATACAACTAAATACAAAGGATTTACAATCACGAACACCTTAAGTTGGTAACAACACACAAGTAATATTCTGGGAATGACAGACCAAAGGTTGCGTTTTATTGGCAGAAGAGATTATCCAACAGTTCTACTAAAGAGAGTGCCTGCACTAAAGTTGTCCGTCGTCTTTTGAAATATTGCTGTGTACTGTGGGATTCTTACCGGGATGGAAGCGTGGTCATTAGATGCGGAGCTGGACATAGCCCGTTAGTATGCTCCAACAGCCCCGGCGTTCCTTGCCTGCGCTTGTTACGCTGTTTAATTCATCCAGTCGTCTCAGAGTGCTGTCTACCGACTTGCGTGCTGCTAGTGAGTGGAGTGCTTAAGGTGCTAAACACGCAGCTTCTTTCTGTTCAGCTGTTTGGAGGCCAACAACTTTGATCACTTGTAATGTTCTTATGGAAAGGAAACTATGTGTTAGAGCGCAAGAGCTAAGAAATATTTACACATTTGAGCGCGAACGGCATTGTTTGCTTTTCCCCACAGCGTTTATTGGCTGAAATACTGTAGTTGTTGGTTTGTCGGCGTTTCATTAATTACTATGCTACATAGCAATTTGCCTTACGTGGATTGGTAGTTTCTGCTTTCAATCTATTTCAAAGCCCTAACTCCTGTTTCTTGTGAATATCACGAATATAACTACGAGGGTACAGCTATTCGGGAATTCTAAAATAAAATAACTGGCGTATTTATAACCTTTTGGTAAGCTTTATTGCTGAGAGTCGCATTGTTTTATTAGTTGCTCCCTCCAGCCGGATGAATGTTTTAGAACTTGTTTTATTTGCTCCACCAAGGAATTTTAGGCGTCTTATTTTCTTTTGATATCAATGATTTCGGATTTTAATATCACTCAGACAGCATGCTCATTTGCCGTTCTTCTCCCGTTACTTTGTTGTTTAGTCTCCATGTTTTTGTTTTCTGTGACAGCTTTCCAATGCTTTCAATCTGGAAAGGACCTCGTCTTCTATTTGATCTCCAGCTTCCGTAACTAAAAGTAATGGCCACACTTCTGTCTACTTTTCAATTTGTCAGCTAGATACTGCTAGTGTTGGTATTTTATGAAGAGGATAATTTGGAAATGTGTATTTTAAAAATATTTCTCATGGAATCATATTTATAATAAGCTTCGGTAAAGTATTCACTGTAAATCCTGATGATTTTCATAGAGTATATGGCGCGAAAGTTTTCCTAGAAATCACTTCGTAACGGTGTATTTCTTTCGTTATTATAAACTAAAATTCGTGGTAACTCATGCTGTTGCCGCTGAATTTTTCTGTTTGGTTCCTACGTAAGGGCACACATCAGCAACTGTTCTTATAGGAATAAGGAGTAAATTTCAGCTTATTAGACGATATGGTCGCAGAAGCGTAGTATTAATGTAAGTTTCCGCTGATGTTGAAAATTGCAGTGCGATAATAATCTTCAAGCACAATAAATTCATCAAATCATATATTACATATTCACCATTTTCAGCTTCCAAAAGCTGACAGTAACAATTGCAGACCGCGCAGAATTGTTACGTCATGCAAAAGACTAGGTGGCCGTTTCCGCCGGAGGTTTGTGTGTTGTTCTCAGTGTGCGTAGTTTGTAATTCTAGAGACTGACGACCGTAGCAGTTTGGTCTAATAGGTTTACTAAGATTCGAAGGTTTTTAAGTAGTTCACAATGCAGGAAAATTTGTGCATATTATATTGCGCTAGCCTACAGTACTAGCGGACTATGGTTTGGAAAAGAAATTAGTTGAGCTGTTTCAGAGGAACTTTCCAATTTCCTTGGAGCCATTTACGGACATGGATGTCTTTGTTACCTCAGTCTTGATAAATACAAACGGCGTATTGCACACAATTATTTCTGAGTTTTTCACGTTTTACAAACAATAGTTAAAGGAGCATGACGTTCTGTTTTCTACTTACTTAGGTAGCTCGTAATTTAGTGGCCAATATCAATAATTTGAATTCATTTTTATTTGATTTGAATTATTTTATTTGGTGGAGGACTCCCCACAAGTCACGCCTCACATGTCAAATACATGGCAGCTTGATATTTATTCAGGTTGTGTACATGATGATTAATGCCACACATGGCGAGTAATAAACTACTATTTCCAAAAAATGTAGTGCAAATGAGGGATATGTTTGTCAAGACCTTTATTTAATTGAATGTTGATTAAACTTGTTACGACGTAAATTTTTAAATATTTTTCCGGGTAGTTTGATGAAAAGTTATAACACAGATTATAAATGAAGGTGGCATTGAAATTTTCAAACAGACAACTATCACGAGCTTCCTATTCGATAAAATCATCATGCTTTCACTGTCACAGAGGAATTCTCCGGGATATCACCCAATTTACTATTTGGATTAAAGCAAACTCTTGGAAAAAATTGTCACCCCTGAAACGTTTAATTAATATTCACGACCACTATTCTATTCTCTGGTTAGTGAACTTCGTCTCAGCGCTAGGAAATGCAAAGACTTGCGACATAAAATTGGAAAGCCAAGTTATTGTATTTCCTCCAAAACGTCCTATTTCACATTGTACACAAATCACTTTGAAAATATAATACATAAATCGATTTAGCGACCTATCTGTCCTAGCAACTGAGCTTAAAATGAGAGCAACTGAGGCGTGTTATGTCTTATAAAAACTGTAAAACAAAGTATGATATGATCATATTGATTCTTAGTGTTTGACGCGTTTTGGTGTAGCACGTCTTTGTATATGTTTCACAATTTCGTACTACTTTCTTTCAGTGAATCAAAAATAGGAAATGGTCGAATAATGATTTTATGTGAATATTGTAATGTTCACTGAAGCAGGAGAGTGGCTAAGTGATTTTCATTTATGTATTTATTTTTTACCTTTTCATAGTCGAAAGGAGGATTTGAATCAAAAACTGTATTTTAATTCTGAATTTTCGTATGTAAAATTACCCTTACACATACATCATCTCATCGTCAGTTTCAGTGTCTCAGCAGACTTAGTGTGTGATCAATGTCTTTACATGAACTCTGGCCAGGCTTGTTCTTTTACGATTACTTTCACAAGCTTGTGCCGCACTCTTTGAAGAAGGCGCAGCTGATTTGCCTTTTAGTGCATCCCTCATCACCGAGGACTAACAAACGAAATCCACCGAGGCGACACACGTTGTAAAATATACACAAAAGAAAAGTCAGCGGGAGAAACACACGCACACACATTTACCATTCCCTGTTTTCTCAGTTAACACAACCACTATATTACACAGGGTCATTTAGTGTCTTAAATACCGTGCGTCGCAATAAAGCAGCATGTTGAACCGTCAATATTGATATTAAATTAGGACGGAGAGTAAATATGTAGCTACCTCAGAAAACAAACTACTTGCAAATTTGTTTGTATTACTACTGGAAGGAATGGCGGAGCTCTACGGTAAAGTAGTTATCAAAGCGACAGCGAAACGCGAATAAACGCAGAAGTACTATGAAAGGTCGCAATAAACGTGATCTCAAGGCACGTACAACTAAGTTATTGAACTATCTACGGCGATAACGGGGCAGAACCGTTACCAAGAAGCCGTCAGATGTTGCCTCATTAATATATTCCTGGAGTAATAAAAATTAATATTCGCACCTGATATAACTAATGACGAAATTGAAAAATTAATTTATTTCAGAATCTTTTAAAATATTCCACGCACCCGTCGTACCTGTGGGTGTACAGATAGTATGTTTGAACACGCATAGTACGTCCGAACTACTCCAACATGAGTAACACGTACCTGAAATATTTGGAAACAACATTTTGAATGAAATACATTGAGAATGGCTAGTTACTAAATCTTGATTTACAGTAGTTAAATATTCCGTTTCAACAATGACTAATTATTGTTTACCATCATTTTCAAGGAATGAAAGTTTCTTTTTTGGGGAGCACATCACTTCAAATGGCTGGACTAATTTCCAATTTCTTTCCCAATTATTTCCACAGTCTCTTTAACAGGTATATTTGTGAATATATTGACAATGTCAAATGAGACAAATCTGGATTCTCCGGGGATATTTACAGTTTTGTTACGTGTTGTCAAATTTTTATGTATTTTTTTTATTGCGGTGGTGATTTGAAAAGTGTAAAATTCTCCCAGGACATAATTTAGAAATTGTGAAAGTTTATATGCAGGATATTCTTGGAATTTAGCCATCGGTCTTATTGGAGCATCATATTTATTAATATTGTGTTGTACTCTGATTTTGGGTTCAGTAGGATTAATTACGCTGCAATTTTTATTTGTTTTTCAGATAATAGAAAGTCGCTGCGTTTAAGCATTTTATTCATTTTTTTCTGGAATTTTGTTGTTGCTTCATGATTCAATACAGTAATATTGTTTCCTCAGAAGAAATAATGAATTTTATTAATGTAATCATTTCGGTAAATGATTGTAGTGGAATTTCCTTTATTTGCTTTAATTGCAGTAACATCACATCCCTTAAGTTTGTATTTCAATTATTTATGATTTTGTTTTCTTCAATGGCTGGTTTAGGACATGCTTTATTTTCTCTTCTTCCTTTGAATATTCCACGCACCCGTCGTACCTGTTGGTGTACAGACAGTATGTTTGAACACACATAGTACGTCCGAACTACTCCAACATGAGTAACACGTACCTGAAATAATTCAATGCTTCAGCTCTATCAATAATTTCGTTAATGTTGTGTGCGTCAGTGCCCCAGTATGGAGAAAGTAATAGTGTTTCTCGTGTGTGAGACTTATGTTGCTATGCTAACCCGTTACGTTCCTCCACGCAGACCGTCAATTGCTTTTCGCCTTTGGAGCATCACCCGTGACCAGCTTTGCAATAGAAGCAGCAACACTTTCTGCGCAACCCACCCATCATTTTGCACGACAATGCACGGGCGCATACGGCGCAAACTGTGGCCGCTCCGTTTGGTCAATGGGACGGGGACATACTGTGCCATCCACCACACTCCCCGGACATAAGTCCTTGTGACTTTGATTCGCTTTAGAACTGTTCCAGAGATTCGACAGGCAGCAGACCACTCCATTCGCACCATCAACGGAACAGGCTCCGATGTCGGTATACTACGCCTTCCACATCGTTGGCAACGGGTACTCCACAACGTTGGTGACCACTTTGAAGGACAGTTACAGGTACAAACATGTAACGCTTTTGTAACGGTTGTGAATTAAAAGTTACACTGTTTAAGTTCCAACCCCCGTATTACTGATATTACCTGACGTCGCATTTTGTGGAGGCGATCTAATAGATTAATAATCTTCAGAAGTGAAAATCCAAGATCGAAATGTATTATGATGACCGGTTTTAGTGGACCATGGTCATATCAAATTTTACATATTGGTCATCTTATTTAAAAATTGGAGATTAAACAGCATGCGCGACGTAGCACTTTTTCTAACAAGGGGACGCCGCCAATTGTGAAATTCAGATTTGATTCATACTGCGCATAATGAAAGCTCATGGCCAGAGGTGTAATTTGGCAAAGCACCAAGATGCACTTCTCAGCCGTTGTCGAGAAAATCGACAGTTAAAAAAAGCCGTCTCTACGATATCTACGATGAGTAATACTGTACAGAGGTGTGACGTAGCGGTAAGCGCTCGGGTTGGTTAATCCGAAGGTCGCTGGATCGAATCTCGCGGCATTAAACTTTATTATTATTATTTTTATTTTTATTTATTTATTTATTTTTGTAATTCAAATATAAAAACATCTGATAAACGATGCGTTTTTACAAGAACAATTGTTTTTTAAATTATCTGTTGGGTAAAACACCTGAGTGACATTCTAGAAAATTGTTCTATCGTTCGTCAGGTTTGACTTACACTATACGTATTCGTTTCGGAATATCGTTCATACTTCTTCCGTTAACTATACGTGGGAAACATTATAAACACAACTAATAACATTTGTGAAATACAACTTTCTTTGCGGAAAACATATTGATGCTCGAAGTCGCCCGTTGCATATAATAAGTTGTTTGAAAGTCGTTTGACGACTTCGAACATCAAATGTCATTAATAAAATGTTATTAATTGTCATGTGTGTGTGTGTGTGTGTGCATTTGAATTACAAAAAACAAATAATAAAAGAAAGTTGCATGTCGCGAGATTCGATCCGGTGACCTATGGATTACGAACCCGAGCGCTTACCGCCACGCCTCTCTACAGTATTACTCTCCCTAGAAATCGTAGAGAGTATTTCACCGCAACGGCTTTTTTTAACTGTCGATTTTCTCGACAACGGCTGAGAAGTGCATCTTGGTGCTTTGCCAAATTACACCTCTAGCCATGAGCTTTCATTTTGCGCAGTATGAATCGAATCTGAATTTCACAAAAAAATGTTCAAATATTTGTTAAGCTAATGGGACTTAACTATGGGGTCATCAGTCCCTAAACTTACAAACTACTTATGAACTACTTACAAACTAGGACGGCACAAATATCCATGCCCGAGGGGGGATTCGAACCCCCGACCGTAGTGGCCGTGCTGACCGTGACTGGAGCGCCTCAGTCACCTCGGCCACCGCGGCCGGCTGAATTTCACAATTGGCGGCCTCCCCTTGTAAACATAAGTTAAAACATCAACAGCTTGGATTTAGACTAAGTTCTATATTGCACGTACTATTTAATCTCCATTTTTTAAATAAGATGACCATCTTGTAAAATATGATGTGACCAGATCATGTTGGAATAGCCCACTGAAAACGGTTGTCGCAAAATAAGTATTTTGCGATCTTGGCTTTTCACCTTTGAAGGTTATTCCTCGTATTATTATTTGTTGTTGGTTTGTATGGACTAAGGACCGTAACTCACGATCGAATGAGAGAGAAATTATGTGCTTTTGTTTTCGCGTTTTACATTATGGTTATCTCTGAAAACATATGGGGACAAACTGCAAAAATCATAAATTTTCAATGGAATCTTGATTGTAACTGACGAAAACAACGACCAACGACATACTTCACTGATGTCGTGCACATTATACGTATCATTAGAGGCAGGTGGGGTTTTTTACTCCATACGCCACGGCATGGTGCATGCCGGAGGGTACCTCAAAGTACGCGTCTACATCCTTTAATTATCTCCCATCGAAACCGATCGTCAGTAAATTAAATACCCATACTGCGATCTCGGCGTTTTTTCATTTTGGAGATATTTAATCATTGCAGATCGTCTCCATCCTGCGATTTCAGGTAATATCTCAATCCTTTAACTCATTACCATGAATCTTTGCAGATGTACAGCTTTCACCTTTCGATTAACAGCCCGCGGGAAAAAGAACGCCTGAATATTTCCGTTTTCTATCTGATTTCTCTTACTTTATTAAGATGATCATGTCTCTCTAACTAGGTGGCTGCTAATAAAATTCGGAAGAGAAAGTTGATTTCAGGAATTCTGCAAAGAGAACTTGTCGCAACGAATAACGCGTTTAATGATTTCTACCCCATCTCGTAAATCATTTCTGTGACACTCTTTCACTTACATCGCGATAATTCAAAACGAGCTGCCCTCTGAAATTTCACATTTGGTAGAATCCCACAATGGGTAGCAATACTACAAAATAGGATTAACAAGTGAAGTGTAGGCAGTTTCTTTCGTAGAACTATTTCGTCTTCTAAGCGTCCAGACAATGAAACGTAGTCTTTGTTTTGCCTTCCCTGCAATATTTTCTGTTTTCTTTCCGATTTAAGTTGTTACGAATTTTAATTCCTAGGTATTCACTTGAATTCCCAGCCTCTTTATTTGACTGATTTATCGTGTAAATGAAGTTTAACGGATTTCGTGTAGTGCTCAGATGGAGAAATTCAGACTTTCCATTGTTTAGGGTCAATTTTCAGTTTTTGCACCATACACGTATCTAAATTGATTTTACAGTTTCCTTTGTTCTTTGTTCTTCTGGTGACTTTACTAACTGATAAATGACAGCTTTATCCACGTACAATCTAGGTAGGGGGAAGAGAGAAATAAACGATAGAATGAAATGGGACAGAGAGGGAGGTGGAGGAAATAAGCAAACATAGAGTAGGTACAAAGAGATATGTGAGGAACAGATGAACAGATAGAGGAGGGTTGTGTTGGCATGGGCGGCCGAGGGGACTGAGGCGCTCCAGTCACGGTCTGCACGGCCACTACGGTCAGGGGTTCGAATCCGTCCTTAGTATTTGTTAGTTCATAACTAGTTTGTAAGTTTAGGGACTGATGACCCCGTAGTGAAGTCCCATAAGGTAGACAAACATTTGAATTTTTTGTGTTGGCTTGCGACATTGGGGAGGAGAAAACTGGGAGATAGACTGGGGAGTATGAGATGCAGAGACAGATGAAGGGAGGGAGGGTTGGACAGGAAACGAGGGAGATGGAGAAGAGGAATCATAGACCAAGGAAGGATGACATTGATGAAGAGATAGGGAACAGAAAATGCGAACAAGAAGTGTGTAAAATACATTCGTTTCTTTTCTAAAGCAAGTTTGATAAAGTATATACTAGTAAATCTAGTAAACACATATTGCAGGAAATCTTGCTATTATTTATACGTACCATTGCTTATATCATAAGGATGGAGGGAGAGAGGTACACAGAGAGGATGTATAGAGAGATTGGGTGAGGACGGCAGAATATTTTTATTTCGAAGGAGGTCGCATATTTAAATAAAAGTTGAGAACCACTAAGTACTCTGCTAAAAATCGCAGTCATTGACTTACCATCATCACAACATTTCCTAAGACTTCGTCCAGTTTAAGTCTATCGTAATAGGTACTCTTATGTAATTAATTGCATTAACTACCTTCAGATTTGACTTAGTTACCTTGCAAACTATGCTCATGAGGACGATCCACGCGTTCGATCATTTAGTGTTCTAATGTCTGTAATCCTACGGGACCAACAACGTTCGTCATCAGTCCCTAGTCTTACAAACTAATTTAAACTAACGCAAGGAAAACACACACATCCATGCCCGAGGGAGGATTCGAACCTCCTACGCGGGAGGCCGCGCGATCCAATACGATCGAGACAGCTCGGCTACTCCCGCGTGACCATTTAGTGCCAATTTTCGAATCCTACAGGTATCCTACCTAAATCACCAGCAGGTGCATCCTAGATATGACACATAGAGCACTCTTCACGTGCACTGAATCTTCCGCTGAATGAAGCAGACGATAAATGACAGCATCGTGGGCAAACAACCCAAGAGGGCTACTCGGATTTTCTCCGAAATTGTTTTCATGGGAACGAAAAGAAGAGAAACTGAGGAATCCCAGATGTCATGTCTTTGTCAGTCGATGCCTATTCATCAATTACTACACAATGCTTTATCTCTGACACTGTCATGAATGCAAACACACATCTGAAATGTTCTAGAAGCAAGCAATTTGATTAAAACCCGTTTGTGAGGTATGGTGTCAAAAACTTTCTGGAAATCTAGATCTTCATAACCAATTTGAGATCTATCTCTCATATCACTCATCATTTCGTGTGACTGAAACAGCTAGACAAGAACAATATTTTCTAAATTCTTCATGTCAGTTGGTCATGAGACTGATCTCTTCAATGGTAGTCCATAATGTTCGAACACACCAAATGTTCCTAAAACCTTGCTGCAAATCGACGTCAGTGGGATACGCCTGTAATTTAGTCGAATACTCCTACTGCTTGATTTGAATATTAGTGTGACATGCAACTTTCCAGTCTCTGGTAATCAGTGTGATGAATGGAATTTTTTAAACTTTGAATGCTACAATGGAGACACATGATGCATTCCATCATAAACAAAACCAAATTCATGTTTTCCTCATTTTAATGATTGATTATTAGGTGTACTTTTTGTAAAAAACCAGAATACAGTGAAAGATAAATGGTTAAATTATTTGAATGAATCAACACCATTTGTCCCCTTTCTTTTCTATCAAATTTTAACCAACTCTTCCGATAATATAATTAATTGAAATTTACACCTAAATACCCTAACTGTGCCTTAAAACTGGTGACAGATAGCAGAAACATCCATTTACTCCTTTTAACAATACATAAGAAGCGTAAACCAGTACTGAAACAACTCGACACCACATTTAAAACCTGTTATATATGTATAATTCTGTCTATAAACACATATGTATAACTGAAATCCGATTAAAGAACTTATGAAAACGATTACCAAAATCGTATTTCACTTCAGTATTAAAAGTTCACTAACGAAAATGGTCACAATTTGAAAATGTAATTCATGTATAATGTAAAGTTGTATCATTGTGTAAAATACTGTAAAAATGAAAATGTATCGCCATGTAAAACAGAATGTGTCAGACGAATGATGGGATTTCTCATTGTCTTCCACAATGGAGGCAATGTAACATCTCTGGAAAGGTCGCAGTCGGTGGTCGACGCAAGCAGTCTCCGTACGGACAGCCAGAGGCCGTCCGCGAGTGTGAGCGGCGGAAGCGACATTCTCTCTCTCTCTCTCTCTCTCTCTCTCTCTCTCTCTCTCTCTCTCTCTCTCTCTCTCATTCGCCATCTGGATCTGATAGGAGGTGGTTGAATTGCATTTCATGTTAATCGAATCCAGTGTTGCCAGATGTAGGGAATTTTCCCTACACGTAGGTACTTTTAAGTATTAAAATCATGTAGGGAATTTTCATCCAAAAGTCCCCAAGGCGTAGGTACTTTGGTAAAATTTTACAATCGCCGACACGGGCCTAGCGGGTAATGTTCGCAACAGAACAGTTGGCAGCACGCGGGAATGAAGCCGACCAAATGTGGCAAAGTTTGAAGAAGCCAATGATATTTTAGACGGTATAGTTGTTTTCTGTTCATAGTAAACAATATTAATTTGAAAAACTTAGTTTCGGGCACATTAAAATTGATGCGAATTATTATGATTTCAATGTATATCTGTGGAATTGAGCGTCAGTTTGGAAATAGTGTTAGTAAATGTCAGCAAAAGGAAAATTCATTGTTTCCATGAACGAAAGACGTTTTATTACCTTCACTAGGCTTATTTATTTACGTCAGTACGATATACTAGTTAGTAGTTGTAAATGAGAAGATACTGACAAGAAAACGCTAAAATATCTGCTACAGCCAACGTTGTAAATGAAATTCGTTTGAAAATCGAATCATTCAGAATGACGTATTTCTTTTTTTTTTTTTTTGTGCTGACTGTGAACTAAATAATTACTGCTGTTCCTACTCTATGGTTGATGGTGCCTCGATGTATCCTTGTGCGGTCAATAAAACAGTTACCCTCGTGTAACAGTGCACTCGGAATTCGCGACATATTTGTGGAAACTAATTAATGCTGTTCCTCTCTATGGTTGACAGATTCTTGATGTACGCTTGTCCGATCGATAAATCAGTAATCCTCTTGTAATACAGCACTTGGAAATCGTGGCATAATCTACACTTGATTCCATCAGTCAGTAAAGATCAGTCAATGGAAAAAACATCTCTAGCAAGTGAAGTATGATGCCAAATATTTATTTTAAAGTTTTTCAATATTGTAACGTGTCACATTAATGAATTGGTTGACCTCTGCTGGCTGGACTCCTGGGACTGACCCAGACGCAAATACTGGCTACGACCCTGATGTAGGGGTATTAATAAGGTAGTAAGGAGAAAGTAGGGAAAACGTAGGTACATTTTTGTGAGACTGTAGGTATTTTCTCTCTCTGCCATCTGGTAACACTGATCGTAGATTATGTTGCTTATGTGGAACTATTGCAACATACATGTTGTTTTCTTACAACAGGTGGAGTTCCGTATAAAGCGCGTGTCGCGCATTGATGTTTACTTGTACTTGTTATAAGTGCAATATATTTTGTTTCAAACAGTAATCTATTATAATTGAAATTTCCCTCTTCCAATAAGTATTAACCTGTCCCGAATCTATGGCACCGAGCCTGCAGATAGTTTATAACTGTGTCAAAGATGGGCTTAGGGACATGTGGAATTAAAGGAATGGTATTGTAGCCATCTGCACGTGATTATAAGGTAATTACAAGTTTTTGCGGGAAAAGAGGGGGTGCTATAACTTACAGGCAATGTTATGATATGAAGACTACACAGACGAATGAAAACGTCACAACTTCTTCTACGGCCGACCGCACTGGCCGAACGGTCTGCGGCGCGCTAGTCACAATCTGCAGGGCCTTTGCGGTCAGGGTTCGAATCCCCCCTCGGGCATGGAAGTTTCTGTCGTCTTTGGTATAAGGGAGTTTATAAGTAGTTTGTAAGTTTATGGACTGATGACCCCGCAGGTAAGTCCCTTAAGCTAAACAAACATTGAACATTTTTTAACTTTTTCTACAACCACCAATAACAGTCGGATATCCCAGATTTAAATATCCATATCTAACGAGCACCATAGCAAGAGAAAAGGTAACGATTTATCCCGGGATGCATACTTTTAAAGGAATACTAGAGGAAGAGGATATGCTTGAGCATCTTAACCATATTGAGGAAAAGTTTTAAATTTTTAATGTTTCTTTATGACTGGCGCTATTTATGGAGATTGTCTCCCTCAGTAGATATATTTTATATAATACACTTATTAATATTTTTACCAACCCGGAACATAATGATGAAATTTAAGTCTAATAAGAATTATTTCAAAAAAATGTTCAAATGTTTGTATAGCTTGTGGGACTTAACTACGGGGTCATCAGTAAATAAACTTACAAAATACTTATGAACTAGCAAACACTAAGGACGGCACAAATATCCATGTCCGAGGGGGGATTCGAACCCCCGACCGTAGTGGCCGTGCAGACCGTGACTGAAGTGCCTCAGTCCCCTCGGCCACCGCGGCCGGCATTATTTCAATTTTTAAGTAATTTTAAGATTATAATAATAAAGAGACTCAACTAAATGGATCACACAATTCCTGGCTCAAAAGAACAAGATTGAAAACGTGCCATCCGTCCCAAAGAGGATAGAGCGATACTTAAAAAAGTAAATAAATAACTAAGGTATTGAGGCAAAAAAGTAGTAGATAAGTTTTGTTATTTGAGTAGGAAAATAACTGATGACCGAAGTAAAAATGATGAAATTGCACAATGAGTAGGGGTAGAAAAGTGTTACTGAAGAAGCGAAAGTAGTTAACATCGATTATTAAATGTTAGTAAATGCTTTCTGAAAGCATTCGTCTGGAGTATAGCATTGTAAGGGAGTGTAACGTGAACGATAAGAACATTGAGACAAAAATATGATAGCAACTTTTGAAACATGATGCTATAGACGAATGATGAAAGTTAGATGGGTGAATCACGTAACTAATGAGGAGGTACTCAACTGAATTGGGGAGAAAAAAGTTTCTGGAATTTCCTATGAGTAGGGATAGGTTAATGGGACACATTATGAGGCATCAAAGAATTGTGAACATAGCATTTGAAGTAAGCGTGGGGGATAAATATCGTAGAGGAAGACCGAGGAACGGATAGAATAAGGGATTAAAAAATACGTATCCTGTCTGATTCTCAGATGAAGAGGCTCGCACAAGGCAGGGTAACGTGCAGAGCTGTATAGATGCATGAAATAAGTCTGCGGACTGAAGAATACAACGACAACAAACATAGGGTTAATTCTCGCGAGACAATTCGCAAATGTAACTTACAAATACAAAAAGTATGTCCACGACAGTGTCTTAACTAAATGTGGATGATGGGTCGGCTTGGAAGACCGTCAAAAGCTTCATCAGAAGATCGCTGAAAAGCCCACTGTTGCAAGTCAGAGATGCTTTCGTAAGCGAGCCGCATGCGAAAGCAAACGCTCTCGCAGTGTTCGCCGCGAACTTCACCGCAGTGGAAGACCCAATCGACGCTGCACATGTCGCTGAGGTCGGAAAACGCCTTATTCGATACCTGGCAGAAAGCGATTCAGACGACAGGATCGAAGATATAACAATTGACGAAGTCACATAAGAACTCCATAAGCTCCAACGCCGAAAAGTCGCCGGCCACGACAACGTAACAAACGTCTTGCTGATGGAACTCCCTGAGCCAGCCATCGTGAAGATCACGTCCATCTTCAACGAAATACTGCGCTCAGAGTCCTTCCCAAGCGTTTGGAAGCACGCGGAGGTAGTAGCCCTGCCCAAGCCTGGCAAAGATGCAAGGTTGGCGAAGAACTAGCGGCCGATAAGTTTGCTGCCGACGATGTCTAAACTGTTAGAGCGACTCTACCAGAAACGCCTGTTCCAGGACGATCAGTTTGGATTCCGCAGCAAACATTCCACCACGCATCAACTGCTGCGTCTGGCGGAAGAGGCGTTCCGTGCCTTTGATCGACACCATTATTTCGGCGCTCTCATGCTCGAGCCTTTTGACTCAGTGTGGCACGAAGGCCTCCTGTATAAGTTACTTACACTGGGGGTTCCCGTGTCACACGTGAGTCTCCTGCAGAACTACTTGCAGGACAGGACGTTTCACGTTCGGGCAGAGAGTGGAATTTCCATGGAGCGCCGAGTAATGGCGTGTGTACCACAATGCTCGGTTATCAGCCCGACCCACTACTCTCTATACACAGCAGATCTTCCGCGCAAAGAGCCTGTCAAATTATCTCTGTATACGGATGATGCTGCCGCCTACGACAGCAGTGGGAACCCCTCGAATTGCATCGAAGACTCGAAACGGTATCGGCGGGCTTGGAACAATGAACCAAGAAATGCCGCCTGGCCTACAACAGGGAGAAAAGCCAAGCAATAATCGTCACGCTCCGACGCATTCCACAGGACATGCCGCAGCTGACAGTACGCGGACAGCCCGTCCAATGGAGCAAGAGAGTAAAGTGTCTAGGCGTCACGTTAGACCAAAGACTAACCTGGCGCCAACACGTAGAGGAATTGCGGAGGAAAACACTGGGCCGGCTGAAGATGATATACCCTGTAATTAACCGCACTTCAACGCTACCAGAACATCTACAGCTCAAGCTGTACAAGACAACAGTTCGACCGCTGTTCGAATACGCAGTGATGGTATGGGGGAACGCAGCAGACACCCGTATCAGACGTCTCCAAACCGTCGAAAATCGTGCCCTGAGGATGGCGCTTCATCTACCGAGCGACTTCCCGACAGAGGAACTGCACGTCCTAGCCGACGTACCATACCTCAGGCAGCGGTACCAGGACACCGAAACAAAGTTTTATCAAAAGGCCAGCAACTCGCGCAACCCACTACTGCACGATCGTGGCCGCAATACTCACTGGCGCGCAAATCTGCGCTGACCAGATCTGTTGAGGCAGCAACACTAATGTACCCCAAGAAATAAGATTCCTGATGTCTCCTGCATCGACAAGATTTGACACACAAAAGAAGACCTAAGAAGATCATCCCAACTATAGAATGAAGAACGTAACTCAACGTTGAAGACTTCTCCACTATGCTGGCGCAAGTAATTGCAACGCGTAAGGATGCAAGCAGTGCAAGGAGTACGACAGTTTGGAGTAAGAAATCATTTAAATTTGACCTCATAGTTGCCACCTAGGGAAAAGTCGTCACGCGACCGAGGACTATGACGACATTAACTTCTCCGAGAAGTTAAGGTAAGTACAAACAAAAGAATTTTCACCTTATAAATTAAAATGGAATCTTGTTTAAATTTATATGCGATAAACTTGACTTCTTGTCCGTAAAGTCTATTTGAAACCAAGTAAAGGATTCATGGATTTAATTAAACAAATGGCTGTTTCAGCCTTCAACAAGGGGACGGATTATGGAAATTCACACACGTGACGTGTTCGACTTACGAACGTGTGCGATACGTCGGTCGCCCGCGCAGGACCTGGGAGCAGAGAAGAGACAGTGGGGCGCAGCGAAAGTTTGTTAGCGCGCGGCGCGTACGTCCTGATCTCGGCGCGGGAGTATCTCCGTCTGGTAGCGGGGGGCAGGTCACTGTGCGGGCCGCGCAAAGTAGCCGCGGAGACAAAGGAAGAGCGGGGGTAAGAGGGGGTGGAATGGAGCGCGGCTTCTGCGAGCAGGCCGGCCAATATGCGCGCTCGTTCATCTTCTTTAAACTCGCTTTAACTAGGGACGTGTGTGATCCCATTTCCCGCGGCCGCAATCTTGTCTTTGTTATTTCGCTTCGCCTCGCCTCGCCTCGCCTCGCCTTTGCCGCGGACCGTCCGTTGATCCGCGGGCGAGCTTCTGGTCCGCTTGGGCCGCCAGGGCTCCGCTGTGTCGTCAATCCCACACCCTGCCCAACCGACACGCTCTGTTTCCTTTCCCCCCCTTTTTTTTTTCATCTTTCGTCTTCTTTATTCTTTTTTTGCTCCCCCCTTCTCCCTTTTGGCGACGGAAAAGAGGACTTGCGTCACCAGTCATCCGTCTCTCGTTGTTACGCCTGCCGCTAGCGGAGAATACTAAGAAGCCGCCTGCAAAACGCCCGAAACTCCGGAATATGGGACTTAGTTACTACGCGAATTCGCCTTAACAGAGTGGCCTGGCAAACTTTTTGATGTATCGCCGACGCCAGGCGACTACATTATTTCTCATTGCTGGACTGGAATGTAGCAGTCTATTTTTGCAACCCACAAACATTTCGTGTGATACGGAGAACCCAACAATGGGCGGAACACAACAAACTATGCGACAGCATATGCAAAGGCACGCATGAGGAATACAAGACCGTATAGACGGTAAGCCTATATGCAACGACGATACAAAGACCGCAGGGTGGATGAGGGCAACTAGATTTTATTGGATAGCCACGAGGAGAATATCATCGTATAGAACGAGGACGAAGAAGACTCCCTAAATTAAGAAAAATAATGGATTGTGAAGCCCAGTACTCTCCTATGATTTTTTTCCTTCTTTTTCTTTTGCCGTGTCCTGCACAAGCAGGGTCCCCTTTTTTAATACGAATTTGGCGTTATAATAGTGACGGCGTTGCCAGATTCCCTTCCTGTCGCTACCACGTCCCCCGGGAGGAAAATGGGTGCCCCAAATGTCTGTCTGTAGTGTTATATGTCTGAAAGTGAAAAGTGTTACGAAATGTTTGCCAATCGTGTAACTGTAGCCGGACATGGGTACCAGCCCAGTATTCACCTAGGAGGATGGGGAAAACCGCCTAAAAACCACATCCCGGCTGGCCAGCACTCCGACCCCCTTCAGGAAACGAGCAGCTTTCGCCGCAAAAAGTCTTTTGCTTTTGTTATAGCAAATCGATTTCGCTTACTGAAACACCATCTTCAGTGCTGCTGCTGAGAATTCACAGCAGATGTTAAGAAACAGTTAATATTGACATGTGCCAACAGTGATAGCACACTGCCAGCCACACAGTTCTGCAAGCAGTTAAATGACACTGCATATTGTAAGCAGACAATTCTTACATCGAAAGCATGGTCAAAATAGGAAGCACTGTGTACAAAGAAAGTACTAATTATAAACACCGTCTCTAGAAGAGCGTAGCGTTCCAAAAGATTGGAAAATGGCGCAGGTCATCCCCGTTTTCTAGAAGGGACGTCGAACAGTTGTGCAGAACTATAGGCCTTTGTCTCTAACGTCGGTCAGTTGTAAAATTTTGGAACATGTATTATATTCGACTATAATGGCATTTCTGGAGACTAGAAATCTGCTCTGTAGGAATCAGCAGGGGTTTCGAAAAAGGCGATCGTGTGAAAGCCAGCTCGCGCTATTCGTCCACGAGACTCAGAGGGCCATAGCCACGGGTTCTCGGGTAGATGCTGTGTTTCTTGACTTCCGCAAGGCGTTTGATACAGTTCCCCACAGACGTTTAATGAACAAAGTAAGGGCATATTGTCTATCAGACCAATTGTGTGATTGGATTGAGGAGTTTCTAGATAACAGAATGCAGCATGTCAGTCTCAATGGAGAGAAGTCTTCCGATGTAAGAGTGATGTCAGGTGTGCCACAGGAGAGTGTCGTGGGTCCGTTGCTGTTCACAATATATATAAATGACCTTGTGGATAACATCGGAAGTTCACTGAGGCTTTTTGCGGATGATGCTGTAGTGTATAGAGAGGTTGTAACAATGGCAAATTGTACTGATATGCAAGATGATCTGCATCGAATTGACGCATGGTGTAGTGAATGGCAATTGAATCTCAATGTAGACAATTGTAATGTGCTGCGAATACATAGAGAGAAAGATCCTGTATCTTTCAGCTACACTATAGCAGGTCAGCAAATGGAAGCAGTTAATTCCATAAATTATATCGAAGTAGGCATTAGGAGTGATTTAAAATGGAACGACCATATAAAATCAATCGTCGTAAAGCAGATGCCAGACTTAGATTCATTAGAAGAATCCTAAGGAAATACAGTCCGAAAACAAAAGAAGCAGTTTGCAGCACACCTGTTCGTCCACTGCTTGAATACTGCTCACCGGTGTGGGATCCGTACCAGGTGGGGTTGATAGAGGAAGTAGAGAAGATGCAACGGAGAGCAGCGCGCTTAGTTACAGCGTTACGTGAAAAGCGTGAAAGCGTTACGAAGATGAAAAACTCCAGTAGAAGACTCTGCAAAAGAGACGCTCTGTCGCTCGGTACGGGCTTCGGTCAATGTTTCGAGAACAGAACTGAGGAGTCTAGCAGTATATTGCTTCCTCCTACGTACATCTCGCAAAGAGGTCATGAAGATAAAATCAGATAGATTAGAGCCCACACAGCGGCATACCGACAATTTTTCTTTCCGTGAACAATACGTGACTGGAATAAGAAGGAGAACCGATAGTGATACTCAAGGTACCCGCAGCCACACACTTCGTGCTGGACTTCCGATAGTAACACGAATGAAGAAAAAGACAGAAAGGGACGAATAGGACAAGCTTTCGGAACACAGTTTCTTCTTCAGGTGGGAGAGAAGGGAAGAAAAACGGATGGGAACAGAAGGGAAGGTAATTCACGACATAGGTCATCCTCTCATGGCGACCGCCTTCCACGTTCTCCTCTACTGACTTCGACCTGCACCTGACCTCCGCTTTCACCTATCTCCCTTGTCCTCACGCGAAACGAAATCGGATTTCGCGCCAAGCGTCACCATTGGCTAAGGGCCTCCCTGCCAAAGTCGGCGTCCAAGAGTCGAGGTGAGCGAAATTGGTAAGCTTCTTTCTTTAAATTATATACTTGAGAAAAGATTTTATTTATATAAACACAACTTAAGTTCTTTATACCTTCTAATCTTACTGTTAACAGTAAACTTCTTGACTGTTAACAGAATGTTTTTGGTAGAGAAGAGGAGCAAACAGTATCCGGTGGAGACAGGTTGGTAATTACGAAATATTGCTGTATATGCCCTAAAAACTGAAAAGAAAATCCTTCACATTATGCAGACGCTGTAATCATCCTGTCTGGACAGCTACCATCAGATGTGTGTAACGATTGTATATGAAGTAGCATTTTACACATTTTACATTATCTTTATCTGAAATTATAGAGGAAAAAACATTTTTATTACTTTCTAAGGAATGAATAGATCAATATGTAAGTAACTCTTTGAAAAAAGTTTAATTTTATAACTCACCTACCACAATTTATTTTTGTCAATTGTTCAGTGTTAAATGTAATTCTGATTAACTAAACGTGGTGATTGCCATCCGTAATTGTTCAAAACCCCCGTAATTACATAAATAAATAAGATTTGTGCTAGAAACAAGTAAACGACAAAGGAAATATTTGCAGTCAGTTTGACTCAATGTGTGTCTTTATGTAACGCAAATTCACGTCTCTGGTTACGGGATAAGGCGTTAGAGTGTTTTGGGTATAGCCCCGACCTAGTGGTCATTAGTTGATCCATCAGATGAAGTGGCACGCTGTAGCAAGCCCGCAGTATAGGATCGAAACTTAAGCGCTACACACTTTATGTAGCTCCGCCAAGCTGAGTAAATCGGATGGCTTTTGTACATGAAGTTAGGTCTTGGGTTATCTTCGTACGACTTGTAAGTGCTCTGAACTCTTGGCCGTATCATGAGGCATATGCCTTTCCTTGTCATCATGTAACAAGCGTCTGAATAAATGGAGACTCAGGTCTGTGAGGTATTATGGCTCGCTACCTCCCAAATTTTTACAAAACTTCAAAAGCTACCAAAAAGCAAACTGTATCGTCGCAAAATAGCCTGAATTCGTAATTAACTGTAAAGGCGCTTTAACGCTAGTTTTATGCCTATATACATTGTCCAAAGGGAGAATTTTTTCAGAAATCACGAACGAATATTTTACAACTGTCACTTATACCCTCAGTCGTAAGTATACATAATGGTTCCGAAAGAACAGACGTCACTTCTGATCCTGCAGTTGTTATTATTTGATATTCATAGAATATATGACATCAACTGCGATTGGGCAAAGCTGAAAATGTGTACCCAGCCGGGATTCGAACACGGGTCTCCTGCTTTCTAGGCAATTGCGCTCACCCCTACACCACTGGGGACACAGTGATCATCGCACCTGGGGTCAGCGCAACTGCCTAGAAAGCAGGAGACCCGGGTTCGAATCCCGGCTGGGTACACATTTTCAGCTTTGCCCAATCGCAGTTGATGTCATATATTCTATGAATATTAAATAATGGTTTCTTTTGCATAAGTTAGTTTCTCCATTTCGCAATCAGTTGGAATTAGTGTTCAGACGGTAAATAAATGGAAGGTGTCAGAGATGTTATAAAATGGGACATGCTTGCTGTTGACAAAACAGTACATGAGCAAAAAAATGTTCAAATGTTTGTATAGTCTATGGGACTTAACTACGGAGTCATCAGTCCCTAAACTTACAAACTATTTATGAACTACTTACGAACTAGGACGGCACAAATATCCATGCCCGGTGGGGGATTCGAACTCCCGACCTTAGTGGCCGTGCAGACCGTGACTGGAGCGCCTCAGTCCCCACGGCCACCGCGGCCGGCAGTACATGAGCACAAGAAGTGAAAAAAATTGTGCGGCACTCAGTTTGTTCTATCGAGAATGTGTCACAAAAAGTTACATTTATATATAATTAGTATTCACGATAACTTTTTACCTGCATGTACAGTCCGCTTCCAACCTCTGTCTGAAACTTTCAGATTATTTAATTATATATTATCTTTTATTTTGTATTTTTATATCTTTTTGGTACTGGATTTTTTCAAAGTTAACTATCATTAGAAGATGGGTAGGTAATTGCTAAGTAAAAGAAGACTTTTTTAATAACAACATTTTATCTTACTAAAACATTGTCAAGGATGGTGCATCGATTGCAAACATAATGAATTGACAAATCTGGGGCCACCAAGGGGATGACTTACGTTGTGCTCAACTCTGCAACACACAACAGGGTCACTAAAAGACACACATAATCTCATGCAGTGTAGGAAGGGATAGGAAAACACTATGTCAACGATAACCGCCGACCCTGAAGGTAATATGACGGTCTTGCAGTGTATTGCCCTTCAGTGTAGCGTCTCGATAGGATCGGCAATCAGCGACAATGGCAGTCATGCGATTCGGCGCCTTATGCAACAATTCGCAACGCGTAAGTAAGATATGGTGGAGGGACAGTCTTCGTTCGCGGATTTGCTAGGATAGCCATGAGAACCACGGTTAACTCATAATGTATCGTTCATTCTTGACCAGCTCGCCAGAGAAAGGTCAATTAGTCCTGTAAACAGTGGCCCCAAGGAGTCAAAAAATGTCAGAATGCTAGAAGACAGATGCAAGGAAAATAACTTCTAGTAGCATTACAGTTTTGACTGAGAAAAGATCAAATTCTCAGCTGTTGGCAGTTAAGAAATCAGGCTGGCTCTAAGATACAATTAGCCACAAAGAATCTGTTAGGGTGACTCCTCCTTCACTACCACTGACAAGGACCTAAATCTCTAGCGAGAGACGCTCAGAAGAAGTTCCTTTCTCCTGTAGACTTCTCCATACACACGTAGGCTGTAACTCGGAAAAGCGCGCGCCGCATGGGAGTAGCCGAGCGATCTGGAGCGCCACGTAACGGATCGCGCGGCCTCTCGCATCGGAGGTTCGAATCCTCCCTCGGGAATGGATGTGTGTGTGTTGTCCGTCGGTTAGTTTAACTTAGTTCAAGTAGTTGGTAAGACTATGGAGTGATGAGCAACGTAGTTTGCTCACATAGAATTACAAACATTTCAACATTTTCGGAAGAGCGCGTAATTCCAAACCCGGAACTCGCAGTGGCAAACAGAGCCCGCAAAGTCCGCAAGCATGGGCCAATAATGCCCACATTACTCCAGCCCTAGGCGCCTACTTCACAATGCTTAAACATACGTCCTAGCCAAAAGGAAGCCCTCGCAGTACCGAACACGGAAACGCCGCTTTCGGTGCATAACTCTCAAAATACTTGCCTCTGTTTTGAAAAGATAGACTGGGGTGTTCTTCGCGTGTTCAAGTCGATATTTATCTCCAAGTGTCACAAGAAGTCACTAATGAGGTATGCGTACGTTTTCAGATTTCGATATTAAACCATGCTATAAGGGACGCTTTATAAAATACAAAAGGCACAGGTGGTGTTACGGCTGTTATTTACTTACCCGTTTCGAACTCCTCATCGTCAGAAATTAAAACTTCACGTAATGTTCCGTACAGTCGTACAACGGCATGGCCCTGCTGAACTATAGTTCCTTACAGCACTGTTTAATAAAGAAATTTATCTGCGTCATGTGCAGCTACTATTGTCTGCTTCCTGAGAGCACTTTTCGAGGTCATCCCAACGACGTGACCTTGCCTCCTATTGCGTGAAAAAAGAGACAACATACATCCTTACTTTCACCAGCCGAGCAAATACGGTGCAGTTTTCCGTTTTAAATCTGCCCGGGTACGCTACAAAAGCCACCGTGTGCATTCGCACGCGCCCAGCCTTTCCACTTGCCAGCCAATGGGAGGGAAGGCTCTTCTGGTCTTTAGCCACGGCTTATGACATTACAGGGTTTACCGCCCTGTGCTAAACACTTTCAGTACTCACCGTACAACATGCCCGGAATTCAAAAATGTTCAAATGTTTGCATAGTTTATGGGACTAAACTACGGTGTCATCAATCCCTAAACTTACAAACTACTTATGAACTACATACGAACTAGGACGGCACATATATATATGCCCGAGGGGGGATTCGAACCCCCGACCGTAGTGGCCGTGCAGACCGTGACAGAAGCGCCTCAGTCCCCTCGGCCACCGCGGCCGGCTACCCGGAATTAATTGGGAAATCAGGTAAACGTAGATACGGTCAGAGGTGCATTTGAACCACTGTCCTCCAGAATGCGAGTCTTACAGACCCGTAAAGATTTGATTTCTTAAATGCACACAATTATATACCGGGTATGACAGATTTACAAAAGCACCAAAAATGAAAGAAAAATATATCTATTCAAAAGAGCAGACAAAAACGTTCACTTGGTCAAACATTCAAAAGTTTGTGTGTTCAAAACTGAAACGCCAAGTTTCAAACTAAAGTTCCATAAACTCACGTAAAAATAACAAAGTTCGCCGACCGCGGTGGCCGAGGGGACTAAGGCGCTCCAGTCACGGTCTGCACGGCCACTACGGTCGGGGGTTCGAATCCCCCCTCGGGCATGGATATTTGTGCCGTCCTAGTTCGTAAGTAGTTCATAAGTAGTTTGTAAGTTTAGGGACTGATGACCCCGTAGTTAAGTCCCATAGAGTATACAAACATTTGAATTACAAAGTTCGCTCCTGCTACCCAAATCACAGAAGAAACAAGTTGTGTGTGGTTCCAAACTCACATGAAAATATATAAGTGTCGTTTCTCGATCACCAAAAACCAAAATTTTCAAACTATCGTCTTTCGTCCGCTCTGACGCCGAAAAATCTTTCCCCTGTGGAGTTGCTAGTCTCCCATCGGGTGCCTCCCCGGGTGGCGAATAGGGGAACGCTCACCAGATACGGTGGGTACTGGGGAAATAAAATACCCAGGGTGGACCCAAACTAGCAATCCTTCCTACCTCAAACAAGGCAAGGGCGTTGGCGGCAGGAAGGGCTTCCGGCTGTAAAAATATTGCCAAAACACTAGGAATGATGTTTGCTTCTCAAGATAAATGTTCCAGAGTAATAACCACTGATTCGGATCTCCGGGGGAGGCGTTTTGCGAAGGATCCAAAGATGTTCAAGATCAGACTGGGAACTCTAAACGTAGGAACAATGACGAGAAAGGGAAGAGAAATAGTAGACATGATGCGGAGAAGCGAGAGAGTTAAAGGCTTTGTGTGTGCAAGAGACAAGGTGGAAGGGCAATAAGGCGAAGGCCTCAGCTGAGGGCTATAGCCTATTCTATAGTAGCGCAAGCCCAGAATCAAGAAATGGAGTAGTTTTGGACAGAGAGCTTCAAGAAGAGGTATGTAAAGTCACCAGAGTAAATGATAGGATAATGTATGTAGAGGTGATGTATCACAGCAACAGACTCTGTACACCCATTCACCGGTGTCATCAATTGTTCCTGAGAGTCAGAAGTGAAATCTGGTAGAGAATCTGACAGCCACTGCGAGATCCCTCTTACATCATAGCTTCATGGCCAGAAACAGGATTTCTGCATGCTCTCCACATCTGGCAAAACAAGTAATTTAATTGTTCAAAATGTTCAATTGCTTGTTAAGCTTAAGGGACTTAAGTGCGGCGTCATCAGTCCTTAAACTTACAAACTACTTATGAACTACCTTATACTAAAGACGACACAAACATCCATGACCGAGGGGCGTTTCAAACCCCCCGACGGGGAACGGCCTCGCAAATCGTAGCATAGTGCGTCTATGCTTTCGGCCATTCCGCCGCGGCTTTAAATGTTATTAGTGAATAGTGTGTGCAGGTTCCAATCACTGTCGCTTTAATTTGTTAACGTCATATAGTAAACATTAGAATAATTAAGAAAAATTTAAATGTAAGAGATATCAAAATAAGATCATTGATTTACAATGTTATTCGGTAATGTGTTCTGTTTTCAGTGATACACAACATATGTTACCTAACAACCGAAATTGTTTTGCGTCACGGAGGTTTCCGTTGAAACCACCAACATAAACGTAAGTATACTTTGGTAAAACGTTATAAACATATATTCGATGTTTAATATTATCTAATATTTGGAAACTATCATTATTCCTCTTATTTATAAAAGAAAACCAACATTTTTACGATTACCTGACACAGTCAGGTTTGGAGGCGATCTGATCGTTTTATAATTTTCAAAATGAAATGACAAGATCACACATTAATAATTTATTCACTGACGACCGGTTTCGGTGAACTGTGTCACCATCATCTGGTCACATACATATTATGAGCTGGTCATCTTGTTAAAAATTTGGTACAAAATAACAAGTGCAACATTGCACTTAGTCAATAAATAAAAAATACACAAGTTAAAAACATGACAGCTTATAAAATACTCACCTTATAATAGGTATGTGACCAGATGATGGTGACACAGTTCACCGAAACCGGTCTTCGGTGAATAAATTATTAATGTGTGATCTTAGCATTTCATTTTGAAAATAATAGAACATTTTTACCTTACTAACAAATACACACAATTCATATTCATCTACGTAAATACTCTGCAAATCACAATGAAGAGCATGATACTGGGTTCAGCGAACCGCTTTTATGATTAACTGTGTAGTTCCTTTGTGTAATAGTTCGCGGGATAAAGGAACGCCCAAATCTTTCCGTTTTCGATCTGATTTCTCTTATTTTCTTCTGATGTCTTCGTATGTAGGTGGGTACTAACAAAATATGTTCGCATTCTGAAGACAACGTTGCTGAAAGAAATTTCGTAAATAGCGTCGCAACGAATAACGCCTTTCTTTTAATGGTTTCCACCACAACTCGTGTATCATTTCCGTGACACTCTCCCTCCTATCATACGATAATACAAAACCAGCTGCCCTCCTCTTTAGTGTCTCTAAATCGTCTAGTTCCCACAACGCGCAGCAATACTCCAGAATAAGACGCACAGGTGTAATGTAGAGAGTTTCTTTAGTACAACTGTTGACGCTTAAAGTGTTCTGCCAACGAAACGTAGTCTTTGGTTCGCCTTCCCTACAATATTTTCTGTGTGTTTATTCCAATTTAAGTTGTTTGTAACTGTTACTCCTAGCAGAGGCGCAGACTTTTGAAAATCAGTGTGGGTGCTCTATTCCACGGTTCACAAATGTTAGAAACCAACCCTCCTGAAAATCATGTTCATGCATTTTTGAATGAGCAATACTTAATAAACGTAAACAGGCAGGTTTTTTGGGATTCTAAAGATAGAAAGAAGAAGGAGGAGGAAGAAAAGGAAAGCATGGCTGCATTAGGACACTACAATACAGCGATCTAATTTGCCGAAATGGATATTTCGGTATGAGTAACACCCCAAAACTTCTACACGACCAATTAAATAATTTTTCACTGTACACTAACACTTTTTGTGCGAAGATATTCTTTCTGAAAAAAGCGTTTGGTAGAACAACGTCACCAAGGTTTAAAGAAATCTTTGAAATATTTTGAGATTTTGAAGTCTGACATCAATTTTTTTTTTTTTTTTTTTTTTTTTTTTTTTTTTTGACAGTCTAAAGAAAAACCTGTATACTTCATCGAAATTTTCATCATTTCGAGATAATTTCATGACATCTCTGACAGTATTAATATAGTCCACGGTATTTTTAAGCATGAGAGAAAAGCATTACAAATTTCAACTGAATCTATAATTTTAATAACAAGGGAAGTGACAAAGATAAATGAAAATCGATTAACTTTAGCATCAGCCTCAGATTCTTCAAGCTAAATTCCTGAAATAACACAATTGAATGTTCATAAATACGTACACCTGAAAGGTCAAAAGGACCGACGTGCTTCAGGATGAATAAAGTTAGCATAGTGGCTAAAACAAGGACACTCACTACTACTCAGTTGGGGACCCGCGTACAAAACTGATCATTTCTTTCACGTATGAAATATCGTCTCTCGCTATGGTCACGTTTTGCATTGCCTCTTCAGTCATAAGGTAGGTTTTGATTTTTCGGATTTTTTTTTTTTTTTAATGTATACGATTTATTTTCCACCTCAATTTTACGTGGGTGCTCAGCACCCCCAAATAATTATTGCGGGGTGCACGAGCCCCGGAGCACCCACGGAGTCGGCGCCCCTGACTCGTAGGTATTTAGTTAAGTTTACGGCCTGTAGATCTGACTGATTTACCGTGTAAGTGAATTTTAACGGATTTCTTTTAGTGGTAATATAGACGACTTAACACTTCTCAGTATTAAGGGTCGACTGCCATTTTTGCTCCACGCTGATATCTAAAAATCATTTTGTAGTTCCTTTTGATCTTCTGGTGACTTTAATAACCGATAAATGACAGCATCATCCGCGAACAGTCTAAGAGAGTTATTCAGATTGTCTGTTGCATCATTTATAAAAACAAGGAACAGTAGGGGCCCTATTACACTTCCCTAGGGAACGCCAGATATCACTTCCGTTCTACTCGATTACTTACCGTCAATTACAACGTACTATGTCCTATCTGACTAGGAATCTCGTATCCAATTGCTCAACTGTGGCGATATTCCATAAGCACGCAATTTGATTAGAAGATGCTTGTGAGGTAGAAATACGGAATCAGTTTTGATACTCCTCGTGGATAGAACTCATCACATCATTAAAAGAAAATAGCAATGGGACACCATACGACTTTCTGGCCCACTTTAGGTTAAGGTAGTAACACTAAAAGTGGTCCTTTGCGATCGTCTTTTGACAGCTCGAAATTTAATTGAAAATAAAGGCTTAACCATTCATCTGACACGAAAATTGAATAACCGAATTTGTAGAGGAGAACATTCTCTACGACTTTGCACTCTTATGTTTTTTTTTTTTTTTTTTTTTTTTTTTTTTTTTTTTTTTTTTTTTTTTTTTTTTTTGGTATCTCCTATTGTTTCAGAGATATTTGCACAAATAACGGCGATTTTGGGATGTCTGTCTGTCTGCCTGTCCGTAACGTGTTCTCTGTTTTTAAGACGAACCGTTCAACCGATCAGTACCAAATTTTACAGACATAATTGTAGGCCGTCAGAGACCAGAACCTCCCTTTTACAATTTTTTCGGACAAAAAATACGGTAGTAATACCAAAAAACAATTTGTAATATAATTGTAATTGCAAGCGAACCGTTCATCTGATACGAAAATTGAATAACCTAATTGGTAGAGGGGAAAATTCTCTACAACGTCGCTATGTTTTTTTTTTTTTTTTTTTTTTTTTTTTTCACATCTTGCATCGTTGCAGAGATATTTTCAAAACTAACGGCGATTTGACGATGTCTGTGTGGCTGTAACGTGTTCCCACTTTCTAGGCCGAACCGTTCAACCGATCGGCACCAAATTTTGCAGACATAATTGTTGGCTACCAGACACCAGAACCTCGCTTTTTGAAATATTTCGGACAAGAAGTACGTTAGTAATACAAAAAAAGCTGTTTGTAATGAAATTTTAATTGCAAATAAACCGTTCATCTTACACGAAAATTGAATAAACGAATTTGTAGAGGAGAAAATTCTCTACAACTTTGTTTCCTTATGTTTTTTTTTTTTTTTTTTCATATCTCGTATCGTTTGAAAGATATTTGCAAAATAACGGAGTTTTAACACCCTCCATTGAATTAACAGAAACCAGCCGTTGGCAGATGTCACGTGACATTCGTCGCCCAGAACTCTATGTGGCATACGCCATCTTGCGTTGCGTAATTAATTATTTTCTTATTGTAAGTTACACGTTGTCATTTCAAAGCAATGGTGCACTTAATAATTAACAAACACACGTCGTTCTTTGTACGATAAATGATAATCTAGTGTCTACAAATGCTATATTAGCATCAGTTAACAACGGCTATCAATAGTATCAATTTAAAGAAGCCGACTCCTAGTTGTTATCCATAGTTAGTCTGCCTCGGGCAGTGTAACGGCGCGGAAGGTACTGTTTACCTCCTCGCCGTACCGCGTGTTCCGCGGTTGTTTACCTTCGCAGCGCTTGTCGCTTGTATTACGATCAACACTAGAATGGCCAACCCGTACCGCAAAACCACACTGAAGTTCACCTTCTCGAACGAATATGTACGACCAAAAGCACTGGAAATCGAACAATTCCTACGTGAGGAAGTGAAGATCCCCTGTGAGGACTTGATTGGAATACACTTCTCGATCGTTAGCAGTGTAGTGTACGTCAAATTGACATCCGATGCAGCCTGCGACAGAATACTTGCACGGACAAAAGATGGCCTTAAATTCCGGCATTCGGACGGACCGATTAACAACGACAAGGTGTTCTCAGAGAGAAATCACGCAGTCAAAACATGCTGGTAGTTTCGCTACGGAACCACACAGGCTGAAAGACTTAAGCTCGGCGCCGCTTCTGCGCCGGTGTCTGCCGGCGTCGCCGTGGAGCGGAGCGGTGTGGGCGGGTGCGCGCGCACCTCTGCGCTGCTGCCGCGTGACGTTGCAGTGACGTCACTGGGCGGCTCTTCGCCACCTCCCCGCGTCGGCTGCCAGCCTGAGCATTCGCGGTCCCGTCCGCCGCGCTCTGCGTCGCACGGTGCTATCTATCGCCCCGCCGCCTGGCAACCGCGCCGCCTCAATGTAGGTAGGTAGCTTACCCACTCGCTGACTGCCACACCCCAGCCGGCACAACAGTCAGCGTCCTACGCGAGCCTACTAGCGCGATAATGGCGCGGCGACCACGTGAAAAACTCCGACTGTCCCAGTAAACAAGGGAATTCCTTGGTGCAGTGTTTCTCGATGTCTCCCGTGCCTTCGAGTGCGTCTGGCACGAAGGCCTAGTGTACAAACTCTTTGTTCACGGGCTCCCGACGTCCCATGGAAGACTGCTGCAGTCGTACCTGTCCGAACGGAGTTTCCACGTAAGGGCAGAAGATGTCAGATCCACAGAAAGGCGGATATGTGCGGGAGTGCCGCAGGGTTCGGTCATCGGCCCCCTGCTGTACTCCCTATACACTGCTCATGCTCCGCGAGTCGCAAGCGTCGAATTGGCACTATACACCGATGACACTGCGCTTTTCACCCGCAGTATGAACGCGCTCACAATGCGACGCCCTGGGTGCATGGGCCACTAAGTGGCGGTTGAAATTCAACGCCGCGAAAAACCAGACAGTCGTCTTTAATAGACGCAAACTGCCCGATGCGCTACCGCCGATCGAGATCCTGGGGACTCCCATCCCCTGGAGTACAACGGCGAAATACCTAGGGCTAACCTTAGACCAAAGACTCACCTGGAAAGATCACGTCAGTGATGTAAGACAGAGGGCCACAGGACGGCTACGCGTCATTTACCCACTGCTCAACCCGCAGTCGCCACTACCGCCGGAACACGGCATTACGCTGTACCTGTCACTGGTCCGCCCTATGCTCGAGTACGCGTCCCCAGTCTTTGGAAACGCCGCCGACGCCCACATCCATCTGCTGCAGACGATCCAGAACCGCGCTCTGAAGACTGCCCTGCATCTTCCAACGCGCTAACCAACTGACCTGCTTCACGAAGAAGCCGGCATTCTACCGCTCCGAGAGAGATTCCGCGTCACCGCCAGGACCTTCTACGAGAAGACAGAGCAGTCCCACAACCGGTTCATCCGGCAATTGGGGACACAACACCACTTCAGGCCAACAACCCGCTGGCCTGACCTGCTGCGAGATTAACAAAATCTCGTAGCAAACCAGGAAAAAGAAGAGAATATAATAATACATCGTCAGTAATCTGACAGTCTAAGTCCACACATACAGCCAGGTACTAATAATTTTTCCCTATGTTTCAGGTACAGCAGGAATAGCAGCAAATGCTTAGCCTACACAACCAGCGGACCAAGGTAGAGGTCCGTAAAGAAAGCGAGCGAGCGAGCGACTATCCCAGTTGAGCACGCCCGCTCGGGGCAGCATGCAATTCGCGATCCAGACGCGAACGCAGCGACGCGATCGTGAGAATCGGCGAGTGATCCGACGCGAAGCGGTACGGAGGGGCAGCTCCGGTCAGCCGAACCGCGCGGCGGCTGATCGCACAACACAACGAAATTGTCCAAATTTTTACATAGATTGGTGTTAACAACCGTAATATACTAAAAAAAAAAAATAATAATAAAAGAAAGAAAAAATAAAAAGAAAAATAAAGAAGTGTCTTGTCAACCATTAGCTGTTTATTGTATTTAGAACTTTACCGGTTTTCGAATATTACCTTCATCAGAAAAGTAAAATTAAACAGATTACATTGCTGCATTTTCCGTTACCGTATCTATGTCAAACTATAAAAGATACGTAAAGTGTCACTAGACATTTGGTCTTGATCTAACATATAAAGCAGAGTGTCCGTAAGCTTCTACGTGTTGCATACAAATCTACAGTTTTGTTCCTATCTTTATGAAATTTTGTACACATATGCTTCAATCCATGAGGACGGTCGTCGCAAGTGTAAGAATCACGTACAATAAATAGTTCACGAGATATGACGTCATAAACAATGAGATGTGCGAAAAAAACGCTGCATTTAGCGACAGATTGTGCCAGGTGGGCACACCCGCTCGTTTCTTTTTATTTTTTATTTTTATTTTATTTTTTTTTTTTATTTTTTTTTTAAATGGGCTCCCTTCTTCTGTACACCCCGTCGTTTCGCTCACCAAAAACGCCTTCATCGGGGATAAACAAAAATGTCCCCCGACGAAATTATTAAATTGCAACATAAAATGTCGTTGAGACGAAGAAACAAAGCCGGTCGCGGTGGCCGAGGGGACTGAGGCGCGTCAGTCACGGTCTGCACGGCCACTACGGTCGGGGGTTCGAATCCCCCCCTCGGGCATGGATATTTGTGCCGTCCTTAGTGTAAGCTAGTTCAAATGTTTGTATAGTCTATGGGACTTAACTACGGGCTCATCAGTCCCTAAACTTACAAACTACTTATGAACTACTTACGAACTAGGACGTGACAATTATCCATGCCCGAGGGGGGATTCGAACCCCCGACCGTAGTGGCCGTGCAGACCGTGACTGGAGCGCCTTAGTCCCCTCGGCCACCGCGGCCGGCTGTTAGCTAGTTCATAAGTAGTTTGTAAGTTTAAGGACTGATGACCCTGTAGTTTAGTCCCATAAGCTATACAAACATTTGAAACATTTGAAGAAACAAATTAAGTTAGCTTCCATCATGACGGTCGATGCAGGATTCTATTTCATGTGTGGCAAATCTGCAGGAATGGGCACTTGCTAAAAAAAAAAAAAAAAAAAAAAAAAAAAAAAAAAAAAAAAAAAAAAAAAAAAAAAAAAAAAAAAAAACCAAATGCCACTGAGTGTGCTTCATCCACTCCATGGGTCCTGCTCGATGATCCTGATAAGAATTGTAAAACAAGAGCCAATGATCTTGCTTGGCGGTCGGTGCAATAAAGTCACTCAAAACTATAGCAGCCTCTTTCAAAGTCCCGATGAAGACACACGCGAAGTAACACAATAAAGCTGAAGTAAAATGCAATACAGAACAGAGTCTTCTTAAAGGTCAGAAGCTCGGGGCAGCGTGAAATGTGCGATCGAGACGCGAAAGCGGCGAGGCGATCGTGTGAATTCGCTAGCGATCCGACACCAAGTGGTGCGGTGGGGCAGCTCCGGTTAGCCGAACCACGCGGCGACTGATCGCAAAATATTACGAAATTGATCAAATCTTCACTTAGATGTGTGTTAACAAACGTAATCTATATCTATAAATGTGTGTTCGCCGGCCGCGGTGGCCGAGGGGACTGAGGCGCTTCAGTCACGGTCTGCACGGCCACTACGGTCGGGGGTTCGAATCCCCCCTCGGGCATGGATATTTGTGCCGTCCTTGTTCGTAAGTAGTTCATAAGTAGTTTGTAAGTTTAGGGACTGATGACCCCGTAGTTAAGTCCCTTAAGCTTAACAAACATTTGAACATTTGAAAATTTTTGTGTATGTGTGTTCGGTGTACGTTTATCACGTCTGAACTACAAGACATAAAGAGCTAAAAAATTGAACAGTTACTAATGTCTACCCGGGGAATGCTTTAGGCACGGTTTTACGGCGATCGGATAGCTATTTATCTATATACGAGGTGCGTCCAGAAAGTAAGTTCCGTTTGGTAATAAAATAAAATTGCACACAGATACAGAAGAAATTTTTATTGCACAAAATTCTACAACTCTTAAACTACCTTTCCACATAACTGCCGAAATTTTGCAGGGATTTGTCATAGCGTGGCAACCAGGTTTTGTATACCTTCTTCATAGAAATCTGCCGCCTGTGTCTTCAACCAGTTGGAAACAGTGAAATTTGGGGGAAGTCCATAGCGAGAGCTATGGACCTACGGTTTTCCTGGATCTGTCGTCAATCGCGTGAACCAGTTCTTCTGTAACCAAATGTGGACGCTCACTTCGTTCTTCGTCGTGCACATCACTACGCCCGCCATTGAACTGTCGGACCCATCTTTTCACCATCGAATCACTCATCGCAGTTGGTCCTTAAACATCGCAAATTTGGTGATAAATTTCACTTGGTTTCACTTTCCTCGCATTCAGAAACCGAATCACCGACCTGAATTCACAGGCGGCGGGATTTTCAATCAACTCCGCCATTTCAAACAAGCACAACAAAGCGTACGTAACTGACAGCGATCTCCAAATGTCGCATGTTCTTCTCCTCAATACACTTCGTCTACAGCGCATCTGCGGAACTGCAATCGCAGCGCTGCAGCGGAGATAAATTGAAACGGAACTTACTTTCTGGACGCGCCTCGTATATTATTCTGAATGTCTGTTCGGTGTACGCTTATCACATCAAGTTCAAGTGTTTGTATAGTCTACGGGTTTTAACTATGGGGTCATCAGTCCCTAAACTTACAAACTACTTATGAACTACTTACGAATTAGGACGACACAAATATCCATGCCCGAGGGGGGTTTCGAACCCCGACCGTAGTGGCCGTGCAGACCGTGACTGGAGCGCCTCAGTCCCCTCGGCCACCGCGGCCGGCCTTATCACGTCCGAACAACAAGACGCAGAGACTTAAATGTTTTTACAGTTACTAATTTATAACTGAGGAAGGTTTTAGGCACGGTTTTATAGCAATCGGATAGATATTTATTTAGTAGTTTCTAGAATATAATGCGAAATGCGGAACAATAATTACTCTTTGAAAATTACATTTACTCTTTGAAAATGGTTTTATTGGTTTCATTGTTGCTTGACGGTTCATAACGATAAAAGGGTGGAGTATGTTGGGATGGAAAGTTATCGGTGCATATAAAATACTACGTGTGTGTGCGTGTTAATATTTCGCTCTACAGTGAAAACTACAGAACGCAAACGAATGATCTGTGTGTGATTGTTGTTCGAAATCTCCCGTTGTACACCATAGCAGTTCCATGCCGATAGCTATAAGGGGTGGAATATATGGTGGTTGAAAGTCGTAAAATTATAAAAATAATTCTGAGTGAAGGCCAGCGATGACATTTGCGACTCTATAGCAAGGAGGTTACATACAGCGAAACGTGACGCCACAGACCATATCTTTGGTCTTTGCGTGCTACAATGTCTTCGGCTCTTTCTCTGTAAGGATAAGCATACGAATAAGGAAATATAAGAATAAATAACTAAAGCATTGAAAAAATACATATCTTTGAAAAGAATCGATTTGGCGTTTCGCGCATTACATCAAGTGATTGATCTATGATGTAATTACAATCATTATTGTTGAATTTCGTGATTGGATTTTTCGAAACAAGTGCATTTTTACGTTTGATTTCTTATATATTCACTAATAAATGTAACATGTTTTTAAAAGAAAAGGAGTTGAACAGAGAGAGACTGGATAAGAAAAGTACTAACTCAATGGTCGAATATATAAATACCCGGGCAACGACGGGTTTTCAGCTAGTATACTTAAAAAAAGGCCTTTTGGCAACCATCAGCTGTTTATTGTATTTAGAACTTCACCGGTTTTCGAATATTATCTGTCATCAGAAAAGTAAAATTAAACAGATTACATTGCTGCACTATCTATGTCAAACGATAAAAAATACGTAAAGTGTCACTAGACATTAGATCTTGATGCTAAATAAAACAATTGCCAGGCTCCAAGAATTCAAAGAAGACGTAATGTCTAGTGACACTTTACGTATATTTTATCGTTTGTGATACATATGGTAACAGAAAAGGCACCAGTGTAAACAGTCTGTTCAATTTTACTTTTTTTGATGATGCACAATATCCGAAAAGCGGTAAAGTTCTAAATACCAAAAAGAGGTGATTGTTGATAATATGCATTTTTCAAACTAACGAAAATGAGTTTTTCGATTGTCTAGCTGTAAAAATACTGTATGTATATGAAACAACGCTACATCAATTTTTGATGCCCGTTTTTCGCTAGAAATATCATTTTCCTTTAAAAAATTCTGAACCACTTCTCTGGTATTGTCTGTTTCCTTTGACATTTGATACTTCTCACTCCATTTTGAGGAAACTGATTGTCGTACATCACTGAGTTTTGCAAATCTTCCAGGATAACATAACAGCTTCATAACGGAGTGTCTGTTTTTATTTTTTTTCGATATTCGCCCTAGTTACTACGTTACTTAATTTCCAATTAAACTATCGCATAACATTGGAAGCTTTTGCAGTGAAAAATCCAAACATAAACTAATAAATACATGAGAATAGTGCACTACTACACTGGGCCAAAGACCTAAATGAACAGATATAAGTAGCCAAAAGTGAATTATGAAATTGTTTACATAAAATAATTATAGTATAAAACAGGGCGGCAGTAGATAATTCGGTCAACATAGATTAGGAACACTGTTTGCCGCGGCGGAATGGCCGTGCTTACTGAGGCGCCGTGCTGCGGTGCGAAATCTTCAAATGTTTATAAATCTATTCTTAGACCCAACTGCTGGGTTACTAGTCCGTAGCTTACAAACTACTTAAACGAAGTTAAGCTAGCCGCGGCGGAGCGACCGAGCGCATTGAGGCGCTATGCTACGATGCGAGAGGCCATTCCCCGTCGGGGGTTTCAATCCCCCGCCCCCCTCGGGTCGTCTTTAGTATAAACTAGTTTATAAGTAATTTTGTAAGTTTAGGGACTGATGAACTGTAGTTAAGTCCCAGAAGTTCCAGAAATATTTGAATTTTTTTTTAAGTTAGACTAATTAAGGACAACACAAACACCCATGCCCAAGGGGGACTCGAACCTCCGACGGCGAACGGCCGCGACCACCGCAGCACGTCTCCCCCAGTGCGCAGGGCTAAACGCCCACGACGCTGCGATGAGACCGGCCGTTCTCCTTGGAGGTTCGAGTCTCCCCCTCGGGTATGTGTGTGTGTTGTCCTTAGGTTAGTTTAACTTAGTTTACGTAGTTTGGAAGACTAAGGACTAATAACCAAGCAGTTAAGTCCCACAGATTTACATACACTTGAACATTTGAATACATTGACCGTAAACGTTATGGCACAGTTACTAACCACACTCAGATTACTATACAAGCAACATCACGGTACATGACAAGCACAGAGCCATTATACAAAAGTGCCGAACAATATCCATTAGCCGGTCAAACACTAAAACGTCAGCTGCTGATTTCAAACTTCAATATCACTTACACAATTTCTACATCTACATCTACATACATACTCCGCAATTCACCGTAAGGTGCGTGGCGGAGGGTACACTGTACCACTACTAGGCATTTCCTTTCCTATTCCACTCCCAAATAGAACGAAGAAAAAAAGAATGCCTATATGCCTCCCTACGAGCCCTAATTTCTCTTATCATGTCTTTGTGATCTTTACGCGAAATGTAAGTAGGCAGCAGCAAGATCGTACTACACTCAGCTTCAAATTCCGGCCCTCTAAATTTACTTAACAGGAATTCACGAAAACAACGTCGTCTATCTTCCAGCAATCCCCAATTGAGTTGCAGGAGCATTTCCGTGACACTCGCGCATTGGTCGAACCTACCGGTATCAAATCTAGCTGCTCGCCTCTGAACCGCCTCTATGTCTTCCTTCAAACCGATCTGCTGCGGGTCCCAAACACTTGAGCAATACTCAAGACGTGGTCGTACAAGCGTTTTATACGCGGTTTCCTTTACAGTTGAAGTACATCTTCCCAAAATTCTCCCAATAAACCGAAGTCGGCTGTCCGCCTTACTCACAACTGTCCTTACATGTTCGTTCCATTTCATATCGCTCTGCAATGTTACGTCTAGATATTTGAACGACGCGACAGCATCAAGAAGCTCACTACTAATGCTGTATTCGAACATTATAGGATTGTTTTTTCTACTCATGCGCATCACCTTACATTTTTCTACATTGAGAGCTAGCTGCCATTCTTCGCACCAACTAGAAATTTTGTCTAAGTCATCCTGTATGCTATTACAGTCTGTTACAGACAACACCCTCCCATACACCACAGCATCATCAGCAAACAGCCGCAAATTATAACGTACTCTGTCCATAACATCATTTATATAGATAGAAAATAATAGCGGTTCTATCACACTCTCCTGGGGCACGCCTGACGATACACTCGTCTCTGATGAACACTCGCCGTCGAGAACAACGTACTGCGTTCTATTACTTAGGAAGTCTTCCAGCCAGTCACAAATCTGTGAACCTATTCCATAAGCTCGTATCTTCGTTACCATTCTGCAGTGTGGCACCGCGTCGAATGCCTTTTGAAGTCGAGAAAAACACAATCCGCCTGTTGCCCTTCATCCATGGCTCGCAAGATGTCATGTGAGAAAAGGGCAAGCTGAGTTTCACATGAACGATGTTTCCTAAACCCGTGCTGATTCATGGAAAGAAGCTTTTCCGTTTCAAGGAAATTTACTATATTCGAACTGAGAATATGCTCCAAAATTCTACATGAAACTGATGTCAACGAATTGGCCTGCAATTTTGTGGGTCTGTTCTCTTTCCTTTGTTATAAACGGGAGTCAACCTGCGCTTTTTTCCAATCACTAGGAACTTTGCGCTGAATTAAAGATTCGCGATAAATGCAAGCAAAGTAGGGGGCCAACGCCGCAGAATAGTCTTTGCAAAACCGAACTGGTATTCCATCCGGACCAGCAGACTTTTTCGTTTTTAGCTCTCTCAGCTGCTTCTCTACAACGGAAATATCTATTTCTATGTCTCCCATTTCGGAATTAGTACGTTGATAAAATGATGGCACATTTGTGCGGTCCTCCTGCGTGAAAGATTTCTTAAAGGTTAGATTTAGAACTTCAGCTTTCTGTTTGCTTTCTTCTATTACTGCCCCGGAATGATCAACGAGTGACTGGACAGTGGGCTTTGACTCGCTTATCGATTTTACATATCACCAGAATTTTTTCGGATTCTCGGAAAGATCTTTAGCTAAGGTATGGCTGTGATAATTATTGTATGTTTCGCGCATAGATCTTTTCATAGACGCACGAATCTCTACTAACTTTTGCCTGTCATCATTTGCGTGTTCTTTTTTGAATCGAAAGTGCAAAGTGCAATAGTCTTTGCTTTCTCAGCAGCTTTCTAACATTATTATTATACCAAGGTGGATCTTTTCCATCCTTAATCGTCTTTACTGGCACAAATTTCTCTAACACTTTATTAACAATTCACTTAAATTTAGTCCACAATTCCTCTACATCCATAGTCCCGGAATTAAACGATGCCCATACATTTTCTAAGTGCGATCGAAACATACACTCAGTCGCAAAAGTATTCGGACAGTGGAAAGTTTCACAAAAGAGTACTCGAGAAACACTGACTATGAAATCCAAATAACAGAGAAAATGACAACAAAAATGAAACAACCTGCACACCCTGCTGCTACAAAAGTATTCGGACACTGTCCAATAAATGTTCATAAGTTGTACGACGAAAATGTCAATACCTTGTGGGTCCACCTTTCATTTTCAATACGTTCTCCAATCTAGTAGGCATACTTTCCAGGAGTTTTTTCGTCAAATCTGGGCCTATATTTGCCCATTCTAAGTGCGATCGTAACATTTGCTTATCGGCTCTTCCCAACAAAAACACGCTCCTAGCCTTCTTGATTGGTTTATGAACTTTGGTCACCATCGACGCTATGACGATATCATGATCACTAATTCCTGTCTCTACACAGACATCGTTAATAAGGTCAGGCCTGTTTGTGGCTATAAGGTCTAGAATATTTCCATTGCGCGTGGGTTGCCGGTTTAACTGCTCAAGACAGTTTAGTTTGTGTATTGTTAGCAACCAGCGGTTCTACGTCGTGCACGTTTTTAGATTAGACACAAAATAGAACGTCAGTGCACCTTGGACATATAGCAGATACTTCTCTGAAAAAAAAAAACAATTTTGTTAAAAAATAGAACATCATAAAATACAAGCCGTCCACAGAACATGCACTTAGGCCACAACTGGTGAAAACACATCATGGCTGGAAGAACCCCACATTGTACACGTAACAGTATACGCAATCGCATCCAAGCACTTGCTGCCGCATAACAAGTACAGATACGGAGCAACAACAGTCCTATTCATTCGAATGCGCAATTCCAGACAAGCGTACACCAACTGCCATGCCAGAGTTCAGTCCTCTGTTCGAAGGAAACGTCAAAGATAAACCATACGGAGAACGATCTATTGAAGTAGCAGAGATACTCTGGCTAGAGCGACGAAAGCACGAACTTCCACAGTTCAAGGACTATTGCACCACTCAGAAAGCCACAATTTGACGGTCTACTCTCTTGGTCAGTTGGCTACAACGAATACGAGAGCGTCTCTGTGGTGTGGCTTCATTCCTTGATACCTCACTGAGCCATATGGCTCTAAACGTCCCCTGTTAAAGGTGAGCTCTTGCAGCTATGTCACTACTTTATCTGTTGGCGGGCGACGTTACAATCATTATCAGTTCATCTACTTTCTTCTAGGTGGCTATCGTCGGATGAACTTCAATCTTGCTGGGACAGCACAGCACTTTCAAATGGTTTCACTAAATCCTGCAAAAGAATTATACTACAATGAAAAGCAAGGCAAACATGAATCGTGGCAGAAACGTAGTGTCGTAGCAGATTAGTCAGTCACATATGATTTTATCGATGGTCACTCTCTCTGTGCAAAGAAAGTGGAGTTATTTTTAAAACTTTACGTATTTTCTTATTGTTTGTATTTTAAAAATACTCTTCATTACAGTTAATATATTTGTCCCATCGGTACTCCCACTGTCAGAAGTTTATTTTGTACATTTCTCTAGAAATGACAGCTGCTCCTTTGTTTTCTTCTCGAAATTTTCAGTGTTTTAAATAGTATTCTTTTCATGCCTGGGAATAAGAAATCCTCTGACGGAGGCATGTCAGACGAGTAAGGTTCATTACAATGCGGAACTTTACCTTTTTATAGAAAAATTGTCCCGTGGGCAGGTACGTTGTCGTGGGGGAATAACCGGTCACCTGTCTTCTATGAAAAAAAAAAAAAAAAAAAAAAAAAAAAAAAAAAAAAAAAAAAAAAAAAAAAAACTGTCTGATGAGGTGCAGAATCAGCATCAGGAAAGATAATCACTATTGTTTTGTTTTGTCTTGACGAGATTTTAAATCGATCAAACCATTAGTAAACTTCAATTTTTGTGTAGCGGCATCCTGGTAAGGTGTTTTCAAAATTTAAACAGTTTCACCAGACGTTTACCTAGTAGAAAACGAACATTTTGCAGCTGCACATTGTTCACTTAAACGTGTCCTCATTAAAAAAAAAAGTGAATCAAGAACAAAACAGCGCTATCAAAAGCAATCATTGCAGACTTGATTCCATTGTGCCACTTGTTCCCAATTACTCTTTTTTTCTTTTAGAAGATTTTTTCCGCGGTCACTCCTATATATTTTGTTTATTCAGATATAGATTTCTACAATGCTTAAAACAAACATGAAACATGTATAATCCTTCAGCATGGCGGTCGAAATGTTTTAGATGTTTTAATTGTTTCTTTTAAGCATTGATAATGATCAGACAGTTGTCGGATTGTAGATCTGAATAAAAAAATATTTACGATTGATTCCTGAAAAAGAAAATCTACAACCAATGTAAATGAACAGAGCAAGCCAGATTGCCATACAGGCGGCAGTGAACTGGAAGTCTACCGGCAGTCTCGCATAAAGAGTCACGAAATTGCAACTGCAGCGTCGCCAAGCAACGAGTCATATAAACGTACCACGAAACGACTGTGTATTGAATGTGTATTTGGAGTGCAGCAGCACATTTAAAATGCTGCCGTACGTCGGAGCTTTCCTGGTACTGCAAATTGTAGCAGCCATCAAAAATATAATCCGGAAATCTTTCATTTCGATTTGAAAAGGATGCTGGAAAGTAAGAGAATAATGTTACGAACAACAAGTGCTCATTTAAGGTTGATAGTTATACTGTAGCCATGTGGGAACGCCCCTGGACTCCAAGGCGCCTTCCTGCGTAGTGCGCCGTTGGTCCCCGTTGAAATTACGAGTCCTCCTTCGGGCATGTGTGTATGTATGTGTCTGTATGTGCCCTGCCCTACGCTTGGGTTAGGTTAAGTAGTTTGTTACTCTAGGACGTATGACAACTGCAGTTTCCTCGCATAGATTTCTAAACATTTGAACATTTCAGTCATAGTGTAGCAAATCATTCATTCAACATGTTCGTTTCTTAATGAAAATTGCAAAACCTTCATAAATAATTCATAATAATCTTGTCTGAACGTGCCGATTGCAGTTAATCAAGTATTTCAGTACAGTTAATCAAGTATTCCAGTACAGTTAATCAAGTATTTCAGTAGACCTTGAATAGTTTAATGACCAGAAAAAAAAAAAAAAAAAAAAAAAAAAAAAAAAAAAAAAAAAAAAAAAAAAAAACCTCCTAAATACCGACATTGCGATCTCAAATTCGCTTTGAAAACAATATGAGACTAAGCGGATGGACTGGGTGGGTAAGCAATAAAATCAACTGCTACATTAACGAATTTATTTTGCTTAAGTTAAAAAACTGAAACTGATCCTTGGATGAAGTTTGATTTTAACTGCTTAAGTATCTGAACAAATAGCTAGTATTAAATTGAAAAAATAAATAAATAAAATAAATGAAATGATGTCAAGATACTTTCAGTGGGTGAAGCCTGTTTGATCACTTCAAGATTTACACAAGTTTTAATATAAAATGTTAAAACAACAAACTCCAGCTTTCAGTGGGTAAGGTTGGTGCTTCAAAAATTTAAGCCGGATTTCAAAAATTTCAGCAGGATTTAAAAACAAGTTGTGTAACAAGCAAAGGCGCCAAACGTCAGTGGTTTTGTTTTACAAAAACATGTTCAAATGTTCAAATGTTTGTTAAGCTTATGGGACTTAACTACGGGGTCATCAGTCCCTAAACTTACAAACTACTTATGAACTACTTACGATCTAGGACGGCACAAATATCCATGCCCAAGGGGGGATTCGAACCCCCGACCGTAGTGGCCGTGCTGACCGTGACTGGAGCGCCTCAGTCACCTCGGCCACCGCGGCCGGCTACAAAAATAATGTATAGGGCACCAGAAGACAATGTCTCAGACTCTAACTTCCCTTAATATAAAAAAGATCGAAATTCAACACGAATTACAAATAGAATGCCATTAATAAATGGTTAAACACAACTGGTACATACAAAATCGCTCCACAGATTATATGAAGCAACCACGATTACAGTAAACTGGCAGTTCCTATGTTCTGAAAACACCTGCTCCAAGTATTACACATAAATGAACAACTCAAAACCACTTGAGGTGATCAGCAGGAACAACCGTTACACACCAAAATGTATAAAATCCAGTAGGGCAAATATACAAGACTGGAGCCAGGAAACAGGTTGAAAAGTGGCGGTTCAAGAAGTTAAAAAATAATTTTAACTGCCAAATATACCCACTGCCTGAAAGTGCAATCGGTAGAGAGGCAGTTAGAACACTGCCTCAAAATACGTCGGGATCCAAGGCAGGTAAATGACTTGGGAACGACTTCATAAGCAGACAACATAAAGCAATTGTATGACATGCTGTCAAACATTACGAAACAGCGCTGTGACGGAACTAAGAGGAAGATGGTAGTCCACATGACAGGGAGCCACGAGATGTACAGGGAGCCTAACTTATCAGTTCCACAGTGACGAAAGTAGCAATGTCCTCGTGTTATGAGAACTGTTGTTCTATTAACATAGCACGGCCCAGAGCGCCACCATGTTGCCGGAAGGAATGGTCCAATACTACTCCAAGAACTTAAGATCCAGCCACATCGCTTGTTGAGGTGGGGATCATGATTCACATCGAAGACTTAGTGCCAGAGGACATCAATCGCGACAAGTCCGTCACCGGCCCCACATACCCACGGACTCGGCCCACACTGCTCGCTCCACATACGGCCGATCTCGTCCGTCCAGGGTATGGCAGCTATCAGGCGCCGCTGCCGATGGCCGGCTTGCGCTACCACAAACATCTTCAGCTCACTGGCCCTGCAGTGCGAGGAGACTCGCAGAAACTTCAGACACGTTGCTCCACTCCCCATGACTGACTGTCGGAACAGAGCAACGTTGGACTTACCGGGTCACATGCGTGAATAGCCGAGCATCGATAAAAACAACAATGCCCTCTGTGATAACAGGCGAAATCGCAATCGATCCTAATAAGCCATGAAACTTCACATAAACGAATGGTAACCATAAAAGTCACTGTAAAATATATCGTCATAAGAAGTACATATCGACATGCTCATCAAGGAAAGCTACTTAAATATTAGTCATAGGGTACATGTAGTAAAAAAAAATGAGGTGAAATAAGGAGGGAGAGATATTTTAAAAGGAAACTTTCATCAAGAAAACAAACAAGGCAGAGTACCCATCATTAGCAATAGGGCGTCGTAGAAGAGGAATGTCGCGCTGATTATGTATGTCTATAAACTGTTGAAGTTGGTTGGGTGCCTGTTTGGGATAGGGGGACCAAACTGCTAAGGTTATCGGTCCTCCGGCGGGGAGGTAAGGGAGTGAGGATAGGGACTGGAAACGCAGTCCAGAGTGGAATGAAGGAAGAAATACTGCATTACCTAGGGCCCCATGCTCGCCACGCACGTACCATCGAAAGAACTGTGAGCTCCCTGAGGAGAACTTTTGAAGAACTTTCTGTACGAATACATCGCATTCTTGTATTTTGATAGCTTACAAGTAACTAAAAAATAATTATAGGTGCATGCGAGGCATAGAAGCAAAGGACAAGGTGAAAAGGGCGTTTATAAGTAGATGTATCACCTATTGTTCAAGAATGTATATGTCTAGTTTTGAATATATTACAATGCTCGAAATCCGTTAAACAACATTCGTGCAACGTGAAAGTATCCATTACTGCACATTAGTATGGTCACGGTCTGTTCTCTCGAACTTGAGCCGATTAGGTTGCAGTAAATTTGTGGTCTTCAACTGTTTTTGTACCATATGATTACGATTTTGTTATTGTGAGTGTTATGTATTTCACTGTATTGACATTTTGTTATTACATACTTTAATTAACAGAAGTAATTACATTTGTTTAGCAAACAGAGATGGTGTCCACCCTGATCCAGATAAAGTAAGGGCAGTCACAGAATTTCCAACTTCTCAGAAAATTCGTGATGTGAGAAGTTTTCTTTGGGCTGTGCTCATACTACCGACGTTTCATAAAATAATATTGTAACAAGGCACGACCATTGCAAGAACATATGCAGGGATACGCCAAGTTTTACTGGGATGAGATAAAAGAAAGAGCTTTCCGGGCACTTAAGGGCCGGCCGCGGTGGCCGAGGGGACTGAGGCGCTTCAGTCACGGTCTGCACGGCTACTACGGTCGGGGGTTCGAATCCCCCCTCGGGCAAGGATATTTGTGCCGTCCTTAGGATTAGCTAGTTCATAAGTAGTTTGTAAGTTTAGGGACTGATGACCCCGTAGTTGAGTCCCATAAGCTATACAAACATTTGAACATTTGGCACTTAAGGAGGCTCTAACTTCCGCACCAGTTCTAGCCTTGTACGACGAGAATGCGGGAACTGAACGTCACACAGACGCCAGTGGTTATGGGATTGGTGCAGTGCTTTTACAAGTTCAGAAAGGTGCTGAAAAGGTGATAGGCTATGCATCAAGAGTATTCTCAAAGTCCTAGATAAACTACTCTACAACTGTTTCGCAGTTATCTGGGCTATCAACAAGTTCCGGCCGTATTTATTCGGCAAACCATTCACCGTCGTAGCAAACCAAGACCACCATTCTTTGTGTTGGCTGATTAACTTGATGGATCCATCAGGTTGACTAGCAAAATGGGCACTAAGACTCCAAGAGTACGATGTCAAAGTGGTATTCAAGAATGGGCGCAAACACAAGGATGCCGACTGCCTTTCGAGGAATTCATTAGTGGAACACAACAGCATGATAAAATTTCAACCCTCACTGAATGAGATGACGTTACAGCTGAAAAGAGGGAAGATCCAGCACTATTAAAAACGATAGAGGTCTTGGAATAAGGAGAACCGACCAATGGAGAGTTCCAGCTTATATACGGAACATTGTATAAGAGCAACTACGATCCACTGGGCCCCAAATGGCTACTGGTTGTTCCAGCTCATCTCCAGCCAGCTATTCTCAAACATTTCCACGATGCTCCAGTATCTGGTCATCTGAGATTTGTGAAGACCCTAGACAGAATCAGATCCAGGTATTACTGGAAATGTTTCTACCGATCTGTCAAGCACTATATGAGTCACTGTAAACAGTGCCAGAGACGGAAGCATGTGCTACAATTACCTCCAGGGTATGTCGTACCGATTCCGCCGGCAGCAGCTCCATTCCACCGAGTTGGGATCGATCTTTTAGGGAGGTTTCTGAAGTCGACAACCGGTAACCGATGGATAATAGTCTTTACTGACTACCTCACACGCTACGCTGTCACGAAACCTGTGCCGACTGCTCCAGCTCCAGAGATCGCAACATTCCTTGTAGAAGACATTATTTTGAAGCATGGAGCACCAAGTGTCATGATATCTGATCGTGAAAAAGTATTCCAGTCAAAACTAGTATCAGAGGTAATGTCACGGTTCGATATTTTTCACAGAATGACAATTGCATACCATCCTCAGACAATGGTCTTACGGAAAGTTTTAACAAGACGTTAGCCGATATGCTGTCGATGTACGTCTATGTTGAGTAGAAAGATTGGGATACAATTCTGCCAGTCGTGACATTTGCTTACAATATCGCAAGACAAGACACCACAGGCTTCACGCCATTTTTCCTGCTCCATGGCCGTGAAGCTGAGACGACAATGGATACGTTGTTCCCGTACAAACCGGCGACACTCAAGAAGACTATGTAAAGCAGCTCATCACCAGGGTCTAAGAAGCAAGACAGCTGGCTCGTATACGGACACTGTACGCCCAGGAGAAGGTCCGTCAGTGGTATAACGACAAGCACCGACCTGTTGTATTCAGGCCAGTAGATCTGGTATGGATTTTTACCCCTGTACGGAAGGCTGGACTATCAGAAAAGGTATTGAAGCGATACTTTGGTCCGTATCGTGTCATGCGCCGCCTGTCAGACGTCACATATGCAGTTGAGGATTATGAGCCGTCGTCGAAACGACAAAATCGAAGAGATATTGTTCAAGTCCTGCACATGAATCCTTACTACGATCCCGAAGAGCAGGTAGGCGACAATGGCTTCTTCTTCAAGGACTCTAATGACGGTAATGTTACTGATGAAGCCATGACAGGAACGTCTGTCGTCCATAATCGTGGTGAAGGGAAGGATTCTCTTTAACTGCCATACAGAGGACCCATAACAAGGAAGACATTGCAGCTGGCTCCACACGGAACGTAACAGCAGGTCGCTGTTTTTCCAGGAGAGGGAGCAATGCCGCGAGACACCCCGTAAACCGCCTGCCGGGGTGGCGAAGGGGATAGCGTTACCAACTGCGGTGCAGAAGGTCGCCGGTTCAATCCCGCCCACCGGCAAAGGTTTATTTCTTTGTAATTAATAACTCCATAATATTCTACATATTTCTTATGTTCACTTGTAAATTCTACTTGTTTCTTATGTTAACAGTTCTTCTAGTTTATGGGGCATTCTGTCGGAGTATAAATAGCACAACACTCTGCCCGAGAGGCAGAGTTCGTAATAAACCTGCTTTCAGTATAAGTGCTGTGTTCAGTTTCCTTCGAAGTCAAGCCTGCTTTCATTTCAACGCGACAATATTTCAATATTTGCATTAGAAAATTCACCGCCGTGTTTGGCGATCATTATGTATGAAAATTCTCAGTTTGTATTTTTCTTGCTTGGAGCGCTAGCATCGCTTCAGCAGAATTTTTTCCTGTACAGTGTTTCACGACTGTTTACACAATGTCAGTGAATTGACTGGCAATGAAATGCGCCTAGTGACAGGTGCTGCACAAGCTCCGCTAACGACAATGTTAGTCTTTTTTTATGTGTTGGGCGGAGTTGCCCCTTATATAGGCTTGACGATGTAATTAAAGGGAACTGGGTGTCTAACAGGAATCAGCTGTTCCTGCTAGAATGTGTCAGAAGAATGACGTCGGCGGTGGGGACGGAGTGTAGGCTGGTTGGGACGGGAGCGCCGCAGCCTGGGTGGGGACAGAGGCCGCCGCCATCCATCATTGTCGCCACCTGTCGCGGAAAACTGCCGCCCCGGCCCCGGTGGCGGCGCGTCGTTACTGATTTCGCCTGTCTGCGCCGGCGCTGCGGCGCCCTGATAACCGGTGCACGGCTCGCTGGCACAGTAACGAGCCGCGTGCTCACTGGAGCGGCCAGCGGACGCTCTGCTGCCCCCAATATGCAGGCCGCACCACTTCCAGGCGTCTGCCGAGGCTCCCGTGTAGAGGAACGCATTGCAAGTTAATAAGCGAGCTGCATCCCAGTTATAACATTCTTCCTCAGGACTGGCTAGCGTTAGAAACGTGTGCTTTGTTTTCTACTGCGTACCCACTCATTGTCAGTGCTTGATGTGGTAGCTATGTATCTATCTCTTTGGCCCTTCTCCCGCACATGAAGGGTCGGCACTGCGTTAATCGCGGGTTTGGCATGTGTTAATATTTACAAGGTGGCCGGTTGCCCTTCCTGCCGCCACCCCATGGCCCCCTAAGAGGAAATGTGTACCCCGAATGTCTGCGTTCAGTGTGAGACGTGTGTAAACTGTTATGAAATGTTTGCGAATCGTGTAACTGAGGCGGGACTTGGGGACCAGCCCGGTATTCACCTAGGGGAATGTAGAAAACTGCCTAAAAACGACATCCAGGCTGACCGGCACCACAGACAAATATATACAGACGGGAAACCTCCGTAAGGGCCCGGTCCTACGCTCCGGGGTGCGTGGAGGGAGGGTTTCCAGCAGTTCCGTAAGATGTCCCATGATGGCGCTGCGGTCAGAAGCAGCTCTTTAAACTGGCCAGAGCAGGCGGCAAGTAGCAGCTCTCCCCACCACCACCTCCCCTCAAACGCCAGCAAGCTGGACACAGCCGTGGCCTCGTGGCAAGCGGCTCAAGCTCACAGGCGACTAGAGGCAGCTTAGGAGGGCACCCAAGATTTCCCGACCGCCCGATAGATGTCTCTACGGTAACGCTACCGTACTGGTATATCCTTGACTCGATGCAGAAGATGCCGTTGTTCATTCTGGCATAATATGTTAACTGTTCTGTGTTAAGGTTGCCAAGTTCCATTTCAAAGTGACAGTGGACTGACACTGTATCACAAGGAGCTGTATCTTGTTATTACATATGAAACTATAATGCAGCAATAGATGTTGTAATGAATTCAATAATAAAGCCTTGAAACATTCGTTGCCCAAGATACTGTAAAAGTGGCAGCAATACTGAACGACTATAAAAATGCAGCAGGGGCAACCATTAACCACAGGAACACACATCTCCTGTGGCTCAATGAAGGTGCCCAACCCTTCCCACATACTTTCACTGAATCTGTTGAAATGGAAGTACTAGGACTAAAACTCCGTAAGGATGTAAATGAGCTCCTTTCCAATTCTAAAAGCATAGTGGACAAAGCACGGGGAGCTCTTATTGCAAATAGTACGAGGTAACTGAACACCAATCAGAGGATCGAATGTGTAAATACACTAGCTCTTTCAAAAATGTGGTATGTTGCACAAGTCATCCCTATCGATAGACAATGTATTGCACAAATAAAGAAGTACCTAGGTTGGTTTGTGTGGAAAGGTAAACTATTCCAGGTGGCCAGGGATCGGTTGACACAACCATTTGCTGAAGGAGGCTTATCTTTAACTGATTGTGAGGCAAAATGTTCAGCCCTGATTGTGAAAAATCTCATACATACCCTAAAATTACCGGTTAGTCAGTCAGATTTGCTAAAGGCTGGGTGGGGTACCGTAACAGGCAATAGAGGTGACAGAAGGCTGCCGGCAAATCTACTGCGTACATTGCAGACAGCAACATGTGTTTTAGAGAAATCTCCCAACGTAACGTTCTATACGACAAAGAAAATACTCGAGACCATTGATGTAAAAGCTCCATATCCTCCAGCAATCCAAAAGAAACACAAAGACTTAAATTGGAAATATGTCTGGTCCAATTTTGCAGATAAATCGATATGTTCAACGTTGCGCTCATCAGCTTACATGTTTATAAATGATTTAATCCCGACTGCTGCCCGTCGCCACAGAATAAAGCTCACCGGTCACCCGTATTGCCAGCACTGCGGATTGATCGATACTGCCATCCACCGTGTAGTAGGCTGCTCCAAAATAGCGGATCTGTGGAAATGGATCAAGTATAAATCGGCAGGATTGCTGTCTCGAAGTGTCAATGACATCAACACGAAGAAACTGGTGTACATGGATATAAAGGCTTTCCCAGTGTCCAAGACCAGAACTCTAACTTGGTTCATATATTCGTTCATCAACTACGCCCTTCCGGAAGGTGGATCTGTGAGGGACTTTCGACAATACATCCTCCGTGCAAGAAGAGAAATCCTCAACGATCCATGGAAAAGAGAAAAATTTTCGCCGTTCATTCACTTTTTGTAAGACAACTTGTTTCACGAAATTATAACTATTTTGTAAATAAAGTTTTTCTTAAAAAAATAAAAAAATAAAAAAGTAAAAAAGAGAGAGAGAGAGAGAGAGAGAGAGAGTTGTCAACGTGGTGTAATGGATTGTCAACATAAGGGATCATAGTTCGCATCCGCACACTTCCATTAATTTTTGAAATATTTTATTTAAACACATTCTTGGAGCTGCTTATTAATATAAGGCAAGTATGATTTGCAGTGTTCTACATTATTTATATTTCCTTGTGATTAGAAAATGAAGGACGCAAATATTTCGCAGTTTATTTCCCAATCTATGATAATTTCACAGTGTGCACTTAGGTAGGAACCCAATTGGACAGCTTCACGAGCGGCAACAATATTAATATTCTTCCTTATCACATATATTTGGCTGTCTGCTTCTGCGATCTCCGAGAGTATTATCAGATAATATTGTAGAGATTTACTGAAACTGCTGGCTTTCTTCACCATGTCATGCTAGTACATTTTATTACTTATGTGCTCTCTAAACTATAATCACACTGTTCACAAAACTAAGAGTGCATGTGAACTTGATATTACAAGAAGTAAACACAATCTTCAAATATAGTACTTTATTAAAAATTCTAGCAGGAGACAAAGAGGAACACGGTAAATTATTCAGGCAGAAAAGTATAAAATGTACCTATAGTTTATATTACATCGGTCGGTGGTGATATGGCTAAATTCAAAAAGCAACTAAACCCTCGTCTTCTAGATATCTATTATTTAAATGAGTTTATTAATAATCTGCGTTACTTCCTGTTTACGTTTTAGCTTCACTATAAGAACTGACCATGTCACTCTCATGGATATATCACTTATTGACTGTATACTTTTTCTGTGAATTAGAACGTAAGCTTTATGGTACAAACGTAGTGTGTTGGTGTTGGCAACCACATTACACGTTCTCAGAAAAAAAAAAAAAAAAAACCAATCACATAGAATGTGAGGAATAATCTTTTGTGTTGGACGCGAGATAAGTAATTAATGCTGTTCCTGCTCTATGACTGACAGGTTCTTGTATATAACCTTCACCATCGTAAAGCGAAAATTTAATTGCCAACATTAACACACTAAGCCCTTGCTGGCCATAAGTGTAGCCCTTTTCGTGCATCTGTTTACAAACAATTCAGTCAGTAAGGCGCATGACATTTACATATGATTATTATAGCAATAATGACACATCCTACATTCCAGCGATACACTCCCGTCACGATTTCATAGATCTCGAAAATAAATAAATAAAATAAATCTTAACGGGCAGGGAATTATGAGGGCAGCTTAAATTGCTCCGAAAGCAGCAATAAAATTCGTATTTGCGTCCCTGACCACATTCTCGGAAATCGTCACATATCTGGAAAGAGACACAAAAATATGTGATAAGGAAGAAAATGATTTCTCCTTCTATATGTTACTTTCCACTGGAAGCTATTTAAGCTTACTTTCCTAAAACATCCAATGTTGCAGAATATATTCGCATTACTTTCATAAGAAAGAGACAGAATGCGTTCAAACTGCCGCATCGAGTCAATGTTTACACCAGTATCCCATTCTTTTGGCTCTTTGGCTATTGGTTGTTCTCATTTCGCACAGAGCTCTGGTAGTGTAACCGTAGAGACATCTATCGGGCGGTCGGGAAGACTTAGGTGTCCTCCTACTCTGGCTCTAGTCGCCTGTCACAAGCTCTCCCCTCAGTCTCCCCTCCACGCTACCCTCTGACGTGCGAGAGGCACCCTAAGCCAGCGATCTGACTGACACCTGCTAGCATCTTACGGAACTACTAGGGGAGTGTAGGACAGTAGTTTAGAGGGGGCTGCTCCTCTGTACGTGTTATTCTGTGCCGACACTCCGACCGCTTTCGATAATCCGTTGGGCGGATTCAAACTGGGCGTTATATCACACAGCTAACCGGGCGGGTCAGTTCTTGATGTGGTAGCACTTTGCGGCAAATATAACTCAAGCAGCAGTACAGCACTATGTTAATTTACTCTAAGAATTACATTTAACTACCTGGTAGAGGGTTTATCAAAACATATCATAATATTTTTCTGCTATTTCATTGCCCAATAATAGTGTTTATGACCTCTGTGAAATGAATATAAAAGTAATCAGATAGCGTTATCCGTCAATTTTATAAGGGGGAAAATCGCGATATTCTCGTCATCCCCTGCCAACCCCATTCCATTGTACATGATTAGCCACAACTTTATGGCCACTTACCTAATAGCCGGTATATCGAATTTTGCACGGATCTACATCTGCATCTACTCTGCAAATCACATATAAGTGCCTGACATAGGGTTCACAGAACCACCTTTATACTATTTATCTCCCATTACATTCTCGAACAGCGCGTGGGAAGAAAGAACACCTGAATATCACCGTTTGAGCTCTGATGTATCGTATTTAATTCAAAAATCAAATGTTTGTATACCTTATGGGACTTAACTACGGGCTCATCAGTCCCTAAACTTACAAACTACTTATGAAATAACTAATTCTAATGACGACACACATCCTCACTATGGTACCAACTAATCCAGGAGGAACAATGAGGAAGGAGGATGGGGAGTATACAAAGACAGCACATGAAACGCTGGAACTGCTCCTCAAGACTCACTTTCCTCAGTATACTCTGTCTCCTGAGAGACAAAGGTTCTCAGGTATTCGCAAAGAGGACTGGGATTTGGCCAAGGAGTGTGTCGATCTCAGTAAGGTCCGATGGGCGGTGGGAACATTTCAACTGTTCAAGTCACCTGGCCCCGATGGAATCTTCCCAGCTCTCCTGCAACAAGCTTATTAGATTCCTATGCAGGTTTTTCAGGGTTAGCCTAGCAGCAGGAATCATTCCCAATGCCTGGAGGGCAGTGAGGGTTGTCTTCACTCCTAAACCAGGGAGAATTGATCATACCAAGGCCAAGGATATGAGACCCATCAGCCTGTCCTCCTTCATTCTTAAGACATTGGAAAAGCTGGTTAATATGCATGTTGGAGAAAGGAGGTTAAGTAGGGCTCCTCTACATTCAAACCAACATTCATATCAGCCAGGTAAATCATGTGAGACAGCTCTCCACCAACTTGTTGGGAAAGCACTACACTTTCAAGAAATAGCCCTCTGTATCTTCCTGGACATTCTAGATGTGTTAGGATCCGTGGCTCTACCCTTCATTTGATCCCTGCGAAACCCTACATTTCAGCAGGATAATGTACGACTGCATGTTGCAGGTGATGTACGGACCTTTCTGGATACGGAAAATGTTCGACTGCTGCCCTGACCAGCACATTCTCCAGACCTCTCACCAATTGAAAACGTCTTGTCAATTGTGGCCGAGCAACTGGCTCGTCACAATACGCCAGTCACTACTCCTGATGAATTGTGGTATCGAAGCTGCATGGGCATTTGTACCTGTACACACCATCCAAGCACTGTTTGACTCAATGCCCAGATGTATCAAGGACATTATTCCGGCCAGAGGTGGTTGTTTTGGGTACTGATTTATCAGGATGTATGCATCTAAGTCTGGTGAAAATGTAATGACGTGTCAGTTTTAGTATAATATATTTGTCCAATGAATACCCGTTTATTTGTATTTCTTCTTGATGTAGCAATTTTAATGGCCAGTAGTATATATATCGGCTTAAGTATATCCTATGCTTTAGCCAATATTTCTAAATTTCATTTGTTTCATTTTAGCATTAGTAACTGCACTGTGAAGTTTCTTTATCGAGGTACATAGCGAGGCACAAGTTTGAAGTTAGGTTTCCCACATCTTCCCACATCTTCCCACATCTTCGAACGTCGCATAAATGTGGCGACCCCCAGACAGGATTAATTTCTTTTGAGCGCTGTGAGGCATTCAGAATTCTTCACTTCCTGCACTGAACACTGATGTCAAATTTCGTACAGGGGATTACTTTTAGGAATTTTGGGGATCTGTCAGATATTATAGTTGGGTTTACCAAGTCAAACCGTTTATTGTGAATCTGAATAATTGTAAAAATAGTTAGTAGCAAATTTTAACAAGACTCTGGTTGTCAAGGATAGTTATCGCTGAGGCATTTCCTAATATTCGTTGAAATACCGCTCGCTGATAAACAAATGCCTCAGAGACCTGTGTAATAATGAGATGAAGCACTACAATGAAATTATGTTACCTGAGTGGTAGCTTCGTATGACAGGACGTGTATTCCCTATAAACAAAAACTGTGAGCGTCTTTAAGGTGGCAAATGGCCAACAGCTTCTTGCTCAAAAATTAAGATGCGTACAAATAATTTAAAAAAAGAGAGACCGATAAATCTTAAATGTGACGGGGAATGATGAAAGATAAACTGAGGCTCAAGCCAAATCCATTTATTAGATTAACCAAGTGGCACATTATACAAAGGGATTAGAAATTTATAATAATCCTAACATTGCACGTGCTGTCAGACCAGCCTTTAGCCGAAGGATAAAAAAGTACAAGGGAAAGCATATACTGATAACACAAAAAAGAGAAAAAAAATTATATTTCTGCGATGCAATTGGCAAAGCTTCGGTAATGATGGGGTTCGTAATGGCTCGACTGACTCTGAACTGGAGGGTGTATAAACTAGGTAGCGATAATCAATGCTGGATGGCGAATAGTTCCGTTAAATTGGCCTTTCTTAGTGAAAGGGATACATCCAACAAAATGGTTACAATGCCGGTGCAAATGTACGTTACCACACGCCGTGCTGAGTGCCGCAGCCGACCGTAGCAGTGGACTGCCGTCGACGAATGGAAAGGACGCGAATTAAATTGTGGTGGAGTATCGCGTACACCGCTATCGGTGATTACCTAACTCGTACGAGTTCCTGATTTCACTGTCGCTTCACAAGATTCTCCCAGTATTCCTCCACACAATACGCAAATACACGAAAGCGGAATTAGTGAACGAGACACATAAGCTTACTATACTTGCTAAGTACACACCCAGCTAAAACTGCTCTAAAAAAACAACCAACTAGCCACGAAACGGTAAGAGGTATTTCGCTTTGCCTGCACGTTGGCAGATCACGATATAAATTAGAAATGAACAGAGTTTCTGAATACTATTTCAATTTACTATCAGGATCGAAACGCACAAACAAAACGAAACACTGCTCAAGCAAAATCTGCAGAGTAGTCACCTAAGCGACTACCCAAGGAGAGATTCTTCAGACTACTGCCTTCGCCCGAAAACTATGAAAAACTCCCTCCAAAACTGTCTGCACACCAATCACTGACAGTCATTTCAAAGGGGAGCCTGTGGGTGTTCGAGATCGCTACCTCCACGTCTTATGCAGAGTGGTACAAGGAGACGGTGCTATCCGGCCTATCACCGCCTGCAAATAGATCTCCTCAGGGTCATGCTCCGTGTCAGGTCGTTCACCTCCCCCGCTGACGGTTGGGCTGCGGCGTGTGTTTGCGTAAGCAACCCACCTCGCCAACGATAGTTGACGTACCACGGCCATTGTGTGAATGCTGGCCGGTTTCCCGTCGAGTTCTGCGTAGGGCGGCTGCGGCTGAGAGCAGCACGCGGGCTCCACGTGGTCGCCTTCGTTCCCCACCGCCAAGTCCAGTGAATATTCTCTTAACTGATATTACGGCGAAGTTGCTGTCCAGCAATGACTCTTTGCATGCAATTACACGAGGTACATATACGGGGAGCAGCATGGGAAGGGGTATTTGCTCACTCCAAGTAGGCAGGTCCCTTACACCATATTTTATTAGTTTTTATTTTTATTGGGACTTTGGTTTTCGTGCCACTAATGATTGAGGCTCATAACTTTGACACCACAGTTAAAAATTTTTCATCAGTTATGAGTTGTCTTATGTCTACCGCGGAAGTGTGTTTTTATTATATTAGTGTGTAGAAATGATCACGAGTTTGTGTGAGCGAGGTGAAGAATCCAGAGATGGTTTGAACGGGGAAAGAGGACTGATTCACTCTTGCCAATATAAAAATAGTTCATGATTACATCAGACCAAATGATTTTCATCATGACCGTTCTGGCAACCCCAAGAGAATGGATAAGAATGATTCGGTAGGTATAGAAAAGGGTGGCTGCAGTCCAGATTTTCTTCCAGACTTGTCAATGTAATGGTTCACAGAAGGAATTTTGGAATTTTCCGGAGAACGAGAGAGAGAGAGAGAGAGAGAAATACGAAATGCAGTACATGCAGTTCATGTGCGAGGACGACTACAATGTTTTGATAAAGGATATGCAGTTTATGTCAGTCGGGGAAGATAAGAGAATGAAATACGAAATAATAAGAGAGGAAGAAAAGGAATAGGCGTGAGAAAAGATGTTTTAAATACAATGAATGTATTGGCATTTGCGATTATAAATCCGCCTCATTTGTGCGATTTAATGGTGACATGTGAAAACTCGTGGCGCACCGGGAATCGATCCAGGATTTCTCGGCTTTCGCGAGCGGTCGCGATAACCTATTTACACTATCCGCACGCGCTTTCCGGACTAACCCAATCTTCCATACGCCACAAACTGCCCACTTCTCATGCGTGCTCGCACGTTTCACAGTGTAATCAAGCATAGACAAAGACGTTCACCGTAATTGTCGCAAGCCTTTCTGTGGCTCCTTTAAATACGATGTGCACTTTGTCAATGGAACCAAGTAAATGTCATTCAGACTTACAATTCACATTTGCATCCTATATTTACATAATATTTGTGGCGTTTCGGTTAAATTAATAAATTAACAGTACATGCAAGGACTCTGTACATTGATCCAATGGTGTATTTATTAGTGAGCATTATGAAATTCGTTGTGCCGGGGAAACAGCACAGTTCATATAATGTGTTCTTCTGTGACGTGATATATTCTGAAGCATGGTCATATATTAGGGTCTGTTCCACCCCTCTCCCCCCTCTCCCGCCCCCGAAATAATAAATACAAAGAAAAAATAGGAACGGCATCTGAATTAATTTACTGAATTATGGGTGGAGGCATCGCCGTGGTAGACAATCATACTTCCTTGGACTGGTAAGGGGAGTGGGGTGTGAGTGGTGTGGAGTTTGAGCTACTTGTTTTAAAACGAAAATACCTATTGTTAGTTCCTTTTATGTTCTGGCTTTCATCAGTTTCTTTTTTAAATTATAAAATGAATTTTTATGTAGACCGTCTATGTAACTGAATCCTGAAGGTTTTATGTTGCCATATGCATTTCGCCTTTGTTTGGAAGGCATCATCAGTGAAATATTTGGTTGATGGTGGTTTACATTTAGTGCTGCTTGGTGATTTCAGGTTGTTTTCTATCAACTTATATTCTCTTGGCGTTTTTTATGTTTTTACCTTTTTACCACTTGGCGCATGCCTTTTTGTTTGACACAAACAAAATGCCGTTTTGTAAGTTGGAAGAAAACATTCTGAAATCACTAAGCAGCACTAAATGTAAACCACCATCAACCAAATATTGCCACTAATGATGCCTTCCAAATAAAGGCGAAATGCATATGGCAATATAAACCTTCAGAGTTCCGTTGCATAGACGGTGTACATAAATATCCACTTTATAATTTAAAAATAGGTATTTGTTGTTGTTGTTGTTGTTGTTGTTGGTTTTCAAACTAGAGAGAGTTGAAGACATACTACAGAAATGATCCTGTGAAGTATGATCGTAGCTATTTTTTTTAATTATTTAATGTCAACTATAAAAACGTTTCATTTCGGTAAATTAAAAGCGGCTTCAGCGTAAGTCACCCTCTGAATATGAACAGTAAAACTGATAAAAATACCAAGTGGTATCTGTTTAAAATTACTTATCTTTACGTTAATCTTGCCCCCCTACCTCCGAAAATATGTGCTACATCCATCAATATTTCCAGGCAAATTATTTCAGGTTGGATTTCGGAAGCCTCTTGAAATCAGGATTGTCCCTGATGTCATCATTGCGTTCCTTCTTCTTTCGGTGGTTTCCGCATTTTCATTTAATTGAAAAGTCAATGTTTTTACCGGTTTCGATGAACTATGACATCATCTTCAGAAATAATTTTTTCATAACAATTTTCTCCTAGTTTCAATAAAATAAAGAGTTACTTGTGAAGATGAAATATTGGAAAAAGAACATTATCAAACGATTAAAATTTGCATCACCAACGTGGGTCGTCTGCTGTATTGCACATTTAAAAATTCTATGTTTTCTTGCCACAAGTAACAAAGAAACTCTTGCTTGTGGCAAGAACACACACTATTTTTAAATGTGCAATACAGATGACGATCCAGTTTGACAAAGTTCTTTTTCCTTATATTTCATCTTCACAAGTAACTCTTTATTTTATTGACACTAGGAGAAAATTGTTATAAGAAATTGTTTCTGAAGATGATGTCATAGTTCATCGAAACCGGCAAAAAACAACAAATAAACTTGCGATCTTGGCTGAAGTAAGTGTGTTTTATACAAATCAATTCTTATCTTACCGTATAAAGAAATGTTCATCATTCTTACATAGTAACATGATTTCGTTACTCATCATTCCCGGTTTTCCCCACTGCCCATGTTTAACTGCCATTCAATGCTGTGTACCAAACGCACATCCTTACTTTGTGCTCAAAGACAAACCGATGTTGGATACTGGTGTGAATGCTCGCTTTCCAGGTCCTCTTTGCATCGTTCATTGTGTGTTACTTTGCTTCCAACCGATTTACCCACTTATTTCAAACATCATCAGTTCCTCGTCTACGTTTCGTTTCAAAAAAAAAAAAAAAAAAAAAAAAAAAAAAAAAAACCTAAGAGAGGGGCGACCAATTTTATGGCGGAGATGGTGGTGGCGGTGTGGGGAAGGTCATAGAGAAAGGAAAGAGGGGTAGAGAGAAGGGGGAAACACGTCCACTTAATGTGCGGTTGTGTTCCAATAATACTGTCTATTTGTATGTCAATTATTTTATTCCTTTATAAATGACCAATGCCCCATGATTAGATATGTTTCCACATGTGCGACTGAACTTTTGTGTTCGATGAATGAGGAAGGTTGCTTTTGATATTGACTGACTGCCGCGCAATGGCTTACAGTCGCCACCTCGAGCTTTAGGCCTCGTTTACTTTAGTTAAGAACGCATGGCTTTTTATGTGGTTTGCACTGCCGTCTGCTGGGTGGCCAGAGAAAAGCTTACCTGGCAAGATGGCGAGGTGGCCTGTTCTTAGTGTAGTACCAATATAATCATGGGCGAAAGAGGTGAATAAAGATACCTATCTGAAGCCCTAGTAGAGGGTATTATCTTCTCCAGGTAGCGAGGGTTGTTAGACAGTAAGCTCTCAACGCACTTTGGATCACTTTTAGCGCGCCCTATATCCGGTGTGTGGAGGGTAAGGCTATTCCTGTGGCCTGAGGTTTTACTCTTGCTGCGACGACTGAAGTGAGTACATTATCGAATCAAGCTGCGGGATGGCATGCTGTTAGAACTTTGTTCGTGATCAGGCAGTCTTGGTTTATCAGTGATAGTTTTCTTGAGTAATTCTTTCGTTATGTGAGGCAAAGTGTTACCTCCATATTCATAAAGGGCAGAAACAATTTTATTATGGGCAGGAACATTATAATTTAATTCACATTTGAACATTTGCACATTTGCTTGTTCATTTTATTGAATAAGTGATTTAATAAATCCTCTGATTTATAATTTCATTGTCCCTGTCTCTTGTTTTATTATCTATTCATTTTAACATTAATTTTGTGTTTGCTAAAACGTTGGCTGCTCCCTTAGGAGCGTGCAGTGTATAAATTTCCGTTTTGCAAGTACTGTGGCCACTTGTAAAGTAATTTAGAGCAGCAGGGAGCATTATATCCTGTATTTACAGATATCTACTGACCGAGATCTAACATAGAAAATTCAACAAGCTACTTTCAAGGGCTTAGGATATATATATTCCATACATGTTTAGTAATTGCGAAGCATTTCTGGTTGCATTATTTCACCATTGAACGTTACTTTCTTACTGTGATATCTAGATTTGGTGTAGTATTGAGCATCTGAAACGCACAGTAATAACTGTAGAAACTCCGTGTTCTGACGTCTCGATACTACCAGCTTTGGTAAGAGGACCTTCCGACCGGTAGTGACTCAGCACGCAAAACGCTGTCGACTACAAGGACGGAGCTGCACTTTCCGTAACCCCACGCCGCCTTTTGAGGGTCGTCCACAAAGCAGCCCTTGTGTGCGCGCTGTTTGACGAGACGGCGGCTGCAGAAGGCTTTGTATCGCTGGGGGGCGCGACCGGGCCTCCTCTTTGATCTGCTGCTCATCCCTCCTTTACCATCGACATTTCGTTCCGCGAGGAGTCAATTTATCCGGGACGATGTTCAAAATCCACTCAAAATAAGCTAATTTACCTAGTATCACATACAGGGTGGTCGGAAATTCCCCGTTACAAACGTCTAGAACTTGTAGAGAGTAGTGAGTACATAGCATTTTGAATAGGAAACCATGTCAGGAAATGTATCAGTTCCACGACGGTTTCAATTCAGATGATTATATCATCTACTCATACTTAAGGAATATTATTGGGCGTGACCCACAAGAGAACCTCCCTATCGCACCCCCTCAGATTTAGTTATAAGTTGGCGCAGTGGATAGGCCATAAAAAACTGAACACAGATCAATCTCGAACACTATAAGAAGTTCTGTGGAACTATGAAATAATAAGCAAAATATAAAAACTGAGCAGTCCACGTGAAAGATAAGCAACGTCGAGCAGGTAGTGAGTAAGGACCACCGTAGTCACGTGGCTAGTTTGAGCAGGTGCGGAGCAAGAGGCCCTTGGTTAGAGTCTTCCCACAGCCGAAAATTTTAATATTTTCATTTTCACAAAATTATTATTTGTCCGTTCGTCCGATGAGAGGTAACTGCTCTGTAGTATGTGGACGCTACGCGTGAACAAACATCTAAACACACGAAGTCAGTCGACTACCGTGCACGGCGGAGAGAGGATTCATGCTGAAAAGGCTCCCTGGCTGGCAGTTGGCTGTTCGTTCCTTTGGGCGACAGAGTATTAAATAAGTCTTATATTCCGTGGGCAATATGAATCCAGCAAATATAGCTCTCGCCTTCAATAATAAGGTCAATGAATATTTTCCGACCGTTTAAGGAATCCAACAGTTCCTTAAGGGATCGAACGATTGTCGAACATTTCTACGATTATTTGCTACGTTGACAAATTGTAAGTGAGGTGCTGAAGATACCTTTCTCATTGTTGCAGGGCTGTATGTACCAGATGATGAGATTGTTGACAATTCGTAAGAGGAACACGAAGAGGAGGTACTGCGACGTCAATCTGATGATATTTTGTGGGTTACATAAAGGAATTACTCCGATACAGATTACTGTCCAAACCAATCAAAACACGAAAAGTCGGTTGACCTATGACCTCGCGATCAAACGTTTTCGGTTCTTCCTGCAGAGGCACATTCTTTCGTCTGTTAATCGCACGGTTTTGCGGTCGCAAAACACAGTCACTAAACTGATTACTGCGAACAGAGTTGTCGATGGAAACGCGGAAATATCACAATTTTTGCGAAAAAAAAATTAAAAATTTTCGTTCCAGGAAATGCTTGAACCAAGACCTTCTCGCTCTGCAGGTGCTAACGCTAGCTACCCACACACACACAGCTCACCTCTGCTCAAAATGTGTTCGACGTTGCCTAACTTTCGCATGGACTGTTTTTATATTTTGCTTATTTTCTTCATGGTTCCACACAACTTCTTTCAGTATTCTCGATTGACCTGTGTTCAGTTTTTCACGGCCTATCCACTGCGCCAACTTATTACTAAAACTAATCTAATTTCCAGTACAATTGTTACAATTACTTTGAAAAGAATACTGAATCGTTCTGTTATTACTTACGAATTTTCATTACAATTTGCACGTTATGGCTTATGGTTTACATTACTCGACAACAACAGGAACGCAGCATCTACGCCATCAGCCACAGCCTACTGTTAAACACGTCCACAGAATGTGTGGTCGTGTTCCATTTTAATTTATTCATTAACCTAAAGTGTTTCTGCACCATTAATGACATATATCTGTGTGTTAATTATATTATTCTTTTTATTAATGATCAATGCCCCATGTTTATTATGTTTGCCCGATATTTATATATGTTTCCACCCGTGTGATTGAACTTGTGTGTTCATGTGAATATGAATGTGTGCCTTTAACATTGACTGACTGCCGCGCAATGGCTTACAATCGCCGCTCCCCGCTTTAGGCCTCGTTTAGCTGTAGATAAGATCGCGTGGCTTCGTTTGTCGCCTGCGCTGGCGTTTGCTGGGTGGCCAGAGACAAGCGTACTTTGCGATGTGGCCGTGTTCTTATTGTCGTACCAACCTAATCTTGGACGAAAGAGGTGACAGGAGAACTCTCTGGGTGCGGTTGTAGAGAGAATTGTCTTGACCAAGTAGCAAGGGTTGGAAAACACTAGTCTCTGTACGCAATCTACCTCGCTATGGCGCGCTCTACATCCGGTGTATGGCGGGGGGAGTTTCTCCCGAGGACTTAGAGCTTCAGTCTTCTCTCTACATTCTGGCTCCGACGACTGTGGAAGAAAGTACTCTGCCGAATCATGCTGAGGGGAAGGCATGCTGTTAGGACTTTAGTTTCTTTGTGAACAGGCAATCTTGGTTTTCAGTGATAGTGTTTTGAGTAATTCTTTCGCTATGTGAGGCGAATTGTTTCTTAATTTACAGAACTCGAGTAAATTCAGTGTAAATTTATTATTTGCAATTTCATTCCAGTGATGATTTTGTGTCCGGTTTTGCTTAAGTTAGAATACACATGTGTAGCCTTCAGCCTTTGTGTAAACTTAATATATTTGAATTTCCTTGCTGTTTTTAACTAACGTTTTCACATTGTATCTGCAAGTATGCTAAACATTTCTTACATTTTCTTGTTTGATTCCATATTTCCTGTCTTGTATGACCGATTGCACCATGTGCTTTCATAACAGTCGTTACTTCGGCCTTCAACTATGGTTTTGTTAACACTGGCTTTCTTCTATACGAATTCTCACGTATGCTTTACTCGCTTATTCTACATTAATTTCTGTTTGTAAATGTTATGAAATTATGTGTGGTCGCACACTTCGTGGTACCTAAGAACAGTGAGCTACTGCCTCCCCCCATATGTGTTAGTTTAGTGCACAGTATAATTTAAAATTTCTGATCAAGACACACGCTATCTCATCAAGACACCGCCGATGCTTTGTTTTGCCGCTGCATTCATGGGCTCCAGCTGGTGATGTACCACCTAGCTTTATGCATGTGTCTGTCAATGAATGAATGTGCTTTCAGCTACACATTGTGTGTTTGAAAATTTTCCCCCACATCACCTCCAAATTCATAAAGGACAGAAACAATTTTAATATGGGCAGTAATTATATGATTTAATCCACTTTTGTACTAGGTGTGTACGTAATTTGGTATCCCCACATTTATTTGCTCATTATTTTACTGAATAGAATATGATTTTGAAGTACCAAACCTCTGCTTTAAGATTTCATGCTCCATGTCCCATGTTTAATTATGTATTCATTTACTTTATAACATTGATTTTGTGTTTTTTTTAAACATGGCTGCTCCCTTAAGGAATGAGCAGGTATATAAATTTCCGTTGCTCATGTACTGTGGTCACACATAAAATAATTTAGAGCAGCAGTGAGCGTTTTAACTTACTTTCGCATATCTCAACTGCCCAAGATTTTGCCCATTTTAATACTCAAGCTATTTTCAACTGATGCATTACGACGGCGGCTCGTCCTTATTGTAAGTCAGTTCAAGTTGTTTGTAAGTCAAGGGTCTCATGACCTAAGCCCTTGAATCCAACAGGATTTCAAACATTAGGGCCAGAAGGAGGAACCTCTGACGGGGAACGGTTGCGCACCATAGCAAGGCACCTTGGTGCGCTCGGGTCTTCCACCACAGCATCACGAAAACTCCCAAGAGTTTTAACAATGTCCTTATGAAAGATGAAAAGCGAATTATATGGAATCTACCACTTTGTATGTCCGTTTCCTTGGCTAAATCCTCACACTTCTCACCTTTCAGCTTCGTTTTCAAGTAATTTTCATAGCTTGTATCATACAGAACGCTGCGAACACGCACAGCTTCCTTGTATTGCGAGTTAGCATCAACAACCAGAGTCACAGTGACTCTCGCAGGAACTGTGTAGAGGAGGCTGCGTTCCGCATGCTCACCGCGCGAAGCGCCTGAGTCACGTCACATCAAGCTGCACTTCAATGTGCGCGGCTCCACGTAACTGTGTTTCGCAGAAACTCACCGTGACTCACCCTGTGTCACGTCACGGACATGCGTCTCAACTTTCGGTCATCTTCTGAACATTATGTTTTAACAACGAGTTGATACATGAGTTGTCAGTTGCATCAATTAAAACATTTTCACAGCCAAATATTCAGTATTAAAACTACTTGCCAAAAAATATTGAACTTTTGCAGTGACTCTAAAAATTACCAAAATAAACCTATACCTCATTTGACACTCTATCTTGTACATTGTTAATCTTGAACATTAAGCTTTGTAAAACAGACATCCAGCGCTAAAACTGTTCATGATGTTTAGAAAGGTGAACAGGTGGGGCGTAACAGCTTTGGCATAATTGGAAAACGACATATTAACAATTGCTGTTTATTTTTTATTTTTTTTCTCAGTGCTACCGGTTTCGATTAGTTTACTATTTTCAAGCGTTAGCAGAGGTTAGCTAATAGGTTGACATGTCATAACATAAAAATGCAAAGGGTGAAATAAGTATTTGTCCTCATCACTTACTCCTTATCGATATTTCCACAGTGGCTGACTGCTACATACTGTGCAGTCAGCCACTGTGGAAATATCAATAAGGAGTACAGTGATGATGACTAATACTTATTTCACCCTTTGCATTTTTGTGTTACGACATGTGAAGCTATTAGCTAAACTCTGCCAACACTTGAAAATGGTAAACTACCCGTAACCGGTAGCACTGAGAAAAAAAATAAACAGCTATGGTAAAATACGTCGTTTTGCAAAAATGTTCATGATGATTGAAAATGGTCCGTTGCATCTGTTTTTCTCTTTTATTAAAAAGGGGACGACATATTTAGTGACCTGATGTGACATCATTAGGTTTACAGCAGTTAAAACATTAGCCTAGGGGTACCATACTTGAAAAGTAAAAACACGTCTCACAGTTCCAGACAAATTTTATGAACCATGGATATATTTTATAATTATTATGGTACCTCTTGGTAAATCTTTTAATTGTAAACCTGATGCTACGAAACCGATCGTGTCCTTTTTAATTGTCAATCTTACACTACCTTTACTGAAGGTATAAGTAATACAAAATTTATATGCCACATTAACACTTGCAAAAACGGTAGTACCGTAGATTGGCGATTCTCCGCGCAGTACGTTTTGTGCCAGTCATTAGGAAGGCTTCGCACCTCTTGTGATGTAAGGTATACAACACTGGAATATTCGTCTGAGGTGGCCCTTGACGAATTCCTCTGCTGCACCAAACTTCTCAATTCGGAGTCATCATATCAAATGTGTAACCATTTCATCTTCTAAAACTATATTTTGCGAAAAACCTTGAGAGTTGGGTCTTCCCGTTATCGTAGTATATTGAAGTGGTGGTGGTGCCCAACAATGCCACGCGGGAATAGCTGTACGGTCTCGGGCGCCTTGTTACAGATTATGCGGCTGCTCCCCTCGGAGTTTCGAGTCTTCCTCGCACATGTTGTGTGTGTGTGTGTGTGTGTGTGTGTGTGTGTGTGTGTGTGTGTGTGTTTGTGTGTGCTGTCTTTAGCATAATTCAAAGTAATTTGTAAGAGACTGATGACGTCAGCAGTTTGGTCTCCTAGGTTTACTAACATTTGAACACCTGATTTTGAGCTCCACAGCCGCTGTCACTATCAATAAAATTGACGATAGGAAATTTCCTTGTTGCCCCTATACATACTTGAGCTCCGTTACTTTTCACTAAGACATCGATTGGACGTTACGCTTGGTCTTAATTTCTGCGTCATTGACTCGACGTTACATTTGACCTAGTTGCTTTAGCTACTCGATTAGTGGAAGGTGTGTTTAAATGAAAAGGTACAAACGTGTTGACATCTAAACCAGTTGAATTTTCAATACCCTCCTTTGGGATAACGTAGACATCTTATCAACGCGATGGATGTGTCGTAATCTCCTCCGAACAACTTTAAGGTTTAGCTGTGCTCAGGGGCGGACTATGTTGGAGGCCCGGGGCGGCGGACAAATGAAAGGAAGGCCCCCGCCCCCGTCCACTTGAAAATACATGTATTACTGTAAAAAAGAATAGGAGATCCCTTCCAAGACGACAAGCTCAGGACAGTCTGAAAAAATAGCTTTCGAGATTTGGAGGCCCCAGACACAGAGTGATATATACAGAGAAGAAGCCCCCCCTAAAGCACTGTAATACGCTCCCCTCGAACCCTCGAAGTTCCATAAGATGCCAGCAGATGTCAGGTGGTTCCCTGGTTTAGTACCGGTAGACCACACTAGAGCGCATCTGAGGGTGCCTCTCGCACATCAGAGGGTAGCATGGAGGCTGAGGGAAGAGCTCGTGCCGCCTTCCACGAGGCCACAGCTTTGTCTGGTGTGCTGGCGTTTGAGGGGAAGTAGTGGTGGGGACAGCCGCCACCTGCCGCCTGCTCTGGCCAGTTTAAAGGGCTGCTTCTGACCTCAGTGCCATCATGGAACATCTTATGGAACCCTCCCTACTCGCACCCCTGAGCATGTGACTGGGCACTTACAGAGGTTTCCCATCTGCATATTTTTGTCTGTGCCCCAGCAGAACAAGAGGCCAAGTGCACTGCAAAAAAGAAAGAAAAAAAGGTCCTTCCAGGATATCTGGATGCTTTCCAAGACCTGAGGCCCGGGGCGGTTCACCCCCCCTCCCCCCTTAATCCGCCACTGGCTGTGCTTCCAACACACAAGGTGATGGTCGCCATATTTTTGACATCCGAGATCCAATACTCATGGAATTCCTCAAGCACTTAATGGTGACGTGTACTGTGAGACACTCCGTAGCCTACAAATACCCATGAAGCAAATGGCCTGGGCTGCTCACAGAGAAAGTTATTCTGCTCCATGATAATGCACGTCCACTCGTCTCCAGGATCACACAAAGTGTACTGGCCAAGTGGGAGGAGCTTGATCATCTGCCATACAGTGCGAACATGTAATTCCGATTTATGGTACAAGGAATTTTATACACACCCGGTGTTTTGAAAGCGTGTCTTACATATTTTGCTTGTCTTAAATATTATTTTACCTTCATGTTCCCCCTCCCCTTGCTCGAGGGAAGTGGCGATTGAACACTTCCGCCATCACCTCACCTGGCCACAGTCTCTTCCGAAAGATCTTATGCTCGGCTTCCATCTCTTTGGACTGCTAAAAAGCGTCAAGCGTTTCGACTCGAACTGATGAACACAGTACTGGACTGGCTCTTGCCACAGCATAAGGAATTTTGGGAACAGGGAATTCTTCAGCTTGTTGAACAGTGGGATAGTTGTTTCGGCATGTGGTGATGACTTTTGGATAAACACTTCAATTGTAGCCATAGTGACGTTTCGTACATTTCATTTGAACTACCCTCGTACATCACCATCTATCTGCCTTACTTCCGCTGACTTAGAGGTGATGATAAAATATCGGGCTTTTAATTATTGATAACATTAAACTGTTCATGAATTAGAGGAAGACGAACTCCTAATTAAATTGGCACTGGCATTTTCTTGAACAAGAAATGTAGAAAAACGTAAGGTGATGTTCGAATACAGCATTAGTAGTGAACTTCTTGGTGCAATCGTGTCGTTTAAATAACTAGGCGTAACATTGCAGAATAATATGGAATGGAACGAACATGAAGGACAGTTGTGAGTAAGGCGGACAGCCGACATCGGTTTATTGGGAGAATTTTGGGAAGATCATATGTAAAGGAGACCGCTTATAAAACGCTTCTACGACCACGTCTCGAGTATTGCTCAAGTGTTTGAAACCCGCAGCATGGAAGACATGGAAGCATTTCAGAGGCGAACAGCTAGGTTTGTTACTGGTAGGTTCGACCATGTGCGAGTGTCACGAAAATACTCCAGAAACTCAATTGGGGATCGCTGGAGGAAAGACGTTTCCGTGAATTTCTGTTGGGGAAATTTACAGGGCCGCAATTTGAAGCTGAGTTCAGTAGGATCTTGCTCTTGCCTACTTACATTTTGCGTAGTGATCAGAAAGATAAGAGAAATTACGGCTCATACGGAGGCATATAGGCATTCTTTTTTCGTCTTTCGGTTTGGGAGTGGAATAGGAAATGAAATGCCTAATAGAGGTACAGTGTACCCTTCGCCACGAACCTTACGGTGGATTGCGGAGTATATATGTAGATGTAGATAAATACACACTGTTGTCAATTTAAACAACCCTGTCTGATTTAAGGAGGGATAAATTACACCTTTCCAGAGAAACTAGACGCGTGTACGCTTGCAGTTTGGCACAGGCTGTCATTTCTGGCACATCTGCAACTGTCGGAAAGCGAGAAAGCAAATTAGCGCTTTTGAGACCAATACGGAAAGCAAATTAACCGTCTCCGTGACGCGGCGGGGAAATTAATTTCGGCCCGCGCAGAATGGGAAACCGCGCGGCCTTGGCATTATTTCCTTTAAAACCTTTTCCTTCCGTAATTCGGTTAACTCGGACACAAAGCTGTGAGGCAGCGCGGGGTGGGAAAAAGTGGCGGGCGTTAATATTCAGGCAGGCAGCGGCGCCGTCACGCGCTTACCGGTGATTTATTCCATTTAAATGTGGCCGCTCCGGCGCCCGAGCCGCGTGACAGTTGGCAAGCGTGAAACAGAACGGCGCAAATTGCGTTGCGGTCGGCACGCCGGACGTACGCACCGGCCACGCATACCGGAGCAGGGCAGCGTAGGCAGGGTCCGGTCCCTCAGGGCCCAGGGAGGGGTTGTGGTGGGGGGATGGGTCGTCAGGGGCGTCACCTGGGCCCTGCCGGAGCGACAGTCCCTTGGCCGTCACTGCACGGAGCGTGTGCGTTCGCGTGCCCCGTTTCTGACGTCACAACGTGCGAACCGCACGCTTGGGACGCTTTCCGGACGTGCGGAGCAGTATAGAACATGTCATACATGCGTGTGGGGGTTCACCAATGAGGTGGCACGACGCCCATTATCGGCGGTGGAGCGACCGAGCGCTTTAGGGCGCCTTGCTGCGAGACGTGTGCTTGCTCGCCGTTGGAGTTCGATTCTTCCCTCGGGCATGGCTGTGTGTGTCGTCCTTAGCATAAGTTAGTTTTGCAGTGAAGGCTTTAACGACCGGCTGAAATAATTGGGGTTGAATCTTCCGGGTTATCTGGTCGTGGTCGAAGGAACAAATCTGCTCCTGACGTTTCACCCAGAGCTGCGCTGGACATCCTCAGAGGTGCTACTGGTAGCGGTGAGTCTTGCCGACTCGGAGGATGTCCAGCGCAGCTCTGGACGAAACGTCAGGAGCAGATATGTTCCTTCGACAACGACCAGATAACCCGGAAGATTCAACAGCAATAATAAGTTAGTTTAACACTCTAACCGCCAAACCCGTAAAATCTTAATTTAATGCAAAACAATTCGACGTTAATTCTACGGGTATGGCCAGCGTTATATGTTCTACCGATGTTTAGTAACAAAATGCGTCCATAGATGGTACGAAAGTGAAGACTGCGGCGTTGCACTCTGTCTGGAACCCTTGCTTGAAAATTTTCCACAGTAAAATTCAATATGATTGTGCATGAAATTTGTATGCAGTTACTGCAGACTGACAGATTGATGTAATGTAGTGTCATACTATTGGTTAAAAATAAATCACAATTGCATTGTCTTATTTGTAGCAACGCCGGCCACGGTGGCCGAGGGGACTGAGGCGCTCCAGTCACGGTCTGCAAGGCCACTACGGTCGGAGGTTCGAATCCCCCCTCGGGCATGGATATTTGTGCCGTCCTTAGTATTAGTTAGTTCATAAGTAGTTTGGAAGTTTAGGGACTCTTAACCCGTAGTTAAGTCCCATAAGCTATACAAACATTTGAACATTTGAATTCTTATTTGTATGACTTTTCTAAATTCTCAAAAACATCTAAGTAATTTCTATAACTGTACCTTAAAGCAATGCAATCAAAAGTAGTTTCTTTTGCACGGAAGTAAAGCAGGAACGTGCAGCTTCAAAATACTACTAAATTTACCACAATACTAACAGTAGATTTCATCAGTGATTTTTTCAATATTGTGCAAAACTGCTCGATTTCTATGGACAGGTACATAAAATAGACGTGGTACAGAGGGTGTTAAGGAGGCCTGTATGTGAATATGCCTAAAAAATCGAAAAAAAAGCAACATCCTTCTGGAAGACAATTTTCTCCCTCTTCCAAAAGTGTAAGGTTTATTTGGCGGCATATAAGACGGACCGGCGTACAAGACGCACCCCACTTTTAACACTTTTGTTTATTTATCTAGGAAAAAATAATTCACATCTCATACGTCTATTGCAACATAATTAAAATACATTTGTTCATGTACATAAAATATCTGTGGCAGGTCCTTCAAGTTCCAGTTTCTTAACAGTTTGCGGTCATTCAAACGGATATTTCATCTAACGCTGTTTACAGTGCGTGCCGACTATGACGCAATGGTTGACGAAAGCGTCGTAAAGGCTTACCACATTGACACCTAGGTAGCACTGCTTGCGATTGCTCCGATTAGAAATCGCGCCGAGTATCAACTGGAGCGACGAGCAGGTGGTTTTCATGTTTCAAATAACGATTTTAGAGAATTTATTGTGGACCGCAAATATTTACGTTAGTATTTTTGTGATGTTCCGTAAACTGTGAGAATAGTAGATGGTTTGCGTCAGTGTATTGGTCAGCGCACGGTATGGGCACAGCGTGGTATAACCTCAAGATACGACAACTGTAAGACGCAGAAGCTGTGAAAACATCGCAAAAATACTTGTGTACATATTTCCACTTGAGAATGCGAATAAATTCATGACTTGCAGAAATAAATCGATTACGATGAACGAAATCACGTCGAAAGTTTCTACTTACTATGAAGTTACCTATTTCAGTTACGCTTGGCATTAAAAATAGTCAAAATTCAGAAAACCTTTACTACATAATAAACCTCCTGACGGGTATTTTGGTGCATATTATGTACACGCATCAAATAAAACTACTAAAATGTAAGAGAGAAACGTAAAGCAAATTTTCCCACTTAAAACATTATTTCCCGCATTTTGCCCGCTTAAAATTATTTCTTGTATGTCATACCATTCTTTGAAATTCCTTGAAAACAAATCGAACTTGTCGGTACCTACTTTAACTGGCAACCGGCGTATAAGACGCATCAAGTTTTTGGTGCAATTTTTGTAGGAAAAATTTCCGTCTTAACACCGGCAAATACGATACTTTTAAAGCAAAACTCCCAGCTCTGACACCAAGCAATGAGGTGTACGAAATCACAAGGATAGAACCACTCCAAACAAGAATGGTCAAGCTCCGAGCCAGATATGGCAGAAATACATTACACTGAAGACCATATATGAAATACATAATAAGAATTCCTCACAGAACAACACGAATACCAAAATGCAGATAAATCAGACCATCCTTGACAGTCGCACAAAACACAGCCAAAGCATACCATGACCTTACACCAGCCATCTTACCCTTATTACAAAATACCATAACACCTTCTCACCTAGACGAAAGGGAAAACATCTAAACACACACACACACACAGAACAAACAAAAACAACCAACAACGACACACGTGACAACAAAAGCAAACAATACACAACAAACACTATGACTGCAAGAACTTAAAGACTTCAAAATGTTCAAATGTTTGTATAGCTTATGGGACTTAACTACGGGGTCATCAGTCCCTAAACTTACAAACTACTTATGAACTAGCTAACACTAAGGACGGCACAAATATCCGAGGGGGGATTCGAACCCCTGACCGTAGTGGCCGTGCAGACCGTGACTGGAGCGCCTCAGTCCCCTCGGCCACCGCGGCCGGCACTTAAAGACTGCAACACAGAAATTGAGAGGACTGAAACACTTGAGAGAATAAAACAAATTCTCCAATACAAAATTAAAAATACAATGCCACAAACTACAAGTGACTCAAATAAACAGTGTTCAGCACTACAACATGTACCAATACAAATACAAGTGAAACAATGAAAGCACTACATATCAAAACCCATTGTATTATACTTAATCTGTATCTTAAATCACATTATTAACCAACTTTTATTAATTCATATTGTAAATTAGTGCATTAATAACTAGTGTATTATTACTGTAACAACAAAAATCAAAATGAAATTTTTTAAATGTAAAATTATCGCAAGTATTGCAAAACATATGAAATAAAGAAATAAAAAATTGTAACCTTAAGACGCACGGCTAAAAAAGGCAAATCAGCACGCCCTATAACAAAAATGTTCAAATGTTCGTAGAACGTATGGGACTTAACTACGGGGTCATCAGTCTCTAAGCTTACAAACTACTTACGAACTAGCTAAGACTAAGGACGGCAAAAATATCCCTGCCCTAGGGGGGATTCGAACCACCAACCGTAGTGGCCGTGCAGACCGTGACTGGATCGCCTCAGTCCCCTCGGCCACTGCGGCCGGCGCCCTATAACAGCCCAATCCTTATGTCCACCAGGGAAAGGATTATTAAACGTGCAAAAAATACATAAATAAATAAATAAAAATGTAAATAGTTATATAGCCGTAAACGCTGTTTGAACAAATGTCTGCACACTGGCCACGCTAATTTATCAGGCAACAAATATCACCATTAACTTTCCACGGCTGCCAGAGTCATAGAAACAATATACAATGACCCTGAAGATCCACAGTTGTGTGTGGTAACGTGATCCGAAAACAATGCTTGTTGGATGGGCAGTATTCAAAGTAGGTTTGATGGATACTAATTTTTGTTTCGTTGATGGTGTAATTAGCAGGACAAAAGTAATGGATAAATTAGGCATCCAACCAGGGAATAACATGGTAGCTGCTCTGACTGCCATAGACGTCAGCCACTAGTTGAAGCTGAAACGGCTGCGGAAGCCACCACTAAAGAGCCCAGAGTAATGAAAAGACACCTGAAAAAGTCTGCAGAGGACAAAGAAGCTGCTGGTCAGCCAGGTTAGGCAGCTGGAATGTTCTGAAAGAGGCATACAGTGAGAGAAAAACACTGTGAACATGTAACTACATTTTCAGAAGATTAATAAAAATAATGGTTTTACCTATGTTCACCAAATTTCTCCCCATTGAAGAATGGAACAGTATATTTGTATTATGCCTAATACATTGCAGAAATTATCTACGTTTGTCATTCTGTACATAATATTAATGGTTAATTTTTATACAAAATAGTAATGAAGTCTAACATGGGTTTTTCTGTTTCCTCAGATATACTCCAAACTTCGAAATAAGCGGCATAATGTGTTCCTACGAATGTGTACAGCAGCCTGCCACAGTCTAAATGCTGTTAGACTGACGATGCACCAGAAAATGGTTTCAGAATGTGAACGTCTATTATTAGGAAGTATAGTGTAATTCTTAAACTATAACAGGTACTTTAGAAAATTTTCTATTTCAGTGTTGGTTTAAAATTGCAATTTCCTCCGCATTGTAGATGAAGAGCTATGTGCACCGAAAGCCAGGTACGAAAATGCAGTCCGTCCACGTCCAGGTCCCCTTAAGAAGTTTGTAAGCATAGGGACTGATAACCGCAGCAACTGGATTTACAAACATTTGACATTCGAACACCACTTATGTGACATGCAAGCCATCCGGGCCCCAGACAAGGTTTTGAAATCGTGACGTCACTGTGCAGTGGGATTCAGTTCGTTTCCCTACAGTGAACTGAATGCTATGTGTTGATCTCATCATCATCAACACGCAAGTCGCCCACATGGCGTTAATAAGCAACTATATAAATAAAAAAATCTCATTATTATAATCCTAATAAACCAAACTGCCGAGGTCATCGTTCCATAGACTAACAGACTACTTGAACTTATGACGTACCCGTATATATATTTTTGAGTCATTTTTATTTCTTTCTTTCTCATTTTAAATTTTACCTCACTTCCTCTGGACGTGCGCTGTCTTGAAACGGCTTCCATTCGTGCTACGTGAAATAGGCTCGGAATTACCGTGGGCCTTATCCTCATTGACCAGCCATATCGGTTTCAGCGATATTTATTAAAAGAAACACTCTGCTTTACGCCCGAGATTCAATCTAATAGCAAATTATGACGCAACGGACAACGCAAATTTTATTGTAAATGAAACCAATATGCTTGCTCAAGGGGAAATGATACGTCGATGTTTAACACCCAGGGAATGTGCTACCGAACAATTGGATACCTCTCTGGAATAAGGATGTAACCCACAAATTTTCGAAAAGTATGATTTCAGTGGAAACAGGATGTATCTGCATGCCTCTATGCTGTGGTGCCATCGTGTGTCATATATTTGAACATCAAGTTGGTTTACAATCATCTGAACATTTCTCTCCATGGAATAAGGATGGAGCAGACAGATTAGAGGTTAACAATGTGACTTTTTGAATGTGGTTTCAGCATACCAATTTCACTTTAAAATAAGTTAAATGATGAGACCTGCAAACCACAATACTATTGTCACGTTGCAATGGAAGTAGTCTTGACTTTGAGGGCAACTAAACACAGCACTTATACTGAAAGCACGTTTATTACGAACTCAACGTACACGCAGCACTGACTGCCTCTCAGGCAGAGTGCTCTGCTATTTATACACAGACACAATTTACCAGAAATTAGAAGATCAGTTAAGATAAGAAACAAGTAGAATTTACAAGTGAACATAAGAAAGATGTAGAACCTTCTGGAATTGTAAATTACAAAGAAATAAATTTTTGCTGGTTCGTGGGATTGAACCGGCGACCTTCTGCTCCGCAGTCCGTGACGCTATCCCCTGCGCCACGCCGGCAGTTGGTGTTCATGGTCTCTCGCGGCACTATTGTAAAATCATGCTTAAATGAAGTTTCAAATCTATATTCTGAAATATTTTGTTGTCATAGGCATAGTATTTTGTTGACATCTTCATTCACATTGTTATTTTCTTTATGATTATAATATTACTTTCTTTAATTTGAGTACTAAGTGAATGTACAATATGTTTCTTATGTTACATGTAAGAAATACAGCAAAATATATTGCTGATCATACATTCATTTTCCATTGTATCACTTACAACTATTATGTTATTTGTAAAACCTTAAGGTACAAAAATAAAATATTGCTTTTAATAGCTGAACACATTTGTACACTTACATATGCAACGAGTTCCAATACTGTATATCACAAAATAGGCCACACAAACAATTTTCCTCTCTCCTGAAAACTTACAGATTTGATGGTTACATCCTTATTCCAGGGAGGTATTCAATTATGAATTTTATTAGTAATTATTTGAAATAGATGTTTTCTTGCCAGCATAATAAGGAGAATAGGATGCTAGGATCTCATAATTAACATACTCGAAACCTTGGCTATTTATATTTAACAAAAGTTAATTTATTTAACAAAAAGACGTATGATAAGCCCAGCAACAGGAGGGGACAGTAAACTTTATGCGTAAAAAGTCAACTTGTAAAATAATATAGGTCTCTTACTGAAAGAAAACGTCTCAAAGAACATTTCAAAGAATTCTTTGTCACTACTGGAAAAGAGACGGCAGGAATTTCCTTTACACATGCCGCCACTCACACAATCGAAACGTAATCATGCTCTACGGTACAACTCACAAAATTGGCCAGAAATATTTATAATTATTAATTATGACAAAATATAATTTTTAATAAGTGCTGTACCTCGGCAGGGTGGTCCGTAAGGCGACATATTAAACTGATTCAAATTCACCGGTTTGTTCACAGACGAGCCACGTTGGTGGTAAACCCGAAAAAGGCGCATCATTACTCATTATAATTCACATAATGGTGCACGATACGAAGGAGCAAGCACGTCATTTATCTTTTGCTATACTTCGTTGTTACACGTGGGTGGCAACACAAAACACATCGCCCTCGCTTTTGTAACTCCACCAGAATGGTTTACTGTACCACTACATTGCCTAGAAAATCTCCTGATCTCCACACTAATTGAATAGATTAACTAAACAAGCACGCAAGTACGTATAAGTTTTCAAAGAAATTTTAGTAATGAATTGACTCTGGCTCTCCGCCTGCTATCACCACAACTATCGCCATCCGCAATTCATTATAAGACATTAAAATGATCAAATATGAAGCATTTCTTACCGCAAATTACAGAAATTGTGCAGGTAATGCCACACACGTCCAGCCAGGTCGAGGGTTCCGGCAACTCTGCTAACATGGCTTCCTGACATGCTAACGGTTCCCGGTTTCAACTTCCTCGGCCACCGCTGCCGGCTCAGGGTTAATGCCTCGTTGTTTTCATTCTCTCCGGTGCGGGAATAGAGATTAAGCTGCGAGTGCTAAGGGATGAATGTAGTTGACTCATAAGTGCAGTCAGTGTGGCATATGGAAGTTTGGATTTGGAACGGTCCTGGAGTCGTCTTCGGGTAGCTTAGTGGTTAAGGCGACCGCTCGCGAAAAGCGGGAAACCAGGGTTCGTGTCCCGGCCTGGCACAAATTTTCATACGTCACTATTTGGTAGAACATCTATACCTCATACAGTGACGCAAAGTGAAATTCGCTATTGCGAAACAATATTCATAATATTAGCATAACTGTAATTGCTCACCATACAGTAATTTAACAGATGCCTAAGCGAGGCAATGACGATAACAGCGTAGGTTAATGCATCGTTGTTTTCACTCTGCCCCTGTGCGGGAATACCGATTAAACTGCGTGTGCTAAGGGATGAATGTATTTGACTCATAAGTGCAGTCAGTGTGGCATATGGAAGTATGGGACAGTCCTGGAGTCGTGTTCGGGTAGCCTAGTGGTTAAGGCGACCGCTCGCGGTAAGCGGGAGACCAGGTTTCGAGTCCCGGCCTGGCACAAATTTTCATTCGTCATCATTTGGTAGAACATCTATATCTTCTACAGTGACGCAAAGTGAAATTCGTTATTGCGAAACAACATTGATAACTCTGGTAAAGGTTTGATTTTTACCTTAGTTGCTCGTTACAGTTACTGTGTAACATGAAATTACGAAAATTAATGCATCATATTCTAAACAGTTTGCGCATGGTAAAAGCACACTACGTGGACTATGCGTCTGGTTCCACTGTTCTGGTGGGCTGGTCAATGTAGGACATTCAACATTGGAATTGAATACTGTAAATTCCTGGTTTTACAGCCCTGCATCGTCTTTTACATTTCCTACCAACACCCCCGATCTTACTGGATGGACAGAAAACACACTGATGTATTTACGTAGGACCCTACTGAATCTGGCAGTAAAAGACCAAGCATAGGCCACGTTCACTATTTTAAGGTATCATCTGCCTCTGCTTCTGGAACTGTGGTCTTGTGAATGGTTATAGTACCATCGCAGTTTGTTTCGTCGTATACTAGTTCTTGTAGAACAATGTTTAAATACAGGAAATAACTTGTACCTGAGTATCTTAGAAGCTGTGTTGTTTTAAGTTATGAATGTATATATTTAGACAGTCCTTGTTGCACATATTATTTTATCTCCATTTTTGAAAAAGATGACCAACTTTTCAAATTTCATATGGCCACCAAAACTGGTCGTCATGAAATAAATGAGTATTTTGTGATGTTGGCGTTTCACTTTGGAACATTATTTGTACTTAAATACAACAAAAAATAGAATTTACATCTACACACATATCCCGCAATCCACACAAAGGTGTGTGGCCTAGGGTACTCAGTACCACTACTTGCTACTTGCTTTCCTGTTCCATTCCCATACAGAACGAAAGAAAAATGAATGCTTGTATGCATCCGTACGAGCCCTAGTCTCAATGATCTTACGTCTGTGGTCTTTACGCGAAATGTAGGTTGGAGGCAGTAGAATCTTTCTGCAGTCCGCCTGAAATTCCGGTCCTCTAAATTTCTTACGAACCTCGCCACCCACCTCTGAACTGCCTCATGCCCTCCTTTAATCCGATCTGTTGGGGATGCCAAACACTTGAGCAATAATCAAGACGGGATCGTACAAGCGTTTTATGTTCGGTCTCCTTTACAAACAAATCACACCTTCCCAAAATTCTCCCAATAAACGAAAGACCATCACTTGCCCAACCCACAACTGTTCTTATACGCTAGTTCAATTTCATATCGCTCTGCAGCAATATACCTATATTTACACTCCTGGCCATTAAAATTGCTACACAGCGAAGATGACGTGCTACCTACACAAAATTTAACCGTCAGGAAATAGGCGTGCTGACATGAGGAAAGTTTCCAACCTATTTCTCGTACACAAACAACAGTTGACCGGGGTTTCCTGGTGAATCGTTGTTGTGATGCCTCGTGTAAGGAGGAGAAATGCGTACCATCAACTTTCCGACTTTGATAAAGGTCCGATTGTAGCCAATCGCGACTGCGGTTTATCGTATCGCGACACTGCTGCTCGAGTTGGTCGGTATCCAATGACTATTAACAAAACTTGGAATCGGTGGGTTCAGGAGGGCAATACGGAAGGCCGTGCTGGATCCCAACGGTCTCGTGTCACTAGTAGTCGAGATGACAGGCATCTTATCCGCACTGCTGAAACGGATCGTGCAGCCACGTCTCGATCCCTGAGCCAACAGTTGGGGACGTCTGCAAAACAATAACCATCTGCTCGAACAGTTAGACGACGTTTGCAGCAGCGTGGACTATCAGCTCGGAGACCTTGATGCTGCATCACAGACAGGCGCATGCGATGGTTTACGCAACGACGAACCTGGCTTCATGATTGGCAAAACGTCATCTTTACGGATGAATCCATGTTCTGTTTACAGCGTCATGATGGTCGCAACTGTGTTTAGCGACATCGCTATGAACGCACATTGGAAGTGTGTATTCGTCCTCGCTATACTAGCGTATCACCGGGCGTCATGGTATGGGGTGCCACTGGTTACACTTCTCGGTCACCTCTTGTTCGCGTTTATGGCACTTTGAACAGTGGCCGTTACATTTCAGATGTTTTACGACCCGTTGCTCTACCCTTTATTCGATCCCTACGAAACCCTATATTTCAGCAGGATAATGCACGACCACATGTTGCAGGTCCTGTATGGGCCTTTCCAGATACTGAAAATGTTCGACTGCTGTCCTGGCTAGCACTTCTCCAGATCTCTCAGCAATTGAAAACGTCTGGTTAATGGCGGCCGAGCAACTGGCTCGTCACAATACGCCAGTCACTATTCTTGATGAACTGTGGTTTCTTCTTGAAGCTGCATGGGCATTTGTACCTGTACACGCCATCCAAGCTCTGTTTGACTCAATGCCTAGGCTTATCAAGGCCGTTATTATGGCCATATTTGGTTGTTCTTGGTACTGATTTCTTAGGATCTATGCAGCCAAATTGCGTGAAAATGTAAGCACATTTAAGTTCTAGTATATTTGTCCAATTAATACCCTTTTATCATCTGCATTTCTTCTTGGTGCAGCAATTGTAATGGCCAGTACTGTAACTGGCACGTCTCTGTCAAGCAGCACACTACTAATGCCTTATACGAACATTTTGTAATTGTTTCTCCTACTCATCTGTGTCACCTTACATTTTCCTACATTTAGCGCTAGTCCCCATTCCTCACATCACCTAGCAATGGGGTGCAAGTTAACCTGCATCCACCTGCATTCTATGACGACACCAGATCATCGTCAGCAAACAGGCGCAGATTGCCCCTCTGTTTGTACGGTCCTATCACACCTTTCTGGGATACCCGAAACGATACCCCAGTCTCTGATGGACACTCGCCATCGATGACAACGGACTGCGTTCGATTACGTATGTAAATAAGATTGTAAAAAAATACGAATCTAACAATATATTAGGCGTTTCCTACATTGTGATGCAATTTTTTTTTTTTTTTTTTTTTTTTTTTTTTTTTTTTTTTTTTTGACATCATGAATGATTACATATTTTTTGTAGTCTTGCGACTTCTTTCATATTTGATGTTCATCCTACCAGGTCACCGGTTGAAATCACAAAAATTCGCCACAATTTGCGTACTTCCTTCTTCATTTTATCATTTCCCCCATGTTGATTACACACTGACTAAATATTGCGGCCACTACGGTCGGGGGTTCGAATACCCCCTCGGGCATGGATATTTGTGCCGTCCTTAGTATAAGGTACTTGTTAAGTAGATTGTAAGTTTAGGGACTGATGACCCCGTAGTTAAATCCCATAAGCTTAACAAACATTTGAACAGCATTTGAAACATTGCAGAAAATGAAGAAGGACGTACACAGCCACGAAGTTGTGTGAATTCAATCGGTGCCCAGGTGGGAACAACCAAATATGGAAATCACAAGACTACAAAACATACGGAATTCACTAATGATGTCGCAAAATAGTGGGCGAAAAGCGTGTGGAGGAACAGAACGATTGCAACAAGAAAAGTGTTGTTCTATTACCAAAAGAAAACACACGAATTAGTTTATTACGAATGGCACTCAACGGCGCATAGAAACTATTCCGATACTTCGTACGTATCTTACCTCTAAGTTATCATCTTTATATATTCTGCTTAAAATAACAAAATTTTACTATTCTGAACTTCCCTTCATTGCTACATTTAAAATGTTTGTTATTATAAAATATTGCACATTACTACAAATAAAACAGTGCAAAATGTCCACGTCGTCTAAGGCGGCATTCTACGGACTGGACAGCCATCCCGCCGGAGGTTCGAGTCCTTTCTCGAACATCTGCTTGATAATTTTCTCCTCTAGAAAGTAGTTTATTCAATTTTCGTATCAGATGAACGGATAAACCGTTATTTTCATTTACATGACGAACTATCAAAAGGCAATCACTAATGCTCACTTTTAGTGTTACTACCCTAACCTAAAGTGGGCCAAAAGATGTTTTTGTTGTGGTCCTTAGTCCAAGGGCTAGTTTGATACAGCTCAACACTTTACCATATCTTGATCAAACGTCTTGATCCCTGAAAGTGATTGGGAAACTAAATCGCTATAAATCAGTTTTCTGCATTCATCACTTGGTCTCCCTCAGCTATTTTACCCTGCATTTCCCTCCATGTCTAATAATGTGTACTACAATCAATCACTTTATTTAGCTAAGACACATCACTTTCTTTTATTTCAATTTAGTCATCAACGGCATACTACAGTAATACAAAATTTCAAGAACTGTAATTTTTTTGCCTTTACTCCTTGAGGTTATGTTTTGTTTCTCCGATTCAACGAATTCCTCTTCTTAAGAAATACATTCATTTCGGTATCCATTTTGCATTTTCGTATTCTATGCTTCTGCCGTCAGAAGTGGTTTTTATTTATTTTTTTTTCACTCAGATAACGAAATTCGTCTACTACTTCTTATTGTCTCGATACCTAATCTAATTCCTTGAGCTTCGGCATATTTTCTTAGACTACATGCTACTACAATTTTTCCTTCTTTTTTTTGCCCTTGTTAATATTATACCCTCTTTTCCACACGCTAACAATTCCTTTCAATTGCCTTTTCAGGCCCTTTGCTGTCTTCGACTCTTATAAATGCTATCTGGTTTCTGTAAAAGTTGTATATAAATTTTCTCGACCCTATATTTTACCACTACTACGTTCAGAATTTGAACGAGTGTATTCAAATGTTCAAATGTTTGTTAAGCTTATGGGACTTAACTACGGGGTCATCAGTCCCTAAACTTACAAACTACTTATGAACTACTTACGAACTAGGACGGCACAAATATCCATGCCCGAGGGGGGATTCGAACCCCCGACCGTAGTGGCCGTGCAGACCGTGACTGGAGCGCCTCAGTCCCCTCGGACACCGCGGCCGGCCGAGTGTATTCCAGTCGACATTCTCGAAAGCTTGCTCCTCATCTACAAAATTTATAAACGTAAGCTTGCGTTTCCTTAATCTAATATAAGCACTAAGGCGAATACTGTCTCATGTGTCTGTACATTTCTTCCAAATCCAAAGTGATTCTTCCCGTGGGCCGATTTTACCAGTCTTTCTTTTCCTATCGTCTGTTAATAAATCCTGTTTGTTTTTTGCAACCATGGTTTGTTAAAGCAATAATTTCGTGATTTTCTCAAACCTCTAAACTTGTTTTCTTTGAAATTGGAATTATAAAATTCTTCTTGATGTCTCAAGGTTTTCCTCTGTTTCATACATGCTGCACCCTAGGTGGAACAGTTTCTTGCCGGCCGCGGTGGCCGAGGGGACTGAGGCGCTTCAGTCACGGTCTGCACGGCCACTACGATCAGGGGTTCGAATCCCCCTCGGGCATGGATATTTGTGTCGTCCTTAGTCTTAGCTAGTTCATAAGTAGTTTGTAAGCTTAGGGACTAATGACCCCGTAGTTAAGTCCCTTAGTCTATACAAACATTTGAACATTTGAACAGTTTCTTCACGTCTGCTTCTCGCGAGGACATCAACAGTTCTAAGTGAGTATCATCTACTCAAGGGGACTTGTCTAACTAAAATTTTTCACTGCTCCATCAAATTCTTCTCGCAAAATGTTAAATGAAAATTTTAACATGTATGGCCTGTTTTACAGTACAAGGTAACAGACTAATAATTTATAATAAATAAACAAAATTACCTTTCTTTCACACATTGATGATGTAGGTCCTTAGGCACTGCCAAGGATGGCTTGTATGTAGACTAAGCGGGCATGGCGCGGTAAAGGACATAAAGCTTTGTCATCAATAGGTAGCATTGGCATAGCTTTTATAATGGCAGAGATTTTACTTCATCATTAATCAGCCATATTGCAAATAGTAAACTCATTTCTCTATTGGCAAAACTAGATGAAAATCCCCATAGCATTTAGGAACATTTTTGAGACCTAAAAGGCCATGTAAGTTTACAACGATAAAGAAAAAAGAAAATAGATATATGGAAGTCAACTAAAATTAACAATTACCAGTTTTTCTTTTTCTTTCCTTTTTCTATAAATCTTGTGTCTAGACAAATTTTATGGTCATAAGGTAAATGAAATTGACCTACAGATTTTGATAAATAATTTTACGAGTATCAGATGATGATTACTTTATCGTGTCTGTTGCTTTTACACATGTCCGAAAGAAAATTGACGGTCGTAATTTTACGAATTTGAAAGATTTAAACTTTTCGGCCGTTTTAGGGCATGGAAATAAATTTAGTGACAAAGATGAAAATTTTTCCTGGGCCGGTATTCGAACCCGGATTGCCCGTTTTGGGCCAGCGGTCGCCTTATCGAATCAGGCCTCTTAGGCTATCCACGCATGCTTCCCTTCCAACCCAAATTCACAGCTTGTAGCACACTAGCACAGTAGTGCTCCCTCCATATTTGATTCCGTTTGCTCGTAGCTTACGTTGGAATCCCGCAAGGGATCCAGGTTATTAATGCGTCCGCACATTTTTTTTTTTTTTTTTTTTTTTTTTTTTTTTTTTTTTTTTTAAGTCGCACAACTGCTAAGGTCATTAACGCCCAGACAAGAACAGAGATTCGCTAGATCTCATATAATTGGTAAATGCCAGTTAGAATATCAAGAAAAGGATAAAAACGAAAGATAAAACACAATTAAAAGGGTTAAATATCCTTTGATAAGTTGGCCAAGTTGATAAAACGCAAAACTCGAGCAGCTGCTCGTGTGTCATCAGCTAAAATTTCCTCCAGAGTAGACGGAAAGTGAAGGGCTACACGGAGATGATGAAAATTAACACAAGACAGTAAAACACGTCGCACTGTCAGCAGTTCACCGCAGGAGCACAGCGGTGCAGGGTCGGCGGATAGCAAGTGACGGTGGCTGAAACGGCAGTGACCGATGCGCAACCGTGCCAGGATGACCTCCTCTCGCCGAGAGGGGCGTGAGGAGGTCCTCCAAGCGGTCGGGATCGCTTTTACAGTTCTCAATTTATTGTTGTACAGTGAAAACCACGCACTGTGCCATGTCGACACGATACTCCGGCGAAGAGCCCGTTGAACATCGTCCGATGGGACGCAAAAGGTAGCCTGTTGGAGCACGTATCAAGCAAGTGGAATCAAATGAGCAGGGGGCACTACAATCGTAGCCGTAAGGCTACCGTTGACACAAAGCAGAAAATTCGGGTTCGAATCCACGTCAAGCACAAATTTTCATCGTTGTCATTGGATTTATTTCAATGCCCATCAACAGTAGAAATGTTTAAATATTTCGAATTCGTGTCAGAGAATGGCCCAATCGTTTCTATTATCTATTTTTTCTTTTCTTTTTTTTCTTTTTTAATTTTTATTTATTTATTTTTTCACCGCGAAGAGATCGAGTAGAATCTTATCTCACAAAAATTTCAAATGAATACGTTAACCCAGTATGGAAAAGAAAGGGTTTTAATAGTCGGACAGAAAGTAAAGAAAAAGGGGGAAAGAAAGACAGATAAGATGCGAGCTGTTGTTATGTGTTAAAATAAAAATTTCCTAGAACGCATGCAATGACAGTTTATCTGCCGCGAATTATTAAGCGATGAATAATGGTTGGAGGGCGAGTACATTAAGCATTGTGTATGAGTGTGTGTGCTTAATTCTCATTACTGGCAAGCGCCTAGTACTCTTTTACGCCCCACTTGCAATGCAAACCCGGCAGCTGATCATATAACCGACGCAGAAAATAGCGCCGTAATGAACTTTCCTGCCTAACAATAGTAGGTCAACTCTCCCCTGCTTTGTCGTTCGGAATATTAGTCAGCTGACATTCTACAAAAGGTCGCACCGCGGGGCTACTTACCCTCGGTGGTAATTCCACTCGACGAGGGGCGCAAACAGGCGGGCAGTGCTGGCGAAAGCCCGCTTAATGACAACAACGCAGAGCACACATCGTTACGGAGGTGGGAGACTTCACAAAAGAGCTAGCGGCAGCGCGCCATTAGAAACGGAAAAAAATATGCGTTCAACGCTCTGCGGGATAATACCTCTGCCGGCTTTTGTAGCAAGTGCAAGTACATTCACCGTCTTCGACTTTTCTGTTTTCGTTTATTCCCTAGCTGTAAACCTGAGGTTGCCCGGGTATTTATTTATTTATTCAAGCCTTGTGTCAGTACCTCTCCTATCCCTTCTCTCTCTGTCCATCTCCTTTTTTCTAAAACATGTTGTTTATTTATGTTTTCCGTGTGTTCCCTAAATCTCTTCAGGCAAATGCCGGGGTCGATCCTTTCAAAGGGCACGGCCGATTTCCTTCCGCATCCTTATCGAAACAATCAGAGCGTAAGCTCCGTCTATAACGACAACGCTGTCGACGAGGCGTTAAACGCTAATCATCCTTCCTTCCTTCCCGACTATCCACAATATTTCTTGTGACTTGTCCAGCATCTACCATAAATATTTTCTGTGGTGAGTCCATACTTGAGCAAGAGACATAAAGCCGTCTGAGTGAGAACATGGAGATTTCAAACACACTCCACAGTACTGAGTAGATTAAAAGTTGTTGTAGAACCTATAAATTGTAACGTTATACTGAATTCCTTAGTTTCACTCCGTGAACAGCGTAAAACTAGTAAGCGAGAAACTTTTTTCCTTTCATTATTTTATGATGGTTATCAGCGAGAATAAGTTTCCTAAAGGTTTCAAATTATGTTCAAAGTTTCTTGTAAGACGCTAAGTGCTCCCTTCTCGAATAGTGGACTCATGAAGTCACACTATCACGCAAGACGGAGAAGTTTTCATTGTTTATGACTTTATACCTCCTGAACTGTCGGCCGCCGGCCGCGGTGGCCGAGGGGACTGAGGAGCTTCAGTCACAGTCTGCACGGCCACTACGGTCGGGGGTTCGGATCCCCCTTCGGGCATGGATATTTGTGCCGTCCTTAGTGTTAAGTAGTTCATAAGTAGTTTGTAAGTTTAGGGACTGATGACCGCCGGCCGCGGTGGCCGAGGAGACTGAGGCGCTCCAGTCACGGTCTACACGGTCACTACGGTCGGGGGTTCGAATCCCCCCTCGGGCATGGATATTTGTGCCGTCCTAGTTCGTAAGTAGTTCATAAGTAGTTTGTAAGTTTAGGGACTAATGACCCCGCAGTTAAGTCCCATAGACTTTACAAACATTTGAATTTTTGATTTTGACTGATGACCCCGTAGTTAAGTCCCATAAGCTATACAAACATTTGAACATTTGAACTGTCGGCCCTATCGCAAAATTATTTATTAGCTGACGTCTTCTGCCATAGTAAATTTCCTTGAAACGGAAAAGCTTCTTTCCATGAATCAGCACGGGTTTAGGAAACATCGTTCATGCGAAACTCAGCTTGCCCTTTTCTCACATGACATCTTGCGAGCCATGGACGAAGGGCAACAGGCGGATTGTGTTTTTCTCGACTTCAAAAAGGCGTTAGACACGGTGCCACACTGCAGACTGCTAACGAAGACACGAGCTTATGGAATAGGTTCACAGATTTGTGACTGGCTGGAAGACTTCCCAAGTAATAGAACGCAGTACGTTGTTCTCGACGGCGAGTGTTCATCAGAGACGAGTGTATCGTCAGGCGTGCCCCTGGGGAGTGTGATAGGACCGCTATTATTTTCTATCTATAATGATCTGATGGACAGAGTAAGTTGTAATTTGCGGCTGTTTGCTGATGGTGCTGTGGTGTATGGGAGGGTGTCGTCTGTAACTGACTGTAATAGCATACAGGTTGACTTAGACAAAATTTCTAGTTGGTGCGAAGAATGGCAGCTAGCTCTCAATGTAGAAAAATGTAAGGTGATGGGCATGAGTAGAAAAAACAATCCTATAATGTTCGAATACAGCATCAGTAGTGAGCTTCTTGATGCGGTCGCGTCGTTCAAATATCTAGGTGTAACATTGCAGAGCGATATGAAATGGAACGAGCATGTAAGGACAGTTGTGAGTAAGGCAGACAGCCGACTTCGGTTTACTGGGAGAATTTTGGGAAGATGTACTTCACCTGTAAAGGAGATCGCGTATAAAACACTTGTACGACCACGTCTTGAGTATTGCTCAAGTATTTGGGACCCGCAGCAGATCGGTTTGAAGGAAGACATAGAGGCGGTTCAGAGGCGAGCAGCTAGATTTGTTACCGGTAGGTTCGACCAATGCGCGAGTGTCACGGAAATGCTCCGGCAACTCAATTGGGGATCGCTGGAAGAAAGACGACGTTCTTTTGGTGAATTTCTGTTAAGTAAATTTAGAGGGCCGGAATTTTAAGCTGAGTGTAGTACGATCTTGCTGCCGCCTACTTACATTTCGCGTAAAGATCACAAAGACAAGATAAGAGAAATTAGGGCTCGTACGGAGGCATATTGGCATTGTTTTTTTCCTCGTTCAATGTGGGAGTGGAATAGGAAAGGAAATGCCTACTAGTGGTACAGTGTACCCTCCACCACACACCTTACGGTGAATTGCGGAGTATGTATGTAGATGTAGATGTAGATGCCATACTTCAGCCTCATAGGTGAAGTAGTTTTCGAGATATCGTGTTTGGTCACTGAATGAGTGAGTGAGTGAATGAGTGTCCTTTCGCTTTTATATGGATAGAGATTCTGTTACAACTTGTTTGTATATCTCTCACATTTTATTGTTTGTTTGATGGCATCAGCCGTGGCGGTCCTTGTGAAACGAAAGTAATGAATATTCGTTAACACAATCTTCTCGGGTTACCAGCTGCTTCGTGTGGTTTACTGCCCACTTTTACCTTTCGACAGAGATTTCCTCTGTCATTGTAAATTAGATGACTTGTATTTCGAGGCCTCTGCCGCCAGTGACGTCACTGGTAACCAGTTCCTTGACTATATATGGCAATGTTTTGGTCGCCCGTACGCCGCCGCCCCCCTCCCCCTCGCCACAACTCCGCAGTTACAGGATCCCATGCCGTACTAAGCTGCAAGAGGCCGTCTTTATTGAGGTGTTCTCAGAAATTTTGATCCCTTTTGCCTCGATTAATACGCTGTCGCAGAAGCTGTTTGTACGTTCAGTAATAGATGTCTCGTCGAAAGCCATTCGGTGTCCGCTTTTCGAAGCATGTTGCACCACAGCTGACTTTTCGGGATAGCGTAATCGAAAATATCTCTCATGTTGTACGCATCGCTGTTCAATAGTGCGAACAGTCTGGCCGACATAAAATTTTATAAATTCCTGGTTTTCTGAAACCTACCTCATCTTTTCTAGAATTCATTAAGTGCTGGATCTTTGCTGAGGCCTGAATATTGTGTCGATTTTATGTTTGTTCAGGAGCCGGCTAATTTTCCCTGTTGTGGAAACCCAAACGGTAAAAAAAAGGTCTTCTTGATGTTTTCTTCAGATGTCTCCTGATTACGTGACTTGGGTGAACCTGCCTGAGATATCTGTCTCTTGGTATAGGTGTTATCCTTGAAACCATTAGTAAGTGCCTAAGATAGTTTAAGGAGTTTCAGCACCTGGCGCTATGTATCAAAGCCTTCAACAACAGACTCTTTCTGTGCTGGGTGATGGTAGCTGGCGGCGTGCAAATACCGATCCGTGTGGGTGGGCTTGCGGTAAACGCTCTGACATAGACTTCCATCGGGTTTGTGGTGGACAATAACATCCAGCAAGGACAGTGAACCGTCCTTCTATACTTCCATCGTGAATAATGTCGAAGTGTTTGACAACTCTTCTAGCTTTTTCTGTTCATGAGGTCAGATGACGAAGATATTGTCGACATAAAGATAAAAGCAGCCATGCTTTGTAGAAGCCGTGACCAAGTCAATGTCTTCGAAATGGTCCATGAAGAGGTTGGCTACACATGACGCGGCTTGTAATCCGAGAACATTTTATTAATGGCTATCGCCGCGAAGACATGCATTCATACATGAATTTTCTTCTTTCTTTTTATGCACGATGAAGTGAAATTCGCGCAGCCGAGGTTCCCAACGCGATTCGCAATACGCCAGCAATAAGAAAATATCTGTCAAAAACTTTCTTCTTGAGAATATTTTTGGCAGTAAATAAACATCGAAGACTGGAGTGGTCCATACGTCAGTGTGTTTAAGAATTGCAGGGTTACACCAACGAACATCTAGGGATGTAGAGAGCGTCTTGACGAACAAAATGAGCATAGAAACCGAAGCCCGGAAATGTCATCGAATGCCGCTGAAGACCGTGGAATTTACTGGAGGGCTTGTTTAGTGGAAAGCACCCGTGCCTGTATCTTGGACTCTCCGTAGCGCCGTTGAATGGCGTTTCCGGGGGATTGATTTCTTTGCTTAGATTGTTCCTCATGGCGCCTTCTACATACCTAACGTGTTTGTTGGTGTGTGTAATTATAAAACATACTGACGTAAGAAACTCACATCCATCACTGTCTTTGACGTTCATTTACTGCAGGAAATTTGGGAAGGACGATTTTTTTTTTTTTTTTTTTTTCAGAATGAAACTTTCAATCTGCTGCAGAGGGTGCGCTAATACGAAACTTCCTGGCAGATTAAAATTGTGTGCTGGAACCGCGACTCGAAACTGGGACCTTTGTCTTTCGCAGGCAAGCGCTTTATCAACTGAGCTATCCAGAGACGACTCTCGATGCCGCCTCACAACTTTACTTCCTTATAAATGGCGTTTCTACCTTACACACTGCAGTTATAATGCTTTATTTATTTACTGAGCTCATTTCGGCTTTATATCGCCTCCTACTATCCAAACTTCACAGAAGCTCTCCTGCGAAACTTGCAAGACTAGCACTCCTGGAATAAAGGATGTGGTGGAGACATGAGAATGAAACTTTCACTCTGCAGCGGAGTGTGCGCTGATATGAAACTTCTTGGGAGATTAAAATTGTGTGCCGGAACCGCGACTCGAACCTTGGACCTTTGCCTTTCGCGGGCAAGCGCTCTACCGACTGAGCTATCCCGACACGACTCACGAAGCCACTTCTTAACTTTACTTCCGCCAGTACCTTCCCTCGTACTTTCCAAACTTCACAGAAGTTTCGAGTCCCGGTTCCGGCACACAATTTTAATCTGCCAGGAAGTTTCATATCAGCGTACAGTCCGCTGCAGAGTGAAAGTTTCATTCTGGAAACATCGCTTAGGCTGTGGCTAAGCCTGGTCTCCACCATATCCTTTCTTCCAGGAGTGCTAGTCTTGCAAGTTTCGCAGGAGAGCTTCTGTGATGTTTGGAAGGTGGGAGGCGAGGTACTCGTGGAAGTAAAGTTGTGAGGCTGCATCGTGAGTCGTGTCGGGATATCTCAGTCGGTATAGCGCTTGCCCTCGAAAGGCAAAGGTCCTAAGTTCGAGTCCCGGTTCCGGCACACAATTTCAGTCTGCCAGGAAGTTTCAATTTTTTTTTTCATTTTTGTAAGTGAGGAATCGGTAGAACGCGAATTTCGCTTTACCCTGTTAGAAAGTGTCAGTGTATTTGTGTCTCCGAATGTTTGTATCTTTGCATTTCATATGATTAAAATCTTGATATAATTTGCTGCACTTTAGCATCAAAGCTAAAGAAGGATCACTGTGGGAGTAATAATCACATGCTACACTTTTCCTCCTAAATCACTGGACCGATTTCAATCACATTTTCTGGACATATCTGAAATGAACCGTGGTCAGTCTCAAAACAACGTTTATTTTACAGTTCAAAACTTCAACTAAGATCACGGTATTTGACAAAGTCCGAAAAGGTTTACCAACCGCGTGACTGGTCAAAAAGTGCGGGTGTAACCGCAGAGAAACTAAGTGTGGTCTCTTTTTGGTCTATCGTCGTCGGAATGCTGCAGTCGTTCTGTTAGTGACGCGTCCACGATCGGAAGAATACTGCCTGGAGCGTGCCGGCGTGCGCTTAAATAACGACGACGCACCATGGCAGCCTGCCTTAGGAAAACGCCGATGTGCGTTGTGCCGGAGTCATCTGCGAGAAAAGTTCAGCGTAACCGAGGTGATGTTTACAGAATGAAACTCTTAGGAGGCGACGTACTGGCAAAAGTAAAGTTGTGACGACGGACCGTGAGTTGTGTCGGGATAGCTCAGTGGTTCCCATATTAAAAAAAATGTTATTCATTGGCTAATGTGAAAGTTTGTAAGCTGTGTCATTAATAATTTGGGAGCTGACAGTGTAGCTTAATTTCACAGGTATAAGTAGTGTGAACTGCATAAAATTGTCAGATATTCAGACCATAAGAAATTCGGAAACATGCTACAAATCATATTTGACAGAATGGGCGTAGGATAACTACAGTCATCAAAAAAATAAATAAATAAACAAATAAAAAATAAGAATAATAAAAAAGAAAAACATTCCAGAGAAAGTTCCAGAGGCAGAAATAAAAATCCGGAATACTGAGGATCCATAAAGCTGTGCAAGCAAGATACCTACACATAGTACAAATAATCTGAAAGAAATCAGTTCTGGAATTTTCATATTATTTTTTTAATGTTTATTTCCCTGTTCAAGTAATAACTTCAACTATTTAAGTTTCCTTCGTGTATAAGTATTTTGTAAATCATTGTATTTTTGTACAATAAAATAACTGAAGGGGAAAAATTGTGGTATAGCGCTTGTCCGCGAAAGGTCCCAGGTTCGAGTCACGGTTCCGGCGCACAATTTTAATCTGCCAGGAAGTTTCAGAGTGATGTAGTCTTCTTGTTTTACTTACCTATGGTTCGCCGGGCGTGTAGGTTGCCCGGACCTCTCAGCTGTACGTTGGGCTGTCCGCCTTTCAGGGGCTGTAGGAGTAAGAACCAGCTATGACCGACAATTACAGAGATGCGATGTAATAAACAATGCGATGCATGGTAATCAGCCGTCTCACTACATAGGTTATATATATTAAATGAAGTTTACTTACCAGGCGAAGGAGCACAGGTAGTGATAGTAACATAAATAAAACACACACACACACACACACACACACACACACACCCACATAAACGCAAGCTTTCACAACCCAGTTGCTTCTTCAGGCGAAAGGGAAGGGGAGGGAAAAGGAAATGATGAGGGTTTTAAGGGTAAGGAGGTATTCCAATCCTGGGAGAGGAAAAAAAGGAAGGTAAAGAAATACACCCACACCCACACATATACGTGTGTGTGTGTGTGTGTTTTATTTATGTTACTATCACTACATGTGCTCCTCCGCCTGGTAAGTAAACTTCATCTACTTTTTATATATATTTTTCCTGCTAGGAATTTTTCCTCTCTCTCTCTATTTCTCTCTCTTTCTCTCTCTCTCTCTCTCTCTTCTCTCTCTCTCTTTCTCTCTCTCTCTCTCTCTCTAGTCTAAGCCTCTAATAATTAATATATTGTGTGACAATCATCAAAAGAAACGGCGTAATACGGTTTTTAAGCTACGTGAATGTGAAACTAATGACTGAAATTCCCTACAGATGCAGGCGAAGAGGATAGAGTGGGGCGCAATAGACAGAGGGATAAGAAGGAGATGAACTGACAGGAGATGGAATAATAGAGACGCAAGCAACGACGGATACTAAGGAAAGTATATAAAGACGGATGGTACCTTACAATAGAAAACGATTCCTTTAGACCAGTCACCAGGAGAGTTTGTTTTTATAAGTAATTTTGCATGTACAGTGGAAGGAAGAAATGTGCTGAGAGAGCGATAGAAAGAAATCGCACTGACGTGTTTTACGGCCCACTTTAGATTTGTAGTTTTATATGTTTTTGCAAACTTTTTGGACCAAAATAGTAATCTAAATAATAAAAAATTATGCAACAAGATTGTCTGAAACCCTTTTGGGAAAAAAGAAATTTAAGTGGTGGCGGGTTCCGAACCAGTGTCACAGACTAACGCATTGCCCACTACGCTATGGCTAAAAATTGAATGTTTCGTTCCTCAATCTCATACTATTGATGGCCGTTGTTAACTGATGCTAATGTGGCATTTGTAGATACTAGTTGTCATTTATCGTACGAAGAACGACGTGGTTTTGTTAATTCTTCAGTACGACATTACTTTGAAATGACAACGTGTAAGTTACAATCAGAAAATCATCAACTACGCAACGAAAAATGGCGTATGCCAGAGAGAGTTCTGGGCGAGGAATGACACATGACATCTGCGTTCGTCTGCTTTCCGTTAATTCAATGGAGGGTGTCGCAACTCCGTTATTTTTGCAAATATTTCTCAAACGATACGAGATATGAAAAAAACATAAGGGAATAAAGTTGAAGAGAATTTTCTCCTATACAAATTCGTTTATTCAATTACCGAGTCAGATGAAAGGTTTATTTGCAATTAAAATTACATTCCAAACGGCTTTTTTTGGTATTACTAACGTATGTCTTGTCAAATATTTCAAAAAGCGAGGTTCTGGTCTCTGGTAGCCAAGAACTCTATCTGTAATATTTGGTGATACTTCTAACATCACATTGCTGACTGCAATAAGTGCAATTTAATACGTTAGCTTCGTCTGAGCGAGAACCGGCGAGACCTTGATATTACGGGCTGCCCACTTCATTCAACTCCTAGGTCGTAGCTAGGTCGTGCACGTAATATACTAGACTGGCATTTTTCATAAGGGGGACAGACGCTTCTACTGCGCATTTCTACCACTTCGACGCGCCGCGAAGCTTTTGGCGTTGCAAAAAGGGGCTTTGTGTGTAATCCTGCTTTTAGATACGCCGTTTGGAAAGGAACTATTTGAAATAAAAAATCATTTGCGGAATTTTAACTTTCGTGATGTCAGTTGTTATATTTCTGGCTTAAATCCATCATATTATAATCGAAGTATTGCTTCAGTGCAGCCGGTTAGGAGCAGTAGGCGACAGATGGTAAAAGCTGGTGAGAACCACGACAGGTGGTACAATAGGTCGGGTTCTCATGGGAAAGAACACTAGCAAATTTCCCAGAATTCTAGGGAAGCACCCGAGCGGCAGGCACTGGACGCCGTTTGGTTGTAGCACTGACGGTCACCGCGCCAAAATGCATTCCTATTTTTGTTAATATTTAATAAACTAATAATATATTCAATGTTAAACTCAAACTTAAACAAAGCTAAGCTATGCCCTGAGTAGGTAAAACATATTAACAATTACTAAAAAACATAAACAAAACACTTAATAAAAGACGGACGATGCACGACAGCCATGTTTGCGCGCCAAATTGCGGAACGAAGGCAGCCTTGCATCGAGCCGCCACAATTCAGTTCAGAACAGGCACTCGGAAGAGTAACATGTGACTTCAGTACGCGCACTCGGTGGTGTAACATGCATATGTCGGCTGTCATAAAACATTGTTTAACCCTAGAATGGTCAGCCGAAAAATAATTTCAGGAACGGTCGGGCCGGGTCTGTGGGACCCAACAATTAAAATGCTTATGACAAGTGCCAAAACAGTGTATTTACATCAAATGACGAGTTTTTATATTGATTAGGTCCTACCAAATGCTGTAGGGACATTATTTCAATGTTCTGAATTTCACAATTGCTGTAAAATAAGAAAAGTGCAAAATATACTTCTTTGTAGTAATAAATATAAACACACTGGAAGTACAAGTAAACTGGATGGAAATACAAATATAAATGAGAATAATTTGTAGCACTGAGAAGCAGACTTGTTGAATTTTTGTTATATAAATCGAAATTGTAAATATAATGAATAGTTTGTGTGATATCGTCCTCTAAAATCGTCACTTTTCGTAACACGACACAAACCATTTCTACATGAACCAAGCACAACTATATTTTGCAAATTTTGCAGAAGTATTTAGTTTTGCTGGCCTTCCACTTATAACATCTTCCCCTTCATCCTCACTTATTTCACTATTGTTATCTTGATCACTGTTTATTTCGAAGTCTGGGTCCGCGTCAGAATCGTCAATTTCATTATCATCATCGTGTAAAATGTTGCAAATTTCACAGTATGAAACACTTTCTCTTGAAATTGTATATTTTAAATTATTGACATCAGAAATATTTCACATAGTAATTTGAAACTGGATGAAACACCAAATAAAAATAGACCCGCAATGGTAGAAATCAATAACCAAGACGGTCGGGCTGGGTCTGACAGACCCTCCCGATTTTTGGAGAACTGCCGAACATCATCTAAACAATATGAAACCTTATTAATGATGTTAACGCTTTCTCTTGCATGTTTCAGGAAGCTAGCAGAGCACTCGACTCAGATCAGCGAATATAAGCATATAAAATCATTGAAATAGAAACTAGTGGGTCTCACAGACCCAGCCCGACCGTTCTAGGGTTAAACAGCTTAGATCAAGGGAAATGACTATATATTTAATTTCATTGAAGACAATGTCTGTCATGTTGATGTCATTATGCAGTTTTCTGGTTTTCTGCAGTTTGTAAATAAACTAGATTGCATCCTACAAGAAAGTATTATTTCGTAATTAGATCAGATCCTGACAATAGTATAATAATTTCAGCCTCATTCAAGAACTCCGACCTGCGTGCTATCATCTGCGTGGGGACGACATCTATAGAAGACGGCAGATTGGTGAACTTTTAGAATTTCTACCCTTCACACAGTGCAGTGAAGGAGTAACTACAACTCTCGCGTACACTGTAATTGCGATACAAACGCAAACTGTTGTGCGTCGTCGATGGCAACATGGAGGAGGAAAGGAAATAATATAGGACCGGTTAACATACCCCCTGTAGACATTTTTTCCGTTGTACAGTACATATACTGAAGAGACATATGAAACTGGTAAACCTGCCTAATATCGAGTATGGACCCCTGCGAGCACTCAGAAGTGTCCAAACACGTCGAGGCGTGGACTCTCCTAATGTCTGATGAAGTAGTCCTGGAGGGAACTGGCAACCATACACTCTGAAGTGCTGTCCACAAATAAGAGTAGGAGGCGGTTCTCTTCTCAACAGCATGTTGCAAGGAATCCCAGACTTGCTTAGTAATGATCATGTCTAGAGAGTTTGGTGGCTAGCGAAAATGTCTAAACTGAGAAGAGTGTTCCTGGAGAAGTCTGTAGTAATTTGAACTTGTGGGGTGTCTCATTGTGCTGCTGGAATAACCCGTCCGTCGTAATGCGCAGTGGACATGAATGGATGCAGATCAGTCAGTATGCGAACGTACGTGTCATCTGTCAGAGCCGTATCTAGACGAATCAGGGGTGCCATATCACTCCAACCCCAACGCACTACACCATTATGGAGCTTCCACCAGCTTCAACAGTATCCTGCTAACCTGGGCCATGGATTCATGAGGTTGCCTTCATGACCACCCGCAAGATACAATAATGGGGAACGAAACTTGTCAGACGAGACTACAAGTTCCCAGTCACGATGTCGCTGTTGAAGAGCATAACGAAGCGTAAGGTTTTGTGTCATGTGAAGTATACACGAGGAGGCCTTCTGCTACGGAAGCCCGTATCTATGAACGGTTCACATACTGTAGTGGAACAGGGACAGGATAACTGCAATGGTTAATACAGCTACTCATGTTCATATTCAGTCGCTAATCATGAGAGTATTTTGATACTAGAAATGTTTTATCAGTTGCTAGGACGTTGTTGACTAGTTATTTACAGTCCCCTAGCAACACCATCTGTCACAATATATCCGTGTAAAATTTCAAGACTTCAACCGAAGTGTTCCGCACCACAATATAACTCACAAAAATATAGGAATATCTCTTTTAAAAAGTTCACAAAAAGTAAATTAGGTTGCAGAATGAAACTTTCACTCTGCAGCGGAGTGTGCGCTGATATGAAACTTCCTGGCAGATTAAAATTGTGTGCCGGAACCGGGACTCGAACCTGGGACCTTTGCCTTTCGCGGGCAAGCGCTCTACCACTGAGCTACCCCGACACGACTCACGATGCCGCCTCACAACTTTACTTCCGCCAGTACCTCGCCTCCTACTTTCCAAACTTCACAGAAGTTCTCCTGCGAAACTTGCAAGACTAGTACTCCTGGAAGAAAGGATATGGTGGAGACATGGCTTAGCCACAGCCTAGGGGATGTTTCCAGAATGAAACTTTCACTCTGCAACGGAGTGTGCGCTGATATGAAACTTCCTGGCAGATTAAAATTGTGTGCCGGAACCGGGACTCGAACCTGGGACCTTTGCCTTTCGCGGGCAAGCGCTCTACCACTGAGCTACCCCGACACGACTCACGATGCCGCCTCACAACTTTACTTCCGCCAGTACCTCGCCTCCTACTTTCCAAACTTCACAGAAGTTCTCCTGCGAAACTTGCAAGACTAGTACTCCTGGAAGAAAGGATATGGTGGAGACATGGCTTAGCCACAGCCTAGGGGATGTTTCCAGAATGAAACTTTCACTCTGCAACGGAGTGTGCGCTGATATGAAACTTCCTGGCAGATTAAAATTGTGTGCCGGAACCGGGACTCGAACCTGGGACCTTTGCCTTTCGCGGGCAAGCGCTCTACCACTGAGCTACCCCGACACGACTCACGATGCCGCCTCACAACTTTACTTCCGCCAGTACCTCGCCTCCTACTTTCCAAACTTCACAGAAGTTCTCCTGCGAAACTTGCAAAACTAGCACTCCTGGAAGAAAGGATATGGTGGAGACATGGCTTAGCCACAGCCTAGGGGATGTTTCCAGAATGAAACTTTCACTCTGCAGCGGAGTGTGCGCTGATATGAAACTTCCTGGCAGATTAAAATTGTGTGCCGGAACCGGGACTCGAACCTGGGACCTTTGCCTTTCGCGGGCAAGCGCTCTACCACTGAGCTACCCCGACACGACTCACGATGCCGCCTCACAACTTTACTTCCGCCAGTACCTCGCCTCCTACTTTCCAAACTTCACAGAAGTTCTCCTGCGAAACTTGCAAGACTAGCACTCCTGGAAGAAAGGATATGTACGAGCGGGACAAGGAAACTAGTCTGTGGCCGTTACTAAAATTTTATCAAAGTCAAACACAGGCATTATTGTTTTCTGTTGCTAATGTGTACGGAAAAAGTTTACATTCCTCCGCCTTCTAAATACTTTTTTTCAATATTCACACTCGATACCAATATTATATCAAACTCGAAGCTAGTAAGTAATAATTTCAATCAGAATTTAAGTTGTTTTCTGAAATATGTCGAATTTCTTCACAAAAAATCAAATTACTCTTGCTATAACATATTCTTCATTATAAATAACTCTTCATAAATGCAACATACTTTTCAATAATATCAAATATTTATTCTTCTTCATACTAATACAAAGTCTGTTTATCAAGAGGCCTGAACCTGTACAAACAGCTTGGACTGAACCTCAAACAACAATAATTATTTAATGTCTTTTCTTTTCTTCTTTGAAACGATTGACGCGGGAATAAAGAAGGCGCAGCGGCATTCGTAGCCACGTAGCCGTCGGTTAAATTCCGCTAGCGGTCACATACTTCAAGGTTGGCTGCGTCGGCGACGACGCTGCCCTTGTTGATTGCGGCGCCTCGATCGTACATGTAACATACAGAAAATAAAACATTTTAAGAGTCATATTATAAAATTACAATATTTACACGAACATCAAATATGTATACATTTTAAATAAACAGTTTTCGTTTTTCCTATTTAGAACTTCAAAACCAGGGCTAACATAGTAAATGTAATACGACTATCTTGTCCCACTACAATGCTATCCAGCCTGAGGAAGGATAGCACCTCTGTCGCGTTAAACAACTCTTTTCAGTCACCGATGGTCCCGGCGATGTAGGAGACTTGATGTTCATGGTGCACTCGTAGAGTGGTCGTACGGGAAAATCCCCACCTTTTCGTGAGTAACACTAAATTCAAACTCTGGCCGACATGGTCTGCTAACCGACAGAGACCGCCGAGAACTGAAGAGGATCGAGCAGTGTAACAGGCAGGCGTCTATCCAGAGCATCACACAGGAATTCCAACCTGCTTCAGACTCCAGTCCTATGGCAGTTAGGCGGGAGGTAAGACAACTTGGATTTCAAGGTGCAGCGGCTTCCCATAAGCCACACATCACTCAGTTAAATGCCAAACGACGCCTCGGTTGGTGTAAGGAGCGTAGACATTGGACGACTGAACAGTGCCAAAGCGTTGTGTGGAGTGACGAATCACGGTACAGAATGTGGCGATCCAATGGCAGGGTGTGGATATGGCTAATGCCCGGTGAACGACATCTACCAACGAATATAGTGCAAGCAGTAAAATTTGGTGGTGTTACGCTGTGGTCGTGTTTTTCATGGAGAGAGCTTGTACCGCTTGTTGGTTTAGGTGGCACTATCGCAGCACAGTCCTACATTGATGTTTCAATAACCTTCTTCATTCCCACCATTGAAGAGTAGTTCGGGGATGGCGATTGCATATTTCAACACGATTACCACTGTTCATAATGCATGGCCTGTGGCGGAGTGGTTACACAACAATAAAATACTTGTAATGGAATGGCCTGCACAGAATTCTGACTTCTATAGAATACCTTTGAGATGTTTTGGAACACCGACTTCGTACCAGGACTCAAAGACCTACATGGATACCTCTAATCAGTGCAGCACTCCGTGAAGAATAGGGTGCCATTCCTCAAGAAATCTTCCAGCACCCGACTGAACGTATTCCTGCGAGAATGAAAGATGTCATCAAGGCTAAGTGTGGGCCAAGACCATACTGAATTCCAGATTTATCAATGGATGGTGCCAAAAACACTTAAGTCACTTTCGGTCAGGTGTCCCGATACTTTCGATCACATAGTGTATTTATTTTCACAATTTCTTCAACAAATATACTAAATGAAATAAATCGCAATTTGCAATCATTTATGGCTTCACTGTACTAGGTTTAGATGTAATACCAATGTGCGGCGAATGAAAATTTGTGCCCGGCTGGGATTCGAACCCGGGATCTCGTGCTTACTAGGCAGACGCGTTGACTACTCCGCCACCGACGACACAGTGCCCGGCCGCACTGCACAGGACTCTTCCCTGCACATCTCCCGCCACCCCAATTTATTTAATTAAACTAAAGCTATTCGCCGCTCTTTGGTATTCCATCTAAACCTACTACGTGATGCCATAAGTAATCGCAAATTGCGATTTATTTCATTGAATGAACGCTGTAACGTCGTCAAATATATATAAACTTGTGACTATTCTTTCCTGTTGCGAAAAACTGCAATATTGCACCAAAATGTTTGCCAGTGGGGTTTAATATGGCACTGATACTGAATAAAAAGAAGTCTAATTAGCTCAAATCTGTCCTTTAGTGATCGATTTTCACCTGCACGGAAATAATTATCCAAATAGACATTTGGTATTATTGTGAAACTGTTCACCATCGACTATACAGTACAAGATTCAAATGTTCAAATGTTTTGAAACATAAGAGACTGACAAACGACAGAAAATTTGTGACATTGTACCTCACACCGCGCGGCCATTTCCAAGAGACGCTTTACAAGAACTGAAACGTCGTTTCGTTATGTGTATCTTCCTCTGCTGTTTTCATTAATTTCTTTACATCTTTCAGTTGACGTTCAGTCACAATGAAGAATGTATATTACAAAGAATTCACATTAGTAGTAGAAAAATTCAATTGTATATGGTGTAAGTCCAAACATTTCATTGAGAGGGAGGGTGGGGGGTAGGAGGTAGGGGACCTTCCTGTCCCCCTTACCTTGCGTGCGGATCTGCTACCAGGATGTCTCAACCTGCTGAAAACAAAGAAACAGCATCTCAGGGGGAAAATGAAATGAACCTGTAATTAGTAAGCGGAAAAATGATGAAATGCACAATCATAATGCAGAAGAAAACTAAATAGAAAAAAGAATTGCATGAACTGTCAATATCTATACCTACATACATACTCGGCAATTCACCGTAAGTTGCGCGGCGGAGGGTACACTGTACCACTACTAGGTATTTCCTTTCCTATTCCACTCCCAAATCGAACGAGGAAAAAAAGGAATGCCTATATGCCTCCGTACAAGCCCTAATTTCTCTTATCTTGTCTTTGTGATCTTTACGCGAAATGTAAGTAGGCGGCAACTTCAAATTGCGGCCCTCTAAACTTCCTCAACAGAAATTCACGAAAAGAACGTCGTCTTTCCTCCAGCGATCCCCAATTGAGTTGCCGGAGCATTTCCGTGACACTCGCGCAATGGTCGAACCTACCAATAACAAACCTAGCTGCTCGCCTCTGAACTGCTTCTACGTCTTCCTTTAAAATGATACGCTGCGGGTCCCAAATACTTCAGCAATACTCAAGACGTGATCGTATAAGCGTTTTATATGCGATCTCATTTACAGGTGAAGTACATCTTCCCAAAATTCTCGCAATAAACCGGAGTCGGCTGTCCGCCTTACAACTGTCCTTACATGTTCGTTCCATTTCATATCGCTTTGCAATGTTACGCCTAGATAAATGAACGACGTGACAGCATCAAGAAACTCACTACTAATGCTGTATTCGAACACTATGCTATTGTTTTTCTACTCATCCGTATCACCTCACATTTTTCTACATTTAGAGCTAGCTGTCATTCTTCACACAAACTAGAGGTTTTATCTAAATCATCCTGTATGCTATTACAGTCAGTTAAAGACGACACCCTCCCACACACCGCAACATCATCAGCAAACAGCCGCAAATTACAACTTACTCTGTCCATCATGTCATTTATATAGATAGAAAATAATAGCTGTCCTATCACACTCCCCTGGGGCACGCCTGACGATACATTCGTCGCTGATGAACACTCGCCATCGAGAACAACGTACTGCGTTCTACTACATAGGAAGTATTCCAACCAGTCACAAATCTGTGAACCTATTTCATAAGCTCTTATCTTCGTTAGCAGTCTGCAGTGTGGCACCGCGTCCAACGCCTTTTTGAAGTCGAGAAAAACACAATCCGGCTGTTGCCCTTCATCCGTGATTATCACCTTCGGTTTTACTACTTAAGATATCAGATTACGACTATAAATTGTATATCGCTACACCATTTCTCAATAACTAAACCTCCACAGTAGTGCGTAGCCCATGAACTGCTGCAATAAGAATGTTCCTACATTCTTCGTAACCAGCAGCTGATAAGGTGGACGTTATTATTCCTCCTCCGGCCAAACTCGCACTGGTCTGATTTAGTCCATGCTATCCGCTTGAACCTGCTGTGATTAAACCAAGGCTGGCACGTAAGTGAAGTACCTTGTCGTGACAGAGTCTTAGCACGGTTGTAATGATACGTTCCAGACTATTCCTGCATATTGCCGTTCCACATAATGGCATAAAACACGCAGTTTGCTGCTCAGATGCCTGTCATTTGCAACGTAGTATTCAAGGCTCTTTAAGGGCAGTAAGCCTCCCCTGCATAACTGCCTGTAATTAATAAGCCACTCTGTATGTGATCCGCGCCGTTACGAGTTTCTGATTATAATAGCAAGTGGTCCTTCACAATAACTTTGCCCAGCATACGCGAATGGCGTCACGTCATTGGATAGACACACCAATCTAATAACTACTATATTACGTGAATACGATTTGTGGACTGCATGATGTAACTAGTAGTAAATGAAAGTACCGCAAACGTGTTAAAAGATCTTAGTGACACGTGTGAAACATAAGGTACGAAGAGGCAAATAAAGTGACAGGTCGAATGGAACTTATTCACGTGATTTCTTCCATAACAAAGGAAGATTTAAGAAACTACCCGGAGGTCAAATCACCAATGACGTACCTCTTTTTCAATTGAATGAGAGACGTCTTGCGGATAAAAGCTAGGTAAAGAACTCAGGAAAATGTTAACGAAGAAATTTTTTTCAGAATGCAAGACCCTATGGAGCTTTCACATGCACAGTGACAAAAGATGAAAGGTTGTTGAAAACATTTGGGATATTGGTATGATGAAGGATGATAGAATGTGTTACTTGGTTACAAAGGTTAACTAAAAATTAATGGTTCCCAAAAGGACAGGGGAGAAACAAGAGAACTGGATATATGGACAGCTTTCTCAAATACGGCTACTAGGAAACAAACTTGTTCATTATTTCAATTAGTTCATTAGCAACATGTTTCGAGGTTATACTGCGTCATCAAGCTACAATGGCTTCACAAAATCTTGTATACAAGTATACATAAATACACCAGTGGAAAAATGAGAAGGATAATCTAATAAGAGGCGTACTCTCGTTTCGAATTGGTTTAATATTCACCAACACCCAATACAGGTGACTACCGGAAATCTATGCTAATGACAGAAACTGTATTGTTATCTGTCGTCTTTCAACTACCGGTACCGTACATACAGCACAAGAGGCAGAAAAACGCACTTACAAAGGCCATGTAAAATACTTAGGTAAATATCTGAACATGAATTGGTAAACAAACAGAAATAAGTAATAGGTTACTTAAAGCATTAAATATGACAGTTTGCGAAAATAATATTCCCGTTTTTATAAACAAGCTCCAACTTTACGATTCCTCTTCCACTATACAAACACATGCTCCACATTCACCTTTCCTCTCCATTATACAAACACACACACACAAATATGTGTACAATATTTTAACTTTTTAGTAACACAAACAAAAGCCTCCAAAACTAGCACTCTTGATAAAATATTGATAAATTCTAATATCTCTCGAAAAATATTGATACATATAGACGATATTATTTTAACGATTTATCGATATAAAAATGTCAGTAACGAATTGCGATTTATTTATTTTATATATTTTATCTTCAATTTTTGACAAATATCTGAAATTGTTGTTTTAAAATTATAGTAGAACATTATTTTTCTTTCACTGCGTGAAAGAGTCTAACTACTTTCTCAGCATTCATCTCATACAGTCTTTCTCTATGACTGTGTGCAGCAGGTATAGGTGGCTTAAAATAGGGCCCACTACGCGGGAGGGTGGCGGTGTGAATGGAATGAGACTTCCACAGGGAAATAGCGCACCAGTAGTGTTAATTTTGTTTTTCCTTTTTACGCAAGCAGTGTCATATTTTGTCACTTCGAAATTCATCAAAAAACAGTTGCTGAAAAAAAAACCACATTTACCAAATGTTAAATGTTTCCAGCGCTTGCCCGCGAAAGGCAAAGGTTCCAGATTCGAGTCCCGGTTCTGGCACACTATTTCAATCTGCCAGGAAGTTTCAAATGATAAATGTGTTTCTGAAACCACAAACTCATCTGCCAGATTCCAGACGTGAGGATATTCGTTGAAGCACTCGAAAGTTCCCTCATGCATCAATTGTACTGAGTAAATTATTTTGAATTTTCTTATATCGACGTGAAGGAACGTTTATTTCGACACGTAGTCAAGAACAAATTAAGAAAATAAGTTACTATAGTTTAAACGAAAGGAAATATTTCGAGACATTGTAGCAAAGTGTTGTTAGTTAAGAACAGGACAGTCGACCAAAAAAATTCTAGTACAAGCCTTTTTCTCCAAAAAGTTCATAATTAACTTACAAATAACGTATTAAAAGTTTTTTTAAATTCATGTTCCACGCATAATAGGCAGATAATGAACAGATATCTAATAATAATACTTAAATATATAGCTGTAAACCGGCAGTATAATTTTCACTCTCAATCAGATATAATTATAGGCCGATATAACTATTTTTTTCGACCTTCAAAAGCCGATGAGGATGCATTCTAAAAAATGTCCAAATGTTTGTTAAGCTGATGGGACGTAACTGCGGGGTCATCAGTCCCTAAACTTACAAACTACTGATCAACTAACTTGTACTAAAGGCAAGAAAAACAACCATGCACGACGGGGGATTCGAACCCCCTTTGGAGAACGACATCGGAGCATAGCGGCGCAGTACGCTCGTCCACTCCGCAGCGGCATAACATAAAAAAAAAATAAAAAAAAGGGTGATCAAATAGTATAAATTTGAAAACTTAATAAATCACGGAATAATCTACATCTACATCGATACTCTGCAAATCACATTTAAGTGCCTGGCAGAGGGTTCATTAACCACCTTCATAACTTTTCTCTACCGTTCCATTCTCTAATAGCGCGCGGGAAGAAAGAACACCTAAATCGTTCCGTTTTCGATCTGATTTCTCTTATTTTATTGGGATGGCCATGTCTCCCTAAGTAGGTGGGTGCTAGCAAAATATTTTCACATTCAGAACTAAAAGTCGGCGATTGAAACTTCGCAAACAGATCACGCCGCAATGAATAACGTCTTTCTTTTAATGATTTCCACCCCAATTCGTGCAACATTTCCGTTACGCCCCCCCCCGTAATGTGATAAAACAAAACGAGCTGCCCTTCTCTGAACCTTCTCAATATCTTCCGTCAGTCCCACCTGGTGAGGGTCCCACAAGGGGCAACAGTACTCCAAGAGAGGACGCACAAGTGTGATGTAGGCAGTCTCTTTGGTGGAGCTGGTGCATCGTCTAAGCGTTCTGCCAATGAAACGTAACCTTTGGTTCGCCTTCCCCACAATATTTTCTATGTGTTCTCTCCAGTCAAAGTTGTTCGTAATTGTAACTCCTAGGTATTTGGTAGAATTTACGACTTTAAGGTTTGACTGATTTATCGCGTAATTGAAGTTCAGCGGATTTCTTTTAGTGGTCATGTGTATTACTTCACACTTTTCTTTATTTAGTGTCAATTGCCAATTTTCGCACCAAGTAGAAATTTTGTCTAAATCGCTTTGCAGTTGCTTTTGATCCTCTGTTGACTTCACTAACCGATAAACGACAGCATCATCCGCGAACAGTCTAAGGGAGCTATTCAGATTATCTCCTAAATCGTTTATAAACACGAGGAAGAGTAGGGGACCAATAACGCCAGATATCACTTCTGTTTTACTCGATGACTTACCGTCAATTACAACGAACTGTGTCCTTTCTGATAGGAAATGTGAATCCAATCGCACAATTGGGGAGATATTCCATAAGCACTCAATTTCATTAGAAGCCGCTTGTGGGGTACAGTATCAAAAGCCTTCCGGAAATCCAGAAGTATGGAATCGATTTGAGATCCCTTGTCGATGGAACTTAACACTTCATGTGAATAAAGGGCAAGCTGTGTTTCGCAAGAGCGATACTTTCTGAATCCGTGCTGACTATTGGTTAATAGGTCGTTCTCTTCGAGGTAGTACATAATATTCGAACAAACTATATGTTCCAAAATCCTACTGCAAATCGACGTTAATGAGATAGGCCTGTAATTTTGGGGATCACTCCTATTGCCTTTCTTGAATATTGGAGTAATTTGGGCAACTTTCCAGTCTTTGGGTACGGATCTTTCGCTGAGTGATCGGTTGTAAATTGTAGCTAAGTACGGAGCTATTTCATCAGCATACTCTGAGAGGAATCTAGTTGGTATACAATATGGCCCGGAATATTTATTTTTGTTTAGTGACTTAAGTTGTTTTACTACTCCAGGAACATCTACTTCTAAGTTTCACATGCTGGCAGCTGTTCTTGGATTGAATACTGGAGTGTTCACTTCGTCTTCTTTGGTGAAAGAATTTCGGAAAGCTGTGTTTAGTAATTCTCCCTTAGCAGTACTGTCGTCGGTAGTATTACCATTGCTATCGCGTAGTGAAGGTATTGTTTGTGTTTTGCCGCTAGTGTACTTCACATATGACCAGAATTTCTTTGGATTTTCTGCAAGATTACGAGACAGGATTTCGTTGTGGAAACAACTATAAGATTCTCGCATTGAAGTCCGCGCTAGGTTACGAGTTTCAGTAAAAGATTGCCAGTCTTGCGGATTCTGTGTCTTTTTAAATTTTGCATGCGTTTTTCTTTGTTTCTGCAACAGTGATCTGATTTGTTTTGTGTACCACGGGGGGTCAGCCCCCTCTTTTATTAATTTATTTGGTATAAATCTCTCGATTGCTACTGATATTATGTCTTTGAATGTAAGCCACAACTGATCCACACTCGCATTTTTAGTTTTGAAGGACTGGAGACTATCACTCAGGAAAGCGTGAAGCGAATTTTTATCTGCTTTATTGAATAGATATATTTTTCGTTTATTTTTGGTGCATTTGGGAATTTCGATATTCAGTCTCGCTACTACAACTCGATTTTCGCTAATCCCTGTATCTGTTTTGATGCTCTTTACTATCTCGGGATTATTTGTTGCTAGGAGATCAAGAGTATTTTCGCAACCACGTACTATTCTAGTGGGTTCATGAACTAACCGTTCGAAGTAGTTCTCAGAAAAAGCATTCAGAACTAGTTCGGACGATGTTTTATATTTGCCCCCGGTTTTGAATACGTAATTATGCCAACATATCGAGGGTAAATTAAAGTCACCACCGATTATAACAGTATGCTTCGGATACCTATTTGAAATATGATTCAAGCTTTCTTTGAACATTTCTGCAACTGCATCGTCTGAGTCAGGGGGCCGATAAAAAGATCCAATTATTAATTTATTTCAGTGGTCAGGTATAACCTCTACCCAGAGCAATTCACAGGAAGTAATGTAGATAGAACAAAAATTTCAAGAAAATGTCCGACAGATGGCGCTTCATCTGATGAGAAAAGCAATAATTAGCAGAACAAATTAAAACAAAGCAAAGATGATGTTCTTTACAGTAAATGCTCAATATGTTCACCATCATTCCTCAACATTAGCTGTAGTCGAGGAATAATGTTGTGAACAGCACTGTAAAGCATGTCCGGAGTTATGGTGAGGCATTGGCGTCGGATGTTGTCTTTCAGCATCCCTAGAGTTGTCGTTCCATCATGATACACTTGCGACGTCAGGTAACAACAAAGACGGTAACCGCACGAACTGAGGTTTTGGGACGTGGGATGCCAAGCATGACGAAAGTGACGGCTGAGCACACGATCAGCACCAAACGACGCGCGCAAGAGATCTTTCACGCATCTAGCAATACTTTTATTTTATTTTATTTTATTCGTTCTAATAAAACCCCATATCATTCCAAGCATGTGTGTCAAATTTTTACGTCACTTTCTAAATTATTCCGTGATTTATCATCATCATCATCATTAGAGACTGATTATGCCTTTCAGCTTTCAGTCTGGAGCATAGTACATCCATTAAAATTCGTCCATGATCCCCTATTCAATGCTAACATTGATGCCTCGTCTGATGTTATGCCTTTTACTTCAAAATCATTCTGCACCGAATCTAAGTACTTTCTTTTTGGTCTACCTCGACTCCTCTTACCCTCCGCTGCCGAGATGAATCTCTTAGGTAACCTTGCTTCTCCCATGTGTGTAACATGACCCCATCATCTCAGACTGATCGCTCTAACTGCTTCATCTGTGGTGTTCATACCCAGTTTTTCCTTGATTTCCTCATTGTGGACACCCTCCTGCCATTGTTCCCATCTATTAGTGCCTGCAATCATTCTTGCTACTTTCATATCTGTAACCTTTACCCTGTGAATAAGGTAACCTGTATCCACCCAACTTTCACTCCCATACAACAAAGTTGGTCGAAAGATAGAGCGGTGCACTGCTAGGTTAGTCTTGGTACTTACCTCCTTCTTGCAGAATAGAGTAGATCTTAGCTGAGCACTCACTGAATTAGCTTTGCTGCACCTCGATTCCAGTTCTTTCACTATGTTGCCTTCCTGTGAGAAAATACATTCCAGGTACTTGAATCTGTCTACCTGTTCGAACTTTGTTCCTCCTATTTGGCACTCAATCTGTTTAAATATCTTTCCCAAAGACATTACTTTCGTTTTGAAGATGCTGATCTTCATTTCATGATCGAGCTCTGAAATATTAGTTTGAAACCTTTCGAACCAATCGGCCACTACAACTAAGTCATCCGCATATTTCAAGCGTCCTAGGGTTTTATTTGCGGACGGAGAAGTTAGTACTGCTTACTCCCACAAGTCCCCTAAAACCTCCACATCCTTGCGGATGTTGTTGCGAAGCAGTGTGCGTTTTTACCGCCCTACAGTACGCACGAGGTGCCGTAGTTGCTGTCCAAAACGTTATGGGAAGCATAGAGTTCTGACTAACCTGTTGTCTTCTACAGTTGTGTCCCCAGCGAAGAAGACAGCACACAGGTCGTAGGTTCTTCTACAGCGTACAAGTGAGGCTAAAATGAGTACTGTATGATGGAAGCATAAGAAGCGACTCGCGAGATTTTTAATTTTCAGGGATGCCATTTATTAATTAAATAATAGAATATGTGCAACTATTGTTAATATGGCACGGCCTATGCTGTCCATAGCTCATGTTGAGACCTCGACTGTTATCACTATTACAAAAATCTTTACTCATGACCGGCGCGGTCCGGCGCGTATAGTGGTCAGCTCGAGACTGAAATTGCGGCGCGTTGCGGGACTATAGGGCACCTGACGCTCTATTTCGCGCCAAAACAGGGCCGTCGCGCGCCTTCTGCAAAATCGCTCTTCTCTTGTTATAATAAGAGAAAGCACATTAAACTTTTTAAACTGTCAAAACCTAACCTGTCCTTGAGAGATATTTATCACAAATTCTCAGCTCTGAATAATTAATATTAAGTATATAATAAACAAAACTAATTTCAAAAGAAATCACGTGACGTGAAATGCAGCAGCCAATGCGAGGAGAGCACCAGTAACATAGGCGGGCTTTCGCACGGGAACCAGCACCTACTGTGCCATACGCTACTGCTCCTCACCCCACATTTCAACATATGCTGCACTTCTGTCGTTCAAAAAAAAAGTTCAAATGTTTGTATAGTCTATGGGACTTAACTACGGGGTCACAGTCCCTAAACTTACAAACTACTTATGAACTACCTAAGGCTAAAGACGGCACAAATATCCATGCCCGAGGGGGGATTCGAACCCCCGACCGTTGTGGCCGTGCAGACCGTGACTGGAGCGCTTTTGTCGTTCTTCCGCGTTTAAGACACGTACGATGCTAACAAAGAAACGGCCAGCGGCCAGAAATATGAAGTGGCCATAGGCCAGGAATATCACAATATGCGAGACTGCTTATTTTGCTTTGACCTATTTTAATCCCGCCCTGCCTGTCTACTGTTTTTAACATATGAACCATGAACAACAGTGGTGACAAGTTACAGACTGAACCATGAGCTTAATTTGCCATCTACTCTAACTGCTGCCTGACAGTCTACGTAAAGACATTTAATTGCCTGCAGAGGTTATAATGTTCATCAGATACGATAATGATACATCCCAGGTACTTGTAACTGTCTACCTGTTCTAACTTTGTTCCTTCTATTTGGCACTCAATCTGTTTAAATCTCTTTCCCACTGACATTACTTTATTACGTTTTCAAATTTATACTGACTTTTTCATTACCCGGCAAATAAATAAAAAAAAAAAAAAAAAAAAAAAAAAAAAAAAAAAAAAAAACTTTACAAGACTGATACATCGGATTCCCGATGTTTTTAAAACTAACAACAGCCCTATCCCAGACCTATGTCATCGACGTTTTAGATGGTAAACATACGGATGATCGTACAGGCACGCATGAACGTTGAGGAGGGGCTGGTGGTTGTCTCAAAGCACTGCTGTCAAGCATGCGGTTAAGTGCGGGTGCCTCCTCAAGACACATAACAGAGGAGCAGAGACGGTGCTGCAGGCGGCGGTGCTGCAGACGATATTCATCGTCGCGTCGCCCTGCAGCGCGCCGGCAGGCGGCTGTGACTGCGGTAACAACTGTTGCGCGCGCGGCGCGACCGCAGCGTCGGAGGCGGCGGACGGCCCCCGCCTCCCGCCCCCGCCCCATCCTCCCGCCCCCGCCTCCGCCCCCAGGCGTGTCGCCCAAAGCTGATTACGGCCGACACGCCCGCCGGATTCTGCGCCGCGCGCTGAGACACGGGCCGAAGACTGCACGGCGGCAGCAGGGGGATGGGACGGCGGCGGCTACCAGCAGAGTGGCGGCAGAGCAGTAGCAGCGCGTGGCGACGGCCGGAGGCGGCGGCCGCACGTGACGCGCGCGGGCCGGCCGAGCGCGCCCGAACGCCCGCGGAGGCGCCCGAGCGGCCCGCGCGCGGCGCGCCGCCGCTCCGCCCAGCCAGTCTGCTTCCGACCGCCGAGGCGACAGGTCGCGCGGCCCGCCCTGCTCCGCGCGTGACGCAGCGTCCGATCCGTTCCGTACTCACTGGCCGCTCTGCCCTCCACTCCGACCGGCGTGCTCTGTAGCCAGCAGCGAGCAGGCGCGCCCGCTGCATCCGACGGCGCCCACGGCTGTCTGCCACCGTCTTGCCGATTGGTGAGTTACGGTCAGGGACGATAACAGCCCGACAGTGCAGCTCAGCGGCGCCGACTCGGTGGGTGCTCCGGGGCTCGTGCACCCCCCAAGAATTTTTTAGTTGTGCTGAAGACCCACACAAAATTGCCGTGGAAAATAAAATTGTACAATTTTTTAAAAAAAATCGGCTAATATCACAACCTACCTTATGACTCAAGAGGCAACGCAAAACGTGACCATAGCGAGAGACGATATTTCATCTATATCTATAAATGTGAATGTCTGTTCGGTGTACGTTTATCACGTCTGAACCACAAGACATAAAGATCTAAAAAAATATTCCTTCAAACCGTCTTGATTGCAATTTTTTTTTATTAGCTAATGACGCGTTTCACCCTTTAGCAGGGCATCTTCAGATTATCTGCGTGACAGAATTTACACAAAATTGCAAGGCGGAATTACAAACGGTTATAATGGTACATGGGCTTATTTTGTGTTAAGAAGGCAGTCTAAATGGTAAACAAAGCTTACAATGAGCTCTCCGTGGTGTGACACCGTAAGTTGTTATTGCGGTGTTTGTATTTTTCTGGAATGTTTTTTTGGATTTCCTTGTTGCCCTACAAATGTTCGGGTAACAACGATTTACAGTTGGACCATACTCGGTAAAGAGTGAGAAACATAAAACCGATTTTTGAGATTACCTTAATAGTCATAAATAATCTTAAAAATCGGTTTTATGTTTCTCACGTCTTTACGAGTATGTTCCAACTATAATTCGTTGTTACCCGAACATTTGTAGGGCCACAAGGAAATCCAAAAAACGTTCCAGAAAAATAGAAACACCGCAATAACAACTTACGGTGTCACACCACGGAGAGCGCATTGTAAGCTTTGTTTACCATTTATACTGTCTTCTTAACACAAAATAAGCCCATTTACCATTATAACCGTTTGTAATTCCGCCTTGTAATTGTGTGTAAATTCTGTCACGCAGGCAATCTGAAGATGCCCTGCTAAAGGGCGAAACGCGTCATTAACTAATAAAAAATTTGCAATCAAGACGGTTTTAAGGAATATTTATTCTAACTGATTGCTGCTATACACCATGGATTGGAAATCATTTTAATCTAAAAAATTTTACAGTTACTAACGTCTACCCGGGGAAGGCTTTAGGCACGGTTTTATGGCGATCGGATAGCTATTTATCTATATAGATATTAATGTGAATGTCTGTTCGGTGTACGCTTACCACGTCCGAACGACAAGACACCGAGACTTAAATATTTGTACAGTTACTACTTTATACGTGAGGAAGGTTTTAGGCACGGTTTTATAGCGATCTGAAAGACATTTAGTCATTTGAAGAATATATCGCGTAATTCGGAACAATAATTACTCTTTGAAAATTATATTTACTGTTTGAAAATGGTTTTATTGGTTGAATTGTTGTTTGAGGGTTGATGATGATACAAGGGTGGAGTATGTTGGTATGGAATGTTATCGGTGTATATAAAATTCTACGCGTGTGTGTTAATATTTAGCTCTGCAGCGAAAACTACAGAACGCAAAATAATGTTCTGTCTGTAATTGTTGTCCCATGTCTCCCATTGAACACCATAGCAATCACATGACGATAGATATAAGGGGATGGGTGATATGGTGGTTGAAATTCGTCAAATTATAAAAAAATTCGAACTGAAGACCAGCGATGACGTTTGTGACTCTATAGCAAGCACGTTACATACAGCGAAACGTGATGCCACAGACCATACCTTTGGTCTATGCGTGCTACAATGTCTTCAGCTCCTTCTTTGTAAGGATAAGCATACGAATAAGGAAATATAAGAATAAATAAATAAAGCAGTAAAAAAGAAATTTCTTTTAATACATCTATTTAAAAAAAAAATCTATTTGACTTTTCGCGCATTATCTATCATAATCAACCAACACGAGAGCGAAGCCGTGGGTTTAAGCTAGTAATTAAATAATTCTCAGTCTCTGTTGCAATATTTTTTTTTTATTCTCCAATTACGCGTTTCGCGCTGTTAGCGCATCTTCCGACTGGAAAAAGACAAATGTTTGGTTACAGTCCGCATTTATGTTCCTCAGTTATTAACAATACTACCAGTTGTAAACATGGACCTGCCGCGACAGCGACTCCTCTGCTGCTATGGTGAGTTTATCATATAAAAAGCATTCCATTAATTTCCATACCATACCCCTTTTGTTCCTAGTTATTCTAGTTCAAATAACCCTTACGTGCTTTGTACGTTTACCTCTTCGCAGGGGCCCAATGGCAACACAAATTATTAAGCTACCTCCACCACAGCTATAGATAGTTCTGTGGCTCCATCTCCGCCCACGTAAGTCTGACTTTCCAAAATTTTACTCGCCTTAGCCACATTAGATTCGCTGCCCGCCAGGTACACGGACTGTAACAAAACATTTGTCTTTTTCCAGTCTGACGATGCGCTAACAGCGCCAACCGCGTAATTGGAGAATAAAAAAAAATATTGCAACAGAGACTGAGAATTATTTAATTATTCAACACCGTTGCTGCACCAGCCGCCACCACCACCATCATCATGGAATGGAACGAAACGAAATTTCATACTAGAAAGAAATGATCAGTTTTGTACGCGGGTTCCCGAGCCAGTAGTAATGAGTGTCCGTGTTTTACCCACTATGCTAGCTTTATTCATCCTGAAGCACGTCGGTCCTTTTGACCTTTCATGTGTATGTATTTATGAACATTCAACTGTGTTCTTTTAGGAATTTAGCATGAAGAATCTGATGCTGATGCTGAAGTTAATCGTTTTTCATTTATCTTTGTCACTTCCCTTGTTATTAAAATTATAGATCCAGTTGAAATTTGTAATGCTCTTCTCTCAGGCTTAAAAAAAACCTTGGACTATATTAGTACTGTCTGAGATGTCACCAAGTTATCTCAAAGTGATGAAAGTTTCGATCTAGTATACAGCTCTTGCTTGGAACTGACCAAAAAAATTTGATGTCTGAATTCAAAATATTTCAAAATAGTTCAAAGATTTCTGTAAACCTTGGTGACGGTATTCTACCAAAGGTTTTTGTCAGAAAGGATAGCTTCGCACAAAAAGTGTTAGATTAGTGTACAGTGAAAAATTATTTCATTAGTGATGTAGAAGTTTTGGATTGTTACTTATATCGAAATATCCACTTCGGCTAATTAGATCGCTTTATTGTAGTGAACTAATGTAGTCATGCTTTCTTTTTCTTCCTACCCCTTTTGTCATCTTTAAAAGGCCAGACAACTGCCTACTTACTTTTATCAAGTATTTTTCATTCAAAAATGCATGAACATGATTTTCAGGAGGGTTGGTTTCGAACATTTGTGAACCGTGATATAGAGCACCCACACTGATTTTCAAAAGACGGCGCCTCTGGTGCAGCTGATGCACAACCTGTGCGAAGAAAACGTAGCCAATGGGAACTAAACACACAGACGTATTGCACCACCTTTCGATGATTCACTGCCTGCAAAATTGTCAACTCCAGATGGAAACAATTTTTCACTTAAAAAAGTGGTTATGAACAAAATGCAGAGCCACACTGTAAAATGACACAGAAATATAAGCAGTGGTATTTTTCCAGAGTCTTAATGACTCTCAGCTGCCTATCTAAACTACAGGATGTTTGAGTAGTATTAGCCTCGCTAATCTGGCCACTCATTAATGTAGCGAACGCCAGAAAATACGCACACAACAATGAATTATCGTGCCGAACATCGTTATTACATAAACTATGCTTACTTCAATAAATTTATACAAACCGTGTTGAAAATTGCAGTTCTGTATCATCTCTTTTAAAAGTAATCATAATGCCCGTGTGTTAGCACAATTTTGGAAATGGTAAACGTAATATCTAGGAGTGTACGTGGATTCATAAGATAAGGATAGTGGCAAACGTAGCTCTCTCCGTTCGTGAAGTCTAGAAATCAGTAGATACTGGGGTTCCCCTGTGTAATTTATTGATTATTTATACATTTGTATATGCGAAAGCTGACTTCTTCTTCGTACAGGCAGGCGTTCTGCAGAGCTGCCGCCATAATAACCAAAACACGAGCGTACATCCGACCGTGACGTCAGAGATGCAGCCCATATGTTCAATGATGCTCACTGAAAACGAGAACGAACTATATGAAAACAAACTATATATTACCAACGCTTCACTCTACAACAGACTACATCCCTGCTAGAAGAGGAGCAAACCCCTTCAAAGATATATTTGACATAGAATCGTATTTGTATTCGCGCTCTGAAAAATGGCGCATTTGTGCTAATTTGGCATACATAAGTGCCATGAATAGCCTTGTTAGTGAGAGTTCAGTGTATTTTAAGTGATAGTACAAGCGAATTCCATAAAAAGCCATATCCGTCCAGATTTTACTGAGTATCGAATACAGCTGTCACTATTTAGCCCAAATAAACATCACTAATTCTTCCTTCGGTTCGTGGTAGATCAACTTTATATTGGATCAGAACATTATTTTTGGTCTGTTCTTCAAGTTAATTTTAATTACTTAACGCGTTTTCGGTTTAAGACGGAATTTTAAGGCAATAGATGGTCAACTAAGCAAAATTGTGCTTCGTGTGCAATATGATGATGTTCTACTAACAGCTCCAGAAGAAACGTTTTCCTTTGTTTTAACTTTGTTTGGGATACACAGTAACAGCTGCATCTCGGTACTCAATGTTATACGGAAAGTTTACTGCGTCTACAGCACCATCCCCTGAAATGTTTACTATTCATCCCTGTATAATTTCTTTAACGGAATGAAATACAAAGTACGTGTTTAACGATTAAACACCTCGACATACATTTCCGACATACTGCAGTATCACCTTAGAAGTATCAGCCATTTTGGCTAAATAATATTCTTTCTTAGAAGAAACCAGTAGCATTCACTTGTTCGCGATGATTGTTAAAACAGTAACGTAGCACAGTTTCAGTATTTTATTAACATCTCAGATGCGAAGTTATCTGAATCAGCTGAATAGGTTGCAAGTTCCATTTGCAAATAATGTTCAGCATCCACAGTTTATCTTAACTAACTTACAATACTATTAATACAGAGGTTAAAAACCTTAAGTCCATCGATTCGTGCAATGAAACTGCGTCCATAGTATGCAACATGAGATACGTCGTGAAATATCGTGTTCTTTATTTATGAAGTTTGTGAGATTTAACAATCTGTGCTACACTTACACTCCAATAATATAAAACGTTATGCGCCATTTACGTCATTGTAGATCCGTAGTCAAAGTTGCAGTAACATTTTGGTGATAGTCGTTTATGGTCTCTCCAACGATAGTTCGTTTTATTAGGTTTGCGAAGGCAAAGACAAAGTTTTATAAGGTGTTCAAAAAGATCGTCCACGGATGATATGTTAACCAGTGATCGCATACTTTAAAAGATTCACATAACCCTTCTGCAGATTTCATGTTCTCCCTACGTTATAAATCTGAAATACCCGTCGAATGGATGAGGTTTATTGTATCGTTATCCAAGATATTTATTTTCTGGAATCGTTTTCGTTTGAAATAACACCATCAATCTTTTAACGCCTAGTATTCACTATGAAAGGATAACACACTTGAAAATTGCATCCAGTTCTTTCAATATATGTCATTCATGAATCGTAGTCTTGCTGTACTATAAGGAAATTAATGAAACGTAACTGACTTAATTGCTAGTAAAAGTTTCGATGTAGAATTGAGAGTATTACACGATAATGCAGAATTTATCCATTGGTATTTAGATATGTTGCATGCCCGTACAACAGGATTTGAGAATACCTTACCGTGAAATGTTACCTGAAGCCACTCAGTCATTATTCGTTGTTATTTTCAACAACGTATATAATATTTTTGCAGCTATGAAATCAGTAAATGAGTGTTTTTTGTCTACTAAATATTGCTGTTTCAAATAATGCCCAGCAAAATGTAAATAAATTCAGCTGTATGGTGTTACCGCTTCGTATTGTGTTACAAATACAAGCACATTACTTTCATTCCGAACTTTTCGTTTTTACTAACTGAAATATACACAAAATTTGAAATTACAGGTATTCTAGCAGTGTTTTATCAAATAACCTTGTAACTTTTATCTCGTATTTCAGTTCAAAAGCTTGTTTATGACTCGTATTGCACTGCTTTTATTTTTCATTATTATTTTAAAATCATACTATCAGCTCTCTTTTAAAGTGGACATGCACACAGTGCCAAATAAAATATATGAGGGTAATTAAATTGATTACTAAGAACGTTACGCAACACAATACGAATTAGAAACCACTCTCTGTCAAATTACATTGATGAGTAAGTAGGGTTGTTAAAAATATTTCAATACAACTAAAACTATGCTGTTAATGTGATTAATACTGTGTTCTACGACCAGGAATTTACGCCGAATCTAGGTCACTGTCAAGTTGTTTTCTATGCTGCGTGATAGAATAACGATGCTACGAGATATGCTCGTGAGATATGTAGACCAAAGTTTCCAAAGAGTTCGAGAACCTGCGAAAAATTATTTAGCTTCATCTCAATTTAATTAAGACAGACTATAGTCCACACAAAGGCCGTTTGCCGTTAGGGGTTCCAATTGCCCCTCGATCATGGTTGTTTGTGCCGTATTTAGTAGAAATTAGTTCATAAGTAGTTTGTAAGTTTAGGGACTGATGACCCCACAGTTATGGCCCATAAGCTTTACCAACATTTGATCATTCCACACAAAATGGTCTTTTTACAAACTTTCTACAATTTCTGAATTTACTGCAGTCCTTTCACGAGTATTGAAGGAATTTAATTTACTTTAATGAATTATATAGCTTGATATTTGTTATGCATTTAGTGTCTCGAATTACATGTCACTTAGACTTTTTTACTTTAGAAATATTTCACAATTTTCGTCATAAAGCATAACTTTCGGATACTAGAGAACACTCCTGATAAACCTTTACTAGGTAACGAATAAACTTGTTACCATTTCAGTTGTTGATTGATTCCATTAAGACTTCCAGGGGCAATGTAAACATGCTTTAAATTACTTTATGAAATTATAGACGCAATGTAAGATTTTATTGTAATCACTAAAAGCTATACTCTTACGTTTAATGCTTACACAGGAAACCTGGTATTAAATAAACAACCTGCGTATACATACTGAGACATCGTAACTCACAAGAAATAGCCTTTTATTATTTCAGAATATGTCTCCATTGCGACTCACAATAACAAACCTTTTCAAATCATTTTATCATTGAAATCCCTCATCACCTGATGAAATCAAAACTTTGATAGATTAATCCACTTTCTCTGTTCAAGAAGTAGCACTTCATTATGAAATGACGTTTTCATATATTATTTCCTTACTACTAACTCTATTCACAACAGATCCTGCAGCCATTATTCACACGAGCCATTCAACGTATATATCTTTTTATGTCCAATTTGTCAGGAGGTATGACGGTATTTTACATTTCCCAGTGTTCTCTCATAGGAAAACCCAGTAAATTTCAGGGAATAACAAAATACAATTTCAAGCATATTGATTGATTGAACTGTCGTTTCTTGGCGAAACATTTTCAATTAAATAAACTGAATCACACTTAATGCTTTGTTTCACAAAACGACATGACCTAGGTGTCGGGTTAGGGCCCATTTTCTAGTACTATGCTGATTCCAAAGCAAACACAGTTCTCTGTTCTTCGATTTCAACACTGGACGATATTACTGTTTATTAATTAATTTAAGAAATAATGACATTCGCGGTAGGCCTATTCATGCATGGAATACCTTACACAAACAATGATGTAATTATGGACGAATTTTTATATTAATATTATTTATTTTTTAGAGCTGATGACTTACTGAAATTGTCTAGAGACAGCTAATTATTGTACCTCGATAATTTATGTCATTGTTTCTTTAACTTTATAGCCCCAGGTTCCAAATAAGCCCCACTGTTATTATGTTCTATGTAGATCTTATTAGTAATCTAATAAGGTAATAACTGAATTCTGCCAGCTCATTAAGTAGCAAAGTTGGGACTGTTCGCATCTGTTTTTTTTTTTTTTTTTTTTTTTTTTTTTTTTTTTTTTTTTTTTTTTTTTTTTCCAATTGTGACAGTTTGCACCTTTATCTTCCACTTGTAAGACTTCTACAGCTACTGCATATTTGTGCTCCTGGTCTCAGCAATGTTCAGAAAATGCAGAATCTGTCTTTTTAAGTCTCCATCTTTAAATCTCCATCTCCTGTGCCTAGTACAGATTGACGAACCTATCAGTCCTATGCAGGACTGACACTGACACACTTTACAAATGATTTTGTACACCCGCTTATGTTTCTTGGATGTTTGTCCTTTGAGTTGAAAACACCTTCACCTAAGCTATGTGAGACATACAAGAATACAGAAAATTATTTTGCGTTCAAAATCTTACTAATTTCAATGGAAACTTAAAAATGCAACCTACACCGTTTTCTATACATAAAATTCTGCAGTGTTACTTGGTGGAGTACGGATCTCGCCTGTTCCTTCATTTTCTAATTAAGAATATTGTGAATCGTAATGGGCTGAAATTAATTATTTGCTGCTGTAGTTTTTATTGCAAGTTCTTCATAAACTTCATATTCTTATAGCCCAGAAAAATAATAAAACTAAAACAGTTTGTCTTGTAATACATGATGAGTTAAGAGGGATATCCTATTTTTTCCATTGGTTTATCAGCTTAGTTTTGACTCCTTCAGTCGCCTCAATCAATTAAATCAATACGTGCTTAAGATCAAACAATTGAAACATTTCGTTATTTGTAAAGTAAGTAAGTGTCTGAAGTAGTTTTATGTACACCAGTTTGATTTCTTATAAAAACGGTGTGGCAATGGAGACGTGATGCTGTGAAAAATTAGTCAATGCTTTAGTCTGTTCCTCTTACCACCTCTTTATTATTCACACTATGAGCGTATAGTGAAGTTGGGAATAAAGCGTGTAACATACACGTAATAGCGATGACTATCAACGCAATATGTGAAGTGTTATGTTGATGGAAAACCGTAACATCACAGGATAGAATAACTACATGACACTTCTCCGTACACCGTTTTTATTCTATTATGTATAACTGCTCTGATGATAATAAATGTCACTTTAAAGTCTACACGATTGGATAATACAGTAATAAATGTTTTTGTCACGCTTATCACGATGTTAAGGATCCAGCACAACAACAGCTTTCCAAGAAGAAAAAGAAAGTCTAAAGGAGTGATACAAATGTATCGCAGAAAAATGTTAGCTTTAAGTATTAAAGTGCTTATTTGCCATGGCCGTTAGAAATGTGGCACACTTTATTTTCCTGTGCCCGCTAAATGGCTTTTGCCTACTAACTACACAGGAAGCCAAAATTTAAATTTGTCATTTTCCACATATGCTAAACATCTCCATTTCTGAATGCAATGTCATAACACTCCTTTACGTTCTCTTCTCAGATGTCTTGCGGCCTCTATGGTGATATGGTAGATCTGATTATCTGATAGAACAGTTACGCGAAGAATGAGATATTCCGTTTTACTCGAGATGCATGGTACCTGCCCTATTTACTTTCGTCGAATTCGGTTGGCGTAATATTAAAATTATAGCTGTTTTCTATTATAATTTATATACCATGAAAAGGAAAGTGCCTAACAAAGAATTAGTAAAAATAACGATTCAGTCTGGAAATGGCTTACGGCAACTGTTGAACTCTGAAATTCTAAATGGGTCGTCTGTTTGACATCAGACGTTTTTACGGTAAATTTGTATGTATATTCAGCGACTTTCGGAAGACGAGAAGTGATAGGAGATCAGATGTTTCAGTGTAACCAATGAATTTCAGCTTTGCTAAATTTTCTTATGTGACCTTGTCATTTATTCAGGAATACCACAGAGACAACTTGAAATGCAACGCCAGATTTTCGTGACAATATCAACAGAAAGAACTATATACTTTCTTCGTAGGTAAATTCCGCACAACTGGGCAATACACTTTGTGTCATCGATGTTACGTACAGTGCACTAGCTTTAAGATAAAGCAAAATCGCCAAACAATGTGATTATATTTCATGTGGCAGTCATAAAATCCCTGATGTAATGTGTCCAGTAGCAGCCTCAGATTGCTTTCACATTTGTCGATACAAAATTTGCACTTTTCAGAAAATAGAAGTAATTTCTTCGACTCATAACTTTGTTACTGAATGAAAAATTTCACTTCATGTACATGATTCTGAAAGGAGGTGATTATCAATAGTAATAGTTCTCTGAGAATTATTTCATGAAATGTTTGCATTTTGGGAATCTTCCGTTAATAACGTAATTTCCATGTAATGTGTTGAGATATAATTTCATGAAATCAACACAGGAAATTATTCTCCCTTGCTAAGAGGACGACGTACTTCTTCTACATAAATCGGTAATTGCGACTGGGTCACGATGTTTCTGTTTTTAAAGGTATGTGTCTCATAGAGGTTAAAGGGGACGTTTCCTAATATAACGCTCTTTGTGATAGGTGTAAGTTTTATAATTCATTAGAATAACAGTGCATCAATGCATATGTTTCCATGATAGCATTTCGCATGCCAATTATGTATAGCATGTTTATCATTTGTGTTTAATGCACGCTAGGCACTTAAATATTTTGAGTAATATGAAGCGTGGTTCCGGATCTGATAAAAAGTTCATAATTTCACTGTTGGTGTTTCAGTACTGGTCGAATAGCATTATTGGAAGCAGAAAACACATAACTTTGACGAGAACATAGTTATTAAACATGAATTCCGTTTCGCTCATATATTTTTTTAGCTCTTGGCACCAATTCATACAATGAAATGATGAAATTGAATTAAAGAAAAAAATTTAAAGGCACTCATTCTAACTAGCACGAATATAGTCTCTTCTAATGTCACATCTTAAAGCGTTGAGCCTTGTGTTCCATAGTCACAGGTGTAGATAGAAAATGTTCCTAGATATATTTTACTCCTGCCATTAACACTTTATTTTACACACATAGGAATCTTGCGAGGGAAAAAAGAAATTATTATTTAAATTAGACGTTCATGACAAAATACACTCATTCTCACACACATACAAACACACACACACATATAACACTATGCAAAAAAATGCGCATTTTAGCTAAGATATAAATAGTACATTTTGTTCCTATAGCTGTAAAAACTGCTTAAAATTTAACTATTTCGTATGATTAAACAAAACTTCTTTTGATGCAAATCCCAGAACAATGCAATAATTTCCATGTTCTACAGTCACGTATGTGTGAAGGCAAAGTCTACATTTTACTTTTGACGCATAATCTGCAAATGACAAAATCTGTCACGTCGTACATTCTTCACTTGTACAGGAGTTTCTTTTTTCCTCTTCTTCTGTGTTGCTTGTTCATTCCATAGTGATCTGCCAGGCGACTTCCTCCCCTCATTAACCATAAATCTATTTGCAATGTCCCACATAAGAATTCGCTGTACTTTTCTATAATTGGTAACTTTCAATGCATACTCTTACAGTTTCTAAGCAGTTCTCCTTGTTTAAGAACAAAGCAGCGCCACTATATCGAGAAAAGATAGTACATCGGTATCATATGCTTGCTGAATCAGCCCAAGAATCAGTGTTTTTACGAAAGACAGAGAAACATCGCTGTGTATAAGGGTTTAAATGTTGATTGCAAGCATATTTGCCCATCCGAAGACGAAGCATGAAACATGATGCCTGAGAGAAATATGGATTGCTTCGAACGTCTTCCTGTCGGGACACCTTCGTTCTGGAAATCTGTCTCGATGCAAACGTACCGCGCCACGGCTACTGCCCCGTGCTAATCCATACATCAAATGGGCATCTGCCAACTCCGGAATTTGTAAACATTGCACTGACTGCAAAACCACGTTCGTGATGAACACTAAGCAGTTGATGCTACGTACTGATGTGCTTGATGCTAGTACTGTAGAGCAATGAGTCGCATGTCAACACACAAGCACTGAAGTCAACATTACCTTCCTTCAATTGGATCAGCCGGCCGCGGTGGCCGAGGGGACTGAGGCGCTCCAGCCACGGTCTGCGCGGTCGCTACGGTCGGGGGTTCGAATCCCCCCTCGGGCATGGATATTTGTGCCGTCCTAGTTCGTAAGTAGTTCATAAGTAGTTTGTAAGTTTAGGGACTGATGACCCCGTAGTTAAGTCCCATAGACTATACAAACATTTGAACATTTACAATTGGACCAACTGGCGTTGAATCGGAGAAGTACAGTACATACTAACGAAACAATTGGGTATTTTGACAATTGTCTGCACGAATTATTTCAATTTACATTTAAAGAGAAATACTAAAATGAACTCTAATATGGAAATTAAGCGTTTCCGGACACATGCCCACGTTACATATTTTCTTTCTTTGTGTGTGAGGAATGTTTCTTGAAAGTTTGGCCGTACATTTTTGTAACACCATGTATAACCTCATTTATATATATTATGAAAAGCAGCGGTACTATAACTCTCCACTGGATCACGCCTTGACATCACTTTAACATCTGAAGCCCTTTCCGTTGAGAATGACATGTTGAATTCTGTTAGCAAGAAAAGCCTCCTTCCAGTCACAAATTAGGTTTGATATTCCATATGCTCCAACTTTCTTCATCAGGAGACGTTGCAGAACGATATCGAACGCCTTGCGGAAGTCAAGAAACACGGCATCTGCCTGGAATCCTGTATCTTCAGCCCTCTGGAGCTCTTAGATGAATAGCACGATGTGTGGTTCACACGACCGCTGCTTTCGGAACAATGCTGATTTCTGCATAGGAGACTTCCGATCTAAAATTGAAACGTAAAATGTGTTCCAAAATCAACAAATGACGGATGTTAGTGATACTGTTGTGCACATATAATCGACGACTCTTCTTGTAGATGGGGAACGAATTGCTCTTTGCTCCCCTAGAGATGTTCGGTACACTGCTGTAGAAAAAGGGGGGAGGGGAGGGCAAGTTCCTTTGAATACTCCGTGTGAAATGGAATTGGTCTCCCAATGGATCCAGCAGCCTTCCTTCTGTTTAACTCGCTCTGACGTTTCAGTGTTTTCCACTTGTCGTTCGTGCGATAGTTTAGAGGAGGAACTACCGAGCAATCGTCCTCCTGTATACGTTGGTTTCTCTTCGAAAAGGTGTTTTTGAATTGTACAGAAAATTTACAGAGTACGCCTTGCTTTTCTAACTCTACCATCTCGACATTCTTGAACTTGGCGACAAAACGTTCTGCTCAGTACAGCATTTAAGAATAACTAACAGACATACTGTAACGAAATTTCCCGCAGTTACACAATCAACACATGCGGGTACTACTATGCCAGTCGCATGTCGCTTCATCAGATCACTTGCGCGAAATTAGGAATGTTTCGAAACTTTTCGAACCGACACTCTTGATAATGTCTCGGACATTACGATTTCCATAATGGAAGGTTTCTTTCGTATAGCTCCAACTGCCCGTGTTCGAAGACTGAATTCCTGTCGTCTGCCTATAATTACGTCGGAGATTATCGTGACTTTTGTCACTAATATGTAATCAGCATGAGCGGGCTGATTTCGCTTTAATCTCTTTCTCTATCGTCTGATGACTCCCACAATTCTATGTTTCATTACTGATAATTAGTTTTACGATTCGTAAAAGATCGATAATGGCTCCTCCTCTAAGTTTCCGGCGGTGTGTTAGGGTCGGGTTGCTACCACTTCATTAGCAGGAATGCTGCAGTCGCCTTTTATTGAGTACTAGACCAAACGTGTTTTCGGCTGCAATATCAGGTTTAGGATAGCACTAGATACCTGTACAGTGCACAGGTAGGCCAGTAGTTGAAGCACTGCCTACGCAGCAGAGCTGGAGTGATGTCGACGTATAGAAGCGCTCGTTATGCAGCCATTAGCTCAGGTTTCATAATAGTTAACTCGTCGGACGGCCTGGAGTTGTTACGGGAGCTGGCGCAGTGAGCCCAGCCACGTCCGTGCTCAACGATTAGCTGCAAGTGAGCCTTGTGTTGATATGGCCGTTGAAATACGGAAATACAATCTCTCGTACACCCACATGAAAATGGACTGTTTAATCAGCATAGAAAGCTTTAGTAAGAAGAAGATCGCCTGGGAACGAGATTTTTGTTATTTTCTTTTCAATTCATGCTAGGCCTACTACAAAGTTCAAAACGCAGTTATCAGTCCTACAAAGAGTTTAATGGAACTCTCAATATAGCTCGATAAGATGAATATTTAAGATAGCCACGTAACGTAAATTCACTAACAAGGAAAGTACTTAGGCTCGAACAAACAGAAATGCACCAAAATCGTATATTAGATAAAGGTCTCTTATTGCACTAGTGAGCCGCGGTTGGGTAGCCGAGCGGTCTAAAGTACCTCGCTGCGGAGCGCTTGGTTGCTCGCCGTGGCGGTTCGAGTCCTCCCTAGGGCATGGGTGTGTGTGTTTGTCCGTAGGTTAGTTTACCTAAGTTTAAGTGGTTTGTAAGCTACGGACTGATGAGCAAGCAGTTTGGTCCGATAGATTTACAGGCATTTGAACATTTTTGCACTAGTGATACTCCCGCATCTGCAAAACTCTGCAGTCGCCCATTAGAGGCCTCTGCGTGTGCCGTGCCGCATTGCACTTTGACCTGGCGGTATGCCAGTAGTGGCGGTGCAGTGTGCCTCTGAAGTTGCGTTTTGTGACGTTATTTGTATGGTGAAGTGTCGGATGGGTCGGCGATTTGTAATCAATCCTGCTGATATAGTGTGACTGGTTGAGGTGAAGTTACGAAGAAACCTTCTTCGTGCAGATGGTATTGGTGTAGAAGATGTATCATTCGCATGTTACCTATTATCTATTATAGTGTCTCTAATCTATGCTCATATTTCTGCACTATAATAGATACCAGAAAACATGTGAATGATTTTTCTTCTACACCAAGACCGTATACACGAAGAAGGGCTCTTCGGAATTTCATCTCAACCATTTGCAATACATTAGCAGGAGCGTCAGTCACTGTCTGCACGGCCACTACGGTCGGGGGTCCGAAACCCCCTCGGGCATGGATATTTGTGCCGTCCTTAGTCTTAACTAGTTCATAAGTAGTTTGTAAGTTTAGGGACTGATGACCTCGTAGTTAAGTCCGATAGACTATACAAACATTTGAATACCGGCAGGTCAAAGTGCAATGCGGCGTGGCACACGCAGAGGCCTCTAATGGGCGACTGCAGAGTTTTGCAGATGCGGGAGTATCTCTAGTGCAATAAGGGACCTTTACATTATCTGTCATACGATTTTGGTGTATTTGTGTTTGTTCGAGCCCAAGTACTTTCCTTGTAAGAATAAGATGATTTGGATACGACTGGTCGCATTTCTGCGTCAGTGTCGTTGAGGAACAGCAATTCGATAATCAGTGAACATTACGGAACTATTACTCCTGATCTCCATCACCTTACATGTTTCTACATTTAGTGCCAGATGCCATCCGTCACACCACCTAGAAATTTTGTGCAAGTCATCCTGCATCCTGCTACAGTTCTTCAATGACGACACCTTGATGTACACCACTTCATCATCAACAAACAGCCGCCGACTATAACTCACTATGTCTGTCATGTTATTTATACAGATCGAAAATAATAACGGTCCTTTCACTCTTCCCTGGGGCACACCTCATCATATCCTAGTCCCTGATAAACACTCGCGATCGCGGACAAAGTTCTGATTTACATAGTCTTCGAGTCACTCACATATTTGGGTACCTATTCCATATGCTCTTATCTTCGTTAGCACGCTGTAGTGCTGTACCATGTAAAATGCCTTTCGAAAATCGAGAAATATGCAGCCTGTCTGTTGCCCTTCATCCGTAGCTCACATCTTGTCATGAGAATATAGCGCAAGCTGTGTTTCTCATGATACGTGCCTCCAAAAGCATGTTCATGCACGGAGAGAACCTTTCCCGTCTCAAGGAAATTTTCTATACTAGTATTGCCTGTGGTCGAAAATCTACCCATTGTGTTTACTGTGGTCACTAGGGGTACAATTTTACGTATCATGTCGGCGACCTCTCGTGATTATGTTGGCAACACCAACAACATGATAGAAAATCTTTGCCCATTTGTTCGAACCACATAGAATGATTCTATTAGTGTATCGTGCAGACCATGAAGTAAACAAATAATGCTGTTCCTGCTTTATGGTTCACAGGTTCTTGTATGTACCCTCGTCCGCTCAGTAAAAATAATTGCCCTCGTAAAGCGAAGATTCGATGAGAAAACATCAGCGTTGTCAAGCGAATGGCCAAAATGAAGACTCACAGGATTTTCACTATTCAGAATTTGTTGTCAACATTATCATAGGAGGCCGCTGGGATATTTGGTAAAATTTAACTGGCACTAGGAGGTATGAAACGGTATCTTTTACGTGTTAAGGAAAATGCCTGACACAATAACAACAAATAAAAACGGAAGAATATACTTCTCATGCCATTTTCGAATTATATAACATTCATTAGCCTAATATTTTAAATTGAACTACAACTTCGGTGGTCGTATATTTATACAGCGCCAAGAAATAATGTTATTTCGATATTGCGATATTCAGAATACCAAAGCTGACAACATGTCGACTCCGTAGTTCCACCCGAGCACCGCTAGATGCCTCTCGCGGCGCATCATCCTTTATATCGGCATTCATATGAAACATCAATTTCCTTTAACCACTCTTAATCACTGCGAAAATGAATCATTTGAACGGCACAAGAAAGTGAGTTGGGAGCACTCCATGTTTCGATATTCACTTATTTTAATACTGCAGATGCGCTGCATTACAGCGTCTTTGGTCGAGGCGAATAGCCAATCATAGGAAAATTCCTACTTCCTTTTAACACTTTTAATGGCTAAATGCACACATAATATTTATATTCGTGAAATCTACGACAAACAATCTTTCGAATTATGTTACTTTCATTGGCCTTCTTGTACGAATAAATTAGTAATCAGTAGCACAGTTTTCGTGTTACCGTATTTATATAATGATTAGAACTAAGAATATGTTCAAGAATTCTACAGCAAACTTATGTCAATGGTTTAGGTCTGTAATTTAGTGAATCCGTTCTTTTGTCTTTCTTATACACGGGAGTTTTTCACTTGGAACATTCACGTGGATCAAAGGTTCAGGATAAATGCTAGCGAAGTAAGGGACCAAAACCGTGTTGGTACTCCACCTGGACCGGGTGACTTATGTTTTCAACTGTGTCAGCTGTTTCTCTATACCAGCTATGCCTGTTACTATGTGCTCCAAATGGGAATTGGTGCGATCATCAAATGAAGATATGTTTGCATGATCTTTCTCCGTGAAGCTCTGGATTACTATTTATTCGTGAAATGGAGATTTTTGTTTACTTTGTTTTTCGTTCAGTGCGAAACTTACATCATTCAAATGTGTATCATATATATGGTCATTACGACTTACCCAACATTTCTTAAGGATAAGCACCTTTTTGTGCTTCAGTTTTAATTGCACGAATAAAATCTTACTTACTGATATTTTGTGAAAGACTAGGAGAAAAATCGAAATTTTATACTACAATTCCACAATCACTGTTGCCATTTCTTCTATAAAACTTCGATAATTAAGAACTTACGAGAGTTGGAAGTTAAATAGTGGCAACTATTTATTCACAACCAATACAAAAGCGTTACATGTTTGAACCTGTTACTTTTCTTCGAAGTAGTCACCAGCGTTGTGTAGAACCCGTTGCCAGCGATGTTGAATGCGAAGTATACCGTTAGCAGAGCCTGTTCTGTTGATTGTGCGAATGGAGCGGTCTACTTCCTGTCGAATCTCTGGAACACATCTGGAGCGAATGCAAAAAAGTGGTTCCTTCATCTTCTGAATCAAATCAAAGCCTCAAGGTTATTAGTATGTTTGGATGGTACGGTACTTCCCAGACCCATCGATAGAACAGAGCAGACACAGCTTGCGCTGTATGCGCACGCGCATTGTCGTGAAAAATGACGGATACATTGCGCACGCCTCTTAAAGACCATGACAATGCCGTGCTCTACGACCTCCGGTACATTCAATCTCGATCCAACTCCGACACTCCCGCTTCGAGAACATAGTGACACCGTAACGTTAGATCACTCGCTCACGAGTGACTGTTTACCTCGCCGGTGACGTGGGAGAGGCGGGTCCATTTGCTCGGAGATAAAGTAGGTATGGCGACATCGTGTGCTATGGGCGACAATGGTAGATTCCATTACATAGTGTCTCCACAGCAGTGCTGCTACCATTTAAGTTTCAACCTTCGTATACATGCATTTGAGATATGCCTGTTTTTATCAAAGATAACTGTTCCATTCTAGCAGGACGTACCTCAGTCGGTAGAAACGGAAGCATTATAGGATCATTCATTCAATACATTTATTTTTCTGTGCCAAGAGTCAGATAAATATAAAATCTTATGAAAAGAGGCAAAGAGATTTCAATACATTTTCGGTTGTTGTTGTTGTGGTCTTCAGTCCGCAGACTGGTTTGATGCAGCTCTCCATGCTACCCTGTCCTGTGCAAGTCTCTTCATCTGAGAATACATTCGGCAACTACATTTTTTTTGAATCTGCTTACTATATTCGTCCCTCGGTCTCCCTCTACGATTTTTACCCCACGCGCTTCCTTCTAATGCTAAGTTGACAATTCCTCGATGTCACAAGGTGTGTCCAACCAATCTATCCCTTCTCTTGGTCAGGATTTGCCATAAACTCCTTTTCTCTCCGATTTGGTTAAGCACCTCCTCATTGGTTACGTGATCTACCCATCTAATTTTCATCATTCGTCTGTAGCACCACATTTCAAAAGCTTCTATCATCGTTTTATCTGAACTCCTTATCGTCCACGTTTCACTCCCATACAATGCTACACTCCAGACAAATTCTTTCAGAAAGGACTTTCTAACATTTAAATTAATATTGGATGTTAACAAGTTTCGCTTCTTTAGAAACGCTTTCCTTCCCATAGCCATTCTGCATTTTATACCTTCTTTACTTCGGCTATCAGAAGTTATTTTGCTACTCAAATAACAAAATTCATCTACTACTTTTATTGTCTCTTTACCTAATATAATTCCTTCAGCATCACCTGATTTTCTCACATTGCATTCCATTACCTCCGTTTTACTCTTGTTAATGTTCGTTTTATATCTTCCTTTCAAGACACTGTCCATCCCATTCAATTGCTGTTCCAGATATTTTGTGGTCTCTGACAGAATTACTACGTCATCGGCAAACCGCAATGTTTTTATTTCTTCTCCCTGCACTTTAATGCCCTCTCCAAATTTCTCCTTCAATTCCTTCACTGCCTGCTCAATGTACAGATTGATCAACATTGGGGAAAGGCTACTACCCTGTCTTACTCCCTTCCCAACCTCGACGTCCCTTACTTGCACTTCGACTCTAATAACCGCTGTTTGGTTTTTGTATAGGTTGGATATAACTCTTCGCTCCCTATATTTTACCCCTATACCTTCAGATCTTCTATGGTGAATTATTATCCACTGTTGTATAGAGAAGCGATTGAAAGATATAAACATACTGATAATTTCAGTCGAAAATAAGTGACTATGAAACTCAACGATATAGGGACTATGGCTCTGCAGAATCGATGATTGTTTTTATCTTTGACATGGTTTGATAGTACAGTTTTATCTTTGACAAGTATCATCTCTACTTATATCGTGGATCGTAGCCACGCCCCCATTCAGACGGTATTTAAGAAGCTCTCAGACCCCCGACCCGTCAGTCGGCAAGACTCAACAGACGGACAAGAAGAAGGAGAAGAAGAAGAAGAAGAAGAAGAAGTCCGACGCACCATCGAACGAAACGTAGGAAGCAGCAAGATTCCAAGAGCACGGCCTTACAACCCATAAGATGTAATACCTGTTTAAACTAACTTACCTAAGGGCAACACATACACCCATGTCCGATGGGGCCTCGAACCCCCGACGGCGAACGGCCGTATGCTCCGAAGCACGGAGCCTCAGTGCGCACGGCTATTCCGCCGTGGCAATAAAAAAATGGTTACGGCTGAATATCCGTAATTCCATTTATAAGATGACCATAAGAAATTTTATATTTACATGCATTGTCTAAAATATGTTTCCGTCTAGTACGAACTACGCAGTGTATCCATCAGAGGGAGATAATGTTTATTGGAACATCCCTCTCTGCGTAAGAAGGGACGTTAGGAAGATTAACGGCCGGTAGACATGAAGGTCATTAACTTAGAGGGGAGAAACAGGAAGTCTCTGTCCCTATTTTGTTTTTATTTCTTTTAGCCATTCCCACCGTTGCATGTTTCTTGGTTAGGGCTATCTGTTTGGATTCCAGTAAATTTATAAAGCTCACAAGCTTCTCAGAAAATGAAAAAAAAAGTTCAAATGTTTGTTAAGCTTAAGAGACTTAACTACGGGATCATCAATCCCTAAACTTACAAACTACTTATGAACTACCTACAACTAAGGAAGGCACAAATATCCATGCCCGAGGGGGGATTCGAACCCCCGACCTTAGAAAATCAGTAAAACAAAAGGTTTATCCCGTTTCGACATCAGCTAAGGATGTCTTTATCATAAGGAATATTTAAAAAAGGGATTACGACATATTTTTTTTAATTAATACTTTCTTTTTAATGTATGGGGAGAAAGAGGAGGGGTGGAGAGGGAGGGCTAGGAAATTTAAAAGCGGTGTATTTCTCGTCTGATTTTCCGTTCGGTACAAATTTCCCAATTGATTTTAAACTAAGTAGCGAGATAAGCTAGAGACGTGATATTTTAAACGTAATTCAGAATCTGAGGACGAAATAATAGTGCTATGGTGATGACTAGGTGATAGCAGTAAGAGACGGATGAGGTGAAAAATGTGGCAGAGGGATGTTACTCAGAGCGCCGCCTGTCCAATTGGAGTTCCCGCACGACGACTGTGCTGAGCGGGTTGTCTCGCAGCACCTGCAGGCGCAACAGGCGTCATTTACCTTCAGCAGAAAGACTGCCGCAGCTCATTCGAAAAATTGGTGGATGTCTGTAAAGCATTAAGGAATTTCTACCAATCTGGGTACACATGTTACATGCAGCCTGTAGAAAAGTTTCTCTGGCTGTAAGAACTCATACGACTCTCGGCCGGAGTAAAAGGTTTTGATTTGAAAGCTTCACTCAGCGACGCCTGGAACGGTGTCAATTAAATTCTGTGTCTACACTACCCATGTTACTAACTTTCTAGAAACTCGGTTGCCTGTCTGTCTTTTGGATACAAGAAGCACACTGCTAATACAGTAAAAATACATTATGCGATTGCTTTGTTAGTCGTTCGCATAACTTAAATCTTTCGACATTTACAATTACCTGACATTCATGTCACCAAGTACGAAACTTTTGGAAGTCGTCTTGCAGCTTCTTACAGTCATTACACGACATTATGTTATCGTGCACAACATTATCATCAATAAACAGTCGTAAATTGTTAGGCATTTTGACCGCCAGATTATTTATATAGATAATAAGGATGCTAACACACTTCTGTGGGGCACTCCTAATAATACCCTTGTCTCTGGTGAACACTCACCTTGGAGGTCAGCTTAGTCGCTTCCATTACTGAAGAAGTCTTCGAGCCACATATCTGCGAACCTATTCCACATGCTCACACCTTCGTTAGCGGTCTGCAGTACGACACCTAATCAAACGCGTTTCGGAAATAGAGAAATTTGCATTCTGCCTTTTGTCCTACAACCATGGTTCACAAGAAACAATATGAGAAAAGAGCAATCTGAGTCTCACAGGAGTCATGCTTACTAAACGTTAAGATGATACATCGCTAGAAGTTTTTCCGTCTCAAAGAAATTTACTGTATTCGACTCTGAAATACTCAAAAATTATACAAAAACTAATCTTAACAACATTGTTGTCATGGTCGACCACTTGGAGACTGGGTTGATGCAGCTCTTCAGCCTACTCTCTCTTTAGCAAGCCATATGTCATCATAAGAATCGCAACCCACATCCATTTCATGCTGCATACGGTATTCTCTATTTTTACCCTACACACTTGCATTCAATGATAAATCAACGATTCCTTGATATCTAAGAATGTGTCCTACTTATCGGTCCTTCTTTTAGTCAAGGAAGGCCAGAAATTTATTTTTTCTTCAATTCTGTTCATTTCTCCTTCAATTCAAAAGCTTCTATCCTCTTTTTGTTTCAACTACTTATCATCCATGTTTCAATCCCATTCAATGCAACACTCCACACAAACGCCTTCAGAAAATACTTCCTATTACATAAATTAACATTAGATTTTAAACAATTTTTTTTCTTCCAGGGACGCTTCACTTCCCATCGCCATTCTGCATTTTATATCGTCTCTACTGCGACCATTGTCCTATACTTTATTGTCCAAGGCACACAAATCTTCACCTTTATTGTCTCATTAACTAATCTAATGCCTTCAGTATTGCCTGATTTTCTTATACTACATTCCATTCTTTTGTTCTGCTCTTGTTAACGTTCATCTTATACTTTGTTGTCAAGACATTGTTCCTTTCGTTCAATTGCTCTTTTAGGTTCGTTGCTGTCTGTAACACAATTACAATGTCATCGGCCAACCACCAAGTTTTTATTTATTCACTCTCAATTTTAATTCCTTCTCCAAATTTTTCTTTGCTCTCCTTCACAGCTTGCTCACTTCTCAGACTGAATAACCTTGGGGAAAACACACAAACCTGTTTCACTTCCTTCCCAACCACTGCGTGTCCTTGATGTCCTATGACGCTAACTGTTGTGCGATTTATGTACAATTTTTAAATAATCTCCCGTTCCCTATACTGATATCAGAATTTTAAAGCATTTATTCCAGTTAACATCGTCCAAAAATTTCGAAATATAGAAAATCTATAACCTTAGATTTCCTTTTCCTTAATTTATCATCTAAGGTAAGGAAAAAACAGCAACCAGTGTGTCTTACGTTTTCTCAAGAAATCTTTATTAATAACAGTCACAATTTTTTTCATCCAAAGTGGAAAAAAAATCCTACATTTGTGCTCAATGTAAACATCTTCGCTTAAAGTCGACTTTTACCACTTTTTCCATTCTTCTGTAAATACTTCGTTTCCGTTGGGACTTGGAGCTAGATTGGAGATAAATGCAAGCTAGGTATGGGACCAATACCGCTGAGTACTCCGGGTGAAACAAAATTGGTACTTACATGTGTTTAGCTCTTTTATATCCACTATTTGGTCAAACTAAGTTATGTACGAACATCCTGCTTGAACTATTTATTAAACAGTAATTCCCAGTCTTTAATAATGGAATCCGTAATAACTGTCAAATTAAAAAGAAAAAAAAAAGTTTTTGAGGGGGGTATGTCGCGCTCGCGTTGCGAACAGCATGGTTTGTTGCATTTACCAAGACCCGCTATTTTAATTTGTTGCTACATGTAACAGTTCATTGACCCATTAAGTACACATACTCCCTTTCTTCTGAACCGTTTGAGTAAATAATAAGAATTATATAATTTCAACAGTGTATATTCTTAATTCGTATTAGTTACACTATAAGCTTATTTCGACTTAAAATTCATCTTCAGGTGTTATGGCTGCAATACATAATTTTTCATAATATTTAGTACTATGCTGCCTACTTGTTTTATACAGAGGTAAAAGAAATGCTACATACCATTTCTGTTATGCTGTACATTTCAATATTATTGTGACGTGATATATTTTATTACTTTTTCTTCTTATATATATATAATATAACGTAACTTATAATATTTTGCTGTTATGCGTGATCTTTATCAAGTTACGGATTTTGACATTTATTTGACAGCTCTACAGAGATGTAATATGTTTACATTAAAAGTTAAGTGATATATATATATATATATATATATATATATATATATATATATATATATATATATATATATATGAAGAAAAAATAATAATAAAATATATCACGCCACAATAATATTGAAATGTACAGCATAACAGAATTAAGAATGTACAGGGTTGAAACTGTATAATTCTTATTATTAAAATGTCGATTTACGACGTCACTAACACTGTGGGCCCTGCAGATAACACGTTTGAGTAAAGATATTCGGTAGCCATTGCATTACATGAAAGACCACACTATTTTAAATGATTGAGTTTTGCAGACGGTCTTGATATGAGACATAGGTGTCGAAACTTGGGTACTGCATACACTAAGAATTTTTTTTTTTCTTTTTAGAATTTAACAAATGTTGCGGATCCCATTATTATGGATGAATGTCGATGTCCCGAAGGAAGAAAACTGTATGAAATTTGCTCTCACTGTAACTGTCTCCTTCCCTCCCTCCCTCTCCCCCTCTATCTCTCTCTCTCTCTCTAACACACACACACACACACACACACACACACACACACACACACACACACACACACACACACACACACACGAGAAATGGAGGGTGAAAGTTCTAAATTTCAGGCTTATATATTTATTTGTTCAAAAATGTTTGTAGAGCTTATGAGACTTAACCACGGGGTCATCAGTCCCTAAACTTACAACCTACTTTGGAACTAGCTACTACTAAGGACGGCACAAATATCCATGCCCGAGGGGGGATTGGAAACCCCGACCGTAGTGGCCGTGCAGAAAGTGACTGACGCGCCGCAGACTGATCGGCCACCGCGGCCGGTTTTTCATTTGTGCAGGAGCATCGTTCAAATATAGCACAGGCTTATGAAGACAAATATGACAATTTAAATCGAAACGTGGAATACACTCCTATTGGAATTTAAAATAGCAGAAATCATCATGGAAAGAAATATCATGCGTCAGAAATGAAACGGACGTATTGTCACATAAGTAATGCATACTTTAAGTTATACAGTGTACGCAAAATTAAGACGAAATAGGAATTATAGTGTGTAATAAAAGACGTATAGAGCACGGGAGCGTGGGAGGGGCTTGATTATCCATTACGTGCTTCTGTCTTAATCAAACATACTCACGTCATGCGCCTGACACTATCAGGGGACAGAATCCGAGTTTGATTTGTGGAACTCAGTTTCTTGAAGTGATTGGGTAGGCCCTTGGTTGTAAGACCAATGTTCGAAATAAATTCGACCAGAAAGTTAGACCGTTTTCTGCCGGTGCACATAGAAAAAAATAATTTGCAAATGGGATGGGCAAGGACCAAACATTTTAAGAAAAACTTACAATAGGGGTGTTGCGAAATTAATTAATGCTTTATAAACGTGAAATACAGCTTACTAATTAGAAACAGCAGTGAGTAAGTCTTTAATAAACAGCTTTATCTTTCTGGATGATAAATTATTCCATTTCGTCTCTATCAAAATCGTAACTGACCATCCTCGGATGGTGGATCGGCAGCAGTGGTCACTGTTGTTGTCCATGAAAGTTTCCGAATTGTTTTACATTTCTGCCTGTAGGCAAAAGCCACAATGAACATGTAAGCACTTACATAGACAGAAAAATCATCAGAATAAAATACGAGAAATCAGCTCTCGAACGGAGAGATTCAGGTGTTCGTTCGTATATAAGCAAAATGACTTGTTTTCCTAACAGGATACTCCTCGCCCACACACCGCGAGTAAAACTCCACGTCCTGGGCAGTACGTGCAGCAACTTCACTGACCAGCAACATCTCCGAACTTGTAAGCAGTCGAGCTCGTGTGGAATATGATTGTACCTAAACTGACACGTGTCACTCGAAAATCGAAAACTCTTGTAGAACAACGTGTACAGGATGAGCAGGTGCAGAATAATTTACCCCAAGATAGTATTAGTCATATGTATAGATGCCACAATCGGTGCATGACACTAATATGGGTGTTTCATAATACACTCCTGGCCACTAAAACTGTTACACCACGAAGATGACGTGCTTCAGACGCAAAATTTAACAGACAGCAGAAATATGCTGTGATATGCAAATGATTAGCTTTTCAGAGCATTCACACAAGGTTGGCACCGGTGATGACACCTACAACGTGCTGACATGAGGAAAGTTTCCAACCGATTTCTCATACAAAAACAGCAGTTGACCGGCTTTGCCTGGTGAAACGTTGTTGTGATGCTTCGTGTAAGGAGGAGAAATGCGTACCATCACGTTTCCGACTTTGATAAAGGACTGATTGTAGCCTATCGCGATTGCGATTTATCTTATCGCGACATTGCTGCTCGCGTTGGTCGTGATCCAATGATTGTTAGCAGAATATGGAATCAGTGGGTTCAGGAGGGCAATACGGAATGCCGTGCTGGATCCCAACGGCCTCGTATCACTAGCCGTCAGCTGGCATCTTATCCGCATGGCTGTAACAGATCGTGCAGCCACTTCTCGATCCCTGAGTCACAAGATGGGGACGTTTGCAAGACAACAACCATCTGCACGAACAGTTCGACAACGTTTGTAGCAGCATCGACTATCAGCTGGGAGACCATGGCTGCGTTTACCCTGAAGCTGCATCACAGGCAGGAGCGCCTGCGATGGTGTACGCAACGATGAACTTAGGTGCACGAATGGTAAAACGTCATTTTTTCGGATGAATCCATGTTATGTTTACAGCATCATGATGGTCGCATCCGTGTTTGCCAACGTCGCCGTGAACGCGCATTGGAAGAGTGTCGTCATCGGCTTACTGCCGTATCACAGGACGTGAATATAAGGGGTGTCATTCGTTGCACGTCTCGGTCACCTCTCGTTCGCATCGACAGCACTGTGAACAGTGGCCGTTACATTTCAGATGTGTTATGACCCGTGGCTCTACGGCTGCATGGGCATTTGTACCTGTACACGCCATCCATGCTCTGTTTGACTCAGGGCGCAGGCGTATCAACGCCGTTATTCCGGCAAGAGGTGGTTGTTCTGGGTACTGATTTTCTCAGGATCTATGCACGCAAATTGCGTGAAAAATGTAATCACATGTCAGTTATAGTATAATATATTTGTCCAATGAATACCGGTTTGTCATATGCATTTTTTCTTGGTGTCGCAATTTTAATGGCCAGTAGTGTAGGTGCCTCCATCGGTGTCTAATAATAATATGGGTCAAATGTTTTTGATATGTCGCGTTTTGCAGCTCTTAAATATTGTAGAAAAGACATTTTTAAAAATATGTACCAAAGCTGCTTTTATTTGAAATGCTTTGCCCATTTTCTAAGTCACATTCATGTATATATATATTTATATTTGGTTACTGTTTAGGTCACGTTCATTATAGATCGACACTTAGTACCTTAGTATCACTTGTCCTATTGATATTTCCTTGTAGTCCATATGCAGTCTTTCAGCAGTAAATGTTAAGGGAATGGGAAAAATCTATAGGGCAGTACAATACAAAAAAGAATTCCGCGCAATGTATATGTGAAGAGTGTTGGATGTGACTGTTATCATATTTGACCAATGCATGAAGAAAGTTGGATTATGTGAGCCCTCTCAGAGTCAAGACAAACATCCAATGTGTAATTCTAAAACTTCTACGTTCAAAAAATTCGGAAACATTCGTAATTTCAAGCGAAATGTGATTGGATCCCTGCACACGTTTGTGACGATTGTGAAACTGCTTAGTGCTGCATTGAGTAGATCGTTGTGTCGCGCCGTTTGCGATTTTCGAGACACGACAGTCAGGGGACCATCTCGTCTGCACTAATGCGTGAAACGTAAGGAAACCTTTACAGAGACACATCAAATGGCATAGAAAAACTTCGGTGATGAATGTTTGATCTCATCTCGTTTCGGGCGTTTTAGAAGTGGATGGACGGAAGTTAAAAGTGACCCTTGTTCAGGACGTCCTCCTACGTCGACCGACGACACTCATGTCCGGAACGACAATGAAATTGTGTGTACCACTCAAAGATTGATTTTCCGAGAGGTCGCACAAGACTGTAGTATTTCATTTACATCATGTCACTGAGTCCAGTAACAGCATCTTAAAATGCACCGTGTTGCCGCCTAGTTCGCTCCAAGACTCATGAGTCAAGACCAGAAATATCATCTCATCGCAATCTGCAAGAGGTTTTGGATCGCGCAAATGAGAACTTCCTGCACCCTTTGATTCTTTTATTTGCAAAGGCGAAAACCCTTTGTAACTACGTCATAGATTTGCAATGATACACCAGATAAAATCAAATTCGCAGACGTCCCTTTGCTATAACCAGGAACAATAATTCTACCCAGACTCCGGAATTGAAAATGTCGTTTTGGATCGGTTCATTATACGAGTAGGAGACTGTTTCGTAGCAGACCAGACACAATAAATAAAAGGAAGGCATAGAAAAAATTTGAGGACAAAGTTCGGGAATTGTTTGAAGAATTAAACAGCATTTTTTTAATGTTCAATAATTACACCCTTTATTGAAAATCGTGTTCCTCTTTGATCTGGACACCGTTAGGCAAGTTAGGGGCAATAGATGAGAACCGTGATAAACTTCCAGTGATACATAATCCTAATCAAACAGCTTGTACTTTTATTGTCTACAACGCTTTGTTTACAAGATAAGTCAATCAAACGTGAAAGCCGTAAACTCCACAAAATATCTAGGAATTACTATTACTTCAGACTTAAACTGGAAATAACGCGTACATAATGTCTTGGTAAAGGTGAACCAGAGACTGCGTTTTATTCGCAGAACCCTTAAAAGATGAACCAGAACTACAAAAGAAACTGCATACACTACGCTTGTCCGTCCTTTTTTTTTTTTTTTTTTTTTTTTTTTTTTTTTTTTTTTTTTTTTTTTTTTTTTTAGTATTGCTACCAGTGTCGGATCCTTATTAGGTGGGTTTGACGGAGGACATCTAAAGAGCCCAAAAAAGGGCAGCTCGTTTCGTATTGTCACGATACAGGGGAGACAGCGTTACGGAAATGATACAGGACCTGGGATGGGAATCATTACAACAACGGCGCTTATCGCTGCGGCGTGGGCTACTTACGAAACTCCAATCGCCACCATTCTCCTCCGAATGCGAAAATATATTGTTGACTCCCATTACATAAGTAGAAATGATCATCAGAATAAAATGCGAGAAATCAGAGCTCGAACAGAGAGATTCAGATGTTCTTTCTTCCCGCGCGCTATTCGAGAGTGGAATGGTAGATGAATAGTATAAAGGTGGTTCGATGAACCCTCTGCACAGGCACTTTAACGTGATTTTCAGAGTATCCCATGTCGATGTAGATGTAGTAGTACTTTTCGGGGCTAAAAGTTAATGCTTAGAGTTTCCATCAATAAGCACAATTGCAAAAGTTCTGTTTCATTTCTGTAAAGTATTTTATTTCACTTGAAGGTGATCTTGTATACTCGCTCTCTTTGAGAATGGCATGCCAAAATGTTAAATGGTGTTGTCCTATTTTATGAATAACTCTCTTACAGGTATATCTACTGGATGGTTAGAGTGTAAATAAAAATTCGGCCAAATAAATTGGCAGAAATTTTCATGTCAAAGAATCGTTTGTCTTCTTTACGTCCTTTTAGCAATGTCATTCCTCTTTGAACTTGGATGACAATATAGAAACAGTAGTTGGGGCTTTGATTTCGTGCAGTGTAACTCGCATTTATTAGTCTTTTCAAGACATATATCGCAGTTGCGGTACATGACTCTCCTTTACGGATTGCTCAGTGCCAGAACGCCGTTGCATTCTCACGCATTGCTGCCATCATTATTCCGGTAGGCTACTGTGCGCCCGCGACCGCGCGCTGGCTATTGTCCGCTATTAATACAGCGTTGCGGCACCTGCTGCTCATTCATCATCAGGAGTGTTTGTAGTGTCATCTGTATGGGGTCGCAGTCACCGCCATGCATTCGGGATGACGGCTCTGTCCGGTCGCCCAAACAACCGGGTTGTCGCTGCATCTCTGTTAATAGCTGTATCTCTATCATCGTGCAACACAACCGACTGATTCGACAATGTGAAAGTGTCTTTGCATACATGTATGTACCTAGAGGTACGTCTCACCAAATGAAATTTGGCTGAAAATGTCCGAGACAATACTGAGAGCTTTTTCGACGCCATTGCCTTACCCACCATGGGTTTCTATTGTAAGGAGATGTGGAAAACGTTGAACACCGTACCGATGTCGTTTGCTGCATGCATCTTCTTCAGAAGAAGCCTTAGGTGACAGTTTCCATCTACTTTGCAACAATTGTCACAATGCTGTTGTTGCTTATTGGGGAATTCAATAGTGAATGTAGACTGTAGCATAGACTGAAACTTTCTGCCGAGCTCGGGGTTCGAGCTGGGTCTCCTGCTTACTGGGCAGTGGAGCAAACCATTACACCTCCCCTGACACTCTATTACGGCTGCGAGGACTACTCTCGTTTGTCTACCTCCCATATACAAATTCTACTTCCATCTCAGATCATCTTGATGATATGACCTATCATCAATAGCTAAAAAATGCTTCTAACGGGCCACAAAAGAGGCAAATATGTTCATTACCTTGCTACATTTGGGGGGCGGGTTACATATATGAGACAACTTGTGTAGATCCGTAAAATTTGACAATTTCTTATTTGTTTCGTCACTTTCATATGTGGAGTACAACGAAAGTATTTCAGTCATTTATCAAGAAAACGATACCACACTGTACGACGACTAAAATCGAATTTTATAATAGAATAGTTTTAATAAGATCTTATATACAAAAATGTTGTTCGTTTGTATGTTTGCTCGTATTGTCTGCGCTGCCGTTCTGTTTATTGGATTACAACGTAACTTTGTCACCATATTGCTTACACTTTCCCTAAGGGAAAATTAAATTTTTACGACAATTTGTTCCTTAGCTATGGCGTCATTAACACTGAGATGCCTGAAAAACTGCCGTACTGTGAATGACGTATAAATTTATTACTTCTTTGCTACTAAGTTTGTTGAATAAATATTTTGCCAATGAATGGAACTACAATATTATTTTGGTCACTTGCTGTTCAACAGACTGCGATGAAACTTACCACACCTGATCTTCAAAACAAAAGGAAAATCACTGGCTTCATTTTGAACAGCTACAGCTTCTTACTTCCCTTATTAAATGGAAATGCAGGATTCAGGTAGGAAATAGGAACCTGCATACCGATAAAGGCGATTAAATTATTTAAAAAATGAAGTTCCGTTACTTTGTAAACACAATTGATAGAATTTAGACCACACCAGAAATAGTTTCATTTAATAAAAGGCTTCACAATTTTGACCTTAGGCAATCCACAAGTAATAGTCGACATTTATTCGTATATTCTATCCTTTCTTATTATTAAATGTACAATTCTTTAATGTTGTATACACATGACTGCGAAAAGACTCTGTGTTTCATAGTATACCTCTTAATAATTATTATACAGTGTTGATGTTCCATCAGCCAGTTTTCAATTTTAGTTCCATGAATCAGCGAGTAACTTTGTCGCCAACTATATTTACATTACGTATGGTGTTACATTGAATACATCTGGTTGTTGTTATTTTCTGTTACTAGTAGTAACTTGACTGCTCTGTGTAACAAAGCGTCGAAATATGCGTGTTTGTGTGGTTTTGGACGATGTTATTCATTCTGAATAATTATACTTGCTGTCGTTGATTTACAAAAAATATCAAGTATGTCTTCACATTTTTCATTTAAAATTTTCAAATGAAAAGTAATGATGCTTTATTTCCTTTTTCATCTCTTTCTATAGTGAATTTAATTTTGTAGTATTTCGTGCACATGATATTTCTTCTATGCTGCTGAACTATCAAAGAGGATTGTAATATCATTGACAATTTTTCATAAACCATCGAAAACAAATGCAAATCCCCGTAAATAATCCGAAAACAAACACAAACCCGCATTTCCACACCCTATGACAAATAGAATGGTCAAGTTACTACTACCAGCAGTAAAATTAAAAAAAAAAAAAAAAGACCCAACGTGGCTGCAAATAACAGTTATCCTAAAAACTTAGAAGACACGTTATTCCAACAGAAAACCACGGAGACACACAACAGCCCTACACATGAAATAAAATAAGAGGCACTTGCAAGAAACAAACAAAATTTTGCGTGGCCACATCGACCTACAGTTAGCGAAACCTGATTCAGGAACATTAACAATCTATATATTATATTTTATTTATAGATATTATGCGTTGCTAGCTGTTGTGATCTCTCTCGAAGGTGGTATATGTAGTGTGCCCTGTTATATATCTAGTATTACCCAGCAGAGCGCCGCGGCGAAGCTTACAACGTCGCTTATTAAGTCGGACGACTGGGAGGACGATCCTGCTACTCAACGAATTGATGCACTATGAACATATCGGTTTGCTGAGGTGAGGAGGAGACTGGAAGGAATGGTAGTGATGAACACATGCCGGGGATTAGATAGAGGAAGGATGAAGAGGTAGATAGCAGAGAAGCAGGAGTAGGAAAGCAGGAGGTAAATAGAGCAGATGGAAAAAAAGGTAGAAAACAATAGCTTTTTACTAAGGTAAATTATACGTCACATGGTCCAGAGTCGGTAAACCTGTATGTTTGTGGTGGAAACGAACGACAATGAATATCTGCGAAGCTATATTTTTTATAACTTCCGTTTCACATAGCCACAGTAGCCTAACGAACGATATTGATTAGATTGAAGCATTCTCGCGGTGATTCTATGCTCACTTGACTTACAGTATTTCCTCTTCTATTTATTGCAAATGAGAGTGAGCCACAGCGAAGCGTGACTGGGTTTAGCTAGTATGTATCTATAAATGTGAATATCTGTTCGGTGTACGTTTATCACGTCTGAACCGCAAGTCATAAAGAGCTAAAAATTTGTACAGTTACTAATGTCTACCCGGGGAAGGCTTTAGGTACGGTTTTATAGCGATCGGATAGCTATTTATCTATATTAATGTGAATGTCTGTTCGGTGTACGCTTATCACGTCCGAACGGCAAGACGCAGAGACTTAAATATTTGTGCAGTTACTAATCTAAATAATTTATATCTGAGGAAGGTTTTAGGCACGGTTTTATAGCGATCTGATATCTAGTAATTTGAAGAATATAGCGCGAAATGCGAACAATAATTACTCTTTGAAAGTTATATTTACTCTTTGAAAATGGTTTTATTGGTTGCATTGTTGCTTGAGGGTTGATAATGATAAAATGGTGGAGTGTATTGGGATGGAAAGTTATCGGTGTATATAAAATTCTACGTGTATTTGTGGGTGTGTGTGTCTTAATATTTCGCTCTGCAGCGAAAACTACAGAACGCCAACGAATGGTCACTGTGTAATTGTTGTTCGAAGTCTCCCTTTGTACACCATAGCAGCTCCATGACGATAGCTGTAAGTGGGGTGAAGATATGGTGGTTGAAAGTCGTCAAATTATAAAAAAATTCGGACTGAAGGCCAGCGATGACGTTTGCGACTCTATAGCCAGGAGGTTACATACAGCGAAACGTGATGCCAAAGAGCATATCTTTGGTCTATGCGCGCTACAATGTCTTCAGCTCTTTCTCTGTAAGGATAAGCATACGAATAAGGAAATATAAGAATAAATAAATAAAGCAGTAAAAAAATTATTTTACTACATCTTAAAAAAAAATCTATTTGACGTTTCGCGCATTAAACCAAGTGATCCATCTGTGACATTATTAAAATAATTATTGTTGAATTTCGTGATTAGATTCTTCTAAACGAGTGCATTTTTTACGTGTGGTTTGATGTACACTACTTACTTCACTGATAATGTTGATTAAAAATGTTTGTTTCTAAAGAAGGTATTGTATTTCATTTCATCCTTCAAAACCAGTCTCATAGCACACTACTGAAAGATAGCTTATCTATCATAGTCAACCAACACACGAGCGGAGCCGCGGGTTTAATCTAGTATCCTGTATAAATGGGGGTCTCTTTCACCCTACGTCTATAGACAGACCGTTGGTATGCGTATGGCCCATCCAATCATAATCGTATGTTTAACAATGAATAAAATCGAACACTGTTTATAACATTTAAAAACGTTCAATAGCTCTACGAAATATTAGAAAGGAACTTTTTCTTCGTCCTACTAGCCGGTGAGTATGCTGCGTGCAACAGGTGCGGGCTGTGTCTCGGTATACCTTTTCTGTAACAGATACCTGCAGTGGTGAATACACGTGCCTCGTTAATCGACATAGTTGATGAACATCTCGACTAAATCTTTACGTCACTCAGCATTTACTAACAAGTAGTATCAATGGCGTATATCAACGATGATTAACATAGTGCAGTTACTAATCTAAATAATTTATATCTGAGGAAGGTTTTAGGCACGGTTTTATAGCGATCTGATATCTAGTAATTTGAAGAATATAGCGCGAAATGCGAACAATAATTACTCTTTGAAAGTTATATTTACTCTTTGAAAATGGTTTTATTGGTTGCATTGTTGCTTGAGGGTTGATAATGATAAAATGGTGGAGTGTATTGGGATGGAAAGTTATCGGTGTATATAAAATTCTACGTGTATTTGTGGGTGTGTGTGTCTTAATATTTCGCTCTGCAGCGAAAACTACAGAACGCCAACGAATGGTCACTGTGTAATTGTTGTTCGAAGTCTCCCTTTGTACACCATAGCAGCTCCATGACGATAGCTGTAAGTGGGGTGAAGATATGGTGGTTGAAAGTCGTCAAATTATAAAAAAATTCGGACTGAAGACTCTTCATTTGAGCAAAAAACTTATATAAAAACATTTAAAAGAACTGCCTTCGCGTCTAGTGCCAACTTCATGTGATAGCACGACGATCGTGCAACGCTTCGGCCACAAACAGCCTCAGTTGGACACAACTCTTGCCTTCGTCAAAGCTGCCTTCCCGCCAGCTTCAAATCGATTGTTTGCTCCAATCGCCAGGGCATCAGCTCGGCAGGAAATGACCAACAGCCGACAATCAGGATATTAACACTCGCCGTCGTCTTCGTCCTGCCTAATTGCCTTGCAGGAAATGGATTCGAGAGCAATATCGCTCTTGCTTTTTGCTGGCTATATTTAGATGAACAGCGTAATTACCCGTCCTGGAGTCGATTTTCAAATTTACTGAGAATGACAGGTGCAGGAAATTAGCTTCAGTAAATGTTCCGTATCATTAGATCAATACATCTTTAGATCGAAATCCGACGCAGCATCCTCGGAGTAAAATACATCCCTATATGAAGCTGTTTCAGGATATGACAACATAAACGCAAGTAAATTAAAATCGAAAGTTATTCATATATGTATCCTGTGAGATTTATGATCCGAAGTTAAATGTTCAAACGTTCAAATGGTTGTTAAGCTTATGGGGCTTAACTACGGAGTCATCAGTCCCTCAACTTACAAATTACTTATAAACTAACTTATACTAAAGACAGCACAAGTATCCATGCCCGAGGGACGATTCGAACCCCCGTCGGGGAACGGCCTCGCGCATCGGGCATAGCGTCTGAATGCGCTCGGCCACTCCGCCTCGGCTTCGAAGTTGAAATTATATATGTTTTGTAAATTACCGCCATTTTAGTGTTTGTTTAAATTTAGTATAGGTCCAACGAGAAATTCCTCTCTGTTGTAATTAGTAAAATTTATTCAACAATAAGGCGTTTCATGGTGATGGAGCATCTTCAGGTTGGACCTGTATATAATATACAATTGCTGTTACAAAGGAATGTTTAATATCCTCGTGCATCTGAGGACATAAAAATCACGCGATTCATCGCGTTTTTGTAAATTACGTGAGGACGTATTTGTTTTGGAAGGACGGAAATTCGCGATGAACAGTTAAGCGGAAGACCGTTGGTTGTGACTTATGACGTGGTGCAGAAAACTGAACAAAAGCGTCTCTCTCACTTTCGTTTGACAATTGACGACTTGAATTCGCTTTTGTCCTACTTTACGGCAGTAACACGAAAAGTGGGCATTTGCGATCGCCTTTTGACAACTCTAAATTTAAATGAAAATAACGACTTAACAGCTCATCTCACACAAAAACTGAATAAACGATTTGTAGACCTGAAAAGTCTCTACAAGTTTCCTCTGTTTTGGTTTTATCGTAACTCGCACCGTTACAGAGATATTTACAAAAATAACGGCGATCTGACAAAGATTACTAATTTTACTTAAACCAGGCGTTTGGACATGTCATGTGAGTGACATTCCTCGCCCCCTCTGTCATACATCTTGCTTCCTGTATTTTATGATTTTCTTATTATAGCTTACGCATTGTCATTTCATAGCAATGACGCAATGTAGAATTCACAGAAACACGACATTCATAGTACCATAAGTTATACTCTAGCGTCTAAAAATGTCGTTTCAGCTGTCAACTGTCAGCAACAGTACGAGAATTAATGAAAACTTCCGCAATTAAACGGCGTGGTGTAGTGGGTATGCGTTACGTTGTGATGGATGTGGTCGGTAGTTCTAGACCCACCGATATTATTTTTTTGTTTCGCCTTTGCTCCTAAAAGGGTTTTCGGCACTCCTATTAGTTAAATAGAGATGTCTTATGCAATGTTTAGAGTTGTGCAAATGAAAGAGTACTCCCTCTAAAATGAGAGTTTGCTCTAGTTTTTGAACATCCCGTGAAATACGTAAGAACGAATTGAACACTGGCCTCCCGAAGAATTTGCACAACAATGAAGAGGATACGATGAAAAAAAAAAAGATCAAATGTTTGTATAGTCTGTGGGACTTAACTACGGGGTCATCAGTCCCTAAACATACAAACTACTTACGAACTAGGACGGCACAAATATCCATGCCCGAGGGGGGGATTCGAATCCCCGACCGTGACTGGAGGGCCTTAGTCCCCTCGGCCACCGCGGCCGGCACGGTGATCATGAATCTTCTAAACAACGTGTAGATACTTGTTTTTTCATATACAGGGTGAATCACGTAACACTTGCACCGCAAATATTGCGGAAACGGAAAATGCGATTAATGTGTGGTTTTTACAGAATGGATTAGTGGTCAAGGACTCATAATGTGAGCCAATGAACAGATTGTAAAAATACCTAGAACGTGTTGTTTCTGTCTTGCACTGGAATGTTTGACACCAGCTTTGTACAGAGTGCATTTTCATCAAGTTTAATTTGACAGCTACAACCATTCAAAGTTTTGGGGTCAGAGGCTGCGATATCGTAGCTAACTGGCCGAGTGGCTGGACCCTGGGGCACGGCCCACTGTCTCATGACCACCAGCCAGTAAAAGATTACATAAATTCCAGTGGCGGGTTTTTATTTATTTATTATTTTATTTATTTATTTATTATTATTATTATTACGTTCTGGAGGTAGATCGATATTTTCGGTCGGGTGTTCATGTTCGTTCTGGGTTGTTCCTTGAGAATTTTTCTCAGTTCTTTTTTTTTTACAGATGGCGTGGAGCCCTTTTCCTTGGCCCAATTGAGTTTACGGTAGTGACACTAAAAGTTGGCCCTTGCGATCGCCTTTTGACAGCTCTAAATTTAATACAAAATAACCGCTAACTGTTCATCTGACACGAAAACTGGATAAACGAATTTGTAGAGGAGAAAATTCTTTACAACTTTCCTCTGTACGTTTTTTCCGTAACTCGCACCCTTGCATAGATATTTACAAAAATAACGGCGATTTGACATCGTCGCTTGATTTCACGTAAACCAGACGTTTGGAAATGTCACGTGACATTTCTCACCCAGAACTCTCTTTGGCATACGCCATCTTGCTTCCTGTATTTTATGACTTTCTTATCATAACTTACGCGCTGTTATTTCAAAACAATGGCGCACTGAAAAATTAACAAAACCACGTCGTTCTTCGTACGATACATGATAATCTAGTGTCTGAAAGGCCATATTAGCTTCAGTTACAAATTGCTATCGATAGTAAGAGAATTCAGGAACAGTTTCGTAATTGTTCGCCGTAGCGTAGTGGGCAGCACGTAAGATTGTAATTGTAAGGCATGTGGTACGTTGTCCGAAACTCGCCACAATTATTATTATTATTATTTTTGCCTTTTTTCCTAAAGGGGTTTCGGGAACTCTTGTTAATTAAATAGAGCTATGTTCTGCAATATTTAGAGTTGTGCATATGTAAGAATGCTCCCTCTAAAATGCGCGTTTGTTCTGTATCGTGAACATGCAGTGAAGAACGTAACAACGAATAGAACAATGGTCTTTTGAAACATGCGGATGTAAACTGGGAGTATAATGTAATAATGAATATTCTGAACAACGTTCTGATGCTGGTAGTTACATATTCTATAAAGGAAGTCCAAGATTTCTCTGACAAAGGTTGTTCCTTAATGAAAAGAAAGGGAACATGTTACCTTGTTTATTTATTTTATTTTATTTTTTTATTTATTATTTTTTCATCAAAAGTATTATTCACTTCTTCTTTTTCCTTAGCGCTTGTACCAAAAAATGTTCAAATATTTGTAATTCTACGGGACAAAACTACGTAGGTCATCAGTCCCTAGACTTACAAACTACTTAAATTAAGTTAAACTAACCTAAGGACAACACACACATCCATGCCTGAGGGAGGATTCGAACCTCTGGCGCTTGTACCGCCTGGTGGCAGGGTCCTTTGTTTTGGCTCGCTGTCTCCACTTTCTGCTTTCTTGGGCCTGGTCAGTGTGGAAACGTGAGTACTTGGTAGTGCGTGCTGTTGGCATGTCAACAACATTGATGCTGATGGTATCAGAATGGTTTAAATTTGTGGTGAGGTAATGGGTTTTCAGTATGTTGAGCCGTAGTCCTTCCTCCGCAAGGTGATCATTCTAAACTTCGACTTAAAGTTCCAGATCAATCTTTTCTTCAGAGTGCAGTAGTACATCATCAGCATTTAATAACGTCCAGGGTACAGTTTTCTGCAATTATTCACTAGTTTTGGAATGCAATGAAAGTCATTAATTACAATCAGTGCGTCTACTAAAATGTTTGACTTTGACTTGGTTCCTACGGACGCTTTTAACATAGATGGTATTACCTTTTCAGTAGTTCATATATGACTTTGTACATGTTACTTTGTTCTGGGCTGAAAAATAAAACAAATATTCTGTTTCAAACCGCGACTCCGTTTTGTTTTGCATCTAAAATAATAAACGGAATAAGTGTGGTAGTCCTGAATTCCACATAAATCAAGTACTTAATCAAATGTTCAAATGTTTGTTAAGCTTATGGGACTTAACTACGGGGTCATCAGTCCCTAAACTTACAAACTACTTATGAACTACTTACAAACTAGGACGGCACAAATATCCATGCCCGAGGGGGGATTCGAACCCCCGACCGTAGTGGCCGTGCTGACCTTGACTGGAGCGCCTCAGTCACCTCGGCCACCGCGGCCGGCAAGTACTTAATCCATATATAAAGTTACTACTATCATTTGTTTATTTACAACAGTCATGTAACAGCATATCCCCATTTTATGTACATGTGATAAAGAAGTCTATGTTTACAATTCGTTGGTATGTATTTCATGGCATGTTTTAGAAAGAGAATAAATGCACTTCTCAGAGAAAGTGCTGTTACCTTTGAACAACTCGGAATCTTACAAAATATAGTTGTGTTCAGTTAACAAGTGTGTGCGAAATCCTTTTAGGAAGAAAAAGGTAAAAAAAAAGTCATTGATACATATATACAGGGAGAATCACCTTACACTTGCACCGCAAATGTTGCGGAAACAGAAAGTGCGATTGATGTGTAGTTTTCACAGAATGGATTGGAAATCAGGGGCTCGTATTTTTAGCCAACAAACAGATTCTAATATTACATAGAATTTTTTATGCAAACATACAGTTTTTTTAAAGTGGAACAATGCCTGTAGATATTAAGGTACTAAATGTAGTGTGCACTAGAATATCAGTAGTGTTTGTTGCAGGATTCTAGTGTAAGTCGTTTACGAGATTTCGCCTTTTGAAACGTTCCCACACCGACACTTGTACAATACCTGTGGTAACACACACTAAAGAACAACACAAGTGCATACACTAGTTATGTGGATTCCAGTAACGCGACAAATGACCATCACAGGTTGTGTTCAAAACGACCACCGGCAGCAGAAACACACGCTCCCAGTCTGGTATGGGACGACCGCTGCACACGTGCTAGCATTTCAGGGGATATGTCCGAGCAGGCTGCAGTAATAGATCGTTGCATATCGTCGGGTGTGGTTGGTATGTCCTCGTAGACAGCTTCTTTCAGCTTTCCCCGCAGACAAAATGTCTGCAGGCGTCAAATTTGAGGAACGGGCGGGCCAAGGTACAGGTCCTCTGCATCCAATCCATCGATTTGGGAACAATTCATGAAGAAATGCTGTAGTAATTCGTGCACTGTGGGGTGGACAGCCATCATGTGGGTACCATAGACTCTTTCTAGTCTGCCAGACGCGCCCTCTGACGTGCCGGATTGGATAGCAGCTCACGGCCGCAGAACCTGCAATTTTCAAAACGAACTATTTCTATTTTTAACTGAAAGTATGTATTGCATTCAATGACTACTGTTGGAGCTTACTTCAAAGTTACTAAACAATTTTACTAAACTAAACTGCTCGAAACACTTAAAAGATTTTTCAGATGTTCGTTAAGGATAACTTGGATATTAAACCCAAAGGACAGAACCCTCACAAGGTCTATGATAAGGATAAATAATAGGTAACAATAATGTTCATCATCATCATCATTAGAGATTGATTATTCCTTTCAGCGTTCAGTTTGGAGCATAGTACCTCTAATAAAATTCCTCCATGATCCCCTAGTCAATGCTAACATTGGTGCCTCGTCTGATGTTATGCCTTTTACTTCAAAATCATTCTGCACCGAATCTAAATGCCTTCTTCTTGGTCTACCTCGACCCCTCTTACCCTCCGCTGCCGAGCTCATGAGTCTCTTAGGTAACCTTGCTTCTCCCATGCGTGTAACATGACCCCACCACCTCAGCCTGTTCTCTCTAACTGCTTCATCTATGGTGTTCATTCCCAGTATTTCTTTGATTTTCTCATTATGGACACCCTCCTGCCATTGTTCCCATCTGTTAGTCATTAATCATTCTTTCCACTTTCATATTTGTAATCTTATGAATAAGGTAATCTGTATCCAACCAACTTTCACTCCCATACAACAAAGTTGTTCGAAAGATAGAGCGGTGCACTCCTAACATAGTCTTGATACTTACTTCCTTGTTGCAGAAGAGAGTAGATCTTATCTGAGCACTCACTGCATTAGCTTTGCTGCACCTCGATTCCACTTCTTTCACTATGTTGCCATCCTGTGAGAAAATGCATCCCAGGTACTTGAAACTGCCTACCTGTTCCAACTTTGTTCCCCCTATTTCGCACTTTGTTTAAATCTCTTTCCCACAGACATCACTTTCGTTTTGTAGATGCTGATCTTCATATCATGATCGAGTTCTGAAATATTAGTTTCCAACCTTTTGATCGAATCGGCCATTACAACTAAGTCATCCGCATATGCGAGACTGCTTACTTTGCTTTGACCTATTTTAATCCAGCCCTGCCACTCTACTGTTTTTAACATATGATCCAAGAATAGTATGAATAACAGTGGTGACAGGTTACAGCCTTGTCTTACCCCTAAAACTACCCTGAACCATGAGCTTAATTTGCCATCTACTATAACTGCTGCCTGACAAACTACGTAATTGCCTGCAGAAGTTATAATGTTCATCAAATACGATAATTATTCAAACGGGTTTTCCATCAGCTTAGGACTGCTCCTTAGACGAATCACAATGTTACTTGAGTCTGAGTCCCGTGCTGCGTGCGAGAAGTGGCGTAATTGAGTAACATGAGGCACACCCACTGCCATACATGGCGCTTGAAGAATAGCACTATCTCCTCTTCTCAGCGACGTACGGATAAGTTGCAATCTAATTAGATTACCATGACACGCTTAGTGTGCATTGTTACAGCATTCCATAAAAGTGTGTTCAAGTGTTTGTAGAGCTTATGGGACTTAACTGCGGGGTCATCAGCCCCTAAACTTACAAACTACTTATTAACTAGCTTACATTAAAGACGGCACAAACATACATGCCCGAGGAGGGGGTGGGGGCGGAATTCAACCCCTGAAGGGGGACGGCCTCGCGCATCGTAGCATAGCGCCTCAATGCGCTCGGCCGCTCCGCCGCGGTATTCCGTAATTCCCGGCGCACTTGTTGCAGTTGGGTACCGCCACATACCTAGACAGAGCCTCTTCATGGCCATCTCGCCACATACTCTGACTCCCTTTGCTGCTTCCATCAGAATCTTTCCTTGCGCGCCAAAACTTAGTGCGTAACATGTCAACAACGGAAAAGGCGCTGTTGTTTCCAAAGAGCATAAAAGTCCTAACTCTTGTCCAGCATATACATTATTACATTTATACATACATAAGGACCAAAATTATTAGAAATTCATCAAAGAGCTTATACCAAAAACCATCTTCCAGTGAACAAATTTCATAAAATCACAAAAACAATACACAGATTATAATTCATAACAAGAGTCTACACGGATCAGATATATCGATTACTTATGACTTCAGGAATTAAAATTCCCGAAAACAATATGAATTTATATATTAATATTACAAACCAACCAGCATAATACGCTCACCCCCTCGGTCCAGTCGCTTAGACTTGCGCGTAATAGGTCGCGATCGTCCGCTCCCAGTGACGGCTGAGCGGCGTGGTCTGCGCTTTCAGGTGAAGGGAGTTCTCCCACCTAGCTGCTTCATGCGCTCGCTGCTTGAACCGCTAACGATATCACGCAAACCAAAAGAAACAGTTTGCGGATAGTTTCTCGCGTTTAAGTTTAGACTTTATTTCTTGGCATTATGGAATTAGATATTTCGGAGTGCAGAATACTTCAAAGCAGAAATTTAGTAGCACTGAACTACGTAATCTAGCAAGCAGACGCTAACCTCGAAATGACTCTCATCAGCAGAAGGCAAACACGTGATTTTTAATTCTGTTCGCGACCTATCGCGCATCTTTTAGTTTCGACCTATCGCGCATCTTTTAGTTTCGACCTATCGCGCATCTTTTTCGAGACCAATTGTGCATATTTTAGTTCGCGACCAAACATGCATATTTTTGTTCGCGACCTATCGCGCATCTTTTTAGCGACCTATCGCGCATATTATAGTCCGCAATCTATCACACATCGTTTAGTTCGCAACCTATCGCGCATCTTTTACTTCGCGACCTACCGCGCATATTTTAGTTCGCGACGTATCGCGCATATTTTAGTTTGCAACCTATCACGCATATATTAGTTCGCGACCTATCGCGCATCTTTTAGTTCGCGACCTATCGCACATCTTTTAGTTCGCGACCTATCGCACATCTTTTAGTTCACGACCTATCGCGCATCTTTTAGTTCGCGACCTAATGTGCATATTTTAGGTCGCGACCTATCGCGCATTTTTTCGCGACCTATCGCGCATATTTTAGTTCGCGACCTATCACGCATATATTAAATCGCGACCTATCGCGCATATTCTAGTTCGTGATCTGTTGCACATCTTTTAGTTCGCGACCTATCACGCATATATTAGTTCGCGACCTATCGCACATCTTTTAGTTCGGGACCTATCGCGCATCATTTAGTTCGCGACCAGTAGCTCTCCTTTTAGTTCGCAGCTCGGCCGCAAAGTAGGTCGCTCTTTTTAGTTCGTCCGCTCGTTTTGGCTTTTGCTACCGTTACTAAAACTACAGCTGAGCTGCATCTCAGATCGAAATGACGGGAACTGGCAGAAGGGAATTACACGATTCTGCGCGCTCTCGCGTCCTCTCGCTGTTACCCGTAAGTCTTGGGAAAAGGAGCGGACGAACTAAGAGGTGGGAACGCTCTTCCGAACTAGTTCGTTCGCGAACTACACAAGACTACAGTCGGTGCCCTGGGCTGTGCTGTTCATTGTTGCCAGAGGGCAGAGAGAGAAAATATCTATAGTCTCGCAGAAAAAGTACCTGCGTTTTTCCTACTTTCTCCCCACCACGTCATTTAAGACCCTACATCAGGGGCGTAGCCAGGATTTGGGTCTGGGAGGGAATGAATTCAGGACTCTGGCCTGGATGGGGGACGTGGCATCACACCTCAAACTGAATTCTTAAATAAATAAAAATGATGCTTTCTTTGTTTTGTAGAGAAGTGTGTCTCTGGGGGGGGGGGGGTCGCCAGCCCCCTCCCCCTGTGTACGCCAATGCCCTACATTGAAACTTCAACAGTATAATAAAGGAAAGGAAATTATATCTAAAAAGTAAAAACGTTTTCGGATAGGTTAGTACTTAATGTAGGTTGAATATCGTAATTACTCAGTAATATAAAATAGTATTTTTTCATAAATCCATTTCTGGATCGGTGTGCAGCAGCGACTTTTATTTCGCGAGTGAGTGCTATTTTGCTGCCACAAATTTAAAATCCGTGTAACTGGCACATTCCATATGAAATGAGCCAAGTGGTCGTAAAGAATTAGGCATGTGAATACAGTAACAAAACATAGTCATACAGATTTTTCCCTTCTCAATTTTGTCACACCTGTCACACAGTTTTTGCTTGAAAATATGTTTTCAGCAATTAAAAATTGAATATTTAGACTTAGTAATAAAATTAATTTTCTTTTATATTATGTATATTGAAAGACGGAAATTTGAAAGGGATATTTAAAAATTATTTCAAAGTCAATTTCTTACAGTCCATATCTCACACCCGTGACTGTGGAATCAACCGTTAACATCTCGTCGTTTCTAATATCCACATGTGTCTAAGACACTGTGGACACTGTTGCTGTTGAAGTTGTTGCATTTGAAGTTTCATCATATATGTTGTTTGAAGTAAACAGTGAGTACATGTCTTTTGTAATGACATAATCGCAAGAATGTTTTCCTTGATTCTTCATGTCGAATTTCACTCTCACCGATGCTTCTAAGATGTCTGTACCGATTCTGTTTCGTTGTTTGGTCTTAATATCGGTCACCATTGAAAACATTCTTTCAACTGCAGTATTCGAATGTGGCATGGAAAATAAAGCACATTGTTAGCTAACATACCTATATTTTGAAACTGTAACATGTCTTTAAAGTTCTTGCACTGTGACACTTTGTTCCAAAACTGTACAGTAGATAACATTAAGAAGTTTGCCTTTTCACTTTCTGTAAATTAATTATTTTGAAAGAGTAATGCTATGTTGACAACGAATATCTAGCGTTTTGTTCATTATAACATTGGCTGTCGCAAATGTTTCAGCGTTTTCAAAAAAAATGTTCAAATGTTTGTATAGTCTGTGGGACTTAACTACGGGGTCATCAGTCCCTAAACTTACAAACTACTTATGAACTACTTACGAACTAGGACGGCACAAACATCCATGCCCGAGGGGGGATTCGAACCCCCGACGGTAGTGGCCGTGCAGACCGTGACTGGAGCGCCTTAGTCCCCGCGGCCACCGCGGCCGGCTCAGCGTTTTGTTGTCTACATCTTCTCACATACAATTACTAACTAGTATATCGTCCTCACGTAAATAAATAAGTCTAGTCAAGGTAAGATAATGTCTTTCGTTCATGGAAACAATGAATTTTTCTTGTGCTGACATTTTCTAACGCTATTTCCAAACCGACTCTCCATTCCACTGATATACTTTGAAATCATCATATTTCGTATCAGTTGTAATGTGTCTGAAACTAAGTTTTCACATTAATATTGTTGGCTATGGACAGAAAACAACTAAGCCGTCTAAAATATCATGGGCTACTTCAAATTTCAGAGACAGCGAAGGACCTGGAAGAGCAGTTGAATGGAATGGAAAGCGTGTTGAAGAGAGCATATAAAATGAACATTAACAAGAGCAAAACAAAAATAATGGAATGCGGTCTTAGAAAATCAGGCTGAAGGAATTAGATTAGGTAACGAAACAATGAAGGTGGTAGATGAGTTTTGTTACTTGGGTAGTAAAATAACATGCGATGGTCGCAGTACAGAGGATATAAAGTGCAGAATGGCAATGGGAAGAAAAGCGTTTTTGAAAAAGAGAAATTTGCTAACATCGAATATTAATTTAAGGGTAAGGAAGTCTTTTCTGAAGGCATTTGTGTGGAGTGTTGCCTTGTATGGGAGTGAAACATGGACGATAAGCAGTGCTGACAGGAAAAGAATAGAGGCTTTTGATATGTGGTGCTACAGAAGAATTCTGAAGATTAGGTGGGTAGATCACATAACTAATGAAGAGGTACTGAACAGAATTGGTGAGCGAAGGAATTTTTGGCATACCCTGACTAAAAGAAGGGATCGCTTGGTAGGACACATTCTTAGACATCGGGGAATCGTAAATTTAGCATTGGAGGGAAGTGTGTGGGGTAAAAATCGCAGAGGGAGACCAAGAGACGCGTATAGTAAGCAGATTCAAGTGGATGTGGGTTGCTGTTCTTACGAGGAGATGAAAAGGCTTGCTCAGGATAGAGTAGGGTGGAGAGCTGCATCAAACCAGTCTCCGGACTGAAGACCATAAGAAGAGAACTTCAAATTTGCCACCATTTTTCGGCTTCATTTCCGTGTGTTGACTGTTTCCAACATTACTCTCTATGAAACTTCCTAGCAGATTAAAATTGTGTGCCGGAACCGGGACACGAACCTGGGACCTTTGCCTTTCGCGGGCAAGCGGACTACCGACTGTTCTATCCCGACACGACTCACGATGCCGCCTCACAATTTTACTTCCGCCAGTACCTCGCCTCCTACTATCCAAACTTCACAGAAGCTCTCTTGCAAACACGCAAGACTAGCACTCCTGGAAGAAAGGATATGGTGGAGACATGGCTTAGCCACAGCCTAAGGGATGTTTCCAGAATGAAACTTTCACTCTGCAGCGGAGTGTGCGCTGATATGAAACTTCCTGGCAGATTAAAATTGTGTGCCGGAACCGGGACTCGAACGTGGGACCTTTGCCTTTCGCGGGCGAGCACACTACCGACTGTGCTATCCCGACACGACTCACGCTGCCACCTCACAACTTTACTACTTGCATGGTTCGCAGGAGAGCTTCTGTGAAGTTTGGAAAGTAGGAGGCGAGGTACTGGCGGAAGTAAAGTTGTGAGGCGGCATCGTGAGCCGTGTCGGAATAGCACAGTTGGTAGTGTGCTTGCCCGCGAAAGACAAAGGTTCCTGGTTCGAGTACCGGTTCCGACACACAATTTTAATGTCAGGAAGTTTAATATCAGCGCACACTCCGCTGGAGAGTGAAAGTTTCATTCTGATTACTCGCTATGTCTATGTCGGCGATTGTAAAATTTTACCAAATTACCTACGCGTCGTGGACATTTGGATGAAAACTCCTTACATGGATTTAATGCTTAAGATTACCTACACGTAGGGAAAATTCCCTACGTCTGGCAACACTGGTGCTGTTCCTCCAGTGACCTCTTTACCCAATAACGTCTTGCCCTGCCCCCTGCTCGCAGTAGCAGACCAGTGGTGGGCGAGCTTTCAGCCCAGACGCAGAGAGCCCAGAATCAATCAGAGGCGGCCGCCGTCTTCTGCAGCTGCCGCTACAGTTCGGTTTTGGGAGGGGGGAGTGGGCAGTGGCTCCATGACGTGTCCACGACGTCGGCGGAAACGCGCCGCGGCCAGCGGCGTGAGATATGGGCCTCTATTTGGCGTGGCTTGTTACCGCAGATGGGACCAGCGTGTACACGCGCGGACGGCATTATTCAGGGGCCGACTGGGCAGACTAATGGCGCACGTCACCAGCACTCGTTCAGCGCTTTGGCGGGGAGCGACACACGGCGATAATACAGCGCAAAGTGACCGCTCCTGCTGCTATCACAACAGCAGCAGCTCCATGCGCTTATATGACAAGTGGACACCACAAGGTCCTTTAGGCACCTTTTAAACCATACAATTTCTGGTCTAGTAGGTGTACTGCAGTGCCCCTGGCGTGTCTGTCCTGTGTGGAGTCTCGTCTGTGTTGAGTGCTACTTTTGGTTTACAAGAAGACCAGCTGGTATCGTTTTTTGGAATTGTTAGCTATTTATGGTACGTGATTTTGAGAACCCAAATGACGTCCGCCGGCTGCGGTGGCCGAGGGGACTGAGGCGCTTCAGTCACGGTCTGCACGGCCACTATGGTCGGGGGTTCGAATCCCCCCTCGGGCATGGATATTTGTGCCGTCTTTAGTATTAGCTCGTGTGTAAGTAGTCTGTAAGTTTAGGGACTCATGACCACGTAGTTAAGTCCCATAATCTATACAAACATTTGAACATTTTTTGACAAATGTCCAAAGCCATTCGACACGACTCTAAAAGAATCTTGACAAAATCGACTTTAAAGTTTTGCAAACACTTGTAAGTACCAATAATTAAAAAATGCGCAGAATATTTCAGTATAGTTCAGGTGGTAGGGTTCGGGCCGTACGATAAAAGTCGACCACTGTACGAAACAAGAGCCTTGTTTTATCACTAAAATTAGCAAATGAGGTCCGTGTGAACTACCGGTTACTCCCTGCTATAAAACCTTGTTCCCTGACCCAAACTGAGAACTGACTCATTTCAGATCACTTCAATAACTGGAAGTTAATACTACAGTGGTCAATATACATAGCAGCTTACACCTTATCACTCACAGACATTAGTAAGAAAGCCACCACAATTAAAGGTATCTTAGAAAAGTGGTTATGAAAACATTTATGGCGCAACGGAATTTAAACATAAGAGAAATTGCTTCTAAGCTTGTTCTCGGCACTTCTAAAGAACAATATTAAATAAAAGAGGGAAGGTGCTCTAAAATTACAATTTATAGGCAACTTACTGATTATGCTGAACTTAAACTTGTTTATTCAGATAGAAAACAAGCAAAATGTGTCCTTTTGGTTTACGAGACCAGTGGATATCGGAATATAGTACTGTTTGCTATTGGTGGTACGTGATTTTGAGAACGTAAATGACAATCATCCAAAGCCATTCGTAGGACACTAAAAATTCTTGAGAAAATCCACTTCGAAATTTTCAATACATTTGTAAGTACCAACAATTAAAACAGCCATGGGATATATCTACATCTACATACATACTCCGCAATCCACCGTAAGGTGGGTGGCGGAGGGTACACTGTACCACTACTAATCATTTCCTTTCCTATTCCTCTCCCAAATAGAACGAGGAAAAAAAGAATGCCTATATGCCTCCGTACTAGCCCTAATTTTTCTTATCTTGTCTTTGTGATCACTACGAGAAATCTAAGTAAGCGGCAGCAAGATCGTACTAAACTCAGCTTCAAATTCAGGCCCTCTAAATTTCCTCAACAGAAATTCACGAAAAGAACGTCGTCTTTCCTCCAACGATCCCCAATTGAGTTGCCGGAGCATTTTCGTGACACTCGCGCATTGGTCGAAACAACTAGTAACAAACCTAGCTGCTCGCCTCTGAACTGCTTCTATATCTTCCTTTAAACTGATCTGCTGTGGGCCTCAAACACTTGAACAATACTCAAGACGTGGCCGTACAAGCGTTTTATACGCGGTCTCATTTACAGATGAAGTACATATTCCCAAAATTCTCCCAATAAACCGAAGTAGGCAGTCCGCCTATCTCACAACTGTCCTTACATGTGCGTTTCATTTCATATCGCTCTGCAATGTTACGCCTAGGTATTAGAACGACGCGACAGCGTCAAGAAGCTCACTACTAATGCTGTAATCGAACTTTATGGGATTTCTTTTCCTACTCATGCGCATCACCTTACATTTTCCTACATTCAGAGCTAGCTGCCATTATTCGCACAGCTAAAAATATTGTCTAAGTCATCCTGTATACTATTACAGTCAGTTAAAGACTCCATGTAGCTCAGGTGGTAGCGTTCTGGCCATACAACCATAGGGTCTTTGGTTTGAATCACGCTGTGACAGATTATTTCCTCGTCGTTTTCGAATACTTCAAATGTTCAAATTATTTTAAGCTTTTGCTACTTAAGTGCGGGGTCATCATTCACTAAACTTACAAACTACTTATGAACTAACTTATGGTAGAGACAACACAAACATCCATGCCCGAGGGAGCATTCGAACCTTCGACGCGGGAGGCAGCGCGATCCGCAGCGTGGTTCTCTAGACCGGTCGGCCACTCCCGCGCGGCTGTGTGTGAGTGCGTTGTACTTAGCGGAAGTCACTTAAAGTTAACTCTATGGAGTGATAACCATAAAAGTTTGCTGCGATAGGTTTACAAACATTTGAATTTTAATTTCACAGTCCGTTCTCAAAGCCTTACATCCACCATTACTGTAGGGAAGTTACACGCTCCGGTACAGAGTGAAAATTCCATTCTGGAAACATCGCTTACGATGTGGCTAAGATATATATTAATAATATCCTTTCTTACAGGAGTACTAGTCCTGCACAATTTGCAGGAGAACTTCTGTGCATTTGATAGGAGGCGAGGTATTGGCAGAAGTAAATCTATGAAGACGGACTGTCAAGCGATTGGGGTAGCTGAGATGGCTGAGTGCTAGCCCGATAAAGGCAAAGATACCAGGTTGGAATCCCGTTGCAGCACTCAGTTTTAATCTGTCAGGAAGTTTCCTTTAAAACACTTGATCGACCCATAATTTAATATTCTTCGTCAGAGTGGTATACGTGACTTTTGATTGATAGAGGAGTTGGTGAAGTAGAGCAGCACACTTCATCACAGGCTCATATAGAAAGCGCGAAAGCGTCAGCAGATGACTGGCAAAATTGTCCGGCAGACATTGCAAGAGAGGCTTGATTTCATCACCGTGCGGACTACTACACTGTGCGCAACGAGAAGACAGCATTTTGAGCAGGGTGCGGAAAGCAGGCGAAGCAATATACAAATACCTGGACAGCACTTACGCGGAGAACCATCAAAGGCGAGGGAACTCACTACTGACAACACAGATACCGCGTCAGGTACCTCAAACAGGAGATTAAAACGGAACACATGCACGGATACATATGCCTTATATGAATTACAGTTGAAATTAGTAGTTGCTTAACTGCAACCAACGCGACCCCATCAAATACCAGAACACTGGCTTATTACGACACGGTCACTCATTCATAAAGAACATGAAATCGAGCCGTAATTTAAGCACTTCCCCCCGTACTTCGGCATTTGTGCGCCCACTCAAGGTACGCTCAGGAGCTCGGGTGAGGTGCTGCACGCGATGTGGAGTTGTTAGAGCTACTATTCGGTCGCTGCCACATCCCATTAACGCAATATAGGGGCGCACTGTCCTAACGGATATTTCCGTCGTGCGTCGCACATTGATTTCTGCAGGTATTTCTGGCACTGTGCCCGGACTGTCAGCAATGACACCTCTGCGCAAACGCCACCGCTCTGGTCATTATCTGCAGGCCGTCGGCCACTGTGCTGATGAGCAATTTCAGATATTTTGTGTTCTCGGCATGCTCGTGACGCTATGAACAGTGATTTTCCTACGGTTTCTCGATACGAAATGCCCCATGCCTCTTGTTCCAACTGCCATTCCTTGTTCGAGGTCGGTGGCCATAATTGCGATGGACACCTTTTCACACGAATCAGCGAGGTACAAAAGACAACCGTGATAATGCATCGCCCAGGAAATAAAAATTGCTACAGCCATTTAGGGATTCCCAATTCACTAAAGATTTAAAAAAAATTTAAATGTTTGTAAATCTAAGGGACATAATAACTGAGGTTATCAGTGCATTGGCTTACAAACTACTTTAACTTATTCTAAGGGCAACACACACACACACACACACACACACACACACACACACACACACACACACACACACACACTGGAAGGAGGATTCGAACCTCCGAGGTGAGCAACGCGCGCACCTTAGCAAAGCGCTCGGCCATTCAACCGCGTCACTCAAGATTTATTTTAGAAACAGTGCATATGCAGCACATGATACGATTGCATTGATAGCTCAAAGGGTTGTGAGGTACGGTACCAGGTGTTGATCGATCCTCAAACACGCTAATTAATTCCTGATGTAGGTTCCATGAATGGTATCCATTATGCCAAATACAGTCTTGGACACATCATACCACCCCAGCTCGATCTGTTCGCTTAGATCTGCTAGAGTTGTGGATTGGTCCTACACGTAGTCGATTAGAGATAGAGGACGCTAGTAAACAGTATCAGAGCTTACATGTTTATTCAGCTGAATAGAAGATTCCGCGTGTAGGCGCTAGGTCGGCAGAAATTAGATCAGCAGGTGTTGTCTCCGTCGGCCGCGTTAGCTCGCTGGGTCTTCCATGGACCGGCTGTTGTACCGTTGGGACGGAGGTTCCCGCGCCGCGACGTCGGGGATTTAAAGCAAAGACTGCCAGGTGGAGTCCTCTATCACACCTCCCGTCTATGCAGCTGTTTGTGAACCACTGGAGTGGCATTCCGTGCTGACAGTTGACCTCTTGATACCGCTGCCAGGGTTAGCACCAGAATGCTAGCGCGTCGGCAGGATCATTGGACTTTAGGAAACCAACCAATGAATACTGAGCTGGCCTCAAGCAGCAACCATATTCAGTGTTGCGAAGACGGTAGTCAGTGGTGCACCATCTCCCCGAATGATGGTCAGTACGAAGCGTTGTAGTTGTCTCCAGACGCCATCACCTACACTGCTGATTATTAAAATTGCTACACCAAGAAGAAATTCAGATGAAGAACAGGTATTCATTGGACAAATATATTGTACACGAACTGACATGTGACTACATTTTCACGCAGTTTGGGTGCATAGATCCTGAGAAAACAGTACCCAGAACAACCACCTCTGAGCGTACGTGAGCGGTTAAAGAGCTCATTGAGTGAACGCTGCACTAACAAGAAGAACACATTCGGTTATTCCGAGCCGTTACATACGGCATAGCTTCAGCCGATTCTGTATACAAACTTCCGCTTTTAGAAGTGTAGTCACTTGATCTTTGGATTCTCGGGAGAGTAGTTGTCAAATGTTCAAATGCTTGTTAAGCTTATGGGACTTAACTACGGGGTCATCAGGCCCTAAACTTACAAACTACTTATGAACTACTTACGAACTAGGACGGCACAAATATCCATGCCCGAGGGGGGATTCGAACCCCCGACCGTAGTGGCCGAGCAGACCGTGACTGGAGCGCCTCAGTCACCTCGGCCACCGCGGCCGGCGAGTAGTTGTCGATCCAATGATATAATCAATATAGCCATTGGTCGCACCTACACTCCTGGCCATTAAAATTGCTACACCATGAGGATGAGGGGCTACAGACGCGAAATTTAACCGACAGGAAGAAGATGTTGTGATATGCAAATTATTAGTCTTTCAGAGCATTCACAAAAGGTTGGCACTGGTGGCGACACCTACAACGTGCTAACATGAGGAAAGATTCCAACCGATTTCTCATACACAAAAGCAGTTGACCGGCATTGCCTGGTGAAACATTGTAGTGATGCCTCGTGTTAGGAGGAGAAATGTGTACCGTCACGTTTCCGACTTTCATAAACGTCGGATTGTAGCCTACCGCGATTGCCGTTTATAGTATCGCCACATTGCTTCTCTCGTTGGTCGCAATCCAATTACTGTAAGCAGAATATGGAATCTGTGGGTTCACGTATCACTAGCAGTCAAAAAGACAGGCACCTTATCCGCATGCCTGTAACCGATCGTGCAGCCACGTCTCGATCCCTAACAGATGGGGGCATTTGCAAGGCAACAACCATCTGTTGGAACAGTTCGACGAGGTTTGCAACAGCATAGACTATCAACTTGGAGATCATTGTGCGGTTACCCTTGACGCTGGATCACAGACACAAGCGCCTGTGATGGTATACGCAACGACGAACCTGGGAGCACGATTGGCAAAACGTCATTTTTTCGGATGAATCCAGGTTCTATTTACAGCACCATGATGGTCGCATCTGTGTTTGGCGACATCGCGGTGATCGCAATTTGGAAGTGTGTATTCGTCATCGCCATACTGGCGTATCGCCCAGTATGGGGTTGCCATTCGTCACACTTCTCGGTCACCTCTTGTTCGCATCGACGGCACTTTGAACAGTGGCCGTTACATTTCAGATGTGTTACGACCCGTGGCTCTACCCTTCATTCGATCCCTGCGTAACCCTACTTTTCAGCAGGATAATCCACGACCGCATTTTTCAGGTGCTGTACGTGCCTTTCTGGATACGGAAAATGTTCGACTGCTGCCCTGGCCAGCATATTCTCCAGATCTCTCACCAATTGACACGCTGTCCAAGCTCTATTTGACTCAATGCCCAGGCGAATCAAGGCCGTTATTCAGGCAAGAGGTGGTTGTTCTGGGCACTGATTTCTCAGGATGTATGCACCCAAATTGCGTGAAAATGGAATCACATATCTCCTCTAGTATAACATATTTGACCCGTTTATCATCTGCATTTCTTCTTGGTGTGGCAATTTTAATGGCCAGTAGTGTATAAGTCTGAAAGACAAAACTCGACCACAAGGGACATCCAGTCTTTAGGTGTAGGTCTAAGAGTTCCAGATACTTATTGCTTCTCGTAGTTGGATACCAATTTTTGATAGGTGTACACTTCTGGCCTATACAGTTGCGCAATACGCTGTACACCAGTGCCAAGGTTGAACTTCTCAGGGTACTTTCATCGCACCCTCAAGCTGTTCCAGTGCGTTTGGAAAGATGGCATTTCTAGTTTACACCATTCAGTTTTTGTTTCATGTGCTCCAAACATTAGAGTACGATCAGGGTACCGAGAAATACCCTCATGTTATACAATCTCATTTCCATGCAGATGTTCATCTTTATTTTGGATTCTCTGTTATTGAGATGTATGTTTACACTGCATTTTTTGCCTGGATTGGGTTAAAGATTTCATTTAATGTTAAATCGGTGCAGCAGGTTTAGATCTTCGTTCATATTTTGCGCTATTTCTTCGAAAGCTAGTGCAATGTCATCCGCATATAAAAAAACTTGCGGGACGCTGTGTCTGGAACATCTGCAGTGTACAAGTTCAGAAATAAGGGAGCCAATACAGAGCCCTGCGGTAGTCCAATTTTGAGCGCTATATATCTGCTGGTCTTGCCGTTAAGAGTTAAACTTTTCTTTCAGTTAAAATTTTCATCAGTTTATAGATCTGGTTGCATTGAATTTATTTCTGACAGTTTGTAAAGCAGGCCATTCCACCACACTGCATCATATGCTGATGTTACATCCAACAGGACAACGCCAGTTTTATTTTTATCCTGCTAGTTTTTTCCCATTTGTAATTTTTATTTATTTATTTATAGAGTATGTGGTAAATAAATAAAATTCATCCTCCAGGTGGCACCTGCCGGCAACGACTCAAATTCGTTGTCATCTTTATATAGATGCACTGTTTACTTTTCCTATACGGCACCTCCTACAGGCGATCTGTGACCATCGCTATTGTGGTCCCTCGTGACGTCTACATCTACATGGGACACTCTGCAAATCACATTTAAGTGTCTGGCAGAGGGTTCATCGAACCACAATTATACTATTTATCTCCCATTCCATTCTCGAATAGAGCGCGGGAAGAAAGAACAACTGAATCTCTGTTCGAGCTCTGATTTCTCTTATTTTATTCTGATGATCATTTCTACCTATTAAAGTGGGAGTCAACAATATATTTTCGCATTCGGAGGAGAATGTTGACGATTGGAATTTCGCAAGTAGCCCACGTCAGTGCATAACCCGCGGCTCCAGTGATGTCGGATGCCGCGAGGCCGTGATACAGGCGGACAGGCACCTGCGGCGGCCGCAGTGCTTTCCGGTCCGGTTTATTTTTCCTATACAACACCTTCTGCAGGCAATTTGAACTCTCTCTATCCCGATTATTCCTGACGTCAGTGTATAACCTGCGGCTCCAGTGATGTCAGAGGCTGCACGGGCATGACATCAGGTGGACAGGTGTCTGCGGCGGCGGCCATAGTTTCTGGTCGTACTCGGTCGTTTATTTTTCCTATACAGCACCTCGTGCAGACGATCTGTGACTCTCTCTATCCCGGTCCCTCGTGATGTCAGTGTATAACCCGCGGCTCCAGTGATGTCAGAGACCGCACGGCCGTGACGTCAGGTGGACAGGGGTCTGTGGCGGCGGCCATAGTTTCTGGTCGTACTCGGTCGTTTATTTTTCCTATAGAGCACCTCGTGCAGACGATCTGTGACTCTCTCTATCCCGGACCCTCGTGATGTCAGTGTATAACCCGCGGCTCCAGTGATGTCAGAGACCGCACGGCCGTGACGTCAGGTGGACAGGGGTCTGTGGCAGCCACCGTGGTTTCCGGTCCTACTCGGTCGTTTATTTTTTCTATACAGCACCACGTGCAGACGGTCTGTGACTCTCTCTACCCCGGTCCCTCGTGATGTCAGTGTATAACCCGCGGCTCCAGTGATGTCAGAGACCGCACGGCCGTGACGTCAGGTGGACAGGGGTCTGTGGCAGCAACCGTGGTTTCCGGTCCTACTCGGTCGTTTATTTTTTCTATACAGCACCTCGTGCAGACGGTCTGTGACTCTCTCTATCCTGGTCCCTCGTGATGTTAGTGTATAACCTGCAGCTCCGGTGATGGCCTGCCGTGACGGCAGGTGGAAAGGGGTCTGCGGCGGCCGCCGTTGTTTCCGGTCCTACTTGGTCGTTTATTTTATCTATACAGCACCTCGTGCAGGCGGTCTGTAACTCCCTCTATCCCGGTCCATCGTGACGTCAGTGTATAACCCGTGGCTCCATTGATGTCAGAGGCCGTGCGGCCATGATATAAAGTGGACAGGTGTCTGCGATGGTGGCCATAGTTTCTGGTCGTACTCGGTCATTTATTTTTCTTATACAGCACCTCGTGCAAACGATCTGTGACTCTCTCTAACCCGGTCCCTCGTGAAGTCAGTGTATAACCCGCGGCTCCAGTGTTGTCAGAGACTGCACGGCCGTGACGTCAGGTGGACAGGGGTCTGTGGCAGCCACCGTGGTTTCCGGTCCTACTCGGTCGTTTATTTTTTCTATACAGCACCACGTGCAGACGGTCTGTGTCTCCCTCGATCCTGGTCCCTCGTGATGTCAGTGTATAACCCGCGGCTCCAGTGATGTCAGAGACTGCACGGCCGTGACGTCAGGTGGACAGGGGTCTGTGGCAGCCACCGTGGTTTCCGGTCCTACTCGGTCGTTTATTTTTTCTATACAGCACCACGAGCAGACGGTCTGTGTCTCCCTCTATCCCGGTCCCTCGTGATGTCAGTGTATAACCCGCGGCTCCAGTGATGTCAGAGACCGCATGGCCATGACGTCAGGTGGACAGGGGTCTGTGGCAGCCACCGTGGTTTCCGGTCCTACTCGGTCGTTTATTTTTTCTATACAGCACCACGTGCAGACGATCTGTGACTCTCTCTATCCCGGACCCTCGTGATGTCAGTGTATAACCCGCGGCTCCAGTGATGTCAGAGACCGCACGGCCGTGACGTCAGGTGGACAGGGGTCTGTGGCAGCCACCGTGGTTTCCGGTCCTACTCGGTCGTTTATTTTTTCTATACAGCACCATGTGCAGACGGTCTGTGACTCTCTCTATCCCGGTCCCTCGTGATGTCAGTGTATAACCCGCGGCTCCAGTGATGTCAGAGACCGCACGGCCGCGACGTCAGGTGGACAGTGGTCTGTGGCAGCCACCGTGGTTTCCGGTCCTACTCGGTCGTTTATTTTATCTATACAGCACCACGTGCAGACGGTATGTGACTCTCTCTATCCCGGTCCCTCGTGACGTCAGTGTATAACCCGTGGCTCCGTTGATGTCACAGGCCGTGCGGCCATGATGTCAGGCGGACAGGTGTCTGCTGCAGCTGCAGTGGTTTCCAATCGCATTCGGTCGATTATTTTTCCTATACAGCACCTTGTCCAGGCGATCAGTGACTCTCTGTATCCCGGTCCCTCATAATGTCTGTGTATAACCCGCGGCTCCAGTGATGTCAGTGGCCGTGCGGCCGTGACGTCAGGTGGACAGGTGTCTGCGGCAGACGCCGTGGTTTCCAGTCCTACTCGGTCGTTTATTTTTTCTACATGGCACCTATTGCAGACGGTCTGTGTCTCTCTGTATCCCTCTCTCTCGTGACGTCAGCGTATAACCCGCGGCTCCAGTGATGTCAGAGGCGGCAGTGACATCAGGGGGACAGGTGTCTGCGGCGGCGGCCTTGGTTTCTGGTCCTACTCGGTCGTTTATTTTTCCTATACAACACCTCGTGCATACGGTCTGTGTCTCTCTCTATCCTGGTTCCTCGTGATGTCAATGTATAAACCGCAGCCTCGGTGATGTCAGAGGCCGCATGGCCGTGACGGCAGGTGGACAGGGGTCTGCGGCGGCCACCGTGGTTTCCGGTACTACTCGGTCGTTTATTTTTCCTCTACAGCACCTCGTGCAGATAGCCTGTGATTCTCTCTATCCCGGTCCCTCGTGACGTCAGTGTATAACCCGCAGGTCCAGTGATGTCAGAGGCCACACGGCCGTGACGTCAAGCAGACAGGTGTCTGCGGCGGCCGCCGTGGTTTCCGGTCCTACTCAGTCGTTTCTTTTTCTTCTACAGCACCTTGAGCAGATGGTCTGTGACTATCCCGGTCCCTCGTGATGTCAGTGTATATCCCGTAGCTCCAGTGATGTCAGAAGTCGCGTGGCCATGACGTCAGGCGGACAGTTGTCTGTGTCGGCCACAGTGGTTTCCAGTCCTACTTGGTCGTTTATTTTTCCTATACAGCACCTTGTCCAGGCGATCAGTGACTCTCTCTCTCCCGGTACCTCGTGACGTCAGTGTATTCCCGCTGCACCAGTGACGTCAGAGGCCGTACGCCCGTGACGTCAGACAGGTGTCTGCTGCGGCCGCAGTGGTTTTCTGTCCTACTGGGTCGTTTATCTTTCCTATACAGCACCTTGTCCTGGCGATCAGTGACTCTCTGTATCCCACTCCCTCGTGACGTCAGTGTATAACCCGCGGCTCCAGTGATGTCCGAGGTCGTGACGTCAGGTGGACAGGTGTCTGCGGCGGCCGCCGTGGTTTCCGGACCTACTGGCCGGTGTGGCGTGGCGCCTGATTTATCGGCCTGCGGGCCCCGCCGCCCATCCATAATTCACAACTCGTATGGGCGGCGGCGGTCGATAGCGCGGTACACGCCCTGCCCTGCCGCCACCTCGCGGCTTTTTACCGCCGCCCACCCCCTGTTCTCCAATACTTGTCTGGCGCCCTTCTTCTCGGCGGTCCGCCCCCGACTTTACGGCCCCGGAATAGTCCGCGGCCGCACTTTGTTCTGCCGGCAGCGGTGCGCCCAGACGCGCCCTAACCGAGTTTCCTTCTCCGAGGAGTTCCTACTTTCGTTTACACTGGGAGCGGCCAAAGGCAACAGGTGTATACCTTGTCCCGGGAATAGTTGGTCAGTTTCGACCAAAGTACTTGAAAAGAACTAGCCTCCCTAACGACCGGCGCCATGATAGTTGCAAGCGTTAGATAAATACGAGTGTTATTAGGAGATAAATCGTGTAATATGTAGGAAATGCGGTATATGTAGGGTGTACCAGCTATCTTGTCCTTCCAAAATATCTGTGGAACAATAACAGCTATTGCAAAATGACTTTCACCAGTATCAGTGTACGGCTGGGGCCCATGAATGTACATATTTGGAAAATTCTAAAACGAAAGCAAATTTGTTTTTTAACATAAACTTATGTTTTTTCTAAATGGACGCCCTATAGTTTTTCTTCAGCAATCCATAGAATGACAAATCACATAAACAATGGCGTAGATTGCATTGCAATATTCAAATTACATCCCGAGATATTGCGACGCAAAGTTGACTCTTGCAGAACGCGCTAGCGCACGTCCTGAGACACAGACGAGAACCTCATGCTGCTCAGGACGTGCGCTAGCCGCGCGTTTGCGTTCTGCAAGAGTCAACTTCGCGTCGCCATATCTCGGGATGTAATTGGAATATTGCAATCCAATAAACGCCATTGTTTATGTGATTTGTCATGGTATAGATTGCTGAAGAATAAATATGGGGTGTCCATGTAAAAAAAATATATGTTTGTGTTAAAACACATTTGCTTTCGTTTTAGAATGTTTCCAAATATGTACATTCATGGGCCCCAGCCGTACATTGATACCGGTGAAAATCGTTTTCCAATATCTGTTATTGTTCCAGAGATATTTTGAGTGGACAAGATAGCTGGGACACCCTGTGTACTCAGTTCGTGGCCACGTCTGAATTGTTTGACTATTACAGCATACATGCAGCACGAGGATAAAGAGCTGCTCAGCTTTCAACTGCATACATCGATTTAAGAAAAGAAGAAAGATAACGAATACTGTCTTCCCATTTATACTTTTCAGGGTTGCAAATTGCCCTACTACTTCAGAGATTGTTACTTTTGCTTAACAGGCTTCTAATCGACACAATATAGGGTTCTTAATGAAGTTAATAACAGGCTTTTACAGTACTGGTAGCTCTTGAAAACGATCTACTTTAGGCAGTACGGGTGAACAGGAAATTCAAAATGTTTCATTTTCTGATTTTGTAAATAATTATTGCCGGAACGAGATCAGTTGCCTGAGTGCATATCGAATTTTTGTTCATGAAACTAATATTAGTTTGACACACAGAATTTAAAGGTCATTTGCTCTACATATAGGTGTTTGGGGTTTGCAGAACTGTGTATAGTTCTATATATTAATGACACATTGTCCCACTGGATGCACATTGTTTAGTTGAACCCTATGACTTTTGAGGAGTTTACGTTTCTGTGAGGTATTTAGCTATGGTAATATTCGTGCTAAATATCCTAATGCTAATGTTAGATGCACTTAGTTACGAAACAGTTATGGCACACATCGTGTTCTTAAAAGAATTTGGTAGTTTCTGGTTGTTGTAAGGTAAGGTAAGACGCTATTTTACAGATATGTATGTGGAAGGAAATTTCATTTTCACAGTCGATTTTTAACTTCAGCTGTTTCATGCAGCCTTGTATCATTTTTTGATGATATAAAATATCTAAATATCGGAGAATACAGCAGGTACTCAAGAAAGAACGTAGTGTTGTGAAACTCTTTCGAAATTAATGTTTCTACAAAAATTTCACCATTGTACAATATACTGAGAAAGTGCAAAAAATCGTCTCTGACGATAAATTCCGTTCATTTGCTGCCCTTGAACGCTAAAAAACTAAACGTTATAATTCGGTTTAGTTAGGACGAAGAAACTCTGTTGGCCGATTTCTATAACACACTTACACTCAACGCAATGTTGTTGTGTATTCAAAGAGTCTGAAGCCGTTTTGTATTTAAATGAGACATACTTTTTATGATGTAACACTAATGAATACACCCTATAATCAAAAGATTGTTAGGCGCATTTAAAGTTCTCGCGGCAGTTTGCCATCATAATGGCCGCCGAGGCGCTCTTCAGTTTTCCCGCTGTTCGCAATCAGTCGCTTACGGGACTGTGGGGCCTTGGTTTCGACATAAGTAAACGGGAGCTCTGAGGTGAATACCGTAAAGCTATGAGCATTTCCGTTAGTGTGAAGCTAACCTACTGCAAACTCTTTACCTTCCTCATTTTCGTAGGAGGTAACATGCAGCAAATGAAGAAAAATTACGTAATGCTTTCAGTTCTTTAGTATTTATGTTGTGCACTTCAGTCCGGAGACTGATTTTATGCAGCTCTCCATAATATCCTGAGCAAGCCTCTTCATCTCTTCATTAGAACGGCAAGCTAAATCCATATGAACCTGCCTCCCATATTCGTCTCTTGGTCTCCCTCTGCGATTTTTATTTCACTCTCTTACCCCAATACTAACTTCACGATTCCTTTATGTCTAAGAATGTCTCACTACAATTAATCTCTTCTTTCAGTCAAGACATGCCCGAAATTCCTCCTCTCCACAATTCTGTTCATTACCTCCTCACTAGTTACACAATCAAGCCATCTAATCTTCATAAACTTTCTGTACCATCACATTTAAAAAAGTCTCTAGCCTCTTACTGTCTGAACTGTTTATCGTCTATGTTTCACTCCAGTACAAGGCTACACCTGAGACAAATGTCTTAAGAAAACACGTCGTCACAATTAAATTACTATTCGATATCATAAAATTTCTGTTTTTCAGAAACGCTTTTTTCCCATTCTCAGGCTGTTTTTATGTTCTCTAAACTACGACCATATTTTATTGACGAAGTAACAAAACTCATTTTCTGCCATTATTGTAGCGTCACCTACTTTAATTCATTCTGCACGGTTTGATTATCTTGGACTGCATTCCATTACCCTTGTTTTGCTCTTTTTCGTGTTCATCTTATACGCTTCTTTCAGCATACTCTCCATTTCGTTCAATTTCTTTTTCAGGTCCTGACTCTCCTAGAATTACGTTGTCATCACCAAAACAAAATGCTTCTATTTCTTCGTCTTTAACTATAATTCCTTCACCAAATTTCTCCTTGTTTTCCTTCACAGTTTGCTCAATGTACAAATTCAATAGCATTGGAGAAATGCTCCCTTCCCAACCATTTCTTCCCTTTCATGCCCTTGTACTCTTAGAATTGCTGTCCGGTTTTTGTACAAGTCGAATATAACATTCCGTTCCGTATGTCTTAACCCTGCTGATTTCTGAATGTGAAAGAGTGTATTCCAGTCAACAATGTCAAAAGCTTTCTCCAAATCTACAAATACTAGAAATGTAGGTTTGCCTTTCTTCACTCTAAGATAAATCGTAAGGTGAGTATTGCCTTCCCTGTTCCTACATTTCTCCTAAATCCATAATGATTTTCCCCTATGCGAACTTCTACCTGATTTTCCATTCTTCTGTAAATTATTCGTCTTAAAACTTTGCTACCATGACGTATTAAACTGTTGATTCTGTAATTTTCATACCTTCTTCTTAAATTTTCATTCAGCACCCCGGAGATAATCTTATAAACAGTAGTCAGTAAGGTTATTCCTCCATCATTTTCGCAGGTTAGCTTTTCTCTTTTTTTACATAGTATATTATTCCAACATTCTATTTCTCCAACATACTTTCATTTCCCCATTGTTATTTATTTTTGTGTATATCTCATGTATTAAAGGTTATCCTCCTGATTGTGTAAGATCTGTCACTATCCCACCTTCACCGGGTGCACGGTTATTTTTCAGTTCGTTTATTGCCACCACCATCTCCACCATTGTTGCATTATTTCCCTCTTCCATTTCAACTTCTCTTGCTTCGTAGTTTTCCTCTTGGAACTTAATCTGAGTTTGTGTTGGTGTTTAGTGTATCTTCAAAGTATTCTGCGCACCTCTACAATATTTCTAGCTCATCTCTGTCTCGTCTCTTAAATGAATTTTGTTTTCGTTTAAAGTATTTTTTCTCTTCGCAGACATCTATTTAACGTTTGTGTGGCCATAATGTCCGTAGTTGCTTTCATAATTATGAATAGCAGTGATTTTCCGTCTTTACAACTACAATAAAAATGCGATTTTTTTCAGACCAGACCCGTTTCGTTTTATTGAATGCAAAACATCTTGAGTGGTGGAAATTTTGTCTTCTTTTCGCTTCACATCATTCCACAGACCGGCATTCCATGATGTGAAGCGGAAAGATGACAAAATTTCCACCACTGAAGATGTTTTACATTCAATAAAACGAAACGCGTCTGGTGTGAAAAAATCGCATTTTTATTCTAGTTGCAAGGACGGAAAATCACTGCTATTCATAATCTATTTAACGATCTAGTGATGATCACAGTAGGTTCACAATATACGTGTTTTCTTAGAAACTTAATTATTAATAACCCAACCCATTTCATAAGTATTAGCAGTGTGCATAACTACTTTCCTGACTGAGGAATAAAACAATCTTTGGAACACGATTTGTTGACACAGTTCTTGGTACAAGTTCACAGAGCACAAATCAGATCACCAAATTGCTTCACAAAGTGACGATATGCAGGAGGAGTCTTGCCTCAACAGTCCTCGGAGATGTCACAGGACAACCGTACTTGTTTCACAGCGTGGGTGTTCAGATCCCAACGATCCCGCGACGCGACGTAGCGAGGTGGAGTTTTCTTGGTAAAAGGTCCGAAGGTGCTTCTTCTCGTTGAATCTCGTGGCTGCACGGAAGACGAACTCGCCTCTGCGCCAACTGTGGGCCCAGTCGGTGGTGAGTTTGTGGACACACTGAGGCAGGGTTTGGTCTGATATCTTTCTCTTTCCGCAGCCGGCTCTCCCTGCAAGAAAGATTGCATATTAGGCCTGTCTGTGTTGATATTTAGGTCCAGAGTAGCGCATTACTAGGATGGGGAACAGACTGTTCGCCTATTATGCACCAGCTCCACCAAAGAGAGTGCCTACATCACACTTGTGCGTCCTCTCCTGCAGCCCCTTGTGGGACCCTCACCAGGTGGGACTGACGGAAGACATTGAGAAGGTTCTGAGAAGGGCAGCTCGTTTTGTTTTATAAGGTTACGGGGGGGGGGGGCGTCACGGAAATGTTGCACGAATTGGGGTGGAAATCATTAAAAGAAAGACGTTATTCATTGCGGCGTGATCTGTTTGCGAAGTTTCAATCACCGACTTTTACTTTTCAATGTGAAAATATGTTGCTAGCACCCACCTACTTAGGGAGACGTGACTATCCCAATAAAATATGAGAAATCAGATCGAACGGAACGATTTAGGTGTTCTTTCTTCCCGCACGCTATTAGAGAATAGAACGGTAGAGAAAAGTTATGAAAGTGGTTAATGAACCCTCTGCCGGGCACTTAAATGTGATTTGCAGAGTATCTATGTAGATGTAGATTACGTTTCCCGGCACACCATAACCAGAATAACAATTCAAATTCAAATGTTTGTATAACTTATGGGACTTAACTACGGGGTCATCAGTCTCTAAACTTACAAACTACTTATGAACTAGCTAACACTAAGGACGACACAAATATCCATGCCCGAGGGGGGATTCGAACCCCCGACCGTAGTGGCCGAGCAGACCGTGACTGGCGCGCCGCAGTCCCCTCGTCCACCGCGGCCGGCCCAGAATAACAGATTCAACAGTAGGAGGAAGGAAGAGCTTCAATATTTAAGGTTAACTTTAACTATCAGAGGTGATATGAAGTCTCTGATGAGGTAGGCGCCCATAAGTAAGAGTTCAAATTATTTTACAATGCTATTGAGGACGTTGCAGAAATATAAAGGCCACATGTGGTGATGCCAATGTAGGTTTAATAACTTGTTTCGAAAATAATCGACATCAGAATATGGAGTTAGCACAGTAAAGAGAATTATTAGATGAAATACACAGAGTATACTGTAAATGCCAAAGTACATACACAGTCCTGTGGTAAAAATACTAGATGTATGGTGACATTGCCCTGATGAACTATACTAAAACAATGTTGGAAATAGCATCGTCCAGATAAGCAAAGGACTTCGCCAGGTGGCTCTGGGACAAATGATAAAGATTGTGAAAGTAGGAATCATATCACGAGCAATAAAAATTATTAAAACTTAGTTGTAGTATTCAATTAAAAAAATTAAAGGGACGTTGGGGAAATGTGACTATGAAATATTACTGCATGCAGCTCCCACTGTTAGAGGCACATACGTATGACGATGACGTTTGGCACGGCGGGGATCGGAGAGTGGGAGAGTAGGACAGTATTCAGACGGGTACAAATTATTGAAATGTGTCAGCTATAAACAAAATTCATTGCCTAAGCTCCTTTAGCAGGCGTACAAAAAAGTGAAGTTCAGTTGAATACAAACATGTCATTAAACGAACATCAATTGAAAATTAAAAGTATGAGAAATGGAATCATGTATAACTGTACGAAGTAGACTGAAAAGAGGATTAAAACGCCTATATTGTATTAGTAGGTTCACAAATTGATCAATTTCTGCAGAATGGATACACGTCATAGAACATGTTATTTACTTACAGTCGCAACAATACCAGTGGCCTTCATATTTCGACTGCGTCCTTAATAGCATTGTTTAGTAATTCAAATTTAATTTCGGCCCAGAAAAGGGTGAATTTTCCTACCTGAAAAATATTTTGTGGCTTACCAAACTACTGAGCAGCTTCGGTTGTTGGTTCTTACCGAGAGCAACCAGTTTTGATCCCCATTTAATGGACATAATACTCCGATATAAGGGCCTGAAGATGGCATAATGGGACGCCGAAACTGGTAGTAAAGGAATAAATGTTTCTATTAAACGTACGGCTGTTGGTAATCTACTTCCTACGTAATCTTGGCCATCCGCAGTCCCACCACCATCAGTGAAGAATTCAATAAAACTTAACGTAATCATTAGCTTCCACAAATTTATTAAAAAGTTTCACAATAAACTTTAACATTATTTACTATGTCTCCTGATAGTAAGAGTGTGATTAGTTTTGTTACAAATTATTGTTAGAGGTATAGTATACACATAGTGATAACTGTGAAGGTGAAAGAAATTTCTAGTATCTGTACACCAAACAATGGTTATTCACTTGGTTATTGAAACAGCAGCAACGAGTTGTACTTAAATTGCTTTTATTGGAAGGTTTCTGTGCCATTCTTCTGGCATATTTTGTCAATTTGGGTGGAGGTTGACATTTTTCAGACATGCTACAGAATGGACAGAAACAAGTTAACAAAACAAATATATGAATACTTGTGGGAGAAGGAAACCGTTACAGCGTAGATTAAGGAGGTTAGGGAGGATCTAGAAAAAGGAACATTACAGAGTCCTAAATGTTGGTAAGAAGTGCATTTTGAAGTAAACTACAAAGATTTTAATTTGAGTTTTTAGATCTCATCTGCTCGTAATGTTATAATGATAAAACGTGGATATATGAAACAAGAAAACACTTAAAATCTACAACAGCTACAGAATTAGATGACGATTAATTGTATCCATGGTGAATAAGTGTAGTAACTGTGACTGATATTCGTTATTTCTGCTACCAGTCACTTTATTTGCTTCTGTTTAAAACAATGCATCGCGTCAAGTTGAGCTCACGTTCAGGTGCTATTTAATGCTTGGATTACTATATCTTGACTATTCTGATGTTATATTTGTAACATTACATTCTGACTGCAACAAAGGTAAATCATACGATAATTGACCACAATATCTGTCGTAAATGCAGGTGGAAACACAATTCATGAACAACATTAAGACCAGTAGAAGCCATACTGCACATCAGTTTAGGACAACCCACTGACCCCACCCCCAAATACACTATCATCTCTATTTCAAATATGGATTTTAAAGCGTATCGTCAATGCAGCTCAGATGGTTGGTGCGTGGTAGTAGCACTAAGCTCAAGATGTATTAATTTGAGAAATTTTTCTGTATGTAAATTGCGCCTGAAAATGACCACAACATCCTCAAAACGCGTTGCATCGTTTCAGAGTAAACAAAAGCAAATGATGATTATCATATAGCGACGATTGTTCAGTTGGTCTTGTCAGAAATAACAAACGACGAAATTCTCAAAAGTCTGGAATGTTTTCAGAATGAAGTAAGACAGAGAGGTAGGCCAACTTAAGATCAAATCAACCCTTTAATACATGACTTTTTATTTGAAGCTATAAAAACTACCACGATTAATGTATGGTGCGTATATACTGAGAAAAATATTGAAAAAAATCATTAAAATTGTTATGCACTACTAGCAACAAAAAGTTCATAGCTGGTCGTCTATATAGTGCTACCATGATGTACACGATGTCGTAAATGTCAGTATTATGCCTCTCATCTTCCCAGAAAATACTCGTAATGCAACAGTAGCATGTGATTGACTACTTTTACATGACAAAAGACGAATACTGATATAAACAAACGCACATGTTAGAAGTAACTCGATGCAGCTAACTGTCGAAATGCTTCAGTAGCACTCTGCAATTTATAATTTCTAGGACGAGCTACTAGCTTATGTAACATTATGTATACAAGCAGCTACAAATTAATTTGTGGTAAAATGTTGATCAGTTTGAGAGATAATGGAAAAGATTAGGTATGTAGCTGATTAGCAACATTATGCATTAAAGGGTTACGTAGACGCCGACCGCGGTGGCCGAGGGGACTGAAGCGCTCCAGTCACGGTCTGCACGGCTACTACGGTCGGGGGTTCGAATCCCCCTTCGGCCATGGATATTTGTGCCGTCCTTAGTATTAGCTAGTTCATAAGTAGTTTGTAAGTTTAGGGACTGATGACCCCGTAGTTAAGTCCCATAAGCTCTACAAACATTTGAACATTTTGAACATTTGGTTACGTAGGCCAGTGAAGGTGTGCAGGAGTTGTGGTGACAAACGAAATCCCAGAAGAAGACAAATAAAATTTGTAATATGGTCCTAAGTAGTCAATTTATTTGTAAAATAAATGAAATAAAAATAAATAAGAAATTACTAAGTCGAATGTCACTATTACGAAAAAATTCTCACGGTAACTGCGCGGCAGCTCAGAGGTGAATACTTTCAGAACTTCCCGTGCCAAATTTACTTGTTTGGCATCCCACAGAAAGAAACTGAATGAACGGATTATGCGGTAAGAGCTTTATACTTGTTTCGGTTCGGTCAGAAATTATGCGAAATATTGAGAAGCAAAGTTTTGTGGCTCCTGGAAGCCGTGTGATAGCCCGGAACGACAGAGTGTTCCAGCCACGGCCCGCAATATATAAACCGCTAGTCTTCCGGCGTGGCGGGCAGAGGTGAAGCGCCGCAGAAAACGACTGCCACAGAGATGCCAGATGCCAGATGGCGGCGGGCTTCCGCGGAGGCGCCGGGGAGGGCTTTCATTGCGCAGGCTTCCAATTCAGCGCCCCGCGTAATCTCTCCTCAATGTTAAGTGTATTAAATTACGCCACCGCGGGGAGCGAGGGGTGCACAGTAGGTGTGGTGTGGGGCAGCGCGGCTGGGGAAATCAATAGTTAATTTGTATGGCTGCCGGCTGCGGGGAGCGGGCAGGGGTAGAGCAGAACACTTGCCGCGCTCCGCCGCGCCGTCGACGGAACAAACGCCGCGCGAGACCTCCAGTACCGGCGGTCATCCACTGCCGCCTGAAGCGCCTTCACTCGTCCGGTCTGGTAGACGTCGCTATGTGATGATTAACATACGTCGGTTCTGCTCTCACTTCATCCTTTTTGTTTCATTCAAACCACCACTTATCGAAGCTGCATTTATATACACAACAATCATAGATTATGTGACGTTCTGATGCTTCATTTGTTGGCTTCGTGCCTGTAGTTTTTGGGGTGTGGGGTGGCAGAGGAGTAGGCAGTGGATGGCCGTAAATTGATGTGCAGTGATATCTTCAGCTGGTCTTGATTTTGATTGTGTTCTATATTGGCATCCACGTGGGATTCAGACGTCTGTCACCATATTAATCATCATTCTTAGAACCCTTGAAGAGGTTGAATGAAAACTGACATAGATACCTTGCGGGTTTACCTAGCCCAGAAAAGAATTCAAGTGCCGGTATGTGCATTTCACCTGCATAAGCGAGAAGCATTAAGATCAGCGTTGTCCAACACGTGACCAAACCATGTGCGCCCCAAAAAATGTGTGGAAATTATAATAGGAATAATACGAGTCATGTCCACAAAATAAGTTCCGTTTGATACATAAAACAAACGCGTACAAATACAGAAAACAAATATCTACAACTGTTAAACTACTTTTCTACATAGCTTCCGAAATTTTGTAGAAACCTGTCACAGCGTGGGATAAGTTTTTTTATGCCTTCTCCATAGAAGTTTGCCGCCTGCGTATTCAGCCATGTGTTAACATATTCTTTCAGCTCGTCATCATCGCTGAAGTGTTGACCACTAAGACCAGATTTTAGGTGTAAACTTGTGGTTGTGCTTAATCTTCTCTTCAATTGTGTGAACCAGTTCATTAGTAACCACAGGTGGGCGTCCACTTCATCGTTCTCTTGACCACGTCATTGAACAATCTGATCCTTCTACTAACCACTGAATCACTCATGGCATTTTGTCTGTAAACTCCGCAAATATACCGACGAAATTTCTTTGGTTTAACTTTCTTTGCATTTAAAAAACGAATCACAGATCTGATTTCACACGCGGCGGCATCTTCAGTTACCGCTGACATTATGAAGAAGCGCTACAAAGCACACGTCGGCAGCAGCGATCTGAAAATAGCGTACATGTCCTCTCCTCGAATCAGAGTAAATGCCGCTCAAGTTCGAAACTGGGATCGTAGCGATGCCACGGATATAAATAGGAAAGGAATTTATTTTGTAGATGACCTTCGTATTATATACGTTACTCGACTCGATAGGTTGGTTCAGCAACCTTTATTTGCAATACTAAGACAAAAAAAAAAAAAATCTTTTTAACTTAATGTATCAACTAGATACATCCTGCCTGCATTGCAATGTTGTGCTAAAATTTCAAATCAATCACTCAAGAACGTTCCGAGATTTTCTGTAAAAGAAAAATGAACACGAAATGTGTCTAAAAAAAAAAAAAAAAAAAAAAAAAAAAAAAAAAAAAAAAAAAAAAAAAAACCTCTGAAGGTTCTTTACCGATTTCTTTCAGAATTTGATACAAAGTATCATTGTAAGTCATTTTTATATATTATTTTTAATATTTTTGGTTAAATAGTTGAGAACAGCCTTAGTAGTAAATAAGAAAAAAAAAATGCCATGCCTGACGTGGCAGCAGTTCACGCATACAAATAAGTACAGCACATCTCCTAAAGTAGGAGCTGTGCAATCCTATAAGTTTGGATGCACATTTAGTAATATCTGACTTTACGCAAAACACAATACGAATATCGTTACTACTAACGAATCATTAAATTATAACTTCATGCCTCACTCACATGAACCACAGACATTGCCGAGGTGGGGTGGCTTGCGTGCCTCAACGATGCAGATAGCCGTACCGTAGGTGCAACCACAGCTTAGGGGTATCTGTGGAGAGGCCAGACAAACATGTGGTTCCTGAAGAGGGGCAGCAGCCTTTTCAGTAGTTACAGGGGCAACAGTCTGGATGATTGACTGAGCTGGCCTTGTAACAGCAGCTAATGTGGATTTGCCACATAGTTACTGCGAACGGCTGAAAGCAAGGGGAAACTACAGCCGTTACTTTTCCCGAGGACATGCAGCTCTACTGTATGAAAATATGATGATGGCATCCTCTCAGGTAAAATATTCTGGAGGTAAAATAGTCCCCCATTCGGATCTCCGGGCGGGGACTACTCAGGAGGATGTTGTCATCAGGAAAGACAATACTGGCATTCTACGGATCGGAGCGTGGAATGTTAGATCCCTAAATCGGGTAGGAATATTAGAAAATTTAAAAAGGGGAATGGATAGGTTGAAGCTAGATATAGTGGGGATTAGTGAAGTTCGGTGGCAGGATGAACAGGATTTATGGTCAGGTGAGTACACGATTATAAATACAAAATCAGTTGGGGGTATCACAGGAGTAGGAATGATAATGAATAAGAAGATAGGAATGCGGGTAAACTACTATGTCAAGATAGATACGAAGCCAACACCAACAACAGGAGTACAGGTTTATATGCCAACTAGCTCTGCCGATGATGAGGAGATCGAAGAAATATAAGAGGAGCTAAAGGAAATTATTCAGACAGTTAAGGGAGAAGAAAACTTAATTGTGATGGGAGACTGGTATACGGTAGTAGGAAAAGGAAGAGAAGGAAAAATAGTAGGTGAATATGGACTGAGCAGAAGAAATGAAAGAGGATGTCGCCTGGTAGAATTTTGCACGGAACATGATTTAATTGTAACAACCACGTGGTTTAAGAATCACAAAAGAAGGATGTATACGTGGAAGAGACCAGGAGACACCGGAAGGTATCAGATAGATTTTATAATGGTAAGACATAGATTCCGGAACCAGGTTTTAAACTGTAAAACATACCCAGGGGCAAATATAGACTGACCATAACTTGTTAGTCATGAACTGTAGGTTGAAACTGAAAAAAACTGCAGAAAGGTAGGAAAATAAGGAGATGGGACTTAGATAAATTGAAGGAACGTGAAGTTCTGGAGAATTTCAGGGTGAGATTTAGGCAACAATTGACAGAAACAGGGGAAATAAAACAGTGGAGGACGAATGGGTAGCATTGAGAGATGAAATAGTGAAGACAGCAGAGACCAATGTAGGTAGAAAGACAAGACCTACAAAAAATCCTTGGATATCACAGGAAATACTAAATTTAATTGATGGAAGAAGAAGATATAAAAATGCAGTAAATGAAACAGGCAAAATGGAATACAGACGACTAAGAAATGAGATTGAGAGGAATTGCAGAATGGCTAAGCAGGAGTGGCTAGAAGTCAAATGCAAATCTCTAGAAGAATGTATAAGAAGGGGAACAGTAGATACCGCCTACATGGAAATAAAAGACACATTTGGGGACAAGAAAAGCAGCTCTACGAATATCAAGAACTCAGTTGGAAAACCAGTCCTCAGCAAAGAAGGGAAAGCTGAAAGGTGAAAGGAGTACATAGAGCAGATCTACAAAGAAAATGAACTTAGAGACGATGTTGTAGGAAGGGAAGAAGAAGTAGATCAAGATGAAATATGAGATACTATACTGAGAAATGAATTTGACAGAGCCCTGAAAGACCTAGGTCGGAACAAGGCCCCAGGAGTAGATGACATACCCTCAGAGCTACTAAAGTCTCTGGGAGAGCCAGCCATGACAAAACTATTTGAACTGGTGTGTAGGATGTATAAGACAAGCGAAATACCCTCAGACTTTAAGAAAAATGTTATAATCCCCATTCCAAACAAATCAGTCGCAGACAGGTGTGAAAATTACAGAACCATCAGTTTGATAAGTCATGGTTGCAAACTTTTAACACTAATTATCTACAGGAGAATGGAAAAGTTGGTAGAAGCTGACCTCCGGGAAGATCAGTTTGGATTCAGGAGGAACGTAGGAACCCGGGAGGCAATACTCACTTTACGTCTTATCTTAGAAGATAGATTGAGGAAAGTCAAACCTACACTTTTAGCTTTTGTAGATTTGGAGAAAGCGTATGACAATGTTGACTGGAATACACTCTTTCAAATTCTGAAATCGGCAGGGGTAAAATACAGGGAAAGGAGAGTTATTTACAACTTGTACAGAAGCCAGACCGCAGTTATTAGACTCGAAGGGCAGGAAAGGGAAGCATCAGTTGGGAAGGGAGTAAGACAGGGTTGTAGCCTTTCTCCGATGTTATTCAATTTGTACATCGAGCAGGCGGTGAAGGAAAGCAAGGAAAAATTTGGAATGGGGATTAAAGTTCAGGGGGAAGAAATAAAAACATTGCGTTTTGCTGATGACATTGCAATTCTGTCAGAGACAGTAAAGGGCCTGGAAGAGCAGTTGAATGGAATGGACGGTGTGTTGTAGAGAACGTACAAAATGAACATTAACAAGATCAAAACAAAAATAATGGAATGTGGTCTTAGAAAATGAGACGATGCTGAAAGAATTATGTTAGGTAACGAAACAGTGAAGATGGTAGATGAGTTTTGTTACTTGGGTAGTAAAATAACATGCGATGGTCGAAGTACAAAGAATATAAATTGCAGAATGGCAATGGGAAGGAAGCATTTTTGAAAAAGAGAAATTTGCTAACATCGAATATTAATTTAAGTGTAAGAAAGTCTTTTCTGAAGGCATTTGTGTTGCCTTGTACGGGAGTGAAACATGGACGATAAGCAGTGCAGACAAGAAGAGAATAGAGGCTTTTGAAATGTGGTGCTACAGAAAAATGCTGAAGATTAGATGGATAGATCGCATAACTAATGAAGACGTACTGAATAGAATTGGTGAGAAAAGGAATCTTTGGCATACCCTGACTAAAAGAAGGGATCGCTTGGTAGGATACATTCTTAGACATCGAGGAATCGTAAATTTAGCATTGGAGGGAAGTGTGTGGGGTTATAAATCTCAGAGGGAGACCAAGAGACGCGTATAGTAAGCAGATTCAAGTAGATGTGGGTTGCCGCTCTTATGAGGAGATGAAAAGGCTTGCTCAGGATAGAGTAGGGTGGAGAGCTGCATTAAACCAGTCTTAGGAATGAAGACCATAACAACAACAACAACAACAACGCCATGCCTCAGCTATCGGTTTTACGGCGTGTACAACGAAAATGTAGTTAGGAATTAACACTATTTTACATTCATCATTTGTGGAGGGTCTTAGCGAGAATAATTTTTGTAAAGTTGTGAAACCACATTTAATTTTTGTTGCTACTCGCTCAGTGATATCATTCTCAAACTGTCGCTGCATAAATCTAGGTATTTCCGTGTGGGTGCTCTAATTGTATATGGCATCATATCTAACTATGAGTCATACTCCTTCGGATTTGGGCTAGGAATCCTTGCGGGTGTACGGAGAAAATTTCACTCAAATTTAAAGACTAACGTACAAACATTTATTTTCGTATATAGAGAAGACGCGTTTCACAATTTTGCGTAACTGCAGATTACTGTATCTCTAAAACTACATCATTATTGTGACGTAGAGGCATTGTTTGTATAAATGTACATTATGAAGTATGTCAGTACACCAGCCATTAACCAAATGTTAAAGAAACGTGAATAGCCAGACATTGATTAGTTAGTGAACTCCGGCCGCGGTGGCCGAGGAGACTGGGCGCTCCAGTCACGGTCTGCACGGTCACTACGGTCGGGAGTTCGAATCCCCCCTAGGGTATGGATATTTGTGCCGTCCATAGAGTTAGTTAGTTCGTAAGTAGTTTGTAAGTTTATGGACTGATGACCCAGTAGTAAAGTCCCATATGCTATACAAACATTTGAACATTTATGCCGCGGTGGAGTAGCCGAGCGGTTTAAGTAGGTTTAAGTAGTTTGTAAGCTACCGACTGATGACTCGCAGTTTGATCCGATAGATTTACAAACATTTGAACATTCTGAGAGAACACAGTTACATTAATCAAGAATTAATGTACTACAAGTGAAAGAACACTCCCGTAGGTCTAAGCCAAGATCCAATGACCCAGACATGAAGGACACCTCTGTAGTATTAACATCAATTGCAGTGATAGACATTGCCATGCATATTACAGCATCTTAGAATAATGTAACAGTGAAAATATAAATAATGATAACATATAAGTTAGTTAATAGTGACACACACGCACACCAACAGTGATAGGACACTGTCAAACAATCAGTTCTCCAAGCCGTGAAAGGAGTCTGCATATTGTAAACAGATAATAGTGACAACAAATTATGGCTAAAACAGATAGTACCATGTATAAAAAAACAGAAACGTTATGTCATAGCTAAATCAAACCGTGTTTGGTGCTCAGAATCCTGTTGTAACACTACAAAACTTTTCTCCGCAAAGTACGACTGTTCATTTTCGATGACGTACATTAACTCTTCAAAATTAAAATTAAAACACACTGACACACAACTATGACTCATGTCATTATAGTTATTAGCGACAATTGTAAGCTATTGTATGTATATAGTCCATTTTTTCTTTATATCTTCCCTATTTCAGTCTACGAGTATTTTTAAATGCTCAAAACATTTAATATGGATGAACTGAGTATATTACATAACATTTAAAATTGCAAATGTCCGTCCTGCTACATATTGAAAAGCAGCAGGACTACAAAAAGAAATAAATGAACTTCAAAAGGAGTAAAACGAGTCACTTGCCTTAAAGTGCTGAAGTTCCTTTGGTCATTATTAGTTTTAGGTGGTCGTTCGCCTATTTCTCTTTTTCGCTATTTTTATCTCCCACCACCACGATCTTATGTGCTGTCTTTTCGTTATGTGTTTTGATCTCCGCCATCCCTTCTTTTTCTTTCATATTTCTATTTTCCTCACTCGCGTAATTATTGGCTGTATAACCATTATATACTGTTTTCCCGGTTATTTGATTTCATTACACCCGTGCCGCTCGAAAATGTACAAATGTTTGTAAATCCAAGGGCCAAACTAATTAGGTCATCTGTCCTTAGACTCAATAAATACTTTAACTAACTCACGCTAAGGACAACAAATTCAAATTAAAATGTTTGTTAAGCTTAAGGAACTTAACTACGGGGTTATCAGTCCCTAAACTTACAAACTACTTATGAACTACCTACAACTAAGGAAGGCACAAATATCCATGCCCGAGAGGGGAATCGAACCCCCGACCGTAGTGGCCGTGCAGACCGTGACTGAAGTGCCTCAGTCCCCTCGGCCACCGCGGCCGGCTAACGACAACACACACACAGTCATAAGCGAAGGGAGGGAAGCAGCCACGCAATCCGGGGCTAGACGCATTAGACCATGCGGCCATTTCCGTGTCGCTATTAGTTCACGCTTGGAAAGTTTTTATTTTACGTGTATTTCATTATTTTTAATTGCACTTAATGTTCTTCAACATTTTCTTCTATAAGCGCCCCATTTGGAAGTTCTTGCCTGCCTGCCAAGTCACTGTCACACCAATGTCTTTATACCTGCTATTATATCTGTAATCGCCTGCTTACCATGGTGCCGTAAGTTCGTCTCTTACTTCATTCTGTTTTTACGCTATTTTATACCTTCCGCCCGTATATCCAAATTTCCTTTTTTATTCACCCGTTTAATTACCTCTCAGGTATTTTTGATGATGCTGATGTATGAAATTGCCGGCCGCGGTGGCCGAGGTGACTGAGGCGCTTCAGTCACGGTCAGCACGGCCACTACGGTCGGGGGTTCGAATCCCCCCTCGGGCATGGATATTTGTGCCGTCCTAGTTCGTAAGTAGTTCATAAGTAGTTTGTAAGTTTAGGGACTGATGACCCCGTAGTTAAGTCCCATAAGCTTAACAAACATTTGAACATTTGAACATTTTGTATGAAATTATTCGTTTCAATGCCATGACTTTAGATAACATAAATCATGACCAGTGGCAACTTCGTAGTGTAAGGCAGTGAGCCTTTCATTAGTAGTTTACCCGAGTATCCAAAGTCACACATTTTATTCACTAGTTTCACTTTCCATTTCAGGTTTGTAAATAAATTAACGTATGTGATTATTCGCTTGAATGCCATCCTTTTGGATGACTTTAACTATAACGCGTGCAGGTTTCGTGGTTTAAGGCAAGTGATTCATTTTACTCATTTTAATTTACTTTATCAACGCAGCTACATAGGTACACGAGTAAACGAGATTTATTCTAAGAGCAATTTAAATATAGTATATTCTGAAAATAACCCAAATGCATGAAACGAACAATTGATCAATAAATTACAAAAAAGAAATAGAAAAAAAAAGAACTGTAACAGAGACGTTCTTTTCGCTTGAATAAAAAAATAAATCGCAAATTCCGTCCACGTGAAGTTAAAATGAACAATACTTTTCATTGTTGAGCTCCCACGTAAAGATCATAATCCGTGATTGGTCCACCCCGTTTGAAAGATAGCCGTCTGCGCTTTGCCAATCCATCCGACGATGTGGCCCTATTTCTTAGGGTTGTCTCAGTTCCAACTGCGAAACCAGACACTTACAGAAGTAAACTGTAATAAATTTATGGAAACGCATATAAGTTTTTGCACGTCTCTGATTGTAATTTTCGTTTCTTGTGACGTTTCTGTAGACCGAAAATAGCTTATGCAGGTATTAAAGTGGGTTCAGAAAGCAATGTTTGAAATCTAGCTATTTCGATTCAACCACGAGACGCAGAAAGCAGTAAATACAAGCTTCAACATGGAAGCCGTCTATTCTTTTTTTTTTTTCTTTTTCTTTTTTTTTCTTTTTTTTTTTTGCGTGTGTGTGTGTGTTTAATTGACGGAAGTTGTTGGAAACGGATCCACCCTGTCGCCTAATGAAAAAATTACCACTAACCGGAGTATCAGAGCAACTGCGTGACTGGATTGAATCTGACTTTCTGGCACACGGAACGCAGCTTTTCCTTCTCAACTGTGAGAAGTTCTCCGACGAGAATATTTTTTGGCCTGCCGCAAGGGGTTGTTTTAGGACCAATAACACATGGCCTAGAAGATGACAACGAAAGTATGGAGAGACTTTTTGCAGAGCGGGAATTGGTAAATGATCGTCGCAATAAACAAATTAAACATATTGCGAATGCATAGGAAGGAGTAAGCTTTAGTTTATTGATACAAACTTGTCAAACGATCAACATAACATACCTGGCAGTGTGGTAACAGAGCGGATCGGTCACATAAAATCAATATTTATTTTCTTTCATTGTGTGACAGTGAAAGAGAAACAAACTCAAATTACGAACGACAAACACCCTTAACACAAAATTGCACAAAACCATTACCAATAAAATAAAATCTAACAGCTGACGAACTTATAAAATCACATGCGGAAATTATAATAAATTCGACATTGGTCAAACAGGAAGACATTTCGCAATGGGATTGAGACAACACACCAGGACATTTGATAACAATCCCTCTACTTTATTCCAACATGCCAGAAATGAAAAGCACACCTCCGCAAATATTGACAAATTTTACACATTATCCCTAAAGGTAAATTTAATGAATTTTATTGCCGAATTGGAAATATTTATCCATATAAACACAACCCACGATGAAATTCTCAATGACCACGCAGAATTTAAGCGCAAACTTTATTTAGGACATTTTATCGATTTTTTTACTATTACATAACGGATGATCCAAGTACATATTACATCCACTTTATTGTTGTGGTATAGGCCTATAGTCCGCAGACTGGTTTGATACAGCTCTCCACGCTATCCTCTCCTGTGCAAGCCTCTTCGTCTCCGAATAAGAATGGTAACCCACATCCATTTGAAACTGCTTACTGTATTTGTCTCTTCGTTTCCATCTGAAACTTTTACCCCACACACTTCCTTCTGATGTTAGGATGACGATTCCTTGTTGCCTTAGAATGAGTTCCTTGTGTTAGTGTGGATATGCTAGAAGCTCCATTTCTCCCCAATTTTGTTTTGCACCTTCATCATTCGTCTGCAGCACCACATTTCAAAAGGTTCTATTATCTTTTTGTCGGAACTCCTTATCGTCCACGTTTTACTCCTATACAATGCTACACAAAATGCTTTCAGAAAGGACTTCCTAGATCCATAAGGACTTCCTAGATCCATAGATAACAAAATTCGTAAAATATTCACACATAGCATCTTAGTGACCAGAGACACATTATCACGTAACAAAGGATTGTATTGAATTTCCCTTGTAACATCTTTCTTACCATATAGCCCTATACCATCTGAGATAAATATTACACGTAACGAAAGAAAAAAAAATGGAAATGTCAAATGAAATAAACGTTTTCGTAACTAACACATAGAATATGAAATATCTATATATATGACGTAAGTATTGTTACCTTAAAGACATCCATTTCAAACTCATAAAAACCATGTATATAAACGAAATAACTAACAGTTTCTTTGCAGGCATCACTTGAGAATGGCATAGGCCGAAATGGCCGTCGTGAAACAACAGTCATTTCGATAATTCTCATTTATTAAAATAAAATATTGGAAAGCCAGATGACAAACTGACATTCATTGGAGGGACTCCAAGGATGCTATTCCATCAACTGAAGAAATGGCTTACTACACAGTAGTCAGACTTACCAGAAAACTGCACATCAGTGTGGGATCCTATCATTGTTACAAGAGTCATAGAAGATCGATTATTTTATAAGCGACAGAGACGCACGAACGCGAGTGGCGACGTACAGTGTCAGTCGCTGCGAGACAGACATTCTTCATCACTGTATGGGCTACGGTCAAAGTACCGAGAACGAATGGTGGTCGAAGTGTCGACCAATATATTGCTACATGTTATGTATAAAGTATTAGCGACTGGAACCGCAAAGAGCGTTACTCGCAGTATTTTCTCCAGCGAACCATACGCCACTGGGACAGGAAAGGAGGAAGGGTCAGTTGTGGTCAGACTACCAGCGCCTCACATCCTGAGCCTGAGAGGACGTTGATGCGGATGAATATGTTTTGCACCATATTTCTGATCAGTACAAAGCGGAAACAGAATTCTTCTTGTGGATTCAATGTTCGACACATAACAATACCGTCGTTCGGTTGCAAATGAAACTAATCTCCTTTACGTAATGCCCTTCGCTACCGACCGACTACCGTGTCATCCTAGACCCGGAAGCGTCGACAGATGAGCTATGGTGGAACATGTAGTATCAATGCATCTCCCTCCGGGTCGGTTTTGCGTTTCTTTGACCGGAGCCGCTGCTTCCTCAGTCTAAATCTACATCTACATCGAAACTCTGCAAATCACTTTGAAGTGCACGACAGAGGGTTCATCGAACCTCATTTACGATTTTGGTTATAGTTTCATAGCTCGTGGAGTAAAGGGATACCTAATTATTCTGTTTTCGATCTGATTTCTCTTATTTTATTACTATGACTATGTCTCCTTATGTAGGTTGGTGCTAACAAAATATGTTCGCTTTCTGAAGAGAAAGTTGCCGAAAGAAATTTCGCTAATAGATCTCGACGTATCAAATAACGTCTTTCTTTTAATGATTTCCACCCCAAATTGTGCATCATTTCCGTGAGACTCTCTCCCATACATCGCAATAACACAAAAGGAGCTGACGTTCTCTTAGTTTTCTCTAAATCGTCCGACCGTCCTGCTTGGTATGAATCCTACAATGCGCAGTAATACTTCAAGATATGACGAAGAAGTGCAGTGTAGGCAGTTTCCTTATTATAACTGTTGTACGTTCTAGTGTTCCGACACTGAAACGTAGTCTTTGTTTCGCCTTCCCTACAATATTTTCCATGTGTTCTTTTCCATTTAAGTTGTTCGTAATTGTTACTCCTAGGTATTTCGTAGAATTGACGGCGTGTAGGTTCCACTGATTTATCGTGTATCTGAAGTTTAACGGATTCCTTTAGTGGTCATATGGATGACTTCACATTTATCATTATTAAGGGACAACTGCCAATTTTTGCACCTTGCAGACTAAGTCATTTTGCAGCTGCGATTGATCTTCTGATAACGTTAGTAAACGATAAATGACAGCATCATCTACTAACAGCCTAAGAGAGCTACTCAGATTGTCTCGTAAATCTATATCTATAAATGTGAATGTCTGTTCGGTGTATGTTTATCACGTCTCAACCACAAGACATAAAGAGCTAAAACTTTGTACAGTTACTAATGTTTACCCGGGCAATGCTTTAGGCACGGTTTTATGGCGATCGGATAGCTATTTATCTATATATATATATTAATGTGAATGTCTGTTCGGTGTACGCTTATCATGTCCGAACGACAAGACGCAGAGACAAATATTTGCACAGTTACTAATTTATACCAGAGGAAAGTTTTAGGCGCGGTTTTAAAGCGATCTGATAGATATTTCGTAATTTGAAGACTATAAATAGAAATGCCAAACAATAATTACTCATTGAAAATTATATTTACTCTTTGAAAATGGTTTTATTGGTTGTATTGTTGCTTGAGTGTTGATGATGATAAAAGGGTGAAGTATATTGGGATGGAAAGTTATCGGTGTATATTAAATTCTACGTGTCTCTGTGTGTGTGTGTGTGTGTTAATATTTCGCTCTCCAGCGAAAACTACAGAACTCAAACGAATGGTCTGTGTGTAATTGTTGTCAGAAGTCTCCCGTTGTACACCATAGCAGTTCCATGCCGATAGCTATGAGGGGGTGGAAGATGTGGCGGTTGAAGGTCGTCAAATGATAAAAAAATTCGGACTGAAGGCCAGCGATGACGTTTGCGACTCTATAACAAGAAGGATACATAACGTGATGCCACGGACCATATCTTTGGTCTATGCCTGCTACAATTTCTTCAGCTCTTTCTCTGTAAAGATAAGCATACGAATAAGGAAATACAAAAATAAATAAATAAAACAGTAAAAAAGAAATTTCTTTTAACACATCTGTTAAAAAAAAAAAAAAAAGAAATCGATTTGACGTTTTGCGCATTACATCAAGTACAATACTACAAATAACGTAGTTTACCAGAATGCCCCAAAAATGAAATTAAAATGAATTTGGACATTAATCTCACCATACGTGTTGAGATATTGCAACCAGTCTATAAGAAATAATGTATGTATTTATTGTAATTTATTGTAAATCATTAAGCACTTCACTTTTTTTTTAATTTGAATGTTGATTAAAAATGTTTGTTTCTAAAGAAGGTATTCTATTTCATTTCATCCTTCAAAACCAGTGTCATAGCACACTACTGAAAGATAGCTTATCAATCACAATCAACCAACACGCGAGCGGAGTTACGGGCTTAAGCTAGTCGTTTATAAAAATAAGGAACAGTAGCGGCCTTGGGGAATTAATTTTTTGAAGTAGCAAAAGTGTCTTGCTGTTGACAAATCAGATGACCATGGGAAGATTTGTGGATAGGTACTCTAAATGAGAGCGTAAATTTACCTGACGGCGTTTCGGGCCTCGTGCCAAAAGATGCAACTAGGCCAGCGGTGGAACGTACTGCAGTGAATTGGCCGGCAACAGAGATCGATAGCGGACCTCAACAGCACGCTGAGGCAGAACGCTGATAAAGTACCGGCCACGTCGTCTGATGGGGGCGTGCTCATCGCTCATAACAGCATTCGTCTTTTTTCTCTTTTAAATCCATGTAGCATAATTAAAAAGCTGCGTAATGAATGTAGCGTCCTTTCACACGACCAGGACAACCCTAACAACAAATTTGTAACGGTGCTTCAGTTTCGTCCAAACACGGATAAAATAAAGCTCCGGTTGTACATTATCGATTTAGGAGAACATTCCGGTTCATTTAGTTTAAAATATTAGCTTTATGAAAATTTTTGGCAGATTAAAACGTACACAATGCAGACGAGTAGGGTTCCATTTACAACCGTCTTCATACAAATCACTAAAGTATATCGTATAGAAACACGGAATATTTCAGATGATATTTGCTATGCATCGTCTGCTATCAAGGAACCGACGATGGTGATACTTAGATATTTAAGTTACACACACACGTGGTCTTGTGCACTTGCAGTGTACATGAATTATTTTAAATTATATTATTTTACTTTATTTTATTTTATTTTATTTTCTTCCCTCACCCGCCTCCCCACTCCATTCCTAAGCTGCATCTCGTTATTCCCATCTAACCCATCCCCACCACCGTGACGTAACCTTTCTATCCCCTCCCCCTCCCCTCCCCTCCCGTCCCCGATTCGCTGCAGAGCGTGATTCGAAGTGTGGCAGTCGGAGGTGATGGTTGTATGACTGTGTTGTGTGCCTGTGTGATTGCGTGAGTGCTCTATTTCTGAAGAAGGCCATGGCCGATAGCTGAATGTGTTGTATGTGTGTGTCTTTTGTATGTGCCTGTCGCAGCTCGTCGCCACGTCTTTGCGGTGAGTAGTAAACTGTCCTCACTATATATATATATATATATATATATATATATATATATATATATATATATATGTGTGTGTGTGTGTGTGTGTGTGTGTGTGTGTGTGTCCCAAAAGTCAGGAGAAGACTACATATCGCGAAACTGGTAAGAGCTATGGGTGGGGTTGACATACATACAAACAAAGTAGGTGGGGGAGAGGAGGGGAAATTTTTGGGCTACCTGCGAGAGCCGCCCGCCATCATGGTATCCGCCATACTGGATTCAGCTCACATTTCTTTAATAAGAGGGGCTCATGTGATATAATTTTATGAGAAACACAATGGTTAAGTCCGTTCTACACTACCTTTAATAGATAACAAATTATGTATCATTTGTTATGACAAATGCAACTCGTCATGGATAACGACACCAAAGGCTCAAATCAGATTTCGAACGAAAGTGCATTCCACACATGCTGTCCGTGTACCTGAAGACATTTCCGCATCTGTCTGAGAAAGTACTGCACAGAAATCGAATATACATTTGCATTCTTCGCTGTAAACTTTTTATTGCCATATTTACAAGTTACATGGTGGAAACTAGGATGTAATTTAGCATGATAAATCAGTCCGTCATCATCTGGCTTCTTTTGATACTCTGCCAATAACTTCTAAAATCAATTACCTCTTCATTAAAGAATTATGGGTTAATTCGTTGTACGCTTCATAAGAAATACTCATTATGTTGGTCCCACGGGAAAGAAATGAAAGGGTAAAAATAGGCCTAAAATTAAACCTAAACCTATATTAAATCAAATGTTTCGAAAGCTATGGGACAAAATTTCAGTGACCATTAGACCCTAGACAAACGACATCAACTAACTTATAATAAGGTCAACACATAAAACCATGCCCAACAAGGGACTCGAACCTCCTACTGGAACCAGACACACATTCCACAGAAAGGCACCTTACACCACATGGCCCCTTCGGCGCTGCTAGATTAAATGACATTTCGTCTGTATTAATCGTTATGTGTTTGATAAGTAGTATCTTTTATGTTGGTTCCATTAAACAATTAAAAGATGTTAAATAATGTCACCATAAACATGCTTTATTAAATTTCAGTCATGAAATCAAATCGATATTCAAGATCACGCAGCGTTTGCATTAATTATAATATCTTCCGAGATAATACAAACGATGATTGGTGTCAAGTGCCTCGGTGGAGTAGTCGAGCTGTCTAAAGCGACTCGCTGCGGAGCGCGCGGTTGCTCGCCGTGGAGATTCGAGTCCTCCCTGGGGCATGGGTGTGCGTGTTGTCCTTAGGTTAGTTTAGTTTAAGTAGTTTGTAAGCTACAAACATTTGAACATTTGATTTTGGTGTCAAGTGTTACGCAAATTCAACACTTAATAGCTACGTCAGGGAAAAATGAGCACGCGACAAGAACTGGAGTGCGGCTGCCGTTTCTCGTGACGTCACAGCCCAGCTGGCTGCTTCACTTTACGCTCGCCGCAGCCGTCTGCCCCACGCGACAGCAGCTCACGGCCAAGCGGCGGTGCCCCGCTAGCTAGTGAGCACTTGCTCCCTGGCTGGGGAGCTGGAACAGCCTGATACACAGTGTGCCTGTGGCTCTATGTACGTGTACGCCACGTAATGCGGCAGAGTGTGCAACACGCCGAGTCGTGTGCCTGCCTATCCTCTAGGCATCAAAGCTCAGAACTGAACCTCGTATAACAGCTGGACACCATGTACACTCCTGATCATTAAAATTGCTACACCACGAACATTAGGTGCTACAGACGCGAAATTTAACCGACAAGGTGAAGATGCGGTGATATGCATATGATTAGCTTTTCAGAGCATTAACACAAGATTAGGCCGGTGGCGACACTTACAACGTGCTGACATGAGGAAAGTTTCCAACCGATTTCTCGAGCACAGACAGCAGTTGACCGGCGTTGCATGGATAGTAGCTTATCGGGATTGCGGTTTATCGTACCGCGACATTGCTGCTCGTGTTGGTCGCGATCAAATGACTGTTGGCAGAATATGGAATCGGTGGGTTCAGGAGGGCAATACAGAACTCCGTGCTGGATTCCAACGGCCTCGTATCACTAACAGTCGAGATGATAGGCATCTTATCCGCATGGCTGTAACGGACCGTGCAGCCACGTCTCGATCCCTGAGTCAACAGGCGGGGACGTTTGCAAGACAACGAACAGTTCGATGACGTTTGCAGCAGCATGGACTATCAGCTCGGAGAGCACAGCTGCAGTTACCCTTGACGCTGCATCACAGACAGAAGCGCCTACGATGGTGTACGCAACGACGAACCTGGGTGCACGAATGGCAAAAATCAAGGTTCTTTTTACAACATCATGATGGTCGCATTCGTGTTTGGCGACACCGCGGTTAACGCAAATTGGAAGCGTGTATTCGTCATCACCATACTGGCGCATCACCCAGCGTGACGGTATGCGGTGCCATTCGTTACACGTCTCGGTCACCTCTTGTTCGCATCAACGGCACTTTCAACAGTGGCCTTTATATTTCAGATGGGTTACGACCGGTGGTTCTACCCTTCATTCGATCCTTGCGAAACCCTACATTTCAGCAGGATAATGCACGACCGCAGGTTGCAGGTCCTTTACAGGCCTTTCTGGATACGGAAAATGTTCGACTGCTGCCCTGGCCAGCACATTCTCCAGATCTCTCACCAATTGAAAAAATGTTCAAATTGTAAATCCACCGGACCAAACTGCGTGGTCATCAGTCCGTAGCTTACAAACTACTTAAACCTAGGTACACTAACCTAAGGACAACACACACACCCATGCCCCATGGAAGACTCGAACCTCCACGGCGAGCAACCGCGCGCTCCGCAGCGAGGCGCTTTAGATCGCTCGGCTACTCCACCGCGGGTCACCAATTGAAAACGTTTGGTCAATGATGGCCGAGTGACTGGCTCATCACAATTAACCAGTCATTACTCTTGAAGAACTGTGATATCGTGTTGAAGCTGCATGAGCATCTGTACCTGTACACGCAATCCAAGCTCTGGTTGACTCGATGCCCAGGCATATCAAGGGCGTAATTACGGCCAGAGATGGTTGTTCTGGGTACTTATTTCTTAGGTTCTATCCACCCAAATTGCGTGAAAATGTAATCACATATCTCTTCCAGTACAATATATTTGTCCAATGAATACTTGTTTATCATCTGCATTTCTTTTTGGTGTAGAAATTTTAATGACCAGTAGTGTATTGTTCAAAGGTAGCTACAAATTACTAATGAAGCCGAAATCTGGCAGTCACTGAATGAAAAGTACACAATTAAAGATAAAAAGCATCGATTTAATTTTCTTTGAAACAGTGATTTTCTTAGTCTGTTATGTTGTCCTAAATGCCACCATATGGTAAAGTAAATGTGGGGGTAGTGGTTCTGACATTTCGAAATGCAATCCGAAAATAATGACAGGTGAGGTATCGTTCTCTCGATTACCATTGACGGGCGTGCAGTCGTTTTGTTGGTCACACGCAAGCTGTCTCCCCCTGCTACAGAGGGTGCGCGTAATTGACGGTGAGGGGTTGCGAAGGGCAGAGGAGGACAGGGTGGGGATTTCGCGGTTGAGTGAGTCAGGCGTGACGGAGCGGTGCTGAATAAGTGAGGGGCGGATTGTGTCCCGTCCGCTGGCGCTCAAATATTGCAGGCCGCGTGGCGTGCGGGGGCGGAGCGTGCGCCGGGAGGGCATACCCCGCAGGGGCGCCTGACACTGTGTGTGCCGCGGGTGGGTGTGTATGCAGTGCGGCCCAACTACACCACTGGCTGTAAACATTGCAGGCGGCATGGGTAGCAACTGTCAAAATGACACGTGTCTACGTGCTAACAATATCTCGAGCACTCGTGGGCCAGAGTGCGATTCCTTGCTTGTCACAAATGTCACCACAAGGCATAGTTCTTATTGCGGTCGCTTTCTCTTAGGCCTTGTACACATGATAGCGCTGCAACGCGTGTTATGGGCAGCGCGTTGCAATGCGCGCTTTTGAGAAGCAATAAACCGTTGACTGCGTACACATGGATCATTCCATTGAAATTAGTTATTCAAATGGAATGATGATATTTATGAACAGACAGATGGTGTAGCTATGGGAAGCCCTTTAAGCCCGATTATAGCAAATTTCTACATGGAAAAATTCGAGGAACAGGCATTGAAAACAGCAAACAAAGTATCTACTATTTGGTTTCCCTATGTAGACGATACGTTTGTTGTGTGGAGGCATGGTAGAGAGGAACTAGATCGTTTTCTACAACACCTCAACGGGATTAATTCCAGAATCCAGTTTACCATGGAGAAGGAGGTAGACGGAAAACTAATTTTCTTGACGTGTCAGTTTTCAAAACGGGGAATGGCAGATTGGGCCACACAGTTTATCGGAATCCCACACACACAGACCGTTATCTGCACCGGGATTCAAACCACCACCCACAGCAAAAGCGGGGCATTATAAAGACGTTGGGGAACCGGACGTTGCGAACCGGAATTACTCGACGCGGAATTGAAACACCTGAGTAATGCTTTACTTAAGAATGACTATTCGTCTACAGAGATAAGGAGAACTTTAAGACCGACACGAAGAGTTGAAAACGATGAAAGGGTTCCTGTAAAATCTAAAGTCTTCCTACCTTTTATTAAGGACGTCACCGACCGCATCGGTAAAATTTTGACGAAACGGAATATTGCCGTCAATACATACCTACTCGGAAGATACAGGATCACCTGAAATCGGCAAAGGAAGCTCGCAAACCGTAGGAAAAAGCAGGAATTTATAGGATTCCGTGTAGCTTTGGGGACGTATACGTGGGTACCACAAAAAGAACAGTCAAAAAACGACTAGATGAGCACAAGGGCAACTGAAGAAGGGGAGAGATTGACAGATCAACTGCTGCTGAACATGTTTTTCAACCAGGGGACCACCTTATTCAATTCTATAAGACTCAAGTTTTAGCAGTCACAAATGGATACCACGAAAGAATGTATGGAGAGGCTATAGAAATTGTAAAACACCCCAATAATTTCAATAGGATGGAGGAGGGCGTGAAACTAAATGATATCTGGATTCCGTTTTTGAAGAAGAAATGTAACAGTCTTCCACCATGGGACGATGTTAACGGACGGAGGCAATCGGCAACAACGAATTGCGCGCGCATGTCAAACACATCTGACGTCACACCACTGCGCGCGAGCCCTTGTAAACGGAATTTGGCTTCAGTCAGTAGCGAGCCAGGGTGTGAATCGGACATCCAAAAGTGCCACGAACCCCCTTGAGAATATCCTCCGCAGTCGGGGACGAAACGTTGGGTTCTAATAGTAAATCCACTAGACCACGGCATAACAGCCCGGAAATTTTTAGTCATTTTGATCATTCCGGCCGTGAAAGTTTACATTTTGGGTGTACACATGCATTCAGTCTAGTGCGCGCTTTGGTGCTCTCATCATGGAGGAACGTACGTTTGACGGTGAGATCTTCACTGGAAAGTGAAAAATTGTCCCTTTCTATGGGCTATGGGAAGTGCGGACTACAAGAACAGAGTATTAAAAAGATCAGCGTGGCAGCAATTGGTTGAGTTGTTTGCTGAAGAGAAACAGAAGAAAATTGTTGGTAAGAGGCGTTTAATATTAAGGTTAAACTGCACAGTAGATTAGTACAGTTACACATAAGTAACTGTTTTACCTTGTGACTAAATTTAGTCGTTAGTTAAAGCAGCTACTTTTTATAGCATTACTTATAATAGAGCATAATTCGAACAATTATGTGTGAAATACTTTGGCCCATGTTTTCTTAGATTTGGGTACAGAGTTACAAAGATCCGTGACTTTTCACGTAAAATCGGGCGTACCCAATACTTTCTTTGCCTTCGTCTCCGTTCGTTAAGCCTGCGGTGCATAATCCAAAGACATGCTGCCTCTTCAACTTCTATGGCTAAACTGGAGTTCAACGCGGCGTCATCGCCGTACGTGTGTACACGCGCGTTGCAATTACAAGCTTCCTAGGGTTTCATTTGCTGAAGGAGAAGTTATTACTGCTTCCTCCCACAAGTCCCCTTTAACCTCCGCATCCTTGCGGATGCTGATGCGTAGCAGTGTGCGTTTGTACCTCCCTACAGTACGCACGAGGTGCCGTAGTTGCTGTCCAAGACTTTATGGAAAGCATAGAGTTCTGACTAACCTGTTGTCTTCTATAGTTGTGTCCCCAGCTCAGAAGACGGCACACAGGTCGTTGGTTCTTCTACAGCATATAAGTGAGGCTAAAATAAGTTCTGTATGATGGAAGCATAATAAGCGACTCGCGAGATTTTTAATTGCCTGGGATGCCATTTATTAAATAAATAATAAAATATGAGCAACTATTGTTAATATGATACGGCCTATGCTGCCCACAGTTCATGTTGAGACCTCGACTGTTATCACATTTTTACTCATGACCGGCGCGGACCGGCGCGTATAGTGGTCAGCTCGAGACTAAAACGGCGGCGCGTTGCGAGAGGGCACCTGACGCTCTATTTCGCGCCAAAACAGGGCCGTCGCGCGCCTTCTGCAAAATCGCTCTTCTCTTGTTACAATGAGAGAAGGCACCTTAAAATTTTTAAACTGTCAAAATCTAGCCTGTCCTTGAGAGATATTTATTACAAATTCTCAGCTCTGAATAGTTAATATTTAGAATATAATAAACAAAACTAATTTCAAAAGACATCACGTGACGTGAAATGCAGCAGCCAATGCGAGGAGTGCACCAGTAACATAGGCTGGCTTTCCCACGGGAACCAGCACCTACTGTGCCATATGCTACTGCTCCCCACCCCACATTTCAACATATGCTGCACTTCTGTCTTTCTTCCGCGTTTAAGACACGTACGATGTTATGGGCCGCACGTTGCAACGCACGCTGTTAAAAACAATAAACCGTTGACTGCCGGCCGCGGTGGCCGAGGTGACTGAGGCGCTTCAGTCACGGTCAGCACGGCCACTACGGTCGGGGGTTCGAATCCCCCCTCGGGCATGGATATTTGTGCTGTCCTAGTTCGTAAGTAGTTCATAAGTAGATTAAAATTGTGCGCCGGAACCGGGACTCGAACCTGGGACCTTTGCCTTTCGCGGGCAAGCGCTCTACCGACTTTTTTTTTTTTTTTTTTTTTTTTTTTTTTTTTTTTTTTTTTCGCTGACCCCTACACCACTTTTTTTTCTAGGCCCCTACACCACTTTTTTTTTTTTTTTTTTTTTTGTGCGGCCGGCAGTCGAACCCGGACCTCTATGCTTACTTTTTTTGTTTTTTTTTGTTTTTTTTTGTTTTTTGTTTGTTTTTTTTTTTCGCTCTCCAAAATCGCCTTCTTTGGCGTCGGCTTCATATGCCTTTCAAACGAAAATATCCGTTTCTTCGCAGTTCGTATTTGAAGTACCGTTCTTGGTACTTTATATTTTTATTTTACATACTTGTGTTTTAACTGAAAGAAATATGCCTTTCTGCATTTTAAGACAAACGTAAAATTCCTTATCCGAATACCTTGCTTTATTAAATAGTTTTCTTGAATAATACGAAACTAATGATGTTTTTCAAAAGGAAAGAAAAGTAAAATAATTAAGAAAAATTATCTTCGTCACTTTACCTCTTCTTTCTTCTTCGGCAGAAATGCTTTTTCGGGGTTCTGTTGAGGCCTTCACGGCTACCGTAGCGGCCCCGGGGCACACGAAGTCCCCACCGTACTTCACCCTCAACAGCACTCCCCTACTTTGGCATTCTACCTTGTTCTGTCTATTTCATGATGTGTACATATTAACCTATACCTTGTTTCTGAAACAAAATTTTCAACATGTTTCCAAAATTCTTTTTATGGTCTTTTTTCTTGTATATTTTGAAGTATTCTTCTTTTATATATTCTCGATATTCTGGTACATTGTCGGTTCCTTTTTTGTTGACTACATAATTTACAAAATTTCCGAATAGCCATAATATTACGTTGTTCTTTTGTGATGGGAAAGAAACATCTTCTGGGAAGAGTAAATTGTTTATTGTTAATTCCCTTCCATCGCTCCGTTTGATGAAAGCGACTTGAAATATAACGTCTTTCCATATATTTTTGTATCCGTTACAAATGAAGCGATGGCTTAATGAGTCCAAATGTTTGCATTTTGGGCATTCGTTGGTCGCGCTTAGTCCTATTGAATAAAGTTTTTCGTTCGTACTAACGAGATTATTTATAACTCTATACCATGATGCTTGCACATCTGTTGTCAGCATTCGGTTATTTATATTCGCCCAAATTTTCCCCCAGTTTTTGTTAGGGTATTTCAGCTCCATCTTATTTTGGTTATCGGTTGATTTCAACTTATCTACTATATATTTGCTTGTCCTCTTGTGTTTATCCCTTAGAATACATGTCAAGTAGCTTAGCTCTACGTAAAAAGACTGAATGTGCTTCAGTTTGTAGCTTATTTCACTAACATCTACTGGTGGCTGCAGGCTGCCAGGTTTCAGAAGGTTGAACAGAGCAGCAGTTATGCTGTTCGGTTGCGTCTCTATAAGGTTGAGTGTCCTTTTAATGAAGAGGGCCGTGCTTTTTTTCCGAATGTCTGTCAGCCCGAGGCCTCCTTTTTCTGGTCTCATGGTGGTTGTTCCTACCGCTACTCTGAATATATGCCCTTTCCATACATATCTGCAGATAGTGCTCATTATAGTTCTCGCAGTTGCAGGAGGTGTAGGTAAAATCTGAGCGACGTATGCCGCTTTTGATAGAACTGCACAATTTATTAGCTTAATTCTCTGCTTTATATTTAAGTCTCTTGTTTCGTCCATTATTAAGCTGCCTCTTATTTTTCCTAGGACCTGTTTCCAATTTGCGGCCGTTGTTCTTAACGGGCAACTGTAGAACGTTATTCCTAGGGTCTTGTGGTGTTCCACTGTGTGTGCCCACGGTAGCTGCACATTTTCAAGTCCCTTTAAATTTAAAAAAGAACTTTTCGTCTCATTGATCCTCGCACCAGTTGCTCTGCTATAAAGCATTAACGTTTCCGTTAGTTTTGCACAGTCTTCATTGCTCCTCACTAAAACTCCCACATCGTCAGCGTATGCGTTTGTAACTGTCTTGAGTCCGGCTACTGTTATGCCTTCTAGGGTTGCATTCAAACGCCGTAGGAGAGGTTCCAGAGAAATTACGTAAAACAACATAGACAAGGGACTTCCCTGAGGAACTCCACTTAATATCAATACCTCGTTAGTATATTGTCAATTTATCGAGATTTTGGTTTTTATACCCCTGACGATGTTCATTAAAACCGTTAAGTTGTTGTCCTTTAAGCCGATGTGTTTCAGAGTTTTGAAGAGGTATTCGTGGTTCACTCTATCAAATTCTTTAGCAAAATCAATGAAGGCAATGCCGCCATTAGCTGACGATGTTGCGAAAAGAGCAATTATGTCGCGATATTCACATACAGATTTAAAAATGGTACGTCTGGGGAGACAAGTCTGGTAGCTTCCAATAACTTATTCTAAAATGGGTTTCATTCTTTCTTTAATTACACGTGCAACTACTTTATAATCTGAATTCATTAAGGTGATCGGCCTCATATTATTAATATCTTTTATGTCCGTGCTCCTTCCCTTTGTTAGTAATACAGTTACACTTTCCTTAAATACAGGAGGAATATCCACGCCTCTCAAGACGTCATTAACGACTTCCGTGAATTCGTTACCTATTAGTTCCCAAAATGTTCTATAAAATTCCACCGGCAAGCCGTCTGGGCCTGGAGACTTCCTCGAAGGCGAAGATGTAATGATGTCAAGGACCTCCTCATTTGTAATGTCTAACGTAAGACCTCTATTGTCTTCCTCTGAAACTATACCTTCCATTTCAGAGCTCTGTAAAAGCTCTTGCACGGAGTTGTCATCAGTAGCATTTCCAGAATACAACTGCTGATAAAATCTATGTGCTTCATTTAAAATATCTTTTTGGCCTGTTAGTACTCTGTTACCTTCCGTTCTGAGGTTGGCAATAAAATTTCTTCTTCTGTTCTTTGTGTGTTGTATCAAGTGATAGATGGAGGTATTTTCTTCCTCTACTGTCGTTCTAGTGTGTGATTTTATTTGCAATCCTTCCAGATGTTTCCTCTTGATACTTATCATTTTGGCTTTAATTTTTTTAATATTTATAATGGCCTCTTGAGATATTGGTTGGTCGTAAAGGTCCCTTAGACAACAGTAATAGAATTCCATTGTGTGCCTTGACCAAATTGCTCTTTCCTTTGCGTGAGATATCAACGCTGCTCTTAACTTTCTCTTGGCGGCCATCGTCCACCATTCGATATTTGTTCTATACTTGTTACGCGTTCTTAAAACAGCTCCCCAAGTTGCTTGTATCTTTAAAGCCAGAGCATCTTCTGAGAGGGTATTGATGTTCAATTTCCATAGTGGGCGACCCCAGTAAGTCTTTTGTCTTGTTAATTTGATACTGCATTTCACTGCTAAGTGATCAGAGAAGGCAGCTGGTATCACCTCAATGCTACTTACTTTGGTCTCTAGATTGGGGGTGACATATATCCTGTCTATTCTACTCTGTGTAGTACTAGTGATGTACGTAAATCTAACCATCGTAGGATATTTAATTTCCCACGCGTCAAACCACTTCAAGTTCTCGACCAATGCCTTCAGTTCTCGAGAAAAATTAAAATTTGGTCGCTGGTCCTTTTTATTCAAAACACAATTAAAATCTCCCCCTATTAAAACTTCTGCCGGGTTCTCTTTGAGTAGAAATAAAATGTCACTCCTGAAAAAGGCCGCTCTCTCTTGTCGTGCATTGTTGCCTGATGGCGCGTAAATGTTTATAAAAGTGGTGTTAAAAATTTTACAGCTGATTCCCCTCCCTGATTCTAAAAGACACACATTCGTTATCTCAATCCCTTCTTTAGCAAGGATCGCTGTCCCACACGATTCTTCTGGAGCTACATTTAATACCTCCTTATACCCAGAAATATACAAGTTCTTTATGTTAACTTCCTGCAAGAAAGCGATGTCTGTATCTGACTGATACAGGAAGTCTTTCAGTGCAGCCACCTTTGGTTGACTCTGAATTTTGTTTATGTTTATAGTGGTCACATTATATGTATGTTCCACTTTGTAACGCTACAAGACGTGTAATAGAAGACACTTAATTGGATTCTCTGATAATAATTTTTTCCTAGTTAAAATTTTTTTTCCTCGTTTTTCATTCTTCTTTTTTTTTCTTTCTTCTATAAGTTCATGCACAAATTTTAATAAAAACATTCTTCCTCAAAGGCCCCTTCCGTTTCCATTGCATCAGTCTCATCTTCCTTGTCATCCGCCCAGATAACTTTTGTTTCCTTGGTGTCCTGTCCGTGCGCATGTCCATGTCGGGTGTCATCGTCTATATCCGGTTTCGTCTTTTCATGCAATTGTTCACATGATCCGTGCGGTGTAGCACCCTTTTCCTGTTTCTTTTTCCGATCAGAGCATGCAACTACTCTTTGCGTTTTTGTGTCTTCTTTCCTCTTGTCAGGCTCCTGTATCTGTCTCAGCCGCTCTCTTAAAGGAGGAGCCAAGATCTCTGCAGCTTGATGTGCGATTCTCCTCTTTTTCTTGTTTGATGATTTTGGCGAGTTCTCCGGTGAATTCTTTGGTGAACTTTCTGGCGATTCCATGGAAGATCGCCGAGAAGCTACCTCGCCTTTCTTCTTGGCAGAAGATTTTTTAAATCCGTTTATTTCGCAGTCGACTGTTGCTTCTTTTTCTTCGACACGTGAAGTGGGTGGTGCTTCGGATCCTTCTTGTGTTTGTCTACCTTTGGCCGGTAGACTGGAGTTGTCTGTTTCTTCCTGTGGTACCTTGTCATCCGCATGGTCTTCCTTTGTCACTTTTAGTGTGTCTGTCGTTGGACATTCATCCATTGTAGGCCCCTGTAAATTAATGGCATCGTCGTGTGCGACTGTCGTTACATTTTTCGTCACGTCTACATCAGGCGTCGTATGGGAAGCTTGTCTCTCGTTTGAAAAGTTGTCGGTTTCACAAAGCATGCGTGTTGCGCTCTCAGTGAGGTCATCGTTGGCCGGTATCGGCTCGCCTCCTTTGCCCAACTCTGCGTTCCTTCCGGTTTCCGCGCACGCGTCGGAAGGTCCCGCCTGCTCGGCCATACTCGGTGGAGACGGGGCCCGGTTGACGGCAGAGGCAGCGTACGTCACTTTCATGCTTACGGCCTGCCCTGAGACAACCGCCTCGTTATTCGGTAATTGAGGGACTCGCCTTCTCGTGCACTGATTTCTAACGTGCCCGGTGGCATTACATAACGAACAAGTCCGCGGCTGACCATCGTAAATTACGAGAGCGCGATGTCCGCAGATATTCAAATAAGAAGGTATATGCCTCAAAAGTTCAATCTTAATTTGTCTAATTCCATTCAGAACAGGAAACATATGTTCCTCTGACCACTTTTCGGCAATATTCGAGAGAACCCTACCATAAGGCTGAAGCGCAGCATTTATTGCTGCAGCTGGAACCTCGAATGGCAGCTCGAAAATTCTCACTGTACGGATGCCTATCCCGACATGAGAAACAATAACTTCACTAACGGTTCCGTCCGAGTGGCGAAATTTCATTTTACCACCACACTTGTCAACAATAGAGCAACACAATTCAGAAGAATTCAATTTTAAAAAGACAGAATTGGTCACAAAGGAAAGATGTACTCCAATAACTTCCTCTCCTGTGATCTTAACCTCTTCTGACAACCATCTTTTTATCTCGAACGCTTTCGGTCTTGTACAGTTCCAATCAAAGGTAAATCTAATCGTATCTATTCTTGCACATTCAGTCTCGTTCATTTTGTCATTTTAAATCACGTAAAGACGCAATAGTAGGCAAAGCGCTCTACTGACCTTCGTAGCAGCCACGCAGCCGTTGTTTACTCCAGCACTTTTAGCGCTGCCGCCGCGCGTCCGTCCACCTCGGCACCCGAGCGCCGAATGCCTTTCGCGGGCAAGCGCTCTACCGACTGAGCTACACCGACACGACTCACGATGCCGCCTCACAACTTTACTTCCGCCAGTACCTCGCCTCCTACTTTCCAAACTTCACAGAAGCTCTCTTGCAAACACGCAAGACTAGCACTCCTGGAAGAAAGGATATGGTGGAGACATGGCTTAGCCACAGCCTAAGGGATGTTTCCAGAATGAAACTTTCACTCTGCAGCGGAGTGTGCGCTGATATGAAAGTTCCTGGCAGATTAAAATTGTGTGCCGGAAAGTAGGAGGCGATGTACTGGCGGAAGTACAGTCGTGAGGCGGCATCGTGAGTCGTGTCGGGGTAGCTCAGTCGGTAGAGCGCTTGCCCGCGAAAGGCAAAGGTCCCAGGTTCGAGTCCCGGTTCCGGCACACAATTTTAATCTGCCAGGAAGTTTCATATCAGCGCACACTCCGCTGCAGAGTGAAAGTTTCATTCTCGAGTTCATAAGTAGTTTGTAAGTTTAGGGACTGATGACCCCGTAGTTAAGTCCCATAAGCTTAACAAATATTTGAACATTTTTAAACCGTTGACTGCGTACACATGCAACGCGCGCTTCCAAATGACGCCGCATCGTAACGCGAGACTCGAAGGTTCCTCGAGGATCGCGCGTCAGCCGCGCGCCTCGAGTTCCTAGTAGTGGGTTTGGTTAAACACATGCATTCAGTCTAGCGCGCGCTTTGGTGCTCTCATCATGGAGGAACGTACGTCTGACGCTGAGATATTCATTGAAGAAGTGAAAATTCGTCCTGTTATATGGGATATGGGAAGTGCGGACAACAAGAAAGTATTAAAAAGATCAGCGTGTCAACAATTGTTTGAGCTGTTTGCTGAAGAGGGTTGTTCAGAAAAACAGAAGAAAATTGTTGGTACGAGGCAACTTTAATGTTAAGGTTAAACTGCACAGTAGATTAGTACAGTTACACATAAGTAACTGTTTTACCTTGTGACTAAATTTAATCGTTAGTTAAAGCAGTTACTTTTTAATAGCATTACTTATAATAGAGAATAATTCGAACAATTACTTGTAAAATACTTTGGCCCATGTTTTCTTAGATTTGGGTACAGAGTTACAAAGATCCGTGACTTTTCACGTAATATCGGACGTTCCCAGTACTTTCTTTGCCTTCGTCTCCGTTTGTTAAGCCCGCGGAGCATAATCCAAAGACATGGTGCCTCTTCAACTTCCATGGCTAAAGTGAAGTTCGCCGCGGTGGAGTAGTCGAGCGGTCTAAAGCATCTCGCTGTGGAGCGCGCGGTTGCTCTCCGTGGAGGTTTGAGTCCACCTTGGGGCATGGGTGTGTGTGTTGTCCTTAGGTTGGTTTACCTAGGTTTAAGTAGTTTGTAAGCTACGGACTGATGACCACGCAGTTTGGTCCGATAGATTTACAAACATTTGAACTTTTTCTTTTTTTTTTTTTTTTTTTTTTAACTGGAGTTCAACGCGGCGTAGACGCCGTACGTGTGTACACGCCACTTTCTCTGACACGCGTTGCAATGCGCGATGCAAACCTATCATGTGTACATAGCCTTAGGCGTTTCAATGCGAGTTATGGGCCGCACGTTGCAAAGAGCGCTGTTAGAAACAATAGACCGTTGACTGCGTACACATGCAACGAGCGCTTCGTAATGACGTCACGTCGTAACGCGCGTCTCGAAGGTTCCTCGAGGATCGCGCGCCTAGAGTTCCAAGTAGTGGGATGGGTGTACACATGCATTCAGGCTAGCGAGCGCTTTGGTGCTCTCATCATCGAGGAACGTACGTTTGACAATGAGATCTTCATTAAAGAAGTGAAAAGTCGTCCTGTTATATATGATATGGGAAGTGCGGACAACAAGAACAGAGTATTAAAAAGATCAGCATGGCAGCAATTGGTTGATTTGTTTGCTGAAGAGGGTCGTTCAAAGGAACATAAGAAGAGGCCGCCTCACAAGAAGATAGTTGCACTTCTCTACAAAGTTCTAAAATATTGGATTTGTACTGAAACTGGAGGATTTTCTTTACTTTAATACGTTGAATGCCGGCCATGTAAACCATTCCATCCCTTAGAATGCCGGACATTCTGCTAGCAGGAGTAACCCCAGCTACACTCAGTTTCTTTATCTTCAGTCTGGCTTAAAGAATTGTCTGCTCTTTGAAATAAATCCATAACTGAACACAGAGCATCTAAATCACATACAACTCCAACGCCAAGGGCCCCACTAAAAACTTCTCTACTTCGCAAACAGTCTGTAGAGTCACTACGATATGTTGCTGTGTCACCCCTCTTTCATAGTCACCTCTCAGTACTTTTGGGGAGAATAATTTGCGTGAAGCCATGTCCGTTGATTTACCTACTGAGTGAGCGGACACCACTTTCTACCTGCCCCGTTTCATACAATGAATGCGATCAGTCGGACGATTTAGAAACTATATAAAACATCTATAGGCTGGTTTAGACACTAGGTTTATCAAGTAAGGTATTTAAGGTAGATCTAGCCCGTCAATAAACTTGATTCTGGATTTAAAAGCACGAAAAGATCACGTCAAATGACGTGATTGGCATTCTACAGAAATTTCCGTATCCCGTCAATTGACGTGATTGGCACTCGGAGTGTTAAGAAAGAATAAAAATTTTAAACTGATGTCTTGTCAATTTTTTTACTTTATATACAATAATTTATACCGTACATGTAATATCAGTTTACAAATAAACTTACCTCAATGTGATTACGAGTTTCTCTTCTGATGAAATACTATCCCTAACGTAGTTCCCACTAGGTGCCAGGTCATAATGATCTATGTTCAATAACTCGTCAAAGGACGCAATCGACATTCTTAAGTAATTAAAAGAAATTGGCCCATGTATTCTGAGATTTGGGTACAGAGTTACAAAACATCCGTGAGTTAAGTTGTCACGTAAGGTGTGTCTGTACCCAGCACTTCGTCTCCGTTCTTTAAGCCCGCGGTGCATAATCCAAAGACATGCTGCCTCTTCAACTTCTATGGCTAAACTGGAGTTCGCCGCGTTGGAGTAGCCGAGAGGTCTAAAGCGTCTCGCTGCGAAGCGCGTGGTTGCTCGCCGTGGAGGTTCGAGTCCTTCCTGGGGCATGGGTGTGTCTGTTGTCCTTAGGTTAGTTTACCTAGGTTTAAGTAGTTTGTAAGCTACGGACTGATGACCACGCAGTTTGGTCCGATAGATTTACAAAAATTTGAACTTTTTTTTTAACTGGAGTTCAACGCGGCGTCAACGCCGTACGTGTGTACACGCCACTTTTCCTGACGCGCGGTGCAACGCGCGATGCAACGCTATCATGTGTGCTTAGCCTTACAAGAAATCGCGCGTTGCATTGGAAGGGCTCTCGTTGGCACCCCGGTGACTCATACGGATATTTTTTTCTAAATAATAAATGTTTTTTTTTTGTTAAAGTGGAATATTACATCTATGGAGAGCGATCGAAAATTTATATAAAACACACTTACTTCCGTCAAGGTCGCTAGTTTATTTGCTGTTTTCTTTTTACCGGTTTCCATTAACTATGTCGTTATCATCTGAATTTATTTATTTATTTATTTAATTTTTTACATAGTTCTCCTATTACTTGTGAAAATGTAATATAAGAAAAAGAACGTTGTCAAATGATTAAAATTTGCATCACCAAAGTCGATCGTCATCTCTATTACACACTTAAAAATTGTGTGTGTTCTTGCCACAAGGAAGTAACTCATTCTGATGCCGCCGTGCAGGCGTGCACCCCATAGTGGCTAGCTCTTTCTAAAAAAATATTTTAATTTTTGTGACGCAAGCCTTACAGCTGTGTTGTAAAACAACACAGCTGTCACACAATAAAGTTTGACTTGTTTTAATTTTTTTAATTTCTGATGAAGGCAATCGTAGTTATTACCGAAACCAGGTTAAATAATTTTAATTTTGCGACGAGGACTGCGTTTCTATTCTTTGTCTTTAAATATGCGTTACACTGTGATATTAGCAACCAGGATTGGCGATCCTACACAGAAGCTCGAAATTTAGCGAGGACTTCAATGCGAGATGCCTACAATACTTATCACAAAGAAACTCTTTCTCGAAATTTGACTGACAAGCCTAAGAGATTTTGGTCATATGTTAAATATACTAGTGGCAAAACACAAACAATACCCTCAGTACGTGATAGTAATGGCGATCCTGCCGATGATAGCGCTACTCAAAATGTTCAAATGTTTGTAGAACTTATGGGACGTAACTACGGGGTCATCAGTCCCTAAGCTTACAAATTACTTATGAACTAGCTAAGACAAAGGACGGCACAAATGTCCATGCCCGAGGGGGGATTCGAACCCCCGACCGTAGTGGCCGTGCAGACCGTGACTGGAGCGCCTCAGTCCCCTCGGCCAACGCGGCCGGCCATAGGGCTACTACACCAGAGAGGCCGTAGTGAGTAACGTAGAAGTAGATACCATCGGAGTTGTGATGCAACTAAAATCACTTAACAAGAACAAGTCTTCTGGTCCGGATTGTATACCCATTAGATTTCTATCTCATTATGCTGAAGCGATAGCTCGTTACTTAACAGCGATATACAAACGCTCTCTCACAGAAGGATCTGTACCGAAAGATTGAAAAGTTGCTCAGGTCACACCTATATTCAAGAAAGGTAGGAGTAACCCATCAAACTACAGGTTTATTTCATTGCCTTTAATTTGCAGCAGGGTTATGGAACATCTCCTGTATTCAAATATGATGAATTATCTCGAACAGAATGATCTATTGGCCCAAGGTCAACATGGATTTTGAAAATATCGTTCATGCGAAACACAACTACCTTGGGCCAATAAATAGACCATTCTGTTCGAGATAATTCATAATATTTGAATACAGGAGATGTTCCATGACCCTGCTGCAAATTAATGAGAAATGTGAAGTCGACCACATGAGTACGAAAAGAAATCCGTTAAACTTTGTTTACATGTTAAATCAATCAAATGTGAAGGCCGTAAACTCCACAAAATACCTAGGAATTACAATTACTTCGGACTTAAATTGGGAAGAACACGTAGATAATGATGTGGGAAAGGCGAACCAGAGACTGCGTTTTATTGGCAGAACCCTTAAAAGAAGCAACAGAACCACTAAAGAAACTTCATACAATACGTTTATCCTTCGTCATTTGGAATATTGCTGCCCAGGGTGGAATCCTTACCAGGTGGGTTTGACGGAGGAGGGCAGCTCGTTTCGTATTGTCACGATACAGGGGAGACAGAGTTACGGAAATGATACAGGATCAGGGATGGGAGTCATTACAACAACGGCGCTTATCGCTGCGGCGTGGGCTACCTAAGAAACTCAAATCACCAACATTCTCCTCGGAATGCGAAAATATATTGTTGACTCCCACTTACATAGGTAGAAATGATCATCAGAATAAAATACGAGAAATCAGAGCTCGAACAGAGAGATTCAGGTGTTCTTTCTTCCCGCGCGCTATTCGAGAATGGAATGGGAGATAAATAGTATAATTGTGGTTCGATGAACCCTCTGCCAGGCACTTAAATGTGATTTGCAGAGTATTCCATATAGATGTAGATATGCAAATACACGCTGAAGATTGTATAAGCACAGTATGCATTGTGTTTGATTATAATGTGTAGAACATAGCAACCAATGAAATGCAGACACATCGATTTTTATAGATATAAAGTCCATCCGTGCGAAGTAGGACGGGTCATTAGCAGTGAATGCAGAGTGTCTACCCACCGGGACAACCGGAACATGTGGGAAAAATCCAGGAATATTTTCATTCGGAAATGACCCGCGAATCTCTTAGAACTGCAGGAATTTTTCATTGTTCACTTTATCAGTTAACGTGTTTTTGTAATGTTGACTGGCAAAAACCTTACTTTAGCCGGCTTCTGCAGAATAATACTGCAGCGATAAAACACAAAGAAGAAAATAACACGAAAATAATACTTTAGTTGGAAAAAAGGCACGATTTACAACAACTGAACATCGTGCGCATAGCTTAAAAGCGTCTGCCGGTAGCACAACGTGTCAAACGCGTCAATAGGAAGTGTATACAGTGCTTCAAAACAAACTTTTGTGGTTGAGGGTAATGTTTCATTTGTTTCAACTGTTCAACTGTTTGTATAGCTTATGGGACTTAACTACGGAGTCATCAGTCTCTAAAATTACAAACTACTTATGAACTAACACTAAGGACAGCACAAATATCCATGCCCGAGGGGGAATTAGAACCCCTGACCGTAGTGGCCATGGAGACCGTGACTGACGCTCCTCAGTCTCCTCGGCCACCGCGGCCGGCTTCATTTGTTTAAGTTCCAATCAGGTCGCGGGTAAAAATTGCGAATAGCTGAGACGCTATACTTTCAAAGTAAGAGGCCTTTTATTCAATATGAATTACGTTAATATGAGAAAGTGCTATGACTGTCTTAACTGTTCGACTCCTGTTCAAAATAGTTCTTTGAGGACCAGACACGGAAAGAAATTTAGGGCTCTGAAGACCAGCCATTCCTGCAAATATTCAAAATTTTACAGGCACATTCACCTGTTAATATATCTTAAGGGTAACAAACGCTAAAAATACTGTAACTTCAAAGTTAGTACTGTGTTTGTCAGATTATAAATTATGAAATAACGATGGCAAATAGTATTATCATCCGTAAACGAAATGGTAAATGAAGACAGCCAATCAGGAGTTCGTAAATAATTATGCGTTGTGGTCATACTTTCGACGTTTTATTAGGTTCATTCATAACAACTTACTCGAAAATGGCAAGACAATCTAAGTAAGTAGCAAAAAACCTTTCACAAGCAATAAAAGTTGTTGCGTTGGTTTACAGTCTAAAAGCATACACGAAAATCGTAACCTCTTCGTACAAAACGGCAAGTATTTTACAAACAAAATTAATGATAACTACCTTTTCATAAATATTACATAATTTGTGTCGTTATGAAAAAAATAAAATAAAACTGAAGCTTACGCGAATTTCATTTACGAAACACAAGTGAAAAACGAAGTTCTCACAGGCTGTTTGCACCTGACCCATGATTGGCTTTTCTTACTTCCCATTAATTGTCGCGCCATAACCAAAGAAAAGAAACAAAATAGTCATTTTAATAAAGGGTAGTTGTGCACTTGAATATAGCACATTAACCTTTTAAAGAATTGATAAGTTTTACTGCTCAAAGGCAAGTATAACAGAAAAAGCACAATTCACCCGAGAAACGTTGTTTTTCACCCCGTAAAATTATATTTTCACCCGGAAAAATATTAATTTTTACTCGGGATATCCGGGAAAAATTCAGGAATTTTTTCTTCTGTACATCCATCGTACCCCCATTAGTGCAACCGAGTATTCGCCAGTAGCGGCAGAAGGGGACGTGCGTTTTGAAGATGAAATAAAGCCGAAACCGCTCATTAATACACAAATATAACTGTGATATAGACATTTCCTTTTACCAAAAAAATGGAAAAAAATATTATCGCAAATCGCTGTTCTCTCGTCTGGGTCACATTATACGAATTCATGGACTGTAGACTAAAATGGTCGTGAGTTGGCCATTCTGAAACAGAGAGACTATTATGCAACGCACCTGATATTATTCGTGATTTACCAGTTATTTTATTCACGGAGTTTGCCTTCGTTAAAGTTACACGACCACGATAACTTAGTTTGCGTGCGCAGAACGATCGATATATGATGCATACGTCAGATAATTCACATGTGTTACAGCAATTCCTTTCACGCACAATGATTAGAAAAAAAAAAGAGTTTGCTAATACGTAATTTGTCGGCACTACTGGGAAACTCACCCAACACGCAACTGCAGTGTTACCGACCAGGTGCCCATGCTACCATATTTTTCGGGCGGGTAAGGTGTTGCTACATTGATCGTAAGGACCAAACAGCTTGACAGCTGATTCGAATTTTTATAGCTCATCTCATTAATATGTAGTAATCTGTTCATTCAATAGAGTTTTTCTACCCTTTTGTGAATTCCTATTAAACGTCTTTTTTAGTTACGAAATATTTGACGCTTAGTCTGCATCTCAGTAGACACCAGGATGTGGTAGTGTCTTGCCCTACGACGCAGTCTTCAAAGGAGACGTGCAAAACTATGTCCAAGCAAACATTTGTTTCATTGCAGGTTCGTAAATACACATGAGTACTTTAATGTTTCTTTATCCGCCAGGCTTAACAGATAAGATGATTTCCATAATCGCGCTTGTAAAATGGACATGGCTGCAAGACTCAGAAATTTCATAAGAGGTTTCCTCGTTAAGATTTTGTGTGTGGAAAAAAACGTGTTATACATGTAAAACACACTTACTTAAGCCAAGATCGCTAGTTTATTTGTAGGTTTTTTACCGGTTTCGATAAACTATGTCATCATCTTCAGAAACAATTTGTTATAACAATTTTCTCCTATTTTTAATAAAATGAAGAGTTACTTCAGAAGATGAAATATAAGAAAACGAACATTGTCAAACGATCAAAATTTGGATCACCAACGTGGATCGTCATCTGTATTGCACATTTAAAAGCTGTGTATGTTCCTGCCACAAGTAACAAGGAGACTTAACTATGTTATTAATTGTCTATGATGGAGCAAGAAGAGGAACACGGATGTAGGTTGCACATGTTGCTGCAAGTTATGGAAAGAAGTTTCTATTGAAGCTAATGTGGTTATGGTGAATTATGAGTGGCAATTGTTCTGGCTATATAAGGAATATGTATTTATCTTAAATTTCCGATGCTTAGATGAAGTCAGCAACAATAGTTGTAAAATAAATACCAACATTCGTTCGCTTCAGTACAAATTTCTTTGAATTAAACTGAAAAGCAGCCCAACAACCCAGAGTTAAATGAAAACTCGCAGGAGTTGACTGGAAGAGGTAGTTGGATGGAGATAGGAAGCGGAAGATGATTAAACAAGCGTGATAAAATGTGGCATGATTCACTGACACAGAAAAGAATCACTATTTCATTGACAGAATTGGCTATATTTGTTACCAGCAATACGTCTGGGCTATGAAAATAAACTTGAATAGAGGCCCCACTACGGTCGGGGATTCGAATACCCCCTCGGGCATGGATATTTGTGATATTCTTAGTCTTAGCTAGTTCATAAGTAGTTTGTAAGCTTAGGGATTGATGACCCCGTAGTTAAGTCCCATACGTTCTACAAACATTTGAACATTTGAAATACAGGCCTTGCCTTACCATCGCTGTTTAGGGTTCCGTACATGAATCAAAAAAATCCTTGTAGGATTCCTTTAACAGTAGGCCTAAATTCGTTGCGTCTAGCCAAGTAATCCGATACAAACAACATACTTCCATAGAATAAGAAAATACTATACCAGTTTATACAAAGAAAGTAAATTCAGTGTTCGTTTGTATTCATAAACTGAGATAAAATTCAGAAATAAACTTCTGTTAGTCAGGCAGAAAACTACAGTCGTAGCCATTACAACTGCTACACACACAAGGCTGGCGCCGATGGCGACACCTACAGCGTGCTGACATGAGGAAAGTTTCCAACCGATTTGTCATACACAAACAGCAGATGACCGGCGTTGCCTGGTGAAACGTTGTTGAGATGCCTCGTGTAAGGATTAGAAATGCGTACCATCTCGTTTCCGACTTTGATTAAGGTCGGATTGTAGCCAATCGCGGTGGCTTTACCGTATCGCGCCATTGATAACCGCGTAGATCCCGATCCAATGACTGTTAGTAGAATATGGAATCGGTGGGTTTAGGAGGGTAATACGGAACGCTGGATACCAACGGCCTCTTATCACTAGCAGTCGAGATGACAGGCATCTTATCCGCATGGCTGTAACGGACCGTGCAGCCACGTCTCGATCCCTGACTCAACAGATGGAAACGTTTGCAAGACAACAACCATTTCCAGTAACAGTTCGACTACGTTTGCATCAGCATGGACTATCAGCTCGGAGACCTTGGCTGCGGTTACCGTTGACGCTGCATCACAGACGGCAGCGCCTACGATTATGTACACGACGAACCTGGATGCAGAAATGGCAAACTAACATTTTTTCGGTTCTCTTTCAAGTATCATGATGGCCGCATCCGTGTTTGGTGACATCGCAGTGAACGCACATTGGAAGCGTATATTCGTCATCGCCATACTGGCGTATCACCCGGCGTGATGGTACAGGGTGCCATTCGTTACACGTCTCGGTCACATCTTGTTCGCATCGATGACACATTGAACAGTGGCCGTTACATTTCAGATGTCTTACGACCCGTGGCTCTACCCTACATTCGATGCTTGCCAAACACTATATTTAAGCAGGTAATGCACGACCGCATGTTGCAGGTTCTGTACGGGCCTTTCTGGATACAGAACATGTTCGACTGTTGCCCTGCCCAGCACATTCTCCAGATCTCTCACCAGTTGAAAACGTCTGGTCAATAGTGGCCGACGGACTGGCTCCTCACAATACACCAGTCACTACTCCTGATGAACTGTGGTATCGTGTTGAAGCTGCATGGGCATCTGTACCTGTACACGCCTTCCAAGCTCTGTTTGACGCAATGCTCAGGCGTTATTATGGCCAGAGGTAGTTGTTCTGTGTACTGATTTCTCTGGATGTATGCACCCAAAAAGAGGTGAAAATATAATCACATGTCAGTGGTAGTATACTGTATTTGTAGAATGAATACCCGTTTATTATCTGCATTTCTTCGTGGTGCAGCAGTTTTAAGGTCTAGTAGCGTAAGAATACTTTCTATCATTTCTTTAGTGTACTACGCCGAGATGGTGTCATAAAGGTAAAAATCCGAACTACTAAGCTGACGAGACTCCTAAAAGCTGGAATTACGATATCCTTCTTTCATGATCCGATCTCGATGTAGTTAACTGTCACTCAAGTTATCTCTGGAGACCCCATCAAAATTCTACTCTTTATTTTGCAGATTAAATTGTTCAAACGGATTCGACAGTTTAGGAAAAAAATTTAAATCATCAAAAGTTTATTGCTCTGTAATTCTATTTCTGTTAAATTATCCCTGTATGTTGCCCCAGGTACATTCAAGTTTTGTGTGAAAATCCAGGGAAATTTTTGAAAATCTCCATGTTCAGATGAGGATACACAACGATTTTCAATTACGATATCTTCTTTTTCCGTGATCCAATGTTGATGAAATAATACCCATTTATAATTGTGAATGTCTCTTAAAATCACCGAGTAATTTGCGAGATTTTAGTTTTCAAACAGAATAATGACAGACAAGACGGTTTTACGTTTTTCCTATTATACTATTATTATTATTACAGACGAGTCTGTCAGCCTTACCACTTCAGCTTTTTGTAAAATACAGTAAACAGTGACCAGTGCGCGTAATGCACCCTCAACCATGGGCGACAGAGAGAGGAAACTGTGAATTTTCCAAAAATCTTCAAATGTTTGTTAAGCGCATGGGACTTAACTGCGGGGTCATCAGCCCCAAAACTTACAAACTACTTATGAATTAACTTAGCACAAACATCCATGTCCGAGAGGTTTCGAACCCCCGACGGGGAACGGCCTCGCGCATCGCAGCATAGCGCCTCAATGCGCTCGGCCACTCCGCCACGGCTGTGAATTTTTATGCGTGGTCATGCACGGGGTACGAGGTAAATGATACTTAGTGTCGTGGTTTATAATGGGCTGTCAGGTACCGTCACCTGCGACGTCAGTTACCAGACTGCATGCACGCTGACGAGGAGAGGAAGCAGGCACGGCGTCTTCCAGTCACATAGTGTGTCTGGCGCAGTACATGCATAAATAGGCGGATGTTGCGGATCCAGCTCACACAAACATGTAGGACCAGACGTAGTTTCCTCGAGTTCTCGCTACTGGTGTCGAGTCGGATTACATCCCAAGAGTGGAGGTTCAGCATAATCGGAGATTGCATAAATTTCCATTTCATAATATATAAGAATGAGTTCCGAAACTTCTGCTGTGCATAAACGATGATGGATGTCTACCCGCAAGCTTCACAGTATTTTATGCTAACTTGTGGTTATCGTCGATACTTGTACTCAAGTTTGTCGCAGTTTTTTTGTAAAGTACTATGATATCGTGAAGAAAAGTAGGAACCTTTTTTTGTGAAATTCAAAGTATACACACATATAACGCGAAGACTGTTCTTGACCATTTCTCGAGTGCAGATGTTTACCAGAAATCGGCGAAATGCTGCGAGTAACGAGTGATAATGGTCAGATTAAGGCCCCTGTAAGTACGACATGGCGCATCCGCCATTTTGTTGCCCATAGCTCTCAAGAGTAAACCTGCTGTCTTGCCTCACGGCACTTTAATACGAAAATAAGGGTGACTGCGATCCCACAAAGGTTCCAATCATTCTATAATTATATTTAGAATCGTTCGTATCCCAAATGATTGGGAGAGAAGAAAAACATTGACTGTTAACTGTCGTCGCAATAACTAGAAACCTGATTTGGCCTTCTTCGACTCTTTGCTGTTCCCAAAATTGATGGGACCTCTGAAAGGAAAGGCGGAGAATAGCGTCGATTGAGGAAATAAAAACTGCATAGCGCCAAAACGTTCTGATGAGAAGTTCTTCGAGGACTGGAAGAATTGTTGGCAGAAGTGTATTGTATCTGAGGGGGACAATATAAATATTGGTGAACATATACATATTTTTTTCTTAAGAATATTAAGTCAACTTACGTTTGAACATAACTCGTACATATAATCTACAGCAGGTGCAACATCATATTGATATTTTAGCCCATACTGACAAGTTCTTTGTAGATGTTACACGATTCTGTAATCACTGCAGTAACATCTGGTACTCTTTTAAACACTGTCGTTCTATTTCCTCCTCTGCTTTCCGGTTGTCGGCATTTTTTTCCGGCAGGCAGTGTAGTAATAAATCAAGCTAACTTCAGTTTTCACTTTTGAGCCGCGTACCGCCCCGGTATGTCGATCTGCCCTCTTTCCGGGGGGATTTGCCGCGCGCGAGCCCCGCTAATCGGCGCCATTATTTTGGCTGGCCTGGCCTCGCCAGAGGAGCGGCGGAGGATTACTGGCGCCAGTGGACAGTCGACAGTCGTTCTGCGGGATTAGCGCCCCGCACAGATGGCAGCACCGGCTTCCTGCCGCGGACGCACGGCCACGTCTGCGGGCCGGTTCAGTGCGCCCTCTCATCCTGTTTGACGGCGCAGGAACTGGGCCCCTGCAAACGTTTGCCGTGTCGCGAATAAATATGTACCCGCGTTTACTTTCATCTGCCCATCAGCCGAAAAACACAATTGCCCTGCGATGAACTCGGTTTGACTTTTCACTGTCCAGGAACGGATGTCCGTTTCGGATTATTTATGCGTATAAAACTTGCGCATCCGGAGTTTGAAAAGCCGGAAAAGCTAGGATTGATAATATCCGCTTCATAGAATGTTTTATACACTCGTGATTTTTTTCATTGATTTGTAATCTATCTAAGGTTGACAACTGTTAACATGGAACGAAAACATTTGTGAAGCAAGAAATTCATTGGTAAGACAGCACGGCAGGACGGCCGCGGTGGCCGAGGGGACTGCGGCGCGCCAGTCACGGTCTGCATGGACACTACGGTCGGGGGTTCGGATCCCCCCTCGGGCATGGATATTTGTGCCGTCTTTAGTGTTAGATAGTTCATAGTTTGTAAGTTTAGGGACTGATGACCTCGTAGTTAAGTCCTATAAGCTATACAAACATTTGAACATTTTGAACTATAACATGAATGATACATTATTTAAAATTTTTGGGCTCATAGACCGTGGTAGAATGTTAAAACATCCCCTAACGTTTCCTCTTCGGTTGCGAAATACATCCTCAGAGGTAGAGTGGCGAACTGCAATCAGAGCTCCGTGTATGTTGGCGATGTAGTGTCAACAGTTTTGATAGAGAAGAATCGATTGTCATCCCGCTGGTGTAAGTGCAAATTATGTGTAATTTAACAGCTTCCTGTTTAATAAAAAGACAGATGCCAAGATCGCAATTTTAGTATTTATTTTTTATGCGAGATGTAAGTCTTTTTATTTGACGCGTGGGCGACTTACGTGCTATTGATGATGAGATGATGATTAGGACAACACACAACACCCAGTCCCCTGCCGGCAATCGAACTCGGACACTCAAGGTGGTTTCACGGGTCTCTGCTAAAAGTGGTATTTAACTGCTTATTAAAGCGCTCCACATACTATTTTGAAAATGCTCTGCTGGATAGTCAAATATAAAATGTTGTGCTGCCGTATGTCCACAACATTGTTTTCTATATGACTATCCACCAGCACAACATTTTATATTTGACTATCCAACATAACATTTTCAAAATAGTATGTGGAGCGTTTTAATAAGTAGTTAAATGCCAATTGTAACAGAGACCAGAAGATAACACCCTTGAATGTCAATACCGGTCGTTTTGCATAACAAATAAATTTTTGTGTCCCTGCTTCGTCGCCGCTTTTGTGTCTCGTTTCCGTCGTAGGTGTCGGTGGCCGAGTGGAATGAGACCGACACAGGAATAAAGAAAACACGCTGGTGCAGGTACGGAGGGGAGCAGCCAGAAACTAAAAACACTAGAGTAAATTAGAACGAGATATATATTGCACAGAATTTATACAATACTTAACTTTTACATAGTACTGCAGAATGTTGATACATAGTTTAGGTAGAGTCCTGCCTAGTGCCTAACTGATAGCCAAGTCTTCACTGGTGCCTATCGGATTCCGAAGTCTTTACTGGTTCCTAACTCAGTCCCAAGTGCACGATGTTCTTCAGTGGTGGCCACGAACGGAGTTGTCGCAGAGGGCGCTCGTGGCTGTCGTCGTGAGAACGCCGCGCCGTGCGTGCATGGTGGCGCGCGGCGAAAGTAGGTGGCGCGCACTTTGAACTTGTGCGACACCACACCCCTCCCCCCCCAAACCGCCGCGCCGTCGTGGCGTAGGGCTGAGGGCCACGGCGACGGCACTGGGAGGAGGGCCTGAGCGGGGGCGTTACTGGTGGGACGGGCGTCGTAGCTGAGGCTGGGATCGAGACGCCGTCCGCGCCCCGGTATACACCTTGCGATCCGCTGGAAAACCCGCGTAAACCAGCGGAAGGGCGCCCGCCCCCGCCCAGAGGGAGCAGGTCATCTTCTTCTGAGGTGCGTGGCCCAGGCGGCGGCGGCACGCACGGTCCCGGAGGCCCTCTCGGTGACGCTGTCATCTGCGGCGGCGACAGCGGCGGCGTCGCGTCGATCTCCATCGGGACGATCTCGTAGTCCGGGGACGCTGGACCCGTTGACGAACGATGTGTTTGTGCTCCCTGGCGGTGAACTGGGTCTGGAATCAAGAAACCGGAGACAGGATCGCGCGGCCTGTGCAACCGCAATTGGTTTGCGTGGCGCCGCAGCTCCGACCCTGTGGAAGAACGTACAACATACATATTGCGACCGAGCACGCGCTGAATGGTGCCCGGCATCCATCTTGTCTTCTTGTTGCCAGCAAACACCCTGTACAGCACCAGCGTCGAAACCTGAAAACGCGAAGCGCCATACGAACCGACTCGGTGCGTGGGAGGCTGCAGCAGGTGAAGGAGAGTGCGGTGACGGCGACCGTGTAGCAGCTCGGCAGGAGACGGGCCGTCACGTGGCATGCACCGATACGTAGACAGGAAAATTTGAAGAGCTTGCTGCCTGGAGTGCTGACCTTTCATCTTTTCCATGTGAGACTTGAATGTTCGAACGAAACGTTCTGCTTCACCATTGGACTGAGGGTGAAAAAGTGCGGTGGTGATATGCTGAATGCCATTCACACGACAAAACTGTTGAAATTCCGCACTAACAAACTGAGGTCCATTGTCACTGACTATAGTTTCAGGCAAACCTTCGATGCAAAACACTGATGTTAAGGCACTGATTGTAATAGACGCCGTCGTTGAGTTCATGGCAATCACGAAAGGAAACTTGCTGAAATCGTCTACAACAATTAACCAGCGCGTATTCCAGAAAGGTCCGGCAAAGTCAATATGTAAACGTTGCCATGGTCCCTTGGGGCGTGGCCAGTCTGAGAAACGCTGTGGAGGAGCCGCCTTATGCTCCGCACAAACCGTACACTGTGATGTCATGCTCTCTATCTGAGCGCCCATACCAACCCAGGTACAATGACGTCTGGCCAGTTGCTTTGTCCTAACAATGCCCCAATGTCCTTGATGCAGCAGGCGTAACACTTCTCGTTTCAGGGAACGAGGAACAATCACTCTTGCTTGGTCGTTGTCGTTATGCAACAACAGTACACCCTGACTTAAAGATAATGCATGACGTTGTGCAAAATAACGTCGAACCAGAGGCCGATCAATGTCTTTGGCTCTGGCAGGCCACCCTGAGCGAACAAAACGTGCTACCACACTTAGGTCTGCATCCGCAGCTGTTTCCTGTGCAACCCGACGAGAGTTCAAAGGAAAGTCTGCGACAGCGGAAGCATCTCTGGAGTCTATCTGACAACATGCCATTTCTGAAGAATCAAATGATAAATCCTGGCCAACCGGAAGTCGGGAAAGTGTGTCCGCGTTGGCATGTTTAGTGGTAGGTCGGTACAAAATCTCATACTGATAATTTGACAATATCAAGGACCATCTCTGAAGCTTTTGTGCCGTTCGTGGCGGAATTGGCTTTGTGGGTGAGAACAACGATGTGAGGGGCTTGTGGTCTGTCAACAAATAGAATTTTCTGCCATAGAGATAATGATGAAACTTTGTGACGCCGTAAATGATTGCTAAGGCCTCCTTTTCTATCTGACTGTAATTCTGTTGCGTCGGCGTCAGTAGCTTGGATGCAAAGGCAATAGGACGATCGTGAGATCCAATGCGATGTGAGATTACTGCGCCCAGACCGTACGACGAGGCGTCAACTGCTAACACTACAGGCTTCTGTGGGTCAAAGGGAATCAAACATGCATCACTGAGTAGTGCAGACTTTAATTTGTCAAAAGCAACCTGACAATCTTTAGACCATACAAAAGGAACATCCTTCCTACGTAAGTGATGCAGTGGAGCTGCAATCTGAGAGGCATTGGGAATAAATCTGAAATAATATTTAAGCTTTCCCATTACTGCTTGCAATTCGTGCACATTCTTAGGAGGAGGCAAGTCTTTGATTGCTCGAAGATGTGACTGTAAGGGATGAATTCCTTGGGCATTAATCACATGGCCTAGGTACTCTATTTCAGTTTGAAAAAACGAACACTTTGCTTTATTGCAACGTAGACCTGCTGCAGTCAAAACTTTGAAAAGGCACTCCCGGTTTGCTAAATGTTCTTCAACTGTACGTCCGGATACCACAATATCATCTAAATAGTTCGAACAACACGGTACAGAAACTGTCAGCTGTTCCAAAAAACGCTGAAAAATAGCGGGAGCGGAAGAACTGCCAAAGGGTAGGCATTGAAATTGAAAAAGTCCCATGTGAGTATTAATGACGAAAAACTTTTTTGACTCCTCATCAAGTGGAATCTGTAAGTATGCCTCTGCTAAATCAATCTTAGATAAGAAACGAGACTGTCCTAATTTGTCCATTAGTTCGTCAGGTCTGGGCAGGGGATAAGTGTCTACAATTGTTTGACTGTTCACTGTTGATTTGAAGTCCGCACAGAGACGAAGTTTTCCTGACGGCTTGGGTATAATTACTATAGGCGAGGCCCACTGACTCGCAGAAACAGGAGAAATCACCCCACTATCTTGCCAACGTTTAAGTTCTTCGGCAACTGTATCGCGCATTGCGATAGGCACTGGTCTAGCTTTACGAAATTTTGGAACTGCAGATTCTTTTAAAGTTACATGTGCCACGAAGTCTTTTGCACAACCTAGTTCCGGCGAAAACAAGTCACTGTATTTGTCACACAATGCATTGATTTTATCCTGAGGCACTATTGACGAAATTTGAAGCACATCTCTTTGAATTGATAAACCAAACAAGTCAAAAGCATCTAGTCCAAAAATGTTCTGTGTCGATTTGGCCTGAAGAACTACAAAAGCAACTGTCTTTGTTACACCTTGAAAAGAGGCAGGCAGGCTACACGTTCCTAGCACGGGAATCTTTTGACCTGTATAAGCTGTTAACACTTGCTGTGACGGCGACAATTTTGGTGAACCCAGAAGTTCATAAGTATCTTTATTTATTAATGTGACAGCGGAACCAGTATCAAGCTGAAATTGCACCGTCTTATTTTCTACGAAGAGAGTCACAAACAGTTTTTGCTTGCGGCGCTCGGCAGGTGCGCGAATGTAGGCAACGTCTGCTACGGTTTGTTTACTGTGCTTGCGCGGGCCGCGTAGTGAAGTAAGCGGCGCAGACTCGGCATGCAGCGGATTAACAACACTGTCACTAGATGGCACTACCGCCGGATCGGCGTCAGCGCAAGCATGCGAAGCTACTCCAGATTTACTAACTACTGCACTACACTTTTGAGTAGCTACTTGATGTCTACTGTCACTAGCTACACAGTACTGGGCACTATTACTAGGAGCAGTTGCAGAAGGCACTATTTTAACTACAGGAATGCACTGTTCATAGTCATTTTGCTTGTCCCGAACCCGTTTCCCTTTCACTGTTTTACGCGCTCGTCGGCGCTTGCGACGTGGCTCACTATATGGTTTCGCCGTAGGCGGAGAAAATTGTTCTTGCATTTGAAAACCAACAGAAGCACAGTTCATGTCTACAGCTTGTATGACATTCACTGCATGCACTGTTCTTGCACTTTGCGAAGCACTATTCCTAACGTTACTGAGTTTTGAATTTACATTCTGCATACACACTGACTGTACATGTCCCGATTTGCCACATTGATAACAGGTCGCGTTGCGACTACGGCAATGAGCACGTTTGTGGCGAGATACACACTGAGGGCAAGACTTACGAACATTTTTCTGAAATGAGCGTTGGCGCCCGTTATTCACATTACTGTTTCTAACCCGACGGGGCGATCTTTGTGTCACACTTTTACACCGGCTACTGTTCACTGTATGTTCAGCACGACCGGTAGAAAAATAAGAATCACTAGGGATAGAATGCGAACTACGGCTAGGAAAGCGTCCGTTGCGGCGCCCTGAATTTACACTGTGGCTTTGCATTTCTACATCTGCTAAGTCAAAAGTATCATGTGCTTCTATAAGCTGCAGTACACTGTCTAATGAAGGGTCAGATTGTTTTAGAATTGCTGCTCTAATTCTGGGGTCCTGAATGTTCTGCGTAATTGCATCCCTCAACATAACGTCACTATACGAAAGTCCACAAGAGCAAGTAAATTTACATTGGCGGGTTAAGCCCTTCAGTTCCGTAATCCACTCTTGGTGTGACTGCTGCGGTAATTTTTTAAGTCTGAAAAATCGGTACCGTGCCGCAGCTACGAGAACTTTTCTCTCATAATGAGCATTTAGTGCCTCTACTATTTGTTCAAAGTCTACATCACGAGGAGATACGTCGGGGAAAAGTTTTGTCAGTAACACGAAGGTGTTGGTGCCCACCACAGATAATAGCAGATGCTTCACATTCTGACCTGTAATTTGATGAGCCGCGACGAGTTCTTGAAACTGTGCGAAGTAATCGCTCCATTCTTCCTCACGTTCGTTGTACTGGCGAAACGTAGGAAGCGTTGCGGCGGCAGGTGTAGGCTGCTGAAGCGGCGGCTGTTGTTGTTGGTTAGCTGCTTGTGCTTTGAGCTGGGCCACAGCTTGGAGGAGCTGGGTGATTTGCGCCGTCTGTAACTGAATAATTTCCATTAAGTTTGGGTTCGGGGTAGTGGCCATGCTGGCCGATTAGGCGCCGCGCATAGAAGTAAATTATAACAAAACACAAATGCAATATGAAAGAGGACGCTCTGCAACAAAAAAGTCCACAAAACACGTAACAAAATATCTTCCCCCAAAATTCTTATAATAAGGGTGGGTGGGCGGGAGCAATTTCTGTGTGCTCCGACTACTACTTCTGTCTGGCTGCTGCAAGCGTGCTGGTCCAAGGTTCGTCTATCACTCCTCGTCGCCACTTTTGTGTCCCTGCTTCATCGCCGCTTTTGTGTCTCGTTTCCGTCGTAGGTGTCGGTGGCCGAGTGGAATGAGACCGACACAGGAATAAAGATAACACGCTGGTGCAGGTACGGAGGGGAGCAGCCAGAAACTAAAAACACTAGAGTAAATTAGAACGAGATATATATTGCACAGAATTTATACAATACTTAACTTTTACATAGTACTGCAGAATGTTGATACATAGTTTAGGTAGAGTCCTGCCTAGTGCCTAACTGATAGCCAAGTCTTCACTGGTGCCTATCGGATTCCGAAGTCTTTACTGGTTCCTAACTCAGTCCCAAGTGCATGATGTTCTTCAGTGGTGGCCACGAGCGGAGTTGTCGCAGAGGGCGCTTGTGGCTGTCGTCGTGAGAACGCCGCGCCGTGCGTGCATGGTGGCGCGCGGCGAAAGTAGGTGGCGCGCACTTTGTACTTGTGCGACACCACATAAATAATGAAAATTGCGATTTTGGCCTTTATCTTAATAATAATATAATAAGATCGCTCCCTACTAATGAGTAAAATAAGTTTCCTTTTGCTTGTTACAATTATACAATTATACCGAAATTAGTAGATGTTGATTGCTTCTCTAAAAAGTGAGGGAAAAGTAGTGTGATGGTTTAGAAACGATATTAATCGTGGTTGCCCTCTTGGTAAACATGTTCCGTCAAAGCCAGTTTCTCCGTATGTCCCAGGCTGCAATTCTTCAGACGAAGAGTGTTGACACTTCTTTTTGTAGTTCCGACGTATACCAATCCACAAATGCAGGTAATTTCATACACACTCGGTGTATCCATATGGTGTCGTACATCTCCTGGAGATCTGAAATATTCTTTTACCTTCCTTGTTGGACTGAAAATAGTTTCCACCCCATGCTTGTTAATCACTTTCCGAATGCGGCCTGTAACCTGATTTGTGAAGTTCAACAGATCAACTTTTTGTTAAGCCTATGGGACTTAACTGCGGGGTCATCAGTCACTAAACTTACAACTACTTATAAACTAACTTATACTAACGACAATACAAACATCCCTGCCCGAGGGAGGATTCGAACCCCCGACTGGAAACGGTCTCCCTCATCGGAGCTCAGCGCTTCAATGCTCTCGGCAACTCCTTCGTGGCGATTGGTGAATGGAAGGAAAACTTTCCCCTTGGGCGGTCATTGTACCCTGTCGGGTTTGACTCTCTCCCTATGGTTTAGGGCTCGGTTTATTTCTTTCATAGAAGAGCCATTATACTGGAAGGTCGATAGATGTTCCACGTCGGCTCGATCGAAAATGTACCACACAAGGTATAATTGTGATCTGTTCCTGTTACAATTTTTATCATTGGCATCTTCCACATTAAAAGCACTTTTTCTCTCGGTCACCACTTCCTGGTGCCAAACATTGCATTTTTGGCAGCGAATCCAGTCACCCTTACCTAGAAAATTTATAATATTGCTTTAGACTAAGTAGCTTCAGTCACCTCTTCACAGTAAAAATATTTATAGCACAGGAGGAGCTGTAGAAACCTGCTACACTACAAAGGCACGTACTACCAACATTAATGGCGCGAAACCTTACATGTATCGATTTGTACCACCTTACCCTATATGTATTCAAAAGTCTGTAAGAAAAGGTAATAGCGTCGGACCCTTCGCCAAAAAACACGTACTGGAATTTATTTACAACTTGCCCTAATGGTGCGTAGCTGCAAGTGATTTAACCCACTTGGCATATTTTTTGAAGAACATATGATTTTATGTTTGTCACAACGTCAGTTGATTTCCCACGTTTTACGCCTTCACGATCTATATGAAACGGAATAACACGAAAACGGTTCCTTAAACGACTAGAACAATTGGGAGCTGCACAGCCCGCCAACTGTCGTATGCTGACCTGCGTCGTCGATGCACATGAACCGAGGTGGCGGATGATCATGTGCGGTGTCCATACCCAGGTGCCACAGGTGCGTATGGTACGTAGCGGCAAGTTGCAGCTCTTTGGACTCACCGCTGCCGCAGGTAGACTGGATCGAGCTGACCGCCAGAGAGTTTCGGCAGGAATTGAAACTCTCTGTGCTTGACACGAGGCCGGCAGCATTCTTCGGCGCGTTATGGGCTAAACTGGACGTCTTGCGACCAACGTTAATTGATCGTAACATATTTCATGGTATCGGTTAGGCTTCGTAAATATATGAAGAGGCACTTACATAGTTTCAAATTGTTGGGATTTGTGCAGTGTCGAATACAGCATCTTGCTCTGGGTGGTTCTGAGCTCATAGAAATACCGAGTCGTAAGTCATTGCTTCTTGACGTTCTCAAAGATCGGCTGAATGAAATTTCATGGGAAAAAACTAATCCGCTATAAATAACGAAGGCGACACGTAGAATTGCAATTAACTGACATTATAATTCATTGTTAGTGCCCAGATGTCTCCATTTACGGCCAGCGTACAAGTCTCATTAATTACAATCACCACAAACCAGTACCCACATTCCACACGTGAATAACACAAATTTACAATGTTCGTATGTGGAATACTAAAGTCCGAGGTATACGTTTGAATGTGGCACAAATAAGAAGGATTAATCACTGTAGACAACTTTCTACAGCTTAACATTGAAGAATTTTTACATAGATGTTTAAAATTGAGGTTCAAAGTGGCATGGGTTATGTCTCAGATTACATCACGCTACACGACGCAATACAATACTCGGGAACTGGTGTGAATTGTGCCTCAGATCAGGGATGAAACAATACTTATCTACATGGCGTGAAAGCATATCATCCAAACAATGTCACTGAAAATTGCGTATTATTGAGTTCACTACATTAATTATAATAGAAAAGTAAACAATTACATCCAACTGGCTATAGTAAAATATAGCGTAAATGATATTGAGTCAATTGATATACAAATCTCTATTAAATTAATAGAGCTTCACTTTCAAATATATCTAAATAGTTCTTAAAATAATTACTTCGTAATAAACGGTAATTATACAAAAACACTAATGACGGCAAAACTTTCCTAACTTCACTTGTGAAAAATAATAAGAACTGCTTTAATATATGACAAAAGAATTTAATTTGTTTTATCTGAGATACTAATTAGCCTAATATATGACTTACAACAATAGACCTCTAGCACGAACTAATTAATATTTGCTAATTAAACAAACTTTTGTGACGCCAAAAAACAGAAAATAAATTCAGCTAGTCATGTTAGAAACAAAGAATAACAAAAGTTTTGGAAAACAAAATGATAGTAACTAATTACATTTGCATCTATTATTATGCAACAGTGGCAGCGGGAGATTCAGTAATACAAGCAGATGGGAATAATCCCAACATGCTTCTTTACATACTGTCGTATCTTAAACTGATATCTAAAAATTGAAAAAAAAAAATAAAATAAAATGAAGATGAAAAACTTGTCCGATGTCCAGATCAATTCTTGGTTTTTCCATTTACAGAAAACGAAAAAAACTTATTACGAGGTTTTCTTGTCCTATGCGAGGGCTGCGAGTGGGGGGGGGGGGGGGAGGGGCCACCGTGCTTTCGCCACTGGAGTGTAATTAGAGAAGGAACTTTTCCTGTTTCATCATGATTACGATAATGAATAATTCTATTTATTGCATCCGAAATATAGTCGTATTCTAAATGATATGCCAAGAACGCTCATTAATAAATTATTTAATGTCGACCGGTTTCGGTGAACTGTTTCACTATCATCTGGTCACATACACTTACATATATGACCAGATGATGGTGACATAGTTCACCGAAACCGGTCTTCATTAAATAATTTATTAATGTGCGATCTTGGCATTTCATTTTGAAAACTATAAAACGATCAGATCGCCTCCAAACCCGCCTATGTCAGGTAATGTTAAGAAGTATTATCATTCATAACATTTTTGAGCAGTTTTGGTAGGAGATTGCACCAACAATTCATTTAGGAATAATTTAAAATGTTTAAATGTTTGTGTAGCTTATGGGACTTAACTACAGGGTCATCAGTCCCTAAACTTACAAACTAGCTTATACTAAGGACGGCAGAAATATCCATGCCCGAGGGGGGATTCGAACCCACGACCGTAGTGGCCGTGCAGACCGTGACTGGAGCGCCTCAGTCCCCTCGGCCACCGTGGCCGGCAGAAAGAGACCGACACAGGGAAACAGGATGCACTCGTGTGCGGGTACAGAGCCTGAGGTGACCAGCCAGTGGAACATCAGAAATCAGAAACACTAAGCTAGATTAGTACAAGATATATTTCGTAGAAACAGTACAATACTTATCTTTGTTAACAGAAGACTAGTGGAATGCAGATACATTGTTTAACTAGGTAGAGGCCTGCCTTCTGATGAGTCCTAGTGCTTGTACTAAAGCCAAGTGACCGATGCAGTTCAGTGGTGGCCACGAGAGGGATTGCAGCAGAGGGCGCTCCTGGCTGACGTCATAAGAACGCCACGCCGTGCTTGCATGGTGGCGCACGGCGAAAGTACTTCAGACTTGTGCGACACCACAAATAGGAATTCAACCAGTCAACCGTGCAACATTGCAACAACAACGCGCACCACCAGTGCATTCTATCCTTAGCAGCAATCGTTGGCGTTTACTCCGTTTCAATATGGCGTTGAACTTGACTTTAGACATGTCAGAGGAGGCGCCCTTTGGTTTGCCTCGTGTGTCCTCTCTACTCGGTGTCGCGATGCAGGTCTAGGGTGCATGTGGTTGCACGGGCGCCCAGAAGACGTCGTTGTGCCCCCCCCCCCCCCTCCTCCCCCAGAAGCAGGTGGGCGGGCTCTGGCTGTGCGCGTTGTTTCCGCCCCATTGGTGGCCGTCTGCGGCGTCGACGTCCGCGTCTCTGTGGCCGCGGCCGGCAGGTGGCAGCAGTGCGACGGGGCGGTCGTTAGGCCCCTAATGTGGCGGCGGCTAACGAGCCGCGTGCCACACACACGCACACACACACACGCACACGCATGAGCACGCACGTGTGGCGGCAGCGAGGCTTCTGCCGGAGGCGTGGGCTGGGTTTAGTCACTGCTGCTGGCGAGCTGCCACGGAGTGTGTGGTCCGTAGGCGGGGCTGCGCAACGGCCGCGCAACCCAGTCACAAGTAGGGTTAAGGGCAGTGTAGGAGCACTCGTGAGCACACTAGGCTAACAGGTTACTGAAATTAAATGATGATAACTGTCAGCTCAACTGTGGCGAAATCAAATTTGTGGTGAAATAAGTAAGCTTTTGTGATTCAAATACACAGGTTTATCAAAGCAAGACTTATGGGTCTCGAGGGAGATTCTGTGATCGTCATATGAATAAAATTCTTGAACATCATTCTCCAGAGCGCTTTTATTTTCTAGAACATGACCGGTCAAATTTATGAAGTTACACAGGGTGTCCCAGCTATCTTGTCCACCCAAAATATCTCTGGAACAATATACAGATACTGGAAAACTACTGTCACCGGTATCATTGTACGGCTGGGGCCCATGAATGTACATATTTGCAAACATTCTAAAACGAAAGAAAATGTGTTTTTTAACAGAAACTTATGGTTTTTTAAATGGACACCCTATATTTTTTTTTCTTCGGCAATCCATAACATGACAAATCACATAAACAATGGCGTTCATTGCATCGCAATAAACCAATTACATCCCAAGATATTGCGACGCGAAGTTGACGCTTGAGATACGCGAAACGCGCGGCTAGCGCAAGTCCTGAGCAGCATGGGGTTCTCGCCTGAGTCTCAGGACGTGCGCTAGCCGCGCGTTTCGCGTATTTTAAGCGTCAAATTCGCGTCGCAATGTCTCGGGATGTAACTGGAATATTGCGATGCAATCAACGCCATTGTTTATGTGGTTTGTCATGCTATGGATTGCTGAAGAAAAAATATAGGGTGACCATTTAAAAAAAAAGAAACATAAGTTTGTGTTAAAAAACACATTTGCTTTCGTTTTAGAATGTTTCCAAATATGTACATTCATGGGCTCCAGCCGTACATTGATACCGGTGGAAGTCGTTTTGCAATAGCTGTTATTGTTCCAGAGATATTTTGGGTGGACAAGATAGCTGGGACACCCTGTAGAGTAACCTGTTCTGGACAGTCGTTACTGGACAGGACAGTTACAGTTACTCTGCAACTTCATAAATTTGATCTGAGGATGGGCAGCTGTCCCGAAACCGATCATGTACTGGAAAATAAAATCTATCTGGAGACTGATATTCAAGAATTTTATTCAAATACACTGCTTGACAAAAGCGATGATAAATGGTCGCAGTTACGTAGATAATTTATTCTTCTGGATGGGGGGAGGGGGAAAATGGGCTACGAGATGCTTGTTCTGACCAGTATCAAAACTATCTGTAAAACTACCGATTCAGACACGCTTAAAGTATGATTACATGCTGCATTGCGAGATGAAAAAAAGAAGTTTTATGGACAGAGTACTGGGGATGGCAGGGGAGGGGGTTTTGATCAATTGCTGCCCAACCCCGTTAACAACACCACAGGATGGTCGTGGGCTATCGTTCTGGGTGTAACTACACTTACATACAGTGCATATTTACCAACTAGAAACAAGGATTAATGCACCGTCTTAGAGTATCTCCATGCACTCTATATTCTTTGTCGAAAATGTTCATACTGAATACACAATTTCTGTGAACTTCCTTTATCTACAACTGCACGGAAGCTGCTTAGTAAGCTGAGGACTTGGGTGGTAGTCGAACAAATATTAAAAGAAGGAAGCATCGTAGAGTTAAACGTCCAGTCAACAGCGTGGTCATTAGAGACTGAGGTCACGGTCGAGGTTGTAGTAAAAGATAGGGAAGTAAATCAGCAATATCCTTTAAAAGGAACCATACCGACATTTTCTTTGAGGGATTTAGGGAAATCACGGAAACTCTGGATGGCCGGATATAGATTCGAACCACTGTCCTTTAAAATGCGAGACCAGTCCGTTACCACTGCGACGTCTCGTTCAGTGAATTTATTGAAACAAATCAAGGACTACTTGTCAGTAATATAAAACATTTTGTCTGTAGAAAATGTTTCGCGACTACATTATATCGATATAAAGTACTAAAAACAGAATCATTGAATTAAAAACTTATACGACGTCCGGGATTCGAATCCTGGTTGTGCTATTCACTAGGCAAACGCGTTAACCAAGCAGCCATAGCGGCCTTGAGTCCACGATTTCTGTGTCTGAGTGGTTAAATACCTGCCAGCAAAGCAGCTCAACGCACTCAGGTAGTGGATTCGATGCACTCCTTAATAAACAAAATAAAATATAAAAGAAACTGAGCTAGTAACAAGAACAAACTGGAACAACACGAAAGAACGTCCGCATAAAAAGGATCTACCCGAAGAATAGAAAAGAAGCGTCCGTCTGGTAAGCAGGAGGTCCCGGGGTCGAAACCTGGCCGCAGCCCAAATTTTACGTCAATGCCTCTTCTTCTGTTCAATATCTAAGATATATTTACACAAAAGATGTCTCTCGAACTCGATTTATTATTTGATGTTTGATATATATATATATAAAAAAAAGACTACGTCAACAATTGCAGACTAATTTTTTAGTACTTGAGACTGAGACAGTATAGTGAAGAAACAATGAGTACTGTTATATACTTACACCGCAAATATTGCGGAAACGGAAAGTATCATTGATGTGCCGTTTTCACAGAATGGATTGGTAGTCAAGGACTCTTATTGTTAGCCAATAAACAGATTGTAAAAATACATAGAATGCGTATTTTTTATGCAAATGTACAGATTTTTTAATGGAGCAATGGTTGTTTCTATCATGCACTGGAATTTTTGACACTAGCTGTATACAAATAATTGTGAATGACATTTTTATCACGTTTAGTTTGGCAGCTACAAACATTAAAAATTTTGGGGTGGAGACTACGACAGCGTAGCTGACTGGCTGGTGGTCATTAGACTGTGGACCATCGGCCACTCCTCTACTCGGCCAGTCAGCTACGCTATCGCAGCCTCCGCCCCCGCAACTTTGAACGGTTGTAGTTGCCAAACTAAACGTGATATACTAAGTTCTTTGTACATAGCTGGTGTCAAAAATTCCAGTGCATCATATAAACAACGATTGTTCCATTTAAAAAAACAGTACTTTTGTGTAAAAAATACACTTTCTAAGTAAAATTACAATCTGTTTGTTGGCTAAAAATACGAACACCTGACTACCAATCTAGTCTGTGAAGACCGCACATCAATCGCACTTTCCGTTTCCGCAATATCTGCTGTGTAAGTGTTAGGTGATTCACCATGTATATGGCGTCTGTTCCGAAAGAAGAGACGTCACTTCTGATACTGCAGTTGTTATTCTTTCATATTCACAGAATATATGACATCATCTGCGAATGGACAAAGCTGAAAATGTGTACCCAGCCAGGATTCGAACATGGGTACCCCGCTTTCTAGGCAGTTACGCTGATCGCTACACCACTGGGGACACAGTGATCACCGCACCTGCAAGGACTACCTAAACACGCCTCCCGCCAGACACAAATTCCCAGCCTGACTCTGCCCATAATACTCAAACTCGTAGTTTCACAAACTAATTCCAGTAAGAGTAAAGACGCCAAACGCCCCACCCCTCTCCACTAACGAAAGGATCATTGCCCGTCACCGACATATGGCGTCTGTTCCGATAGAACAGATGTCACTTCTGATCCTGCAGTTGATATTCTTTCATATTTACAGAATATATAACATCAACTGACTGGGTATACATTTTCAGGCTTGCCCATTCGCAGTTGATGTCACATATTCTGTAAATATGAAAGTGAAAAGGCATTTATGATTTGCGTGAACACTTTGACTGACAGCAGTACGTAGGCGTCAAAACAAATAAATAAAAATTGGATTATTTGGAATTTTTATTTATTTATTTATTTATTTATTTTTTTTAAATTTTGTCATCCGGTTCCACATTAATCCATTATCATACTCGGTATCATAGGCGAGTTAGGTCCTCACTACGTCCTAGGAATTTCTCGTCACTTTTCACTTCTATTACCCTTGGCAATGTTGCTGATATGAAAAGCGTCGAGTAGCACCGTGGTCCTCCTATAACTGGCTGCTCAAAGGTCAGTGGAAGGCAACGGCACACCAACTTCAAACAGGACCATGCCTAGTAAAGCCGAGTGGTGTTCTAACTACTCTTTTGACTGTTGACTGCTTTACCTTTACGTAAGAAGTGAGTCCGTTGCCCTACTCTAATTAAAGCCTATACTGCAGCTCCGTGGGTAGCTGCCCTTTAATTATAATCACACGGAACAATCCGGAGGCACGTGTTCGCAGAACTGGTGACACTAGCGGCGCTAGCACACAGAGCCGCGTTCGCGAGAAAAGCAGCGCAAAGTATGCTTTGATCCTGGGGGCCGCAGTTAGCCCGGGCGCAGCCGCAGACCCTCCATCACGGCCGCCACTCTGTGACGTCACGCACGCGGCGCGCAGCGTGTGTTGGCGCGTGCCAGCCAGCGCCCCTGGTGGACGCAGTGAAATGTGTTCATGGCGACCGCGAGCGTAAACAAGTATTTCAGACGCCGGCCGACGGCTCTTGGCGGAATCCCAAACAGCTGCCCACAAAATTTGCCGACAAGGGGATCGCTTTTCATTAGCCCTGTCGAGAAGCGTGTGCGTCGAGTGTTGCTCGTATTAATCGCATGCCCCACTGCGAACGCTCTCGCGCAAGGACTTCGGTGTTGTGGCAGTCCGGTGGTGTTTATTTTATTCGGTGACTAACAACTTAAGTGCAGCATATTTTCCGATAGCGCGCCGCTTCTAAAACGCCCGGAGACTAATTCGAGGCAGCTGCTGAGCCAACAAAATTGTCTCAAACTACGGCAGTGCCATCTGTACGCAGTGTGTTTCACTTAAACTTGTCACCCCAAATATCTCGGGAACGACAATGAATTTAGGAAAACGACTTCGCATTCATTGACCTACTCCAGTGAATTATGAAAATAAGTGCTTGAGACAGACTAAATCGTAAATGTTGTGATCTCATCGCCTTTTATTGTTTCCTCGTCTCGGTCTGATTGTAAGGAAAGGTACTGGTGCAGGAATCGTTGTCAACTGTAACAACTATTCAGATTAGTAATACAAATTTTATTGACTGAAAATTATAATACTCAACTTTAGAACACATGTCTGTTTCTTCTCTCTTCTTGCTTCTCGCGGCGTCTTCCGCATGAAGCTAGCTGTGCTGAGACCTAGTTACTGCTTCGTTCGTAGCCGAGTTCTGACGTAGTAACTGTTTGAGTTCTAACTAGTCACTGTCGGGCTATCCAGACGTATGTCGGCCTAGATATAGCCGCGTGTATAGGGCGCGCATCTTCGGTTACTCCCTGCAGGATGCGCGGCGCCTGCTTGCGATTGGCTTTCGGTCGATCGCTGCCTTCTCCACGATCGTTCTCTTAGATCTGGCGTGTGGCGTTGACTTTACGCCACAACAGTAGATTTTGTTTACAGCTGTAAGTATTTGTTAAATGGATACCCCATAATATTTCTTCTGCAATCAATAGGACCGACCGCGGTGGACGAGGGGACTGAGGCTCTTCAGTCTGCATGGCCACTACGGACGGGGGTTCGAATCCCCCCTCGGGCATGGATGTTTGTGCCGTCCTTAGTGTTAGCTAGTTCGTAAGTAGTTTGTAAGTTTAGGGACTGATGACCCCGTAGTTAAGTCCCATAAGCTATACAAACATTTTTGCAATCAATAGCAAGAAAAAATCACACGTTGGCGTTCTTTGCTTCGCAACAGGTCAGTTACATCCGAAGAAAATCTGACGTTTGAAATAAATGAAGACGCTGCTAGCTTGTTCCGAGACTCTAGCGAAATACGTCTGAGTCAAGTAAGACGCGTAATTTATCTCAAACGTCAACTTCGTTTCGGATTTTCTCCGCATGTAACTGAAATATTGCCATTCTTACTCATACTTTTGGGCAATCGGGTATGTGGATAACCAATCGCTTTGTTGAAACTATTTTCTTTCAACTAATGATCAGATTCAGCCGACCTTACTGCTATCTTCAGATGCTCTCTCTTGATCGTCGTCGATATGGGACTGTAGAATTGTAGTTGTAGAATTACCATAGTAGGTGGCCACAATGATAATAATCGGAAATATAAATTTTGAATACTTTAGAGCTAAGTTACGAACACAAATTGTCCTAGTTGGTCCTCTCCATTCGTCGTTGAGATCACATGTCCAAGAATGGCAGCGTTTGTGATCGTGATTTTATCTTTGACGTATTCAAAATTTATATCAGTTGCAATACTGGTAATGCACATAACAACACACACGTTTTATGTTCTACCATAATCTCTGCACTTGATGTTCAGTGTTATTACACAAAGCTCTGAGTAAACCTATAGGACATAATTAATATACCTGAAGAAGGGCAATAATCCATCGAAGCCGGTTGTAAATAAATCTACAATCCTCCAACTGCATTTTTTCTAAACTATAAAACATAGTTTCTGTAATGGCTAAAACATTTAATGTACAAAAGTTTGTGTTAAAAATAGTTTTTGTTTACGTCTTAGACTGTCTCATAGCGGTTAGTTTAAGACGCTAATTATTTCTAATGAGCACATTAATGTACATGTGCTGCAAATATGAATTTCCGATCTGTGATTATTTATTTACTTTTTTATTTACATGAGTCTCTTTTATATGTCACTAGCTGGTAGCCGGCGCGTTGCTGCCACAGAATAAATAATAGTGCAAATAACTTTTGAAATGTGAAAGTGTTACATTCAAACACTACTTCAATGGCCCTTCAAATGCATTTTCTAATACGACGTGCGCCCCATCTAATGTAATATGTCCATAGCCTCAGCATCAGACGAAGAAGTACGTTGATGAATTTTTATCGCAACTAGATGCGCATAAAATACGAACAAATGAGGAAATATACATATGTATGAAGTTTCCAAGGTTCCATTAGTCCATCTCCTCCTTTCCCTCCCCTCTGTTCACCTGCTCCTTCCCCCCGTATCTTCCCGTCTATTCACTCCTCCCCATCCCTTGGTTCATCTTCCTTCACCTGTCCGTCACCATCTCCCACCTCTCGTTCTCCTCTCCCCTTTCTGACCATCTCCTCCCTCCACTTTCTCTCCATGTCCTTCACCTACTCCTCTCACTCTTATATATGAATAATTTCATGGTGAGTGGTCAAACAGTGTCAAAGTCTCAAGGTACCCTCCGGCATACTAAATTCACTGGCTTTCAGATTATAAAAATCTCCTTCATTAAAAGAAGCATTTATGTGCTGACTTTCCTGGTGACCAGTCAAACAATTTAGATTTGTACCCTCCGCCATTCACCTACGGAGGCTTACGAAAGTTAGGCCATGTATTATTTTCGGTATAAGCTATTTTCATTCCACATTTCAGCGTGCTAACCCACTATAAGAGACCCTCTGACATGCACCGTACGTCGCTTCCTAAAGATTGCTCATGCGTTGATTTAGGGTATAAGCTATCCGCATTCCAAACTTCATTCATATCCATCGAGACATTTCAGCGTGAAGGCATCAACGAATTAAGTAATTGTAAAGCACCACCTGTCATGCACCATACGAAATTGATTAATTAGTAGGCCTATAACCTTCGCCCGAGTGCAAGCAATAAGCTGACATGTACGGCATGGCCGTGCATAAAATACGAACAAAAAGACAAACCAACAAACATTATTTATGTTATATTAGATGACTTACCGTAAATGTTCGTATAGGTCTCCTGTAATCCTTTTTTCCGGAATAATTTGTGGTTCTATAAGAGCAAGTAGCTGACTATATATTTTGATGGGTGAGTCTAAATACTGCAACATATGTGGCATATCGTGGCAGCCACGCGGGAGTAGCCGAGCGATCTAGAGCGCGAAGTTGCGGATCGCTAGGCCTCCCGCGTAGGACGTTCGAATCCTCCCTCAGGCATGGATGTGTGTGCTGTCTTTAGTATTAGTTCATAAGAGTTTGTAAGTTTAGATACTGATGATCCCGCAGTTAATTCCCATATATAGACATATTACATTACATGGGGCACGTGTCGTATTAGAAAATGCCTTTGAAGGGCCATTAAAGTTGTGTTTGAATGTAACACTTTCAAATTTCAAAAGTTATTTGCACTATTATTTATTCTGTGGCAGCAACGCGCCGGGTACCAGCTAGTGACATATAAAAGAGACTCACGTAAATAAAGAAGTAAATAAATAATCATAGATCGGAAATTCATATTTGCAGTACATGTACATTAATGTGCTCATTAGAAATAATTAGCAAATTTAAAGTAACCGCTATGAGACAGTCTAAAACGGAAATAAACATTATTTTTAACAAAGATTGTGTACATTAAATGTTTTATCCACTACAGAAACTATATAATAGACGAAGATTACTTACCAGCCGAAGGAGCACAAGTGTGACAGCAGCACAAATAAATAGAACACACACACACACACAAACGCTAGCTTTCGCAGCCTAGCTGCTTCGTCAGGCAGAAGGCCCCCAAGGTAAGTCTTTCCTGTCCCGGGATTGGCATGATTCCTTTCCCACTCTTTTAAACCCTCATCATTTCCTTTTTCCTCTCCTTCCCTTCTGCCTGACGAAGCAGCTAGGCTGCGAAAGCTAGCGTTTGTGTGTGTGTGTGTGTGTGTGTGTGTGTGTGTGTTCTATTTATTTGTGCTGCTGTCACACCTGTGCTCCTTCGCCTGGTGAGTAATCTTCGTCTATTTTTATATACAATTTTTCCTGCTAGGAATTTTTCGTCTATTTATATATTCTCTTGACGCCAGTGACGTAGAAGTCATCCAGGGACCGTATACCTTAATATGAGTATGAATTTTGTACAAGCCTTCATCAGAGAAAGAGGTTATATGGATCTGAATATTGGACAACACAGGGATCATATAAGTGGTCCCTTTGTAACGTCTGAGCTGCGCCACCATGAAAATGATTGAGTCGTTCCTTTTGAGTTTGGCGACAAGTGGACCCTGGAACGAGCGCGGACATCTGTGCAGATGGCTGTGCAGTCACCTGGCGCCCGGAACAGAAGCCAGGGGCAGCCCCGGGCCGAGGCGTATTCGGCTTATTTTTTCGCTTTCTCTCTCAAAGCGCCGGCCGCGGTTTGAAAGGAAACGTTTAACGTAATTAACTTGTCGTCGCGACACAAAAGAACGGCTGGTGCAGCGCCGTCGCCGCCGCCGCGGACAAAGGCGGGCGCGTTCCTTTGTGGCGCGGCGCTTTATCGCTGGCGGCACGCGAACCGAGGACGCGTAAAAGGAGCGCACCCGTCTGTCCGCGGCCGGCTTGTTTATTGCCGCGGCTGTCTTGTGAGGACACGCCCAGCCCGTCTGCTGCAGCGTCAGATGGCGGCGGGTGACGCCGTCTGTCCGAAGTGACGCCACCTCTGAGGAACGCCGCGACGTACAGCTCACTCTGACGATACCGTGCGACTCGCTAACTCCGATGAAAGGGGCCTTCTGCGTGGTTCGCACCGAAGCGATATGATGTGAGATACGACATGTGATGCGTCACGTGGTACGACCAGAAAGCAACGCACATCGATGGAAGGCATCGAAACATCATACAGCAATCTATGAAGTAGGAATAAGCAATGTCTCCATGATATCATTTCTTCCCGGAGTGAAAATCCAGCAAAGTTCAAATGAAATGTTCAAATGTTTGTAAACTGCTTTGGTCATTAGTCCTTAGACTTTAAAGCACTTAAACTAACACTTAGGCCAGAAAACTCCCACATCAATGCCCAATGGGGAACGGCTGCCCAGTCCGTGGCATGATGGCTTAGAGCAGCGGGCCATTCCGGGCAGTCAGCCAGGTTCCGTCCACAGCCACATGGAAAACTTCACTGAGGCCCAATCGTCGTGACTGTTGTGCTATGCCGCCTGCGTATTGGGCACACTTTGTTGACTCATGGACATTTACTTCACCGTAAGCCACCACCCATGTGTCGCTGTGGTGTTGCATTGACAGTAGTTCACCTCCTGATGGACTGTAATATTTTAGCCCCCTTGCGGCAGTCTTTTAGTCTTCCACCTACCCTATCCTTAGCGCTAGGGGACGATGCCTCCACGGCTGAGTCTGTGCTATGTTTTATCCGTGCCGCCGGTTTTTACCATTCCATTTATTGGAGGGTGCTCTCTCTTGACCTATTATTTTAGTGTTAAATGTCTTCTGACTAGCAGACATTCTTGTGTGCTATGTGAGTGGCTCGTCCATTATTATCCCAGTGACCAGCCAGCCATGGATTTCCGTTGCCAAACTTTAGTGCGATTGATCGCTCTGTTTTACTTTCTCTATTTGTGCTGTTGGTTTCTCTATTTGTGCAGGTGTTAAAGTTTATCGTTGACATGTACTCCTCTTGGGTATTCATTCTATGTCTCCAGGTCCTTACAGTCATTGTTTCCCACCCACAGCATGTTCTTTGTTGCCGCGGTGGAGTAGCCCAGCGGTCTAAAGCGTCTCGCTGCAGAGCGCGCGGTTGCTCGCCGTGGAGGTTCGAGTTCTCCCTGGGGCATGGGTGTGTGCGTTTCTCCATAGGTTAGTTTACCTAGGTTTAAGTAGTTTGTAAGCTACGGACTGATGACCATGCAGTTTGGTCCAATAGATTTACAAACATCTTTTTTTTCCGTTCTTTGTTAGGAACAGGGGCTGATGACCAAGTAGTTTAGTCTCCTCTAAACAACAACAACAACAATCAGCCAGGTTCGCAAGGAACTTATTTGGGAGGCAGGAAGTGAGCTACTGGCGGAAGTAAAATAGCCCCGAATCTCAAATATTCAAATGTTTGTTAAGCTTATGGGACTTAACTACGGGGTCATCAGCCCATAAACGTACAAATTACTTATCAACTACCTTATACTAAAGACGGCACAAATATCCACGCCCGAGGGGGGAATCGAACCCCCGACCGTAGTGACCGTGCAGACCGTGACTGGAGCGCCTCAGACTCCTCGGCCACCGCGGCCGGCGCCCGAATCTCAGTTTTCGTCATTATGAACAATTTTTTTTTCTCTCGAGTGAGATAAAGCGTTGATTTGAACATTAAAACGACTTATCGGATTCCGATTACACATTTAGTAAGCAAGGGAACGTAATTTCTCCATCTTACTGGTGTTAATGCAATGATTATCATTTTACATGTGATCAAGTGACAAGTATTTCAGTTATTTTTACAAGCAACCGAATTACAGATTGTAAGTGTTTATCTTGCACTTTGAATCTTTTATTTATTTATTTGCGCATTTATTTTACCTGGCAAAACTAGGCCGTTTTGGCCATCTCTTACGCCTAGCCAGGCTTACTCAGACTGAACAATTTGTGTAATACATTACCATGTGTAATACAGGTATTAAAGATAAAATATAAAGATTGTTACTAGAACCAAAAATGATAATAATAACTATAATAATTATGAGTTTGTAAGAGACAGTAAGCATGTTAGAAATTGTGAACATCAGCCCTATTACCAATTAGGAATTGCGTCGTTATGTTCTTGTAGATAGTGAGTAATTTACATTGAGTAGAGACATAAGACGATAGAATGTGGTGAAAGAGGTATAGAAGAGGTAGATTGGCTAGACGAAGAGAATTAGAACAGTAAGATTCAAGGCTATGGTGGAGAATAGGCAGAGAGAACTGTGAGGAGCATAACAATGGGCGCTATGCTTTCGTTAATAGGTAAATTTTGAATTTCCTGGTGAATGACGAGTGCTTTAGGGTAAGAAGTAGATAACATGGCAGTGTGTTGCATACTCGTATGGCTGCGATGGAGAACGACGCGGAGAATCCGATCTGGTGTTGAGGTTGTGGAGCGATGAACCTTTTACTTTTGGCAGCTTATGAACATGATTATAAATGGAAAGACTATTGAAGCTGCCTTTCGTTGTCTTTATATGTCATAACATAACACAAACTTAAAAATACGTAGAGACTATTCGTTATATCATTGAATCACTTTTTGTCAAGTGCATCGATGCTGTTTCAACACCATATAATTACTTAATGTAAACAGACAAAATTTTTTTTCACGTTTTTGCGTCACCGTCTGTAGCGAAAGTCTTAAAATATAAACGACTGTATTGTGGTAAAATCGGACATTATGGATTTTAGCTCTTATAAAAGCACAACAAAACATTTCACGTGTATTACTGAGTAATCGTAAGAAAACAGATGCTGTTAGTCAAACTGATAATTGGTCTGCAAGTCCAGTGTAAACTACAAACTAAAAATCTCACAGTACAACGAAACCAATCTTTTGTTTGTAATCCCTTAGATTTACAAACATCTGCACATTTTTGAACCTGAAATACTATAAGAGGTTTTATTGTTAAAACTGACACTTAATAATGGTTTCATTATAATTAAGACACGCGCAGTCTATTTTATCTTTAATATACGGTTACTACAGTGATGATGTTCGGGACACTAGTATCACTTCCGCGACTGTTTGCCTTAGGTTGCTCAAATCAAATGTTTTCAAATGTTTGTAATTATATGGGACCAAAGTACGTTGGTCATCAGTCCCTAGTCTTACAAACTACTTCAACTAAGTTAAAGTAACCTAAGAACAACACACACATCCATGCTCGGGGGGGATTCGAACCACCGACGCGGGAGGCCACGCGATCCGTAACGTGGCACCCCAGACCGCTCGGCTACTCCCGCGCGTCTCTTAGGCTGCATCGGTAGTGCCACTACGGCTGGCTGTTCCTTCACTAGGCCCACTACTGTCATTCCAAGTGCCAGATGGATACGTTAGACTATGATATTAGTACGTAAATATGGATTAAACACTGTCAGAATTGTATAAGCTTCGTTCTCATTGTGTTGAACCATATTCTGTAGAACCTAGCAACCAATAAATGCAACTCCTGAAATATTGTTAAGTTCAAAAGTCCAAAAGTAAACTATTTTGCCAAATAATTACTGTTCCACGTTTCGCGATGTATTCTTTATATATTTTCATCCGGTCACTACCAAACATCACAGGATCACCCACTGGACTAATCTGAATACTTTCTGAAAATTTCATTGAAATTACTCGAACCATATTGTAGTCCACGGGGAAAACCTGTTATCAGCATTTGAAAGGGATTCACATTAAATATCATGTGTAAATCCTGATACACCTCCAACTACGTTAGAGCGAGAGGAGTTGTTTGGATACAATGATCCGGGAGTGGTTAGCCAATCTTGGCTACGAACTTATTTCATTATTAGTTCGACATACATTGGCTATTGAGCACAAGGTTGAATAAGCAAACAACGGCCAATAGATCTTAAATTAATTTCACAAAATTAGGAGAGCCCTTTTCAATAACAAATTTCGCCAAAAGAAATGTGTGCATTTAAGATAAGAATTCTTAACAACCAAAATCACTTGACATGAAGAGGTGCACCTCACGATTTATTAAATGTAATTCTTCACAGAAATGTTCACTTGACATTAACATACATTAAGAAATAAAAGTTAGGAAACGATGAATTCAAGTGTGCACTCAACTCAGTAAACGGTCTGAGCACTGAGCCCTATTAACCAAAAATAGAAAAACATCAAAAATTATTCAAAAGAAGAAACATTAAATTCTTTAAGCTGATGTGTACACTAACAACAAGGTGCGCGCACTTTGGTATTAACACTGACAAGAAACCCCAAAGTCTCAGGAAGCCGGCCGCGGTGGCCGAGGTGACTGAGGCGCTCCAGTCACGGTCAGCACGGCCACTACGGTCGGGGGTTCGAATCCCCCTTCGGGCATGGATATTTGTGCCGTCTTAGTTCGTAAGTAGTTTGTAAGTTTAGGGACTGATGACCCCGTAGTTAAGTCCCATAAGCTTAACAAACATTTGAATATTTTAAACTTTGACCACACGAGAACTGTAAATACGACATAAGGCCTCATTAATCAAACATGTCGCCTCGGCGGAGTGGCCAAAAGACAGACCATTCCCCGTCGGGGTTTCGAATACCCCCCCCCCCTTCGGACATCGATGTTTGTGTTGTCATTAGAATAAGTTAGTTTATAAGTAGTTTGTAAGTGTAGGGACTGATAACCCCACAGTTCCGTAAGCTTAACAATTATTTGAACAATCAAACATCTTAACGTCAAGATTAGAACAATTCTAAGTGAAAGAATGAAATATTTTACAATTCTTGGATTTTAGCATTACAATGGCAACAAGTTACTCAGCCTGTTGCAGCAGTAATCTTGAGCGTAAGCGCAGGAGCTGAACAGCGGTAGGCACGACTTATAGGCGTCCGCGTGCGCAGTGCCCAGCTAAATCACTTACGCACACCAAACGTCTACAATAGACAAAGAAAAGGATTTGAGTTCACACTCCTTGGCATGGCAATGAAACACGTTAATCACAGTACGAGACACTTTAAACAAGCGAGCTCCAGAATCCAATACCCAAACCAACCAGCCGTCAGTTTCGTACACAGTTCTCAGCCGAATCGCAATCAATTTCACGTGCAAGCGGCTGTTTATTACTTCTGCACTGAAATCTGTCCCAAACTGAATCCCACTGCAACACAGTGACAAAGGTCAATGTTCCACGTATCAGCCTTGAGCACACAGCGTAGCAAGACGCACACCACTGTACCAGTTACTCTCCCGGAAGAAACCCTGTTTTGAGCAGAAGACGAGTGGTCTCACCATTCATCTCCAACCACGAATATCTCGTCCAAAACCAGCTCCCACCTCGTACGTGTAAATCCTCGGTAGTACTGGTACCGCCACTGCGCTAAGACCTTGTAAAAATAACTGTAGTCTATTCACCCAGACCTGGTAAGAAACATAAACAGTGTCACGTGAGCGACTACCCTCGTTTCTAGCGATAGCATTCAGTGTTCACATGATACGTAGGGGTGTGCAAAATCCTTGGCGCACGCTTTGCAGCTGGTGGCGTCGGTTGACTGCCGAGCTAACGTCACAGTAGACCGTGAGAAACCTGAGCAAGAATGTAACGAAATACAGCGTAAAGAAACACAGATGGCATTGAAGATTCAAAGCCAGCTACAATAATATTAAAAGTACGATGAAACTGAGTTTCTGTTGAAATAGATTTATTTTCATTCGGGATGCTAACAAAACGCCCCATTCAAACAAAATCAATTTTTAATAACAATATTAGTAATAATATGTTAATGGACAACGAAACAAGGTTCACTCTGTCTAGGGTTACCATACGTCCTCTTTTTCCCGGACATGTCCTCTTTTTGAGACCAGAAAATGTGTCCGGCCGGAATTTATAAGATTCTATAAAATGTCCTCTTATTATTATTCCGAAAAAGAAAATTCATTTTTGTATCCTTAGCGACGATGAGTTGGTTCGGACTGCAGTTCCAAATTGTTTGCAATTGTCACGCGCATACACAGAGCGAAATTGGCGTTCACAGTTTCGCTCTACGCATGGGTCCGACTGTCGCAAACGATTCGGAACTTCTCTGCGAAGGAACCCGGTTGTCTGTCCTGTATTCAACCAGTGTATCTGTCTTCTGCATTGGGCTATGTTCTTTAGTGTTGTTTTTGATATATCTTGTGGTGTAGATTAAAGCTGTATTGTGTGTTCGAGGTTGTACGTAGCCTTTTGCTTCAAAATAAATTACGAACTTAAACACAAATACAAAATGCCGAAACGAAAGTCAGTGTCTTGGAGAAATATAAATCATTCAAGAGAGGAAGAAATGAACATGAAGCAGAATGACTTACCCTGCTGGAATGTACATATCCGTTGCCAACAAAGGTAAGTTGTATAAGTATCGTAAGTTGTAAATTATATTATATTAACAATAAATTGTCCTCTTTTTAAACGAACTGTCCTCTTTTTTGATGGTGAACAGATGGTAACCCTAACTCTGTCGAGCCGGCCGCCGTGGCCGAGGGGACTGAGGCGCTCCAGTCACGGTCTGCACGGTCACTACGGTCGGGGGTTCGAATCCCCCCTCGGGCATGGATATTTGTGCCATCCTTAGTCTTAGTTAGTTCATAAGTAGTTTGTAAGTTTAGGGACTGATGACCCCGTAGTTAAGTCCCATAGACTATGCAAACATTTGAACATTTAACTCTGTCGAACTTGAACTGCTTTTATTGAGGTTTATAACAAACCGCTCCTCTCTCTCCTCTCTCTGCAGTCTTATTTCCACATTTGAATTTCAACTTTTTCTACTATATGGAGAACGCACTTGTTCCAATCTTCTGCCGTAAATGTTCTTACTTATTCTTCTAGCAGTTCTTTAACTTCCGGCACTTTTTTTTTTTTTCGCTGTAACATAGCCTTTGATTCTGGCCCACACTAACTCGATGGCGTTTAATTCACAGTGGTATGGGGGAATTCTAAGAACAGTTTTCCCTGCATTCTTCGCCATTTCATCTATCGTGTATTCTTTGTGTGCTGTTCTGTGATTTTTAACTATATCTAAAAGTTCTTTCTTTAACATACTGTGTTCAAAATAGATATTTTTATATTTTAGCCATTCTCATATTTCGTGATTATTGGAAATTGCATTGAAAACGTTTTCCTTTCTACGAGAATGGTACGGTGCGTTATCAAGAACAATAACTGCGTTTTACTGAAGCCGAGGGAGAACATCTTGAAACCACTTCTCGAAGGTTTTGGCGCACATCTCCTCATGATAACCTCCATTTTTCTTGGATTCGAAAGTCCAACCTTCATCAAACGTTGTTTTGCTGCCAATGTGTGCGATAATCAGACCTTTATCTTTACCTGATGGGCCCATGCTTCCGGTGGATAATACGGACAGAAACGCTTCTATTGAGTACTTCTCAGTCGTTACTTCGGGTATGAATTTAAAAGATCCCGCTGTACGAATTGCACTAAGGAGCTCACACCTGAAACGGAGACGCCCCCGCTGACAGTGCGTCCCTGCCTTGTACACCCTCAATGATAGCGCAGAGGTCACCCACCTTGCTGTGTTTACAGTACGTCTCTCGTTTCGGTGAATGGAGTATAGACTCACTAACGGCGCTACTATCGCGGAATAATTTGATCCTTCGACCGGCCGGCATGATAGTGTCAGATAAACAGAAGCGTTGTTAGGAGATAAATCGGGTATTATATAGCTACTGCTGTATATATACCCAATTCATAGTCACGTCGGTACTGTTTGACTACTGCACTGAACATAAAACACGATGGTGAAGATCTGCTCAGCGTTTAACTGCATTAATCTATTTAAGAAAGAAATTAAAAGAACGAATACCCTCTTCCCATTTATATTTCCCAGGAATAAAAGTAGCCCTACTACTCCTGTTCAGAGATATTCTTGCATAGCAGGCTGTCAGTCAAGACAATATCGGGTTTTGAATTAAATAAATAGCAGGGTTTTACAATACTTGTAACTGTTAGAAACGGGTTACTTTAGGTGGTACTGGATGACAGGAAGTCCAAAAAGTTTCATTTTATTATTGTGTAAAATGACTATGAGATCATTTATCTCACTGCAGTTGGGATTTTTGTTTATGAAATTAATATTAGAAACTTGTAACAACAAAATTTAAAGTTCATCTGCTTTACTTATAGGTAAAAGGGGTTTGCAGAGCTGTGTATAGTTCCATATATGAACGACAAATAACCACACTGGATGCACATTGTGAAGTTGAACCCTATGATGACAGTTGATGACTTTTGAGTAGTTCACGCTACTGTTTTTGGCTTACAGCATTAAAAATGCTAATATTACCCTAATGCTAATGTTACGTGCACTTACTTAAGAAAAAGTAATGGCATACTTCGTGTTCTTAAAAGAATTTGGTAGTGGCTGGTTGCTGTATTCACAAGGTAAGTAGCTATTTTACAGTTATTTCATTTTCGCAGTCTATTTTTATAATTAGCTCTTTCAGGCATTCTGTGTCATTTTTTCATGGTATAAAATATCTAAATATTGGATAATACAGCAGGCACTCAAACAAAGAAGGAAAGGTTTCTTAAACTCTTCCGAAATTAGTGTTTGTACAAAAGTTTCACCATCGTCGAGTATATTGACAAAGTGCCAAAAAACCGTATCTGACGATAAATTCCGTTCATATGCTGCACTCAGAACGCTAAAAAACTAAACGTTATAATTCGCTTTAGTTAGGAAGAAGAAAAGCTGTTGACCGATTTCTACACCGTATTTCTAATAAATTTACACACAACCGATAGTTGCTCCACATTCAAAGAGTCTGAAGCTATTTTGTAGTTATATATTTACGTGAGACATAGTTTTCGCGACTTAACTCGACTGAATACACACGCTAATCAAGAGGGTCTTACGCACATTTAACGTTCGCGCGGAAGTTATCCCCAATCATGGCTGCCGAGGCGCTCTTCAATTTGCCCGCTGTTCGCAGTCGGCCGCTTACGGAATTGTGGGGGGATTGCTCTGACGTCAAGGGCGACACGGGAAGCCGCTCGTCCCTATCCCGGCCGTTTTTTCCAAGCCCTTAGCATGCCTTAGCGGAGAAGCGTGGCTACTGTCCCCAAACTGAAGCAGCTGATCTCCGCCATTTGCAGAGAAGACTCCTTGTACTATATCACATGAAACGAGAGTAAAATGAAGCACATAATAAACGCATGTTTGTTAAAAAAATTACTGAGTATTTGAGTCCGTTTTAGAGGTATTGTTAAATGAATTAAGTTTCCTAATATCCGAAATGCGTCTCTATAGAGTCAAGAAATCTAAGAATGTAAGACTGTTTTCTGACAAAGAGGAGAGATTTTGTACCGAGTTAGTTGCATTAAATGACTCCGTGGTACTTGTAAAGTGAGTGCGATTATATTTAATTCGCGTAAAATTCTGTCAGGTACTGTTCAGTTTTTACCGATTACTGTGTATTTTTGCACGCTAATTTTTGTTTTTCACAATTTTGTCTATACTGCTTTCTATATTACAAGGAATTTTTGATTCATCTTGTCGAATTTGGGCATGAATAATTATAATAACCCCGAATTTTAGTATGAATAATTATAATAACCCATATAACTTTAAAAAGACATTTAATTCGCACAGTAATTTTTAACAGAGTATGTGGCGTACCCCTTAAATTGGCTTGAGTACGCAACTTTTGTCAAATATTTAAGCATTTACGAAGTACAGTCACCACCTGTTATGTGTCTCAAAGCAGTTAGTTATATATATATGTCTGTATTGCACGATTTGCTATGATGATATTCCCTCAGAGCTACTGAAGTCTCTGGGAGAACCAGACATGACAAAACTGTTTCACCTGGTGTGTAAGATGTATGAGACAGGCGAATTACCCTCAGACTTTAAGAAAAATGTTATAATCCCCATTCCAAAGAAAGCAGGTGCAGACAGGTGTGAAAACTACAGAACCATCAGTTTAATAAGTCATGGTTGCAAAATATTAACACGAATTATATACAGAAGGATGGAAAAGCTGGTAGAAGCCGACCTCGGGGAAGATCAGTTTGGGTTCAGGAGAAATGTAGGAACACGGGAGGCAATACTCACTTTACGACTTATCCTAGAAGATAGATTAAGAAAAGGCAAACCTACATTTCTAGCTTTTAAAGATTTGGAGAAGGCTTTTGACAATGTTGATTGGAATAAACTCTTTCAAGTTCTGAAGCAAGCAGGAGTAAAATATAGGGAGCGTAAGGTTATTTACAACTTGTACAAAAACCAGACAGCGGTTGTCAGAGTTGAAGGGCATGAAAGGGATGCAGTGGTTGGAAAGGGAGTAAGACAGGGTTGTAGTCTTTCTCCATTGTTATTCAATTTATACATTGAGCAAGCTATAAAGGAAAGCAAGGAGGAATTTGGAGAAGGAATTAAAGTTCAGGGTGAAGAATTAAAAACATTGCGTTTTGCTGACGACATAGTAATTCTGTCAGATACAGCAAAGGACCTGGAAGAGCAATTGATCGGAATGGACAGTGTGCTGAAAGGTGCATATAAGATGAACATTAACAAGAGCAAAACTAGGGTAATGGAGTGCAGTGTAAGAAAATCAGGTGATGCTGAAGGAGTTAGATTGGGAAACGAAGCAATAAAGGAGGTAGATCAGTTTTGTTACTTGGGCAGTAAAATAACAAATGATGGTCGCAGTACAGAGGATGTAAAATGCAGAATGGCAATGGGTAGAAAAGCGTTCTTGAAAAAGATAAATTTTTTAACTTCGAATATTGATTTAAGCCTAAGGAAGTCCTTTCTGAAGGCATTTGTATGGGAGTGAGACATGGACGATAAGCAGTGCGGACAGGAAGAGGATTCAGGCTTTTGAAATATGGTGCTACAGAAGAATGCTGAAGAGAGAAAAGAAATTTCTGGCATACTTTGACTAAAAGAAGGGATAGATTGGTAGGACACATTCTTAGACATCAAGGAATTGTGAATTTAGCGTTGGAGGGAAGTGTGTGGGGAAAAAATCGCAGAGGAAGACCAAGAGATGGATACAGTAAGCAGATTCAGACAGATGTAGGTTGCCGTTCTTATGTGGAGATGAAGAGGCTTGCTCAGGATAGAGTATTATGGAGAGCTGCAGCAAACCAGTCTCCGGACTGAAGACCACAACAACATATATATATATATATATATATATATATATATATATGAAATGGAAATCCAAATATTGTTAGTATTGTGTTGTCCTTCAGTTGACGTTTATTTGAATAATTTTCCATGCAACAACAATCTTCAAAATGAAGAGAGCACAGTAAATGATTTGCTGTCGGTTGGATGTTCTCTCTCCGAGTAGCAACTATCCATTTCCGAATTAGAGAATTATATATATATATATATATATATATATATATATATATATATATATATATATATATCACCGGTCAGGATTTCTCCATGAATATATTATACGGTATACTAAGGTTGTATAAAACATTAATTCTTCCCGTCATTCTACACGGGTGCCAATGCTAGAGCACTATAAAGCAGGAATAATACAGGTCAGCAGTTTTCGAAAGGAGATGCTTGAGGAAAATATGTGGACCAGTTCAAGACAAGATAACAGGAGAATGGAGTAGAAGGCACAATATAGAATTAGAAGAACTCTATAGTGAACCGAACATTGTGGGCTTGTTGAGAAGTAGAAGATTACAATGAACAGGGCATGTGGTACGTATGAATAAGAACCCATGGCTTAGGATGTCCATGGAGATGATGCCAACAGGCAAAAGACCAGTGGGACAGCCAAGGAAGAGAGACGGACAGGATAAGTGAAGATCTGCAAAAACTTGAGGCCTGAAAGAACTGGAAACAGACAGCGAAGATTCGCAATGAATGGAGAACCTTGATTATATCATCGCGCGATGGCCAGATCGCGTGAAGTAAGTAGTAGTATACAAGTAATAGAGACTAACAAACAACCATAAACGACTAACATTTGAAATGTAACATTTTCCATTTTCGTCTTTGCTTCCATTCTTGCTATTACAATTAACAGCTGCATTAGCGCTAGCGAACGGTGTAGTATTGATTTAGTAAGTCTATGGATTTTTTTTTTTTTTTTTTTTTTTTTTCAGAAAGTCTCTCTCCTTCCACTCGCGTTCGCGCAAAATCTCTGATCCTTTCCGGTGCTGCCGACGCCCTCTCGAAACCAACAGACTAACAACAATGAACTTCCTGACGCCGCTATCGATAACAATCGTATCAGAACCTATGTTATTCCACAACATTTGTTGTAACTTATTGTGACGTGCCACATAAATCCGTATGGTTTCGGATGTATTTGCGCAAGTCCTTGTAATAACAAACAGTTCAATTTACAATAGATAAATTTACAATATCCACCTTTCGTACCAGTGTTTGGTAGTGCAAAGTGTGCCGACACCCTTTCATCGGCTCTCAATCGTAATATTTATCGCCAATATGACGAAAATGTTTTATTTATATACTATCTGCAAGTACTCGCTTCGCTGCGTTTTTATTTTGTCGTGTACTTATACATATACGTTTCGGTTTTTTGTGTATGAAAGACAAGAGTAATTTCCTAGAAGTGGTGTATATCGAAGTATCAGCAGTCGGTGCGTCGCTGTGATCGGTATGTGTCGAACGGCATAACCTCCTCCGACAGCTGAACAGGGTCGTAAATTGTAGTAGGAAGCCATCTACCTAGACCATCACACAGGAATTCCAAACTGCATCAGGATCCACTCCAAGTACTAAGACAGGCGGGAGGTGAGAATGATTCCAAAGTGAAGCAGCTGCCCATAAACCAACATCACGCAGGATCAATGCAAATGACGCCTCGCTAAGTGTAAGGAGCGTAAACATGGTTTCGTTGGTAGATTCATTTGTCAGCGCTGCTTTCTGTCGTTTCGATGATGATCGAGAACGCGAAAATTCTTTTTTATGTTTTGGCACATTTCTTGATATTTCTATTTTTGAAACTGAACTCTGCACTTATTTTTCCAAATCCGTGAGCTTCTCCTTGCAGAGAAACAAATGAAGAATGTGTATCACGCATAGATCAAATATATGGTAATGAGGGATCATCACATTTCGCTTCGTGTAATTTCCTTACTGTATAGTAAAAGTCATCGCTGGCCTTCAGTCCGAATTTTTTATAATTTGATGACTTTCAACCAACGTATCTTTCACTCCCTTACAGCTATCGACATGGAACTGCTGTGGTATTCAGTGGGAGACCATTCGTTTGTCTTGTGTAGTTTCGGCTAGAGTGAAATATAGAAACAAACACCAAAATTTTGGTATAGGTAAAGATGACGCATCTGTTTTGCTTTTAAATGAGTATTTTAAATGTACAATTACAGTGCTGATTACTGGTACACTTAATCTACTTACAATGATTTTGACAGAAATAGATTAGCTTCAATTTCAATAGTTATAATATTTTCTAAACCTACAAGTTTTATTTTAAACTGTTAACACGAGAAATAACAGAAGAACAAAATACGGTAATGTGGTAGACAACCTTGTTTAACATATAATAAGTAATAACAACAAATCTTCAATTGTTAATAAACTTTAAATAATTTAGTATGTTTGTAAACCTATTCGGCGAACTACTATGATTATGAGTCCCTTGACGTACAAAGTACTTAAACTGACTTACACCATGGACAACACACGCACGCACCCTAACACGAAGGAGGGCTCGATCCTCCGGCGGGAACGGCGTAACAACAGTTTGTCGTCACCGGAGGTCACTAAAATTTCGGAATTTTGCTAATAGTCACGAACAACACCTACATAGCTTTTTATTTTAAGTATTTGTCCAAAAATACGATTCATGACTGACACATAAGCATGGCTTCTGTGTTATTCTAACAGTAAATAAGATAATCCACAATTTCTTAGTTAATTTCTAAAAGTCTAAACCGTTCGAATTTTGCACAAATTTGCTTGTGTTACACAAAAACCAAACCAAATCAGCGCCTCTTCTGTGTTGTACGGTGTTAATCAGTCAACCGATTGCCGTTCGGACATTCTGCTCCTAGAGGCGCAACGATAGCAACGCTTTACGAAATGGGCGACAGTTAGTCGTAATAATCAGTATTAATCACACCCCCCATTAAATCGCAATTGTTGCCACAGCTCCGTCTCTGACGCAGGGAATTTGTAATTACCTCTTCCCGACAATGGAGAAACGGCGCGGCGTTAGAACAATACCGAGTAAATTATGCGCCGCAAAACAAATTTAAAACCGGTTTGGCCACACCGTTCGCTGACGCTCCAGTATATATCTCTTTGACAATTTACAGGGGAATCGGGCTGGCGGGCGTTAATTCCGGTATTTCTGGACAATTAAAAGCGGCCGGTCGCCATTGTGCCGCTATTGTTCTTTTTTTGCGATCGGCCGCCGTATGACTGTTGTGTTTACCGGGCGCTGAGCCGTGTGTATTTGGAATAGGCGCCCCGCGGACGCAAAAAAGAAACAGCCCCGCAAAATGCGACCGCGCCGATGATAATTCAATTACTGGCGCATTGTTAAGCGTCCGCCGATGTTCGCGACTACCTCCAAACGGCTGCTGTCTGCTCATTTATTGGCAGCAGGGAGAATGGAACTGTAGCTAAAATGGGACTCGTTGCACGTCCGGTGACGGGGGAGGGGGGGGGGGCGCGAAAATATATGGTCACACAGTCACGGTTCCAATCGACACATGTTTGTAACTCTTACGAACCTATAAAAATAGTTTACATACTTTAATTAAATATATACATAATTTTTTGCGTGACAACTTCATAACAAGATATGTTACCAATCATCTCAATATTATAATAGCAATAAATTTTTCGTTTGGTGATGCGAAGTTATATATTTATTAAAAGATTCTCATATCGATTTAATTCAGTGACTGAACATAATCAGTGTAGTTTCGAGTCCTATGGACTTATGTACACAGCATAAAATCTTTTCTATAGTCAAAATATTGCATTAAAATAAGAAGATTTCTATTTGTATTAATTATTATTGAAGCGATAGGAGGATTAAATCAAACAGCACTACAACAAATTTTAGCATATTCATCAATCAGACATGTAGGATGAATAATTAGATCAATAATCATCAGAAAAAAATTGAGAATTCTATTTTATCATTTCCTCGACATTAAATATAATCATTATTTTAATATTCAAAACAACAACTCTATTCTTCTTAAATCAAATCTATTCAACAAGATACATTAAAACAGAAGTTAAATTTGTAATAATAACATCATTATTATCACTAGGTGGATTACCACTAATATTAGGAGTTTTACCAAAATGTACTATTATCCAAATACTCATTAATAATAAAATAACAGTTATAGTATTCTTTATAATCATATATTGCATTAAAATAAGATTTCTATTTGTAGTAATCATAACAGGAATTATTATTGGAGCGATAGGAGGATTAAATCAAACATCACTACGACAAATTTTAGCATATTTATCAATCAGACATTTAGGTTGAATGATTAGATCAATAATCATCAGAGAAAATATTTGAGAATTCTATTTTATCATTTACTTAACATTAAATATAATCATTATTTTAATATTCAAAACAACAAAACAAATCTATTCTTATTAAATCAAATCTATTCAACAAGATACTTTTAAACAGAAGTTAAATTTGTAATAATAACATCATTATTATCACTAGGTGGATTACCGCCAATATTAGGATTTTTACCAAAATGAATTATTATCCAAATACTCATTAATAATAAAATAACAGTTATAGTATTCTTTATTATATTCAAAACCATTACATTATACTATTATATACGAATTAGATTCTCAGCAATCATTATATTGCACAATGAAAACTCATGTTATGTATTTTGATTGTAAAAAAGTTATGTCAAGTATTTGATAGTCCTCAGGTTTCGAAAACGCTTTGATGTTGTTCAATCATGGAATGAAATCGAAAAGCGATATTTTAAAATAGATATTTTATATCGTAACAGCGGGAATTTGTTAATATCATAGTACATTATTTGTTAAAGAAAAAAAAAATAGCAGACCACGTAAGTCAACATGTGTCTTGACACATTCTGAAAAAGGCAAAATTAATTTTGCCGAAACCGGCTCACGGTTTAATAAAACCTCTTCAGCGTAAATGGTGACCTGCAATTTTTTTTCATCTTGCTATTACCGTCGCTGAAGTACAGACATGTTTGATATTTTCAACTATTTCTATATATTTCTTTTCGGAATTAAATCGCCTTTTCCTTCCTGCAATGTATTTATTTTTCTAGATGCGATTATCCTACTTCAATTTAATCTTCAGTGGGTTCTACAAATTGCTGTATTGGTTTTAGATGTAGTAGTTGTAGATGTATAGCGGCGCATAATTTTCCTAAATGTGTTATCTTCTTTCATGTCACGGTTTTCTGTTCCTGCCCTGATGGTAATAGCGTGAATTAGCACCAAAAATACAATAAAACAATAAGTTTAATGTGAAACCTTACCTTTCCTGACGTAATGAATTATCAAACATTTACGGGTCACCAGGCAGTTTCAATAGGTCTAATATTTATCGCAATTCTACGGCATCGGAGTTAGCTAGCCCTCAAATATCCCACCATCCACACTCACAGAAACAGAGCGCACTGCGGTACATGCTCCTCAACACTCATTACGATGTCGCTCAACAACAAACAATCAGTAGGAACTTGACCTAATAATATTGGTAGTTGACTAAATGGATACGAGAATGACATAGTCCCAAAGGTAAATAACAGAATAAAAATAAAAATAAAGACACATAACACAAAATCAGGAAATCAGAAACAACAACGAAACAGCACCACACACAATCACAAAAACCAAAATCCGCAACAACTACCCAGATTAACGAAAACGATGTAAGAGATGACACAACACGGCACATAAAGTCATTCAGATCGAAACTCATACGCAAAATAAACGACGTTTACAAAAGGTCATAAACGTGATATATGCGGCACAACGTACACCCCAAAATTGAAAAAAAGACGTTAATTTATAATGAAAAGTTTAAATATGTCAATTACAGTGTACCATTTGTGATGTCAGATATGTAGAACAAACAAGCAGACAGGATGTCAGATGCAAAGAACTCATTGGAGCATTGGAACATACAACATTTCTCGGACAACACAGTAACACACCAATGTCCAAAGATGAAGACATGCGACTAATTAGAATACACAACAAAACGCTCTTTATAAACCGACAAGAAAATTACCACATTCCGAAAAAGCAAGCAGAAAAGGAAACCCTGTTAATGATCAGGTGTATATATTAGGCAGCTATTTACATTAATAGATAAAGTCAAAATTTTAATCATGGCTGCCGTTCAGCAACTGTTGAACATGATCCATATGTGAACAAAATTTCAGCCAACCAGTTGCATAAAATGCAACTGGTTGGCTGAAATTATGTTCACTTTTGAATAAACAAAATAGTAAAAATAAATAAATAAATAAGTAAACTATACGGTAAGAACAGAAAACCCGAACCCGAAAGATGGTAAACGGTATTTAATTTAGAAAGAAGACTTGAATTCTTTATAAATACTACATCTAAAAAAAAATCTACGTCTAGAATCCATTGAATATGCCTTGCAGTATAAAACCTGAAAAACTCTGCAAATGTAAACAAATTTTATTAAGAGAACGACAATTTTAATGTGAAAAAGGAAAATTTCGATACTTTGTGTGGAAGATTGCCTCACAAACTTGTTACTTGTAAGAAGGAAGGAATCTTATAGTTTAACGTTCCGTCTACAGAGTGGTCGTGGTCGTTACAGACAGAGATAACGCTCCCAGTGTTTGGGAAAGGATATAGAAGGAAATCGGCCGTGCCCTTTCCTAGGAACCATCCAAGCATTTATGAATAAAGAACAGTTTAGAGTGCAATAATTTATTTCATTCAACTAGTTTCAGTCTTATTTAGACCATCTTCAGGAAATTTGACTCCATCGATGTTGTGGAGCTGGCAGGTAACTGAGAGCCAACTCCACAACATCGATGGAGTCAAATTTCCTGAAGATGGTCTAAATAAGACAAACTAGTTGAATGAAATAAATTATTGCACTCTAAACTGTTCTTTATTCATAAATTTAAATAAGACTGCTGTTGACCCAAACATAGTGAAACGAAAATGTTTCCAAAATTAGCCAAGCATTTGCCTGGAGTGATTTAGGAAAATCACGGGAACCGTAATGGCCGGGGGCGAATTTCAACCACCGTCCTCCCGAATACGAGTCCAATGTGTTACCACTGCGCCACCTCGCTCGGGCTTGTTATTTGTGTTGACATACCATAAAATATCAGTGACGAAGAATAAAAATGATTCAACTGAAGGTAACTGCTAAAGTTGTGAACAAGAATTTCTAGCTCGAAATATCGTTTCTTTATATTGTATTTTCAACTTAAAACAGACCTATATGAAGCTTTAGTAATACATTGAGAATTGTATCGAAAATCCGGCGATACGATTCGCATAATTATTCAACAGTTCTATTTTTAAAAAATATAAGAAACAAACGGAGGAATACGTCTCTCAGGAATATCTTTCAACCATGATCACATGTATCGTGCCATTGAACATTCTGGACTGAGTGTACACGTTTGTGTCAAAAAACTGGAGCAAAGGAAAACGCTCATAGAAGAAAGAAAACTTTACAAATTGCTCAAAAGTCGAGTTTCGTATTTAATACAGTAGAAGACGACGGATGGACATGAAAATACAGGAAAGACAGACCACAAACAGTAAGCGATCAAATGGTTTGTAAGACTAACGCACCAAACATCGGTTGCTAGACTTACACCCTAACTAAACTATCTTATGCTAAGGACAACACATAAACACGTGCAGGAGGGAGGACGCGATCCTCCAACGGGAGCGTTCCCGCTATCCATGACATAGCGCCTCAGACCGCACGGTCATTCCCCCGCGGCCAAGATACACCAATATTGTTGTTTGTTTTGGTAATGATGACAACGATTATGACGTAGAAAATTACATCTCCTACTGTAATCAATGCACTATCTACAACGCATTAAAAATGGTAGCCGCGGTAGACTGGCCGAGCCTTCTAAGGCGCTTTGCTACGGAGCGAGCGGTTGCCTGCCTTCGGAGGTTCGTGTCCTCCCTCGGACAAGGATGTTTGTGTTGTCCTTAGTATAAGTTACTTTAAGTTAGTTTTTGTAGTTAGTAAACGCAGGGACTGATGACCACAAAGAGGCTCAGAATGAAATTAAAGTCATTCAAGATGGGAAGACATACCCATTGCCGAAATTATCTGAGCATAACATTAGATAGATCTCTAACCTGTAATCAAAAATTGAGTATTGACCAAAACTGCGGAGCGGAATCAACGTCAGACATGAGATAGTCGGATCGACATAGTGAGCAGACGGGAAAACTCTTAGAACTGCTGCAGTAGCAGAATACCACACCGCAGTACTGTGCGCCAACCTGGTACAATAGCCAAGGCACTCACAAACTAGACGTTACCTTCAACGAAACAATGATGACTGTAAATGGATATATAAAATCTACCTCCAATGTCTAGCTATAGGCTAAAGCGAACTTCACCCCTCCACGAATTAGGACCATGACGGCTATAATGGAATGGAAAACTCATATAATATATATTGCCTCTCAATTAGTGGCGGCTGGTGTTACAGGTGACTGGAGGTTGACGCCTTTGAGTGCCGAATCTTGACAGTGGTGCTGCAATCGTCCCCCCCCCCCCCTCTTCAACCGTGCACCGCTCGGCGCATTGATGTTCGGCACTCCGCTCCAGAGTTGCCAACTCTGCCACAAAGATTCCCTCTAAATTTACTATAAAATCCCCGTAAATCGTAATAAGTCCCCCTAAATCGTAATAAATCGCCTAAAAAGGCAAACGGAGAGGGGGGAGGGTGTCTGCTAGGAGCTGCAGCCTACTTTTCGATAAGGAAAAAGCGAAAGTTCTTATTTTTGAGACCTCTCTCTCTCTCTCTCTCTCTCTCTCTCTCTCTCTCTCTCTCTCTCTGTCTCTCTCCCGCCAGTTGTTAAAAATTAAGAGCCATGCCCACAGGCGCGAAAGTAGGGGTGCAGTACCGAAAGACAGCTCATAATAAGAAATAATTACAATCTTACTTTTCAGCAAAGGGTCCGTTTCCCAGATTTTCGCATACTTTTGTACATACTTTCTCTTATTTTGGTAGCCATTTTCACCAATAAAACAATGCATTTACATCATAACTTGAGATGGTAATTAAAGTAAAAATAATGATAGTTCACCAATACAACAGAATGATCGCTAACGCACTAAATTGCCGATCATAGCACGTGACTTAGCGGTATTTCAGTGCAGTGTCCTCGGAAAATACCAGTCCCTCAACTAGTAGAGAAAAAAAACTGATATTGTTGAGCGACAGGAGGGGAGTGGAGAGAGGGAAAATATGCGCCGCCTCCGTGCGCTGTAAGTAAACAGTGCTGGCACCATGAATTGAAGAAACAATGAAAAGAGCGGGACAGAAGCGCGACAATGTAATCAACACAGCACGCTGCACGGATGGCAACGTACATCTGCAATCAGTACGGCATCACGTCTTCCGATTGCTACATACACATTTGATGCAAATAAATTATCTTCTTCTCCCTAAAAATTCCCCCGACACTTCATTTTCCCCCTGAAAACCCACCAACATTTCTTTCCCCCTAAATTCCCTCCCCTGAAAAAAAATTTTCACCCTAAATCTGGGGGGAAAACCCCCAAGTTGGCAACCCTATCCCGCTCACCCACTCGGCGTCCAAAGGGACAATTTGGCACATCTCTGCGAGTGGCTTCAAATGTTCAAATGTTTGTTAAGCTTAAGGGACTTAACTGCGAGGTCATCAGTCCCTAAACTTACAAACTACTTATGAACTAGCTTATACTAAAAACGACACAAACATCCATGCCCGAGGGGGGATTCGAACCCCCGACCGTAGTGGCCGTGCAGACCGTGACTGACCCGCCGCAGACCACTCGGAAACCGCGGCCGGCTCTGCGAGTGGAGTTAGAGGAAAGCGCCCCGGTTTGTCCCCCACCCTCCATTTTAGATATATAGTCCTTAAAAGATCTGCAGAATGTCTTACCTCGGTTTGTTTGCGTTTGCTTCGAGCTGAGGTATACCAACTATTGGTCTACCGCCGCGGTGGAGTAGCCGAGCGGTCTAAAGGGTCTCTCTGCGGAGCGCGCGGTTGCTCGCCGTGGAGGTTCGAGTCCTCCCTGGGGCATGGGTGTGTGTGTTTGTCCTTAGGTTAGTTTACCTAGGTTTAAGTAGTTTGTAAGCTACGGACTGATGACCACGCAGTTAGGTCCGATAGATTTACAGACATTTGAACATTTTATTCGTCTACCAAGCTTCTGTATTACACACTTTTCTTCCAAGCTTAGAGAACATTGTTTGTAAAAAGATTGACAACAGGCACTAAGAATATACGAATATGCCGATCAACACTAAAACACAGTAACTGACTACACTGTTCAGTGACTGTAAGAAATTGAATCTATTACGATGAAGAGACAAGTCACGTTTGGGTCACGTGGCACTGAAGCAGCACACCTTCCTTACCTTACGCATGCGCATTGGCTGCCCTCCCCCACAGCAGCGTGGGAGTATCCGAGCGGTCTGGAGCGCCACGTTGCGGATCGAGCGGCCTCCCGCGTCGGAGGTTCGAATCCTCCCTAGGGCATAGATGTTTGTGTTGTCTTTAGGATACGTTTGTTCATAAGTAGTTTGTAAGTTTAGGGACTGAGCACCCCCAGTTACGACCCATAAGCTTTACAAACATTATATCTCACCCACATATTTTCAAACTGTTGAATATTTTGTTAAGTGGCATTTTATGCCTATGGAGAGCGATCAAAATTTATATACAACACACGTTCCTCAGCCAACGTTGCTAGTTCATTTTTTTTTTAATTTTTTATTTCTTTACCGGCTTAGATTAACTATTTCATCATCTTCAGAAACAGCTTTTATAACAAATTTTCTCCTGTTTTCAATAAAATAAAGAGTTACTTGTGAAAATAAGAAATGCATCAGTATCCTTGTTACTTGTGACAAGAACACACACAATTTTTAAATGTGCAATACAGATGATGATCCCCTTTGGTGATGGAAATTTTAATCGTTTGACAACATTCTTTTTCTTGTATTACATTTCCACAAGTAACTCCTTATTTTATTGAAAGTAGGAGAAAAATTGTTATAAAAATTGTTTCTAAAGATGTGACATAGTTCATCGAAACTGAAAAAAAAACAACAATACTTGTTTGAAGTAAGTGTGCTTTACATGTTGAATACTTGTTACAACGAGGAGTATAAATGTCATTTACTCTCAAAATCGCGACACATTCGGAAAAACGTCCAATGATATGTGGCAAGTAACAATACAAAAGTCATTGTTGTTCACGAATCAGTTAAAAAGAAGATTAGGTTTAAAAACAGTAGCTTGCAGTTGGTCTCTACTTCTCTACCTTCGACGGCGCCACTAAGCACACGACTATTCTTGCTAGACGGAAACTAGAGCTTGTTTATTATTCATGATCGGATCTTCTGGAGACTTTTACAGTTCGCGTCTCCTTATTTTATAGTTATATTTTACCAGATATGACGCATTTTGATGAATCTTCAGCGGTCAAAAACAAATATGAAGAGTTTATGTTCTAGGAGGCGATCCAATTATGATATTGAAGAAGGATATAAAAAAGCCAAGATCGCTGATCATCAATTTTTATTTAAGACGACCGGTTTCGCTGAACTATGTCAGCATCATCTGGTCCAATAAAATCATTTTATCTGGCCATAATCTTGTAATGTCAATCAGTTGCTATATAACATAATTTACAGTGCATAGGTGGACTATGTCATTATAATAAAACATAATTATCACTGTGAGTGAGTTTGCTATTGTCACTCACAGTGATAATTATGTTTTATTATAATGACATAGTCCACCTATGCACTGTAAATTATGTTATATAGCAACTGATTGACATTACAAGATTATGGCCAGATGATACTGATATAGTTCAGCGAAACCGGTCGTCTTAAATAAAAACTGATGATCAGCGATCTTGGCTTTTTTATATCTTTCTTCAAACAAATATGAAGGGGGGATGTTACTTCGTGGAGGGTTTGTCCATGAACAAGGCGAGGTGCGCATTAGCTCCACTGTCCAGCTTTGAGACTATTCGTGCGTACCCGCCAGAGCTCGAGTAGCCAGGAGCTGGTGTCTCTACCAGATCCAACGCCAATATTAAAAGCGGCGATTCCACTCCCCCCTCCCTATCGCGGGACAGCCCATATGCTGCCCCCAGGGGGTTCAGAAGAGAATTTGAATCTCAGCCGCGCATGCGCATTGCAACGCTGCGGCCACTGCCGCCTATATTAAGCGACCGCACTACGACTAGTATACGTGCTGTCTCCACGACGTAAAACCTCATTCGATAAAATTACTTTGAATGTGCATATAAAATTATGTGATGGAAGAACGAGACGATGAATGATTAAAACAACTTTTTGTTTTTTTTATTTATTGTTTTTCAAGACGAGTTTTTTTTTTTTTTTTTTTTTTTTCGGGGGTTCACTGAACCAGTGAACACACAGCACGCGCCGCTACTGCTCCCAATCATAACGTGGCTGACTATTTTTCCCCTGGATAACTTAAATCACACCGTCGTATTTGGAGGGGAAATTGCTAGTCAGGCCATTCCGTAAGACTACATTTGGTACCTTAAAAACTGTACGCGTGTTTTGTAATGTTGAACCTTTCGTTAAATCAGACAATAAATTGTTCATTAACTCAGCTATTTGGTTTAATTATGGCCCTGATCTTAATGTACAAGAAACAGTGCATTAAATTGATTTTGTGCGCAACGGATCTTTTAAGTAAACAACTGTGACATGTAACCTTTTGAAACAGACACTGACTATACTCAAAAATTTTGACTGCGAGAAAGATATAAGAAAAAAAAACCACAAATCACTTTCTTAATGCTTGACTGTGAGAATTAATGTCGATCAGTTATTATTGAAATCCAAATCAACTATTATCTTACTATGGCACCAATAATGAAATATGTTCAATAATGTTATTCAAATCAACACTCCACTAAATCAAGTAATTATCAAATGAAGGAAGTGGGTTAATTTTCTAACTACGTAAATGAAATATGAAACAGGGTTAAGTTACTTATTATTGATAAACAGCATCACATTACCTACATAATACAACTTCTGACTTGCTGGCAAAGCAGCCTCTGCTCTACATCGGAGCCATACACACAACCCAACCGCTCTCTAAGCGAGCTGAACCACTAGTGCTACTCTCTCTCTCTCCGTGCGAGCTACAATGCTATGCAATACATGATCTTTGCCAGAGATGAAACTTTACACATATCGATACATACAGTAGAAGCGATATTATACATTTTCCTGCAAGCAAGTTACTCGATACAAAACAGGAGGCACAATATTAGACATTTTATTGTAAAAATAATTTTCTATGGACACGTTTCATCACCCCCCTCCTACCTATCAAAATTTTGTAGGGTGGGTGATGCCAATGGCATTGCCTAGCCAGCAAAATTACTGAATTTCAAGTCCAAAAATCCATTAATGACATCCAAAATATAACAAGATCAAAACAACAGATGGAGTACATAGAAAATTTAAAAAAAAATGTGACAGTCATAAATACATGCCATTTTACAGAACAGTACCATCAAAAGTCATGCATGGAGAGGTACAGGGTGTGACAGGCATAAGCAAATGTCAAAATTTACAGAACATCAGCAATAAGTGGAATATATGACAATTATACATAATGGTAAACATAAGTATATATATAGAATTTCAGAAAACATAGTTTGACAAATGATATAGTGGAGAAAATGAGATAGCTAGAAGTAATACACAAATGGAAAAAAATATACAATAATAAACATGAACATATACAAAGTTTTACAAAAGATATTTTAACTAATGTCATCATTCTTTAAAGAAAATGTGGTAATTACAAGTAATACACACAGTAGTGTAAGTTCCATGGGTTTACATTTTGTACAAGAGATCAGTATTTTGGGAACATAAAATGAACATTTGTATCTTGTGCACAATGTAGTCTATGTAAATTTTTAGTGCACTTAGTATAAGATAAAGTGTCAGTTTTGTATTCTGTGATGCATTTAAAATGCTATACTTTCATGGATGCTAGAACATACATGTAGAATTTTTGACTACACAAGCCTCTGATCATGTACAAAACAATGTTACTACTTCAGCACAATAGGATTTCAATATAACGTTTGTCAATCGAATAGGCACAATGACATTTCAGACTAAGTATATGTATCTATCAAGAGCACAATTTTATTTTGGTCACTGACTGTGAAAGAACCATGAAATATACCTAAACACTGGTAATGAACCTGTGGACAACGTTTGCAATGGGAGGCACTGAATAGTATATGCACACGAATAGCACATTAGCTCCTAACATTCATTTTAGGTCTGCACACTAACACAAAACACTGTAAGATTACACCACACTGTAGGCGGGCTGGCTGGTTGCATTGAAGTGGAAGTCATGGGGAAAAGGTTCTGATGTATTCCTCCATGCAATTCGACAACCAAGTGTGCTCCAACCAACAGAGCTATTAGCAGACTGCATCAGCATAGCCAAAATTAGAGCAAACTGGTGGTGGGTGGCCAAGGCTGCAATGGACAGTACTGTGTGGCCAAACATCATCCAACAAACATCTTCATTAAAAGGCCCAAAATCAGTGGTGCATAGTAACTCGTCCATTGTTCTGTGTGCATTCTGGAATCTCGTGTGCGAAATCGCCACTTCCCATGCGTGTCCAAAGTACATGAAATAAAGCATTTTACACACAAATTAGTAACATAGTCATGATATTTCAGTTTAGACTGAAAGAAAAGTCATTGATTAGAACATATCTACAGAAATATTTTCCCACAAATTCAAGTGGTACAAATGGGGTCATGGTATTAAACCATATTTTTACATTACAAGTAGTGTCTTGAAGACGGATACATTTGAATACTAATGAGTAATTTAATTCTTATTTTAGAGTATCTACAACATTAGTGTCATTTCATATAAGCACAAGGCTTTACATACTATGTACATATTGCTTTACAAACACATAATCGTATGAAATACATTGAGGGTGCTTGTCATCAATTTGGCATGATATAACTTAAATTGACATTCCAATTACCATTAGTTCATATCTCTTTAAATTAATATATATCACTATGATGGTGATTACATTACCACAAATTATAACACTTAAATTACATAAGTTGCCATGGCCAGGCTTTTGTCTCAACTGAGCTACATATTTCATTGCCTTAAGGTATAACACATCAGGGTAGTTTCGTGAGAATATCAAAAGAGGTTCAAGTCAACAGGTCATGTCTGTGTCTGTCTGGGTCAACAGTAGGGTCAAACAAAACAATTAGTGCAAATTTTGGCACAGTACTAGATGTACATCACAGTAAATCATCCAATAACATAAACACAGACGTAATATTCGTTAGGCATAGCTGCAGATTTTCATCAACAAGATCATCAATAAAATTTGGTAGATAGTAGTAAGCAAAAGCAAAATATTTCTGTGCATTATCTTTCTAGACTTAACTAGGCGCAGTTTATGGCATAGCTGCAAGTTTGCAAGATAGATGGCTGTGTGGAACGTATAAGCATAACCATACATTGTCATTGAGCTTCATTATAAAATTAATTAGCATAGTGGTAGGGCTTAGGTATATAATTAGTGAGCATAGCGGTAAGCTTTGATTACAAGAGCAATACGCATAGCTGCAAGCATAATTAGAAATATTCATTACACATAATTACAAATAATTACAGATCATCAGAAGGATATGAATCTCACCAATCACACATGCCATTGAAGGCACAATGCATCAATATACAAAATGGTGCACATAAGCACAAAGAGAAAACACAAAAGAGCAGTGCGAGTAAGCACATAAGAAAAGAACAGAACATAGCATCATTAGCAACATAGCGATTCTCCTCATAATTGCTTCATAATCATTGTATAATCTCGTCATCATTAGCAACATAGCGATTCTCCTCATAATTGCTTCATAATCATTGTATAATCTCGTCCACATAATTACATTTATCAAACATCTTTGACTGTTACCAATACCTTCCTTACCATCATTTATCCATAAACAATAATGCATTTTAAAGACCACCATGACATATTGTGTATTGCCTTACTCATCATCCTCCATAATGTTCTTGGCTTACCAAATGCTCATGTCAACTCAAAATCTTCTTCACTTGCTCAGAACTTCGTAAGTTATGCAATTAGTAACACAGAAGAAAAATCTGATATTTTCTGAAACATAGGAACTTGATTAGATTACACAATCAAAAATTTCCATTAATTTTATTTGTTTGCACAGCCACAGAGTTCGTTATATGCAAATTGCAAGATAATCAAAGTTTCGTATGACAATATCCCAGCGTAGCACAGAGCATAAGTATTCAGAGTTAGAGAAAAGTAACAGTGAGAAAAAGAGGTAGATAGAGCGCACTAAGGAAAAGCGGAAGAATAGTGACACTCAGCTCGAGAACGGGGCACCAATCGCCACTTGGTGTGTCCAAAACAGATCAATGGACTCTCTACCCCAGATTTATGCCTTGAAAATTTTAATATTGGAAATGTGGTGTATGCCTTTCGACTTGTGCGTCTTTAAAGTTTCTACCTCAACGACGTTGTCGTGGATGATACGTTTGATTCGATACGGACCATTGTATAGTAAGAAGAATTTGTGAATCATAGATTTTCCCTTGTGGGATAAGTGGTGGGATCTAATTAATACCTTTTGTCCTACATAGAGTTGTTTAGCATAACAATTACGTTGAGAGCGTTTCCTTTTTTCAGCGGCTTTCTTAATGTTTTTAAGCGCCAATTCAATGATCTCATGATGACGTAGTCTTCTGTGTTTAGGAAAAGGTATCAATTCCTTGATAAGGTCGGGAGGTTGCTTGTTTTTCAGAACCAGAATTGGTGAAAGACCTGTAGAATCATTAGGAAGTTCATTTATGATATTTTGAAATGAAAGAAGATATCTATCCCATATGTTATGTCGTCGGTAGCAATATAGCCTACAAAGTTTTCCAAGTTCTTTCATCACTCGTTCACAAGGGTTAGAGGCGGCATGATAAAGTGATATGAACACAGGTTTGATGTTTCTGCGCCGCAACATCCGTGCCCAATCATGAGAACGGAATTGAGGTCCATTATCGGAGATGACTTTATCTATATGGCCAACATCTTTTAGGAAGTTTTTGACAAAGGCGTTAGTTACTGTCTTCGCCGTGGCACGGCGGAGCGGAGTAAAAGATACAAATTTTGATGTGAGCTCAATAGCAACGAAAACAAAAGAGAAACCATTGTTAGTTCTCGGAAGAGGTCCAAACAGATCAACGGCTGCTAACTGCTTTAATTTTGAAGGTATAATCGGAAAAAGTGGAGCAGAATGCGATATGGTCGGCGGCTTTGCTTTCTGACACAATTTGCATCGAGATAATACATTGCGTATACGTTTCTCCATGTTGATGAAGTAACAAGAGTCGCGTAATTTCGCGAAGCACTTCTTGGCACCATAGTGTCCGTAACTGAGATGAATATACCAAATCAATTTGTTCACGGACTCCTCCGGAACACACACTAACCAAAATTGACTGTCAGGGGCTTTACGTTTGAAGAGAATGTTATTATGGATAATGTAAAATTGTCTGATGGAAACATTATATTTATCATGCCATTTTATTTTAATATCTCGCCAGATTGGATCTTTGTCTTGTTCTTTGGCAATGTCAGAAAATGTGGCAGATATGTAATTTTCGAAAGCAACTTGCTGCATATAGAGGATAGTAAAGTTATTTTCTAAGTATGCCTCTTCCGTCGCCTTGATGAGCCCAACAGGCGAACGAGATAGCGAGTCTGCAACGATGTTTTGTTTACCAGGAATGTAAATTACAGAGAAATCGAATTCTTGAAGGAACAAAGCCCATCGTCTAAGTCTATCATGGTTAAGTTTTGCCGACATGAGGAATTGAAGTGCACGGTGATCCGTGTAAACTTTAGTGTGTCTGCCAAGCAAGAAATAACGGAATTTTTCGAATGCCCAAACTACTGCCAAAGCTTCAAGCTCAGTGACGGAATAGTTCCGCTCTGACTTGGATAATATGCGACTAGCAAATGCAATAGTTCTCTGTGTGGCAAAGCCATTTTCTTCATCCTCTTGAAACACGTGAACGCCAAGTCCGAATTTTGAACTATCGGTAGAGATGCAAAAGTTCTTAGACAAATCTGGATGGTGCAGAATAGGTGCGTGAAGGAGTGCATCCTTTAAGCAAAGAAATTCTCTTTGGGCAGCTTCATCCCAGAACCAAACAGTATTCTTTCCAGTTAATTCATATAATCTGGGAGTAGTTAGGTCTTTCAAATTTATAAAACGGCGATAGAAATTAATTAAACCCAAGAAAGCTCTTAATTGGCGTTTAGTAGTGGGAACAGGCATTTTCATTATCGCCTCTAACTTTTCGGGGTCGGGCTGGATCCCATCTTTAGAAATAATGTGCCCTAAAAATTTAATCTGAGAACGACCAAACTGTGACTTCTCTAAGTTGACAGTAATTCCGGATTGAGCAAACACTTCAAGTAAAGATGCCAACGTACTGTTATGTTTTTCCCAGGAAGATTCTGCAATTAAAATATCATCAACGTAAATTGTGATTTGTTGTTTTAAGTGCTCAGGGAGTGTGGCATTCATCGCACGGATGAAAGCAGATGAGGAGATGTTCAGTCCGAAAGGCAATTTACGGAACTGATAACAGTTTCCGAAGCAGAGAAACGCGGTATACTTCCTACAGTTGGGGTGCAGTTTCACTTGCCAAAAGCTAGACCTAAGATCTAATGAGGATAAAACTTTGACACCATAGAATTTTTGCAACAATTCTTCAAGGGTTTGGGGTCGGTCGGTTTCAGGTAAAATGATAGTGTTAATTTGTCTGGAATCGAGCACTAATCGAATTGACTTATCTCTTTTTTCAACAATATGTAGGGGACTGTTATACGAGCTAACTGCAGGTTCAATTATACCTTGACTGAGCATGGACTGAATTTCAGCCTTAACTCTTTCCCTGTATACTATCGGAATGGGATATGGAGGTACAAAAAATTTATTATGTTCTTTGATCTTGAATTCATAGAGAAAATTTTTTATGGTACCAGGACTGTTAGCGAATACACGGGAATAACGCCGCAAGATAAGGAACAATTCTTCCTTATCACGTTCTGAGGCACCTTCAACTTCTACTAATTTTTTTTAATGATGTCAGAAATCAAGTCAATTCGCTCAGTCTCGAAATGTTTATCTGTTATATCATCATCAGGTTTGACATCCTGCGTCGCATTAGAAATAGGTAAAAATTTTAAACAACTGGCACCTTCTTCATATCTGGTAATCCAGTCTTCGAATTTAATTTGAATGGCATTTTCCTGAACAAAAGCAGTGGCACAAGCCGTATTGAAATCTAAAATAACCTTGTACTTGGATAGGAAGTCCACACCTAATATTATCTGTGTAGTTAAACGGGGGACAATCAATAGGTTGGCAGAAAAGAGATGACCTTGACATAAAAATTCTGCGTATGTTTGCTGTCGAATTTCGACAGGTTTGCTAGAAATGACGCCACGAATTTTAGTACAATGCAAAGGCAGAATGGGACCATTAAGCAAGTTCTGATATTTCTTAAAAGTCACTTCACTGATTACTGATACTGGGCTACCAGAATCTAAGACAGCAGAAAGATTGATTTTGCCAATTTTCACAGATACAATAGGGTGAATTGGAATATCGAGACATTCTACCTTCTCTTCTAATAGTGCCTCTTTTATGTCATCTAACTGTACAAATTTTACGTCTTGTTCGGTAGAAGGTTCATAAGAAATTTCTTTGTTGAGACAAGTGTTACCAAGATTAATGAGGCTTTCACAAGATAAATGCTTTTCTTGGTTGTTCATCAACTTCGCATTCGCTATCATCGTCATTAGAAAACATGTAATTGTCTATCCAATCAGCAACAGAGGTGTGCTGCAAATCTAATTGTTCGACATCATCTTTTGCTGTTCCAAGGTTACTGTTAGTTGCATTATTGTGTGGCAGTACTGTGTCGTGCCTTTCAAAGTACATGACCGGTCTGTCATATGCAATTGTTGGTTGATACTGTAAGAATTTTATTTCGTATATAGTGTCTTCCTCAGAGTCTGAAGACGAAGCTTCTGTCTCCCAATCTGAATTGTCGTCATTATATTGCTGATCGACAATTATCTCGTTTAACCGTTGGGCAGTATAACGTTTGTTCGATACCTTTTCATTTGTTTCGTTAAATTTGATAGTACAATTTTTGTTACTATCATTACTTTCAGGAGTAACGGCTTTAGGTTTTGACACAAGTTGTGTCGATTTTGCCTTATCACTTACTGAAGTGCTACCAGCATCAGTATTGTGCACTTCTGCACAAACTACTATTCTGTTTTGTTCGGGAGGTTGTTCATCGTAATCTTCCTCTCTGTGAGGTAGTTCACAATGAACAAGTTTCAGCGTATAGTTAGGATCACACAAATTCTGTACGGCCGAATTATTTGCCGTCGAGTCCGCTAGTCATACCTGACGCGGCCCCTTTTTTGACGAATTGTAGCGTGGATTAGCAGGTCTGATTTCAATGTTTTGCTCTTGTCTTTCCGGGGTATGCGATCTGCTTTGGCCCTGATTTGTGTTTTCGTATCGTGGAAGGCGATCACGAGAATTATCGCGTGTGCCCTCCCGACTACGCTTCTCAGCGTTATTGCTGTGATTTTCGGTCTCGCGATCACTATCAGTATTGCGTCTATCACGCCAATTAATATCATTCGAAGTATTGCTGTTATGATAGTAATTATTGTAGCGTCCTACGCGACCAAAACCACCACCTCGGTTGCGGCCACGAAAACTTCCACGGTTAATTTCACGATCTTGAAAATCACTGTTCTCATTGTCGCGTCTTTGTTTGTAAGTTTCATTAGTAAAAGAGTTATTTTTTGTTTGATCCTCGTGCTCTGGATAACGTTTAGAACGCGGCGGGCTTTGTTGCGACCGGCGATCATATCTGTTTGTTTCAAAATATCGACTGCGCGAGGAATTTTCCTCGTCTTCTTCTTCTAAGTCTTGTAAGAGATTTCTAAAGGCTTCAATATCATTCTTGCATCGTGCCGCAATGGCAATTTGACGCAAGTGTAGAGGCAATTTGTTCAAACAAATTCTGATTAATTCCGCAGGGCAGTAAGGTGCCGATAAAAATTGGTTTTTGTATACTAAGTTTTGGAAATATTCCACAGGGCTCGAGAAATTTGATCGCTCAAAAGTTTTGAAAGTCGCAATACTGTTTTTAACGCGGTCTTGTGCCGCTTCCGACCAGTATGCGGATAGAAATGAGCGTCGGAAGTGATTCTCGCTATAGCACTCTTGTGCAATAGCTCTCATTCTGGTGGCTGGCTCGCCTTCCAGATAACCACATATAAATTCTAATCTGTGCTCAAGTGGCCAATTCGGGGGAAGACAATAATCGAATTGCTGCAACCACTCTTTAGGGTGCAAGTCATTCGGAGAGTTTTTAAATGTCTTGAATTTACGTACAGTCAGGAAATGCTTGTAGTCAAACGCTTCCTTTCGCCCGTGCGGCGTAAGTGAGCGTAAACTACGCACTGCGTCTTCATTATTGTTACTATGAGGTACACTTCGTTCACGTACCAAGCGACCTACTTGGCTCGAATCATCATTGTCATTTTCGTTCAAATTTTCTTCCACATCTTCGTATGGATTTCCACAAGTGTGGTCAAATTTCCTCTCTATTCGCGCCACGCGATCATCTAATTTTCTGACCTCAGCCTTGTATTGCTGATTAATGGTCATTTGATCTTGTTTGAAACGGTCAAGGGCGAGATATTCATTAGTTTCATTAAACGGGGTAGGATGCGTTACATCCGAACTTTTGTCAGTGTTATCACTAATTTGGGTAATCTTAACAGTAATATCTTCAAACTGTTTATTTATTTTATTGATCTGTTCCGTCGTGACTGACTGGAAGTTCTGCAACTTTTCAACAACTAGATTACTCTGTTGCTTCAATTGAGCGAGTTCAGTAGTTTCCATATTTTCGACTCGTGACGCAAGGCTTTCCACTACCGGGTTGATCTCGTCGCGAATATCTTGTCTTATTTGCTGAGATTCACGTTTGAAAGTATTGAGCAGTTGTTCCCTGAACCGATTGTTGTCCTCGTTTATCTTATTAAAACTACTTTGAATACTCACAAACCTCGAATCGCACGTTTGTTCAATTTTCTCAAGTTTTTCATTTAATTTCTGAGATTGTTCCTCAAGTTTTTCATTTAATTTCTGAGATTGTAATTGACTATTCTCAAGTTTTTCATTTAATTTCTGAGATTGTAATTGACTATTCTCAAGTTTTTCATTTAATTTCTGAGATTGTTCCTCAAGTTTTTCACCTAATTTCTGAGATTGTAATTGACTATTCTCAAGTTTTTCATTTAATTTCTGAGATTGTTCCTCAAGTTTTTCATTTAATTTCTGAGATTGTAATTGACTATTCTCATTTAATTTAGAGAGCTGTGACAATAAAATTTGCATGAAATCATTTGGTAATACGTTTTCCATAGCCGTCGCACAAGTATTTTTTGTAGCAGAGCTAGGCGGAACCGATGCATTATTTTCCGCAACCACATTACAAGAATCGGAATTCTGTATTGTCAAATCCTGTACTTTGTCATTATCCATATTGTCTGTTCCCGAACTAATCTGTTCCGCGTTTTCAGACACGGTATTTACTGTCGTATTTGTATCGGTGCAGTGAGAAGACTCTTGTAAAAATTCAGTTTCTCTCCTTGCTTCATTCAAGGTCTCATTTTCGGAAGCAGTTTTAGCATCAGCGCGGACTCTCCTATTCTTCGACATTGTTAACAGAATTTTGCAGTAAAGTGACCAATAATATTTATTTTCACCTACTGCTAATTTTTTTGAAAATTACACACAGTAATTATGAGAGAACAATAGGTTGAATCGGGCTAGTGCAACATACAATCACAATCGAGATTACGCAAACCGTTAATTATCACACGAGTTCCGCGGTACTAGAACTTTCATCACAACAAACATCAGGCAATATAAAAGAGAGGCTTGTTCAGTAGTAATGCAATTATTTGTATATTCAATTCATCTACTATAAACAATACTACACAATCTCAAGAATGGTAAGTAACAGACTACAGAAACAATTACTATGCTACTGTTGCTACAACAGAGGATGGTGCTACAAAAATTAAATTAAGAGCCAAAAGGTAAGTTGGTTAGTGGAAAAGACAAACTAACTGAAATAAGACTACGTATCTAACTACGTCACGATCCTGTTTGTGAACTATCCTGGCAGAAAGGGCGCCAGATAAAAACTGTACGCGTGTTTTGTAATGTTGAACCTTTCGTTAAATCAGACAATAAATTGTTCATTAACTCAGCTATTTGGTTTAATTATGGCCCTGATCTTAATGTACAAGAAACAGTGCATTAAATTGATTTTGTGCGCAACGGATCTTTTAAGTAAACAACTGTGACATGTAACCTTTTGAAACAGACACTGACTATACTCAAAAATTTTGACTGCGAGAAAGATATAAGAAAAAAAACCACAAATCACTTTCTTAATGCTTGACTGTGAGAATTAATGTCGATCAGTTATTATTGAAATCCAAATCAACTATTATCTTACTATGGCACCAATAATGAAATATGTTCAATAATGTTATTCAAATCAACACTCCACTAAATCAAGTAATTATCAAATGAAGGAAGTGGGTTAATTTTCTAACTACGTAAATGAAATATGAAACAGGGTTAAGTTACTTATTATTGATAAACAGCATCACATTACCTACATAATACAACTTCTGACTTGCTGGCAAAGCAGCCTCTGCTCTACATCGGAGCCATACACACAACCCAACCGCTCTCTAAGCGAGCTGAACCACTAGTGCTACTCTCTCTCTCCGTGCGAGCTACAATGCTATGCAATACATGATCTTTGCCAGAGATGAAACTTTACACATATCGATACATACAGTAGAAGCGATATTATACATTTTCCTGCAAGCAAGTTACTCGATACAAAACAGGAGGCACAATATTAGACATTTTCTTGTAAAAATAATTTTCTATGGACACGTTTCAACCTCTATGGGAGAACTGCAGATTGCATTGCTGCATAAGGAGGCTATACACGGCGCTGGGCACGCCTTGGTGACTGTTCTCCAAGCCCCCACAATCGCGTAAGCGGCCGACTGCGAACAGCTGACATATTGAAGAGCGCCTCGGCGGCCATTGTGGTGGCAAGCTTTCGCGCGAACTTTAAATGTGCCTAAGACTTTTTCGATTAGAGAGAGTATTCATTTGAGTTAACTCGCGAAAACTATGTTTAATTGAAATGTAAATTTTTTACACATGCGGTCCAGAAATTGGCCAACAGCGTTTCCTCTTCCTAACGAAACCGAACTGTATCATGTAGCTTCTATGTGCAGCATATGAACGGAATTTATCGTCAGACACAGTTTTTTGGAACTTTCTCAGTGTACTCTACGATGGTGAAACTTTTGTACAAACATTAATTTCTGAAGAGTTTCACACTTTACGTTTTTGCTTTAGTTCTGTATTCTCTAATATTTAGATATTTCAAAGCATAAAAAAATCAAACAAGGCTGCCTGAAACAGCTAATGTTAAAAATCGATTGTGAAAGTGAAATATGCCATCAGATACATAACTGAAAAATAGCTTCTTAACTTGTGTATACAGCAAAGAGCCAGTACCAAATTCTTTTAGAACACGAAGTATGCCATAACTTTTTCTTAACTAATGCATCTAAACTGCATTAGGATATCTAGCAAGAATATTACCAGTTTAATGCTGTAATCCAAATACCTTATAGTAGCGTGAACTGCTCAAAATTCAATAACTATTCTCATAGGTTTCAACTTCACAAAGTGCATCTAGTGTGGCTATGTGTCATTCATATATGGAACTATGCACAGTTCTGCAAACCCATTTCAGTTGTTATACCTATATGTAAAGCAGATTACCCTTAAATTCTCCGTTACAACTTGCTAATATTAATTTCATAAACAAAAATTCCAACTGCAGTGAGGCAACTAATTTCGTGCCCCCAATAGTTATTTTACACAATCAAGAAATGAAACTTTTGGAACTTCCTGTCCATCAGTACTGCCTACAGTAGCTCCTTTTAAAGAGCTACCAGTATTGTAATTTATTTCATTCAATCCTGTATTGTCTTCAGTAACAGTCTATTAAGCAAGAGTAACTATCTCGCGACACAAGTAGTAGGGCTTCTTGTATTCCTAAGAAATATAAATGGGAAGAGAGTATTCGATCTTTTTATTCCTTTCTTAAATTGATTTATGTATTTAAATGCTGAGCAGTTCTTCACCATTGTGCTTCATGTACACTGCAATAGTTCAAACAATTCAGACGTGACTATCAATTGTGTATACATCCCGCAGTAGGTATATAATACACGATTTACCTGCTAACAACACTCATATTTATTTGACTCTTGCCATTACCATGGCGGCCGGGTGAAGGTTCAAATTATCCCGCGACAGCAGCGCCGTTAGGGAGTCTAGTTATTGGCCCGCTTTAGGTTACGGCAGTAACACAAAAAGTGGGCCTATGCGATCGTCTTTTGACAGCTCGAAATTTAAATGAAAATAACGGCTTAAATATTCATCTGACACGAAAATTGAATAACCCAATTTGTAGAGGGGAGAATTCTCTACAACTTTGCTCTCTTACTTTTTTTTCATATCTCGTAGCGTTTCAAAGATATTTGCAAAAATAACGGTAATTTTGGGACGTATGTCTGTCTGTATGTATGTCCGTAACGTGTTCCCTGTTTTTCAGACGAACCGTTCAACCGATCAGCACCAAATTTTACAGACATAATTGTTTACCGCCAGAGACCAGAACCTCCCTTTTTCAAATTTTTCGGACAAAAAATACGGTAGTAAAACAAAAAAAAGCCGTCTATAATGTAATTGTAATTGCAAACGAACCGTTTATCTGATACGAAAATTGAATAAACTAATTTTTCATAGCTCGTATCGTTGGAGACATATTTGCAAAAATAACGATATTTCACACCCTCCTTTGAATTAACGAAAACCAGCCGATCGGAGATGTCGCGTGATATTCCTCGCGTATTTGATGATTTTCTTATTGTAACTTACACGTTGTAATTTCAAAGCAACGGCACGCTGAGGAATTAAAAAAACACATCGTTCTTCGTATGATAAATGATAATCTAATGTCTACAAATGCCATATTAACATCAGTTGACATCGTCCATCAATAGAATGAAATTAAAGATGTCTTGTTTTGATTTATAGCTGTAGCGTAGTGGGCAATGTGCTGGACTGTGACGCGAAAGGTTGCTGGTTCGAAACCCGCCACTACCTAAAATTTTTCTAAAAGGGTTTCAGACACTCTTATTAATTAATTATTATTTAGATTATTATAAAAAGCAGTCAGCAATCAGAAGATTGGTTTGAACACCGCAGTGCTTTACTAGGCATGGTCCTGTTTGGAGGTGGTATGCCGTTGCCTTCCTCCGACCTTCAGAACTGACTTACTCAGCCAGTTATAGGGGGACCTACAGTTTAACGTGGGTTCCGAACCACGGTGCTACTCGGTATTTTTCACATTAGCAACACTGTCAGAGGTGAAAGAAGTGGAAAGTGACAGATAAAAAAATCCTAGGACCTGATGGGGATCGAACCCGCGGCGTTTGGATTTTTAGTCTGGCACTCTACCAATGTGCTACGGAGCCGCACTATGTAGATTATTATATTAGTCCAAAATGTTTGCATTGTTTCAACAATAAATCTTGAGTGAGTTGAAAAACTCTGAGAAAGTTTTTTCAGGCAGTTTCTAAATCTAATAGTTAGTCAAACATCCGGAGTCGACGTCTCCACCCGTAGACGGAAGTGGAGGATAGGATGCATCTGGGATAATTTGATGTTACAGGCCGTGTTCTGTTAATTTTGCTTAGCAGTGCCAGATATAGCTGGTTCGGTGTGTCTACTCTGACACAATTCAGCATGCACATCAGGAATCTGAGAGAGTCTTAAATATATATATATATATATATATATATAGAATAAAGGAAAAGAAAAAAAAAAGACTGACGCGCTCCAGTCACGGTCAGCACGGCCACGGTCGGGGGGTCGAATCCCCCCTCGGGCATGGATATTTGTGACGTCCTTAGGATTAGCTAGTTCATAAGTAGTTTGTAAATTTAGGGACTGATGACCCCGTAGTTAAGTCCCATAGACTCTACAAACATTTGAACATTTTTTCGTTAGCTTCGTAGTGTTCGTTTTTCATTTTCCAGGAGTGTAGTGATGAAGCTGTCAGTAGTTTGGTGGACACAGTGCCGTTGGAGGCGGTATGCCGCCGCCGTCCTGCGGACTCTAAATTGACTTAGGCAGCTAGTAATAATGTGCCTGTTATAAGAGCCGCCATTCCGCGCTGGAGTTTGTCCACGCCCCTCCACTAGACACTTACGGCACCAGCCGCTGTGTGTGCGTGTGTCTGCTGTAAAAGACTGCCTGTCGTAACGACGGCCTGAAACAGCGGCGCGCGCCGCGTTTTACCGAAAAGTCATCCCGGGTGTTTAGTAGCCGTGGAGGCGCGTTTTACAGCGGCCGGCCCACATAAAGGCTGTCGGCGCTCTTTATGATGAGCCTCTGCCTCTGCCGCGACACCCCGCCCACGCTAGGGCCTGTTTTACAGCCGCCCGCCTACTTGCTGCCGGCAACAATCGCGATGGCCGCCCGACTCGCGCGTCTGCTCGCCGCGCCGCACAGTGTCCCAGCAGCGATGCCCGGCCGCGGAAGGCCGTTCCGCGGACAGAGTTTACGCTGTCTGTCTTTAGGGTGACGTTAAATTTTATCGGTTTTCGGCACGACTAACGGAAATGTGAGTCGTGCGCTGCGTATCGTGTACGGAGGAGTACGGCTTCCTTATTATCGTTTACTGTAAACGCACTTCGGGCAAAAAAGACCCGCAAAAAGCGAATCGGTGGGGAGGCGGCAGGGGTTACGTCCACGAGAAATACAGGCTCCGAAGCAGACGCCAAGTCACGTGACTATAGTAGTGCGGAGGCAGCGCGATCGCCAGCTGACTGGCTGGCCGCTGGAGCGCAGCTCACTTTATTAATGTTATTGGTCCTCTGCTGTTCCTTATTTACATAAACGATTTAGGGGAAAATCTAAGTAACTCACTTAGGTTATCTGCAGATGACGCCGTCATTTACCGTCTAGTAAAATCATCGGAAGATCAAAACCAACTGCACAACGATCTGAATAAGATATCAGTGTGGTGTAAAAACTGACAAATGACTCTAAATAATGAGAAGTGTGAAGTCGTCCACATGAGTACGAAAAGAAATCCGTTAAACTTTGTTTACAAGATAAATCAATCAAGTGTGAAGGCCGTAAACTCCACAAAATACCTAGGAATTACTATTACTTCAGACTTAAATTGGAAAGAACACGTAGATAATATCGTGGGAAAGGCGAACCAGAGGCTGCGTTTTATTGGCAGAACCATTAAAAGATGCAACAGAACTACAAAAGAAACTGCATACACTACGCTTGTCCGTCCATTTTTGGAGTATTGCAGCGCAGCGTGGGATCCTTATCATGTGGGTTTGACGGAGGGAATCGAAAGAGTCCAAAGAAGGGCAGCTTGTTTCGTATTGTCACGATACAGGGGAGACAGTGTTACGGAAATGATACAGGATCTAGGATGGGAAACATTACAACAACGGCGCTTATCGCTGCGGCGTGGGCTACTTGCGAAACTCCAATCGCCAACATTCTCCTCCGAATGCTTAAATATACTGTTGACTCCCACTTACATAGGTAGAAATGATCATCAGAATAAAATACGAGAAATCAGAGCTCGAACAGAGAGATTTAGGTATTCTTTCTTCCCGCGCGCTGTTCGAGAATGGAATGGGAGATAAAAAGTATAACGGCGGTTCGATGAACCCTCTGACAGGCACTTAAAATGTGATTTGCAGAGTATCCTATGTAGATGCAGATGTATATGTAGATTAGTTATAGCAAATAGAAGTGTGCCGACTCCCGCAGTTCACGAGTTCCGCCGCCAGATGTCAGTGTCTCCGCTTGTGCCCATGGCACTATATGTTGCTTTACGTCAAACGCAGAACAAGAATTCAAACATCCATTAAATCTAGGTAATGAAATGAGAAGTACTAAGGTGACCTGATAAATTTTAATTTTAAATTCAGTTCTGAGTCAGACATCAGACTTGACCTTAACTTTTCCCGGCATAATGCACTATCAAACAACTTACGGGCATGCTGCCGGGCGACGTCGTCGACAACGGCCGATATTTCGCCAGGAGGACACCCTGCCATTTTCAAGGCACAACTACATTCAAGCTTTATCTGTGTTGGGGAAAGGTTTGAATTTCGCACCGACACCTAAGTAAGCGTTTACCGGTTGTTGATTTCATAAATTCTATTGAACAGGCTGTTTATAAACTACCTTCCGATAAATGCGGAAGAGGCTAGGAGGGAAGCTTGTCTCGTGTTAACTGGGACCCGTCCACCCAAGTGTAAAGCCTCTTTTACACGATCGACGTTATTGTCTCACAAGGAATGTACTTGGGCTCGAACATACACATATACACCAAAATCGTATGAGAGATAATGTAAAGGTCTCTTTTTGCACTAGTGACACTCCCGCTTCTGCAAATCTCTGAAGTCGTCCGTTAGAGGCCTCTGTGTGTGCCATGCCACATTGCACTTTGACCTGCCGGTTCGCCTGTAGGGACGGTGTAGTGTGCCTTCGAAGTTGCGTTTTGTGACATTTGTGTGGTCATGCGTCAGATCGAGCCGCGATTGATAATCAATCCTGCTAAAGTATTGCGATTGGTTGACATGAAGTTACGGATAACCATTCTTCGTGAAGATGGTATTAGTGTAGAAGATGAATCATTCGCATGCTTTCTCGTATCTGTTATGGTACAGAAATATGAGCTTAAGTTACATAAAAGTAACACTAACACATAATGATGATAATACAGATGATAATGACCAAGAACTCATTGGTATCGGTAATGCTACGGTAAGTGCGGGAGGAGGCGATGGAAGCAGTGGCAGTGAATACCAACAGTCTTCCGAGAAGAAGGTTAAAGTAGCAACTATCATCACGGTTTTTATTGACAATACGCTAGAGAACATGTATGACGATTATTACATAAGTTTTATAGTTCAGATATCTGCATTACGTATGGCGTCTACAATTACATCTACAGTGCTATCTAGAGCATGATTGCAAAGTTTTGCATAAAAACGACACCCACCAGCACGTGGAGGTGTACGTAAAGATACTGTAACCAAACGTTCATACAGATATGTTTGTTCTAGCTTACGAACTTTCCTTGTAAGTTATGAAATCAGAAGTACGTCGACATCAGTTGTCTGTTAGTTTCGATAGTTTTCGGGCAGTAGTGGCCTCTTCATAGTGAAGTAAATGGCTATTGTCTTCGTTGGGTTAAGTTGAATTTTGTGTAGTTTACATCAGTCGGAGGTCCAATTGTTGTGTAAGCCTGCGGATAATTGCTGTACGTGGCATCTTCTCGTGTAGGAGGCGGTGTTATCCGCGAACTGGGCGATATGTACGCCGGGTACTGTTGGCATATCATGGAATAATAACGGTGAGAAGATAGAACCATGAGGTAGTCCCACATGATTTTTGTCTCTGATGATTGCCCCTCGACAACCACCTTCATTCTTTGGTCAGAGAGAAAGCCAGAGAGAATCTTGCTGTAGCAGTCTGGTATGGCGTTTGTTTCGCAACTTTTCGGATGAGAAGTTCCCTCCAGACCTTGTCATACGCTTTCTCGTTCTCAAGAAATACAGCGGCGGTGGAGCTGGATATGTTTAGCTTTTCCGTGATGTGCTCGGTTAGACGCAGAAACTGTAGCTCCGCAGACATTTTCCTCTGGAACCAAAATTGCTCTAGACGAATAGTTCCTTCAGCCACTAAGGGTTCCAGTATTCGTGGTTGTAAGATCCGTTCGAGGATCTTGCTTAGTCCACTAAGCAGGCTGACGGGTCGGTGATCTGTTGCCTCTCTTTTGTCCTTCCTGGAATTCGGGATATGGAGTGTATTCGCTAACTTCCATGCTACCGGGAAGTATTTTGTCAGTAGACATCCATTGAAAATCCTTGTCCGAAGAACCAGTGGTTATCGTGGTAGATTTTTAAGATGTGGATTACTGGTCTTGTCTAGCCCTGGAGACTTATTGGGATGAAGTTTCTTGATCGTTGATCCAACTTCACTAGGTGTTGGTCCTCAGCACCCAGGAATTGTGCCAGTAGTAGCAGTGTGTTCGTTCTCCCTTTGGGCGGCATTCAGGGATTCCCTCAAGAGTGTTGTCTGCAGTTCAAAAGTTGAGGCGAAAGTTTCAGTCTTCGTCAATTGGTCGTTTGTGAAGCCTTGCTGGGTGCGTAACGGTCTCTTTGGTTTGGTTTCTGCACAAATGTTTCCCACTATCTTCCATTTTTCTTGTGATTGTAGGAGATGGAAGAGGAACCGTTTCCTCGAATTTACGACGAGTATTTGTAATCTATCAGTATTTTATAGTATCGTCTAATCTGTTGTTGTTGTTGTTGTGGTCTTCAGTCCGGAGACTGGTTTGATGCAGCTCTCCACAATACCCTATCCTGAGCAAGCCTCTTCATCTCCACATAAGAACGGCAACCTACATCTGTCTGAATCTGCTTACTGTATCCATTTCTTGGTCTTCCTCTGCGATTTTTACCCCACACACTTCCCTCCAATGCTAAATTCACAATCCCTTGATGTCTAAGAATGTGTCCTACCAATCTATCCCTTCTTTTAGTCAAGGTATGCCAGAAATTTCTTTTCTCTCCAATTCTGTTCAATACCTCCTCATTAGATACGCGATCCACCCACCTAATCTTCAGCATTCTTCTGTAGCACCATATTTCAAAAGCCTCAATCCTCTTCCTGTCCGCACTGTTTATCGTCCATGTCTCAATCCCATACAAGGCAACACTCCATACAAATGCCTTTAGAAAAGACTTCCTTAGGCTTAAATCAATATTCGATGTTAACAAATTTCTCTTTTTCAAGAACGCTTTTCTACCCATTGCCATTCTGCATTTTATATCCTTTGTACTGCGACAATCATTTGTTATTTTACTGCCCAAATAACAAAACTCATCTACCTCCTTTATTGCTTCGTTCCCCAATCTAATTCCTTCAGCATCACCTGATTTCCTTACACTGCACTCCATTACCCTAGTTTTGCTCTTGTTAATGTTCATCTTATATGCACCTTTCAGCACACTGTCCATTCCTTTCAACTGCTCTTCCAGGTCTTTTGCTGTCTCTGAGATTATTACAATGTCGTCGGCAAAACGCAATGTTTTTAATTCTTCACCCTGAACTTTAATTCCTTCTCCAGATTTCTCCTTGCTTTCCTTTATAGCTTGCTCAATGTACAAATTGAATAACAATGGAGAAAGACTACAACCCTGTCTTACTGCCTTTCCAACCACTGCATCCCTTTCATGCCCTTCAACTCTGATAACCGCTGTCTGGTTTTTGTACAAGTTATAAATAACCTTATGTTCCCTATATTTTACTCCTGCTTGCTTCAGAACTTTAAAGAGTTTATTCCAATCAACATTGTCAAAAGCCTTCTCCAAATCTACAAAAGCTAGAAATGTAGGTTTGCCTTTTCTTAATCTATCTTCTAGGATAAGCCGTAACGTGAGTATTGCCTCCCGTGTTCCTACATTTCTCCTGAACCCAAACTGATCTTCCCCGAGGTCGGCTTCTACCAACTTTTCCATCCTTCTGTATATAATTCGTGTTAATATTTTGCAACCATGACTTATTAGAATGATGGTTCTGTAGTTTTCACACCTGTCTGCACCTGCTTTCTTAGGGATGGGGATTATAACATTTTTCTTAAAGTCTGAGGGTACTTCTCCTGTCTCATACATCTTACGCAGCAGGTGAAACAATTTTGTCATGGCTGGTTCTCCCAGAGACTTCAGTAGCTCTGAGGGAATATCATCTACTCCAGGGGCCTCGTTTCGACTTAGGTCTTTCAGGGCTCTGTCAAATTCTTCTCTCAATACAGTATCTCCTATTTCATCTACATCTACATCCTCCTCCCTTCCTACAATATTGTCTCGGAGTTCATTTCCTTTGTAGAGCCCCTCTATATACTCATTCCACCTTTCAGTTTTCCCTTCTTTGCTGAGAACTGGTTTCCCATCTGAGTTCTTGATATTCGTAGAGTTGCTTTTCTTGTCCCCAAATGTCTCTTTTATTTTCCAGTAGGCGGTATCTACTTTTCCCCTTCTTATACATTCTTCTACAGATTTGCATTTGGCTTCTAGTCACTCTTGCTTAGCCATTTTGCACTTCCTGTCAATCTCATTTCTTAGTCGTCTGTACTCCATTTTGCATGTTTCATTTACTGCATTTTTATATTTTCTCCTTTCATCAATTAAATTTAGTATTTCCTGTGATATCCAAGGATTATTTGTAGGTCTTGCCTCTCTACCTATTTTGTCCTCTGCTGCCTACACTATTTCATCTCTCAATGCTACCCATTCCTCATCTACTGTTTTATTTCCCCCTGTTTCTGTCAATTGTTGCCTAAATCTCCCTCTGAAATTCTCCAGAACTTCACGTTCCTTCAATTTATCTAGGTCCCATCTCCTTATTTTCCTACCTTTCTGCAGTTTTTTTCAGTTTCAGCCTACAGTTCATAACCAACAAGTTATGGTCAGAGTCTATATCTGCCCCTGGATATGTTTTACAGTTCAAAACCTGTTTCCGGAATCTATGTCTTACCATTATAAAATCTATCTCATACCTTCCGGTGTCTCCTGGTCTCTTCCACGTATACAACCTTCTTTTGTGATTCTTGAACCAGGTGTTTGTTATAACTAAATTATGTTCCGTGCAAAATTCTACCAGGCGGCTTCCTCTTTCATTCCTTATGCCCAGACCATATTCACCTACTATCTTTCCTTCCCTTCCTTGTCCTACTACCGAATTCCAGTCTCCCATAACAATTAAGTTTTCCTCCCCCTTAATTGTCTGAATAATTTCCTTTAGTTCCTCATATATTTCTTCGATTTCCTCATCATCGGCAGAGCTAGTTGACATATAAACCTGTACTATTGTTGTCGGTGTTGGCTTCGTATCTATCTTGACAATGATAATGCGATCACTGTGCTGCTCATAGTAGTTTACCCGCATTCCTATTTTCTTATTCATTATTAGTCCTACTCCTGTGATACCCCCAACTGATTTTGTATTTATAATCCTGTACTAACCTGACCAGAAATCCGTTTCATCCTGCCACCGAACCTCACTAATTCCCACTATATCTAACTTCAACATATGCATTTCCCTTTTTAAATTTTCTAATTTTCCTACTCGATTAAGTGATCTAACATTCCACGCTCCGACCCGTAGAATGCCAGTATTGTCTTTCCTGATGATCACATCCTCCTGAGTAGTCCCCGCCCGGAGATCCGAATGGGGGACTATTTTACCTCCGGAATATTTTACCCGAGAGGATTCCTTCATCATATGTTCATACAGTAGAGCTGCATGTCCTCGGGAAAGGTAATGGCTGTAGTTTCCCCTTGCTTTCAGCCGTTCGCAGTAGCTGTGTGGCAAAGCCACATTAGCTGATGTTACAAGGCCATCTCAGTCAATCATCCAGACTGTTGCCCCTGTAACTACTGAAAAGGCTGCTGCCCCTCTTCAGGAACCACACGTTTGACTGGCCTCTCCACAGATACCCCTCCGCTGTGGTTGCACCTACCGTACGGCTATCTGTATCGTTGAGGCACGCAAGCAACCCCACCTCGGCAATGTCTGTGGTTCATGGGAGTCTAATCTAAGATATAAAAATTAATGTTTGTTTGTTTGTCTTTTTGTTCGTATTTTATGCACGGCCATACCATACATACGATTGCGGTAAAACTTTGTCAACTCATTACTTTCACTCGCGCGAAGGTTATAGGCAAAGTAAAAATAACTTCTTTGGTGCATGGCGGAGGGTACTTTACAATTTGTAGCCTTCACGCAGAAATGGCTGAACGTATATGAATGAAATTTGGAACAGATGTATCTTATAACCTGGGCTACCTTTCGTAAGCCACCGTCCGGTGCGTGGCGGAGGGTACTTTACAGTGTGTTAACAGGTTAATCACTATTCACGCTGAAACGGCTGGACGGAATTCAATGAAATGTAGAATAAAGTTATCTTATACCCCGAATTAATACATGGACGATATTTCGTAAGCCACCGTACGGTGCATGGCGATGGGTACGTTACAAGAAACATCCAAATTGCTTCATTTTTCACCTTGAAAGTCAGCACATAAATGAAATGAAGGATATTTTTATAATCTGCAAGTCAGTGAATTCAGCATGGCGGAGGTTATCTTGCAACTTTAACACCGTTTGACATGTAAACATTAAAAATGGCGCATATATGTATGTTTTCATATAGGAGAGAGAGAGGGAACGGACAGAAATGGGAGGGAGGCGACGGACAGAGAGAGAGAGAGAGAGAGAGAGAGAGAGAGAGAGGAGAGGAGAGGAGAGGAGAGGAGAGAGAGAGGATGGGAGAGCGGAGATGGTGACTGACCACTGAAAGGAGATGAACAGATGGAGGGGGAGGGATAGGGGTAACTGGACAGAGAAAGGAACATGAGAAGACGGGGGGGGGGGGGGGGGAGGCCGAAACAGGTGAAGAGAGAGAGAAGTAAAAGAAGTTCATGGACTCATAGAAGATTGGAAACCTCATACACATTTGTTCGATTGTTCGTATTTTATACTAGCTGAAAACCCGGCGTTGCCCGGGTATTTATTTATTTATTCCTGCCATTTTTCAACTATATATTCATTTGTATAAGGGCTGCATGTGTGTAAAATCTCTTGGGAATACAATTAGGAGTAAAGAAGTAATAGATTAAAACTTGGTGCATGATGGGGCAATTTTCCATGAACATTACTTCTTTATGTGCTCATATCTCATGAACTAGGTGCCGTACTGTGATTCAGAAGGTCCATTCAACTATATATGTGTATACTGTCTGAAAATTTCCTGTCGCTACAATTTGTAGTGTTCAAATTATAAATTGTAACGGCATACCGAGAGCCGTAGTTTTACTCCATAAACAGCGAAAAAGTAGTAAGTGAGAAACTTTTTTTCCTTTCATCATTTTACTATGATTGCCAGAGAGAAAGAGCTTAATAAAGGTTTGAAATTATGTTTAAAGTTTGTTGCAAGTAGCTAAGTACTGTCATTCTCATACAGTTTATTTCGAAAGTCTCGCCGCATTATATGGTATTTTTTGCAATTTATATTGGTTATGAACCATGTGCCGTATGTGATTCTTAACCATGCAGCAATTGTTACATCACGGTAAGGAATGTGTGTGCCAAATTTTGTTTAAATCGGTCCAATGGTTCAGGAGAAAAATGAGCAACATTGTCGCAAAATGCAGCAGTTTTTCGCGAATCTCATTGTTTATGACGTCATATGTCGTGAACTACATATCGTATGTGAATCTTACATTTACGGCGACCGTCCTCATGGACTGAAGCTTACGTGTACAAAATTTCATAAAGATTGGAACAAAACTGTAGATTTGTATGGAACACGAAAAAACATACGGACACTCTGCTTTATATATTAGAAGAAGTTGTTGTCAGACGTTCATCTGATTGATAAAGACAGTAAATATAAAATATTCTATCCGAAAGCGAAGAATGAAGTCAACAAATTTAAATGAATGTCATTTATATTTCCCCAGGCTACAAAATGAACATTTATTTCCATCATTCGTAATAATTCAAGCTAACACTTTCCAATTTCAAACGTTATTTGCACAATTATTTCTTCTGCGACAGCAACGGGCGGATTACCAGCTAATTTTCCAATCAAATGCTAATCACAGTAGTATTTGACGCCTTTAATCTACCGACATTAGTTGTAAAAAATCATTTGGAATTATTATACTTTTAAGGAAAAAATATTGTAATTAAAACTATAATTAACTGCACCGTAATTTAATATATAAAATAATGTTTTGTTTATGATGTAATAGATAATATTTTGAACCATTAATTTAATTTAAAGATGTTCTGATCTTTAAAACTTATAATATAGCTTAACATTATTCGATATCAGTCAGGCTCACTGCTACCTGCGCTATTTCGCTATACTTCTTTACAGACCACATAGACTGATATAGGGTAAGGTGGTACAATTTCGATCATTTCGGACACTTGTTATTGTAACTGGAAATATATTGAGAAAAGAAATAATTTTAACTATGACAGTTGTTCTTGGATTTTTAATGAATATACAACACAAATATTATACAATTACAAAAGTTGATATTAACACAAAAACAGGTTACAGAATTGAGAAGAATCGATCGAAAATGTACCACACTAGGTACAATTGTGATCACTTCCTGGTACAATTTTGATCACTTGCATCTTCCACATATAAAACACTTTTTCCCTCGGGCACCAACGCATACTTCTTGGTACCAAACATTGCTTTTTTGGCAGCGAATCCAGTCACCCTTAGCTACTGATTCTGCACTATAATAATTCAATAAACAAAATCCACAATTATTTTCGTTGTTTGCTGGCGAATTGAAGCTTGGTAAATTTCTTTCATCATTACTCACAGACTTACATTTCCGTTTATTGTTCTTGTTGCATTTGTTCATTGTTTTCCTTGTGCCCTGTTGAAAACGTTTCCTCTTTCTGCGGAGATTATGCAGGTTTTCATCTGAAGTGAGTCTAGCTGATGTCTGTGTTTTCCTCTTCCGAGACGATAATTTTTTCTCTTGACTTGGCAAAATGTCCCTGACAGCATCGTGCTGAGAAATCGTACTGGACCCTGGCGTTGCGGATTTGCCGTGTTCTTCAGTTACATCTTTTGACGATGAGGGTTTTTCTCCAATAATAATGCTGTTAGTCGCTTGACTGGTGGAGATTGGAGGAGCAGAAGCCTCGAATAACGTTGAAGGTGCAAATTTCTCCTCGGGAACAATGTCTTTGCAAAACGGCATTATTCCTGTACATTGGAGCCCTTTGACTGTGCACCCAATGGACGCAGCTTTGCCCCAGGCATCACAGAAAATAGTACAGAATCGTTGATTTGTAATATTTTCATTGGGATTGCGATGAATCCAGTTAGTTGCACTTCTGTGATATTGAGCCTTTAGGGACTTGAAGAACGTCTATCTAATGGTTGCAGTACATGTGTACTGTGCGGAGGCAATCCCGAAAGTTCTATCCCATTTTCCCGACAATATTCTACAGCATCTAAGCTGGTGTAGCTGCCATGGTTGTCAACAGTAAGAACTGTAATAGGGCTACCCATTGTTTTGTATTTGTTGAAGTGTCGCAGCCAGACCATGAACAATTTTTCATTCCTGGACGAACTAAACTGAAAAACTGCATTGATCGAAATTGTACTAGGGTGTCGAAATTGTACCATTTTTCTGATCGAAAATGTACTACTGGCGTGAGTGAATTCACGAGTAAATAGTAGTGAATTCTGCTAAGAAATGGCAACACATGTCACACAGTCTTTCTCTGTAGGTGCCTCAGAACACGCCCGAATGGAAAACAAGTTTCTAACCTCACTAATGTAGAATTTGCAAGCACGTGGAAACTAGAAAAATTATAAGAGCGCGTTAGACTAAGTAGCTTCACTTAACTCTTAACAGGAAAAAATTTATATCTCCGTAGTACAAATTGGTGTATTCTTGGAAAACACAGGAGGTGTAGAAACCTGCTACACTACGACGCCACACAAAGGTAAGCGCTACCTACACTACGAGGCTGACAAATAGCGCAAAACCTTATGTTGATCGGAATTGTTCCTATATCGAATTTGTACCACCTTACCCTATAACGCATATACGAGTTGCACGATAGAGCCGGTTTCGTCGGAGTTTTCTGGATACCGCGCTACAACAAACATTGTCTAGTTGAGGCGTTGTTCGGCGAGTATTAACAGGTAAAATGTATAGGGAATAACCTATTATCCCCGAAAGAATGCCAAAGTTAACATCGGGATATGCAAAATATGTACAATGTGGAAAATAATAATATGAGAAATCAAGACAAGTGGAGCTAGTACTGATCATCTATTTCACCGTTGACAATTTTTTTCTAATGATTTTTTGCCAAAAGTGATTTGGTCGTACATTTTGTTATCATTATCAAACTGCATTCAGATATATGTACCGTCTTTGTGTTTCTTGAGAAAAAAAGGCACAATTTCTAGAAGAGTATTGCACGCCAAGTGCAAGCATAAGAAAGCTACAGTATTCAAGTTTTTTCCGACTATCGCTAACAGATTTATATTCTATCAGAGCGTGACGAGTTCGAGGTCTTTGGAGCTATCGCTAACAGAGATACCGTGTAATTTTGTGGACATCTGTTTTTGTAAACAAACTGATCTACGAGCCAGTCTGCAACGATGCGCAGAACGTTCCGTGGGACGTAGCCGGTCGTTTTAGAGCTGTATCTAGATATATATAAATCGTCTGCCGTGCACCACGTACGACAACACGTCCCGTGTGAGGACGCATCTACAGTGACGAACACAGTGCATACATGTTGAATTCAGTCGCCAGTGTGAATGTAAGCAACATTTACTGTTGTTGTTGCCTTCAGTCCGGAGACTGGTTTAATGCAGCTCTCCACCCTACTCTGTCCTGAGCAAGCCTCTTCATCTTCTCATAAAAACGGCACCCTACATTCATTTGATTCCACTTACTGTATTCATCTCTTGGTCTCCCTTGAAACACGTCCACTGAATGTGTGGTCTTGTTCCGTTTTGAGTTATTCATTACTCTAAAGTGTTTTTTCCACCATTAATATTGTTTATTGTATGTCCATTATTTTATTCCTTTATTAATGATCAATGCCCCTTGTATATGTATGTTTCCAACTGTGTGATTGAACTGGTGTGTTGGTATGAATGTGTAAGGTTGCTCTTAATATTGACTGACTGCCACCTCACTGGTTTCCAGTCGCCGCTTCGCGCCTGAAGCCTCGTTTGCTTTAGTTAAGAACGCATGGCTTCGTATGTCGTCTGCACTGCCGTCTGCTGGGTGGTCAGAGACAACATTACTTGGCAAGATGGCGAGATGGCCCGTTGTTAGTATAGTACCAACATCGACAAAAGATGTGACAAAAGAGAACTCTCTGGAGCTCTAGTAGAGGGTATTATCTCCTTCAGGTAGCGAGAGTTGGTACACAGTAGCCACTGAGCGCACTCTGCATTGCTTTGAACGCGTCCTACATCCGGTCCAGAGCGGCGAAGGCTTTGCGCGTGGCCTGAGGCGGCACTCTTGCCGCGACTGTCGAAGTGAGTATTTCGTCGAATCACGCTAAGGGGATGGCATGCTGTTAGAACTTTACTTTGTTCGTGACCAGGCAGTCTTGGGTTATCAGTGATAGTTTTTCTTGAGTAATTCTTTCACTAGCCGAGGTAAAATGTTTCTTAATCTACAGAGTTCGAGTAATTAAGTGTAAATTTAGTATTTTCATTTTCATTCCAGTGATAATTTTATGTCCGGTTTTCTCAAGTTAGAATACACGTGTGTGGCATTCAGTCATTGCAGAAACTTATTACGTTTGAATTTCATTGCTGTTTCAACTGACGTTTTCGCATCATACCTGTATCCACGAGTATGATAATTTTTTTCTCAGATTTTCTGGTTTGATTCCTTCTTTCATGTCTTGGTATGACTGATTGCACAACATGCTTTGATGATGGTCATTACTTCGACCTTAAGCCGTGCTTTTACTGATACTAGCTTTCTTTTGTATGAATTCTTGGGAGTGATTTACTTGTTTATTCTAAATTAATTTCTATTCGTAAATTCTATGTAATTTATCGTGGTTGTACACCACATGGTACTTAAGGATAATATGCCGCTGCCTCCCCACACATGAGTCCGTTTGTACATAGTATATTTTAAACAGTACTAGAAGACACCTGCCATATCGTCAAAACGCCGCCGATGCTTCGTTTAGCCGCTGCTATGAAGTTTTCCCACTTGAGTAATGTGTCACAAGTATTATTCACGTGCCTGTGAGTGAATGAGTGTGCTTTCATTTATCCACTGTGTATTTGCAAATTTCCTCCCACATTACCACCATATTCACGAAGGGCAGAAACAATTTTATTATGGGCAGTAACTTTATGATTTAATTCACTTTTGTACAAGGTGTGTGATTTATTGTGCTTATTTGGTCCTTCCACATTTCTCTTGTTCATTTTATTGAAAAGATAAGAATTTAAAGTATAAAACCTCTGATTTATAATTTAATGCTCCCCATCCCATGTTTAATTATCTATTCCCCTTTTTTAACATTAATTTTGTGTGTGTTAAAAAGTTGGTTGCTCGCTTAATGAGAGAGCAGTTAGATAAATTTCCGTTGCGCAAGTACTGTGGTCACTCGAAAAGTAATTTAGAGCAGCAGTGAGCATTTTAACTTGCATTTACCGATCTCTACTGCCCGAAACCTTTCATAGAAAATTTAACAAGCTACTTTCACCCTCTCTGCGAGTTTTATCCCACACACTTCCCTCCAACGCTAAATTCACGATTCCTTGATGTCTAAGAATGTGTCCTATCAGTCGATCCCTTGTTTTAGTCAAGGTATTCCAGAAATTCCTTTACTCCCCAATTCGGTTCAGCATCTCTTCATTAGTTACGCAATCCACCCACCTAATCTTCAGCATTGTTCTGTAAAACCACATTTCAAAAGTCTCTATACCGTACTCTTCCTGTCCGCACTGTTTATCGTCCATGTTTCACTCCCATACAAGGCTTCATACAAGAACATGGTCCCATTTGGTATTCTTTCTGATGTGTAATCTTGCTCTTACCATTTATATATTCTTCCCCTATGGCTCGTCTCTGTTTTCTTACTTCCGTTTCCAATCTTTCTCATTAGTCAAACGCATTTTTCCTTTCATTGTGTTCACATTATCAGGGGATGATGAGGATGCAATGGTCCTGGTATTGAAGACATTTCCAAACCGTCGTTAACATCGACCCACTCTGAATCACGTTCTTGACCGTCACCTTCCTCATGCGACTGAAACATATCTGTGAAGTTCAATTTCAAACGTACCGTTATCAATATTTTCGTATTACCGCTGCACAATACGATAGCACACGCAAATAATAATAATAGTTTGTATTAATCGATGGTAAGGCATCGACTAAAACACAGGTGATATCGGGCGTTCCATTGGGTGGTGTTATTGGTCCTGATGTTCCTTATATACATAAAAGATTTAGGAGAAAATCTGAGCAGCTCTCTTAGGTTGTTTGTAGATGAAACCGCCATTTATCTTCTAGTAAAGTCATCTGAAGATGAAAACCAACTGCAGAACGATTTAAATAAGATATCACTATGGTGTAATGATTGACAATTGACTTTAAGTAATGAGAAGCCTGAAGTGGTCCACATGACTACGAAAAGAAATCCGTTAAACTTTATTTACAAGATTAATCAATCACATGTGAAGGCCATCAACTCCACAAAATCCCTAGGAATTACTATTACATCAGACATAAAGTGGAAGGAACACGTAGTTAATATCGTGGGAAGGGCGAACCAGAGACTGCGTTTCATTGGCAGAACCCTTAAAAGATGCAACAGAACTGCTAAAGAGACTGCATACACTACGCTTGTCCTCATTGGAATATTGCTGCACAGTGTGGGATCCTTAATATGTCAGTTTGACGAAGGACATCGAAAGAGTCCAAAGAAGGGCTGCTCGGTTTGTATTGTCTCGATACAGCGTCACGAAAATGATACAGGATCTGGGATGGGAATCATTACAACAATGGCGGTTATCGCTGCGGCGTGGTCTATTTACGAAACTCCAATCACCAACATTCTCCTCCGAATGGGAAAATATATTTTTGATTCCCACCTACATAGTTAGAAATGTTCATCCGAATAAAATACGAGAAATCAGGGCTCGAACGGAGAGATTCAGATGTTCTTTCTTCCCGCGCGCTATTCGAGAGTGGAATGGGAGATGAATAGTGTAAAGGTGGTTCGATGAACTCTCTGCCAGGCACTTAAATGGGATTTGCAGAGTATCCCATGTAGATGCAGATGGGGATGTAGAAAATACCTTGTAATTGTTCCTCTGTAGTTTTAGGTTATGCGTTTTGTTCCATTATTGTAACTTCAACAATTATCATCCAACAACACACTATGCCTGCACTACGCCATTCCACGAAGAGAATCAATGCGTAGTGACTCTAATACTGCGATAGCAACTACTACACAAGGCCACATCGCGCTGGGCATGACTGCATGTTGCGGATGCATGGTTCAGGGAACTGCTGTCAGTGTAGCAGTGGAATGATGAATCATAGTCCACTATTGTCCCTGAAAACGGCACAAAGGCTCAGCGCATAAAATAGTAATTGACCACGCGTCTACGTTTACCATACATAATTAAAATATCTTATTTTTGCAGGGTTTTTCACTTCAAATAGGCATCAATTCTGTCATGGTGCACCGCATGTGAGTGCGTCGCAAGATTAGAATGTCCGACACGTTCGCCAGACATGAAATCTAGCCGACCGCGGTGGACGAGGGGACTAAGGCGCTCCAGTCACGGTCTGCACGGCCACTACGGTCGGGGGTTCGAATCCCCCCTCGGGCATGGATATTTGTACCATCCTAGTTCGTAAGTAGTTCATACGTAGTTTGTAAGTTTAGGGACTGATGACCCCGTAGTTAAGTCCCATTGACTATACAAACATTAGATTTTTGAACATGAACTCTATCGCCGTTGAGGTCACACACAAGCACAAGCTCACATACAAAAGAGGCTGGCAGAAGATTCCAGTACGTCGCACGCATCTTCTGGAGGATGCTCTCCGTGTTTATTGTGGCTACGATGGTAGAAATATCTTTCAGAATAGTAATCAGGGGATTGAATTGATAAAACCTGTTTAAGGAGGACTTTGAAGACGTCGCCCTGGACACCTGGAAGGCCTAGCTGTTTTTATCGGTTCGTTCGTTATCTGGCCGCATGGACGTGAAAAACTACGTGAATTCTTGGACCACATCAGTATCATCCATGACAAGATCACGTTCACGATGGAGATGGTGAAAGAGGGTGCCTTGCCGTTCCTTGAAGTCCTCGTCAGCCGTAAAGCAAATGGATGTCTCAGCCATGGTGTTTAAGAAAACCCACCCATACAGACCGGTACCTGCACGCCACAAGCCATCATCATCCATCGCAGAAACAGTTTGTTTTAAGGACCTTGGTGCACCGAGTGGAAGTAGTGTCAGACGCTGAAAATCTGCAAAGGGAACTGAGCCATCTACGGCAAGTGTTTAGGGACAACTGCTACGCGAACAGCCAGATTACGGAAGCTATCTTCCCGAAGACACAGAAGCAGAACACCCCCGAGGAGGACTCAAAGAAACTTGCCTTTTTTGCCGTTTTGTGACTCAATCACTGGAGAGATTAGCCGAATTCTTAAGAGACAGAAGATTGACTCGGTCTTCAGGGCTCCTTCAGAAATACGTCGGCTGATGAGACCTGTTAAGGACGATGTAGGCCTAAGAACTCCGGGAGTATATAAAATACGTTGTGGTTGTGGAAAATTTTATGTAGTGCGCACTGTAGAACACTAAGTGGGTGTCAACAATATATTTTCGCATTCCGAGCAGAATGTTGGCAATTGGAGTTTCGTAAGTAGCCCACGCGGCAGCGATAAGTGGGGTTATTGTAATGGTTCCCATCCCGGATCCTGTATCATTTCCGTGACGCTGTCTCCTCTGTATCGAGACAATACGAAACGAGCGGCCATTTTTGGACTCTTTCGATGTTTTCCGCCAAACCCACCTGATAAGGATGCCACACTGGGCAGTAATACTCCAAAAATGGACAGACAAGCGTAGTGTATCGAATCTCTTTAGTAGTTCTGTAGCATCTTTTAAGGGTTCTGCGAATAAAACGCAAAGGACCAATAACACTACCCTGTGAAACGCCCGATATCACGTCTGTTTTAGTCGATGTCTTGCCATCTATTAGTACGAACTATGTCCTCTCTGACAGGAAATCCTCTATCCAATCGCAAATTTGGGGCGATATGCCATAACCATGCAATTTGATTTACGTTTACGTTATCCAGAGGAGTCAGCAATTGTGGAGCATGAACTAGAAAACAGACAACGCATAGCGTTTGGGGAGACATCCATAGTTACAAGAACGAACAGTTTCTGAGATAGTGTAATAAAGGAGGCGATTGAGATCAAAATAGCTGACAATACTGTTAATAGAGACAACGGCTTGCAGCGAGCACGGTTTGGAACCCGGCGATCGGAAAGTTGAGGCGGGCGTGGCAAGGCTTTTATGGTCATGTCGCGGAGCACCAGTGACGTCACAGCCCGAAATGGAGGTATATAAGGACGACAGCGGCAATCACTCCCCAGTCAACCACTTGACAACGGCCGAGGAGATCTCGGCCAAAACGTCGTGGAAGAAATTTAAATGTATGTATAGCTTATGGGACTTAACTAGGGGTCATCAGCCCCTAAACTGTACTTATGAACTAACTTACACTAAGGACGGCACAAGTATCCATGCCCGAGGGGGGATTCGAACCCCCGACCATAGTGGCCGTGCAGACCTTGACTTTCGCGCAGCAGTCCCCTCGGCCACCGCGGCCGTCGTGCAGACCGTGATTGACACGCCGCAGACCTCTCGGCCACCGCGGCAAACGTCGTGGACAGTAAACCACATGACGCGGCTGGAAGTCCGAGAAAATTTTATCAACACAACTCGCCGCGAAACAATACATTCATATATGGGAATGAATTGTCACGTTCCCTGACCGCAAGAGCTTACAGTAGGCGAGAGACGCGTTGGGTCCGGCAGCTCTTCGACGCGATGCGAGCGCAAGTGGTCGCCTGGCTTGTCAATAATGGACGCCCAGTCCGCTGGTGGGTGGGTGGTTGGCGGCGTCCTGCCGGCCACGCGGCCAGTGGATGAGGCTAATATTGGCGTTGCGGCCGGCAGCTACCACCGCTGTCCACACAGTAGTCGGCCAGAACGCAACGACGAGGCAGTGTGGGCGCTGCGCGACTGCGTCAGAGAGAGAGAACTGCACGGTGGAGAGGGGGAAACCGAAGCACAAGCATACAGAAAAAGGATGGCTGAATGTTAGTCTCGCCAAAACGAAGAGAGGACTTGGCCGATCTGAATAATTTTTGGTTTTGTTCACTTAAAAAAAAAAAAAAAAAAAAAAAAAAAAAAAAAAAAAAAAAAAAAAAAAAAAAAAAAAACTTCGACGGTCAATACTTCCTCGAAAGGGTACCCGCATATACAACTGTTTGGGACTTGTCTTTTCCACGAATGCTCCACTGTGTGCTACGGAGATATATATTTTTTTCCTGTTCAGAGGTAAGTGAAGCTACTTCAAATATTCAAATGTTTGGAGAACTTAAGGGACTTAACTACGGGGTCATCAGTCCCTAAGCTTTCAAACTACTTATGAACTACCTATGACTAAGGACGTCACAAATATCCATGCGCGAGGGGGGATTCGAACCCCCGACCGTAGTGGCCGTGCAGACCGTGACTGGAGCGCCTCAGTACCCTCGGCCTGAAGCCACTTACTCTAACGCAAACTTATAAATCAGTTGCTAAGGGTGACTGGATTCGTTGCCAAAAATGCAAAAACTGTGTTTTATACATGGTGGATGTGTTTGAACTCCGTGACTGTTCGTGATACAGGTTTGACAATAAATCATTGGTTGTAGGGCAGTAGAGGAAGGTCGGGTAAGATGACGAGGAGTCTAAGATGACGATTTGTGAATTTCTCCGATAAATCTACAGATTGTTTAAGGTGCACTATATACTATTGCTTCCTTAGCTACGGTCGGGGGTTCGAATCCCCTCTCGGGCATGGATATTTGTGCCGTCCTTAGTATAAGGTAGTTGATAAGTAGTTTGTAAGTTTAGGGACTGATGACCCCGTAGTTAAGTCCCATAAGCTTAACAAACATTTGCACATTTTTGCTTCCTTAGCGCGCTCTGCAGGCATGTCTGTTGAAATAGAACTGCTTGGTCATTGTGTTTTGTTGACAACAGAGGCTCGGATATGGATGCTGTTTTCGTTATAATTTTTCCTGCGGTTTAAATACGTTTTATGCAAGTAATACTTTTGTATTAGTGAATATGAATTGATTCCTTTTAAGCCTTGTGGGTTTAGTTTTTTTAATAACGGTTTAATGACTTAATTGTGTAAGATTGTGTGTAAGTAAAAGTCTGCATCCACAATGTCGTCTGCGGTTAAGACGACGAATTATGAAGTTCATAAAGAAGACAGCGTGACACAAATTGAGCAAGGAATCATTGAAACAGGCAATGCAACGTGTAACAAATGGAAAGTCTGTTAAAGTCGACGCTAGGAAGTTCAATCTCCTTTAAGCTACTTTACGTCACTATGTAAAAAAACATGCTGTTGAAAAAGGCTCTGGTCAGTGTAAGGGCTTAAATTACAGGGATGTATGGATAAATGTATGTTCGTGTCTCTTTTGGTAAGTAGATAAGCATTCATAAAAGACTTTATTTTCTGAATAAAATGTCCATTTCGTCATATTACCCTACCTGTAGGGTAAGTACTAACAAAAAGGGGTCTACCTACAAAATCGTTAGTCTTAGGAATCGTTTAGATGTTGTATAACAAAGGAAATACATTAAGCAATGACCCCACTAATTAAGTGGGGAGGAAAACAGCTTCGCTTCTGAATGACTCTCCCTTCCTACCAGAAGTTGTTCGGAGAAAAAAAAAAAGTGATTCGCTTCCTCCAAGACTTTATGGATTACCTAAGGTCCACAAGAAAGATGTTCCTCTCCATCCAATTGTGAGCAACATAGGCTCTCCGACCAGTGACTTTGCCAAACACTTGGCATCATTATTGAGGCCTCTGGTGGGAAAATGTGATCACCACATTAAGAAAATCTGCTGACTTCATTGGCAAACTGAAATCTTTGAAACTGAACCATTCTTATATTTTAGTTAGTTTCGATGTGGTTTCTTTATTCATAAAGGTCCCCCTTCCAGAATATTTACACATTATTGAAGAAATTTATGACAAAGAGATTTGAGCTTTATTTAAACATGTCACGACCTCGACGTACTTCTTATTTAACAACGAATTTTTGAACAGACGGGCTGAGTCGCCGTGGGTAGTCCATTATCACCTTTGGTAGCCAATTTGTTCATGGTGGACTTCCAGGAAAAGGCGCTGGAATCTGCTGACTTGAAACCCACGGTATTCTGGAAGTATGTTGATGACACCTTTGTAGTTTGGCCCCATGGGGAAGATAACTTGCAAGTCTTTTTAAGACATCCGAACTACATCCATGATCAAATAAAGTTCACGTTGGAAATTGAAAAGGACGGATACATTCCATTCTTGGACATTCTGTTTCTGCGCAGAGAGGATGGCACTTTGGGACATGAAGTTTATCGGAAGCCGACGCCCACGGATTTGTATTTACGTGAAAATAGCTGCCACCATCCTTCACAGACGATGAGTGTTCTCAGAACTTCGAGCACAGAGCACATATTATTTCTGACGACAGCAGTCTGCAAGATGAACTTTCCCATTTACAGAGAGTGTTTGAAGACAATGGGTACGCTCCACAGCAGATACAGAAGGCATTGCAAATGAAACCGAAAGAGGCCACAAAGGATATAAAAGAAGAGGACGAAACCCTTAAATCCATGGCTTTCCTGCCATACGTTGGTAGCCTCTCGTCAAAAATAGGACGGATTCTCAGCAGACACAAAGTGAAAGTGATTTTTCGTCCTCCACCCAAGACAGCTGCACTCGTGGGCTCAGTCAAAGATGATTTGCTGCTCCGAAAATCTGGAGTTTACAAAATTCCATGTGAATGTGGCCTTTCTTACATCGGACAAACAACTCGTACTGTCCATGAAAGATGTACGGAACACCAAAGGTACACACGGCTTTTACAACCTAACAAGTCGGCAGTGGCAGAGCACTGCATTGACACTGGTCACGGTATGTTGTATGACAACGTTGGAATTTTGGCAACGACATCATCTTTTTGGGATTCAATAGTGAAGAAGGCAATTTAAATACGCTTGACGACGAATTTAATTAACAGAGATACTGGTTTCAATCTAGATAAATCATGGAATTCGGCACTTTCCGTAATAAACTCACAAACACGTCGTCACAGTGCAGCTCATAGTGATATATCGACATGCCAACACCGATCGACTGCGCAGTCACGCGGTACGCGAGTATAAAGGGCCGGAGCGAGCACTGGAGCGTCCTTTACACTACCCGCAAAATAGAGTCCCAAAACCCTCTGGCATACCCTATTGTCACCAATCCCGGGCCTCTGCCACGCCTCCGCCAAACCATCCCTCCCGGCCTTCACCTACATACACTCCGTATCCTCTCCCAGGGCAATTTCCGCACCCTTCCCTTACCAAACACCGAACTTCGTCCCGATATCTACCCCTCCTACCAATTCTGATCCCTTCCCCGTAGCGTCAGCGCCCCTCCCCTCTCTCCCGCTTTTTCCTTCCCACCCGTTTGGCTACCCCTCCCCCATGCCCAGAGTCTCGTCAATCCATCTTCCCCTTCCTTTCTCTCTCTCCCCTCCACATCACCCTCCCCCGCGCTTCCACCATCCCTGTCCCACCTCCTCCCCTCCATCCCCCTCCCCAACCCCCGCAAGGGGGTTCAACGTGTACAGTGCCAGTGTGTCCAGTGTCATGTGTGGTTTTTAATCCGTGCCTCCGCGTTCGACGTCAACAAGTTTTATCGTGTGCACCGTGAAATGTCTTCCTGTTTGTCAATTGTGTTTCCTCAAAAAAATGTTCAAATGTTTGTTAAGCTTATGGGACTTAACTACGGGGTCATCAGTCCCTAAACTTACAAACTACTTATCAACTACCTTATACTAAGGACGGCACAAATATCCATGCCCGAGGGGGGATTCGAATCGCCGACCGTAGTGGCCGTGCAGACCGTGACTGGAGCGCCTCAGTCTCCTCGGCCACCGCGGCCGGCTGTGTTTCCTCCAATGTACTTTTAAACCGCCACCGTGACCAACAGTTTTTACTGACAATGTGTACTTTATTACCGCTTGTCTGTTCTCGTTGTCCGGTATATGTTTGACTCATTGTCCATTTACGTTTTAGTCCTTCAAAAACTCAGTTTATCAATTGTTTTTAATTCTACAATTTTATTCCTCTGTTTTATATTGTCTTTCCAATCTTTCCAGTCTTTCAATCTGTGTTTAAATTAAAAAAAAAAAAAAAAAAAAAAAAAAAAAAAAAAAAAAAAAAAAAACACTGGAGCGTAAGTCCTTTGGCTCACTCTGAAGATGGCTGAACTTTATACAGCCGAAATATTAGAAGAAAAAGGAGAATTCTTGCGGCTGCACACCCGAAACTTATGGAACTCATTAAGCAGTCGTTTTATTCCATAAATGTAGTATATGATTTCGACGTAAGGGCCATACAAAATGTAATACACATTAATGTCGCTATCTTACCCGACTTTCCCCTGCATGGAGCGCTAGATGCGCTGTTTTCCAGAGATTAAACATCGCACTGATCAGTAAAACGGCCCGGCGATTCCAGAGGCGGCAGGGAAAGCTGTCCTACGCCGGGTGCAAGTGTGGACGGGTCGGTGTGGGGCGTTTAAGCGCCGCCCACGCCGCCCCTGCTGGCGCTATCTGGTGGCGCGGCTGCCGACCCACCATAAATTCCCGTCCAGGGTGACCGGGTGATCCGTCCTCACCACCCCCACCCCACCACCCTCTTTCGCCGCCCTCGCAGGACATCGTAACAAATGAAGGCGCTCTAATTTAAATCGAATTCTTTCCGAGAGGGAATTCCACGGACGGCGGACTATCTCGGAATCCTATACAAGCGCGGCCATCGGCGCTTTCTTTTAAAGAGGCCGCTTTCTCTACCAACAAGTGGTGCCCAACTCCCCACCGTGCAGACGGTAGCCCAACTGAAATGCGGAGTCGACGCAAAACGTTTATAACTTCGTGACAAAAAGCGCTCTCACCTGCCGTTTCTCCAATACCTCTAAAAAGCATTTAATTCAGGCTTCTAGAAAGTATATTTCCCTAAGCTATTTAAACAAAAACATATCTACATGAAAAACCTTATCGGTAACAGGTACAGCAATGTTTGGACTATATTTCGATAAAGTCATCAAGCGAACTGCAGTATTTGCCATGTCGTAGGATCAACCTTTGTATTCGAGTGTATAACAGACACCACACATATGTATCTTACATAATATGCCGATAACGGTAAAAATACATAATTACCTTACTAGGTATGCGTGAAGGCAACAACGCCGTTTCCTTACAATTCCATGCCTCTGAGCCCATATTTAGCACCGTGATTAATAAAATTGCAGGTTCGATGCCATGGATTCGGGACAGGCTAACACGTATTGGAACAGGGGAGTATTAAGTACAGTTGGTTACTGTCTGAAACGGAGGACATAATATTTAAATAGCAAGTAGCCATCAGTGCGCAACACGCGCGGACCATACAAAACTAGCATAAACTACAGCTCATTATTTGCTAACTATAAAAAAACACAGCTCAACTTAGACAAAATGATACTAGCAGCAATCCAATATCTAATTTCAAGTGAAAACGGTTGCCAGTAGGTCTCAACAGCAACTGAGAACGACGGAGAGCGACTGAGAGAAAGGCTGTCTCCTCAGAAGTCAGCAGGCCTCTCCTCCACACGTGAGCGCTCTGCTCACACTCGCGGACGCCCTCCGGCGGCCCGTATCGTGACCGCTCACGTCGACCACCGTTTGTGACCTTTCCAGTGATGTTAAAACGGGCAATGATTCTCTCTTCAGTGCAGAGGCACTCCTAGGCCCTTACTCATACGGGAACGAGTTTGAAAAAACCGTTTGAGTAATAGTGGGCAGACTAAAGTTTAAAATGTGTATCTGACGGGAGGCGGCCTTGAGAAGTTCGTGTTGGTGTGGTGATGCCTGTTTGCTTCGGTATATTGGGAGAATTTTGGGATGATGTACTTCATCTGTAAAGGAGACCGCGTATAAAACGCTTGTACGACCACGTCTTGAGTATTGCTCTAGTGTTTAGAACCCACAGCAGATCAATTTAAAGGAAGATATAGAAGCAGTTCAGAGGCGAGCAGCTAAGTTTGTTACTGGTAGGTTCGACCAATGCGCAATTGTCAAAGAAAAGCTCCGGTGCAGCCCGCGGTGGCCGAGGGGACTGCGGCGCTTCAGTCACGGTCTGCACGGCCACTACGGTCGGGGGTTCAAATCCCCCTCGGGTATGGATATTTGTGCCGTCCTTAGTGTTAGCTAGTTTGTAAGTTTAGGGACTGATGACCCCGTAGTTAAGTCCCATAAGCTATACAAACATTTTTTTAAAAGCTCCGGCAACCGAATTAGGGATCGCTGGAGGAAAGACGACGTTATTTTCATGAATTTCTGTTGAGGAAATTTAGAGGGCCAGAATTTGAAGCTGAGTGTAGTACGATCTTGCTGCCGCCTGCTTATATTTTCTTTATCACAAAGACAAGATAAGTGAAATTAGGGCTCGTACGGAGGCATATAGGCATTCTTTTTTTCCTCGTTCTATTTGGTAGTGGAATAGGAAAGGAAGTGCCTAGTAGTGGTACAGTGTACCCCCCGCCACGCACCTTATGGTGGATTGCGGTGTATATATGTAGATGTAGATGCTCACTGGTGCTGGGGTCAGTGCAACGGCCTACAAACCAAGAGACTCGGGTTTGACTCCCGGCCCGTGGATGCATCTCCTCTTTTAACTGATATTTTAAATTTTAATGCAACTGGTGACATGTATTAACAGAGGATAATGTACAAAATTTAAGAGCTATTTGTAACATGCATTCTTTCATCACGATTTGAAAAAGGCTGATGGTTTGATAACGGACGGTAGAATCCGAAACTACTCACTGAATTCAAAATTGTGCTACTGCGACGGATCTTAAACCATCTTTACGATGAATTTTCAAAAAAACATACATCTATTTACTGTGCAACAATACTCAAAATTTAATATCTAAGCCATTTCCGATGTCATTTAACTTGTTCGACGTAACAAGGCAGAGCAGTTGTCGAATTTCTCATACCTTACCGGGGCGCCCGCGTTTTCATAATCTCACATGTTGCCTTCTGAAGGCAGTGGCTAACTACGCAGTCAAAAGTGAACGAGTTGGTGCCAAATCATTACTAAGTGCTGCTTGCGACTGCCAAACTTTTTTTTAGCGGGTGATTCTCGTCCAAAGGCACCAGTAAGAGTCCGAAGTCTTTGAGGTCTAAGGAATAAGGGTATGTGTGTGAGTGCATCTCGCAATTCCTCTACCAGGGAAAAGCTATTGTGCTGCGTAAGCTCAGAACGTTTGTAGAGTGGATACGTGTCTCCCTTTATACTGTGGCGGTGGTCGTTGCACTATGCTTTAAAGATTAAAGCTACTTCAAAAATTATTGTCGCTTCTTACTCTGTATCCGCCTCTTCCAGGATATTTTTCTACAATTTAATACAGGCTATGTAGCAATGAATAAAGAAAGACAGATAATTGAGTTGAACATTTGCTCGTCTTCGAATAATTCATGACCGAGAACTCGTCTGAATGCAGGCACAGCATTAAAATAGCAATTTCTCTCAGTCTTTGGCTGAAACGATTTATGAACCAGAACTAGAATACTGGGCCTCGATTTTGAACGCCGACCTGCGTAATATTAGATTTTATCTGTCAGTATGTAGCATTAACTAGTTTCACAGGATTTATAATCAGTATTCTAATCATTAGGCGATAGCCACAATACAGATTATGTGTTTTCTGTAAAACCAATCGAGAAAGGAAACAAAAACGATCAGTTTTGAGTTTCAAATTCAAAGTAAAGAGACAAAACATCTTTGGTGGAAGGGCATATCAATAAGGATTTTCGTGGTTTGCTATCGTACGTGTAAGCCTTTCCGACCCAAGATTACAGGTGACGTGACATTAATATAGAGAGGGACGTTTAAGATACAAAATACATACAGTAATTCATTACGAAAAATAAATAAATTTAGTTTAAAATATTTTGTACACACACAATCGTCTGTTTTGGGCCCTCACTTAAAACTTTTATGATCTACACCATCTTAGAGTAACATGCCTTTAAAAGAAATGACATTATAACCTCAGAGGATTATATAAAATCAACTGGCTGTCAGGTATGATAAACTCACAAGTCAACACCCTGTCGACATGTCTTTCTTGCGGCCATTGTAAGTGTACAGGAAGTTGGCCGACTGCTGGTACCACACAGTGAAGAAAAAATGTAACAAAAAAGCATTGTGCACGTTACCACCGTCCATCCACGATTGTTTGATGCATGTCCGAACTTCCTAGCGTGAATCACAAAGAAATAAAGCGAGCAGAACCATAAACGCACAATTGTGCGTGTAGGGCGTTATGAGTGACTGCGAAGAAAAGAAGTAAATTATACATGTCTGAAAGCGCATTAAATGTAAAGTAAAACTTTGTAGTAAATTGGCCAACGTTTCTTATTTACACAACAGTATCGATTAACATCAATGTGTATATGTATGTATGTGTGTGTGTGTTTTTCCTATGGTCTCCTAGACGCTGGAGCAACTTCGATGAAATCATCAGGAAATCAGATCAGCACTGCATGCGATTCTGTGAAGTTTGCTAGCGATCGGATCGAGATATTTATTGATTTTAAGAATATAACGAGAAATATGGATAATAATTACTCTTCGTAAAACCTATTTACACTTTGACTTTTCGTCTTCACCATACTTCAGAAAATGATTATATGGGTTGTTACATTCTACGTAATACGATTTAACACGAAGAATACCACTCTAATATAACCCTCAGCTTGTTTAATCCACATTTATATAATAATATCACAGTCTATCGTCTACATAAAATCTTACGTCTAGCAATTAGAACGACAGTAAGCGATAAAGATCCAACAGTAGTGTCAACACGCCATCCTTCCAAGTGGCAACAGGGCAGACTCAGAAGATTGGCATAATACAAACGGAGAACTTACAATTTTAAATGCTGATATCTCTGTATTTCTCGCTCACTAAATGTAAAGGTGAATTTTCTTATACCAGTTGGAAAATCCAATCATCTCCTGTTAACCTTTAACATACCAAATGGGGTGATACTTCTGCAACTATAAAAATCAGTTCATTCTTGATGTTTATATGTGTTTAGCATCCATTTAAGATACATATTTCGTAATTACATCTATGATGTGTTTGTTAAAACATTGTAAAACAAATAGAAATATACTTGTGATCCTGGCGGGAACTTGCTTGATAGACTTCGTTATATATTTTTTATTTTTTATTTCTCAGACATAGAGCGCTGTAGATGCACATAAATGGCCCACCAGCAAGTCTTAAAAGATGAAATTCTGTCGTGTCCTACATAGGAAAGAGGGAAGAGGTAGCAAGGTCAGTCTGCATATCCCGATCGGAAAGGAGTGATTGCAGAGAGACAGTACAGGCATCTACTAGAGATGCGGATTTCAGGACTCGAGAGGATACTTGTTTAGGAAACTTTATGGAACTCCTAGGTACCTTGCATTGAATTTATTGCATCCCATTCTACGTCTACTACACTGGGGTTAGTTATTAAATCGTTTGCCACAACCGAAGCCAGTAATACGTTCCCTAGCAGCATCCCCTAGACAGACGCACTCCCCACGAGAAACAGACTGTCATGGAGCACCCCGAGCCCGACGGCGATAGTCACGGGCTGGCGCCCGACTCGTCTGACTGAGAACTCCCCTCTTGATCCAAAAACCGGGGGATTTAACGCCGGTATGGGCGTACCTCTTTTCCCCACTTTCCGACAGTTAACAATTTCCTATTGGCCGCTGCTTGGTTCAACCAATCTAAATTGTGGTTTGCCCTCTCTCTGAGTCCTCTAGCGAACCACGTTTCAGCCCTGTCCTTTTTGCCATTCCCCGGGTGGGGAGGTGGCTTGTTTGTGCACTAACAAAATCCATACTTGGTAGAAACATTGTTCAGCTGAAAGTAAAACGTCACGACGCTACCCAATATGGGCAACAACAACAATGTTTTACGTCAGTTGGCCACACCTTAGGCTCCGCCTTAGGCCACGCCTCAGGGGAGCTGCTAACTTGCAGTTTTTGTTCTTTACCCTCTCACTCTATCCTCGTGGAACCACTGACGTTGCTGTTTCCAAGTGACTGGTATCAACTTTGCTACGTACATTAAAACGTGCCTGTTGGCCACCAAGTACTAATGTAACGTCTTACAACAGCGTCTAGACGCTATATGAAGTTACGCCGCCGGCCGCGGTGGCCGAGGAGACTGAGGCGCTTGTCACGATCTGCACGGCCACTACGGTCGGGGGTTCGAATCCCCCCTCGGGCATGGATATTTGTGCCGTCCTAGTTCGTAAGTAGTTTGTAAGTTTAGGGACTGATGACCCCGTAGTTAAGTCCCATAAGCTTTACAAACATTTGAATTTTTTTTTTTTTTTTTTTTTTTTTTTTTTTTTTTTTTTTTTTTTTTTTTTGAAGTTACGCTCATCTTCTCCGAAAGGTAACCCCCACCCTGGGACGATGGCTGAGGGCATCAGCAGTTCGCTAGGAGAGTTCTTTTGTGCCTACATCTCGTAAGATATACGTGTCTGTTTTAGCCTGTTATTTGGAATAGTCTCTATTTCTCAGCCTGGAGTACGTCTCTGTGGCTCACACAGCCTCTCAATAAATGTAAGAATTTCAAACACATAGAATAAAAATTGTATTAATATAATAATGTGCATTTCTTTTGGAGTGACCATCGTATTTATATACCTTTTCGGTTTTAAAATAATTATAGCCTGTAGCTGTTCGACATTCATTATAGTCTTGATCAACAAATTGCCAGTAGAGCACACGGTACGGGCACGGTTGGAAGCATAAGTAATCGAGGACCCCATGGACCCGCGCGGGAGTTACCGTGCGCTCTAAGGCGCCTTGCTACGGATTTCATGTCTGCTCTCCGTCGGAAGATCGAGTCCTCCCTCGCACATGTGTGTGTATGTGTGTGTGTCCCGAGTTGGAATAGATTTTAATTGAATGCCTCTGCTTCAACATAATATCTTTGATACGATGTTGGAAATTAAATAGTGGCAAACTGCTGTGGAGACACTATACATCGGAATCTCCGATTGTCGCTGATAGAACACGTTGTTCACGTGGAAGAAAGAAACAGAAGCTGTATTAAGATTATTTATTCAATTATGCGACCGGTTACGGTGCTATAAACACCCCATCTTCAGGCCCCTAACCAAACAAGACAAGTACATACATCATAATGATGTTACTGCAAGTACCTATCACGTCATAGTATATTTTTGAATGATTCCAAATCGCTGCGTAATATTTTATTTTTATTTAACAATGGTCATTTCGGCTACAAAGCCATCATCAGGTTAACTGCAATCGTTTAATATAAAAGTCGTTAGATAATATAAAAGTCACATGGTACGATATTTACATTTGTACATACTTCCTGGTTTTTCCATATAAGATCGTTGTCATGCCACCAATACTGTATAGTTATAATAAATTGTTGTAACTAGCTACAATAAATTGTTTTAGCTGTCCTTTGCTGGTGTATGTCAACGACATTCTGCGGTTACAATAGCTTGTTTATACTCATACCAATGATATACTAAACAGGTCAAAGTGTATTAAATTTTGTCTCTGATTATGATAGGCAACGATGTTGCATGCCTCCAATAGTTTGTTTACCAACGACATACGAAAATAATATAGATTTTTTTTTATGGGACTTAACTACGGGGTCATCAGTCCCCCTAAACTCACAAACTACTTATCAACTAGCTTATCCTAAGGACGGCACAAATATCCATGCCCGAGGAGGGATTCGAACCCCCGACCGTAGTGGCCGTGCAGACCGTGACTGGAGCGCCTCAGTCCCCTCGGCCACCGCGGCCGGCCTAATTTAGAAGGTGCTCTTTGGCGTAATAAGCGTTAAAATTTATCACTGGGTGTGTTGTTATTAACCTGGTTTCGCTTTGAATATTCCAATGAAATTTTCGAGGAAACTTTTATGTTATAGATCTGTTAGTTCATTAATTACGAGCAGTGGTTCTTTTTCGAGGTGTAAAACATAAACGTTTCCTCGATAATTATACCTCCACAGGATTTCTCTGCGAACGTCATCAGGCTCCTTGCAAGGTAATTTTACTTTTTTAGCAGCAGAAAAAATTTGAGCAATATAAACCTTTTATTTATTTAGAAAGGTAAATTGCAGAATCGTGTAGATGTTCAGACTCCTCAGTCGTTTTAGATATCCGCCAGCACACACAAATATCACAATTAGTCTGAAAATTAAAATTCAATTTCCTGAGCATAGGATGCTGATGCGTTGCTGGTTTACCACGCTGGATGCAACACAACGTTCTCCGAACGACGTAACTACTCCGCAATTCCAGTAACAGTACTTGGCTTTAATTATGTTTCGATTCGCAAGAAAAGCCTCAGTAAGCTACTGAAAATAATGGCGAGAAACGACGTAAAGCTAGTGCAGAGAGAATCTTGACGTTATTCTCCTGTTCTACCAGAGGACGTTATCTGTTACCATCATGATGCTAAAATATTGGCGGAGGGAGACGATACCAACATGCGTCTAAACTTTTGAGCATAATAATTATTTCTTTTACGTTGACTGCAAGCATAGGTCACCATATGTTTAAGCTGCATATTTTCACATGCTATCTGCCCATCATGCTTACTAAGCATTTGTGTTTCTCGTAGTGAAATCCGACTGACATTTCAAGCCAATAAGAGATTTTTTTCATGCGGCCTTACGTTAAATATGGTTCGTGTAAACCGTGACGCTTTTACGTAGATTGTAATTACTTTCCTGGAAACACTTGGTGTCATTAATTTTGATGTTTGTCCAGCCCACAACATTTAAACGAACTTCGTGACTGTAATGCAAGAAATTCATCTATAAAATTACATTATCACCCCGTCCCCCTCTTGACAATGACCAGCATCGGAGATTCCAAAGTGAAAGGGCATTTTACTCCAACTATTGACAGCTTGTGGGGTAGGTTGTTGAAATTTAAATCATTACATTGGATCTGGATCACATTGCAACAAAAATAATAATTTAGATTTTATACGTACTTAGATTGTCGCACTTATTTTTATGTGCAATTACTTGATGTACTTGAAGTACTTTTTGTGTTATTTGTTTTGTCTAAATTCGTTGCACAAAATTTTGCTCATATTTGTTATTCATTGCATCTCAGTTTCTTTCCTGAATAATCCATTTATACAGGAACAGAAATAAACATAATACTTATCAAGTGTGAAACTTCCTGGCAGATTAAAATTGTGTGCCGGAACCGGGACTCGAACTAGGTTCGAAGTTTCATATCAGCGCACACTCCGCTGCAGAGTGAAGTTTCGTTCTGGACTTATCAAGTGTATTTATATGACTGAAACATTGCCACTGTATTTAATAAGTACGAAACAAAGTAAATTTAAGAATCTAACATCATAAGTAAAGAACAGTAACGGTATGACAAAATGTATTTCTATCAGTTTCATTTTATGGCTAACTGAATGTAGGACGAAACTGCTGTGGATTCTTTCTGCGTTATTTCTATGCATCCAGCAAACGGTATTCGATGTGATAACAAGCGATTTAAATGCGACAGTAGGATCACGGATCGTTCCGGAAGCCGTAACTGCGTATGAAAAGCAAACAATGAGTTTCACAAGTAGAGCCCGACAGAACATCGAACGGATGGCAACTAAAAATAACAAACATTTCGCGGAAGATAAAAGTATTATCGTTTGCGATCACTGTATATATGAAAAACTAAACAAACGTTATCAGCGTCATGACAATGAATATATGTGTTGCGAAAACACTAAAAAACGTTGTAACGGAAATTATATTCAATGAAACGCATTATCAATAGTCGCGCTTGCTGATCATAAACGTCAACATATTTTAAATTAGAGGCTGACAAACAGCTATAAGAAGAGTACCATAATGTATAATGAACAGATTAAATAGAAAATTACACAGAGTAACAGTGATGACATATAATTTAGTCGATGGTTTTTAAGTAGAAAAGCTGCCAAAATAGAAACGATTAGTTGTACGAAAGTAAAATTTACCTCGAGTGAAAATGGTCTTAATTTTATGAAATTTACAGAAAACACACGACAGATTATACATTTTAAGCCAACATGTGTTACCACATGTTCCTAATGGCGGCGATACATGCCATTGCGAAAAACCCTCAAAAATTCTGAACATACACCGAGAAATGGAGACTAGCATGATGAGAATTAACCGAAGAGATATGGAAACAGAGGCATCATAGATTGCTGGGCATGGAGATGGGCGAATATAAAACAGGGGGAATAGATGTGAGTGGCATGGCTTCGTGCCTGGCCCTTCTATACTACCAAAATTTCCCAAAACTCTTTGTGAGTGTAATGAAAGCCTTTACACTGATGTACTTTTCCTAGTGAAACTAGTTAATATACTAACTCAAGGGCTGTTACTAAAGTTTGATTGAAACATATTTAAATCCCATTGAAAGTGGTAGTTAATCCTTATTCATGCGATCCGCAATTGACGTCTTGTATATGTTCCTCAGACTAGACCAATATCTACTCCTAATACGAACGTTTGCCAATGTTTGAAGTAAATGCCTCATAGGGTAGGAAATAATTTAACCCATAAAACACTTAAAAGAACTTAGTCAAACAGTTTTTCTGCAGCAATTATAAATAAAATTCACAGCAAAAGTTTTTCTTTTCTTTTTATAGTTTATATTGCTTATGCACCATTGTAGCATGTGTTGATGTGTCATTATTAATACGTTGTGGAATTATGTTAACCTAGGTAACGAAACAATAAAGGTGGTAGATGACTTTTGTTACTTGGGCAGTAAAATAACATGTTGGTCGCATTACAGAGGATATAAAATGTAGAATGGCAATGGAAAGAAAAGCGTTTTTGAAAATGAGAAATTTGTTAACATGGAATATTAATTAAGCGGAAGGAAGTCCTTTCTGAAGGCATTTGTGTGGAGTGTCCCCTTGTATGGGAGTGAAACATGGACGATAGACAGTGCGGTCAGGAGAAGGATAGGGGCTTTTGAGATGTGGTGCTACAAGAGAAAGCTGAAGATTAGGTGGATGGATCGCGTAACTAATGAAGGGATACTGAACAGAACTGGTGAGAAAATGAATTTCGGGTATACCTCAACTAAAAGAAGGGATCGATTGGTAGGACACATTCTTAGACATCAAGGAATTGTGAATTTAGCGTGGGAGGGAAGTGTGTGGAGTAAATCTCGCAGAGGGAGACCAAGAGATGGATACAGTAAGCGGATTCAGATGGATATAGGTTGCCATTCTTATGATGAGATGAAGAGGCTTGCTCAGGATAGCGTAAGGTGGAGAGATGCATCAAATCAGTCTCCGGACTGAAGACCACAACAACAAGGTTGACATTCACTTGTGCCATTTGCAAATTAGGACTATCCAGAAAGTAGAGACGTTTTGAAAGTGAAAAAAAAGTGAAAAAACGGAATGTAGTTGAGTTCGTTTTAAATGTGGGGTCTCAAGCAAATTGGCGCGCAAGTATGGTCGTATACTCTAACGCGCCTTGCTATGAGGTGCGCGTCTGTTCCCCATCGGAGGTTCGAGTCGTCACTCGGGCATGGGTGTGTGTATTGTTCTTAGCGTAATTTAGTTTAAGTAGCTTGTAAGTTCAGGAACCGATGATGAATGCAGTTATGCCGCATAGCTTTACACACATTTCAACATTTTAAAGCTGTTTTTCTGCTTAAGCCCCATTCAGATTAAACCACTTGTCAAATAGTGGCACGGTTTTTCTTAATACCTTCTCTATAGAAATCTGCCGTCAGCGATTCCAACTAGCGGTTTTCACCGCCATTAAGGTCGACGTCAGTTTCAAAGCGTTGTGTACCGAGCCATATTTTCATTGCTGCTGAGATGTTATAGCCTCTCCGTGCTAAATATGGGCTGTAGGGTACCTGATAAAACACCCCCCCCCCCCCCCAATTCAAAACTCTCGGCTGCTGTTTCCCGTGTATAGATTCGCGTGTGGGCAAAAAATCTCTTAAACCGTTCCGCCCGAATTAACCCTTGCATTATCAAGGTATTCGTCGTATCACGGATTACCGGGGGGAAAGGCCTAAGAATACTAAATTTATTAATTGTTGATTTCTCAAAACATATATTTTTCAGTTATTGACGAGTAAGTGAGGTGTAGAACCTGAAAAAAGGTTTTAGCACACTCTTAACAATACAACACACTTTCAATAAACTGTACTACTAAATGGGATGGTTGCTACTGCTATCACAAAATAATATGTTCGTTAGTATACTGTAAAGAGACATTCATGTCTAATTTCATTGTTAACGACAAAAGTACTGAAAATGACATTCACTACGAAGATAGCACCTTGTTCATAAAAAATGTTCAAATGTTTGTAATTCTATCGGACCAAATTGCATGGTCATCAGTCCGTAGCTTACAAACTACTTAAACTAACCTAAGGACAACACACACACACACACACACACACACACACACACACATGCCCTAGGGAGGACTCGAACCTCCACGGCGAGCAACCCCGCGCTCCGCAGCGAGACGCTTTAGACCGCTCGGCTACTCCACCGCGGCATTGCATCTTGTATTTCAAATGTTTGTTAATCGTATGTGACTTAACTACGGGGTCATCAGTCCCTAAACTTACAAACTACTTATGAACTACTTACGAACTAGGACGACACAAATATCCATGCCCGAGAGGGGATTCGAACCCCCGACCGTAGTGGCCGTGCAGACCGTGACTGGAGCGCCTCAGTCCCCTTGGCCACCGCGGCCGGCCATTTTGTATTTATAAACGATTTACCACCTAACCTGAGAATTTCTGTTCGCGGATGAAGCTGTCGTTTTTGGGATACTTTATTTGCTAGGAGATCCAAACAAACTGTTAAACGATTTACGTAAGATATCTGCATGATGTTAAATATGTCAGTTGACCATAAATAATGAACACTGTGAAGTCGTCCATATGAGCACAAAAACGAATTCCGGTAAATTTCATTTAGATGATAAATTAATTACGAACCATTTCAATTTGAAAGAATTCATTAAAATTATCGTAGCTAAGTATAACAAAATGCTGCGTTTCATTGGCAGAACATTCAGAAGAAACAACAGCTTCACTATAGAAACTGCCTACACTACATATTCCCGACCTGCTTTGGAGGATTGCTGCGCATTGTGGGCTCTTCACCAAGTGGAACAGACAGGGAAAGTAGAGATCAGACAAGGGCAGCTCGTTTTCCACTATCGCGAGATAGGGGAAGGAGCGTCACCGAAATGTTGCAAAGGATGGTATGGAAAACGTTAAAAGATAGGCGTTATTCGAACCGCAATTTCTTTCACCAAATTTTTCCTCAGAATGTAAACGTACTTTGTTAGCACCCATCTACAAAGGGAGACATGACCATAATAAAATAAGAGAAAACAGATCGAAAAAATGACAGATTTTGTGTCTCTTTTTTCCTGATAGGTACTGGATCTTTACAGGAATAATATAAAAGCGGTTCCATGAAACCTCTTCCAGACATTTAAATGTTATTTAAAGAGAAAATATGTGGATTTAGCTGTAAATGTAATCTACAAAATCTTAAATACCTCGGTTAAGTATAACTGAAAAAAGAAGGACGGAATGTGAAGAATATAATTATCCGAATTATAACACATGATGTATCTGAGTTTTTTACCATATTTTCAGAAGGTGGTATCGCTAGGGTTACCTTTGTCAAAAATACCTTTTTCAAAATACCTCTGTAAGTTCTGTTGTTGTGCCAAGCTTTAAACATCGACGACGATCAATACGTTAGTCCTGAAACATAGTATTCGTAATCTTTCCTTAGTGACAACATTTACAAACAGTTCTTTAATGCTTGGGAGAACTTTTTCAGTATTGACATGCGTCACCCAAGTCCGGTTATAGTACGATCGATAACTTTGTTAGTATTTTTGAGTTAATCTTCAGTATACCTGCAGTCTCAGTTGTTGTTTTGGGAACCTACCTAGCATAAAATTTATGGTAACCAAACGTTTCCGTCACGAGTTCAAGAAAATGTTGCAAAAGTTCCTGAATGCCGAAACGACAAATTTAATGAATTTTGTCGTTGATTTTCATCACCCGTTCTTCAGTCATACGACTCGTCCTAGCACTGCAGCTCTCATCGTGAAATTGGTATGGACTTTTTTTTTAATCAATACATCATAGCCTCGTTCGGCTTTCACTCATTATTCCATTTCCGCACGCATCAAAAGGCTCATTATAACTATTGGATGTAGTTTTTGGTCTAAACCGGTATTCCTGTGAACATTTTAACATGCCACATAATGAACAGTAGCAGAGACACAGACCACAAGCCATCACCGCTGTATGTGATAATAGGAACCAAGATGACGGCTGCGCATACGGTAAAATTTCGGAATTGACCTTCTAGGCATGGCAGAATTACAGTCAACACAAGTAGTGCACTTACTTCCTTGTTTTATGATTCGGTAGGCCATCTTACTGACTCCGTCGTATTCTCACAGCTCATGCGTGTTTGTTTAGATATATGTGTGGCATGAGTGACATCGTTGGACTATCTGAGGAACTATGTTCTGGTTACAATGTACGAATTAGACGTCGGTGTTCGGGACTCCTTGGAACTAAGGTGATGCAAAAGCTGTTTTAATATGTGTACATCCATTGTAGCATTTCACAGAAGAAGTCGACGAATTTTATGTAACAGCAATGGTCCCATTCATTATATGGAAAGATCAGATGAAATTAACTTACATCCAACTCTGTTGCTGGAGAAATATTACGCGTTAAACACAATAAATCACTTACGCAAATTCCAGATGGATTCGCAGTAGACTTAATTGAACGGACTATGTTTTTATTACGATGTACCTTCAGCTGACTTTCCTCCTGATGTGAGTCAAGATTGTACATAATTTTCTGGACTAAAATTTTTCAACGGCGGCCATGTACTTACTGCGAAAATTATATTTCAGCTTCGTTTTACCAAAAAACAGTTGCTTTTCTTCTTTTTTGATTTTTTTAGTGTGAATGTCATACGTAGCATTAAATGTTCTTTGACATTTCATGTCGTAATAGGAATTGTATCAGTTTTCCTGCATTTCTTTGGAGATTCGAAAACCACTAATTTCCACGTCAGCCAATTCTTTACCTGGTCTGAATCCTGTATTTTGCGGTGGTCCCAAATTATACCTAACCGCATCACAATAATAACCAGGCTTTTCCGTTTTTTTATTACTATATACCTGATTTCGGTTTTAAGTAACTGTAATGAGTCTGAAACCATCCTTCTGGGTAATCCGGGCGCAGAAGACCTAGATGTCGGGTGCCCAAAACCCTCTATCCATCCGTCCATCTGGGTGTTCAAAAATCACTGAAGTTGCTTGAAACGGAATAATAAAATTACGTCTTACATGCTTAAGTTCATTCCGAAAATCTTTGAGAAGATCATCCCTTTCGAAGCGTCTGTTTGGCCACATCTTTGACTGTTTTCTTCAACTTCTCTATTTATCATCCCTAGATTTCCGTTTTCAAGTATTTAATCAGTAAACAAGATTATTGTTACTTTGAAATTATGATGTATTTACCTGTACATGTACGCAAGTACTTCACACAAACAGTACCTAACGAAAGAGACTCAGTTCAGTCTGTGAGATATTGTGGCTCTGACAAAACCCGTCGTTTACTTCCAAAAAGTAAATCAAAGCTGAAATGTTCCTAACAGTTCAACATGAATTATACATCCGACCGACTGAAGAAACGTTAGTCAAAGAGAATAAAATTCGCTTCTAATTTCGTTCCGAGTTATGCCATGGGAGTAGTGTGAAGAAGTAAATAATAATACCAAGTTTTCTTTCTGAAATCGATTGCACAGTTTACATTTTGGCTGGTTTCTTCTTAAATTTAGAAATGATATTTATGCAGAACGCTTATAACGAGTTTAGTTTTTAGGGGATATGCCGTACCGGCAGAACTCACAGTCCGTATATTTTACTGCCAGTTAGCATAGCATTTTAATGTATCTCTTAATGAAGTAAATGAAAAATTAAATTAGTGGATGCGAAATGACGCAAAAAATTACTTAAATTACTTCCTCCATCCCTCCCCCACATCTGTCAGTTTCAAATTTTAAAATGCTTGTAATTCTATGGTACCAAACTTCTGAGGTTACTTCTTAGACCTGCAAACTGCCTAAGTGAAAGTAACACACACCCATCCCCGATGGAGGACTCGGACCTCCAGCGCGAGTGGCCGCGCAGCTGCTGTCATGGCGCCTAGGACTTCGCTGCCATTACCACGCGGCTCAGTCTACCTCCTTCTCTCCCGCCCCCTCCCTCTAACAATTTTACTCTGCCAGCCTCTTCGCCTATCAAATTCCGACGCTCTCCTTCTCACCTACCTCGTCCATGTCTTCTTCCCGCTGTCTATGAGGAATTACAAATGTCTGAAGAATTTTGTGAAGACTATTCAAACGGTATAATTACGTAGGCTTCCGCGGCCAGAGTCAGATGACATAAAAGTTTTCTGTGTATGGTACCGCGTCATGATGTAAGGCTAGTACTTAAATAACCGACGTTTCGGCCAACGTTACAGTGGCCTTCATGTAACGTTGGCCGAAACGTCGATTATTTAAGTAATAGCCTTATATCATGACGCGGTACCATACACAGAAAACTTTTATGTTATTCAAACGGTGTCACAGTCTACTATAAGGAACCGTTTGTCATGCGCTATTCTGTGGCCCGCAAACCTTCTCCGTGGAAACATGAATATGTGAGCCAACGTTGATACGTTAATCAGTATAGTATTTCAGCTACCCTACGTCATGCACATATCGATGCCTTGTGAATTTTGAATCCTTTGTTCACGGAAAAATCTAAATCTATTCGTCAGATGTGAAAACTGAAATGTACATCCACTGAAACATTCCACATACAATGTTGACGAATTATATTAACAACAATGCACCTAATTCTTATCTGGAAAGATCAGGTGAAATGTGTTTAATGTACTTGTCACATGTATTACTTCTACCGTTATACAGGGTGTTACAAAAAGGTACGGTCAAACTTTCAGGAAACATTCCTTACACACAAAGAAAGAAAACATGTTATGTGGACATGTGTCCGGAAACGCTTCATTTCATGTTAGAGCTCATTTTAGTATGGATGAGGCTTCATTCCAATGTGATCAAGTTATAAATTTTCACAATCAACATGTGTGGGCTGACGAGAATCTGCACGCAGTTGTGCAATCACGTCGTCAACACAGATTTTCTGTGAATATTTGGGCAGGAATTGTTAGTGATGTCTTGATTGGGCCTCATGTTTCTCCACCTACGCTCACTGGAGCACGTTATCATGATATCATACAGGATACTCTACCTGTGCTGCTAGAACATGTGCCTCTACAAGTGTGACACAACATGTTGTTCATGCACGATGGAACTCCTGCACATTTCAGTCGACGTGTTCATACGCTTGTCAACAACAGATTCGGTGACCGATGGATTGGTAGAGGTGAACCAATTCCATGGCCTCCACGCTCTCCTGACCTTAAGCCTCTTGGCTTTCATTTATGGGGGATTTGAAAGCTCTTGTCTACGCAACCCCGGTACCAATGTAGAGACTCTTCGTGCTCGTATTGTGGACGGCTGTGATACAATACGCCATTCTCCAGGGCTGCATCAGCGCATCATGGATTCCATGCGACGGAGGGTGGATGCATGTATCTTCGCTAACGGAGGACATTTTGAACATTTCCTGTAATCAATGTTTGTATAGCTTATGGGACTTAACTACGGGGTCATCAGTCCCTAAACTTACAAACTACTTATCAACTAGCTTATCCTAAGGACGGCACAAATATCCATGCCCGAGGGGGGATTCGAACCCCCGACCGTGACTGGAGCGCCTCACCGCGGCCGGCATTTCCTGTAAAAAAAGTGTTTGAAGTCACGCTGGTACGTTCTGTTGCTGTGTGTTTCCATTCCATGATTAATGTGATTTGAAGAGAAGTTTGGCCGTACCTTTTTGTAACACCCTGTATATGATGTAGAGACCGTTGAAAACTTTGGATTGTTCAGTTTGTAGTAATTTTCCGACTTTAATTTATAATTGTCGCAACATTCTTTTCTGAACACCTTGTCAGGACCAAAACAAAGAAAATAAAACTAAAGAAAAAGAATTGTCATCCACACTCCTTTTTTTTTATATATCGTGAGTTATCGTTCTTATAGTAGAAACCTTGTTCTGCCGAACACGAACACAGCAAAAAAAAAAAAAAAAAAAAAAAAAAAAGGGTAAAGAGCATGACAGCCGAATCGGTCGAAACAACTTCAAATTGATGACCTTCCATGTCTGCGGCAGTTCGTAGATACATCTTACCTTTCCGCGAGTACTTCGTTGCGAGAGCAACGCCCGCACTGGATGAGACTTTGGGTGTCGAGGCGTGAGTTGGCGGGCGTTCAGTGTCAGCGACCTTTGGCGCCGGGCGGTGTGCGGACGCCCGCAGCCCGGCCAGACCGCGCGGACAGAGGCGGCACAAAGGGCCGCAAAAGTCCTAAGCCCGCGCCGTTGGCTGCACTGCCGGCCGGTGTTTGCCGCGCCGCGGGAGATACGAGTCTCATTAGCGCCGCCAACTTTGGCGCAGGCTGGCCAACCTGCCGCGCGCTAATTGGCGGTGCAGCCGGGGGATGATCCCACCCCGGCCTGGCCACTTCCTGCTCCTCCCACCCTGCCGCTACCACTGCAGACATACGGGAGGCGAGTGGTCTCTCCATCTACTGTGCAAGACACCTCGCGGTATGTGGAGGAGAGTACTTTCATTGTACTTTTCTCATTTTCTCTTTTCTCATTTTCCAGTATTCAATCCAAGAACAGCTGCCAGCATGCAAAACTTAGAAGTAGATGTTCCCGGAGTAGTAAAACAACTTAAGTCACTAAACAAAAACAAATCTTCCGGGCCAGATTGTATACCAACTAGATTCCTCTCAGAGTATGCTGATGCAATAGCTCCGTACTTAACTATAATTTACAACCTATCACTCAGCGAACGATCCGTACCCAAAGACTGGAAAGTTGCCCAAGTTACTCCAATATTCAAGAAAGGCAATATGAGTGATCCCCAAAATTACAGGCCTATCTCATTGACGTCGATTTGCAGTAGGATTTTGGAACATATACTTTGTTGGAATATTATGTACTACCTCGAAGAGAACGACGTATTAACCAATAGTCAGCACGGATTCAGAAAGTATCGCTCTTGCGAAACACAGCTTGCCCTTTATTCACATGAAGTGTTAAGTGCCACTGACAAGAGATCTCAAATCGATTCCATATTTTTGGATTTCCGGAAGGCTTTTGATACTGTACCCCACAAGCAGCTTCTAATGAAATTGCGTGCTTATGGAATATCTCCCCAATTGTGCGATTGGATTCACGATTTCCTATCAGAAAGGACACAGTACGTGGTAATTGACGGTAAGTCATCGAGTAAAACAGAAGTGATATCTGGCGTTCCACAGGGAAGCGTTATAGGTCCCCTACTCTTCCTCGTGTTTATAAACGATTTAGGAGACAATCTGAATAGCTCCCTTAGACTGTTCGCGGATGATGCTGTCGTTTATCGGTTAGTGAAGTCAACAGAGGATCAAAAGCAACTGCAAAGCGATTTAGACAAAATTTCTACTTGGTGCGAAAATTGGCAATTGACACTAAATAAAGAAAAGTGTGAAGTAATACACATGACCACTAAAAGAAATCCACTGAACTTCAATTACGCGATAAATCAGTCAAACCTTAAGGTCGTAAATTCTACCAAATACCTAGGAGTTACAATTACGAACAACTTTGACTGGAGAGAACACATAGAAAATATTGTGGGGAAGGCGAACCAAAGGTTACGTTTCATTGGCAGAACGCTTAGAAGATGCACCAGCTCCACCAAAGAGACTGCCTACATCACACTTGTGCGTCCTCTCTTGGAGTACTGTTGCCCCTTGTGGGACCCTCACCAGGTGGGACTGACGGAAGATATTGAAAAGGTGCAGAGAAGGGCAGCTCGTTTTGTTTTATCACGTTACGGGGGGGAAAGCGTTACGGAAATGTTGCACGAATTGGGGTGGAAATCATTAAAAGAAAGACGTTATTCATTGCGGCGTGATCTGTTTGCGAAGTTTCAATCACCGACTTTTAGTTCTGAATGTGAAAATATTTTGCTAGCACCCACCTACTTTCGGAGACATGACCATCCCAATAAAATAAGAGAAATCAGATCGAAAACGGAACGATTTAGGTGTTCTTTCTTCCCGCGCGCTATTAGAGAATGGAACGGTAGAGAAAAGTTATGAAAGTGGTTAATGAACCCTCTGCCAGGCACTTAAATGTGATTTGCAGCGTATCTATGTAGATGTAGATGATGTAGCAGTCGCGTATGGTCCAGAGGAAAAACGATTGCAGTTAACGCCCCGTCTGGGCTCCAGTCTCTCTAATTTTATCCTCGAGTTCGTTTAGTGAGATACACGCAGTAGGAAGCATATACAGCTTGCCTCTTCGGGAAACGTTCGGTCTATCAATTTTTACAGTAGCCCATAACGTGATGCACAAAGTCTCTCTTGCAGCGTCTGCCACAGGAACTGGGCGATCATCCCTCGTGAAGCTTCAGCGCATACTAAATTACTTATAACGAGACCTTCTGCACATCTTATTGTGCTGTTTTCTGACCTGCTGTGTGTGTGTTGTAACTGTGTGTATGTATGGTACTATAAATGCGTAAATCTGTATGAAAACTGACAAGTTAATGGCTCATATTCAAATAAAAAATATCCTGTAAATCTGTTTTAGTATTGGGTAGTGATTATTGTCTGTGATAGCAAGTGGCTCATTTAAAGTGTGACACTTGTACATATTTGCTATTCAAAATATCACTCTAGTCTAATGCTGGAATCAACATATTTAATTTTAATTTCTGTTCACTATGTCAAATTATCTAAGTTCATATGGCCCCACCTACGAGCTGTCCTTTCACTATTGTAGTCAATGGTTCATAACACTATTAATTGCCTTTTAATAAAATTCAGATGTCTTGAACTGAAAACAACGTGAAACATAACATTGACTGATCACTGTTCTTCTTTAGCGAAAATGCCCTGCACCCCTCTTTAAGTACATGAAAATTTCGTAAACACAAACTTACTTCACACTAGTAAGATAATATTACAAACTAGCTTATATGCCCGTGCTTCGCAACAGTTGTTAAAGAGGGACCTGTCTATATCATGGTTCTTTAGGTTCCGGACGTAGGTCAGCAAAAAACACAATTCTTGTTGGATCGCTCTGTCAATAAACTCATTTCTCCTAGCCAAGATGTCAAATTTAAGTAGAATCCATTGTCGAAAACGACTATTGTTAATAAAGTTTTTCATACTAAGAGTGAAATTAAAGTCTGTATTAAATTATGAACACAACCTAACATTGAATTTACATTGTTCTCAATGTAAATTCAATGTTAGGTTGTGTTCATAAAATTAAGAATGTCAGTTTGGCGTAAACTTCTGAAAACACGTGTATCGTTGAGATGAAAAATACTAATACTAAGCCGGCCGCGGTGGCCGAGGGGATTAAGGCGCTTCAGTCACGGTCTGCACGGCCACTACGGTCGGGGGTTCGAATCCCCCCTCGGGCATGGATATTTGTGCCGTCCTTAGTCTTAGCTAGTTCATAAGTAGTTTGTAAGCTTAGGGACTGATGACCCCGTAGTTAAGTCCCATAAGTCCTACAAACATTTTTGAACTAATACTAATAACAGCACCATGTGTTGATTCTATAGTGTAGTACTAAACTGTTTATCTCTCACAGTAAGTGAATACTGAAGTATTAGTATGTTGCAGTGTTGCACTCGGGACGATGTAGGTATTCTGTTATCGAAAACTCGACGAATGATGAAAGTCTGGTAATTCAATCAACAGAGCAGTTCAAGTCGTCATGGTGGTATCAATGTGCGATAATGTAAGTCTGGGTAACAGTAGAAGGAATTGCGTCAACTATAGTATATAGTATATAGTATTTTCAGTGAATTTTCTTGACTGTGTTTGCAGCATCGGCGACTCTTTCAGCTAATACATATCCCCACGTCCTTCAGAGATTACTTTGTTAAGCACGAAGTTGAAATCGACCTTGTGTAATAGAACTATATATTCAGAAGTCGGATTATAACTAAAAGTATAACTGTCTCTGGAAATGAAAACGTCTTTCTCTATGTTGATGTAGTCCACACCAAAAGTAAGTGATTACACATTTTAATCACAGTATTGTACCGATCAATTATGAAAGCAGAGAGGTTTCTGATGAGTTTGTCGCTCGCGTGTGTATATTATCTCTAGTGGCAAGCACAGAGCAGAAATATCTCTGGAGTGAGCATTCAGAAGCGCAGAACAGATTTTGTGTTCTCAACATTAAGGTGGAAATGGCACATGATATTGGGAAAAATATACTAATTTCTGATTTTATCTTGCTCTTTTTTTGTTCTGCTAAGATGCTTCCTCAACTTTCTTGTTGCTTCTGTGACACATTTATTTAGATATTATTTCATCTTATGTGGTTGCTCTGCGAAAAGAAGATGGGGCTTCCTTACAGCCAATGCGGTACAAACCAATCGTAAGAGCAAATAAATGTGTGGAAAGAGTGGATTTGTCTCAATATCACATGGAAATTCCAGCTTAATGTTGAGAAGATGCACAGAACGCAATGCTCACCTCATGGATATTTCTACTCTATGTACAATTTAGTGGCTATACCCGTCGAAAGATGCATTTATTTTCTTTCCATTACATTGCAAAGCATACGGGAGACAGCTAGGCAGGAAAAAAGATGTGTCCTATCTGGGTTAAATTTTACTGCCGTTAGCAACGAACTATTCGCATTAGGAGGAGAATTACTTTACTGACCAGAACAGCATAAATAATTTATTTCATCGTGAACATAGAGAAATATTTCCCTCATTCTACGTGACTTTTTTTGAAAAAGCATTCAGTGGCCGTTCTACTTACTTGCACATTGACACCACCATGACGACGTATTTAAACAGACATGAACTGCTCTGTTGAGTGAATTACCAGACTTTCAGCATTCTTCGTGTTTTCGATAACAGGAAGAACTGTATACAGAATAACTACATTGTCTCGAGTGCAACACAGCAACGTACTAATACTTCAGCATTCACTTACTATGACAGATAAACAATTTAGTACTACACCATAGAACCAACACATGGCGCTGTTATTAGTATTAGTATTTTTTATCACAATGATAGAAGTGTTTTCAGAAGTTTACGCCAAACAGGCATTCTTAACTTTATGAACGCAACCTAACATTGCATTTACATTGTTCTGCAGTACGGACTTTAATTTCACACTTAGTATGAAAAACTTTATTAACAATAGTCGTTTTCGACAATGGCTTCTACTTAAATTTGACATCTTGGCTAGGAGAAATGAGTTTATTGACAGAGCGATCCAACAAGGATTGTGTTTTTGCTGACCTACGTCCGGGACCCATAGAACCATGATATGCATGATATGCATCTTTAATAAACTGTATCATTATGTGCAAATAGCCTCAGGCAGCTACCAGATGTAAATTGTATTGTGATACAATTAGTCCTATTACACTGCCTTGATCAATATCATTGATGTAGGAAACCTACCTTCTAGATCTCCTGGACGGATAGAACGAGCTGCGTTTCAAACGATCAAATGACATTTCTAGTTTCGTTTTAATACACCACCATAAAGCATGTCCCAAAATTGTATAACACACTTTTGAGATATAGGTCTATTGTTATGGGCTTGCGATCGATGACCCATCTTGTGAATGACATGGGCGTTTTTCGCTGCTCTAGAGTCATACCGGACATTACAGATAGAAGGGTAACAGCCGTCCGCGCTGGCCGAGCGTTCTGCGGCGCGTCAATCACAGTCGGCACGGCCACTACGGTCGGGGGTTCGGATCCCCCCTCGGGCATGGATATTTGTGCCGTCCTTAGTGTTAGCTAGTTCATAAGCAGTTTGTAAGTTTAGGGACTGATGACCCCGTTGTTAAATCCCATGAGCTATACAAAAATTTGAACATTTTGAAGGGTGACAGGTTTCTTCGTATATTCTATAAATAATAAAAATGGAATTTCATCTAGTCTATTAGCCTTTCGTTTTCACCAAAACGAAACAGACATTCTGTAATGCTAGCTAGGCCTCTGCGATCTGAAATTTCTCGGAAGATCGTTACATTTGACGGAAGGAAGGGGTTGCAGTTTAATGTCCCGTCGACTGCGTGGTCAGTAAAGTCGGAGCACATTGTCCGATTTTGCGTAAGGCTGGGGGTCCCCTTTTTTTAAGGGAATGATTTATGGAAATTATGAAAAGTGTAGATCTGAATGCAATCCCTAAGTAAATGTTAACATGTAACACTGATGTTTTAATATAAAAAAAAAATCACTCAAGTTCGCAGAAATTACACACTTTACCGATTTTTCTCAACAGCAATTTGAGACACATAGGACTGATGATGATCTGATGTAAGATAGAGCCGGTCACCCTTAAAAGAAATGACGTGTATAATTTCTGCGAATTCGACTAATTTATCGTATTATATCAGTTAGCTGCCTTTACAACACGAAACAAATGTTTTACAAACTCATATAACATAAACGCTAGGGAAATGCAATGGAGTTGCGGTTCGGCGAACGGTGCGAGAAGGTAAACTGTAGTAAGATTTGTCAAAGCTTACCAACAACTCCAACATGTTATCAAGTTTGAATCCACACTCGATCCCGGTGCTGGGAGACTGTTGTTATATGTGAACGATCAGCAGCAAATATATATTTGTTATTGCAAAATTTGATGCCAAGCGTTCAGAATGGTCTCACGGCGACCGTCATCTACAGTAACAATTACAAATAAACATTTGGGACTGATTGCTGCTAATCATACAATCTGTCATGCATCAGATAAAATCTGAGGAATTTCACTCCAGGCATTCGGAAGCAGTTTCTGCTGCATATCTATGTGAACAACCGACAACAAATATGCCTCTCTGTTGCTGATACTCGTGGTGGCAGATCCAGTTGTTCAAAATTGTAAAGCTATTGGACCAAACCACTATGGTCATCAGTCTCTAGATTTACAAACTAATTAAACTAACTTACAGTGAGGACAATTTCTAAACCAGTGCCCGAGGGAGGACTGGAACCTTCGGCGGAACGGCCGCCTAGTCCGTAGCATAACGCCTTAACACACGCGGCCATTCTGCGCTGCTGAACCAGTTGTGATTGGCGGTGTATTACATATTTTAAAGCCGTCGATTTGAAATACATATGTTTGTAAATCTATCGAACCAAACAGCGTGGTCATTATTCCGCAGCTTACAAACTACTTAAAATGTTCAAATGTTTGTTAAGCTTAAGGGACTTAACTACGGGGTCATCAGTCCCTAAACTTACAAACTACTTATGAACTACCTACAACTAAGGACGGCACAAATATCCATGCCCGAGGGGGGATTCGAACCCCCGACCGTAGTGGCCGTGCGGACCGTGACTGAAGCGCCTCAGTCCCCTCGGCCACCGCGGCCGGCAACTACTTAAACTAAGGTAAATTAACCGAAGGACAACACTCACACACACACACACACACACACACACACACACACATGCCTCATGGAGGACTCGAACCTCCGACTGCGAGGAACCGCGCGCTCTGCAGCGAGGCGCCTTAGACCGCTCGGCTACCGTCGATTTCAGTACTGCAAATTACGAGCTACGTCCAAACCTTGATAACTAATTATTTTGCTTACCAAACGTAAATATGACTCTTCCCAAACTGATTAATTATTATCACAAACGCACCTAACCGACAAACAAGTGTTTACCTTTAACCGCTGATTCAAAGTGAATATATTTGAGAAAATCTTAAAAGAAAACAGTGCCTTCAGTAATGAATTCTTCAGCAATGCCATCTGTTTTCATGATATAGTCTTAATGGGGGAGGTCTAAAGTTAGCTATTTTGTTAGTGGAGGATATTGCTTGAGCTATTTTAGTCAAGGTACTTCCTCCCTGCTTTTGTTGGGAACAATTGAAGTCAATTTAAGTCCGCGATAAAAGCAGTCGGTTTTGACCAGTGACGTCATATCTGAGTCTCACGAGATAACGCTACGTAGATATACCAACTAGCAAAACAAAATCAACGAATATAAACATATAATATTGGAGGAGGAGGAAGCTTAGGGTTTAACGTCCCGTTGACAGTTTGGTTATTAGGGACGGAGCTAACGCTCGGAGCTTTGAGGTAAGGATGGAGAAGGAAATCGGCCATGCCCTTTTGAAAGGAGCCATCGCGGCATTTGCCTGGGGTGATTTAGTGAAATCACGGGAAACATAAATCAGGATAGTCGGAGGTGGATTTGAACTACCATCCTTCCGAATGTGAGTCCAGTGCGTTACCACTGTGCGTCCCGCTCGGTCGGGTAATATTTTAATACTTATGTACTGTAGATTATAAATAATCCGTGATCAGCCTCGTAAATTACAGATTACCATAACAGAATGTACCATCGATCACAGGTCTCAGGCCAAAAATTCGCGCCCACATGAGTAAAAACATTAAAAATAAATAAATACATAAAAAATTCTCACGGTTAACCTGTACCTAACCAACAAAGAAGCTACAGGTCACTTTTTAAACACAAAATAAAAATATATGTTCTGCTTGTAAAATGACGTCATTGGTCAAAGCCGACGTGTCGTATCGCGGATTTCAATTCACCCTTTTGCTTGTGTACATGTGTTGACCGTTTCACACTGTTTACGACTTTCCCAATTTCTTGTTCGCAGACAACCTTCTCTGAGCGGGCTATGAAGATGAGCAAGGTGGGCAACCAGACCAATTCTCAGGACCCGCAGGCCGTCAACTCGCGGGTGTTCGTCGGCAACCTCAACACCTTCCAGTGCTCCAAGACCGACGTCGAGAGGATGTTCCAGCGGTACGGACGCATAGCCGGTCAGTACAAACACTCTGTTCACCATGTACTCTGAAAGCGAGATTAGTGTGCAGCTATACTGTAAGGAGAAAAAATCATAAAATTTTGTTGGTTCTACAGGTTTGTTTTTGTATTTATCTGGGCCCACTGTGTCATATATGTCATGTAACGACATTGTAATAAATTTAGCTGTTCCAAGACGCGGCTCTACGAAAAAAATTTATTATTTATTGGTTTTCAACAAATGTCTGCCTAGGTGTGATTGCGTGTGGATATGTGTGAGTGTGTGTGTATTTGTTTACCTTCCTTTTTTCCCCTAAGGTAAGTCCTTCCACTCCTGGGATTGGAATGACTCCTTTTCCACTTTCTTAAAACCCGTATCCTTCCCTTTCTCCTTTCCTTCCTTCCTCTTTTTCCTGAAGAAGCTGCCAGCGGTGGCGAAAGCTTGAATGTTTGTGTGTTTTTATTTGTGATTTTGTGTCTATCAGCGAGCCTGTACTTTGAGTAAGTCAAACAATCTTTATTTTTATACATATTATTTATTAATTGCGACAGGCTTGTTTCAGCACAGTTGTCATCTTCAGGTTTCTGTGAAGATATTATAGACAATAAAGGAATAATATTACAGTTTTTAACGTGATAATATAAGCCAACAACATAGGTACAATAAGTTTACGTACATTGTTCTTTCTTTTATTTGTGCTTTCCTGCCAAAAAGATAGACAAGCGCAATCTATAAATGTTGCAAAGATCATACTATTCGAAATTAATAGTAATCGCTGCAAACAAACAATTACGCCAATAATAACATTAAATCGTTAAGAGGCTTGCGAATCATAAGGACGTTCGACATATCCAGTTCTACAAAATACATATTATAATTAAATGTATATATACGAGTATAACAAAATTTCAATTCGTAATTTAACAAAACCTATACAGACATATTATAAATACCAATGAAATAGAAACGATTGTAGCTAAATAACATCGCTGACTGAACTGTCAAAATAGCTTTCAAAACATGAAAATTTTTTTAAGAAATTATATTCGGAATTATAAGAGCGATACTAACTGCGTCCACTATTAATAGCAATGAAATGTTTAAATCATTAGGACAGCAAATAAGACAGCGATGTTGCAAGGAAGTAAAGACCAATGTACATAAACTTGTTATTCCTCTGTTTTTGGCTTATATCATCACGTTAAAAATGTAATATTATTCCTCTATTGCCTATATTATCTTCGCAGAAACCTGAAGATGGTTACTGTTCTGAAACAGGACTGTCGTAATTAATAAATTATTTTTCATACAGCAGCGTCTTGCAACAGCTAAATTTCTAACAGGTTTGTTAACTATGTGAATCGATTTTCGGCTTCTTAGGCCATCATCAGACATTTACTGAAGTCTAGTGAAAGAAATTTGGTTGTCTACAATACCTCATAACAATACATACATAACAAATTCATTGCAACAATGACTATAGCGAATAAAATTAAATTAAACAAGACTCTTAAGTTCAAAGGGTCGTTCAACACACAAGGTGACACAAAATTTAAGAAATACAGTAAAAATATTAGAAACCAGGAACACTATTATAAATAAATTAAAAAATAGACAAAAATAGAGGGATTGGATGGGCGGGTACAGTTGCGACGCATTGGAGAATTGTGAAGTTTTACAATCGGAGATATGCATTTGAACCGAAAATCGGTGACGATAAACGTAATTATATCGATCACAATTAAATAAAGAATTAATGTGAGGACAGAGTACAGAATAATTTGGAATATTAGTACTAACAACGGATGACACAAACAAGGCGCGATACATTGGAAAGTTGGACTGGTATTAACACAGATAGTAGATAAAAAGATTTAAAACTTCATTCCAGAAAATTAATTGTAATACCGAAGTACTGTAACCTATTATAAACAATTGCTGATTCAAAAATAGAGTAAAGTAAAATAACGAGATACAAGAAGTGGAGGAATAAAATGGAACAGTCCTGGTGAGTTTTATTGGAAATTCTAAGGATTAGGGCGGGTTCATAAGTGATGTATTGAGGACTGTTTGATCGTTTAATATTAAGCCTGGACTGTGAGCCAAATGTTTGTTTATTTCTAAGGCCTCAAGTAGATTGAGTTTGTGACCTTTGTTAGCTAAGTGGGGTACGTAAGACTGTAGTTGGTATCTGTGGCCCTCAGAACATATTCAGCAAAAGTGGAATCATTATTTTGAAACCTCCAACTGCGTTCATGCTTTTCTGGCCTAGTTGCTATGTCCCTGCCTGCCTGCCTGCCAATGTAATACTTATCACAATCTGGCCAAACAATTGTATATCCCACTATTCTCTAATAGTTGGGGCTTGTCTTTACTGTTTAAAATAAACAGGGCATTTGTGTTATCGGCATAGTAGTAAATCTTGTAGTGGCAGGATTCCAAAGTTTGGAATACACTCTGCCATAGTTACGGAATAGTACAACACTTAGCAAATAGTGGAAGGGCCAGAAAGGGCAGAATAGATTTGTAAACTGACTATAGCATAGCTGACAATGGGAATGACATACTTGGTGTGCCTGATCGCCATCATATAAGGAACATTTCAAAATTTTTTCATTGAGACCCTTTTTATGTTCCATAATGCACCGTACGGTACATATCTTTTTTACCCTCTTCAGGTCACTGGATGGTGCATGGCGGAGGGAACTTGCAATAAGTTTCAACAGCGTTTCAACAAAACCTAACAGAAAATATGGCAGGTATACGTAATTTTTCAAGGATAGCGGGACGAGGAGAGAGGAAGATATATAAAGACAGGGACAGGAGGAGATGGGCAGATAAAGGGGGAGGACGTGCAGGTAAACACACAGAGAGAGGAGGATGGAGGAGATGGGTACTGAAAGATTCGAGTAAATAGGTACTGTATGAAATATTTCTGTGAATTAAACATTGTTTGTGAAAGAAGGAGTGAAAAAGATGAACAGATACAAGGGTGATAGATGGAGGAGGACGAGGAGGCGGAGGAGGAAGAGGAGACGACGGTGGAAGTCTCTCTCTCTCGTTCTCAATCCGAAGATTGGTTGGCAGCAATTCTTCTCCTCCACACTTCTCTGTTCTCGGATAGCCTCTTATTTCCTGATATGATTCCATTCCTATATCTCTTTGAATCTGTTTCAAGTACTGCAATCTGGGTCTTCCTCTGCCTCTTATTCCTTCTACCATCCCTTCCATACTATTAATTATAAACTCATTGTGCCTATACAGATGGCCTATTAACTTGTCTCTCCTATTCATTATCGTATTCACAAGTGCTCTTTTCTCGCCGATTCTTCTAAGAACTTCTTTGTTTGTCATCTTGGACGTCCAAAGGATTTTCTGTATCCTCCTCCAACACCACAATTCAAATGATTCTAGTCTTCTCTTGTCGCAAACGCCGAGTGTCCAAGTTTCCAATGCCATACTCCACACATAGCATTTTATAAATGCTTTTTTGGTATCTTCTTTTATATTTCTTGATGTAAGAAGCACCCGTTTATTGTTGAAGACTAGTTTAGCTTGCGCAATTCTTCTTTTTTATGTTTGCTGACCTTTTGCCATCTGGTGTAATTTTACTTCCTAAGTATGTGAATACATTAACTTGTTTCAATGGTACGTCATTAATCTTAATATCAGTTGTAATTTGCTCGTAGCTGCATACCATGATCTCTGTCTTTTTTGTGTTGATTTTCATGTTATATTTAGCTGGCAGAATCTCATTCATTCTTGATAAAGCCTTTTGCAGATTTTCTACGCTCTCTCCAATGATGGCTATGTCATCAGCAAACATTATCGTTTTAATTGGTACTCCATTGATCTTAATTCCTTCCATAGACTCTTTATATTCCTTAATTCCTTCCTCAATATACAAGTTGATGAGCACTGGTGATACATTGCATCCTTGTCGTACTCCTTTCTTTATATGTATTTCACCATGTATATATATATAAGTCCTATCTGATTTTTGTAGAGTTCATGTACTATCCGTCTGTCTCTGAAATCTAGACCAACATTAGTCACAATTTCCATCAGAAGATTCCAATTCACGTTATCAAAGGCTTTTTCCAAGTCAACGAAAGCATAGGTCCAGCATTTTATCCATGATTTATCTTAAAAGGGAAGTAGATGGCGAGAATAGGGAAGAGGCGATAAAGAAGGTGGCATGAAATGGATATAAGGAAAGGTAGTACACTATGTAATCAGAAGAACCTGGACACCTGACTGAAAATGACTCTCAAGTTCGTGGCACCTTTCATCGGTGATGCTGGAATTCCAAACGGTGTTGGATGACCCTTAGAACTGACAGCTTCAACTCTCGGAGGCATATGTTCAATCTTGTGCTGGAAGCTTTCTTCGGTAATGGCTGCCCGACGGAGTGTTGTACTGAGGAGAGGTATCGATGTAGGTCGGTGAGTTCTATAGGATACAGATCAGGAGTCGGCGCAGGCCAGTCCATTTCAGCGATGTTATTGTCGTGTAACCACTCCGCCGCTGCCTCTGCGTTATGAGAAGGTGCTCGATCGTGTTGAATGATACAATCGCCATCGCGAATTCAACTAGGTAACAAGATGGTCGTTAAAACATCACCGTAGGCCTGTACTGTAATAGTGCCAGCAAGTGGTTCAAGCCATCACTATGAAACGACCACACAATGACACGACCGCCTACGCTTTTTACTGTTGGCCCTACACACGCTGGCAGATGACGTTCACAGGGCGTTCGTCATATCCACAGCCTGCCATCACATCGTCACATTGTGTACTCCACACTCCACACAACGTCTCTTCACTGCTAAATCGTCCAATGTTTACAGTCCTTACACCAACTGAGGCGTCGTTTGACCTGCGGTATATGTTGCAGTCATTCGACCATGAAATCCACGTTTTCTCACCTCCTACCTTTCATAGATCTTGGAGTGGTTCCTCATACACTATGTAATTTCTGTGTTATGGTTTGGATAAATGCATGCGCCTGTTACACTGTACGACGCTCTTCAGCTGTCGGCGGTGTCAACGCAAGAGGTCGGCCTGTACGCTTTAGAGCTGTACGTGTCACTTCACGTTTCCACTCACTATAACACCAGAAAATGTGGGCCCTGAGGACGATTAAAAGTGTGGAATTTTCGCGTACAGACTTCTGACATAAGTGACACCTAGTCATCTAGCCACGTACGAAGTCCACGAGTTCCACGGAGCGCCCCACGATGTCTAATGACTACTCAGGTCGCTGATATGGAGTACCTGGCAGCACAATGCAGCTAACATGAAAAACGTATGTCTTTCTGGGTGTCCGGATACTTTTGATACCTACTGAATATGCAGTATCTGCATATACATACTGTATATGCAGAAAGGAGGAGATGGATAGTGTGGAGTGGAGTGAAGGTGATGGACAGAGATAAGATGGAGGAGGAGGAGGGCAAATGGAGGAGAGAGTAGAAGGGGAAGATTAGGATGTATGTCAGATTCCTATATACATTACTAATTCCAGGTTTAGCTACTAATGGGATGTGAATCGGCCGCTGTCTTCATCAGGTGAACTGTCTCGGCATTGCCTTCAACTTATATGGCATATCCATTGAAAAGTTACATTCTGAATTTCCACACAGTGCTCTGAGTCCTACTCCACTGCCATGACACTTCGTTGGTTCCAGAATGAACATCCCTTAGGCTCTGGCTAACACATGTCTCCACCATATCCTTTCTTCGGGGAGTTGTAGTTCTACAAGTTTCGCAGGACAACTTCTGTGAAGTTTGGAAAGTGGGAAGCGAGGTACTGGCAGAAGTAAAGTTGAGAAGACGGACCGTGAGTCGTGTCGGGATAGCTCAGTAGTAGAGCGCTTGCCCGCGAAAGGCAAAGGTTCCAGGTGCGGCACACAATTTTAATCTGCCAGTAAGTTTCACGTCGTTGGTTGTTATAAAAGAAAGGTCGATATCCAAAATGCTGTCAGATGTCGCATTTTATACCTTACGTCCGTCGCTGCAGCTCAGGATGCAACAAGTGCACCGGTTTTAAACATTTAAAACGGCTTGACAGTTCGGTTGCAGGTATTTTAGCCACTCATTAAAAATCTGTGGTATCCACTACTATTAACAACAAAGAAAACAAAAGTAATGGTACTGAGAGGAAACCAAACAGTAAAGACGATGCCAAACGGAGAAGCATTACAAGAAATGCAAAAGTTTAAATACCTTGGAAGCAAAATAGAAACAGATTGGAAGAGTAGAACAGAAATTAAAACCAGAATAGCTATGCCGAAAGAGGCAGTTTGTAGAAAAATAAGAACTTTCTGCAGCAGTGCGGACAAAGATTTAAGGAAGAGACTAATGAAATATTTCGTATGTAGTATTTTTCTGTATAGTGCTGAAACATGGACGTTGATTAAGGAACTTAGATCAAGGCTAGAGGCTTTTTAGATGTGGACATAGAGGAGACTGGAAAGAATAAGATAGCGTGAAACATGAGGAGATGCTGATAAGAGTGGGAGGCCAAAGACAATTACTGAGTATAATAAAAACCAGGAAATGAAACGTCATTGGGCATATGTTAAGAAAGAAGACAGGACCCCACTATTCTCGGAGTCCATCATTCTCTGAAATCCATCAATTTCGACCCCCCCCCCCCATCTTGGACCCACCACAATTTCGGGGCCCACTGAATCTCAGGGCTCCCTCAACGTAGAGCCCCTTCAACCTCTTTTTCTTCACATTCATAAGTTTCTCAAAAAGGATACTGACCTTGTGGCTACTATTTTCTGTTGTGAAATAGCCCCGACACAGCCATGCTGAACCAAAGATTTTGCTTGTATGGTTAAATATGAAACTGAGTCAAACAAAGGTAGTTAGCTCAGTCAAATACATATTTAGAAACAACATTGAACTATTCACCACCTACTCTTTACGAGAGTTGAAGCCTCTTACAGTTACGTGAATCTTTCTCAGCTGCTTTCCCACCAACTTCTTTACACCTTTCACTTCATTCATAATCAAGAATCAATATTAAGAACAAATCGTGTTATTAATACAAAATTTCTATTGTATCTTGTGTAATTCGAAACATTGGGCGGGTCAGGTGGATCACACTGCAACGGAGACAATAGCGCTAGAAATTTCTCATTGTTATTGTTCTAATGGGCGAAAATAATAAATGTTAGCAAGATGCGAAATAGTCGTATCACACCACAACAAATAGCGAACATTTGCAGGCCAGAGACACTGATGTATAATGCACGACCTAGCTTCTCGACTCACCGGTGACCTACAGAAACATTTCAATGACATAATCTAGAGATATTCCCGCATATACAACGTAGTGCGACATGTAATGTCATTTCGTAATCAATGGCAAAAGGCAATGGTTCTTGGTTCGGAGGTCAAGAAACTATGTTCATAGTCGCCATTCGCCAACCAACAACATTTATTAGAGTCACAAATCATCATTAATTAGTCAGTGATAGAAAATTATTGAAATTTTTCTGGTATTCAACACAGATCGCCACCGCCTCCGACAAAGATTTTTCATTTCTCAAGATATACCCGTATATCGCCTCCGTGACGAAAAATTGCGCCATTACAAATTGACATTCATCGAGGTTATATTAAAAAACTTTGCAATTGCTGTGCTACGTATGCCCATAATTTATGACCGTTAATAGTTTCCAACAAAACACCCTTTGAGATGAGCAACGCCTCCCCATCCACAACTCTCCCCGTCACATGTATGTATGACAATTTGTTTCTTCAACAATAGGTGAACATTATTACCTCCTCCACATTCTACGAATATTCGAATAATCTGACCATGATTGAAAAAATTATCAACAATGTCGCGATCAATCGCAACTAATTTTGTAATGTATCCATGAAAACAGCTGAACATTGTTATTCCCCCCCCCCACCCCGTCTTTTTTCCTTTTCGCAGAAAAGAAAGGATACTGCCAAAGTTCTGAATCAGTGCGTTTCGATGGTAATCCTTACCATCTTCAAATGTATATTTGTGATGCATTTACTTTATTTTTTTAATTTCATTTATTTTGATAGCTTAAAGTGAGACAGCAGGAATGTTGTCAAAATCATTTCTACGCAGTATTTCATGAGAAGAAAACTACGTTTAGTTAGAAACGCCATTTTTTCTTCTCCGAAAATAATTATGTTTCATGCAGATATAGCCGGAAAACATTGATGCTTGGATACGAAAATTGTCTGCTCTAGAAATTACCCGATTTTAACAAATCTACTCGACGAGAAAAAAAAATGATTTTCGCACAACTTGCAGCATGATATCTTTGCTCGGGGAAGGCCTGATTTAATTTTAGTTGCTCGCCACAGTTATTGTGCTACATTAAATTAAGTAAAGTACTGCAACATATTTTAAAGAGTTTGAAGAGGTAATACCACGGTGCGTAGCCCTTGCAATTATTTTCTCTTATACATATCAAATTATGAGGAGATATCTAAATTTAATTTAAAACTGAGAAGACATTGCATTCTCGATATATCGGTTTCATATCCGACGGATGAAACGGTAACAGAACAGACGTTAACTGATCAAGTTATTCCGATAGATAGTTGTGTAATTATCTTCAAAAGGAAAACACCACGACTGCAATGTGATCAATTAGTTTACTGACGATCGGTTTCGATTGGCTTTGCCATCACCATCTGGTCATAGGAGCGCTTACAAGCAGATGATAACGTAACTTGTATATTTTATATTTTCCCTCACAAGGGGACAATCAGAAATGTACATAACGGAGTTCCATGGGTCTCGGATGTTGTAGAGGGACAATCCCTAGGTATGAGGATATCGTCATCTTTATAGTGTGTGAGCGTAGCGCAGCGGATAAGGTCTCCAGCACCGACGCTGTAGGTACCGCGTTTGGCTATTCTCCGTGTTTTCGCTTTTTCTTTTTATCCGAATAGTCCAATATTATTCCATTTTATTTTGCAGAATATCAACAAACGGTACACATTGCGCGAAATTAGTAAGAAATGTTCAATTTTGCCGTAGTAAATTAATTTTCATGCCATTATTATAAAATCTTACTCGCCTGCATCGCTCGCTAGGCCACTGCAGTAATCCGGATGATATTCTTCGTAAAACCACTCTCATTAATTTTGTATCGATTGAGGGTACCTGATTTTTCCAAGATGAGAAAATACGCTTGGTTCGCATCAAAGTTAACGTTTGAAAGAGAACTCTTTGTTAACGTAAATGAACTTTTACTGGTACCGCTCTTAAAAAACTCCGTGCCCCTGCAAGACAGTAGCTGCTTTGAAATGTACTTGTTTCGGTTAATTTTACAACAAATATCATCTGTTGTGGCATAGGAAGCGATGCAGGAGACAGCGAGTAATAATTTGTATTAAAGACGTGGAATGTCATATTTCTTACTAATTTCACGCAGTGTACTCTGTTTGTTGATATTCATTAAATCAAAATGGAAAAAATGTCGAACTATTTTGAATAACAAACAAAAACATAAAACGAAAAAACAAACACTTAGAAAACGCGAACACGTTACCTGCAGCGTGGTAACTGGAGACACTAACCACTGCGCCAAGGTCTCTCGATTGGAGCGTGGCTAATGTTGACGCGTCTTACATCGCGCCGCAGTGAACTTCAACATCATTTTTCTCGAATACCGGATAGCCTCATAGTCAGGGTATGTCCCTCTACAACATATCCAAGATCAACCAAAATTCGTTATTTACTCTTCTGGTGGTTCTCTTGTAAATGGGATGTGGCACTTTCAGTTTAATTTCCTTTAAAAAAAATGACCGCACTGTAGAATATATAAGACCAGATAGCATATCCAATCGAAACCGGTAGTCAGTAAAATAATTAATCATATTGCAATCGCGGCGGTTTCATTTTGAAGATGATAATTATAGATCGCCTGTATCCGGTGACTGCAGGTGATGTCAAGACAGTTGTGCGTTAAGTACTTACAAACCCGTACATTGTTACATTAGTTCATAATTTGCAAGTCCGGACCTTCGGATTTTCAAAAGCTGTTCATCAGTGAAGTATGAGGTCGTCTGTATTTGACAATGGCAACATATGTAGCATAGCCGAAACTGGTCATAAATTAGTAACTTTTATACGTCTTAATCTGGTCATAAAATAAATTTGTTAATTTACTGTTGCAATTCAAGCGTATTGGTACGTATTGTAGTCAGTTGATGCATATGGGAGAATTTATAAAATCATGTTGTTGCGACCACCATAATTCTTGAGTCTGACTTTCTTTAAACCTAGTGCCTTTGGTGAACATTCCGCAGCGGTCTTTCTCTAAGTGGACCGACAACAACATAGATTTCCATGTCTCTCCTACAGTACCAGACTAAGTGCAACGTAGGTTAGAGATCGGCAGGTAATATTCGTTGACAGCCCTCAGTCGCTGCAATATCTGTAGCATTTTTTTCTCTCTCTCAACTGTGAGAAGTAATTTTTTTACTCAATATAAGATCGACACATGCTTGTGTGCCACTAACTGTGCGAATAAAAAAATTGAAATAATAATGATAAATTTTACATTTGACATTATGATTCTCGAAGTATAAGAATCATTTTGCAAGCGATATTGGAACGATGTATTTAGTTATATTTCATAGCATAATGTGACGAAGAGGGAACTTTTTGAAATGTGTAAATTATTTTAACAGATGCAAGGTAGGTATTTTAAAAGATTTGTAAGAAATATTTTCTAATTTACTGTAACATATACTAGTGAAATCAATCCCCAAAAGGTCTAGTATTTCTGCAATATTAAAAACGGCTAATAAATTGCTAGATTCGTATTTATTGATTCTATTTGTGCTGGTTTTAGGTGCAGGTTTATTCAGTTCACGTACATAATGTTTCTGCAGTATGTTCCCTTGTTTCACTGCTGGCCTGGATAGCAGTACTTTGCTTTTGTGGATAGTTTATACGTTTAAATCACAGAACTAAAGGCTAAGCGGACTCGAAAGCAACTGTAAATGTTACGTGGTTAGTTTATGGAACTTCACTACATACTAACCTCATGGTTAGTTTAGAGCATCTAGATCCGTACACGCATAAGACATACTACTGGCGCCAATAATGTTGGCAGGGGTACTTGAGCACCCTAACCTTCTACCACACATCTTGAATACAGTGCAGATAAACTTGGTTTTTAATAAATTTTGTAGCCCAGTGCTTTCAGTGAATTCCTTGAGTATCTCTCCGTTCGATGTATAGCTGTGATTACATTGTCTGCTAGTATCGCTAGATTGTCCACGAAGGCTAGACAACTGATCATAATGGCGACTTTCTGTTGTCCATGTTGAGTGTAGGACTATCCGTTACTTTGTACGAATACTTCACCATTCTGAAGATGGATGTAATGATGGTAGTAACCGCCCGTATTACTATATATTCAGAAAAATTATTTGTAAAGCAGCAAAAACAAGCACAATAGTATATTTACAGAAAAACAGAACGCTGATCTTAGAGACATTCTAAGTGCCTTTCAAAAGGCAGTGTGTGAACTTTCGACCGACAACCGTAGCTTAATCTTATTCCAGGATATCGCAAAGTACTTTTAAGTAGCAGTTGAGGACTCAATACAAAAGAAAGAACATCATACGCGGATTCTATAGCACTGAATAAATGATAAACGTATCCATCACTCTCCTTCGTTGCGAAGCGCCAGAGAAGATAAACTTCCAAACTTAAAACTGATCATCTTTTCTGACAGAAACGACATGGGGTGTACACTGGAGTAATCACTGTCAAAGTGATGCATCAATAATCGATAAAAATGACATTTATTGGACGCGCGGAGTGTTTTGGCATTTACCAAGAAAATATTACCCCATAGTCACACCTCTATCGTTAAAATAAATTACAGTACGATGTATTACTCTTTCAAGATACTTCTTCGTTGATTGACTGCAAGAAAATTTGTAATTTGTTTGACGCCATCGTGCAACCAACAGGAAGCCCTCCACTTCTTGAAATTCAGTTTGGGATGAGCCTTCGCATGTTAGTAGTATAGGTCGCGGGTGTCATCTCATAGAAATTTTAAAGCGCACTTTCCAGAAAATTACAAGAAAAGTGTAAACGAAACTCAAATACATCTTATATGCTAGTCAGACGCATGACGATGTATGTGGCAATAGCGTGCCTGGCAGTCAAGTTGTAAGGAAAGAAAATATATTTGTTGGGGATATTATTTTGGGTGAAAGGTGTTTATTTTATTGTAGAAAAGTGTGAGTGGAGGTAAAAAAAGTGTTTTACGTTTTATTAACTGTGGTGGCTGTTGCTGTGAGTTTGAGCAACATAACAAACCTGATCTTAATTTCGTGGTTGGTTACGTTAAACTCGTGATTAATGCAAGTGGTGTAGTTAAATTTTGAAAATATTAAGCAAGACAATCAGTGTAATTAAAAAATACTATGGCCCTATCTGACAAACATTTCAAAAGATCACTCACCTTTCCTTTCCTTACAAAATCTCCTACAGAGACTGTGCACACACAGATAGCAGAAATTAACTTACTCCGTCTGTGCAATATGTATGACTCAATTAGTACGCTAATGGTACTGATAATTTAGAAAATTATGAATAGTGGGACTTTTAACATCAAGTGATTGGCAATTGGGTCCAGTCCAACCACTAAAGTCAGTATCTGATAAAATTAATTCACTCAAGCAAATAGGAAATTTAAGTAAATCAGTCTTAATTAATACTATACATTAGATATTAGTACGAGTTTGGTTCTTTTGAGAATAGATGTGGCGGTGGCTATTAGTGTTGAACTCAGTGCAAAACGAAATAGAAAAATTATTAATTAAGTCAACTGTCTGTTATCTTCTACCATCATTTTAGCAAAATTGTCTCTAACAATTAATGACACTCACTTGATTGTAAAATTGTGTAGAAAAATCATTCATGCATTATTGAGGATTGTCGTATTAATTATAGTTGTTCAAATAAGATAGCAAAAGTACTGTCTAATTTTCTTGTATTTTAACAAAACTTAAACATGCATTCACGTAAATTACAACCAATAGCATTTAACTTATCTTATTTATCAGTCCAGTGACGTGGTACTCTGCAGTCATATTAATGATACAAAAATTCATACAGAGATCATTTTGATGGTGGCTCCTCCTTTGGCAGCTTGCTAGCAGTTGGCTGTGATGCTTCGCGAATCGCGTAATTAATCGCGACCGTTAGCGTCCGCGATGACGCTACCGCTTTTCGGACGTCTGGAACGGTTACCGAACACGTAACGAATTTCTGCCTCAGCAGAACGAACGAATAAATGCTTCATTAAGATCAATTCTTACTTCACTGATGTTCACTGGTTTCACATAAACTTTCCTATCGTTGCACTTCTAACAAATTATAACTTTCACTTTGTTTAACTTTATTACTTATATTGTTTGAGCACTCCGCTGACCGCGTTCGAACGTCTGTTCTACGTCACGGGGCGGCAGATACTGCTGCTTGCCTGCTCTACCACAGGTGATCGCTGCTATACAATAAAGTCTCTGGCCTGAGGAGCCATATCGATAACTGTTCACAGAGAAATATTTTACATTGACGAATTTAAACATAACAAGTAATCACATATAGAAAACTGCAAAGTACAAATAAAATAAAATATACATAAAGAATTACAATAGAGATAACAAATAAATGACAGAAAATGATTCCAGTTAAATTAACTACATACATGCTGCATCACAATAATTGATTGAGTCACATGAGAAGATAATTATTACATTTCACTATAAACAGGTTCAAACGAATAAAATGTTTCAAAATGAAGCTCAGTCCTTGTTATAATGTAAGGCTTACCTTAAGGGTTACCTTACAAAGTGTCTGATTGGGGTTCCATCGTACCTCGACAAACATTTCATTTTTGTTATTTGTTTTAAAAATTATAACATCTTCTATATAAAATCAATTACATAAATTATGATCAGTGCGTCATTAATACGATGTTTATGAAATGTTGGATGAAACTAATTAAAATTTTAAGTAAAATACCGACTGATGACCTAGCTGTTTGATCCCATCCACCCATCAACCAACCAACTAACCTTGGTACAATATAAAGTCGATTATTCCCAAATGCATTTTGCAATTAATGTAACTAGATTAAAACGTTGAATACTATTGTCATTGAAATTTTACAACATAGTTAGGTGATATTGTAAGCTGTGGAAAGGTTATACATTTTCGTTGTAAATTCGATGAACCGGTTTCTTCATAGAAAACCTTTTGTTTATATACAAAAACGCAGTCAGTCCCGAAAATAAAAGACTTCATAAAAATGCAATCTATAGTCCATTATCAGCTGTCATGACCAAATTTTAAGGAAATAATCCGATATGGCTGGTTCGCTTCCAGGCTTTCTTACGAAAGAGACGCTTTCAGGAATGCGAACGAAGTATGTCTTTCCTGAGATGTTAAAAAAAAAAAAAAAAAAAAAAAAAAAAAAAAAAAAAAAATTAGAAAAAATTGTACAACATGCCAACATATTTCTTTGTTTTAAATCTTTTTATAACAGCTACCAGTGCTTGCACATAAATACCAAAATAGACAATTAAACATGAAATTGCGAAAAACACTTGAATTGAAACTCCATCCGGAATCTTACGACAGAGACAATTAAACATGAAATTGCGAAAAACATTGGAATTGAAATTCCATCCGGAATCTTATGACAGGGGTAATTAGTTTAACTATATTAAAAATGCGTTTGATATTGTTCAACTTGCTAAAAAAGAAAACGTGAGCGTAATTCTCATTTTCAGTAGGTTTGACAGACATTTCAAAACCCATATTAAATTATTTATGATTTAATCCGTAATACTAAAGACAATAATCTTTACTTAAGAGTCAGTGTAAGTTTTGAAACAAATAAAAATTCGATCTTGAGGGTAGGTTCTAACACGGACCGTGCACGGGACAGGTGATGACGCTACCACCTGACGTATTTTATTTTCATTTTTTTTTTTTTATTTATATCTTTTATTTTTCATGGGTTCTGAAAGAAAAGATGAGACTTGCCACCGCCACTTTTGCCCTTAGAAAAGAATACACTGCAACACTTCCTTCGCTGGCTCATGCCTAATCCTAAACCTAGTTAAACTAACATAATTCTAATAAAGAGTAAGAAGGGTTAATAGTCTACAAAAAGAAGAAGAAAATGTTTGAAATATTTGTAAATTTATCGCAATCAACTCCTTGGTCATTAGTCCGTCGATTACAAACTACTTAAACTAAGGTAAGCGAACCTAATGAGAACACAAACACCCGTGCCCGAGGGGGGACTCGAACACCCGACGGCGAACGGCCACGCGCATCGCAACACGGCGCCCCAGTACGCACGGCTCATCCGCCGCGGCCAGAAAGAAGAAAAATAATATCATTACATAAATACGCTGACACTAAACTCAGGGTACAGATTTTTAATAATAATCATATAAGAAGGCCAATGAAACGTAAAAATGGTCAAATGTTTGTTAAGCTTCAGGGACTTAACTGCGGGGTCATCAGTCCCTAAACTTACAAACTACTTATGAACTACCTTATACTAAAGACGACACAAACATCTATGCCCGACCGTAGCGGCCGTGCATACTGTGACTCGCGCGCCGCAGACCGCTCTGCCACTGCGGCCGGACAGTGAAACGTACATAATTGGAAGGGTGGTTTGTGATATATGTTGCCAATATAAGAATTATGTGTGCACGTAGCCGTTAAGAGTGGTAAAAAGAAAAAGAAGTCTTAGGATGACACTACAAATTCTTCAAAAGTGTTGTAGGTATCATGATGGTAAAGGTAAAATAATCTGTGTCCGTGCCGGACGCCGTGATTCAGCGCTCCCTGTTAGAAAGCTCAACGCGCTTTGTAATAAAAAATCTGAGCCGAACACTAAACGTACAGCAATAAAGAACGAACGACCGCAAAACATCGATCTACCAGAAGAACATAAAAAAAAGGTCAGTTAGCGTTTGAAGTTCCAATCTTAAGGACTCGGTTTCGATTCCAATTGCCCCACTCCCCAATTTATTTTTAATTCTTCGTAATGTTCAATTCTGACCTTATATATATATATATATATATATATATATATATATATATATATATATAAATTTGCAGTGCTCGATAAATTCCAATTACATTACTTTATTCGACCACAGAGGGAAAAAAAGGAGAAAAAAAAGTAAAACTACTCCGAAGAGCTGTATCGAATAACCGTAAAAATTACTTTTTGTTATTAATTCATTTTTAAGTACTGCTTTTAATGTTATTATTGTACTTTCTATTTTTATTTCTTGTTAAAGTAAGAGGAGCGGTGGATTGTTGCCGCTGGTATAGGTTGAAACGTCCAAACGTGTATTCTCGTTAAAGGGGTGTACGTTTCGTTGTGGGTTATGTTCAGTTCACGTTGTTTGGGTTTCAGATTTATCATCTCATGGCTTGGAAGTTCCAGCTGCGAGGTGGGTTATCAAAGGTTCTCTGTAAGAAGTTGGAAAAATATTGCTGGTACCTTGGCTTACGGATTAGAACGCAGTGTCATTTATTGAGAAAGTTCCTAAATCTTAATACTTACTTCTCGACCAAGTCAATGAGATATCGCATCGTGTGGCCTCGAACCCAGTTTACCGAGTGTGTTTTGGTGGTGGGGTAGAAAGTCTCCTCCGTGTTGATATCGGTAGATTACCGTGCTGCAACAGAAGGTGTGCTGACAAGCATATGTCACGTATGGGCTGCGCTTAAAACTTTGGAGCTTTTTTTTTTTTTTTTTTTTTTTTTTTTTTTTTTTTTTTTTTTTTTTTTTTTTTTTTTGAATTTTCTATATAGTGCGCTTTAAAACTTCTATAAGTGAACCCTATTGACGTATACTATATATCTTATGGATTTATTATTGAAACCCAACGTTTCGAATGTTCAAATGTTTGTAAATCAATCGACCAAACTGCGTGGTCATCAGTCCGTAGCTAACAAACTAGTTAAACTAAGGTAAACTAACCTAAAGACAACACACACACCCATGTCCCAGGGAGGACTCGAACCTCCGCAGCAAGGCGCCTTAGACCGCTCGGCTAGTGTAGTCAGTAGCGAGCCAGGGTGTGCATCGGACATTCAAAAGTGCCACGATCCCCCCTTTAAAATGTCCCCACAGTTGGGGACGAAACGTTGGATTTGAATGATAAATCCATAAGACCATGGCATAAGAGCTCGGAAATATTTAGTAATGTTAACTGAATTTCCCAGACATAAAGGTCTTCTTGTAAGCACTGATGCAAATCACTCACCGGTTGACAAATAAAATTTTATTTCATTTAGACACGTTTGGGGCAACATTATTCCATTGTGAAGGACAATACGAATGGGGTGTTTAATCGTCCTCTCTTCAAGTACTATAAAATTCATCTGCCGAATTTCCTGTCATGTGTGGTCGTTCTTTCTTGTCATCTGTAGCAAGAGCCATTACAGTCCAGAAAAATGGTTGCAGATATATTTGGTATTCAATGATTCATAAAACTGGGAGACATTGCTGCGTCCTAAAAAATAAAAGTAAATGAAAATGCTAATTTTGCTATACTGTTAATTGAACTGGAATTTGATGAACTATGAAAAACGGTTGGTGATATTCTTTTTGTTGATAATAGATTGCATTAGCCAAAGAACAGAGTTTAATAAAATATTTAAGGCTTTATGTTTACGTAAGTATTAGGTAAAAAGTTGATGAAAGAGTATATTAAAAAATAATAAAATGAAAGATTTCACTAATCACTGGCTAGCCTCAGTGTGTAATAATTTTATGCAAGAGAATTGCCTTTCGGTATTATGCTTGTATTTAACCCCATATCTGTCCACGCCACAATACAGAAAAAAAACTTCTATGAATTGTTTCAGTTTGGTCCGTAGAACTGCTTACGTAAGTTTCATTAAGAGCTGAATCATTACAATTTTTTCCAGCGCTGTCCAAGCCCAACAATAATTTTTAAAAGTCCTATTTTACTTCAAGACTCGTCCCTGAATCATTTAATAATTATTGACTAGAATTAACTATGAAATGGGGGCCGGTGACTGCAGTTAGCGGCCGTTGTTGAAGATGCTGCAACTGAAGCTAAAGTCCTGAAAATACTTGAAATATTTCAGTGGGTGTTGTTACTGTCAAGAATACCATATACTGTTTAACATTTTTATTTAAGATCATATTGACATTTTACGATCATTTAACAGACATTGATTAACATTTTTTTTTCATTAATGGGTCGGCAGCAGTGAATATATCGTAATATGACATTTTTAATGAGTATGATATCCTTTAATGCTGCTTATTAGCTTTATTTATTTATACACTACAGCTGTTTCGCCGTATTTTGAAATATATAGCTTATACAAACGATTATAATCCTGATATAGTCCACAAAATATATGAGAAATGCAAAGAACCTAAAATTAAATTTTCTACACAAACAAACATAAAACTTGTAAGAGAAGAACCAGAACATAAAAAAATCAAATATATTCCTACAACCTTCATAGGTAATATATCAAACAAAAACAACGCAGTATTCAAACAAACACGAATAGAATTTGCATTCCTTACATACAACAACCTACAAACAAAATTTCATAAAGCCCTAGCAACCACAACGAACTTCAACTGTTCAGGTATACATAAAATCACTTGCGAAAATTGTACCAATTTTTATATAGGTCAGACAGGACCTAGTTTTAGAACGAGGGTCAGAATGACAGGAGCAAATCCATCTACTTTGAAAATTGAAAACCACACCACCACAAACAACGAGAGTTTTAAAAATATTACACAAAATTTCAAAAAGCACTGAAATGCACATTCTCGAAGAATTAGAAATATACATACACATGGAAGCTTCACCTAACGAAATTCTCAATGAACACACAGATTTTAAACACAAAATTTATTTACAAAATCTTATCGATCTTATTGGGCTTGACAACGGCTAAATTCAGAGATTTAATGTTCCTCAGTCAAAACGACGGAATATTTCGATTAACATACAATATATCAGACACCAGAGAAATGCATTTTCACACTCAAAGATATTACAAAATTCCAAATGGCAAGCAACACCTCAGAGACCAAAGAGAGACACTATTTCATAATCAGATACACCACAAAATCCAGAGTATAAAACATTTGTAAATACACTGACATTCAAAGATATCACAAAATTCGTAATTAATCATCTCAGAGAAGCTAGATCAGTAGCAAAGATATAAAGAAATATAAGACCTTTGTAAACACATAGCATCATAACAGCTGTCAAATAAGAAAGTCATTACATAAAAAAATATTAAAAAACGACTTTCTAGAAAGGTACCTGTAAAAATCATATAGATCTACATATGCTGAGTGTGTGTTACCAACAAATGGAATGTAAGTAATAAATTTAAAACTCTATAATGTACTCCCTATTTGTTTCGAAAAAAAAATTTCACAACATTTATTTCAACTACTGCAGACTACTCGACAATGCCAAATATGGCGAAACAGCTGTAGTGTATAAATAAATAAAGATAATAAGCAGCAGTAAAGGATATCATACTTATTAAAAATGTAATATTACGATTGATAACTGTTGTTGAGAAAAAACAATCTAACGGTGACTCTGGCAAAATTATAATAATATCGTAATATCGTCCTTTCAAATCACGGCATGACACATACAGGAACAAGACAAGAAGGATTACACGTTGCACAATTGTTTAAATAGTACTCGAACAAAGAGCTGAGATAATATCCACGACGATATTAAAACTTCTGTTCTTAAAAATAAATAAATAAATAAATACAGTTAATGACCTCCTTGGTAAGACCCGAACATGGTACCTGAAGCGTAGTAGCTGGAGAAACTAACCATTGCGCTAAGCTCTCTCGATTGGAGTGCGAGTGCTCAGTCCGTCAGTTCACCTGATGATGTCGACATGTGTAATCGCCGAAATATTGTGCCCGGTGGACACTATAGACCAGCAGTACACCCGTGGATATTTTGATTATCAAACACGCCGGGAGAAACTGAAGAAGGACTCGTTATATCTGTGTTTATAGCAACCAGCACAAGTACGAACTTCTGTTTGACAGTTCGAACTTTAAGGGAACTTTAAAATATTTATTTCGAAGTGACAGTTTTAAAGAAGTGAAAACCTAGAATTATATGCTGCTTCTAACTGCGCAAGGATCTGTCGTTGAAATTTCACATTACAGGAAGATTATATTATATGGATTTTATTTTCTTGTTGACGAGCGGACGACTTTCGGATCCTGAAGTCTGACACGCCACATCAAAAATTTGATATTTAGTCCCATGCAAGAAGTGGTCTTTGACATCACTGCACTTATGTTTTTGAATAGAATTCCATACGGCGTCACTTACTATTAATGTCGCTTCACCAGGGGACGCTACAAAATAACAGTACCCAAATAGACAAACAAATGGTATGAAGAGCGACAACCGTTCGCCGAGTAACACGGCGCTACCATTTTGTATGCGGCCAGCGGTGAAGCCTTCAACGGTTTACATTGTAAACTAACAATGGAGACGGCAACGCTGGCGCAAAAATTGGCCGCGCTGAAAGAGCAGTCCGGCCGAGGGGATTGCGGGTATTTGCTTTGTCCGGGGAGAGCACTTTGCGCGGAGCGGTCGAGGCGCTAATGGGGCCCATTACAAACAATTTCGCCGCCCTGGCGGAGAGCGCTGGAGTGCGATTTTGTTGCGGCAAGAAAGTACTATTTGCCTACCTGCCGAGCCGAGGGGCCTTACATAAAGGGCCGGCGGACGACAAGAATAGTCGTTTGTTATCCCCGCTGCCGGGCAGGTTACGCAAGCGCTTGATGTATTGTTCCTGCAGGAATGATGATAAATTATGACGCACAACGGGCAATCTGCAAAGTGAAGGCCGAGGCGGTCGCCGCGGCGGCCTTCTAGGAAGGGGGTCTAAGGCTGCGGCTATGGCGATGGTGGCGGCTGTGGGGCGGCGGGCGCACTTCTAGCCTCGCGTCTTTCATCACCACTCCATTCGATCCGGGTCTCCTTACCCTCGCACTACGGTGTGGAAGTCTCTTATTAACTCTCAACACAGTGAATCCTTAGTGCTACTGTCGTCAAAAGTCCAGCAAAACCATGATAGGATATTTGACTTCTGTAAGTCGTCAAAAATAGTTAATTAAAAGAGATAGATTGGCTGGCCAGTATTTACCTTTCTGCTGTACCGCCGATAGTGACACAAATGAAGAAAAAGGAAAAAAGGGACGAAAAAGGAAAAGCTTTCGGAACAGGTAGGAGAGAAGGGAAGAGAAAAGGGTGGGAACGGAAGGGAAAGGTAATTCACGACCTAGGTCATGAGGGTGGTGTTTGAGGAGTGTGGATCTCTGACTTCCACACTCCTCAAACACCACCCACATGACCTAGGTCGAAAATTACCTTTCCCTTCCGTTCCCACCCTTTTCTCTTCCCTTCTCTCCTACCTGAAGAAGGAACAGTGTTCCGAAAGCTGGTCCTTTTTCGTTCCTTTCTTTCTTTTTCTTTATTTGTGTCACTATCGGCGGTACAGCACAATGGGAAGTACTGGCCAGTCAATCTATCTCTTTTGAAAAATAGTTTATCATCTCTCAGGGGAATTTCCATCATTAATCGAAAATAGTTAATTATGTCATTTTATACTAATGACATACATTTCTTCCTCTTAAATTGAAGTGTTCTTTTAAATAAACGAAAAATGAAATTTAAATAGTTTGAAAGCTCTCTAAAACACCCGATTTCAATCATGTGATGTCTCTGACGTCAACTGATATGATGCTACGTCTGCTGCGAGATATATTCATCAACAGTGATGTAATGTTAGCAGATTTACGTTTCTGAAAATCTAAAAATATTGCGTACCACCACTCTTCAGATGATTGAGAGTCTCAGAGGGAGCATTAGGCAATGAGTGGCTGAAACATGTAAGCAATAAAAAATGTCTGTTACAAAATTTCGTCCTCTGCATATTTCCAGCTGTAAATTGAAGTCGAAGATTGAGATGGGTGTGTGTCCCATTCATCAGTGTGATTCAGAATTTCTCTACTACAACAACAAACTTCTAGGGAATGTGGGAGGTGTCTTGAGGAACAAAGTGAGCATAGAAACCCATGCCCGGAATCGTCATCCAATAACCAACAGGGCGTCGACGTTGTGGAGGGGATGTCTAGCGGCAGGAGCTGGTGCATGTAACTTGGACTCTCCGTAGCGTCGTTGAGTGGCGTTTCCGGGCATGGGTTTCCATGGTCATTTTGTTCCTCAAGACGCGTAATACATCGGTTACAAGTTTGTTGGTGTAATTATGAAACAGCCGCGGTGGTGTAGCCGAGCGGTCTAAAGCATCTCGCTGCGGAGCGCGCGGTTGCTCGCCGTGGAGGTTCGAGTCCTCACTGGGGCATTGGTGTGTGTGTTTGTCAGTAGATTAGTTTACCAAGGTTTAAGTAGTTTGTAAGCTAGGGACTGATGACCCTGCAGTTTTGTCCGATAGATTTAAAAACATTTGAACATTTAATTATGAAACACACTGACGTATGGAACGCACAACCATCTCAGTCTTTGACGTCCATTTACTGGCGGAAATATGCGCAGGATGAAGTTTTGTTTGAGACAGTTTTCATTGTTGGCAGGTGAGGAATCGCGCTGCGATGCCCGAGTTTGCGAATTTAGATTCGCCCTGTATATCTAGGCGAATGATACATACCGGCTACAGAAAAATAAGAATCCAGCTGCATGAATATCATGAACTCAGATAGAAAACAAGAATAAACAACGAAGGGAAAGCTGAAAACAGGAAGAAATTTATAGAGTGCCTATACAAGGGAAATAACATTGAAGGCAGAGGTTATCATCCTGAGCGTTCACAGGCTGGTATTTATTTAATTTTCTATTCCAAATAAAGCAGGTGCAGACACATGTGCATATTACAAAACTATCAGTTTAATAAGTCATGGATGCAAAATACTAACATTAATTCGACGTTGAGGAAGATCATTTTGGATTGAGGATAAATGCAGTTTTCTTAGAAGATAAGTTAGGGACAGGTTTATTTACGTTTTTAGCATCTGTAGAAAGCTTTTGACAGTGTTGGCTGGAATACATTCTTTCAAATTCTGGAGGTAGCATGGATAAAATATAGGGAGCAAAGAGTTTATTCAATTTATACTAAAACCAGACAGCAGATATTAGAGACGATGTGCATGAAAGGGACGTAGTGCTTGGGGAGTAAGATAAGGTTGTAGCCTTTCCCCATTGTTGTTCGTATACTGATCAAGAGAGGAGAGATTTGGAGGGAGAATTAAAGTGCAGGCAGAAGAAATGAAAACTTGAAAGACGACCGTCTGTCGTCTTCCATACATTTTTTTTTATAAAATTGTAATTTATTTGATTTCGCTAGATTAGCATTTTGTTAAAACTAGAACCCCACTCTTTTCAAGGTATGAGGAATAGCACATTTATTTCATGTTTTAAAATATTAGTTTCTTAAATGTTACTTAATATTTGCTAGGTTTTGTTATTTTAATAATTTATTATTGTATTTATGAATGTGGCAATAAGTACGGCTTCTTCGCAACGCCACTGTCCCTGTGAAAATGTGCACTTGTTTTATTTTTAAGTGGGTGTGCGAGAATCTAATGGATGTCTGAATGTGGGTAGTAATGGTTCGCATTGCGTGGTTCTCTCTGGCTCAGAGTCGATAGTTAGTCGTTACCAACTCCTGCTGCTGATGTGACCAAAGAGGTTTCTACACCCTTAAGTTACAAGCATGTTGACGAGCCCTCTCCAGGGCGAGTCTCGCAATCTTCTCTCCCCACTGCCGCTGTTCTCGTGGGTTTTGCCCAGTTTCCAGTAGTTTTCGCACCTCCTGGCCGCTCGGACTTCACTTTGTGCTTGTATCGTGGTGCGGTAAGGTTTGTTCCGCTCTTGTGTCCGTGGAGATGGTAGCGATTCGTTGTCCAGCATGTTTAACATTGACTCTTGAACTTAGACTCATTTTTCGGAATATTTTTTCCGATCGTACACGGAAATGTGTTCTAGTTTTTCAGTCCAGTGATTTCCAACAGATAAATGTGGGGTATGTGTCACTAGTTGCAGTTTGATAACGGCCTGGTATATTCAAACCTTTTGTGATTATATTGCGGTGTACGAATACTGTGTAAATTCTTTCTATCTTTGTGGGGCCCGATTTCTCACTGACGATATGTTCATTTTAGTACAGTGCATGGGAAATCTTTCTTATCGTTTCCTTCAGTGAGTGATATGTGTTCCACGTGGTTGGTTCTTAACAAAGCCTTCAGCTTCCACTATTGTTTGTTTCATGCCCATCAGGCAAGTAACTATGCGTGTATCCTTCTGATTTCCAATAACATTTCGCAATCTTCTCTCCCCACCTATTTATTTTGCTGTTTCTTCTCCGAAATTGTAGTATGAGCTCAGTCTTTATCAGTAATTCCCTCCGAGCCTTGTACAACCTCCTTCAATAGCTTGGTTATGAAATTCTATGTATTTCTAAGGGTTGTATGTTGTAGTTTTGATGCTTACTTTTTCGTCTTTGCAATTATTTCACTTTTCCGGGTTTTGGGACTGGACTTCTTCCGTCTCTGTGAACGCTCGCAATCGCATGATGCTGCATTTCAGTAGCTACCTTATGAAATTCTACGCAGTTCTAGGGGTTGCATGCAGTAGTTAATTTGCTTTATTTTTCGGATACTGAATTTATACATTTTTATTGGCTTTCGGAACCACGTGGGTCTGATCTCCGACTTCAGGGGTTTGCAGCTAGTCATCTGAATTCACGCCACTTCTCATAAGACCAGTGCCTAAATAGTTTACTCTCAGATTGTAACTTACGTGTCCGCCGTGATTTTGTGTCATGAACCCGATTTTTAACCACTTCACCTTCAGTGGAGTGCGATGATGTAACGTAGCCGTGTGTCGCCGTTAGCGTGTTTGCTAGCGCTCTAATCTAAATGCAAATTAACTTTCCTATAATCACGCACCATCTCAAATCAGGCACAACTGACCAGAGCCATCTTCGCAGTTTTATTCTATATTGTGTTATGTGGTACCTCCGGGTTTGCTGAATTTCGCCTACGACATCGGCGCCTGCTTCTGCCTCGTTTCAGCACGCTGATTTTGGTGAGTTTCGCTGTTGCATTGCGTGTGTGTGAGCGAGTGAATGTTGTTTGTAAATCCTCCCTGAAGTAGTTTTAAGTTCTGTGTAATTTATGTTAAATTCATTGCTGTGCATCGTCAGTATTAGACTGTAAGTGAGATGCATTTTTATTGTATTAACAAATTTGGTTCCCCATTTTGCTTGCGTTCGACCTGAATACGCAAGTTAAGTTCAGTATAATTTTGATTTGCCTTTAAATTGTAGTTTTCGAGCTCCTTCCCCCTTTTATTTAATATTGTTTTTCACCAGTGCTGAGAACAAGCTCAGATGCAATTTTTTATGTTTTAAGCTTCGTTGCACCATAAATGTTTTTCTTAGCCACCTTTATTGAATAACTCTAATTGTGGTGGCTTGTTTATTAATGCGTGTGTGTAATTTCGTGTAAGCTGCTACGTATATTGGCCACTGTATCCTTAACTTTGTGTTATTAGAGAAATTTCAACCAAGTCAGTGCTCAATTTGGACCAGGGACAAGGTTTCGCAGCAGGGAGTAGCCGGTAGTTCACACGGAACTTTTTTTCTAATTTTACTGCTAAAATTAAGCTTTTTTATAACAGTAAACTCTCATCTGGGTACCTCCTACCAGAATTAAGGTTTTATTTCGTACAGTGCCCTACTTTTAAACTTTTCTGGTTTCCCGATGACAGAGGCAGCAAATGACGTGAAAGCGCAATGGAAGGGAATGGACAGTGTCTTGAAAGGGTGGGAGGCAGTGTCTTAAAATGGTGGAGTGGGTATAAAACGAACATTAACAGGAGTAAAAGAAGGGTAATGGAATGTAGCATGAGAAAATCAGGCGACGCTGAAGGAATTGGATTAGGTAATGAGACAATAAGAGCAGTAGATGAGTTTTGTTATTAGGGTAGCAAAATGTGATGCGCGAAATATAAAAGATATAAAATGCAGAATGGCTATAGAAAGAAAAATGTTTCTGAACAAGCGAAATTTGTTGATATCCAATATTAATTTAAATGTTTGAAAATCGTTTCTAAAAGAATTTGTCTGGGGTGTAGCATTGTACGGGAGCGAAATGTGGACGATAAGGAGTTTAGACAGAAAGATGATAGACGCTTTTGAAATTATGAAGATGGGTAGATCAAGTAACTAAAGAGGAGGTGATCCACAGAATTGGGGAGAAAAGGAGTTACTGACCTATCCTGCACGCGAGAATGGACTGGATGGTGGGACACATTATTAGTCATCAAGGAATAGTCAACTTAGCATTAGAAGGAAGTGTGTGGGGGTAACATTAGTAGAGAGAGACCGCGGGGCAAATACAGTAAACAAATAGCAAAGGATGTGGGAGGCCGTTTTTATTCGCAGATGAGGAGGCTTGCACAGGATAGGGTACCGTGGAGAGCTGCATCAAAATAGTCTGCGGACTGAAGATAACATCAAAAATCACTCTTCACGCATACATACAGGGTGAATCACGTAACACTTGCACTGCAAATATTGCGTAAAGGGAAAGTGCAAGCTAGGTCTCTCACTTTACTATTTTTACCCCACACCTGTGTATAAAAACTCTAGAAAATTAGCTTTTGCTTGTTCCAAGAAATGAGAAATGTAAGTCTGCATATGATATTTACTACTCTGTTAGTTCAATATTAAGTACCATACTCTCTAGCTGCCAAGGTGTAAAATATTGTAATTCACATATTAGTGACCTGATTACAAATGCTGAACAGCTGTTCACTATAACACACGCCAAACATTTGTATTTAAAGTCTTTTGCTAGTGTAGTTGGAGAACGTTTAATTTTCATGTTGGTTGTCAGTTTCAGTATTTACATCAGTGATGCGGTATTTCAATACATGATCGATAAATCTACGATTTGGATTCAAAGGAAGAAAGGAAATACAAAAAAGAAAATTATCTGTCCTTGGAGAAAGAAAACAAACCGATACAATTGCATAAAAATAAATTAATATATACTTCGTTGTCAGAAAAATCAAATAATCTAAATGGTTTAGTTAGGAAAACAGAAAAAAAACTGAAGGAATGGTTTAGATGAATGACTGCAGATTTTGCGAGATCAGGTTAAAATTCAGCTCGATACCGAGAAATTTTTAATTGCTTACGTTTTCTTGAATTTTCTTCGTCGTTAAACAATGGAATATCCTGCAATTAGAATAAATTCTATAAATTTTATTCAATGTAATACGATTAACAGTATCTGAAAACAGTAAATATAAATCCTACTATTTAAATTTTAGTTACCTACAATTTTAAATTACACGAAAACTAGCACATACCTCATGGTGATACCAACAACAAAAAACTTAAAATGTGAAGTACTCAAGTCTCTTGAAAGTAAATTCGCCAAAGTGGACTCCGTGCTCTCTGACCTGGGACATGTACTTTCCTCAACAGGTACGAAATTACATTTTCCGATTGCAACGAACGCCCTGCACTCATCAAAAAAGTAATGGAAATTTAAAAATAGCACTTAATTTAAAATACACGCTCTGATCCATAATTGGTTGAAGGCCCCAGTGTTCGAGGAAAGATTCAGGCATGCGTCATTTACCGCGAAATTAGTACCACATCGCGAGGTATTCGGCAACACAAACGGTGTTGATTTTTCCTTGCCATTTATACCAAAAATTTGACAGTTGAACGTGTGCCTACGTATTTTGGTCACCACTCTTTGCCTTTTTATATTTTTGTAATGTTTTCATGATAGCAATCACAACGACGAATTCACTTTTTCTCGTGCAGCTTAAAAATTCGAAGCAAAAATTTAAATACGAATATTTATTTTTACTGTGTTAACTTTTCGTTATTTGAATAATATTAAATAAAAATTATAATATGTATTTTATTTGCGGAAAATTCCATTCTGTTTAGCGATGAAAAAATAACACAAATGAAAGTTTTAAAAAGTTCGACATCGAGTACGATTTTAACCTTCTCCTGAAGTTGGTGTTCCACATAACTCCTACAGCTTTTTTTAATTTACCGAAGGCGTATCAGAACTTCTTCGGCCCAAGAAGCTGTTGATCCCACGGTTGGAGGTTATTTTTATGAGGAGTAACTTTATTGTATACACAAAGTGACAGATTCAGATTTAGCAACCAACAGAGAACACTGGACTTCCTTCACGGTCCCCATCTTGACTGAAATGGCCCAATTCGCTGCAGCTACGTCATTCGACTCATTTAATCTTCGTGTAATTGTTTATGCCCACACAACAGTGAAAGTTATGTAATATAAACTTGGAGAATATTACTTTCATTTCGTAAAGGTCTTGTAGCATCAGCTCTTCATGCACACAGTATGTTACCAGCATTGTGTGAAATCCCGGTCTTCTGTAGAATGCCTGATAATTTTAGGCAATCTGTGACACTTTTCTTAGGCATTTTATATAATTCCTAGGCATTATACAGGGTGAGTCACTGAATAATGCCACTAAGAATAACTCCGAAACTATGACAGGAGCTGATAAGTTTGTGATACAAAATTTGCACGGGAGAACGGGGGCAGAATATCATGTTGGGTTATTTTTACTCGGTGGGTTCGCTTCAGAAACATGAAGGTCAACTTGGTTTTTGTAAGTGGGTGCTATGGCGGCTATCGAGACGAATCGGATAATATGTAACAGTAGGGTATTTGAAGGCCAACGGTCAAAACACTCTTATGAATGTTCATTTACAGAAGACGATCGAAGTGATGACCACTGGTATCAATGTGTGCTGCAGTCTTCTCATCATGGATTCAGTGGTGTTCCTTATCACTTCAACACTTATCGAAGCACATGCCCTGACAATTCTCACTCGTATATCATGCAAATAGCAAGTATTGGCCGAATACACTGTGCCCATCTAACGTGCCGTTGATATATTCTGGCTCTCGTTGTCCAACGCATCTTATGTCCCACAAACTTTACAGCTCCTAACGTAGTTTCGGAGTCATTCTTGGTAGCAATAGTGTCTCACCCTGTATAGAACGACCAAAACCATTTTCGACAAGTGTTATAAAGGTACAAGGTGAAATGTCTTCGTTATTTAACTAGCTAAAACCCGGCATTTTCCGAGTATTTATTAATTCATGCCTTGAAGTAGTACTTCTCCTTTCCCGTGTCTCTCCTTTTATCTAAAAACATGTTATATTTATCGGAGAATATACAGGGTTAATCACATAACACTTGCACCGCAAATATTGTGGAAACGGAAAGTGCGATTGATGTGCGGTTTTCACAAAATGGATTGGTCGTTAGAGGCTTGCATTTTCAGCCAATAGATTGCAATATTACTCATTTTTATCACGTTTAGTTTGGCAGCTACAACCGTAGAAAGTTTCGGGGGTGGAGGCTGCGATAGCGTAGCTCACTAGCCGACTGCCTAGCCCCTGGGCACGGCCCACTGTCTCATGACCACCAGCCAGTCAGCTACGCTGTCGTATCTTCCGCGTCCAAATTATTAAATGGTTGTAGCTGCCAAACTAAACGTGATAGAAATGTCATTCAAAATTCTTTGTGCACAGCTGGTGTCAAAATTTCCAGTTCATAATAGAGACAACCATTGTTCCATTTAAGAAACTGTATGTTTGCGTAAAATACACATTCTAAGTAATATTAAAATCTGTTTGTTGGCTAAAAATACGAGTCCTTGACTACCAATCCATTCTGTGGAAACCGCACATCAATCGCACTTTCCGTTTCCGCAATATTTGCGGTGAAAATGTTAGGTGATTCTTCCTGTATAAAAAGTTATACGTGCAGGATACCAACAAAGAAAGCAATCAAAATACAAATGGCATATAAAATTCGCAAGAATTATTCTTCGTTTGTATGGCCATAATGTCCGTAGTTGCTTTAATAATTATGAATAGCAGTAATTTTCCGTCTTTGCAACTACAATAAAATGCTATTTTTTCACACCAGACGCGTTTCTATTATTTCAGACCACTGAAGATGTTTTACATTCAATAAAACGAAACGCGTCTGTTGTGAAAAAATTCGCATTTTTATTGTAGTTGCAAAGACGGAAAATCACTGCTATTCATAATTAAAAATCGCAAGATCTGATATTTACTTACATGTTACACAATTGTATAATTTTTCAGATATATATTCATTGATATATGTCTGTAAAAACTGTTGCTAAAACAATTAGTAATAAAGAAGTAATAGATTAAAACTTGGTGCTTGTGCGGTTTTGCATGAACGTTACTGTTTATGTGCTGATATCTCGTGAACTACGTGTCGTGCTTTGATAAAGTTTTGAAGTTATATTCGGCTATATGTGTGTAGACTGTGTAAAATTTCCTGCGGATACAATTTGTAGTCTAGAAATTACAAATTGTAACGTCATACCGAATTCCCTAGTTCTAGTCCTTGAACAGCAGAAAAGTAGTAAGCGAGAACCTTTTTTTCCTGTTATCATTTTACTATGGTTGTCAGCTAGAAAACAATAAAGCTTTGAAATTATCTTTAAAGTTGGTTGCAAGTCGCTTAGTACTGTTCAAATGTTCAAATGTTTGTTTTGGTCGTCAGTCCCTAAACTTACAAACTACTTATCAACTACCTTATACTAAGGACGGCACAAATATCCATGCCCGAGGGGGTATTCGAACCCCCGACCGTAGTGGCCATGCAGACCGTGACTGAAGCGCCTCAGTCTCCTCGGCCACCGCGGCCGGCGCTAAGTACTGTCATTCTCATTCATAGTGTGAATAAAGTCTCGTCACATTATGTGGCAGTTTCTTGAAACTATATCATTTATGACGTTGTATCTCCTTAAACATGTGTCGTACGTTGTTCTTACACAGACAGCATTGCTACCTCACGGTAAGGACTATGTGCATCAAATTTGGTTGAAATCGGTCCAGTGGTTTAGGAGGAAATGTGAAACACTGTCGTTAGATGCAGCAGTTTTTTGCGCATCTCATTGTTTATTACATCTCGTTAACACTTACGGCCACCGTCCTCGTAGATTGAAGCCTAAGTGTGCAAAATTCCATAAACAATGGAAGAAAACTGTAGATTTGTACACAACACGTACACACAAACAAACACAGAAACATACGGACACACCATATATAGAGATAGCCTTATGAAACTCAGAGAAAAAAACTACGATATAAAGCACAAGACATTCCTACCGTAAAACAATGAAGCCTGCTCTGAGATTCAAGTACTTGTTTCGGTAAGTACTTCTACTCTTCACAAAAAAATTAAACAATTTTTATTTGTCTTGTGCGTACAATTCGCGACTTAAGGAGAAAGAATATTGCTACCGGAGAATCGTAAAGCAGATCTGGTGTGACCTACGTGTTGCAGCAGGGATGGCTAGAGTAACAAATTTGAATAACACTTCATTTTCATCTTCACGCAAAGATTACTCATATTTTGCCATTTGATGATGCACACACACCTGGCCGCTTTCTGTGGCGTGAGACGTAGCTGCAGACCGGAGAAAGAGAGAGAGAGAGAGAGAGAGAGAGAGAGAGAGAGAGAGAGAGAGAGAGAGATGGTGGTCAGGAACGTCTTAATTTCTCCTTCGTTGGACATCGGCTGAATTCCATCGTCGAGTCACTCCGCACTTTTTCGACGCGGAAATCTGAACTCGCACAGTAGCACCAAAAGCCACAGGAGGACTTTTTTGTTTTTGTCAGAATCCCTTTACAGTTTATTGTCCTGAATCTCAAACTTCAATTTTGATTCCATTTTATTTCTCGATATTGAATCAAACACACAAAATGTCAACGCAATAACCTTTTCTTCGTCGCCGTCATCTTCTTTCAGACAATGTCCAGAGATGGCATTAATATTTCGGCCACACTTTTGACATTTTGAGCGGTCATAACCGATGTCAATATGAAAAAGTTTTCGGTAACTGCAGATACGGAAGACTCGTCGATAACTATAGCGAAGTGTGTAAATATGCTGGAAATTTGCGTTTGGCAGGATGAGTCTTAGAGTATTGCTCACTCTATCTGGATGGCATAGCGGTCGACACATCTGCTTATCGAGGTGGGTTCAGGTCTGGCACAAATTTTCAACTTCCCCCATTGAGGTAATTGATGTATGCAGGTGTACGTACAAAGAGATGAAGAGACTTGCATGCAAATCAATAATCAGCTAACGTGTTGCAAACCATTACCACGGTTTCGAAGGATTTATAATCGTATTATGCAGAATTGCAAGTCAATAAACTGGATTCGTACATGGATCGTAGTACGGTGACATATATTCTACAAAATGGATAGACAAATATCATGTCAAGTATAAATGCAAGTACATTAGATTTTTGAGGAAACGAAAACCTTCCAAAGGCCCCCGTTAGCTGCAATAAGATTTTGTGAGTAGTATAGGGATGAAGCCTTCAAAATATTGTCTACAGGCGAAATTCAGTAGGCCATGTAGTAAATTGTCATCCCGGACTTCTAGATGTTTAAGATTTTCAATGCTCACTAAGTCCAAGCTTTCACCCTTCAACTATCTGTGTGAAAGAATTGTGCCTTCTAAATTTTTCGGCGTGTGGTAGGCCTTCAGCAAGTTTTCGGCTAACTTAGAGTTATGTATGTCGGCACTTTCCTTTCCTGGCAGTGCTCTTTACAGTTGTGCCCGTTTGTCCAATATAATAACATGGAGAGTTATGCCGAATTCTTGCATAGACTCAGAATTAGAAAACCAATCACTGCGTGCAAAACAGTTATAATTTTTCACGAGAAATCGCTTTATTCAATAGAAAATATTTCTTAAGTAAGAAATGGATATGAATCTGCTAGTATTTCCGTTGTTAACATGAAGATATGTTGTTCCTTAATGTCGAGAATTTTGGGTAGGTTTTCGTACTAAATATGCAATCTATTGATTATTAATAGCAAGATATTTAATCACTCATCATTCTTTTTGCTGATTGGCAGTTGACAACGGGGTAGTTAAATATGGTGTATGGCGGAATTAAAAAACGCTAGTTTTTCGGTTTCTGGTTGCGTCGAGTCAGCATGGATAATGTTTGAGCAACTTTCCTTGCGGAGTGTGTTGCAAGTGAATGAATTGTTCTCTAAAGTAATTTAGTTCCCGCTTCTCATTCTAAAGTTTTCTCATGAAAATTATTGAATGCAATGAAAATATAATCCAACTCATTAGGTCAAATCGTCAATAAATCGCGCATAAGAACAATTCTTTTTCTTAATTCTGAATTGAAATTGAAAATATTGTTTTTAGAGTGTTAATGAAGACATCCGCCAAAACACTAGTGAGTGGACTAGCCATGGACAAACCATAAGGATGAATACACTTTTGCCCTTTGAACGTAAAATAACTGAATTAGAGAACAACTTTAAGTACAATGACGTGTTCGTCAGTCGGAATAGTACTCATTTTTGTGTGTAATAGATTATTAGCTTTGAGAGCTATAAGTGTATCAACAGGGACATTTTATAAAAACTGGAAATATATATACAAGTGAAAACATCTGGTGACAGCAGTGGAGTGTGTCAATTTCTTCTCTGTTGATTATATCTATGCTACTTTTGACAGAAAAGTTCAAATATAGATTAGTCCTTAAATGTATGATGAAGACTCCTGAACTGGCTTCTTAGTGCAGGTGGTTTCGGATTCATGTTTATCTTTTTTTTTAAGTCCGCTGTCGGATCTACGGTAGCCTCAACAAAGCTTTCGTTAGGCTGCTATGGAGAGCACTTAACTAAATACATTATGACAACAACAAAGAAATCGACAGATTCTGGGGAGGAGCGTGTATGGTAACACCAAGTTTGGCGTTGCACTCGTAAAGTATGATATCTTTCCCTCCATACATATATTTATGTTTTTCCCACCGGTATGACGTAGTAAATGTGAAGGTTTTCCATTGATTTCCCTATCAAAGCACTTTTGTTCTTTTATCCGCCGTACATCTGTCTGACAGTCTGCAGAAGACATACGACGAAAAAAGCAACTAGAAATTCGTGTTTCAGCTAGCATGCTGTTCAAACGGTTCGCAGTGTTTAATCGTAGTATTTTTCATAATCGCTTTCTGTTGCAACCTTGACTGTGTTTATATTGTTATTGATATCTCCAAAATTCCTCTCAGAAAGGGGCTACATTTTTCCTGAAGCTGATCTGTTTGCCTTCACCAACGCTGGAATTTTCTAACACACGTGAATTTGTGTACCGTTTATAATCTGAAATATTCCAGCATTTGTAACTTGTGCGGGCTGTATCAAACAACAAACAGCTACTTTAAATTCAAACAATTCGTAATTAAAAACGAGGCGATGTGTATACGGCATTTAAATGAATGTTCATGGCAGCTAAGCGTATATTTACTTTTTCTGCCCTTTTCGTGATGCTATTAGTTTAAGATCGTATATTGCGAGCGATCTGCATCCTGCTTCCATTCCGGAATATTATATTTGAAGCGATACAAAGGCGGCTGAACTTTGCTGTCGGAAGAAACGGTCGTAGGAAAATAGAAAAATTAATAACGGCGCTACCGTAAGAGAAAAAAAGCCTTTCCGCTTTTAATATAACAGCATTAAAGCCAAATTAAACGTGTGGTAACGAGGAAAGCGTTCTGTTGTGAATTTATGCGGTTATGAAAGTGATGAAGGCATCATGGAACGGTAGTTTAAAATATCTCGTATAATTGCCCCTTGTTAGAAACAAAGAAATAGGAGCAGAAATCTGTGCTGCAATTTATTACACTGTCACTTTGCGGTTATATTAGCTGTGGGACAAGAGCATTACTGTTAAGTCTTCGTGTAGTTCAGATGAAACTATTAGACTGTGAAAGTTGACGTAGCGTATTTCAGAAGAGACCGTATATTTCTGCATAACGGAAGTTCCTGAAAGATTTTCTGTGTTTAGTAGGCTAACAGATGCATCATTTCTAAGAATAAAGAAAAATAAACCACACGTCTTTATTATGTCACCTGTGTTTCAGTACAAATTAGTCCTTAATTGTATGATGAGAGTTATGACAAAATCACTAAGAATGGCATATGAAACCGAAATCCTGGGCAGGATAAGAGTCTAGTGTCATTATTATGAATGTTCCTCTGTTATAATACGACTGAAACCGTATTGTTTGACGACGAGTTATTGTGCCTGATGATGACTAAACTAGATCAAAAATTACCTTGCAAACTATGTCAATTACAGCGTGTTTCTTTTATTTCAGCTAAATAAACGAGACTTAACGTACGAGACTTTACGTACAATTCTAATAAATGTTCCTTTTATATGTGATAGATACAATAGCTGTGCGACAGGAGATTTAAATGTAGCATTTTGAGGAGGGAGAAATTGAAAAATGTATGCTTTAACGGTCGGAAATGTTAAAATTACTAAGATATTCCGCGATACTGTGGTCTGGTCGGATGAATGTGATATTAATATCCACGCGGGAGTACGCGAAAACGAAATTTTGCTGCAGCCAGTAGCAAGCCTGGGTGTGATTCGAACATATAAAACAGGGCACGCTCACCCTTCAAAGTGTCCCCCGCAGATGTGGACGAAACATTGAGTTTAAATAGTAAATCCATCCGACAACGGCATAATAGCCCGGATTTTTTTACGAACTTTAGGAATTGACAATATTCTGGCATTTCAGACATCGTAGTACGTTTGAATTTCGCAAGACAAGCAATTTCAGTCATTGTGAAATTATATTTAAGTCGCCTACAGGCAGAATAACAGAGACCAGAAGTAGATAGCAAAAAGGTAGGAAATAAGGTAGATGCAACCTAGAAGATTTGAAACGACCACATGATATTGAACTTTCCAGCGGTAACATTCGACAACGTTTGAAAAAAGGTTAAAGTAACAGACTAAAAGAAGAATGGATAGTTTTGAGATGTGAAATAGTCAACGCAGAAGAACATCAAGTCTAAAGAAAATGCTAAATATAAATCTTTGGGATACACACGGGAATTGAGTTAGCGAAACGAATACATACGTGTAGATATAAAGAAGATGACTAGATGACACACGCATACCCACGACAAAGGAAGATGTCAGCTGAATGCATGATCTCATTTTATAATTTATTATTTTTCTTTATTTTTTTATTTTTATTTATGCTTTTATTTTTATTTATTGGTATGAAGTAATGGGAAGACGATCAAAGTGTGGCCTACATTAGTTTTTTAATGAGTAAAAGCTACAGATGTGTAAAAACATTGATTTTTTTAAAACTGGAAAATAGATTCTTAGCTCAATGAAATAGAGGGATATTTAAAAGAAAGAACGGCATTCAAGTATTTATTTCTTCCTACAAAATATTGAAACACACTTCCAAAGCAACTAGATAGAGAAAAAGATCAATTTTCCATGCATACATTATGTACCCCGTATGTTGTTATGGTCTTCAGTCCGGAAACTTTGATGCAGCTCTCCATAATACCCTACCCTGAGCAAGCCTCTTCATCTCCACATACGAACGGCAACCTACATCTGTCTGAATCTGCTTACTGTATCCATCTCTTGGTCTTCCTCTGCGGTTTTTACCCCACACACTTCCCTCCAACGCTAAATTCACAATTCCTTGACGTCTAAGATTATGTCCTACCAATCTATCCCGCTTTTAGTCAAGGTACGCCAGAAATTTCTTTTCTCCCCAATTCTGTTTAGTACTTCCTCATTATTTACGTGATCCACCCACCTAATCTTCAGCATTCTTCTGTAGCACCACATTTCATAAGCCTCTATCCTCTTCCTGTCCGCAATGTTTATCGTCCATGTTTCACTTCCATACAAGGCAACACTCCATACAAATGCCTTCAGAAAGGGCTTCCTTAGGCTTAAATCAATATTCGATGTTAACAAATTTCTCTTTTTCAAGAACGCTTTTCTACCCATTGACATTCTGCATTTTATATCCTCTGTACTACGACCATTATTTTTTTATTTTCCTAAGTAACAAAACTCATCTACCTCCTTTATTGCTTCGTTATCTAATCTAATTCCTTCAGCATCACCTGATTTTTTTAGACTGCACTCCGTTACCCTAGTTTTGCTCTTGTTGATGTTCATCTTATATACGCCTTTCAGCACACTGTCCATTCCGTTCCATTGCTCTTCCAGGTCCTTTGCTGTATCTGACAGAATTACTATGTCGTCGGCAAAACGCAAAGTTTTTAATTCTTTCCCCTGAACTTTAATTCCTTCTCCAATTTTCTCCTTGCTTTCCTTTATAGCTTGCTCAATGTACAAATTGAATAACATTGGAGAAAGACTACAACCCTGTCTTACTTCCTTTCCAACCACTGCATCCCTTTCCTGCCCTTCAACTCTGACAACCGCTGTCTGGTTTTTGTACAAGTTGTAAATAACCTTACGCTCCCTATATTTTACTCCTGCTTGCTTCATAACTTGAAAGAGTTTATTCCAATCAACATTGTCAAAAGCCTTCTCCAAATCTACAAAAGCTAGAAATGTAGGTTTGTCTTTTATTAATCTATCTTCTGGGATAAGCCGTAAAGTGAGTATTGCCTCCCGTGTTCCTACATTTCTCCTGAACACAAACTGATCTTCCCCGAGGTCGGCTTCTACCAGCTTTTCCAGCACCAGCACTCCGTATATTACACGACTAATATCAAATCGGCGGCTTACTTTTGACACATGCGAAGGAGAATATCTCTCGTTATCAAACTCATAGTTTCAACAATTCGTTATCGCAGACGTTTAAATCAGGCATAGGGTAGATATAAACGCGTTCTTTTATGCAGCGCCACAGACAAAAGTGACAAGGTATGAGATCGTAGACCTGGGATGCCACCGAAGATATCCATCAGAAGTTTATGATCTTTTCTTCTCACTTTTTCTGCTACCTCTCTGCGAGGGAGAGTACAGTTTATTCAGAGGAGCCTACATTAGACACCCACTGATAATGCGACAAGTATCGTTGACACCGACATCTACTATTTTGGCATGGGTAAATTTGAACCACAAGTGGCTTGCTTATTCTCACGTAGAGTAACATGATAGGGAGGATGTGCTTACAGTGTTGGGATACGCCCTGTTAGCTTCCCTATGATATTGTTTCTAGCTGCCACTTTTTTGTTTGGTATTCATGCAATGCCTCTTTCAGATTAATGCTCGGTCAAAGGTGACTACTAGGTATTTGGGATCCGTACATTGTTCTAGTGTGGTTCTTTCGTAGGTAATACTGAGAGTTCTATGTGACTGCCTATTTTTAAGATGGAAAGCACTAGTCTGTGTTTTACTACGATTTGGTCTCAATTGACTCATTCTCTTCAAGAGTTTCAGCGCAGTGGGCTTGGTCGGTTTATAGCACGGTCATCTGCATAGGTGAATGTGTTACTTCAGGTAATGGGTTATCATTTGTATAGATGTTACACGAGGGTGGAACAAACACTCTTTCCAGGGGTTATCCGTCCTCCTGCGAGTTCCATCTGCTCATTTGTCCTTGAAATTCTAGAAAGAATCTTACGTTTTCTATTAAATTTAGTGGAAAGATTAAAAGTGACTTCATCGGAGAATTAATCGTTCAGGAAAAACATTCGTATGATCTAAATTCGTACCTTTTGATGTGGATGCAATAACTGCAGTTTTTACGGCTTCAAGTGCAGAGGGTTAAGGAATGTTGAGTTCCTCGCGTGCCCGTAATATGGTTTTTTGTTTTTATTATTTATTTATTTATTTGAATCCTTGCGTTTACCGTAAAAATATGGTCGACACTTCCTTCTCGGACGTCCCCTGCTTATCTGTATGTAGATACATCCATCTGCTACGAACTTTCGATTCGTCAGGTAAATCTGCTTAAACCGAGACGGTTGTTCATCAATCCGGAGGTTTAAATCATGTTGAACTCCCATAACAGGAGTCACTTTTACAATTTCATCATTGAAAATGATTTATTTCGGTTGTGTCACCATATTATATCATAGTACAGACTATTTTACACGTATATGTGTCAGCGTGGCCGTGATTTGCACGTCTATCAGGGCTGCTCAAAGTTTACTCTGTTGTCTGACCAGGAGCTTTGAGGAGTACGGTTCTATCTTTTCCAACAGTTATAAACGGTTGCAATCTTTTCTTTCTTTTGGAATAGCCCTGAATGTTGAGATCGTTGATGAGGCGAAACTGAAGTTTACGCTGTGGAAAGGATAATACGATGCGGAGAATTCTTTTTGATGCTCTGAGGCTCTTGGCTTTGAACGACTCTAAAACAGAATAGCTGCATTACCACTACCTTTTGCCGCTTGCCCGCTATCTTACTGAAAATCGTAAAGTTGTCATCATAGAAGACTTCGCTCTCAATGAGCCCAAACGATTCCTTAGTATCAGATCCAAACAGGGCCATTTATTTATAACGTGTATATTTCCGTGTTTGACAGCCTTCAGTAATCTCTTCAACAGCAAGTTGAGTGGGCAGCACTACCTTTAACAAAATATAATCTTCTAAGAAATATTAGGTGATGTTCTCTATGCACCGATGTACGACTTAAATCCATGTAAACTCTATCTTAGGATTATATTGCTGCATTAATCATTAGATACTATCGTAACACACATATTTGGTTTTCCGTTGAGATGGTTAATTGCCAAAATATGACAGTGCTCGTTGAATTATTTACGAAGTAAATACCGTCTGCAACACGCAGTCTGCTTTCAGTGAAAAGACTGACGCATTTATCAATATGTCAGAGTGCTGAATTTTCCACGATGAATAAAAATTATCCGCTGCAGCTTTTTTACTGACTAATTAATAAGAACACGACTTATTCGTGACTATTGAAGCCCTATGCTCCGATGCGCGAGGCCGTTCCCAGTCTGGGGTTCGAATCCTCTGTTCAGGATAGGAGCGGTTCAATGGTGGGCGTCCATGGTTACTTATAGAACATTCTAAATAAGAAGTCAGGAATGTGGTTAAAATGTAGCGGTTGCCACATTATTATTAGAAAAAGTTCATCATCCAAAGGGGTACAATTATGGGAAAAAACAAAGTGATACGCCGGGAGGCCCCCGATAGGTTGGGCTGCAGGACCAGGGAGGGGGCACGTCAGGACGGTCAGGGACTGGCTCGCAAGAGAGCGATCGCCGTTGCCGGCCCGCCCTGCAGTCGCCACGGTCCCACACCCTGCCTTCTGATTGGCTTTTTGGCTGGTTTCTTCCACAGCCAAGGCGTTACCTCGTCAGCACGGCGTCACACACACAGGCAACGCGTGAAAACAGCCTGTCAGGAGGTGCTGACAACCAAATTCCCAGCACATCCGGCGAAGCCGTCCCCGTGGTCGCCTGCGTGTAGCCACGCCGGCCGCGTATTGAAACGGAAGAATAAAAAATTCTCATCCTGATTATTCTAATTTTCCCCAACCTGTCGGTCCACCATGCACACATCCCTCGGGTATGGATGTTTGTGCTGTCTTTAGTATAAGGTAGTTTGTAAGTTTAGGGACTGATGACCCCGCAGTGGAAGTCCCATAGGCTTAACAATAATTGAATAATTCCTGAGATGTAGTCTACATCTACGTCTACATACGTACGCCTCGATCCACCCAAAGGTGCGTCAGTACCATTACTAGTTACTTGTTTTTCCGTCCCACTCGCTAAACTATCTAATCTTAACCTTGTGATCTTTACGCGAAATGTAGATTGGCGGGGGTAGAATTGTTCTGCAATCCGCCTCAAATTCCGGCCATCTAAATCTCTTCAACAGCGCTTCTCGAAAAGAACCTCGCCTCTCCTCCAGTGACTCCCTGTTGAGTTCTCGAAGCATTTCCGTAACACTCGCGCATTGATAGAATCTGTCAGTCACAAACCTCGCCGTCCGCCTCTGAACTGCCTCATGTCCTCCTTTAATCCGATCTGGAGGGGATCCCAAACACTTGAGCAATACTCAAGACGGGGCCGTACAAGCGTTTTATATGTGGTCGTCTTTACAGACGAATCACACTTTCCCAAAATTCTCCTAATAAAGTCCGTCATTTGTCTTCCCCACGACTGTCCGTATATGCTCCTTCCATTTCACATTGCTCTGCGGCGTTTCGCCTACTATTTAATTGACGCGACTCTGTCAAGCAGCACACTACTAACGCTGTTTTCGAACATTACGGAATTGTTTCTCCTACTCATATGCACCACCTTACATTTTTCTGTATCTAGCACTAGTTACTATTACTCGCACCACCTAGTAATATGGTGCAATTCATCCTGCATCCTAGTGCGTTCACTGAGGACACCCTCTTGTACACTACAGCATCGTCACTGCAGATTCAAATACATTCTGCCCTTCAGATCATTTATACAGACAGCGCTCCTATCTCACTTCTCTGGGGCAATCCTGACGATACCCTAGACCAGGGGTAGGAAATCGCAATGTCTTCGCGATCTACTCTTTGATACCACCGTATGAAAGTGATCTACGCTATTAAGAAACACAGGAATTACAACTTTTAAATTTTTTTAATACTCTAAGACAACAATCTTTAACAATAAAACTTTTATATCTTTACTATTTGTTCAAAACATAGAAATTTATAATTTAGTGGAATACGAAAGTCTACGTGTTCATCAATCAACTCTGTTCTGTGCTTATTTTTTATAAAAATCATATTTTAAAACAATGATTAGCAAAAGAATATAGATGAAATGAAAGCCTTCATTCTAAATGTAACCTTAATTAATACAGGGTATTTCTCTTGACGAAATGGTTGCCAGTTGTATTTCGATTCTGCAATACTTTTGAGATACAAACCACTTTGTAAATATTATTTCAACCTCAAGAGCCGTCCTAAGTAAGTAATTTTCAATGGAAGATGATATATTCAATAATTCAAGATTGGCTCAAGGAAAGTATAAACCTGGGTTACCACAGAAATCTTTTTAAAATCTGAAAATCAGTGACTGATATAATCCCTCAAAGTAGATATGTCTGCATAATATTCATTGTTATTGAACTGATTCTTAAGTTTCTTGATTTTTTTTCCCATTTCACAGTATAAAGGAAACTTGGTATTCACACATAGAGTTCACAATTTTTCAACGTCTCTCCATGTTTGTCTTCTCCACAAACGTAATCGTAGCTTCATACAATAAAGAAATGCATCTGTCATTTCTTTCGGTTACGAAAAACTCGTGTTCACACTCGAATTCAAAATCATAAACCTTAAAAATTTTTTGCTACGCTGATATTTTCTTGGCACAAGATCACGATTAATTATCTAAGTCGCAAATTACCCCGTCCACACACTATATAAACGCAGAAGTTCGTAATTAATCGCGATTGTGAATGAATAAAACAAACTTTTGTCGAACGACCACGCGTTTTCGATGCTATGAATATAAATTTAACCGGCAATTTTTCTTCTGCACTCTCAGTATTAACGCGATCTACCAAATAAGGACTGGAGATGTACCAGTAGATCCCAATCCACGTGTTGCCGACCCCTGCCTTTGATGAACACACGTCATCGAGGAAGACGTAATGGGTTCTAGCACTTAAGTTATCTTCGAACCACTGACATATTTGTTGTTGCTGTTGTTGGTTTTTGGAAGGGTGACATATTTGGGTACCTACTCCATAAACTCGTATCTTCGTTAGCAGTCTGTAGCGCAGTACGTGTGAAATGGCTTTCGAAAATCGAGACATATGCGGTCTGCCTGTTGCCCTTCATCCATAGAATGCAAGATGTCATGACTGAAAAGGGCAAGTTGGGTTTCGTATGATCGATGCTTCCTAAAGCTCTGCTGATGCACTGACAGAAGCTTACCCGTCTCAAGAAAAAATTACTAAAGTAGAACTGAGGATATGTTCAAGAATTCTACAGAAAACTGATGTTAATGATATAGATTTGTTATTTCGTGGGTCTGTTCTATTGCCTTTCTTATACTCGGAATTATCTTTGCCTTTTTCCAATGTCTTGGTACTTTGCGCTAGATCAAAGATTCGCTATAAATGCAAGCTAAGTAAGGGACTAATGCCGTCCAGTGCTCTTTGTAAAACCGAATTTGTGCCCCATCTAGAACTGGCGATTTGTTTGTTTTCAACTCTCTCAGCTGCTTCTCTACCCCACCTACGCCTATTACTGTCCTCTATTTGAGAGTTGGTGAGACCATCAACAGGTTTAAGACCGGAATAAAAAGGACCACAAAACCATTACAATGTGACAAACCCGATTCAAATGTTGAATATTTGTAATTCTGCGAAACTGAGCTACTTTTATCATCAGTCCCTAGACTTATAAAGCTTATAAACTACTTAAACTAACTAACACAAGGAGAACACAGACACAACACCATGTCCGAAGGAGGAATAAAACCTCTGACGCGAGAGGTCACATGATCCGTAACGTGTCGCTCCAGAACAGACGACCAACCTTCCTTCTATAAACCCGATTATCAATCTTCACTACGTCGATATAAATTGGCTAAAATAGTGGTAATACATTAATGAAAAATAACAATGACACTGAATTAAATGTACTTAGTATTAAACTTTAATCATGGGATACAATAATCTTTAAGATATATTATTCGGTTCCTAAAATTCCTGCCCCTTGAAATAACATTGGGTAAGAACCACTTACATCGAAAAATAATGAAAGTTGTTGTTGTGGTCTTCAGTCCGGAGACTGGTTTGATGCAGCTCTCCACAATACCCTATTCTGAGCAAGCCTCTTCTGCTCCACAACGGCAACCTACATCTGTTTGAATCTGCTTACTGTATCCATCTCTTGGTCTTCCACTGCGATTTTTACCCCACACACTTCCCTCCAGCGCTAAATTCACAATTCCTTGATGTCCAAGAATGTGTCCTACCAATCGATCCCTTCTTTTAGTCAAGGTATGCGAGGAATTCCTTTTCTCCCCAATTCTCTTCAGTACCGCCTCATTAGTTACGCGATCCACCCACCTAATCTTCATCATTTTTCTGTAGCACCACATTTCAAAAGCCTCTATCCTCTTCCTGTCCGCACTATTCATGTTTCACTCCACACAAATGCCTTCAAAAAGGACTTCCTTACGCTTAAATCAATATTTGATGTTCACAAATTTCTGTTTTTCAAGAATTCTTTTCTACCCATTGCCATTCTGCATTTTATATCCGCTGTACTGCGACCATCTTTTGTTATTTTACTGTCCAAGTTACAAAACTCATCTATCTCCTTTATTGTTTCGTTACCTAATCTAATTCCTTCAGCATCATGTGATCTTCTTAGGCTGCACTCCATTACCCTAGTTTTGCTCTTGTTAATCTTCATCTTATATGCACCTTTCAGCACATTGTCCATTCCATTCAACTGCTCTTCCAGGTCCTTTGCTGTCTCTGACAGAATTACTATGTCGTCGGCAAAACGCAATGTTTTTAATTCTTCACCCTGAACTTTAATTCCTTCTCCAAATTTCTCCTTGCTTTCCTTTATAGCTTGCTGAATGTACAAATTGAATAACATTGGAGAAAGGCTAAAACCCTGTCTTACTCCCTTTCCAACCACTGCATCCCTTTCCCGCCCTTCAACTCTGACAACCACTGTCTGGGTTTTGTACAAGTTGTAAATAACCTTGCACTCCCTATATTTTACTCCTGCTTGCTTCAGAACTTGAAAGAGTTTATTCCAATGAACATTGTCAAAAGCCTTCTCCAAATCTACAGAAGCTAGAAATGTAGGTTTGCCTCTTCTTAATCTATCTTCTAGGATTAATCGTAAAGTGAGTATTGCCTCTCGTGTTCCTAAATTTCTCCTGAACACAAACTGATCCTCCCCGAGGTCGGTTTCTACCAGCTTTTCCATCCTTCTGTAAATAATTCGTGTTAATATTTTGCAAGCATTACTCATTAAACTGATGGGTCTGTAGTTTTCACACCTGTCTGTGCCTGCTTTCATTGGAATGGGGATTATAACATTTTTCTGAAAATAAAACAATTATAAATAAAATAAAAAGCCTGTAAAACCGGATAGAAATACACCGTTAAAATGTGGCTAGGGAGAGAGATATAACACGAAGAACGTAAACAGAAACTTACCAACAACATTGACTGAGTCTTCGTGGAAAGGGCAGCCGTGGCTGGAGGCAAACTGACGCGGGAGCATGTGACAACGCACTGTACAGAGGGCCACGGACACGTAATGGGAGGAAAATTCTGGGAACCGGGTACTCGGAGGATAAAAGTACAACACGTAATTCAAAATATACACAAATTTTAAGAATCACAGAGAAACTGGTACAACAAGATTTCAGGCTGAATATTTTGTAAATACTATAACGGGACACTACAAACAGCCAAACAGTGAATACTGGGTCAATTAAAAGGCGAAAACCATTTAATAATGAAAAACAACATTCCGTAAAAACACCAAAGAGAGTTGGGGAAGGTGGAGGCCTTATGAGACCAGTGATTGGGTCGGGATACATTCAGGTAGTAAAAATTACCGAGAATAGATTTGTGCTTCAATTCGATCAGGGCGTTAAGCGTATGAACAGGTGTTTGCTTTCAAGACGCGGTATATTTCAAGTTCTTCCAACACGTTCGTTATGTAGCTGTGAAAGATCAGAAGTAATGCTAGTAACCGAGTGACTGGTTGCAGAAAAATGGCAGGTAGATGTAGATATTCCTTGAACCTGACCTCTGGCCGATACAGTTGTATGGGCAGTACTTATATGTGATGTAAACGTCCGAAAGCTCAAAAGGATCTTCATTTCTACCCTATGTCTGACTCGCTGTCCGTTATTCCTGGGTATAAAATAAGATCGGGCAATAGTACATGTACAAGGATATTTGCCTACCCGGCTTGATATACCACCAGAGTATAGAATGTGATAAAAAAATTCTTAGGGGTGTGTTACGGAAAGAAACTAATGTACGAGGGTTGGAACTTAAATATTGGCAACATCGCTATGGATATAATATAAAATGGAATCTGCTGTTGTCGCTGATAGCACACGTTGTTGACATACCTGCCTTACCTCCGAGCAAATGGGCTCGCCCGTCCCACATCAACGGTATGCAAACAATCGAGTGAAACACAAAGTTCCACAGTCATGAAAATGCTAGCCAAAACGTAAGACAGGGGCGAAACCATACCCGGTCCATATCGCTGAACATAAAATTCATCCCCGATCCTAAAGTAATTAAATCAGAGTAATCGTAAAAGATCATGAATTTCACGTATTGGCCTCGCACTGTGCTGTCCGAGGTTGCTTCTAACAATAGCAACAATCTGGTCTGGGGGATATGTTACGGTACATATTCTTAACGTCAAATTAGACCATCATTGAACCAATAGCGGCAGACAAACCCGTCAGCCTCCTAATCTGTTCCTCTCTATTAGAAATACTAAGAGAAACTGGATGATTGAAATATGAAATATTTGTTTAAATATTCAGCACTGAATTTTTCAATTAGGTAATCCAGTCCACTCTTAGTATTAATTATAACATGTAACGGCAAATCAGGCTTGTGCATATTAACAAATGCCCGTAGCCTGGGGGCACCAGCATTCATGGGTACTAAAGTGCATCTTACATACCGATCCGGGAACACTTTCAAAGATTTCGAAGTTTGGTTAATATGAGATACATAGACAGAGATGAAATCTGTTTCTTTCTATTTTCCAGGAGCAACACATACTGTTTCATATTCCAATTTTATGAGGAGGGTACGAGATGTTAAGAAAATAATCGTATGGTGTAAGGTAGAAAATGATGATCCACGGCTGGTAAACACTACCAAACCCACTGCACAGTCTGCAGAAGTGCCATTGTTTAAACCTGACCAACTACGTAAACAGCAAAATCAATTAATGTACTGATGATTATGCTGTTTCATGCCAAAATTAACGCAACCGTGCATAATTTACGTTTGAACATCACTGCATTTGGGTAGTTGATATCTGAAATACAAGATCGAATTTGCCAAACAGGTAATCACAGTTTTGTCAAGTTCTGCTCTGGAAGACTGGAATAGTTATTGATTTCATATTCACGGAATGCATGACATTAGATGTGAATGGGTAAACTTTACCCATTCGCAGTTAATGTCATACATTCCGTGAGTACGAATAGATAATAACTGCAGGATCAAAAGTATATATACACATATATACAACTTAGTTACAGATTTGTTAGAGTTGTGCAAAATGACCCGTAGGAATTTAGTATTTAGTGGCAGTTGGCAAAATTACAGACGTTTTAGAAGCTATTTTAATTTCAAAAAATTAAAAGTACGTGACATACGGTTGTATGAAATAGTATCACCAAGGAAGTCGAAAAGATCAGCTTTTCGTTATTTGGAAAAACAGTACAAATCGGACAAGAGAGAAATGGGAACATCAAGTAATGGTCGCTGTGTATTTTCTTTTCGTAATGGTCGCTGTGTATTTTCTTTTCGTAATGTACACAAACGATTTGCCTGTAGTGGGAAAGTTGCTTCAAACAGTTTCCTATTTATAGTACGTGCTAGTATCTTTGTCAAAGATTTATAAGATTCGCTATTGCAAATTTTATCTGTCTTTTACTGAAAGCAGATAGTCCCTTTAGTTAAAAACTATTTATATGTTTCAATTACTCATGTAAATTACTTTTAGAAGTGACATTCGCTATCGCAGGGTGATCGAATAAGTAATGAATTCGAGCATTTTAATCATTTAGCTGAGAAGCTGGAGGAAGCCTTTCTGTAAATTGCTGGGTCGTTTCAGATATTTCATTGCAAATAGTGTCACAATTGTACTTAATTATCTTAATCTAGAATTTTGAATATGATGTGATAGGTATTGCATGATAATTTTGTTTGTGTATTGAGTAATAGTATGTTTTTGGTAGAAAGCATTTTCTACACGTGATGGTTCCAAATAATGTGCAGAACAGTATGGAGAACCTTTGTTTTAGTAAAGTGAGATTGCGTTGACTGTGTAAGTAAATACCTTAAGAGTAACTGTGGAAGGCAGAGGGACCAAATTTTTGTAGTTCCCATCGGTGAAGTTTGGTGTCTTTGCTCAGCCATGAATCAACTCCGCAACGAAATCCTGTCTCGTAATCTGGCAGAAAATCCAAAGAAATTCTGGTTATATGTGAAGTACACTAGCGGCAAAACACAAACAATACCTTCACTAAACGATAGTGATGGTAATACTACCGATGACAGTACTGCTAAAACAGAATTTCTAAACACAGCTTTTCAAAATTCTTTCACCGAAGAAGACGAAGTAAACACTCCAGAACTCGAACCAGGAACAGCTGCCAGCATGCAAAATTTAGAGGTAGTTGTTCCAGGAGTAGTAAAACATCCTAAGTCACTGAACAATAACAAATCTTTTGGGCCAGATTGTATACCAACTAGATGCCTCTCAGAATATGCTGATTCCATAGCTTCATAGTTAGCTATAATCTACAACCGATCAATCAGCGAGAGATCCGTACACAAAGACTAGAATGTTGCCCAGATCACTCCAGTATTCAAGAAAGGCAATAGGAGTGATCCCCAAACTTACAGGCCCACCTCATTGACGTCGATTTGCAGTAACATTTTGGAACATATACTTCTTTCGAACATTACGTACTACCTAGAAGAGTACGACCTATTAACCAATAGTCAACATGGATTTAGAAAGTATCGCTCTTGCGAAACATAGCTTGCCCTGTATTCAAATGAAGTGATAAGTGCCATCCACAAGGGATCTCAAATCGATTCCATATTTTTGGATTTCCGGAAGGATTTTGACGCTGGACACACAAACAGCTTCAAATGAAATTTCGTGCTTATGGAATATCGCCCCAATCGTGTGATTGGATTCACGTTTTCCTACTAGAAAGGACTCAGTTCGCACGTAGTAAGTCATCGAGTAAAATAGAAGTGATATCTTGGCGTTTTCCACGGAAGCGTTATTGGTCCCCTCCTCTTCCTTGTGTTTATAAATGTTTTAGGAGACAATCTGAATAGCTCCCTTAGACTGATCGCTGATGATACTGTCGTTTATCAGTTACTGGAATCAACAGAGGATCAAAAGCAACTGCAAAGCGATTTAGACAAACTTTAAGGTCGTAAATTCTACCAAATACCTAGGAGCTATAATTTCCAACAACTTAGACTGGAGAGAAGACATAGAAAATATTGTTGGGGAAGGCGAACCAAATGTTAAGTTTCATTGGCAGAACGCTTCAAGGTGCAATAGCTCCATCAAAGAGACTGACTACATCACACTTGTGCGTCCTCTCCTGGAGTACTGTTGCCCAGTGTGGGACCCTCACCAGGCGTGACTGACGGAAGACACTGAGAAGGTTCAGAGAAGGGCAGCTCGTTTTGTTTTATCACGTTACAAGGGGGAAAGCGTCACGGAAATGTTGCACGATTTGAGATAATAATCGTTAAAAGAACGACATTATTCTTTGCGGCGAGTTCTGTTTGCGGAATTTCAGTCACCGGATTTTACATCTCGATGTGAAATTATTTTGCTAGCACCCACCTACATAGGAAGACATGACTATCTCAATAAAATAAGAGAAAACAGATCGAAAACGGAACGATTTAGGTGTTCTTTCTTCCCGCACGCTATTAGAGAATGGAACGGTAGAGAAAAGTTATGAAAGTGGTTAATGAACCTTCTGCCAGGCACGTAAATGTGATTTCAGAGTTTCTATGTAGATGTTGAATATGATAAGTCAACTATTTTTCGTTAATCTTTGTCAAATATGTGCGTCTCCCTTCTTTATGCATTAAGTATAGTGATTGATATATTTGATTTTACACGTAGTAGACTGATTCTTTCTCTGTGGGTATTACTACTTAGGAACTTAAGGTGAGACTGCTGTGGAGGCTCCATGCAATGGAATCAACTATTGTTGCTGGTAGCTGACGTTGTTCACATGCCTATCTTACCTCAGAGCAAAAGGAATCGACGGTCCCACGTCATCGGCGTGTGCACAATAGAGGGAAACACAGTCACTTATAAGCGATCGGTCTAATCTAACGGAGTCACTATGTTTTCGAATAGGAACAACGGATTTGGATCAAGACTGAATGTGTCATAGGGTCGTACAGTACGACAGTCTAATCAAGATATTCAAGAGGAGTGCTGCGAATCGGCATTGCTGTACAAAATAGTTGCACGTTGGGTAAAAGCTTTCAACGAAGGTTGGGAAACTGGCAGAGATGCATCGGGCCGGTGTGTCAGAGCCCTGTTGGGTGAGAGTTATGGTGATTCTCGTGTGCGACTATGATGGTGTTATTCCTAACTCATCACGTTTCTCCATGGCAGATCGTCAATGCACAGTACTGTTGTTCGTTTTAGAATCATCACCTGCGACCAGCTTTGCGAAAGAAGGGGCGACTCTTTCTGCGCAACGCATCCACTATTATGCACGACAATGCACGGGCGCATACAGCGCAAGCTGTGGCTGACCGGTCAATGCGACTGGTTACGTGGTTGTGGTATATCGCCCCAAATTTGCGATTGGATAGGGGATTTCCTGTCAGGGAGGACACAGTTCGTAGTAATCGATGGTAAGGCATCGACTAAAACAGAGGTGATATAGGGCGTTCCACAGGGTAGTGTAATTGGTCCTTGCTGTTCCTTCCTTATATGAACGATTTGGGGGGAAATCTAAGTAGCTCTCTTAGGTTGTTTGCAGATGACGCCGTCATTTACCGTCTAGTAAAATCATAGGAAGATCAAAACCAACTGCACAATGATCTGAATATCAGTATGGTGTAAAAATTGGCAATTGACTATAAACAATGAGAAGTGTGAAGTCGTTTACACGAGTACGAAAAGAAATCCGTTGAACTTTGTTTACAAGATAAATCAATCAAAAGTGAAGGCCGTAAACTCCACGAAATACCTAGGAATTACTATTACTTCATACGTGAATTGGGAAGAACTCGTAGATAATTTTGCGGAAAAGGCGAACCAGAGACTGCGTTTAATTGGCAGAACCCTTAAAAGATGAAACAGAACTACGAAATAAACTGCTTACACTACGCTTGTCCTTCCAACTTTGGAGTATTGCTGCCCAGTGTGGGTTTGACTGAGGACATCGAAAGAATCCAAAGAAGGGCAGCTCGTTTCGTACTGTCACGATGCAGGGGAGACAGCGTTACGGAAATGATACAGAATCTGGGATGGGAATCATTGCAACAACGGCGCTTATCGATTCGGTGTGAGCTACTTACGAAACTCCAATCGCCAACATTCTCCTCCGAATGTGAAAATATATTGACTCCCATTTACATAGCCAAAAATGATCATGAGAATAAAATAGGGGAAATCAGAGCTCGAACGGAGAGATTCAGTTCTTCCTTCTTCCCGCGTGCTATTCGAGAATGAAACTGGAGATAAATAGTATAATGGTGGTTCGATGAATCCTCTGCCAGGCACTTAAATGTGATTTGCAGAGTATCCCATGTAGATGTAGATGTCCCATGTAGAGGTACAGTAGAATCCTCCATACTCCCCGGATTTAAGTCCTTGTGTCTTTGATGTAAAATAACCACTGGGAGGAATCCGGCAGTGCCACTGAGGAAATTCTGCATGCCGTAGGGTGATCAATACGGGGCATCAACAGATGTAGACTCGAAGATGCTAAAAGATGTCTTCCTCCACTGGAAAATGTTCAGAGGTATAGGGGACGATGATATTGAAGTTTAAGTCTCTGGATAATCAGTGGACTAGGACTACAGCTGAGATAATGTGTAAATTGAAAGATAGTACCAACAGCTGTGTTTTATTTTTATTATTTATTTGGTTTCGGTACTGTATTCACACCCTGTTCAGGGCCCTAACCAAATCGACAAGTACAGCAGTTACAATACTATCAAACAATAAATGTATAATGAAATCTTTACATAAAAATGTATCGTCAAGTAATAAACATGCCATATAAAAATTATTGTGAAACAATAAACATACTATAAGGTCACTCAATAAACAGATTAAATTTACTTACATCATAAATTGTGTAAAACTGTGTTGTTTTCTTTTTTGCTTCTTTTTTTATAGGGGTCATTGTAGAAAAAACAAAAGATAATAAAAGAAAATGCATAAAATACTATGTGAAATTAAAATGATAACCTAATACAATTTTATAAGCAAATTATTATTGCAACATTATTATTAAAATGGCCTATGTTTGCAATATTCTGGAAGAAACAATAATCAATACGTATTTCTGGGATGTATCCGTCTATCATATTTAGAATGTATTATGAAATTGCCTGAGCTAAGTAACATAACTCTGAAACGTCCAAAGACATAACCACCAATAATAAGGTACCATTGTTCAAGTCTGTATTAATTTGGAAAGAAAAGTCTTAATCTTTTTGAAGATATGTGTGTATACACAACTATCGTATGATATGAACCACAATGACCATCAAGGTCAAATTTATCCATCCACAGATCAAAGAAGTAAATCATTGGTATGGAATCCTACAAATGTCTCACGTAGAGGCATAAAAATAAAACAAAGGAAAACAATTTTACACATCTTATGATTAATTAACTTACATCTGTTTATATTGTTACTATATAGCATGTTTATTGTTTAACAATATTTTTATATGTCACTTTTATTGCTTGAAAATACTTTTTATGTATTGACTTTATAATGCATTTATTGTTTGTTAGTACTGAAACTGTTGTATTTGTCTTTTTTTGGTTACGAGCCTGGAGATGGTTCGAATATAGCAGCGAAACCGGTCGCTTGATTAATTAAAAAATCTAAACACAGTTGCTGGAACTTTTTTTCAATCTACATGATTACATTAAAGGAGAAAAATAAGTATCTCTGAAATCTGTCAGTAATATTATTTCAGTGGAAAATAATTGTTCTCGCTACTTTTTATCAAGCGCTTGCAGTTCCGAGTTGCGCTCATCAGATTTTCATCTGCTTCCTGATAAGACCCTTTCGAGAACATCACATTGTTAGTAGTGGAGCGCTGTAGGTCAAGGAGGTTTGGTACAAAATATCGAGGGACCAGCGTCACTATTCCCGGACTACTCAACAGGAGTCGACCAGACGTTCGTGAGCTTAACCCAAATATTGCTCGAACCGCCCATTTATGAGCAATAAACAACCTTTTTTTAATCTAAGGAGTTACTCTCAAAAAATAAAACAGTACGTTATGTATCACAGAAATAATTAAGTACTTTCCATGTTGAACTATAACTTACTTCAGATACTGTTCTGATCGTAAATCAAGCAGTATTTATTTTTCGAATAAGATCCTGAATAGCCTCTTTCATGACAGATTACGCCTATAAATTTGAGCTGTTCAGTCTCATTCACGATATGCCCGTCCCGAGAAATCATTTAAAATGAACTTTACCGTGAATTAACTTCAATTTAGTTCCTTCAACACCTGAAAGTACCTTTTTTTTTTTTTTTTTTTTTTTTTTTTTTTTTTTTTTTTTTTTTTTTTTTTTTTTTTTTTTTTTTTACACTGCGTCAATATTACAGGCAACAAATTTTACTTCCAAACTGGTGTCATCGGCAAACAGAAAACATTTAGAATCACCTTTTATACGAGAAGGAATATCACTTATATATATAAACAGCAATGGCCCCGTAATTGACCCCTGGGGAACACTTCTCATAACTGAGCCAAATGAGGAGTGCATGTTATAGCCATTCTAGATGCTGTGGAGTAGAGGGTTACTTTCTGCTGTATGTTATTAAAGTAAGAGGTGGGCCAGTTGTGAGCCACTTCCCTTATTTTCAAATATCAAAACTTCTGTAATAATATTTTGTTATATCAAAGAAGATGCCTAGAGATCATAGCCTTTAATTTAATCTATCCAGTGCTTCAAAAGAAATTATAGCATTTTCTGTTGTTAAACAACTTATAAACCCAAACTGCACATTTCACAGCAAATTATGAATCTGAAGTGGTCACCCTTCAATAAAAAGCTTTTGAAATAAAATGTTTCAAATTCAAATGTTTGTATAGCTTATGGGACTTAACTACGGGGTCATCAGTCCCTAAACTTACAAACTACTTATGAACTAGCTAATCCTAAGGACGGCACAAATATCCATGCCCGAGGGGGGATTCGAACCCCTGACCGTAGTGGCCGTGCAGACCGTGACTCGAGCGCCTCAGTCCCCTCGGCCACCGCGACCGACCTTTTGAAATATCTTTAACAAACACCTATGACACTTGAATAAGACTATCCCTTTCTCCATACATATATAAGGGGCGTCACGACACTGACCATTCCGAAAGGAAAAATAACAAATATGGCGAAGTACTCGTCTAATAGATGCAGAATAGTACTTCAGTAGGCTCCTGCAAACTCCATCATTCCTACGACAGTCCTTAGCCTTTAGTGATTTAATTATTGACTCAAACCCCTCTGTTATCACTATCGAGGTGGACTCTTTCGAATGCATCGGAAATATATTTTCTAAGAGTGTTACATGATTCCATATAGGAATTATATTTCTGTTTAGATCACATGTTACATTCAGAAACTGATTATTAAACACTGTACACAAATCCGTTTTATGCATTTCTATTGCGCGCTGCCTTTATGTACACAACCTAATGCTGCACACTTCCTTCACGCCTGACCGTTGGTTTTAATTGTATTCTGAGAATTAGCTGTAATTTATGCATACCACACAATTTTTTGCCTTCGTAGTGCCATTTCAGAATGTTGCAATACTGTTTGTAATGGGATTGCGTAGCTCGTAGTCACTTTTTCTAATAGTTTGATATAATTCCATCTCTTTGATATAATTCCCTCTTGACAGCCACACAGATCGGCAGTTACAGCTCACTGTTTTCTACGTCCCAACGGAAAACAGATTTCAAAGAGCATGAGGGATAAGTTGACTGTTATATTTGACGTTTATATTATGAGTGCCGCCACTCTTGTTCCATAATTGGGTTTAATTGGATTAGATTCTTGTAAACAGTTTATAATTGTAATTAACATGTGTTCAACATAAAAACAGATTTTAGTTATAATTAGTGCATCATAGTCTGAAAGATCATTTACTATTCTGCTAATTTAATGTCCCTCTAGTAATGAAGAATGAACAAAATGTTGTTTATGGTTCAGCTGCTGTTTCGCTGCATTTTATTGCAAAGAATACTGTTTGCATCAGAAGACAATAGTTAAGAAGATCTAACAGCATCGTTTTTCTTGCTTAGTCATTTACATAATTAATACTGAAATCAGCAACTATAACAATTTTCTTGTAATTTCTATAAAGTGAACCTAGACCCATCTTCAGCTTGAACAGAAAGGTTATGTAATCAGAGTCAGTGGGCCTATAAATTACGTGAGACGATACATGTTCCTGTATTCGTTACTAGCATTACACATACTATTAAAGTCAGCCGTAATTACGATATGTAACAAGAAACGCAGACAAGAAGATGAAACGTTAAGACGATAAATAAAAGGTCAATGAGGGTTGTAACACTTATGTCCTCCAGATTATTCGCTTCTTAAATTACCAGTCTTTGTCTTTAATGAAAAGGGAAGCACTTTTTCTTAAATTAGTGCCTCAAGCGGCCCGGTAAAATAAAAAGAAACAAAAAACCAGGGCCGTTCCTTGCCAAGAGAAATTGTTCCTTCACGCTCCCATGGTTTTCCGTTTAGAGATTAAACGCTTTTCGCAGAAAACAAAACAGGAGGACGGTAGATTAATGAAAGGTCTCCTCCTGACCTAGATTCGGATCGCCTGTCTCGCAGGCTGACAAACCACGGCGAGCACGCGACTTGCAGTTTCAGACCTCGGCGCAACTGAAGGGAAATTACTTTCAAATACAAGCATAATGAGTGGGGAGGGCGATTACCGTGTATTTCTGTAAATTTATTAGTGCCGTAGATCAGTTAGTATTCAGGATAAACGTAGGAACACGGGAGACAATATTCACCAAACGACTTATCTTAGAAGATAAAGGGAAGGCACACCTGCATTTCTAGCTTTTGTAGATTTGGAGAAAGCTTTTGACAATGTTGACTGCAGTACACTCTTTCCAATTCTGAAGTCAGCAGGAGTAAAATACGGGGAACGGAAGGTTATTTACAACTTGTACGTCAACCAAACAGCAGTTAGTAGAGTTGAAGGGAATGAAAGAGGTGCAGAGATTGGGAAAAGAGTAAGACAGGTTTGTAGCATTTCTCCATTGTTATTCAAGTTGTATCCTGAACAAGCTGTGAAGGAAAGCAAAGAGAAATTTGAGGAAGGAATTAGAGTTCAGGATGAAGAAATAAAAACATTGTGTTTGTTGATGACATTGTAATTCTGTCGGAGACAGGAAAGGACCTGGAAGAGCAACTGAAAGGAATGGACAGTGGGGTGAACGGAGCATATAAGATGATCAATAACAAGAGTAAAACGAGGGTAATAGAATGCAGTCTACGAAAATCTGGCGATGCTGAAGGAATTAGATTAGGTAACGAAACAATAACGGTGGTAGTTGAGTTATGTAACTTGGGCAGTAAAATAACATATAGTAGTCGCAATATATAGGATATAAAATGTAGAGTGGCAAGGGGAAGAAAAGCGTTTTTGAAAAAGAGAAATTTGCCAACATCGAATATAAATTTGAGTGTAAAGAAGTCCTTTCTGAAGGGATTTTTGTGCAATGTTACCTTGTACGCAAGTGAAACATGGACAATATGTAGATCAGACCGGAAGAGGATACAAGATTTTGAAATGTGGTGTTACAGAAGAATACTGAAGATTAAATGGGTAGATCGCGTAACTAATGAAGAGGTGCGGAGCGGAAATGGGGAGAAAAGAAGGTTTTTGGCATACCTCGACTAAAGGAACCCTGAAAGTAGCGTTGGAGGAAAGCGTGTGGGGTAAAAACGCAGAGGGAGACCAAGAGACGAATGTAGTAAGCAGATTCAAATTGATGTGTGTTTCCGTTCTTATGATGAGGTGACTTGGACAGGATAGAGTAGGGTGGAGAGCTGCATCAAACTGGTCTCTTGACAGAGGACTACAGCAACATATCGCTTATTTCAAATTTTTACTCCCTATGCGTTTCAGGCCAGATTACGTGTGTTCGATTTCTCCTACCAATTTCTCCTATTTCGTCTGTTATATTAAGTTTCAGGTGTACAGCTGCGAGAATTGTCCTTCTTAATTTAACATCTCTCATCGCATTCAAGAAAACTTGTATTATCACAGTGTTCTCTGGTATAGTTTCAAGTATGAGTAGTATGATCCGAGAATTATATTTTTCCTGTATCCCTTTCCACGTGAGCTGATGTTTTTCCTTAAAATTATTTCAACTCCTCTCGTTCGTGGTTTGTCTTCGTCAGTTGCTGTGTGAATTAATCTGTTTTCTTCAGACCAAGTGTCACATGACTGTGGCCGCCTTATCTCCAATATGCCTTGGATATTGCATTCCAGTCGTCCCATATCAATTTGTAAGTCTCCTAGATTCCTACACCACAGCAGTGTTCTCACATCCAGGTTGCTAATTTCAAACTGGGAGTTTTCTACTTCACTTTGTCTGTATCTTTTGCGGTCGGCACCTTGAGATCCGATTGTGGAACTATTTTATCTTCTAAAAATTTTACAGCAGTGCCTGGCATGTTTTATTGCTGATGTTTCTGATGTCCGAGGATATTTAATGTGGTAGTTTTCCTTTGCCTTCCACATCCTACGCTTGATGATCTATTGCTTCTTCCACCTTCGGAAATGATTTCTCATTTCCAGAACAAAAGAGTGCCCTGCACAGGAAATGTAGGGTTGATGACTTATCCCGGTCATCTATCTGTCCTGTCTACATCAGCCATCACATGAAGTGAGTTTCCCAATTCTCTCACGTGTAGAGGTGTAGATCAAGAGTTCATCGGGTCTAGGACCCCAACGGCAATTCTCAGCCCTGTCCAGCACTTTAGAGAGCATGTTTTAGTTCGGTTTTAAATTTCTTATACGTTTTTCATTTTGAATTGGAGGTGATCTAATCTATAGATTTATTAATTATAACGACAGCCAGATGTCATATTATCGATTTCGACAGGGTATACTAGCACCATCGGATCTGTCTTATCCACTTCTAGCCATTAAAATTGCTACACCACAAAGATGACGTGCTATAGACGCGCAATTTAACCGACAGGAAAAAATGCAATGATATGCAAATTAGCTTTTAGAGGATTTAAACAAGGCTGGCTCCGGTAGCGACGCCAAAAACGTGATCAGAAAAGGAAAGTTTCCAACCTATTTTTCATACACAAACAGCAGTTGATCGGCGTTGCCTGGTGTAATATTATTGTGATGTCTCGTGTAAGGAGGAGAAATGCGTACCATCACGTTTCCGACTTTGATTGTAGCCTATCGCGAATGCGGTTTATCATATCGCGACATTGCTGATTGTGTAGGTCGCGATCGAATGACTGTTAGCAGAATATGGAATCGGTGGGTTCAGGAGGGCAATACGGAATGCCGTGCTCGATCCCAACGGCCTCGTATCACTAGCAGTCGAGATGACAGGCATCTTATCCGCATGGCTGTAACGGATCGTGCAGCCACGTCTGCATTCCTGAGTCAACAGATGGTGACGTTTGCAAGACAACAACCATTTGCACGTACAGTTCGACGACGTTTGCAGCAGCATGGACTATCAGCTCAGAGACCATGGCTGCGGTTATCCTTGATGCTGCATCACAGACAGGTGCGTCTGCGATGGTGTATGCAAAACGTCCTTTTTAGGTGAATCCAGGTTTTGTTTACAGCATCATGATGATCGCATCAGTGTTTGGCGACATCGCATTGAACTCACATTGGAAGCGTGTATTCGTCATCGCCATACTGGCGTTTCATCCGGCGTAATAGTATGGGGTGCTATTGGTTACACTACACGTGCTGTTCACCTCCTGTTCGCGTCGACGACACTCTGAACAGTGACCTTTACATTTCAGATGTGTTACTACCGTGGCACTACGCTTCATTCGATCCCGGCGAAACCCTATATTGCACGATCGCATGTTACAGGTCCTGTACGAGCCTTTCTGGATACGGAAAAGGTTCGACTTCTGCCCTGGCCAGCACATTCTCCAGATCTCTCACCAACTGAATACGTCTGGTCAATGGTGGCCGAGAAACTGGCTCGTCACAATACGTCAATCACTATTCTTGATGAACTGTGGTATCGTGCTGAAGCAGTACACCAGTACACGCCATCCAAGCTCTGTTTGACTCAATCCCCAGGCGTATCAAGGCCGTTTTTACGACCAGAGATGGTTGTTCTGGGTACTGATTTCTCAGGACCTATGCACCCAAATTGCCTGAAAATGTAATCACATGTCAGTTCTAGGACAATATATTTGTCGAATGAATACCCGTTTATCGTAAGCATTTCTTCTTGGTATAGCAATTTTTATTGCCAGTAGTGTACATACAACTCTCATCTCATAGCGAACGTTATATAGGTTTTCACCAGAATCAGAATTGGTATACCATATCGAGAATAAAATTATTCTACATATTGCCACAATATTATGAGGCTTTAGTCACGTAGAAACAAATATGTTTTCTTCATCTCTAAACTCATAATAAAACGTGAAGCTGCGAAGGAAGTGGTTCCATGATCATGTAACCTTCGCACTTGATGAGTATGGTACAATGAATGATAATTTACATAGCTTTCTACAAACAACAGGATTTAAGTATCGAAAACCTCAAAAGTAGCTTACTATACGACATGCATGATCTCTACAGATAAACATGGGAGGGGTTCCGTCGTGATCTGCACCGCGGTACTCCGCTGTTTTTATCATTATCCACACTGGTCCGAAAATTGTCGATCAGCAGTCCGCCATCCTCCACAACAATCTGTTTACTATGAGTAAAATATGGCTACCAACAATGCGAAATTCCAAATTGAACACAGACAGTGCCGAAAAGTATCAGACGTATTTCATACAAGAACAAAACTTCTTTTTTTGGGGGGTATGTCTGTTATACTTCAATGTTAGACTGTGGCGTCAGCAAGTGCTTGCTGTTGCGTCATATAGCAGAGCAAATAGGAGAGTCGAAGATACGGCGTCCCATGACATCCCGCATGCGCAGAAGCAAGGAACTGTAGTGGCGTCTGCGAACATCGGGAGTTAACCCATTCTGGTCGAACTCATTCCTTTTATAGAAATGCTTTCGCATCTTCTTCAACTATTTTCCATTATTTTCTTTGTGTTCACATCAAACCAAAAAGGTTGCAGTGGAGCCTAAAATTCTTTTTTCTACTAGCGTTCAACCTACAGAAGAGAAGAAATATCTGAAATCAGAAAGACATTACGGTTTTACATGAAAAAAAAGCTGCACTATGCATAAATACGAATGAAATACATAAACGTGTTTTAATGAAAATTACTTCAACACTGAAACACTCAGATGTATTAGAAGAGAAAATTATTTCAACGTAATTTAACCGTTAGCAAGAAAACAAGATAGGAAAACTTAAAAAAAAAAAACCTATGTGCTTTTTACTTCTTTTTCGGAATTGTTTTATGTGCTACAAATATATTCTCTTCAACTAATAAATTTATAAGTTTTGAAATTTTTCTATGATACTTTTGTATCTTTTAAGTCATAAATAGAGTACAGAATTTGACACATGATATTAGACGGAATAGCAAATACGTATAACCCTTCAGTCATTAGTAAACTCAATACCTTTTCCTTTTCCCACGTAAAAAGTGCCCTATAATCTAACTTCGTCATTCAGATTCGAAACTATTCAGCAGACAGCTCTACAATTTTATTGCTATCGTCTAAACGAAAACGAGCACTCAGTACGCGAATAACACGCCAGGGGCGCTGCAGTAGACGCACTCGGTTCGAGTAGTCAACTGAGACAAGAACGTCGATCGTGTAAAAGGGGCTTTACACATTGGTGGACGGGTCCCAGTCAACACACGACAAGCTTCCCTCCTAGCCTCGGAATGTAGTTTAGAAACAGCCTGTTCAATAGAACTTATGAAATCAACAACCGGTAAACGCTTGGGTGTCGGTACAAAATTCGAATCTTTCCCCAACGCGGACAAAGCTTGAGTGTAGCTGTTTGGCACGGTGTCCTCCTGTCGAAATATCGGCGGTGGTCGAGGACGTCACCCGTCAGCATATTCGTACGTTGTCTGAACATTCATTATGCCGGATAACGTTAAGGTCAAGTCTGACTCAGAACTGACATAAAATTAAAATTTATCAGGCCACCTTAGTGATCACTAGACCTCGGACTAAAATCTTAAATTAGGTACCTAAAATAGGTTCTATCACTTACAAATATAGGTTATAAATATCAGAAGATAGGTGATCAAAATCTGAAATTTTATTGTCTAGAAAGAAACAGACTAACAAAAATCTACAATATTTTATTGTCCATGTGCATAATTGCAGTCACATTAAATAACTAACACTTTTTCCAGATTTTCCGTTGAGAAACTGTATCTCTTGTCTGTTAATAGCATCTTATACAGGCTGTTTTACTATGTGTAACTTATAAAATAATAGGTGACGGGAAATTTTAATGCGGTAGGTCAACACAAGAAATGTTGAAGGGTTGTAGCTCCCAAACTAATAGTGATAGGAATGTAGTTTAAATTGATTTGGACGCAGCTGGTTTCAACGATTCTAAAGCACGATAGAAAAATCTATTGTTCCATTAAAAAAGATATATATATATCTTTGTGCTGTAGCTCTGTGGAAAATGATACAATAAACTATGTCCATAGCTCCGCAGAAAGTGTAACTTTTCTTGTGTTCACCTTCCACATTAAAATTTCTGTTAATAACATCTTATATGCTGAGAATGAGCGTTCCACTCAACAGGTGTCACCGGAGCAAATTCAAATTTATTATTTATATTCAAATGACAGTATTAGGCGCAATGGGACTGCACATTCATTTTGTATTAATTTACCTGATAATATGTCAGCCGCTGTGCAGAGGATGCTCACTGGTTTTTGTACCACTGTCTTTACTATAACTATATAGAAGAATTTACATACAGGTTCTACTTAGCGTAATTAACGTGCATTAAGAGTTTAGAAATAATATTTTTGTATTAGATGCGCAAGTGTCTGGTTGCAAGTTAATTTAAAAAAAAAAACAGTGGCATCAATGTTCTCTGGGTGGGCGTAGCAGATAAAAGGCAAACATTTTACTTACTGCTTTGTTGCTCAAATTGCAGTGAATTACTCTTCCGTCTGTTGAGAAATCAGGAAATACTTGTAACCACTGACGAATCAGTAACGATTTGTAACCGGCGCATTTCGACATGCTTCGGTTGCCACAAATACGCTGTCGCTGTGAAATACTTCACCGCATCCAAGCAGCACGCCGACCGACAGAATGAAGACAGTGCAGGTGTTTTATACAGGCTATTCTGACAGGGCAGGAAGGCACCGGAGGCAGATCACGAGGGCCGGCTGGGATGGCCGAGGGGAGCCGGGCGCCGTGGCTCAGCGCCCCCGGTCATAGGGCTGAACGCCTCTCTGTAATAAAAAAGCTGAGCCAAGAACTCATCGAACGACAACGAACAAAATGGAACAACGACCGCAATGAACTGACATACCCATAGGGAAAAAAAATGAAAAAAAAAGTGGGGAACTGAGGCGCTCCAGTCACGGTCTGCACGGCAACTACGGTTGGGGGTTCGAATACCCCCTCGGGCATGGATATTTGTGCCATCCTTAGTATTAGGTAGTTGATAAGTAGTTTGTAAGTTTAGGAACTGATGACCCCGTAGTCAAGTCCCATAAGCTCTACAAACATTTGAACATTTTAGATCACGAGGCTTCTCCGTGCCCTGCCGGGACATTCGACGGTTCACAGCGAGCGACAACAGTCTGCGGAGCAGCGCAGGCTAGAACAGCCTGTCGTATGCTGTCATCGTCTGTCTCACGATTGTTCACGCATACAAACTAATAAACTGAGAAGACCAAATTTTTTACAAACTACATACAGTCAGGTCCTAATATAAATTAGGTACTTTAGGTACTATAAAATAACAATTTTCGATATAATATTTGCATAATTCTTAACTGGGAAGACCAAGAGGGAATTTTTGGTAAAATTGGCCCACTTTAGGTTACGGTAGTAACACTGAAAGTGGGCCTTTGAGATCGTCTTTTGACAGCTCGAAATTTAAATGAAAATAACGGCTTAACTATTCATATGACACGAAGATTGAATAACCGAATTTGTAGAGGAGAAAATTCTCTACAACTTTGCTCTCTTATGTTTTTTTTTTTTTCATATCTCATAGCGTTTCAAAGATATTTGCAAAAATAACGGCGATTTTGGGTCATCTGTCTGTCTGTGTGTAACGTTTCCCTGTTTTTAAGACGAACGTTCAAACGATCAGCACCAAATTTTGCAGACATGATTGGAGGCCGCGAAAGACCAGAACCTCCCTTTTTCAAATTTTTCGGACAAAAAATATGGTAGTAATACCAAAAAAATCCGTTTGTAATATAATTGTAATTGTGAACGAACCGTTCATCTGACACGAAAATTGAATGACGTAATTGGTAGAGGACAACATTCTCTACAACGTATCTCCCTTATGTTTTTTTTCATATCTCGTATCGTTTGAGACATATTTGCAAATATAACGGAGTTTTGACACCCTCATTGAATTAACGAAAACCAGCAGTTCGGAGATGTCACGTGACATTCCTCGCCCAGAACTCTCTCTGGCATATGCCATCTTGCGTTGCGTATTTGATGATTTTCTTATTGTAACTTACACGTTGTCATTTCAAAGCAATGACGCACTGAAGAATTAACAATAACACATCTTTCTTCGAATGATAACTGATAATCTAGTGTCTACAAATCTCATTTTAGCATCAGTTATCAACGGTCATCAATAGTATGAGATTAAAGGAATAATCTTTCGATTGAGAGCCGTAGCGTTGTGGGCAAGGCGTTGGACTCTGACGTGAAAAGTCGGTGGTTCGAAACAGGTCACAAATTTTTTGAATTGTTTCAGACACTCTTATTAATTAATTTTGTATTATTTAGATTATTATTTTGGTCCAAAATGTTTGCAAAAAAATATAAAACTACAAATCTAAAGTGGTCCGTAAAACACGTCAGTGAGGTTTTTTTTTTTTTTTTTTTTTTTTTTTTTTTTTTAATTTAGTCGATTTATAAAATTTAGTTACAATTAGGTAGTAACCTAAAATTAGGTGCTATAAAACAAGCGTTTTCGATCATAAATTCTCATAACTAGTGTATATACAACTTCTATTGCCTTTATTTAATGAGGAACAAAATAGGTTTTTACCACAAATCCGAGGTCTAGTGATTATGCATACTTCGTGTGCACGACATTTGAAATGATCTTTGTAATGTCCGTAACTTTTGTATGCCTAGCGTAACCCTCAAATACGCACCACAGTATCCCCGCGGTGTTTCTGTTGCAGGCATCTCGATGCACAAGGGCTACGCGTTCGTGCAGTTCACGAACCCCTTCGACGCCCGCAGCGCTTGCCTGGGGGAGGACGCCCGCACGGTGCTGGGGCAAGTTCTCGGTGAGTACAAAGCTGCGCCTGATTCACGCCGAAGCTGGCCACTTGTTAGCCATGCTAACAGGCCGCAAATATCTGTCAACACACGCTGTGCACATATTAGATTTTAATAAAACACTGATGACGGTCACGACTTCATCTGTCCTCTTGCAGCCATTCCACAAGGAATTTGCCTCAAAGTGTTCTGGAAATGATAGAGATTAAGCGTCACGCTCTATATATTCGTTTCGAACTCGATGAACTCTCTGGACAGCATAAAATGAAGTCACAGTCTATTCAAAATTCCTTCCTACATCTACTAGTTTTTCCACCGCCCACAAAACCTTCACAGAAACTTAGTCCATCCTGTGCCACTACAAATTCGAACTCTTTGTCACAGAGATCATATACCTGCAGACGTCCGTGATGTAAAATCAGTCCAATGCAGCTAAAGTTTCTATCTCAGCTCCATAATAGGCTCGCCCTACCTCAGAACAGGCAAGACCACATCTGAAAACAGCCAGCTGTGCTGTAATAGTTGCATAGGTTTTTGAATTGGAATGAATACCGACTAGCTGTTCATCAGAATGAATGACCACTGCCGAACTGAGCACCAGAGCCGATATTATCGATTTTTCTTTTACACAGAATATATGTCCAATGTTCTTTGGCGCGGAATCCTTGACGTGGTGAAAGGGGACATCACACTGTTACTTTTTCTTTGACAACGAATCTGTCAAAGTGCATTGAAAATGGTGGACGAATATTTATTATTAACCTCAGCTATTGCTTACAGAGAGTATGAATATCTGTTGTGTTAAACAGAATAAATGATATAAATTTTATACTCTATGGTTCCATGTACAGTAACTGCAACGGCTAGGCATTTGAAATTCAATATTGATAACGTTTGCGGGTGCAGTGGTACTCTGCTCTAAACATTTCAAGTGGTGGGACACCAGTACACTTGAAGCCGGTATCGAGACTGTGCTTTTTTCCACTTTTAATGGTACTCTCCATCTAGACTAAAAAAAATCCAAAATTTGTATTTGGTGTAACTACATGGATATATATTTCATGTAAATGTTTTATATATATATATATATATATATATATATATATATATATATATATATATATATATATACCTAGGCAGATATATTGTTTGACATACCGAATGCACAGGCTCGCCGATAGGCATAAAAACACGTCTGCCTAGGTGTGTTTGCGTGTGTATATGTGTTGGTGGGTTCGTATTTGTTTACCTTCCTTTTTTTCCCCTAAGGTAAGTCCTTCCACTCCCGGGATTGGAATGACCCCTCATCCATTCCCTCAAAACCCGCATTCTTTTTTTTCCCTGCTTCCTTCTTCTTTTCCTGACAAGGCAACCAACGGTTGCGAAAGCTTGAATGCTTGTGTGTGTTCTTATTTGTGTTTTGTGTCTATCGGCGAGCCTGTGCTTTGGGTAAGTCAAACAATCTTTTGTCATCATTTACTATTGCCTTCTCTGCTAGAAAATTGGTGCGCAAGCCATTAAATTTCTCTTTTCACAAATCTGCCATTCCACCAGTCACTTCATCGCTAGCGACCTCCGCAGTTATCTTTCGGTTCGATGCAGGTAGTTGTTATGATCAGTCTCAAACAACTGCCATATTTTCAAAACTGCTACTGCGATGATAGCTCTTGAAGTGGTGACAATTATCATGGCAGTTTATGTGATCAAATCTAAGGTAAAGAACTAAATTTTATCAGATTTATTTTCACGGAATGCAACTTTAAAAAAATTGCCTTAATATTCTGTTCAGTTTTCATATGTTCAAGTGTTTGTAAAGCTTATGGGACTTAACTGCAGGGTGATCAGTCCCTAAAATTACATAATACTTATGAACTAACTTATACTAAAGACAACTCAAACATCCTTGCCCGAGGGAGGATTCGAACCTCCGACGGTGGAGGCCGCGCGATCCGCAACGTGGCGCTCCAGACCGCTCGACTACTCCCGCGCAGTTGTCCAGTTTTCCACTGCATCCTAGTGTTCCCATATCCTTAGAAAGTACTTCCCGACCCGTATACACGCCTCTAAACTCTTGTTTTTCTCCCTTCTGACCACCGTTTTTTACACTTCTTTTTTCGTCCCGTTACATCTCCCATACCTCCCACAATGAGTACCAGTGATGCTGTTCTCTATCCAGTCAGTACTGCTCAGTTATCTCTGCCCTCCCGCTGCCACTACTAATGTTGGCGAAGCGGCACTTTGGGCGTCACTGTCGGAGACGGCAGCCATGAATGCGTGTTGAACATTGAAGAGCCAAAGAAACTGCTATATGCATGCGTATGAAAGCATTTAGAAGCCGGTGCTACGGTCGTCAACGTCCATATAAGACACCATATATCTAGCAAGGCGTTAGATCGGATCTGCTGCTACAGTGGCAGGTTACTACAATTTATCGTACTCATCGATCATCGCACCCTTACGGATTTATTCACAGATTTGCAGGATGTATTGTGTCAGTTCCCTCCAGCACTAGATATTAGTCGCATGTTGAGGCACTTCTGCGTGCTCGCAGGGTTCCTACACGTTGTTAGTCTCATGCACCTGTTTCTATGGGTTTGTAGTGTATGTCTCCGTGATTGACGGAATGTATTTCGTTTTCTGATGAAGGCTATAGAAAGCTCTTAGTTGTGTAAATATGCCTGCCTTTTCAAGGGCTGTCTGCGGCTAAGCGATCGTCTTTATAGTGAGTTTGCGAAATATCCTCATTATACACTCATGGCCATTAAAATTGCTTTACCACAAGTATGACGTGCTACAGCCGCGAAATGTAACCGGCATGAAGAAGATGCTGTGAATGCAAATGATTAGCTTTTCAGAGCATTCACAAAAGGTTGGCGCCGGTGGCGACACCTACAACGTGCTGACATGAAGAAAGTTTCCAACCGATTTCTCATAGACAGACAGCAGTTGACCGGCGTTGCCTAGTGAAACGTTATCGTGATGTCTCGTGCAAGAAGGAGAAATGCGTACCATCACGTTTCCGACTTTGATAAAGGTCGGATCGTAGCCTATCGCGGGTGCGGTTTATCGTATCGCGACATTGCTGCTCGCGTTGGTCGCGGTCCGATGACTGTTACCAGAATAAGAATTCGATGATTTTAGGAGGGTAATACGGAACGCCGTGCTAGATCCCAAAGGCCTCGTATCACTAGTAGTTAAGATGACAGGCATCCGCATGTCTGTAACGGATCGTGCAGCCACGTCTCGAACCAATACATGGAGACGTTTGCAAGACAACAACCATTTGCAGGAACAGTTCGACGACGTTTGCAGCAGCATGGAATATCAGCTCGGAGACCATGGCTGGGGTTACCCTTAACGCTGCATCAAAGACAGGATCACCTGCAATGGTGTACGCAACGACGTCTATTATAAATATTATATTATAAATGCACGAATGGCAAAATTAATTTTTTTTTGGATGAATCCAGTTTCTCTTTACAGCATCATGATGGTCGCATCCTTGTTTGGCGACATCGCGGTGAACGCACATTGAAAGCGTGTATTCGTCATCCCCATACTGGCGTACCACACGGCGTGATGGTATGGGGTGCCATTGGTTACACGTCTCGGTCACCTCTTGTTCGCATCGACGGCACTTTGAATAGCGGCCGTTACATTTCAGATGTGTTACGAGCCGTGGCTCTACCCTTCATTCGATCCCAGCGAAACCCTACGTTTCAGTAGGATAATGCACGACCCCATGTCGCAGGTCCTGTACCGGCCTTTCTAGCTACGGAAAATGTTCGACTGCTGCCCTGACATATTCTCCAGATCTCTCACCGATTCATCTGGTCAATGGTGGCCGAGAGCTGGCTCGTCACAATACGCCAGACCCTACTGTTGATGAACCTGGTATGGTGTTGATGTTGCATGGACTTATCCTGTTAGTACCAGCTGGAGAACTTAGGAGATTAATGATGGAGTGAAAAGTGGCATCGTAAATCAGAATATGGAGATTTCAGAGATACGCACTATATTGGTCAAGAATTTAAAGAGACCAGAAAAAAGAAGAGATATGATTGTATGAGGAGCAGTACAAAACAAAAAGGTCACTATATACTTACAAAACAGCCCTACAGTTAAACCTGCCTCATAGACATTCACGGGAAGGAGTCTCTGTATGCTATTTTTTTAGACCATGCTGACCTAACTCCAGTTGTAGATATAGTATTTCGATAAGTATGAGTAATAACGTGTAAATCGTTGTTTGGCTTGTCTTTACGTATCCAAAGTGTCGGCTCATACTGTGAGGACGTGGCTTCTGCGTGCTTGTCTGCTCGCACGCAATTCATCTCATCAGTCTCCATTAGTGAGGAGTGGTAAGTTGGCCAGCCTGCTGTGGGCAACCGAATGCCATCCACGCTTCACCGTGCGTCATACTTCAACGCTTTCGAACCCCACTTGAAACTTTTCTAAATGCCGGAGATCGGAGTTTCAAAAGCTTGTATGGTAAATGCCATCTGGCAGCTTCCACCAGTGACCGTAACTGCAGATGGATGAAATTTGTTACGATGTGCGATCTCGGTTCCTTCGAAAATATGAACCTAACTCCTGCATCCGTCATAGTTCATGCAGAGCACTGCAGTTCCTCTACGCAGCAACACGTACTGCGTGTTAAAAATGTTTGTAAGGCTATTGCACTAGACGCATATGGTTATCAGTTCTTAGACTAGTAATATTCTTCTCGGGTGTGCTGCCGCGTAACATCGTCAACGCGACTCAATATTACTTTATACAGGTATTTTGTTACACAACACTTCAGACTACACTTGCCAATTATTTTCTTACGTTATTGAGTCCTACATTATATCGAGAAACCAATTTTTCTGGATAATCGTCGTTAATTTCTGCGGCTTTTTAGTTGAACCATACCCCTGCTCACCTAATACGCAGTAGTCACAAGGTAGACAATACCGAAAACGACCTGACAGTACTTTACACAATGAAGAATGGCTATTTCATGGATTTTTGTTCCAATCTACACCCATCTAAAAACAGTACAAGGAAGACATGCTTAATGAACAATGCACTTTAAAGAACATCAATTTCTTAGATAAGTGCCGCACAGTAATTCATAAATATCTTTAGAAATACTCCGCAAGTTCGTAGCTGCACTAGAAACATCTTTGTTTATACACACTACGATGTAAGCAGTCAACGACGCGTTCACTCTGCATTGGAGCCCGCACTAACTTTTCCTGGTTCAGATTTCGATCGCTTGAGTATCGGCTTGGACGTATCTTTCATTGCAACTACCTTAAATTTTTATACCCTAAGAATTATTCTTACGTGTTTTATACAATACAAGCAAATTCATTATAAAACCAAATGCAATATAACCGGCTTTAAGCAAAATTATTAAACTTCCTGCATCAAATTTTAAATTAACAAATGTTCAAATGTTTGTTAAGCTTATGGGACTTAACTGCGGGGTCATCAGTCCCTAAACTTACGAACATCTTATAAACTACATTATACTAAAGACAACACAAACATCCACGCCCGAGGGAGGATTCGAACCCCAGACGGGGAGCAGTCTCGCGGATCGGAGCAAAATGCCTCAATGCGCTCGGCCACTCAGCCGCGGCTTTAAATTGACGACACGCCCACTTTTCACAGGACACCACGTGTACCATTTTTATGTAAGCTGACATTTATAATATTTTATCATTGACTGCTACATTAATTAATTTTTAAAATATTATATTTGGAATGATGTAATCTTTATATCAGAATACATCGGAGCATGCCGATAAAAATTACATAAATGTATCGGAATTTTAAGAATGACACGTCCGTTTTTTCTCAGGTCGCCATTGGGCGCCAAAATGTTTTAAATCCTCTCAGCATTCTATAGTTTTTATCATTTGACATTGCTCACTCTACGGCATAACGTAAGTTCTCTTCTCCTTCTGAACAGTACTTTTACATATGGCATATTTTGTCTTGTACCTTGAAAATTTTCTTGTAAATCTACTGTTACACTTTATATGCAGGTTCCGTCACACTTAACCGATCGAATGGACTTAAATAAAGTTCCAATTAATGCAACTACAGCTGGACTTTATTAAATTGAACCACAGTTGCGGCAACAGAAAAAAACATCGTAGGCTTTCCCGGCGTGACAAATCTTCGAAGTCTCTGTGGGTTTTCTGCCGGAAAAAACCCGCAGAGACTTCGAAGAACAGAAAAAGCATCCAGTCATGGAGAAACTAATATATTGTCTCCTTTAGCCTGAAAAATGGGTGTCGCCCGTGGATTTCTTTATACAACACTTCTCTCACTCTTTTCTCTCTCAGTGGAATTATTTTATAATTAAATACTGTAGTGTAGCTTCCGGTACACCTTTTCTCTATTTCAAATTTAATCTTTAGAAAAATATGAAAGCACTGCAATTTATCAAGTACTCAATACTTTTTTCATAAATTTAGTAGTGGTATTTTTGTCTCATCTGCCGATAGGAGTAGCTATAAAAATTACATATGGTACCTCACATCCCTCACACCCCTGCAGAGGCTACTGAAGCAAGTAACCCATCCGGCCGAAATTCCCGTATATTCGAATTTTCAAATCGAATGTTTGTATAACTAAAGGACAAAACCTGACGAAGTCAACGGTCCCTAAAGCTACGAACTACTTCAACTAACTAATGCTAAAAGCAACATAGACACTCACAAACATGTCCGACGGACGACTCGAACCTCCGATGAGGAGGGGGGAGGGAGCGTGCAATCCGTGACATAGGCCGCGCTGCAATTCCCATACTCTGGTCATTGTACTACTTGGGTCGCAGTGAATCCTGTATTCTCACCAGGAGTCAAATCCTCGTGTATTTTGCACTGAAATTAATTTAAGTACTGACAAGGTGTTTTGCAATTAAGGACTGCGGCGTTTATTTCTTGGGACATTAATATTATTTTCATTTTAACCGTTTAGTGACCATATTATTTCCAGACGTTTTAGACTTTTTATGAATACTATATTTGGCTAAAAAGCTATACGCAAAATCATAGTTTAAATCTTGAAAGTGAGAGTGGAACTATTGTTCCCACCGAAATTTGCAGTAACTATACTTGATAATTTAAAAAAAATGTATATCCTTTATTTTAGTACAATAAGCATACTAAACATTTGATTTATTTTTATATTAGTTCATTAAGTTCACTGAGGTGACGTATTCTGGAACTTAGAGAATCATGGTGCTTCACACAGAGGTACACGATAGTTGCTACACATTATTTTTGTCCTCTTTTCTTTGTTTTTGGTGCTACATTGGCGGCACTTTCTGTTTGTAGTACGATTTGTTGGCAACTTTCGCCAGACGAACTTCATCTGGAATTCCGGACATGCCTCTTTTTGGTGTCTGAAAATGAACGGGCCCTCCTCTTCGCTTACGACTTGAGAAGCCAGAGATGAGCTGCCTTGCCAAATGCAATCTGAATGGTAGCTGGTCTGCTTCTGTAACTTCCACTTAATGTAGAGATTGACAACTGCCAAATATAGAAGAAAGAAAAATAGTCTATGCCACCACTTCCATGAACGACGACCTACAGCATACCGTTCTCGCAGTTGATCAAATCGATCCAACCCTCCCATTATTTTATTGTACTCTGCCACAGACAATGCACAGAATACTTCACTTCTGCTTCCATCTTTTGTTAAAAATCTACGAAGTGTTTAGTGACTCAAAATCTTCTTCAGAGTCAGTATCGACATCTGAATCTTCTACATCTTCTTGTAAAGTGTACAAAATTCTCAAAACCTCTTCTGGCATGAATCCTGACATTCTAAATAGTAAGAAACAAACAATAACTACAATGCCGATTGCACAGCCATATAGAATCCACTTCACACACGTTCAGTGGGAAACGTAGTTCCCACTAACCTTGTAATATTTATGTAATTGTCATTGATATCCAGCAAATATAACGAATTCTATCCCCCCTGTCACTTCACACGCAAAAAAGCACACTATACAAATAAATGCTGTTATGGTCGAAACAGTGATGTGTTTTCCCGCGAAAAGTGTGCTTCTGCATTCACTAACTAACAATGTAGAAATACAACCACTTTCTTGCGCCTGCTGACAATCAATTTGTAGTTAGCACACTCTAACAGATATGGTAGCACAAATTAGAAGTGGGAACACTGAACTTATAGCGAAAATAAATAAGTAGGAACTATAGTTCCCACTGGTCACTGAAGGGTTAAACTGGTTGGTACCGGGCGCGTTGCTGTCGTAGAAGAAATAAGTGGGCAAACAACGTTTGAAATTTGAAAGCAATAGCTTGTTTTATTACGAGTGTTAGAAATATATATTCATTTTACAGTCAATAATAAATGCGTTTATTGAAATTTATGGATACATGAAAGAAGGATAAGTGACATCCAATTCATTTTGCTGAAATCATTATTCAAATGCTTTAGGATAGACAATATTTTTTTCTGCTTTTCCGTCTTCAACAGAAACAAGCAATATGAGAACGCAAGAATTCAACTGGCCATGTGAAAAACGTGGATTTTCTAGTTTCGATTCGCACACATGAAGTTAATGACCTTGTACCTTGTTGATGTTCAATAAGAATTGAAGTCGAATTTGGAACTGCAGTCGTTTGATATCAAATGGCATGTCGGTGGGAAAGGTTGGACTGCGTGGAATCAGTACATCTCCCTTGCCTCGATGGCATTCGTTTTGTTCACAATGAATCTTGTTCCATCACTACTTCAATTTCTCTTCAAATACATTTGTCTTACCTTCGCATAGGAGCAAGAAGTAGGTTCCCGAAGTGTTATCACAGTTAGATGAACGGTATGACAACAAATAAAGTACCAACAAACGAACAAATGTATATGAGGTTTCCAATCTTCCACTAGTACATCCTTTTCCTTCTATCTTATCACCTGCTCCTCCCCCGTCTCCTCCCTTTCTCTATCCATTTCCTCCTCTTCCTCCCTCTGTTCATCTCCTTTAATTTGTCTGTCACCATCTCCCTACTTTCATTCTCCTCATCCCCTCTCTCTCTCGGTCCATCTCCTCCACCTACTCCTCTCCATCCTATATATGAACACATACATATAGGAGCCAGTTTCATGGTAACTGGTCAAACGGTGACAAAGTCGCAAGGTATCCTACGCCATGCTATATTCACTCGCTTGCAGATTAGCAGATTATAAAAATCTGCTTCACGAAAACATACATATATGTACTGACTTTCATGGTGACCAGTCAAAAAATTTCGATGTTTTGTTGTAACGTACCTTTACCTAAGGTAACTCTTGTATTAATTCGGGTTATAAGCTAACTTCATTCGACATTTCATTCAAATCCGTCCAGCTGTTTTAGTGTGAAGAGTAACAAACCTGTCAACCCACTGTAAGGTACCCTCCATCATGCACAGTACCAGGGCTTCCTGAAGGTAGCTCATGCGTTAATTCAGAATATTATCTACCTGCATTCCAAATTTCATCCAGATCCGACCAGCAGTTTCAGCGTGAAGAGAAATAAGTTAAGATTACCTGAATAGTCGGGTTTAGAGGCGATCTGATCGTTTTATAGTTTTCAAAATGAAAATCCAAGATCGCACATTAATAATTTATTAAATGACGACCGGTTTCTGTGCATTGTGTCACCATCATCTGGTCACATATATGTTATAAGCTGGTCATCTTGTTACAAAATGGTATTAAATAACAAGTGCAACATTGCACTTAGTCATTGCACTTGTTATTTTATACCCATTTTTTTTAAAAAAAGATGAACAGCTTACGGCATATAATATGTGACCAGATGATGGTGACACAGTGCATCGAACCGGTCGTCATTTAATAAATTATTAATGTGCGATTTTGGCTTTTCATTTTGAAAACTAGAATTTCTGTATGCCTTATGGAACTTAACTACGGAGTTATGAGTCCCTAAACTTACAAACTACTTATGAACTAGCTTATACGAAAGTCGGCACAAACACCCATGCCCGAGGGGGGATTAGAACCCCCGACGGGGGTGGATGAAAGTGCCTCGCGAATCGTAGCATAGCGCCTCAGTGCGCTCGGCCGCTTCGCCGGGGCCTCATAATCTTCACGCATCTGCAAGTAGGGGTTGAAAAAGTTTTATCGCAGTCGGATGTACAGTATGGCCCTGCATAAACTAGATTATAATTATATAGATCTAGCTGAAAACGCGAAATTGCCCAGTTATTTATTTATTTATTCCTGCCTTTAGTACTTCACATAACTCTTCTCTCTCTGTCCATCTCTTCTTTTTTTTTTCTAAAATCATTATCGGAGAATATATAAGAATAACGCTGTCCTGCATAATGTACAAAATTATAAGTGCAGTATACAAAGAAAGAAAGATAGTAGTCAAAATACAAATGACTTATAAAATTCGTACGATTTCATATTCACTGAATTATATGTTGCATAACTGTAAAATTTTTTAGGTATCCATTCATAAGTACTGTATATCTGTAAAATGTCTTGGTATTCCATTTAGTAATAAAGAAGTAATAGATTAAAACTTGGTGCATGTTGTGGTTTTCCGTGAACGTTGCTGTTTATGTTCTCATACCTCAGGAACAACGTGTCGTACTGTGATACAATTTAGATGGTACGTTCAAGTATATATGTGTATACTGTCTGTAAAATTTCCTGCGGCTACAATTTGTAGTGTAGAAATTATAAATTGTATCGTCATACAGAATGCCGTGGTCCATCAACAGCGGTAAAGCAGTAAGCGAGAAACATTTTTCAAATGTTCAAATGTTTGTATAGCTACGGGGTCATCAGTCCCTAAACTTACAAACTACTTATGAACTACCTTATACTAAAGACGAAACAAACGTCCATACCCGAGGAGGGATTCGAATCCCCGACTGCGGACGGTCGCGAGCACCGCAACAGGGTGCTTCAGTACGTGCGGTTAATCCACCGTGACCGTGGTTCATTAATAAAGTTGTTAATTACATTATGTTCAAGATAAATTGTCCTCTTTTTTTATATGAACTGTCCTCTTTTTTGATGATGAACATATGGTAAACCTAACATCACGAGTTTTCAAAAGAATTCGAAGCTCTTAAAATATTTTCAAGGCTAGTTTTATTTTTCCCAAGCTACGTCTATCTGCCAGGAAACGTACCTCTTATTCACCCGGTCGCAGGATTTTACGCATTCACTTCACCGGAGAATGAACAGGTACCACTCACACTATCAATCGGAAAAGTGAACCGCTCCTCGAGGTGGAATTTTTCTTTCCCCTTGGCGGCTTCCCGCCACTTGCCGTCTTTTCGCCCCAGATAAATGGATCGGCGGCCGCAGCACTCGGATACCCGGGTGTCGCGACGACTTCACAGCGCCGTTCCGGCGCAAGGCGTCGTCCGTTTCCATGGCGACGGCGCGCGCACTCGAGCGCACAGTGGCGCGCGCGCGTGTGTGTGTGAGCGTGTGTGTGGGCGGTGAGCGGCTTAGAAGAGGCGCGGCGAGCAGCTGCCGGCAGTGGATCCGCTGCGAGACACAATATCCGGGCAGAGTGGCTGCGACGGGGCCCGCCAGCCGCAGAATGCGGCCGCGCATCTCGCAGCAGAACGGCTGCGTCTTCAATGGGCGGCGGCGGGGGATTCCCTGCCGTGTGTGTGAGAGAGAGAGGTGGCGATATACTGGCTGGAGATGTGGCAAATTTGTCGCCACTTCATCTCTCTGAGAGGGCGGAATTCTCGCTGCGAGGTGGGACCATTTCGTGTCGCCCCCTGGTACATAAAGGAGGGAGAGGGACTAATTTATTGCCTAAATGTGAACAGGTAGCTCTCCTGAGAGCCAGGGGAGAAATATTGCTCTGAGATAATAGGACTCGTAAGCCATGAAAGAACTGTAAACTATTTTTGTCTCATAGAGGACTAAAGCTGTAGTGGTGGTACGCAGTAGTGAAGTATAATATAAATCTTTAAGAATAAAGGGAACAATAGAAGAGAGATATACCGCCTACAGAAGACCTGTTTGGAGACAAGAAAAGAAGCTGCATGAAAAGAGCTCCGATGTAAAAGCAGTAATAATAATACTATATTGCGTGGTTATGGTATATCGCCCCAAATTTGCGACTGGACAGGGGATTTCCTTTCAGAGAGGACACAGGTCGTAGTAATCGATGGTAAGGCATCGACTAAAACAGAGGGGACATCGGGTGTTACACAGGGTAGTGTTATTGGTCCTCTGCTGTTCCTTATTTACATAAACGATTTGGGAGAAAATATATGCAGCTCTCTTTGGTTGTTTGCAGATGACGCAGTCATTTACTCTCTATTAAAATCATCTGAAGATCAAAACCAACTGCAGAACGATCTGAATAAGATATCAAAAAGGTTCAAATGTTTGTAAATCTATCGGACCAAACTGCGTGGTCATCAGTCCGTAGCTTACAAACTACTTAAACCTACGTAAACTAACCTAAGGACAAACGCACACACCCATGCCCCAGGGAGGACTCGAACCTCCACGGCGAGCAACCGCGCGCTCTGCAGCGAGACGCTTTAGACCGCTCGGCTACTCCACCGCGGCTGAATAAGACATCACTATGGTATAAAAATTGGCAATTGACTCTAAATAATGAGAAGTGTGAAGTCGTCCATATCAGTACGAAAAGAAATCCGTTAAACTTTGTTTACAAGATAAATCAATCAAAAATGAAGGCCGTAAACTCCACAAAATACCTAGGTATTACTATTACTTCAGACGTAAACTGTAAATAACACGTAGATAATGTCGTGGGAAAGGCGAACCACAGACTGCGTTTTCTTGGCGGAACCCTTAAAAGATGCAACAGAACTACTAAAGAAAGTGCATACACTATGCTTCTCCGCCCGTTTTTGGAGTATATCTGCCCAGTGTGGTATCCATATCAGGTGGGTTTGACGGAGGACATCGAAAGACTCCAAAGAAGAGCAGCTCGTTTCATATTGTCACTATACAGGGGAGACAGCGTTACGGAAATGATACAGAATCTGGGATGGGAATCATTACAACAACAGCGCTTATCGCTGCGGCGTGGGCTACTTACGAAACTCCAATTCTCCTCCGAATGGGAAAATATATTGTTGACTCATACTTACATAGGTGGAAATAATCATCAGAATAAAATACGAGAAATCAGAGCTCGAACGGAGAGAGTCAGGTGTTCTTTCTTCCTGCGCGCTATTCGAGAATGGAATAGCAGATAAATAGTATAACGGTCGTTCGACGAACCCTATGCCACGCACTTAAATGTCATTTGCAGAGTATCCCATGTAGATGTTGATTAGTGTGGCTCTTTGGCCTAGTGCAAGTTTTTCGGTTGGACGTTACTACCCCGAGACCATAGGGTAATACCAGTAGGAATGCTTGTTGCAAGCTATCCGTGAAATAACAAGTAAAACAAGGAGCCTCGCTGTACAGAACACACTTCCCTGCCCTCGTGTGTGTGCATGAGGCGTGATTCGTTGTGTCATGAGTGCGTTAGCTTCGTCTGATCAGCAATAGTTAGTGCATGCTTCGGGGAAAGGTTTGCCAACTTCTGGTGTGTGCTAAAATTCTCAGAGAGGTTACTTTGCATCTGGGAGGAATAAGTCGAAAGCAGGCAGTTGTAAGTAGGTGTACAGGTTGGTACATGGCTCGAGTACTCGGCAGCCAATGAGAGCGCGGCTACTGGCGAAGTTGAAGGGAAAAGTCGGTTGAGAGGGAACGGCATGTTAAGGCAGAAAGAATGCTGACAAGAGGATGTCAGTATCAGTAGCTCTGAGGTAAAAGGTGGAAAATGTGTGTCAAGTTTGCATTTCCCTTGAATAAATTTATTAACCTTTTGTGACGAATTCCGGGGAGTTATTAGTGATTTTTATATGATCAATGTGGAAATTTGTTCTATTTACGAAATTTCAATCACCGACTTTCACCTCTGAATGTGAAAATATTTTGCTAGCACCCACCTACATAGGGAGACATGACCATCCCAATAAAATAAGAGTAATCAGATCTAAAACGGAACGATTTAGGTGTTCTTTCTTCCCGCGCGCTATTAGAGAATGGAATGGTAGAGAAAGGTTATGAAAGTAATTAATGAACCCTCTGCGAGGCACTTAAATGTGATCTTCAATGTAGATGTAGAATCAGCCACGGCTCCAAGTGCCCCTTCGGTCTTTGTCGTTAGGTGGAAATGTTTAGTGGGAAATTAATGGGTGAAATTTATAAAGTATCATAGCTGAGATTATTCCGTAAAAGTAAGGATGGTGGGCATTGTGTTCGGCGAAAGTTCGCGCTAATTCATTAAAGTGAGGGAATCTCTATCTATATAAAAGTGAATGAATACTATCTCACTCACTCATTCACTGATTAAACACGGAATCTCGAATACTGTTTCACCTATTAAGCTGAAAATTGGCATGAATGTATTTTATAGGTAAAAGACGTCAGCTAAAAATTTATTTTGCGATAGGGCCGATAGTTCAAGAGATATGATGTCATAAGCAATGAAAACTTCACCGTCTTGCGGAACTTCATAGCGTGACTGTATCAGTCCACAATTTGAGAAGGAGAGCACTTAGCGATTTGCAACGAACTTTAAAAATAATTTCAATCCTTCAGGAACCTTTACTCGCTGCCAACCCCAGCAAAATGATGAAAGGAAAAAAGTTTGTCGCTTACAACCGTTTCGGAGTTCATGCAGTAAAATTACGGCATTTGGCATGACGGTGCAGTTTATTAATGGTACACTGCTAATTGTATTCGCTAGAAATTTTGCAGACAGTATACCCACATACCACTGAACGTAAGTTAGAAATTTTATCATAGTATCACACACAGTTAATAAGGTATGGAGTCATATCCAATTAGGTTCATACTAATTTTAAGTTTGTTGATCAGATTTCAGTGTTTCCATTTGCTTGCTTTGTTAATTAATAAGGGGAAATTTTATTAAATTTACCCGCCTTTTCAGTGAAACTACAGCTCTCTGCCGATTCTCGTAATAATTTCGTAAGATATATGCATGTGAAAGTAGATGCATCGTTCTAATGAGTCGAGATATGCATGTGTACGATAAGCGATCCTTTTGCCCCCTGCCCACAGTCATTTTGTTTAGTAGCAAGAGTAAGGAAATCAAGCCACGCTTTAGGAGATGAAATAGGTGATTAGAGATATAAAAATATTGTTAGTTTATGGTGATTTCGAGAGGTTAAATTCTTCACAATGAATAGAATAAATGTAGAATTATTTGCAAAAGGCACTCCCCTCTTCTTATTTGAACAACGCAGCAAGTACCCTCCACGTCATATAACAAATAAGTAGCCGAAGGATAATCTTTTCCTACTAAATGAGAGTAAAGTAAGAATCTTACAGTTTAGTTGCAAGGATTAACAAAGTAACAAACAGGCGACTAGGTACAAGATCAAAGTCATTATCCGTTGCGCTATTTAGAATAAATTTAGGGTCATTTCGTGAATAGTTAGATGCAATATTACCCTACTGATACAGAACTAAATACAATAATTATTCTTATTCAATTCACCCACTGCTGGAAACGAATGGACAACCGGGAAGAAAATGAAGAGCGTAAGTTTTAGAGTAGGTGACCGCTGACCAGTCAGCAGTAATAACTGTCGAAAGTTATGAATGAGACGAACAGAGTAAGACAGAATGAAACTTTCACTCTGCAGCGGAGTGTGCGTTGATATGAAACTTCCTGGCAGATTAAAATTGTATGTCGGAACCGGGACTCGAACCTGGGACCTTTGCCTTTCACGGGCAAGCGCTCTACCGACCTTTTTTTGTGGTTCTTCAGGTAGATCTGTGTTCTGCGGTCGTTCGTTTTGGTTCGTTCTTGACTATTCGTTGAACATTTGGCTTCGATTTTATTATTATTATTATTATTATTATTACAGAGGGCGTTTAGCCCCCTGACCGGGCGCGCTGAGCCACGGCGCCCGGTCCCGAATGAGCTATCCCGACCTAACTCCCGAAGCCGCCTCACAACTTTACTTCCGCCAGTACCTCGTCTCCTACTTTCCAAACTTCACAGTAGCTCTCCTGCAAAATTTGCAAGACTCCTGGAAGAAATGATATGGTGGAGACATGGCTTAGCCACAGCCTAAGTGATGTTTCCAGAATGAAACTTTCACTCTGCAGCGGAGTGTGCGCTGATATGAAACTTCCTGGCAAAGTGAAAGTTTCATTCTGGAAACATCCCTTACGTTGTGTCTAAGCCATGTCTCCACCATATCCTTTCTTCCAAGAGTGCTAGTCTTGCAAGGTTCGCAGTAGAGCTTCTGTGAAGTTTGGAAAGTAGGAGGCGAGGTACTGACGGAAGTTTCAGAGTAAGACAGGTTTGTCGCTTGACAAGTATGAGGGTTTGAACATGAAATTGCACTGAAGACCTAAAAGATGCCCTCAAATCTCTCAATTGAATTTTGTGCTGTAGAAAACTGTAGTCGAACTTGGGTTTTTAGACGAATAATTAAGGTATCTCCAGGTTGAGAGGTCACAAATAACAAGTAAGAAGTGACGACTACTTCGGTAGCATTGTGTTACTTCCTGTTCGAAATAGAACGCTCTCTCTCTTTCTCTCTGTCGCACACACACACACACACACACACACACACACACACACACATACACACACACACACAAACACAGAGCGAGCTTGTACATTCTCCCACAAAGACATATATTACAGATAACAGACAAAATATAAAACATAATGGCAAATCATCCGCTGACAATATCATGAGAAAAAATACGATGCGCAGAAGTTGTTACAGTTTTCGTCATAAACGTATGGTCTTATCTTTATACCACCTTTACTAATACACTACACCCAAACTAAACAAGGAAGGAAGGAAACCCGAATGAGCAGCTGTAAACACAGGCTACAAGGGAAAGGAGCACAGGGTAGGGAGTTTGTAATTATCCTTTACCTGCGACCAGATTGTTATACAGAGCTCACGATACGAATATTATACCCTTAATTAACGTTTTGTAATTAGAAACAGCAGTGGATACGCTTTTTTTAAAATAAACAGCTGTGTATATCTGAATGAAAAATTATTATACGGAACGTGAATATTAGTTACGTGTACTGCTGACAAAGTTCCAGCTTATACCACAGTGAAAAATGGTGGCTATGATGTTACTCGTTACGACATCTGCCCTTTTAGTGAACTTCCGATAATTCATATTTTGCTTTTATGTTCCGCATACATATTTATTTGCTGCAAATACGAGCTCGCTGCATTTATCTCGATTTTATACATGTTTGCTGTTGTCTATACTGAGCGAAATGCGGAGTTTTCAATATTATATGCCATTACTGCACTACGACTAATATAGTTGAAGCGAAGGCTAATATTACACTCCTTTTATCTTGCAGTTATCACCTCATTCGAGAACAGGTGTTCCCATTATTTGCCAAATAAATTGTATTTCAAGATATGAACAACACGTAATTATTACCCTTCTGTATTATTTCTACCCATCTCGTAAACAATCCGCCGTCTTTTTATCTAAGGCAATCGAAACTACAGGAAAATGGAAACAAACAGTGACTGGTTAGAAGCTGCACACATTTCATCAAAATTTCTGACATATAAAAATCCTCACTCACTGTTTTATAGATGTTTTGAAAAGGGGAAAGTGTCTCAACAGGGAAAAAGAGCATGATCCCTAATAACAACAAATTAAGGTGATAGAATAGGCAATACAGAGGCAATAATACGATTACAAACAGATAAATTTAACAACTCTCTGACATTTTCGGAAGAAAAATTTAAAAAAAAATGGGAAAAGTAAAGAAATATAGGCTCATTGTGGCAATAGCACGAAAGAAAATTACGAAACATTTCTTAAAATAATAAATTCACGTAGTTAAAACTAAACACGTTCTGGAGCATAACAAAAATGTATGAAACAAGTATTATAATCATATTTTTAAACATTACTCACTTGAAATTAGATGTGTTCATATTTTTGTTGTTTATACCTGCAGTTACATACTGCACGAACATTAATATTGATTTTAAAAGTAAATTCAGAGATAAAGTATCTTACACCTCCATACACGTACTATTTGCTTTCGAAAATATGGTGCGTAATGATGTATATCACGCCATCACAGAGAGAAAGAGGCGCATCTGTGACTCAAGTCTGAAGTGCCATCTTTCCTAAGCCAAAATAAAAATACATTTTGTATACCTCTACTATAGTGTGATGTAATTACAAAAAACGTGAGTTTAATGTTTATTACGTTGTGTTAGCTACCGTAAAGATTAGTGTTGCGTTCCTAATGTTACCGTACCTACCAATGTCTCGGAAACATCGATCAAATGCGGATTTTCTTCACAGAATATGCTTGTTGTGAAAGTGCTCATGTGAATAGGAAGTGTTGCCTGTCATTGGTAAAAAAAAAATGTGTTCAGTCATTTGAACTCTTACACAAATTACAACCTGCTTAATAGCGGCACATACTTTTAAATAATGTTCTCACTACAATCTTCGATTCTTCGACAGTGTATGTTTTCATTAATTGCAAATACTGGTTCTGCCTCGTAAAGCTTACAATGTCACTCGGTTTCAGACAAGTGTGATAATGTCATCCAGGAACTTCTTGACGTTTGTGAGGCAAGGTGATGACATCCGGCTCCAGCAATAGATGGGCATTATTCAGTCTAGTAATGTATGTCCATCATTAAGAAAAATAAAATCAATACAGATCGCAAAACTCGTGTTTAATTATTACATCGTTGTGACATCTGCTGTCATCAGATCTCAAAACCTCTAAAATCTTATTATCATTATTATTATTGATACAAAATTTTGCTTTACAAGATTAAACGATGTAGACCTTTTTTTCTTACTGAAAAAAACATGAAGATCGAAGACTTGTATGGGAAAGATAGAAAATTTTACTCAAGACATCCTGAAGAAAAATATATTTATAGCGCGTCTCTGCAGCTGAAAAGTCAGTTTAAGACCTGGTAAAGGAAAGAAAACAAACAACAAGAAACCAGAAGAGAAGCCTTGAAGAGAAAGACGACCCATAGTACAAATGCGGTGCCTTCAGAAGAAGTGATATAAGGAATAATTTAGGTTGAACTTCAAACTGTATTTCCTGAAAAGTTTGCTTTTTAAAGTTTATGAACCTTTTCCTCAGATTTTATGAATGATAGAATTATGAAATTTTGTACATATATTTCTGTAAACCTAATAAATGTCTCAAGAGCAAATTTTGGAATTCTGATGGCAAACTGAGATATGGCGCAAAGTGCTTGCAATTTTGCATGTATTTAAAAGTGTAATGTTGAATTATAATTTAAAAATTGTGAAAATCGTCCTACTTGACTTATTCCAAAAACCTCCTGAGAGAAGCTTACAACATATAAAGAGATGAAACAAAGACTTTTTTTGTAGAAATCTCTGGAACACTTTCTGAGAAAAAGAAACATACATTTTTTTAAAAACAAGACTTCAAATTTCATTAAAACAGTTGCACATATATAATCGAAGGATTTTATATGTAAATGTGTTACTTTCATGTAAGGCGTGGTACAGAATTTCATTGCCATATCTCCAAAACTGTGGATTTGGTGCATTTTTGAAATAGTGTGTATTTTTCTTCAACGTCCCTCCTCAGAAATATAATGACTGCCTTATTATTTTTTTACCAATTACAATCGTAGAAACTCTGTTCATCACTTTATGTTATCCAAATCAACAATTACTCTAGACGACTTTAGAAGTGCCCAAAAATGAGAAGACATATATCTTTATCATACCAGAAGCAATGGATTTGTACATCTGTCGCGTGCCATTCATTTCCAAAATTTTAGTGCACTAATATTACCGTTATGTGACACATTTTTGGAACAACAGAAAGAAGATAATTTTTTTCTTCCGATATTTCGTAATCGGTTCTACTAAATTGAGCAGTGACGTATACAGTAGAACTCTGGAAGTTCACCGTTATGTGACACATTTTTGAAACAATAGGAAGAAGATAATTTTTCTTACGACATTTCGTAATCGGTGCTACTAAATTGAGCAGTGATAATTTTTTCTCACGATATTTCGTAATCGGTGCTACTAAATTGAGCAGTGACGTATACAGTACAACTCTGGAACTTTACCGTTATGTGACACATTTTTGAAACAATAAGAAGAAGATAATTTTTTCTTACGATATTTTGTAATCGGTGCTACTAAATTGAGCAGTGACGTATACAGTACAACTCTGGAACTTTACCGTTATGTGACACATTTTTGAAACAATAGAAAGAAGATAATTTTTTCTTACGATATTTTGTAATCGGTGCTACTAAATTGAGCAGTGGCGTATACATAGAACTCTGGAACTCCGCACGCATGTTTTTTCCACAATTGTCGCCGTGTTCTATCTCGATGATCGAAGACCACACCTGCTGCTCGCGACAGTCTCGTTCCCAAAGTGATGGCCGTGACACGCGGTCTCAAAGCAGGAATATCTGCGCGAACGTTGTGACGCAGTGTTCCCGCGGTACAAATAGAAGCTGGTCCAGCCTCATGGCCGTTTGGATGAAAACAGGGCAGAAGACGACGCGTGAATTAATGGAACGATATTTTAGGAGAGAGAGGCTGGCGAATAAATCTGCTGCCCTGTGGTAAATCTGCCTGAAGAAAAGAACACAGTGTACACGGCGGAGCCACTGTAGCCAGAGCGAAGTAGGTTACCTGCCGTAAATCTAAAGTCATGTCGAAACCCTAAAGCGAGTAGGTCCGCGAAGCATTACAACACTAAACAAACAGTTCATGAAATGTTCTTACTGAGAAGACGAAAGGCGCTGAGGATTTATCACGCTTGAATATGTCTCAGAATGGTTTATTATTGTAAACTTCTTAATCTTACCAGCTAACCTACAAATGTTAGCTTTTCAAGTCAGATTATACTCTCGACAAATACCACTCAACTTCTGTGTTTGTATTACCTATATCTTTTATCACGTGAACCATCGAGAGCAGTGATACCAAACTGTGGGCCGCAACCCACGGGTGGGCAGTCGGATCTATTTAGTTGTGTAGACGGATGACGGAACATCTGAGGAAAATGTCTTACCGAATGAAAAAGTCTGAAATTTTCTATTATTGATGGAAAATCTCCACTGAGACGCTGAAGTATTCATGAAAAGAGACAGACTGGATCGGCAGTACTTAACCTTAGTTATGAACCGCCGACAGTTACACAAAAACACGAAAATAGAAACGAAAAAAAGTTGACGCGAGCTTTCGGAAATATATTCTTTCGTCAGGTACGAGATGTGGTAAGAGTAAGTGAACAGACGGTAAAGGTTATTCACGACCTAGACCAAAGATTTCCAAACTGGGTGTCGCGACACCCTGGGATGTCGCGTAGAATTATCAAGGGTGTCGCGGGACTAACAAATTTAGACTCTTGCCATAGAATAACACAAAATCTCCTTCTCTTCATACTACCCTGAAGACTCGCCTGCAGCTAATCATCCTTCTCTTCATTCAGTGCACCACAGATCACGTATTAAAGGTATGATCGGTGCACATTAATTGCGTGCTCACCCGCTAGGCGGCCGCTCTGCTTCAGCAGCAGTTCGTTCAAGCAGCTGCCAGTTTCAGCAAACTGCGCATGCGCAGAGCTGCTGCTGATACTCGATAACGGCTCTTGCCATGCGCAGTTTGCTTGAACTGGCAGCTGCTTGAACGAAACTTCACTGTAGTCAGCTTTCCTTCTCAAAAAACTGCATCTGAGCGTTTTGTAATGGATTTATCAAAGCCACGTCACCCTCGGTAGCGTTTCTTACAATTAAATGTCAATCAATGACACAATGGATGTAAAAGCCGTCACACATTGTAAAAGCAGTCACAATTGTCCACTGAGTAAAGCTATTCAGTAGCAATGTTTAGTATGGAGTATGGCCGGTTGATTAACGGAGAGTAGTGTATTTTAAATGCAGTGATCGTTGGTTCCAAGACTGGTATGCGTTAATATTTTTTTTCTCTCAGTTTTCTGTATGCAACAGATTCTGGGACCAGAAATGACATTCATATTCTTACTTGTTACAAATATTTTCCGAATATGTCGGAACTTCCGAGGTCGTGGTGAAGGAAGAACCTAAATAATAATTCATCACTTTTCATAAATGCATCCTCTTTATTTCTGAAAATAATGTGATAACATTGAATTGAAATGGAACAGCCACTGTGCTGTCTAAATCAGAAATCCGAGCAGCTAATCCTGAGATGCCGTTTTTAATCGATCCAGGAAAACCGTATCTGGCCCTGACATGTACACACGACAGCGAAAAAAGATTTCGGAAGTTGGGTCGCATGTAGAAGAAGCAAGTGTTACTGTGTGGGTTAGGCATTGTTGTCTGCGGTGGTACTCTGTTGTACATCTCCGTAGTTCCTAATTTTTCCTTTTCTTGCGATTTGTGTACGTCATTGCTGCAGTCAGGATCAACATTAAACATGTCAATGCGTGGGAGGATTTCAGTTTCGTTTACGATTTAAGTGATGCTTTATTTCCGCCCCTCCGGTAGAACCATATAAATTCAACCATATGTATTTATGTTAGTGGAAGGGTGTCGCGCAAAACTATAAGCTATAAGGGTGTCGCCATGAGGGAAAGTTTGGAAAGCACTGACTAGACCAAGGCCTAGGTCGTATATAACCTTTCCCTTACTCTTATCTCCTATCGTACCTGACGAAGGAACATATTTCATAAAGCTTGTGTCAACTTTTATTGTTTCTATTTCTGTGTTTTTGTGTGACTGTAGGCTGTACATAACTACAGAAAAAATGTTGTGTTGTTGTGGTCTTCAGTCGGGGGACTGGTTTGATGCAGCTCTCAGCAATACCCTATCCTGAGCAAGTCTCTTCATCTCCACATAAGAACGGCAACCTACATCTGTCTGAATCTGCTTACTGTATCCATCTCTTGGTCTTCCTCTGCGATTTTTACCCCACACACTTCCCTCCAATGCTAAATTCACAATTCCTTGATGTCTAAGAATGTGTCCTGTCAATCTATCCATCCTTTTAGTCAAGGTATGCCAGAAATTTCTTTTCTCCCCAATTCTGTTCAGTACCTACTCATCAGTTATGCGATCCACCCACCTAATCTTCAGCATTCTTCTGTAGCATCATATTTCAAAAGCCCCAATCCTCTTCCTGTCCGCACTGTTTATCGCCCATGTCTCACTCCCATACAAGGCAACATTCCATACAAATGCCTTCAGAAAGCACTTCCTTAGGCTTAAATCAATATTCGATGTTAACAAATTTCTCTTTTTCAAGAACGCCTTTCTACCCATTGCCATTCTGCATTTTATATCCTCTGTACTGCGACCATCATTTGATATTTCACTGCCCAAGTAACAAAACTCATCTACCTCCTTTATTGCTTCGTTTCCCAATCTAATTCCTTCAGCATCACCTGATTTTCTTACACTGCACTCCATTACCCTAGTTTTGCTCTTGTTAATATTCATTTTATACGCTCTCTTCAACACACTGTCCATTCCATTCAACTGCTCTTCCAGGTCCTTTGCTGTCTCTGACAGAATTACAATGTCATCGGCAAAACGTAATGTTTTTATTTCTTCCCCCTGAACTTTAATCCCTATTCCAAATTTTTCCTTGCTTTCCTTCACCGCCTGCTTGATGTACAAGTTGAATAACATTGGAGAAAGGCTACAATCCTGTCTTACTCCCTTCCCAACCGATGCTTCCTTTTCATGCCCTTCGAGTCTAATAACTGCGGTCTGGCTTTTGTACAAGTTGTAAATAACTCTCCTTTCCCTATATTTTACCCCTGCTGACTACAGAGTTTGAAAGAGTTTATTCCAGTCAACATTGTCAATGCTTTCCCCAAATCTACAAAAGCTAGAAATGTAGGTTTGCCTTTTCTTAATCTATCTTCTAGGATAAGCCGTAAAGTGAGTATTGCCTCCCGTGTTCCTATATTTCTCCTGAACCCAAACTGATCTTCCCCGAGGTCGGCTTCTACCAGCTTTTCCATCCTTCTGTATATAATTCTTGTTAATATTTTGCAACCATGACTTATTAAACTGATGGTTCTGTAGTTTTCACACCTGTCTGCACCTGCTTTCTTTGGAATGGGGATTATAACATTTTTATTAAAGTCTGAGGGTACTTCGCCTGTCTCATACATCTTACACACCAGGTGAAACAGGTTTGTCATGGCTGGTTCTCCCAGAGACTTCAGTAGCTCTGAGGGAATATCATCTACTCCAGGGGCCTTGTTTCGACTTAGGTCTTTCAGGGCTCTGTCAAATTCATCTCTCAGTATAGTATCACCTATTTCATCTATATCCTCTTCCCTTCCTACAATATTGTCTCTAAGTTCATTTCCTTTGTAGAGCCCCTGTATATACTCTTTCGACCTTTCAGCTTTCCCTTCTTTGCTGAGAACTGGTTTTCCATCAGTGTTCTTGATATTCATAGAGCTGTTTTTCTTATCTCCAAATGTTTCTTTTATTTCCCTGTAGGCTGTATCTATTTTTCCCCTATTTATACATTCTTCTACATCCTTGCATTTGCCTTCTAGCCACTCCTACTTAGTCATTTTGCACTTCCTGTCAATCTCATTCCTTAGTCGTCTGTATTCCATTTTGCCTGTTTCATTTACTGCATTTTTATATTTTCTCCTTTAATCGATTACATTTAGTATCTCCTGTGATATCCAAGGATTCTTTGTAGGTCTTGCCTTCCTACCTATTTTGTCCTCTGCTACCTTCACTATTTCATCTCTCAATTTTACCCATTCCTCCTCTATTGTTTTATTTTCCCCTGTCTCTGTCAATTGTTGCCTAAAGCTCCCTCTGAAATTCTGAAGAACCTCAGGTTCCTTCAATTTATCCAGGTCCCATCTCCTTATGTTCCTACCTTTTTGTAGTTTCTTCAGTTTCAGTTATGGTCAGAGTCTATATCTGCCCCTGGGTATGTCTTACACTGTGAATCCTGGTTCCGAAACATGAAAGTTTATTTTATGAGGAAAAGTTTTTAATCTGTAAAGTAATGTCAAAACCCGCTCTAAACAAGGAAACAAGATGGTTAATAACGTACAGAGGGTTATACGAGAACAACGGAGTCGTATAATTTGTTCTTATTTGTGATTTTTGTGTGGTTATTTTCCACTTGCATCAAGTGTCACGTGAGTAACCTTACAATGATATATTCTTTCTCTCACTGCGACATCATAACTTACTTGCTTGTTATTTAGTGTGTGTGTGTCTGTGTTGTTTTTGTTATGACTATTTTTCTATTTTTTATTTATTTCATATAACAACTGCATCGCCTCCATATCGAGTGGGTATGGAGTGTATTCAGTGTTTACAAATAGAGCTGTGAAGGACGTAATGAACTCATACTTAGATAAGAAAAAGTGCATTTTGCAAATTCAGAAAAATTATGGGTTCCACTAATAAAAATTTTTTGAGCCAATTATCTGCAGGCCAACGGGGGTTGGACCTTAAATAGAGGCAATTATTTACTCACAACGGATACAAAAGCATTACATGTTTTGCACCTGTTGCTGTCCTTCAAAGTAGTCAGCGTTGTGTAGAACCCGTTGCTAGCGATGTGCGTTAGCAGAGCCTGTTCTGTTGACGGTGCGAATGGAGCGGTCTACTGCCTGTCGAATCTCTGGAACAGTTCCGAAGCGGATGGAACGAATTGTTTTCTTCATCTTCGGAATCAAATCAAAGTCACAATGACTTACGTCCGAGGAGAGCGAACAGAGCGGTCACTGCCCGCGCTTTGTCGTGCAAAGTGATGGGTGGGTTGCACGGAAAGTGTTGCCGCTTCTTTCGAAAAGCTGGTCGCAGATGATGCTCCAAAAACGAATAGTAACACAGTGCATTGACGGCCTACCGTGGAGGAACGTAATGGTGTTAGGATAATACTATCACAGTCGTACACGAGAATCACCATAACTTTACCATCCTGGGTCTCTGACGGACTTTCGCATTTCGCGGCAAACCATAGTGACGCCCTTTATTGGACTGGTGTTTCAGTTTTGGCCCATGTCTCATCCAGTGTCGCGATACGGCGTAAGAAGGCATCTCCTTCGCGCTCAAGTGTCAAAGTGTGTCTCAGCAGCGTCGAAACGCATCGAATCGGCATTTCCGTCAGTTTATGCGGAATCCATAATGATGCAATTTTACGCATGCCCAGGCGTTCCTTCAGCATGCAAAGCACAGTAGTACGCTCTAATCCGGTTTCGTGGGCGAGCCCACGAATTGTCTGGGGTTGATCACTGTCGACTAAAGCGGCAACAATATGCACTTCTTCTTCAGAGACGGTAGTACGACCTGTCCGATGCTTGTCTGCCACAAGTTGATGAGTTTCGTTGCAGGCTTCTACCCAAAGTTACACTGTTCTGTACAGCAAAAACGATTCCTCTCACGCCTCTTGATCCAACTCCGTTGATCTTGTTTCGAAAACGTAGTCTCACCGTTACAAGAGGCTGTGTGTCCCTCGATTGTGCACACGCCGGTGACGTGGGAAGGGCGAGTCCATTTGCTTGGAGGTAAGGAAGCAACAACGTGTTCTATCAGCGAGGATGGTATATTCAATTGTATAGTGTCTCCACACTATTTAAGTTACAAGCCTCGTAAGTGGCCTGGAGAGCAGGGTTCCAGGGTAGAAACAAAACCCGCAGAAGGAACGTAATGATGTACTGAGATGACTGTAGCGGATGCTCTAAGTGACTACCATTCGTCTCTGGCCACTTCTGGGTCCGGTCAGGAAGTTGCTGATGGCAGATCGAAGTGGACTGCCGGTATTGTTGCTTCCTCGTCCGATTTGTTATGCTGCAGTACTATGATGGTTTTTGCGTGATGTCCGTGATGGAGAAATTCAGTATAGGTTTATAGAAGGACTACGCTCTACCGACTGATCATTGCCTTCTACTTCATCCACCGTCCTTTAGTTAACACGTTCAGCTGCAGTATAACTACGGAGCACTGTAGCAGCACAGTATGACACAGACAGTCGCACATCTCTGTAGGGCGTGAAGCGCAGCTGAAGCGATGCTAGTACAGAGTAACAAAAAATGGCACAACACAGTTGCTGCTTTTATGCCGTTGCTATCATATTTCCCAATCAATAAACGCTGTTGTAAATTTTCTAATAGAAATATGAACACGTCATTAAAGCAATATCACTGCTTCTGTTGATGGCGGTATATAAAAACAAAACATTAGTGCAGCGTAATTCGTACGGCTCACAATAGCTGAGTCGTAATCTCATCGTCTAAAAACATTTTAAAACCCCATGTTATCAAGTTCGAAAGGTACTGATTCTGATTATATTGTCGTGGTCGCTGCTTACTTTCACATTCTTTAGTTTTGTTTTAGATTATTTCGGACTTTGTAATATTTTTCAAAACTAGACTTCTTGGAAACTATGGTCTACTTCTCCTTGGCTCTTTTTTCCTTGCTTCTGTGCCCTATGCTTGCTTGACAGAATCAAACATAATATCTTCATAAATTTCACATGACAATATTTAAAATTTATATGCTGACAAATTATTTACTTTTATTCACTTTATTCACAATTATTCACTTTTTCAAACTAGTAGGTAACTGCCAAAAAAGGTCGGTATATAGTCCTAAAATTTTTGTCAAACTGAAGTATGAAACTGCAATCGGAAGCTTTCAGACATTACTTTTATGCAGCAGTATTATCACGAACTAGTCATTAAGCTTTTTGATTTGTGTGGGGCCCGCAGTGTTAAAAATGTCTTTTAATGACATATGAATATCGTTGACACAATTGTCAAATGTAGATACAGTCATAAATAGACGCAAATACAGTTTGACAAATTAGATCAACAGTGTACTACATTTGACAGATCGATTTCCAACGATGAAGGGAACTGAAGAAAATTTCACATCACCTGAGGATGGTGTTTAATACCCGGAATAAGATTATTGTGCCAATAACAAAGTGCCACTAAAAGCCATCAGGTTTTAATAGCAGTGTCTTGGTTTAAAAAATTAGTAGTTATTGAGCATTTGCGATTCTCATTAAGAGCGAGTTTCGAAGGTAATGAATTGTTATAGATTTTCTTCCATGCCTAAAGATGTAACAGACCGCCGTAAATGAACACTTGTTATTCGTAACATTACTCTCTTACTTCCCAGCAAATGAGAGATTTCCGAATTGTATTTTTGATAGCTGCTACAATATTTTTGCGCCACAAATTATCCTAAATACAATGGCATTTTGAATGCCCTTCTGCACTCGCAAAACGCGTTGCGTTTTTTACAGCCCAGCCGTTTGAGGCGCTGTAGTTGCCAAGTTGCAGAAAATAAGTTTGGAAAATACAGTTTCCTTTTGGAAAATAGCGGACTGGTAAATGATTTAAATGATTTAAGAGATGAGAATTACAGTTAAGTTCGCAAAAGGTTTTAACAATTTATTATTTAATGAAATGTTTAAACATTTTGCGAACTGTCATTCTCATCTTTTATTGCCGAAAATCACTGAGAATTTTTCGACTCTTCTGTTAGACAGTCGTACTAGTGTCACCCAGTGTATAGAACACACGAGTAAATACTGGTATATTACGCCGTATTCAGTACAAGCAGCAGCTGCGTTTCGATTACAAATCTCTTACACAAATACCATACCGGCATACTCAGCATGTGTGAAAACGTGCGACACTTATAAACGCTATAATAGAACTGGCGAACAAATCAGGATGAAAGCTTCAATTTAAAGTAGAGCACGATTTGACAACTGGAACATAAACACTCTATTAATGACAATCGATATGTTCGCCCGTAGCAACCGGTGTACCGACACACGCAACGAAAATGCATTGAACTCAGCTCTGTTTGTGTACTCAATCAAAATTGGAGACGTTATATGGCTAATTACCTTCTTCAAGTGGTCGTATAAATCCTACAATAAATACGACCAGATGATGGTGGCATCGAAACGCGTCGTCAGACAACAAATTAATCATATTGCAATCTTGGCGTTTTCCTTTTGAACATAATTAATCTATTCAACTCGTCTCCATCCTGCGATTTATGGTAATGTCAACACGTTATATGGCATTTTTATAGCGAGTCGTCTTTAATACCATTGTCACTATATATTTCGTAATGTCGCCTGCACAGATTCTAATTTAAATCCGCGTAAGGAACAGCAATAACTTTATTTATTTATTTATTTGTTTATTTAGCCTGATCAGATTAGGGGCATCAGGACCTCTCTTACATCGGGCCAGGATTTTACACATACAGTATTTCTTTACATGTGAGTTACCTATAGCATAACAATGATTTTTACAGATAAACAATTAATAACATAATTTATACAAATTGATTACATGTAAAGGGATGTAAATAAAAGGTATTGACTTAATTCTAATATGATTAATACTAGTAGTACTACTGAGACACCTTCTGCTGCTGTTGGTGTAGTAATAGAATTTAAGTTAATGAAAATCGGAGCAAACTGCCGTATTTAATTTTAAAGGGGAAAACCCAATTCCGAACATGAGTGAAACCGACACAAAGAGATAGCTGGAGTTATTACTGAGGTCAAGAAAAAGACAGGAAAATGCCACCACGAAGAAAATTGGCGAAAAGTCACCTTTTTCAACACTATTACTCTGCTTACGATATGAAGAGCGATAACATGATAACATGGCGAGGATAATTTGATTCAAACTACCGCCGTAACTAGATGCTTGGTTATTATTACGCCTCGCGGAATGACGTTTCACGACCGCGTACAAAAATTGTTGCAATAGGCGACAAAATCGAAACAGTATCGGACTTAAAGCGAACTAAACATCGATGCAGACTCTGAAACTCGTGCGGTGGAGTGGTCGAGTGTTCTAAGGTGCCTCGCTGCGGAGCGTGCGGTTGCTTGCCGTCGGAGGTTCTAGTCCTCCCTCGGGCAAGTATGGATGTGAGTGTGTCTGCTCGTGTCTGCTAGTGTGTGTGTGTGTGTGTGTGTGTGTTGTCCTTAGGTTAGTTTAAGTAGTTTTTAAGCCTAGGGACTGATAACCACAGTAGTTTAGTCCCATAGATTATCACTTCTTTTTTACTCTGATTTTCGATATCAGTATGAATGAATAAGCTACATCTACATTTACGTAGGATACTCTGCAAAACACATTTAAGGGCCTGGAAGAGGGTTCATCGAACCACTGTTACACTATTAATCTCCTATTCCATTCTCGAATAGCGCGCGGGAAGAAAGAACACCTGAATCTCCTTTCGAGCTCTGATTCCTCGTATTTTATTCTGATGATCATTTCTACCTATGTAAGTGAGAGTGAACAATATATTTTTCTTTCCGAGGAGAATGTTGGCGATTCGAGTTTCGTAAGTATCCACGCCGCACCGATAAGCGCCGTTGTTGTATTGGTTTCCATCCCGAACCCTGTATAATTTCCGTAACGCTGTCTCCCCTGTGTCGTGACAGTACAAAACGAGCTGCCCTTCTTTGAAATTCTTCGATGTGCTCCGTCAAACCCACCTGATAATGATCACACACTGGGCAGCAGTACTCCAAAATTAGAGGGACAAGCGTAGTGTATGCAGTTTCTGTAGTAGTTCCGTTGCATCTTTTAAGGGTTCTGCCAATAAAAAGCAGTCTCTAGTTCGCCTTTCCAACGACATTATCTACGTGTTCTTTCCAGTTTAAGTCTGAAGTAATAGTAATTCCTAGGTATTTTGTGGAGTTTACGGCCTTCACTTTTGACTGATTTATCTTGTAAACGAAGTTTAACAGATTTCGTTTCGTACTGATGTGGACGACTTCACACTTCTCATTATTTAGAGTCAATTGCCAATTTTTACAAAATAGAGATATCTTATTCAGATCGTTCTGCAGTTGGTTTTGATCTTCAGATGATTTTAATGGATGATAAATTACGGCGTCATCTGCAAACAACTTATGAGAGCTTCTTAGATTTTCTCCTAAATCGTTTATGTAAATAAGAAACAGCAGAGGACCAATAACACTACCCTGTGGAATGCCAGATAATACCTCTGTTTTAGTCGATGCTTTACCATCGATTACTATAAACTGTGTCCTCTCTGACAAGAAATCTCCTATCCAGTGTCAAATTTTGGGCCGATATGCTATAACCACGCAATTTGATTAAAAGCCATTTGTGAGGTACTGTGTCAAAGCCTTCTGGAAATCAAGAAATACGGAATCGATTTGAAAATCCTTGTCTATAGTACTCGTTACTTCGTGTGAGTAAAGAGCTAGTTGTATTTCGCATGAACGATATTTTCTAAATCCGTGTTGACCTTGCGTCAATAGATCATCGATGAAGACGAAATTTAGTTACACTTGGGTGCAATGGCGAAGCAGACTGTAATGGTGTGCAGGCTTCAAACGCGGCTTTCTGGAAACAGTATGAAATAATCAAATATTTAGGAACTCATGCATCATTCTGAAATGACAAATGACGAATCTGACTTACTGTAAAAAGGGGGTTCATCACAATAAAAATGAGGTGCATAGATCACACTTACTAATATTCGCAGAGAAGAAGAAGAGTCGTCGCATTGGTTTCGCAGTGTAGGGAGAAAAGAGTAAGGATGTTCCCGTTCTAAATCAAGAAAAAAATTAGCATAGAAAAATGTAGATGGGCGGAGGTATACTTTGAAGCGACAACGGCTACGCTGGCGACAATCTCGCATATAATTTATGCGTAAATATATAATGTAATTGTACATAATCTCCTAAGCCAACGGCCGTGCCGCGATGGATACACTAGGTTAGGCACCGCCGGGCGTGGCCAGCGCTGTTCACACATTTACCTTTTCCTTACTCCAAAGGAAACAGAAGGGTGGAGGTACACAGTCTTTGATCACCAGTCTTTGCACCAATGTGCTGGATTAAATTCCAAACGTGTCTCATGGATGAGGACATGTGACACTTGTTGATGGTGATCCGACCGTTGGATGGGAATGTTAAGCTAGGCGGCCCCCTTGGTTATTTTTGCGAGGAGTAGGCTATGAGCCGGCACCGGGTTTCACCCTCTCCCTTCTCTCATCATCTCCAACACGACACTACACTACACACGCACCCATTACAACCTACACTTAACATACGAGGCGCGGCATAGAAATCCGCCGCCTGTGTCTTCAACCAGTTGGAAACAGTTTCTTTCAGCTCGTCGTCATTGGTGAATTGATGACCGCCAAGGAAAGACTTGTGATGTAAGAACAGATGAAAGTCGCTAGGAGCGAAGCCAGGACTGTACGGAGGATGGTCAAACACGTCCCAGCCAAATCCCTGTAGGAGGTTTTTCGTCACATTTGCAGTGTGTGGTGGTGCGTTGTCGTGAAGCAAAAAAACACCTTTTGACAGCAGTCCCCGGCGCTTATTCTGAATTGCACGGCGCAATTTCCGAAGTGTCTCGCAATAAACATCTGCTTTGATTGTTTGACCACGCGGTAAGAAGTCAATGAGTAGGATGCCTTTCCAGTCCCAGAACACTGTGCACATCATTTTCCGAGGTGTCATGATTTGCTTCGGTTTTACCTTTCGCGGGGATGAAGTGAGCCTCCATTCCATTGATTGCCGCTTACTCTCAGGGGTGTCCTAAGAAACCCACATTTCATCTCCTGTGACTATCCGTCTCAGAAGTTCTTCGCCGCATCTTCTTACCATCGAATCACTCATCGCATTTGGTCCGTAAACATTGCAAATTTGCCGATAAATTTCACTTAGTCTCAATTTCCTCGTATTCAGAAACCGAACCACCTACCTGATTTCACAGGCGGCGGGATTTTCAATCAACGCCGACATTTCAAACAAGCACAACAAAGCGTACGTAACTGACAGCGATATCCAAATGGCGCACGTTCTTCTCCTTGATACACATCGTCTACAGCGCATGTGCGAAACTGCAATCGCAGCGCTGCAGAGGAGATAAACTGAAACGGAACTTACTTTCTTGACGCGCCTCGTAGACAATTCAGCACTCAATTCTCACACTTCCCGAAGGAAAGACACCTACTGGCGCGAAGGGTAGGGAAAACGTTGCCCTTAGTGGGCTCGCAGTCATTCATGCCATACGACTTTACTTTCAAAAACGTTCAAATGTCTGTAGAGTCTATGGGACTTAACTACGGGGTCATCAGTCCCTAAACTTACAAACTACTTATGAACTAGCTATCACTAAGGACGGCACAAATATCCATGCCCGAGGGCGGATTCGAACCCCCGACCGTAGTGGCCGTGCAGACCGTGACTGTAGCGCCTCAGTCTCCTCGGCCACCGCGGCCGGCGACGTTACTTTTACCATCTCCAGAAACACCCTTTGTAGGATCTCAAATGTGGGGAACTGGTGATTAGTTTGAGAACGAATTTCGCTACGGTACTCTTGTATTAAACGTTCTCTGGCGTCCTGAAACGTCAGAGCTTGAAGTTTCATCGATATCTGATGCGGCAAGAAGCCCGAGAACGGTGATTCGTTTGTTTAACATAAATCCCAGACGGACTTTTGCAGTCGTGAAAGATACAATAAACGGAGTCACGCGGAACGGCCCCTCGATATTATTAGAAGCAGGTAGCAGCAGAACGCGGCCCAGCGCACGCAGCCGTTAACGGCGGCAGCGATATTGGCAAATTACCCGCGAGCAACACGGCCCTAGAATTACCTCGAGGAGCCGCCGCGGGAACGGCCTCGTTTGTTGGGATTGCTCCAGAATGCAAATAACGCGCCCGCGCTAAGCCGCACCGCCTTCTAGACTCCGCGCCTCGGCTGCGGCGATACACAGCGAAGGCGGCGGTGTTCCCGCTCCAAGATGGCTGCGCCCTGCGCTACCACCGGGCCCTTCTGCTCGAGCAGGCTGCGGAGACGTTAGCAGAACGGCCTCCACTCGCGAAACTACAAGCACTGTGAGAAATATGGGATGTTCGGGAAGTAATGACGAATTTTAGTATTGCCACATTATCTACTGTAAAGGTTGGAACTCAAATAGTGGCAACACTGTTGTGGAGACACTATGAAATGGAATCTACTATTAAATATTACTAGTATTGCCTGTGGTCGAAAATCGACCAATTGTGCTTAAAATGGCCAATGGGCGTAAAATTTTACGTATCATGTCGGCGGCCTCGCGGGATTATTTTCAAATGTTTGTAAATCTATCGGACCAAACTGCGTGGTCATCAGTCCGTAGCTTACAAACTACTTAAACCTAGGTAAACTAACCTAAGGACAACACACACATCCATGCCCCAGGAAGTATTCGAACCTCCACGGCGAGCAACCGCGCGCTCCGCAGCGAGACGCTTTAGACCGCTCGGCCACTCCACAGCGGCCGTGATTATGTTGGCAACATCAACAACACGATAGAACATATTTACCCATTTGTTCGAACCACATAGAATGACTCGATTAGAGTCCAGACCATGAAGTAAACAAATGATGCTGTTCCTGCTTTATGGATGACAGGTTCTTGTATGTACCCTCGTCCGCTCAGTAAAAATAATTTCCCTCGTAAAGCGAAGATTCCATGAGAAAACATCAGCGTTGTCAAGCGATTGGTTAACATGAAGACTCACGGGATTCTCACTATTCAGCATCTGTTGCCAACATTATCATAGGAGGCCGCTGGGATATTTGGTAAAATTTAACCGGCACTGGGAGGTATGAAATGGTATCCTTCACGTGTTAAGGAAAATTCCTAACACAATAACAACAAATAAAAACGGAAGTATATACTTCTCATGCCATTTTCGAATTATATAACTTTCATTAGCTTAATATTTGAAATGTAACTACAATTTCAGTGTTCGTATGTTTATACAACGCCAAGAAATAATGTTATTTCGATACTGCGATATTCAGAATTCCAGAGCTGACAACATGTCGACTTGGTAAATTCACCCGTGCACCGCTACATGCCTCTCCCGGCGCATCACCATTTATACCGGCATTCTCGACTTCCTAGTTCCACCCGAGCACCGCTAGATGCCTCTCTCGGCGCATCATCCTTTTTATCGGCATTCCTATGAAAATATCCATTTTCTTTAACCACTCTTAATTACTGCGAAAATTAAGCATTTGAACGGCACAAGAAAGTGAGTTGGGAGCACTCCATGTTTCGATATTCACTTATTTTAATACGTTATTTTAATACTGCAGATGCGCTGCATTACAGCGTCTTTGGTCGAGGCGAATAGCCAATCAGTGAGCTGATTGTTGGAGAATGTAGAACTTGATCCAAGCTGTAGATAGGAAAATTTCTACTTAGTTTTACCACTTTTAAACGCTAAATGCACAAATAATATTTATATTCATGAAATCTACGACAAACAATCTTTCGAATTATGTAACTCTCATTGGCTTTCTTGTACGAATAAATTAGTAATCTGTACAATTTTCGTGTTAGCGTATTTATATAATGATATTATGTCGACCCAGAGTCATACAGTACTAACTAAATGATTGGACCGCCATTTGACTGTAAGGTTGTACTGTTTATTATCACAAGCCGGATTTCAGCTTTTAGGCCACATACTGAGTAGATGGACTATTTGTGCAATTGATAATGGCCTAAAAGCCAAAATCCGGATTTTGATAATAAATAATACAACATTTCAGTAGTCTAATCATTTAATCAGAATGTACTATTGTTGCTGATAGCACACGTTGATGAGATACCTACCTTAGCTTCAAGCGAATGGACTCGCCTGATCACGTCACCGACGTGTGCACAATCTAGAGAAGCACAGTCACTTTGGAGCGAGCGGTCTAATGTCACGATGTTTTCAAAACAGGATCAAAGGGATTGGATGGACACGGATGGCCTCATTATGGGTCTCCGCGAAACTCGAAAGTGCATCAGAGCTCCAGTATGGTGAAAGGTATGATGATTCTCGTGTACGACTGTGGTGGTGTGATCCTACGGCAGACTGTTAGTGCACATTATTAGTTTTTGGAGCATGCCTGTGAACAGCTTCGCGAAAGAAGCGGCAACACTTTCTGCGCAACCCACCCTTCATTTTGCACGACAGTGCACAGCCTAAGGGATGTTTCCAGAATGAATCACTCTGCAGCAGAGTGTGCGCTGATATGAAACTAGGCTGTTGCTAAGCCATGTCTCCACCATATCCTTTCTTCCAGGAATACTAGTCTTGCATGGTTCGCAGGAGAGCTGCTGTGAAGTTTGGAAAGTAGGAGGCGAGGTACTGGCGGATGTAAAGTCGTGAGTCGTGTCGGGATAGCACAGTCGGTAGTGCGCTTGCCCGCGAAAGGCAAATGTCTCAGGTTCGAGTCCCGGTTCCGGCACACAATTTTAATCTGCCAGGAAGTTTCATATCAGCGCACACTCCGCTGCAGAGTGAAAGTTTCATTATGTAAATGTAGATGTAGATGTAGGATGTAGATTCACCTCAATAATATTCCTCGCAAATCACTGCGTGTATAATGAAGTTGACCAGCTCGCTTCCATCATCACTGTACTGCCGTCATATTGCAGGATTCGTGTTCAAGTTGCAGACTACTGGGTATTAGCGCTAATGGCGAGCAGGGTGGAAACGAGTGACCCATCTACAGCCTGGAAATGAAGTACCGGCCTATTAGCGGGAGTTCCCCGGCCTCGTGCGCGCCCTGCAGCCCCCTGGAATTGGTGTCGGCCAAAGTGAGGCATCAGCGCCGCCGTTATGCCGCCGGATGACGCGGCCCGGCGTGAATTCCTGCCCGGGCGCCGGTGGGCGGGCTTTCATTAAGGAAGTCGTTGCCGTGCCGTTGCCGTGCCGTTGCCGTGCCGTTGCCGCGCGTCGACCCGCCCCGCCCCGGACTTTACGAGGCCGTTCCGGGGGCGGCTCTTTGCAAGTTGCCGCTGAGATACCGCCGGGATAGGCGCCGTTTGCCCGGCAGACAGATAGCGCCCGTTTATCGCCGCTGGACGGCGGATCTCGGCAGACGCGCTGTTGGCACACATTCGCTCTGCCCTGGGTCCTGACGGGCGCGCGTGTTTCGTGTCGCCTACCTGATAGGCCACACTGCTGACGCAAGAGCGCGGCGGGTTGCCTGCTTGTGGGGCAGCGTATGGTACCACCCACAGACATACAATTTTTTTTTTTTTTTTTTTTTCTTTTTCTTTTGCCTTCTGAGTGTTAACTCAATGTGGTCATTTACAACACACAGTGGAAGTGTACATATATTTAAATAAACAGACGAAACAGAAGTACATTTTGTCAAAATGGAAGTGGAAACAAAGCGAAAACTGCATTACATTACAATTTAAATACTGTTGGAACATTTTCACATATTGACAAGCAAATCCTTATATTACCAACACACTTGATGCTTATAGATTGTGTATAGTGATCCTTAATAAACTTAACTATGATTTTATGTACACGAATGTCTTTTGTAAACAAAAGGGAAGAAGCTGACTGGAGAAGGGGATATCCCATCTTCACCAATGTCTGCAGGAAGTTCAAACGTTCTCGGTCAAATTTGTGGCACCTGTACAGGATGTGGTTGACATCAGCTTCCGTTTCAGGATCACGCTCACATGCCGCCGAATCGTTGACGTTGATCCGCTGTAGATGTTTTGGATAAGAGACGTGATTGAAGCGAAGACGAATAATGGTAGCAATCGCGGATCGGTCCAGATGAGTCCTCATAAACCACGGCTGCGTAGAAATCCGAGGTTGCAGCACAGCGTAGGAAACGCCTTTCGTTTCTTGGGAAACGTTCCACATCTGTTGCCACTGTTGTTTGGCGTATTCCTTGACCGCAGATAAGAAGTCCGTGTATGGTAGTTGTAGGTCCAAGACAGTGCCTAAGGATGCCGCTTGTTTAGCCAATGCATCAACTTCCTCATTATAGCGTGAGAAGGCACCCACAGTAAATTAACTATCCGTCCCGTATTTGTACAGCGAATATATGCGGAAATCACATGCAGAATATAGCTGTTGGTTTTTTTGTTCCATCTCCGGTGTTCTAGGGTTTGATGGACACTTTGAGAGTCAGACACAATTAATATTTTCGGGAAGGAAATAGTAGAAACAAACCTAAGTGCTTCCAGAATTGCCACTGTCTCCACCGTAAATAGAGAGGTATTCGTTGGCAGTCTGAAGGTTCTCCTAATCTCAATCTGAGGGCAGAAAAAGGCACATCCAGTACACTCTTCTTGTGGAATTTTGGACCCATCTGTATATACACAAAGAAAGTCAGGCCACTGTTCTGGAACGAGGCGACTGAATCCGTTATTAACAGTGTTACTTCCTAAGCAAGTCATATTAAAGTAGAAGACTGGAATCTGGCAGCCAAGTGTTCGTAGATCGTATTCAAAAGGAGGCGGATGCGGTGAACAACGCACAGAATGTATCATAGGAGACTAAGAGTCGAAGCTGGTACAAATGGCTGTAGGTATATTCCTTCTGTAAGAGGCAATCCATAGTCGATAAATGGTGTCTCTGTTTCTGTAGACTGAACTGTCCATGAAAGCCATTCCTTGAAAGTAGAATTTATCTGACAACATTTGTCGCCTAATGCTCAAGGGCATCTCTCCTGCTTCTACTAAAAGGGCGTTGGTGGGGATCGATCGCATGGCTCCAAGACAGGTTCGGATGGCTCTATACTGAGGAGTATCGAGTTTTGTGAGATGAACCTTCGGTGCATTGTGGTACAGATGACAGCCATAGTCAAGCCGAGATCGAATAATCCCTCGATACAGGGTGCGTAAAGTGCTCTGGTGCGCACCCCACCACACCCGGGTGAGTGATCGGATTACAACATTACTAGACTGGCAATGCCGTATACAGCATCATTGGTGTCAGTGAAGACTCGCCGCCATATTTCTATACTATAACGCGCGAGAAGTCGTGTGAGTTATTACAGAAAACAGTCGTAAAAATACGAATGAATTGACGTAATTATAAAAATTTTAAAAATGGCTGCAATTCAGCAACGGTGGAACACGATCCAAAATTCAACACAGTTTCAGCCGACCAGTTGCATAAAAATGGTTTACCTAGGTTTCGGCAAAAGTAATTTTGCCTTCTTCAGAAGTATTACATGAAGCTCACATTAAAAACGTTGTTAAATAAAATGTGGCTGACTCCATGTCAATAGAATAAAAAGTAAAATTCAAAACAATGTCTACATTATAAAATTGTGGAGCACCTTCACACACAGGTCGAGTGAGCACTGTGGCAGTAATACTTCTGAAGAAGGCAAAATTACTTTCGCCGAAAAGGTTCATGTATGTAAACCATTTTTATTCAACTGGTCGGCTGAAACTGTGTTGACTTTTTGGATTGTGACGTAATTATGCTGTCCTTAGAGTTTTGACATGTAGGAAATTCGTGTTTTGTATATGGCTGAAATTTGTAGAGCTTGAGTAAACTTCAACATATACAGTAATGACTTGCATTGATTTGTTATTATTATTAATCTGTTACCAATTTCAGTCAACCTCGGATTTTCTTTCAGTAGTATGGTCATTATAAAAGTGTATCCTTATTCTTTTGAGAGTTCTTACGAAATCTATAGTCTGCTTTGACGCACACATTACTGAATCGCGTTTCCTATTTTTATTAATCTGTTTCCAGTTTCGATCAACTTCGGTTTTTCTTTTAATAATATGACCGTTATAGATGTGTTATTTCCAGATAACTACTTCTGCTTTAACTGTACGTAACGGTAAAATTTTACCTATCATCCCGCCGGCCTCTCATGATTATGTTGGCAACAGAACAAAATGGGAGAAGGTCTTTGCCTAGATATTACTGTACATAACATGTTCTTCTCATAGCACGATTCGAAAATGCGGAAGTGTTAGCTCAAACGCGAATCATGTTCCAACCAACGAGCAAAGCTTACAACGTCATATCGTATCAGAAGATCATAGTAGTACCGTACTGAAACTTTTTGACGTTAGGCGAGCCAAGATGGCGGCATCAGAATTCAGTTACAAAGGCTAGTTTGCCAATCTAGTAACGTATGTCTGTGGTACGACCACACCCCATACTGGTCAGTAAAACAACATCCCGCAGGACGAATGCGTCTCTCGATGGAATTTCATCCGGAGCGGGCGATACTTGAAGTTGCTCCATGAGACTTATGAAACAGTGATTGTGTGTCGCCATTTGCTGGCGCTACTACCAAGGAAACTATACAGGCGCGAACAAACATTTGTATGTACGTTTGGTTACAGTATCTCTACGTACACCTCAATGTGCTGGTGGTTGTCGGGTTTTATTTATTTATTTATTTTTTGCAAAGCACTGCAACCATGCTCTAGATAGCACTATAGATGTATTTGTAGACGCCATACGTAATGCAGATATCTTAACTATAACTATAACTATAATCATCGTACATGTTTTCTAGCGAATTGTCATCAAAAGCCGTGATGATAGTTGCAACTTCAACCTTCTTCTCGGAAAACTGTTGGTAATCACTGCCACTGCTTCCATCGCTTCTTCCCGCACGTACCGTAGCACTACCGCTTGCAATGAGTTGTTCGTCATTATCATCCCTATTATCATTATTATGAGTTTGTAACAACAGTATCTAACTTATGCTCATACTTTGTACCATAACAGATACGAGAAAGAATTCAAATGGTTCATCTTCTACACTAATACCATCTTCACGAAGAAGGGTTCTTCGTAACTTCATATCAACTAATCGCAATACATTAGCAGGATTGATTAGCAATCGACACCCCATCTGACGCTTCACCACACAAATAACATCACAAAACGCAACTTCGGAAGCACACTGCACCGTCCCTACTGGCAAACCGACAGGTCAAAGTGCAATGCGGCAAGGCATACGCAGAGGCCTCTAACGGACGACTACAGAGGTTTGCAGATGCGGGAGTATCACTAGTGCAATAAGCGATCTTCACATTATATCTCATACGATTTTGGTGTGTATGAGTTTGTTCGAGCCCAAGTACTTTCCTTGTAAGACTAGGCGGAAAGGTTAAAACTGACACTGCAACTAGTACCGAAACCAATACACAATCCTACAATAACTATGCGGAAAATCGGTGTCCAAGTATTACTCTTTAGGTATGCCTCACATAAAAACTAATAGTTGTTAACATTAATTCTCATACAATATTGAACCTAGGTGTGTCAGCAACTGTACAATGCTCCAGATTAGTAAGTAGCCTATACAGCCAGACAGTTGAAGGTAATATTTTTAGCAAATTTTTATTGAGATGAAAGGCGACAGCTTTAAGATATTGTAGGAAATGCATATTATAAATCATCGGCTATTCATGATATTTATAACTTCGACCGTTTCCGGTTCTAAACCATATTTGTGGACTGTAAGCTTAACTGATTAACAGGATACATTAGCTACCGTCCCATACATGCTTCCAGGCAAGTCAATCAAGAAAACTTCTTAAGATGACGACTAAAACGTAAAAATAGTCATTTTTATGTTAATGCGTCTTTATTTCAATGGTTGGTTTCTGTATTAATGACACAAATGAAATATATTTCTTCAGTAAAAAACAGTCTTCATTGTAGATTGTGTTATTCTTTAATTAATGAAGCGTTTCGCCCTTTAGCAGGGCATCCTCAGATTATCTGCGTAACAGAATTTACACTATATTACAAGGCGGAATTACCATACGGGGATAATGGGACATGGACTTATTTCGTGTTAAGAAGGCAATATAAATGGTAAACAAAGCTTACAATGCGCTGTTCGTGGTGTGACAACGTATGTTGTTTTGCGGTGTTTCTATATTATGTAATTGTGGATTTCCTTGTAGCCCTAAAATGATCGAGTAACAACGAATTAGAGTTAGAACATACTCGGCAAAGATGTGAGAAGCATAAAACCGATTTGTAATATTACTTTAATAGAAGCGGTGGTCTCTGCTGACACAAGACAAGCCCATGTTTACAATAGCGCTCACGGATGGTGGGCGGGCGTGGTGTGCTGCTCCACCGACTTGTACAGACTAACTGAGGGAATGTGGGTAGGGAGTGACATAGGAAGCCGGTGTATAACACGAGACGGATGGAATCTAGCTATTTGAATACAAATTTAACCGCAAAACAACTTACGTTGTCACACCACGGAGAGCGCATTGTAAGCTTTGTTTACCATTTATGTTGTCTTCTTAGCACGAAATAACCCCATGTCCCATTACCCCGTTTCGTAACTCCGCCTTGTAATTTTGTGTAAATTCTGTTACGCAGATAATCTGACGATGCCCTGCTAAAGGGCGAAACGCGTCATTAACTAAAGAATAAAACAGTCTGCAATCAAGATGGGCCGGCCGCGGTGGCCGAGGGGACTGAGGCGCTCCAGTCACGGTCTGCACAGCCACTACGGTCGGGGGTTCGAATCCCACCTCGGGCATGGATATTTGTGCCGTCTTTAGTCTTAGCTAGTTCATAAGTAGTTTGTAAGCTTAGGGACGATGACCCCGTAGTTAAGTCCCGTAAGTTCTACAAACATTTGAACATTTGAATCAAGATGGTTTTTTACTGAAGGAATATTTATTCGCACTGATTGTTGTACACCATGGACTGGAAATCATTTCAAATGAAGTATCTTCAGGGAATCTTGTCGATTTCTTAATGAACATAGATGGTATAAGGACTTCAAATTATGATACTGAAGCAACGATTGTGCAATCACTGCCAAATTGCATCCTCGAAAATGAGTTCAGCTACAGAGAAAACTTCCCCTATGGCTTTGTTGAGAAGAAATCATACTTTTTTTCCCAATAATAAGTAACTTCACTTTCATCGATAACTTTAAACGGCTCTGGTTTCTCCCTGCATTGTCTAATGACTAGGACATTCTCTTTCTTTGAATGTACAGTTCACTCTTCTTCATTTTACCCCATAAATTGCCAAAATTGCGGTCATACAGACTACATGGATGGCCACGTATAGCTAAAGAAGTGCAAAATATCTGTCACAAAAAAAGGTTTCGTTTTGCTTCCTGGAACATTTTTTCATCATAACTAGACGTCAAGCGACATGTTACAAATGTTTATTGATTAACTTGCCTGTAAGTATGGACAGGATGGTAGATAATGTATCAGTCTGTTGAGATTACACTCCGAGAAGATGGTTTACAATGGTTTAGAAATCGGTCTAAGTTATAATAACCAGCTCATGGCTCATAATATGCATTTCCTGTTATATTTTTATTGATCTTTACCAAAGATTCGATACCATTACGTGCGTCTATTTCAGAATGAAAAACTTGTTTTCTAAGTCACGTATACCGCGTCAGAAATTTCGTAAGCAATATAGCTCAGTTCGTTGAATAAACTGAGTACAAGTGATGTAATTCCGTAAAAACGTTATTTTTTCTGAATAACACGTCCACAATCCCATGGAATCCTTGGCGAAGATAACAAAAATGTTACCTTCAGTGGCAGTACACTTACTAACCAGAATTTTTGACGACGAATTCGACGATTTCGGTGTGAAATGTGCTTGTTACCTGAAATCTTCAGCTTGTGTAGAGTCCTTATTTGTTAAATGACGTACACCCACACCAGGTGTTACTTTGCTAAATTCCAGAATATTTATTGTACTATCCAAAGCGACACAGGTCTCACGCGAAAACTTCATCAAACTGGAACTGCTGATGCATGTATTTCATTACCAGCTCTGTAGAGATCTGTTAAGTTCTGTATCATCCACGGGTTTACACGGCATGCAGTTCGTCGTCAGTGTTACGATGAAGTTGGGGCGAATTGAGCGGAAATTGCACAGTCGTTGAACGACTATATCCTTGAATTTTGTTGTTGAATTTCATCAACAGTTCGCATGTTCTCGCAGTTCGCGAATATTCATCAGAGACGAGAGAATCGTCAGGCGTGCCCCAGGGGAGTGTCTATATAAATGATCTGATGGACAGAGTAACTTGTAATTTGCGGCTGTTTGCTGATGATGCTGTGTTGTATGGGTGGGTATCGTCTTTAACTGACTGTAATAGCATAGAAGATGACTTAGACAAAATTTCTAGTTGGTGCGAAGAATGGCAGCAAGCTCTCAATGTAGAAAAATGTAAGGTGATGCGCATGAGTAGGAACAACAATCCCATAATGTTCGAATACAGCATTAGTAGTGAGCTTCTTGATGTTGTCGCGTCGTTCAAATAGCTAGGCGTAACATTGCAGAGCGATATGAAATGGAACGAGCATGTAAGGACAGTTGTGGGTAGGGCGGACAGCCGACTTCGGTTTATTGGGAGAATTTTGGGAAGATGTACTTCATCTGTAAAGGAGACGACGTATAAAACGCTTGTACGACCACGTCTTGAGTATTGCTCAAGTGTTCGGGTCCCGCAGCAGATCAGTTTAAAAGAAGACATGGAAGCAGTTCAGAGGCGAGCAGCTAGGTTTATTACTGGTAGGTTCGACCAATGCGAGTGTCACGGAAATGCTCCGGCAACTCAGTTGGGGATCGCTGGAGGAAAGACGACGTTCTTTCCGTAAAATTCTGTTGAGGAAATTTAGAGGGCCGGAATTTGAAGCTGAGTGTAGTACGATCTTGCTGCCGCCTACTTACATTTCGCGTAGTGATCACAAAGGCAACATAAGAGAAGTTAGGGGTCGTATGGAGGCACATACGCATTTTTTTGTCCTCGTCCTATTTGGGAATGGAATAGGAATGGAAGTAGTGGTACAGTGTACCCTCCGCCACGTACCTTACGGTGGATTGCAGAGTATGTATGTAGATGTTGATTTATAAAGACAAAGTTCTAATAAACGTAAGAGAAATCTGTGATGCGGATCTGTAATCGCTGAATGCAGGTCGTAAGTACGAATCGAAGGGATCAGTTTCACCACTACAGGTGTTGATCGTCATATTACGTTCATAGCAGTCACGGATCGCTCTTCCGCATCACAGTGTCTGCACGTACTATTCGACGTATGTGGGTGGACACGCTACATCCGTTAGTATAGAGCGTCTGGAGGTTAATAGCGTTATGCTAATCATCACCATTTAAGTAATGAAAGAGAAATAGAGAAAAAAACCTTAACGGAGCGACAGGCGAGTGGAGAATAATAGACAAGCTTCAATGGGATCCAGCAGCGTATGTTTCTTATCTTCTTTTTCAATATTTTTGATGCCAGGCAAGAAGAGGCTGGTTTGTTTTGAGGAAATTAATATAATAAAATAAACACAAACTAACAAATCCATACATACAAATGACCACCTCTTCATCCTCTCTCTCTCTCTTTCTCTTTTTCATTTATTTATTTTTTAATAAAATAAAATAAGAAGAATATAAAGAAATGGTGGTAACATCATTACTTGTCATTTGGACGATCCGTGTTCGAACCTAACCTCAAGAATCATTTTGTTTAATCACTCGTTTTGAAACTTATGAGTTTCAAATAAATGTTCTTATCTAAATTACTTTCGACTGAATCATAAATAATTATTTTGGTTTTTGAAATGGCTGTCATAGCGACTTGAATAATTTCAAAAGCAATTTTAATGGATGGACAGGACGTTTCGGGCGCATGACAAGTAGGTGCTTAGTGCGCATTTTTAATGTTAGTAAATTAATAACTCTGTTATAAGATACCAGATGGAGTCCCAGTTATATAAAATTGTTCGCAATATCATGTTCATTTGTGTATCTTGTATTTTATATGCAAGCACCACAATGATAATAATCATAAATCCATTTAAAAGAAAAATTATTTATTCATCGTGCACAATCAATGTAGGACGATTTTTTTCAGGAACAACTTTTTTAATAGATCTGACGAAAAACGTACTTCGTTGAAATTCCTGGTAAAACTTTATCTTTTGTTTAAAGCCTGGCTCGAAGCGAACCAGACATATTGAATAATTTCCTTAAAATTGTAGATTATCGTGGATGATGGACTCTAGATTGTATTTTTGTGCAGTCTTCACTATTCCTGTATGCCTGATTGTATATAAACAATAGGGGGACAACTATACTCTGGCAGTTTCTTGAAATTACAATGAATATTTATAATCCCTACACAGCCTACAATATCGCCTAAATTTGTAATACAATTTTAATGGCAGTATTATTTAACGCTTTAATCTACCTATATCAATTGTAAAATTCGTTTGGAATTATTCGCCATTATATTGTAATTAAAATTTTAATTAGCTACAACCGTCATTTCCTTAATAAAGTAAAGTACTTTAACACGTAATGGATCATATTTTATACCATTAATTTCATTTCCAAATGTTATAATTTTGAAAATAAATAATAAAAATAAAATGTTCCCCAGGTTAGGATCAAACAACGATCATAAACATCACACTAATTTCTTTTTCCTTTAATTGGGTTGTTTGATAGGTTACGGACGTTTGTTCGTTTTTGTTCATGGTTCATCTTTTAGTTCTTAGTTCATATAATTATTTTTTTTATTAATGAGAGCGTTCAGTCCTCTACATCTACATAAATACTCCGAAAGTCACATTGAAGTGCATGGCAGAGAGTTCATAGAACCGCTTTTATTATGATTCTCTACATTTCCATTCTCTAACAGGTCGCGGGAAAAAGGAACGCCTAAATGTTTTAGTTTTCGATCTATCGTGTCTTCCTATTTAGGTCGCTGCTAACAAAATATGTTCGCATTCGAAAGATCGTGAAAGAAATGACGCAAACAGATCTCGTCGCAAAGATTAACGCCTTTGTTTTAATGATTTCCAACCCAACTCGTGTATCATTTCCGTGACACTGTCTCCACTCTATCGCAATAATACAAAACGAGCTGCCCTTCTCTGAACTTTCTCTAAATCGTCTGTCCGTCCCACTTGGTGGGGATCCCTCAATGCGCAACAATACGCCAAAATAGGAAGCACAAGTGTAAGGAGTTTATTTAGTAAAATTGTTTTATCTTCTACTAGATTATCATACCAGTCAATACAAACATAAAATAACGAGGATGGTCAGTCCATTCTCGTATTTTATGTTTGTTTTGACTGCTATGATAATCTAGTGTGACGGTTGTAATTTTAGTGAAAGTGACTACTGCTGTTTTCAGCCAGATCTATTTTATTTAATGCTGTTGACTAACCTACTTAAATACCTTTTTATCTATGATGATGGTCCTGGACCGAAACTAGTCGATTTTCAGGATTTAATGAAACAGCTGATGGTTACAGTTGCATTTCATTAAATACATGACGGCTGTTAGCACTCACCAAAACTATCAGACTTACTTTTGTTAACTGATTTAAGTTGCTTTAATATACCAGGGGTAACAACTTCTAAGTTACGCACGCTGGAAGCTGTTCTTGATACTATTTCTGGAGTATTTGCTTCATCTTCTTCCGTGAAGGAATTTCGGAAGGCTGTGTTAATCAATTCTGGTTTATCAAAACTGTCATCAGTAGCATCACCGTTACTATCGCGTAGTGACGGTATTGATCGTGTTTTACCACTAGTATACTTTACATATTACCTGAATTTCTAAGGATTCTCTACCAAATTACATGACAGGGTTATGTATATGCTCCTCACGTTGAAGTTCGAGTTAAATTTCGATTTTCTGTAAAAAAAAAAACTGTCAGTGTTGAACGATACTAGCTCACCTATTTCGCCATAATGCAACATGCGTTTCAATGATTTACATATAAGAAGATGAAATCTCCTCGGATTGACACCCGATTCAGTGCCTCGTTCTCTGGTAACGTTTCGGCAAGTTTCCTACTTGCCATCTGAGACGGCATGTAGGAAACTTGCCGAAACGTTGCCAGAGAACGAGGCACTGACTCGGCTATCAACCCGAGAAGATTTCCTCATCGAGTTCCGCCGAGAATGTCTACATTCACATATATAAGAAGTTTTTAGTTGCTCTTAAATTTTGGAGCCCTTTTTCTCGGAATGTTCAGGAAAGTATACTTTGAAATTTCAACGAGGGGACACTCTCCACGTATGTTACAAACATGCGAAGTCTCTTCGCAAATTGAATTTCCGAAGACTGAAGGTCTCCTTGTAAGACACAGCAGGGCACACAAAGGCGTCGAAATTGCAGGCAGTGCCGGGTGCTAAGCCAGGTCTCTCAGCTCCCGCACAATTAACAGAGCATCACAGCATCTGGACCGTGACGTCAAGAAGCTGGAAGTGCCAACTGCTGTATATCTCATCTAATAACAGTCAGTGGAATTGAAGTACTGTTCACTTCTATTAAAAATACTCAAAAGGATACAAAGGAACGTACTGGTTCACGTAAATGGATGACATAATTTGTCTCATAGATGAAACACAGGGCATAGAATTACACAGTGACATCAACACATTACACCCCAAAATATCCGAGACGCGTCCGGGAAGTAAGTTCCCTTTCAATTTATCTCCGCTGCAGCGCTGCGATTGCAGTTCCGCACATGCGCTGTAGACGATGTGTATCACGGAGAAGAACGTGCTCCATTTGAAGATCGCTGTCAGTTACGTACGCTTTGTTGTGCTTGTTTGAAATGTCGGCGTTGATTGAAAATCCCGCCGCCTGTGGAATCAGGTCGGTGATTTGGTGTCTGAATGCGAGGAAAGTGAAACCAAGTGAAATTTATCGGCAAATTTGCGATGTTTACGGACCAAATGCGATGAGCGATTCTATGGTGAGAAGATGGGTCCAACAGTTCAATGGCGGGCGTAGTGATGTGCACGATGAAGAACGAAGTAGGCGTCCACCTTTGGTTACAGGAGAACTGGTTCACGCGATTGATGACAAGATCCAGAAAAACCGTAGGTTTACAATTAGTGCTCTCGCTATGGACTTCCCCCAATGACGACAAGGTGAAAGAAACTGTTTCCAACTGGTTGAAGACACAGGCGGCAGATTTCTATGAAGAAGGTACACAAAACCTCGTACCACGCTACGACAAATGCCTGCAAAATTTCCGCATTTATGTGGAAAAGTAGTTTGAGAGTTGTAGAAATTGGTACAATAAAATTTCTTCTGTATCTGTGTAAAATTTCATTTTATTACCAAACGGAACTTACTTTCTGGACGTGCCTCGTACTTCACAGTGGCATCTGAAGAAAACCAGAAGCTGAATTTCTTAGACCTCACAATTACAAGACACAACAACCAACATCATTTTTCCATCTACAGAAAACCTACAGCCAGCAGCAATGTTAACCATAACTCATCCAATCATCCAGTAACCCATAAACTTGCCAGTTTCATAGAAAAGGTCGACAGGTTAACACTAGAAGTACCGCATTTTTCTGTACCCCTAGTAGTACCGTGTGGGTAGGAAACTACCATTTTATTAATATTTGGGTGGTATTTTGGTTTTCTACATGTTGACATAACATTCAAGAAGGCTAATGTACAAGAAAATATTATTTGTTCTCAAACTTTAATAGTAAATACTCAAAAGTAAATTTTTAGAAATAAATATCATTTTCATCTTACGTTTTACAGAAGAAATTCTACCCTCTTCTATCAAACATCATTCAAACAAGTCATAAGTACAATTTCACTGTGTTTATCTTTACAGAAATATAGAAACAGAGTTTAAACATACAATTTATGCGACTAGTAATAGTACCTTTACTAACGAAGGCTAATGTACAAGAAGATATTATTTGTTCTCAAACTTTAATAGTAAATACTCAAAAGTAAATTTTTAGAAATAAATATTATTTTCATCTTACGTTTTACAGAAGAAATTCTACCCTCTTCTATCAAACATCATTCAAACAAGTCATAAGTACAATTTCACTGTGTTTATCTTTACAGAAATATAGAAACAGAGTTTAAACATACAATTTATGCGACTAGTAATAGTACCTTTACTAACATACAAGGTAAGTACCAAGTATTTGCAAAAGAGTCTAAAATGTGACATGGTTTCTTGCTTATTGCAATCAAAGGAAAAAATTGTAAGAACAAACAAATTCAGGAAAAATAGGACTGAATTTTGTAGGATGGGCCGGACTCACAGTGCAGACAAAGGAGAAGTGTTTTGGCTCGGCAGCTTTTGTACATATACTTGAGGAAGATGAAATATAAGTTTGATGTTTCACTCCTCTGTTTTTGTTTTTCAGAAAGCCTTCCATTTCCATAATAGCCATTTCCGGTGCCAAAAGCTTGCATGGGGAGATCGGCTGCTCTCTTCAGTTTGCAGGGGTAGAGGAAGCTCATTTGCTACCCTGACACTGAATTCTCGCCGTGAAGTCACCTTACATGTACGTTACTTCATAGGTCTGCATGGCACCAGTCCATATAAAACAGAAAGCCGCAAGCCCAAAGATTATTTCCCGTCATAAAAATGGCGTTACTGATATCAGATTGTGTTAAGCTATGTGTGGGTCAAAGATGACCCACACAGTACTAGTGGTGTAACAGATAAATTTTTCATACTTCTAGGGGGCCTAGAGGGATGAAATTTTGTAGAGTTATACAACTCTATGATTGATAAAAGTCACGAGAGGGTTTCGTCCTACAAAGAATATGGTGGCAGGTAGGGCTCTCTAAAGCCCCATATGGGTCAAAAATGACCCACGTGGTACTTTTAGTGTTAGACAAAACACCCCTGATACCCCAGAACTACACACAGATACTATACATAATCAAACAAATTGCCGCTGAAAATGAATACAAAACAGCATAGACAAGATGAACAACAATATAAAAAAAAGACAACACCACTTAGTCTTGTGTAGTTCGCGAACGAACTAGTTCGGAAGAGCGCTCCCATTGGCGAACTACGCGAACTAGTTCGCAGATCCCTCGCCACTTCGTTCGTCCGCTCCTTTTCCGAAGAAAACAGCGAGAGGAGGCGAGAGCGCGCAGAATTGCGGGGTTCCCTTCTACCACTCACCGTCATTTCAAGCTGAGATGTAGCTCAGCTGTAGTTTCGTAGTTCACTGCCACAATAAATACATTTTAAACATAATGTACGACAAGCACTCTGTATGCAAAGTAATTGAATACCATTGTATTACCCATTCGTGTAAATAACTGGTTTATTTCCTTAGGTATTTGATGTCTAATTGCCCAAATATATGGGTAATAGCACAGGCTTGGGCAACACTGATTATTATATAAAAAAGCTGTCATAACAAAAGAAAGTGCTCTTTTAGTAGCGGTAGCAAAAGCCAAAAAGAGTAGACGAACTAAACGAGCGGACGAACTAAAAAGAGCGGACTAACTAAAAAGAGCGGATTAACTAAAAAGAGCGGACGAACTATAAAGACCGGACGATCTAAAAAGAGCGGACGAACTAAAAAGAGCGACCTACTTCGCGGCCGAGCTGCGAACTAAAAGAGAGCTACTGGTTGCGAACTAAATTATGCGTGATCGGTCACGAACTATTATGCCAAACGTGTCTCGCTTCTTAGTTCGTTGGATTCTTTTCCGGAGACCGACGGGTAATAGCGAGAGGGCGCGTAGCAGAATTAAAAATCACGTGTTTGCCTTCTGCTGATGAGAGTCATTTCGAGGTGATCGTCTGCCTGCTAGATTCCATACTGCCAAGATATAGAAATAACTCTAATCTTAAACGCGAGAAATTATCCACAGACTGTTTCTTTTGGTTTGCGTGATATCGTTAGCGGCTCAAGCAGCAAGAGCATGAAGCTGCTAGGTGGGGAAACTTCTCCCTCCACCTGCATGCTCAGACCACGCCGTTCAGCTGTCACTGGGAGCGGAGGAACTAAAAGAACGAAGTGAGCGCTCCCGATCGTGAGCTATTATGCGTAAGTCTAACACCAATGACTATCCACTTAAATGCACAAACACAAGACATCAAAACACAAGGGCAGAACATACGGACAACACAACAAACCACACTACAACAGAAAACAAAAACAAACGATACACACTAACGTACAGTAACAAAATAGCACACAAAATTGTAAGCATATTCAACAAACAAGGGATAACAGTTGCATTCAAAAGAATCCACACTCTACAACAAATACTGAGACCACAAAAATGAACTCCAGACAAATAAAGTAAAGCAGGAATATAACAACTCACTTGTAACTCCTGTCAGTCACATTACATTGGACAGACATGCCGGAATTTCAGAACACGTTACACTGAACACAGAAGAACTCTGAAGAGCGAAAGCACACATTCAACCTTTTCAGAACCACCATCCCATGAATATCGAAACTGACTTACATATCGTGAAAAGCAGCTATAGCGAAAACTCACGATAGAAGAAAGTTATTACATTCAAAAGGCCAGAAAGGAAGGAAGAATACGTAATGAAAGAATACACAAAACTTTGCAACAACACGATCATCTCTACCTTAAAAAACTAACACAGAATACAGGGCGTCAAAAACACACACACATACACACAAACTTTTAAACTATCAACACTGGTGCTCCACATACAGAAACAATCTTGCGAGATACGACACATCATGCGAGCCGCGACACACGCAAAATGCCGTAAATGTCAAACAAAGGCCACAGGCGGAATATGTTTCCTTGTGAGGCAAGAACATCTATCAAGCCCATTCAGAGGACGAACAGTAACAAAACAGAGGCGTAAACACATTGAAGTAAGTTTTCCACAATAGCAACTATTACTAATAACAACCGCTCATGCTGTGCAGATGACATGCTGTACGCCGCATAAGAGGCAAAAAACAGAAAAGAAGTATAAAATAAAGTACGGAAATTAATGTTTATACAATGATACGGTGAAAAAGAAGTGTGTACCTTACATCACAATGTTTCACAGTCTTGTAAATATTCTTTTCTGCATTCATTTGGATTAAATACAAAACCCACTGAGGATGGCGGGATTTCCGCAGAAACTAGTTTGGATATGAAAGGAAAATAATAAATGTTTTGCATCAAGACGTACCCACAACCCCACATATGCTCAAATGGATTCTATAAAAATAATACCTCTGATTTAATAAATAGAATTATCCCACATCGTAAACATACTAAAACAAATTTTTGTGTAGTTACATCTCATCATTATTGTATTATTTTTAAAATTGTAACGCTTACTCCATTTAAGCCTCTGAACCTGAATCCGACCTGAGCCCCACAAGTGGCGCTAGTGCTTCCGCCATCCTACTCGTATTATTTGTGAGATTAACGTATATACAGGGTGTTACAAAAAGGTACGGCCAAACTTCCAGGAAAAATTCCTCACACACAAAGAAAGAAAATATTTTATGTGGACATGTGTCCGAAAACGCTTAATCTCCATGTTAGAGCTCATTTTATTACTTCTCTTCAAATCACATTAATCATGGAACGGAAACACACAGCAACAGAACGTACCAGCGTGACTCGAAACATTTTGTTACAGGAAATGTTCAAAATGTCCTCCGTTAGCGAGGATACATGCATCCACCTTCCGTCGCATGGATTCCCTGATGCGCTGACGCAGCCCTGGAGAATGGCATATTGTATCACAGCCATCCACAATACGAGCTCGAAGAGTCTCTACATTTGGTACCGGGGTTGCGTAGTCAAGAGCTTTCAAATGCCCCCATAAATGAAAGTCAAGAGGGTTGAGGTCAGGAGAGCGTGAGGGCCATGGAATTGGTCCGCCTCTACCAATCCATCTGTCACCGAATCTGCTGTTGAGAAGCGTACGAACACGTCGACTGAAATGTGCAGGAGCTCCATCGTGCATGAACCACATGTTGTGCCGTACTTGTAAAGGCACATGTTCTAGCAGCACAGGTAGAGTAACCCGTATGAAATCATGATAACGTGCTCCAGTGAGCGTAGGTGGAAGAAGATGAGGCCCAATCAAGACATCACCAACAATTACTGCCCAAACTTTCAAAGACGATCTCTGTTGATGACGTGAATGCACAGTTGCGTGCGGATTCTCGTCAGCCCACACATGTTGATTGTGAAAATTTACAATTTGATCACGCTGGAATGAAGCCACATCCGTAAATACTAAAAAGAGCTCTAACATGGAAATAAATCGTTTCCGAACACATGCCCACGTAACATATTTTCTTTCTTTGTGTGTGAAGAATGTTTCCTGGAAGTTTGGACGTACCTTTTTCTAACACCCTGTATATATTACCAATGGCATCAGTTCCCCCTCCTCACCCTAGATCATTATATATTTGTGTCAGGAGTGGAAATACTCATTTGTATGCTTTAAATTTCATATGATAGTACATTTCCGGTATCTCTCCGTTGAATTGTATGTTCTTCACCTTGCCAGTAACACCCCCAAAACACGCCCACAACACCCAAAGCTCAGGCGTTAGCCACTGCTATAGCCAATAATGTTAGCAGCACTCGGTACTGATTTCGTCAGCAACACCTCGTCACGTGGAGCTCTATTTTTAACATATGCATGATGCCTGGGGTCTTTTTAGACCCCAAGGCTCATTTAACTATAAATAAACAGTTTTAATGATGGTGTTGACAACTCATCCTTCAGATATGCTATCCACAGACTTTTTACTATAACTCGCTAAAATATTTATGGTTACATCTCATTTTGGAGTAGAACAGTTTGAAATTGGTGCGGTGGGGTCAGAAAATACCCCAGGTATACCATAAGTGACTTTCAGTGTCATATGTAAGTTTTGTTGCGAAAATAAATCTTGGCAACAATGTACATTATAAACCGACATTCCTTTGGACATTGTTGTAAGCAATGAATGGAAAATACAATTACGTGCACCTTTACGAGAAATCCACAGTTTCGAATTGAGCTTTGTGCAAAGAAGACGTGGCGTTATATTTTATTCGTAATGGATGGTGATATACATTTTGCAAGGGGCTACAGTCTCAAACAGTCTTTCGTAGATTTACAGAAGATTGACAGTGATAATGAATCAATTTTTGGAAACGAGGATGAAAGTGATTTTGATGGAGATATGATACAGGAATATGTACAGGTCCGAGGTGGATGTGTGTGACTCTGCATCTACTTTTGTGTCTAGTAGTGGACAGATAACATATAACACAGTGCCACCTGAAGTGCGCAAGCGGGTTTCAAGGAATGTAATATGTGAAACTGCGCATATTCCACGTCACCGTAGACCACAATTACAGACAAGGGGGGACTGTTTCAGACTATTTATCAGCAATCCCGTGCAGAGTGTAATAGTAATGCATACCAATACTCATGCAAAAGATAACAAAATTATGTACCCAATTCTTGAAAGCTGGATTGACACTGAGAGAGTGTAGGAGTGTATTTCTAATAAAATTCCATGTAAATGATATTGCACATAATACTAATAAATTACAGTATTCGTTCATAGTCTGTGGGTTATGAATATTTTGTGGTAAAATAAATTTTGGAACCAAACAAACTAGAAGTGGACAGATAACATATAACACAGTGCCACCTGATGTGCGCAAGCGGGATTCAACGTATGTAATATGTGAAACAGCGCGTATTCCACGTCACCGTAGAACACATTTACAGACAAGGGCAGACTATTTATCAGCAATCCCGTGCAGAGTGTAATAGTAATGCATACCAATACTCATGCAAACGGTAATAAAATTATGTACCCAATTCTTGAAAGCTGGATTGACACTGAGAGAGTGTAGGAGTGTATTTCTTATAAAATTCCATGTAAATGATATTACACATAATACAATAAATTGCAGTATTCGTTCATAGGCTGTGGATTATGAATATTTTGTGATAAAATAATTTTTGGAAGCAAACAGACTAAACTAAACATGTTTTCATACTTGAAACAAATGTAGTCAGTAATTACAACTTGTATGTAACTTAATTATATGAAGAAATTGTGAAGTTGTAATATCAACTTTGTGCACATGTTCCTCAATAAATTATATTTACTTTTTATGAACCTATTTCAAATATTATGCCCATAAAGTCGCTTGAATCACTTTGCGGTCAAAAAAGACCCCAGGCACAGTGGCGTAACCATGGGGGGGGGGAGGGAAGAGGGAGATAGACAACCCCCCAGAACCCGAAAAAAAGAGAGAGAGAGAGAGAGAGAAAGAAAAAAAAACCTTTAACAGCAATCTGGTAAAGGTAAAGATTGGAAACTTGGGGTGTTTTACCATAAGCTTTCATTGGATGGGAGTGAATTAGTTTCTTCAACGGGAGTGGTAGATAGTAGTCTGTTCCGAAAGTGGCTAAAATTTGCTCGTCAACCAGACCTATCCCCCCCTCCCCAAAGCCAAGTCCTAGTTACGCCACTGCTCTGGCATACAATACGATTTTCTACAGCTGATACCATGTGAGGGTCCCTTGTAGAATGTGTTGTCTACGAAACAAATCTGGGTGTCCTATCTGCGCTCCTAGTAGATGCTTCGTTTTGGATGGTGTACTATTACTTTCGCTGCCTCACCCCCCCCCCCCCCCCCCGCATCACCGTAAAACGAAGACATCGCCTTTGAAATCTGTGGGAAACGGAGCTGCTGTGCCGACTTTTATTTCTCGTCCGCCCCCGACTGTCTGCGCGGTACGTAACAAAGTTGTGGGGAGCATCTGAGCGCCGGAAGTGACTGGTAACAAAGGCGGGGGCGGGGGCGGGGGCGGCGGTGCCAGCCGGCGGTGGCGTGCCGGGGTGCCGCCCCCACCCCCAGTACCAGCCGGGGGCGGCGCGGGGGCGGCGGCGCACGCGACCGCCTGTTTACACCGGCTGGCCTCGCCCTTCCACTTTATTAGGGCCTTCCTACTGACTGGCCGCTTTACGACTTTTCGCCGCAGACCGGGCCGGCTATATTTCTCCGCTCTGTAATTGGTGAGAAAAGTAATGCGGCCGGGTTCGGACGCGGAAGTACAGGTGGTCTTCAGGTCGAAAAAAAAAAGGAGACGAAGATAGAAGCGGAGGCCGCAGCGGCGATGATTTAACTGCCGGTTTTTAGGTTTGCTTCCGAAACTGGGAGATCGATAGTCGCGCGGTGGTGCCCAGTTTACGCTGTGATTGTAATGCCGATGACAGCGCTACTAAAGCAGAGTTACTTAACATAGCTTTTAGAAACTCATTCACCAAAGAAGTCGAAACCAATATTCCAGATTTAGAATTGCGAACAGATGCCGTAATAAGTAACGTAGAAGTAGATATCATCGGAGTAGTGCAGCAACTAAAATCACTTAACAAGAACAAGCCTTCTGATCCGGACTGTATACCCATTGGATTTCTATCTGATTATGCTGAAGCGATAGCACCTTACTTAACAGCTATATACAACCGCTCTCTCAAAGAAGGATCTGTACCAAAAGTTTGGAAAGTTGCACAGTTCACACCTATATTCAAGAAAGGCAGTAGGAGTAACCCACTAAACTAAATGCCTATTTCATTGACGTCAATTTGCAGCGGGATCTTGAAACATATCCTGTATTCAAATATTATGAATTATCTCGAACAGAACGCTCTATTTACCCAAGGTCTACACGCATTTAGAAAATATCGTTCATGCGAAACACAACTAGCTCTTTATTCACACGAAGTGATCGACAAGGGTTCGCAAATCGATTCGGTATATTTTGATTTCCAGAAGGCTTTTGACACCGTACCTCACAAACGGCTTTTAATCAAATTGCGTGGTTATGGTATATCGCTCCAAATTTGCGATTGGATAGGGGATTTCCTGTCAGAGAGGACACAGTTCGTAGTACTCGATGGTAAAACATCCACTAAAACAAAGGTGATATCGGGCGTTTCAAAGGGTAGTGTTATTGGTCCTCTGCTGTTCCTTATTCACATAAACGATTTAGGGGAAAATCTATGTAGCTCTCTTAGACTGTTTGCAGATGACGCCGTCATTTACGGTCTAGTAAAATCATCTGAAGATCAAAACTAACTGAAGAACGATCTGAATAAGATATCACTATGTGTAAAATTTGGCAATTGACTGTAAATAATGAGAAGTGTAAAGTCGTCCACATGAATACGAAAAGAGATCCGTTTAACTTTGTTTACAAGATAAATCGATCAAAAGTGAAGGCCGTAAACTCCACAAAATACCTAGGAATTACTGCTACTTCCGACTTAAACTGGAAAGAACACGGAGATAATGTCGTGGGAAAGGCGAACCAGAGACTGCGTTTTATTGGCAGAACCCTTAAAAGATGCAACAGAAATACAAAAGAAACTGCATACACTACACTTGTCCGTCCATTTTTGGAGTGCAGCTGCCCAGAGAGGGATCCAGATAAGGCGATTTGGACGGAGGACATCGAAAGAGTCCAACGAAGGGCAGCTCGTTTCGTATTGTCACGATACAGGGGAGACAGCGTTACGGAAATGATACTCGATCTGGGAGGGGAATCATTATAAAACGGCGGTTATCGCTGCGGCGTGGGCTACTTACGAAACTCCAAACGCAAACATTCTCCTCCGAATGCGAAAATACATTGTTGACTCCCACCTACGTAGGCAGAAATGATCATCAGAATAAAATACGAGAAATCAGAGCTGGAACGGAGAGATTCAGGTGTTGTTTCTTCCCACGCGCTATTCGAGAATGGAATGGGAGATAAAATAGTATAAGGGTGGTTCGATGAACCCTCTGTCAGGCACAGAGTATCCATGTACATGTAGATGAAAGCTTATAAGTAGGCGAAATCGCTTGGGGTGGACAAAGTAATGCTGACACACACTGCTAAGCCAGAGCATTATAACCACAATATCTGTCTTTAATACGGATAACAGCGGAGACGACATAGAAACAATATGGCGTCGGGATGGTGGTCTGGAGAGCCGTCAACACATCTTCACACTCAAGGCACTTAGCTCACGCAAGTTCCGCGATAGGGCGCGACCAACTCTGACGTCATGTTCAATCACATCCATCAGGTTCAGATGTAGATATTTAGGAGCACAGCACATCAACCACAATTCGCCATTGCGTTTGTTGAAGCACTCCATCACATTCTTGGCCTTTTGAAACACTGTATTGGCGCACTACATTGTTGAAAATTACCACTCCCCTACGAAAACATGATCGTAATTAAGTGGTGCACGTATTTGCAACCAGTCTGCGATACCTCTTCGACGAAATAGATGCCTTGTACGACCTACGCTGGACCCGTGCGTGACCGAGACAGTACTTCCCAGAGCTCTACTCGGCCCCCGCCGGCTTGCCTTCGTAAATCAAGGGGTTACTCGCACTGTTTTGTAGGCACGATGAAGAAGGTATCAAGATTCATCAAACGCTCTACCATTGTGCCAATAAAAATGTTCAAATGTCTGTAAAGCTTATGGGATTCAACTGCGGGGTCATCAGTTCCTAAACTTACAAACTACTTATGAACTAGCTTATCCTAATGACGGCACAAATATCCAAGCCAGACGGGGAACGGTCTCGCACATCGTAGCATAGCTCCTCAATACGCTCGGCCGCTCCGCCGTGTCACTGTGCCAATGCTCAATGGCTATTGTCCCAGCTGAGAGATTACAACCAAATAAATTAACAAAAGTAGGAACTGACCCCCCGTGGTTCACAAAACAGGTTATATCATTGTTGCAGCAGCAAATAGGAACTGTTAACCTTTGTCATTTAGTCTATTTCAACATCAAACGAACCAATCAACCACCAGCAGCAAAGAAAAACAGCTGCCAAATTTAAACAAACACAACATCCCCTTGAATGCCTATCTTTTACAGAAACTCAAAATTTAGCGCAACCTTCAATGCGATAACCTTATAACAGTTTCCACAACAAATTTCTGCCTTGTAATTTGGAAGAAAATGCAAATAAATTCTGCTCATATGTATACTCGCGGCAAAACAGAATCAACACTTTCTCTACGCGATAGCGGCGGTGATGCCACTGATGACAACGTTGCTATAAAACTTACTGGTAAATTAAAATTGCGTGCTGGAACCGGGACTCGTAGCTGGGCCTTTATCTTTCGCGGGCAAGTGCTCTACCACTGAGCTATCCCTACACGACTCCCGATCCGTCAGTATCTCGCCTCCTACTTTCCAAACTTCTCAGAAGTTCTCCTGCGAAACTTGCGAGAGTAGGAGGCGCGACGCGGTGGAAAACTCTACAAAACTGAGGTTAATTTCTTAACGATTTCCTCCTTTTGAAACGAATACTTTCCCAAATAATTATTCCTCCCCGTAAGATTTCTACTCATTACGTTGGAATGCAGTTACTGTTCTTATCATATAACCATACCCTTTTCTTCGTCTATATTGTTTGTTTCTTACAAGGAGGGTGACTGTAATTGACTCCTTACTATTTGGTGTATTTAATAGAAACAATATCTCCCATAGTGTTATGGCAGTGACCCACTATGGAAGTATATAATTTCGGGCGACGAGGAGCAATGTGAAGGACTGACTCATTTTTCACTCTGAGACTGTAATATATATAACACATGACGTCACCAATTAATTAACAAACAACAAATTTTCATCTACTGACGGTGTCGTCTGGTTCTCTGACCTCTTTAGTACTTGCAAAGAATAATTGCCGTTGCCTATTCCGTTCCGACAGCAATCTTTCAGCGAGCAATAAACGAGGACACATCTGACCGCTGTTAACTTTCTCATGATGACTGGCAATATTAACGAGCATAATTAACACGAAATTGCGCAGTTCTTTTAATTTGTCACAGCCGTTTATGTATGATACTCGCACTCTGAAGAGAAATTACACCTTTGTACGATAAATATGAAGCACTGAAAGCTAGATGAATCCACCGTCTAGTCAGTAGTATTCACGTGAAAATTATGAAGAATATTACACATTTTATTTAAAGTTTTAATTAAGAACGGAAAGGGCGTCTGTCAGAGTAAGTGCCTTTGTCACGCCATCGTCCCATAGCAGCATGTTAAAGCTACAATTCACTTATCAATCAAGAAGGTGATGTTAACGAGAAGCTATGGCTATTGCGTGCAAAAATCGTATAAAAAGCCCCTTGTTATGTCAAATAGATAACATTCAACGGAGGAATATAGTCCTGTATATATTTTGCAAGAGGAGGCGTGGACAAATATTTGCAAAGACCGAAAAGAGAATACAGTACCACGCTTTGCATATTACAGGCAAACTGTGAGCAGAAAGTTTTAACCCTTTAATGTATGACTTTTTATATGACGCTATAAGAACTGCCACGATTAATATATAGTGAGTACATACTGAGAAAAATGTTTTTTTAAAAATTCCTTAAAATTATTATGCACTGCTAGCAACAAACCGCTCATAGCTTGTCATGTACACATCTGGCCATTAAAATTGCTACACCACGAAGATTACGTGGTACAGATGCGAAATTTAACCGACAAGAAGAATACCCTGTGATATGCAAATGATTAGATTTTCAGAGAATTCAAACAAGGTTGGGCCTGTGGCGACACCTCCTACGTGCTGACATGAGGAAAGTGTCCAACCGATTTCTCATACGCAAACAGCAGTTGACCGGTGTTGCCTGGTGAAACGTTGTGATGCCTCGTCTAGGGAGGAGAAAGGCATACCATCACGTTTCCGAGTTTAATAAGGTCGGATTGTAGCCCATCGCAATTGCAGTTTATCGTATCGCGACATTGCTGTATGGGCATGCATGGGCATCTGTACCTGTACACGCTATCCAAGCTCTGTTTGATTCAAAGCCCAGGCGTATCAAGGCCGTTATTACGGCCAGAGGTGGTTGTTCTAGGTACTAATTTCTCAGGATCAATGCACCGAAATTGCGTGAAAATGTAATCACATGTTAGTTCCAGTATAATATATTTGTCCAATGAATACCCGTTTATCATCTGTATTTCTTCTTGGTGTAGCAATTTTAATGGCCAGTAGTGTATATAGTGCTTCCATGATCTACCCGATGCAATAAATTGCGCTATTGTGCCACTGATCTTTTCATAAGGTGTCTCTTAACGCAACGTTAGTATGTGATTGACTACTTTTACATGGCAAAGGAGGTATGCTTAAGTAAACAAACGTACATGTTACGAATAAGTCAATACAGCTAACTGTCGAAGTGATTCGGTAGAACTGCGACTTATAATATCTGGGACCTGCTTCTTTCATGTGTAACACTATGTATAAAAGTGGCTACAAATGAATTTGTGGAAAAAATGTTGATCAGTTTGAAAGATAATAGAAAATACAGGTATGTGTTGATCAGCTACACTATGCATTAAAGGGTTAAAATGTTGTGTTCCACTTCGATAGTAAATATCAGATGTGTAGACTAAATAATTGTTGAGAATTGAATTGAATAGGAAACGAAAGGGATTCCCGGCATTCTACCGATTGAGTTGCAGTTTGAGTCCTTCGTCCGGCATTGGTGGGCATGTAAGTTAGTTTAAGCAGTTTAGGGACTGATGGCCATACCTGTTTGGCCCAACAGGTTTACAAATAATTGAACATCGGGACTGTTACATCGCATCAGGGAATGATATCAGTTTCTTAAAATTACGTAACGATTCATGTGAAACACATGCTCACCATGCGATGCTAGGTGTACTGAGAACATACTTTTGAAATGTCATAATCGCGTTATTCAGGCAATATAATAACAATACAGTAGCAATGAGAAATGCAAAATGTGTTTGTAAATTTTGTATACATGATCATTTCAGATGCCATGACACTGAAATAATCATATCGCATTTAATTTTTCGCTCATTAAATTAACTACAGGTTGCATTATATCCTTCATTGACATCATAAACGTTGGTTGCGTACTGGTTACCTTATTGCACGTCATTTCACAGTAACTATAAATGCTTGTTAGAACAATGTTTTACAGTACTTAAGCAATCTATTAAATATTCATTTGCTTATAAAGGTATTATAATTTCATTCTTTGTAAAATTCAGATCAGAGCCTGTCTGCATCGGTAGCATTCATCAATTGAGGGGTTTGGCGCAAGAAGGAGGCAGCTCCACTTTTTTCCTCTATTGAGTTGATCATTCTATCAAGAATAATAAAAAAAATATAAAAAAGCCGCTTTTTTTGGTGAAAGAAAGAGGCAGCTCCATCCACTAATTTAAGAGAAATCCAACAAATTGCCTGTACTCTGAGTTTGCATGAAAACAGAGGCAGCTCCGGGAACTTCCCCCAAACAATAGCAGGGAGGAGGTTGTGTTACTTATTATTCAGCAGACAATGGACTATGTTCGCATTATCAGAAGAACCAGCCCAAATTTCATATCACTGAAGTGGACCAGAGATTTATTTTCAACTTCATTGACACGTTTAAGAATTTTTGTTTGTAAAGAATCCTTACGTGTCATTATGGAACAGGAAAAGAGAAAAATATTTAATCACTAAGTTAAAATATTCCGCAATGAATAGCCATACATCGTTAAAGGGATTATTCAATGCATTGCGACCGTAGGCATGACTGTCTTCGATAATGCGCAAATTTGACACCAGGGACCTGCGAGTCTCATAACAACGGACCACCTTCATCAAACTTATGATCAACTCCTCCCGCTTAAAGGCCGAAAGTTTAAAGATGTCAATGAGCTGGCCAGAAGGTATGTTGGGCAAAACGAAATGTGGTTTTACGACCAGTTGACGTTAGATGCTTCAAACGATCCTGAGGAGTCAGAAAGGGAGCTAGAAGATTGAAGAAGAGCTGTAGAATTACTGTATTATGCCAATAATGTTGTACTTTCTTTGTTAAAAATGTTATTTAAACTAAAATATGGTTAATTATGAAGAAAATGATCCTACAAACAGTTTCATTCACTCTGGAGCAAAACAGAGGCAGCTCCAAAAATCAAAAGTCTGTTGTACGTACCTGAGTGCACGAATTTGTGTGTATTCTCGTTAATTGTATTAGATACCCCATATCCAAAAACAAGACGCAATTTTTTCGTTTTGGTGAAAACGGAATTTTTAAAACTTTTTTTTTTTTCAATTGGCCACAAACTGGAAGAAGTGGAGCTGCCTTCTTCTTGCACCAAATTCTTCGACTCTAATGATATAAATCACAATTTGCGATCACGTATGGCTTCACTGTACTAGGTTTTAGATGTAATACCAATGTGCGGTGAATGAAAATTTTTGCCCGGCAGGGATCTCCTGCTTACTAGGCAGACGCGTTGACAACTCTGCCACTGACGACACAGTGACCAACCCGACTGCAGAGGACTCTTCCCTGCATGTCTCCCGCCACACCCAAGTCTCCATTCGCCACACTGTCTCTTTCCTATTACCTTCAATCCTATTTCAAGGTAAATTTCCATAACTACACTATCTTTGGCATTTACTCTTTCGTCACAAAGTGATTACAAACTCGTTGTGAAGCAGCGGGTCTATGGTACGCTACGGCAGCACGCCCGCCGCATGGCCCAAAAAATGGCGGCCTTCCGCTTAGTTGCACTGCTTTCGTAATACATGGACTTCGTTATTCTGGATCACAGTGCTGAAACGGTCGCTTCCCATGCATTTTCGATTGGCAACAATTCTGGGGAAATGGCAGAAGATGGAAAAAGGCTGGCATTCCCTTACACTAAGAAATCACGTGTTCTTTCGGTAGTATGTGGTCCATTGTCTTGCTGCAATCGGGAGGTGGGGTGTCGGACATAAAAGGTACGGCTACGGGTAGCAGGACGTTCATCACATAGATAAAACTGTATACAGTATCCTGTTACAAATCAAGTATGATTTGTGGTCGTACCGAGTACCACTCCACACAATAACGCATTGAGTTGGCGCTGTATTGATGTGCGAATTCAGTCACTGTGATGCTGCGTGCCCTGCCTGCAGCTCACGAAAATGCACCTGTAGTTTTCTAACAAACCTGGGTTGGTTACAAAACACTGAATGGCACCACTCTTGACCCCAGTGACGTAATTTGATACACCATTACCGGTTAGCATGTTTCTGAACATCAGTCAAGGGTAGGCGGAAAAGTGGACAGGGCGCATGTAAGACAGTCATTAATTAATGGTGAAGCACTGTCACCCCTGTTGCGCCAGAGCCGAGGATGACGGAGATCACTGCCATTGAAGTGAGGTGTCTACCTTCTGGATCATGCCCTGGGTGGTGCGAGCGGACCCATCTCGGCGCTTTCTGTGGCCTTCCGTGAACCATTCTGCAGTCGGTTAGAATGCCGGAATACTGCGTCCCATATGAGAGACAGGAACAGAAATTTTCCAGATGGACGCTGTACAATATGTCATAATAATAATAGTCCCGTTTTAAAACTCAGATTGTCGGTACTGATACGTTACGTTCGGTTTATGTTAACAAAATCAACCAAAGACCTATTTTACATGTAAATGATAATGCGCGTGATACTACTGACCCATAGTCAAAACGGATTCAGAAACTATCGTTCTTATGAAACACAATTACCTCTTTACTCATGTGATGTCATGAGCGCTATTAACAAGGGACGTCAAATGGATTCCTTATTTCCAGATTTCTGCACCTACATCTACATTTACATAGATACTCTGAAAATCACCTTTAAGTGCCTGGCAGAGGGTTCATTAACCAGTTTCATAACCTTTCCCTACCGTTCCAGTCTCTAATAACGCGTGGGAGGAAAGAAGACCTAAATCGTTCCGTTTTCGATCTATTTTATTAGGATGGTCATGTCTCACTATGTAGGTGGGTGCTAACAAAATATTTTCACATTCAGAAGTAAAAGCTGGTGAATAAAATTTCGTAAATAGTTCTCGCCGTAAGGAAAAACGTTGTTCTTTAAATGATTTCCACCTCAAATCGTGCAATATTTCCGCGAAGCTTTGCCCCCCCCCCCCCCCCCGTAACGTGACAAAACAAAACGAGCTGCCCTTCTCTGAACCTTCTCAATATCTTCCGTCAGTCCCACCTGATGAGAATCCCAAAATGGGCAACAGTACTCCAGCAGAGGACGCGCAAGTGTAATGTAGGTAATCTCTTAGGTGGAGCTGTTGCATCTTCGAAGCGTTCTGCCAATGTAACGTAGCCTGTGGTTCGCCTACCCCACAATATTTTCTTTGTGTTCTCTCCAATGTAAGTTGTTCGTAATTGTAACTCCTAGGTATTTGGTAGAATGTGCGCGCTTAAGGTTTGACTGATTTATCGTGTAATTGAAGTTCAGCGGATTTCTTTTAGTGATCATGTATATTACTTCACACGTTTCATTATTTAGTGTTAATTGCCAATTTTCGCTGCATGTAGAAATTTTGTCTAAATCACTTGATCATATGTTGACTTCACTAACCGATAAACGACAGCATCATCCGCGAACAATCTAAGGGAGCTATCCAGATTGTCTCCTAAATCGTTTACAAAGACAAGGAAGAGTAGGGGACCTATAACGCACCAGATATAGAGACTTACCGTCAATTACTACGAACGGTGTCCTTTCTGATAGAAAATCCTGACTCCCAATCGCACAATTGGGGCGATATTCCATAAGAAGGAGGTTTCATTGGAGGCCGCTTGTCAGGTACAGTGTCAAAAGACTTCCGGAAATCCAGAAATATGGAATTGATTTGAGTTCCCTTGTCGATGGTACTTATCACTTCATGTGAATACAGGGCAATTTCCTGATGGCTTTTGATACTGAATCTCACAAGCGTCTTTAATCAAATTACGTGATGGAATATCGGCACAATTGTGCGACTGGATTCGTGATTTGCTGTCAGAAAGTATATATTACGTTGTAATTGACGGTAAGTTATAAGTAGAAGTGATATTTGGCGTTCCCCAGGGAAGTTCCTTATTTCTAAAATCGATTTGGGAGACAATCTGACTGGCTCTTTTAGACCGTTCACGAATGATGTTGTCATTCATAGGTTAGCAAAGCCACCGGATGATCAAAAGTAAAACGATTTAGATGTCTGCATGGTGCAAAAACTGGCTATTGTCCCTTAATGTTGATAACGTCAATGCATCCATATGAGTACTGAAAGGATCCGTTCAAAGTCTTTTAGAAGATAAATCAGAGAAATCTACAGGTCTTCATTTCATGTAAATACGCAGCAATTTCAATTACTAACAATTATTACCGGAAAGAAAACATGGAAAATAAGGTAGGGAAGGCGAAGCAAATGTTACGTTTCATCGGTGGAACAGAAGATGAACGATGCTAATAAAGAAACTGCCTACACTACACAACACTTGTGCGTCCTATTTTGCAGTATTACTGTGTATTGTGCGATCCGCACCAGGTGGGACAGACCGATTTCGAGAAAATTCAGAGAAGTGCAGCTCGTTTTGTATTATCGTAATATAGGGAAGAAAGTGTCACGGAAATGATGCACGAGTTGGGGTGGAAATCATTAAAAAGATAGGTGTTATTTATTGCGGCGAGATCTGATTGTGAAACTTCTTTCACCATCCTTCTCGTCAGAATATGAACATATTTGTTAGTCCCCACCTAGGAAGAGAGACATGATTATTACCATAAAATAATACAAATCAGATGGAAAACGGAAAGATTTAGATGTTCCTTTTCTTTGCGAGCTATTAGAGAATGGAATTGTAGAGAAATATCATAAAAGGGGATTGATGAACCTTCTGCCAATTACATCAACGTAACTTGCAGAGAAAATATGTAGATACAGACATTAACCTTAAGTCAGCGACTAATTTTGTTGAAATACCAATCAAAATTTTATGTTTGTTAAGCTTACGGGACTCAACTGCGTGGTCATCAGTCCCTAAACTTACAAACTACTTATAAACTACCTTATACTGAAGACAGCACATACATCTATGCTCGAGGGGGAATTCCAGCCCCCGACGGGGAACGGCCTCGCGCATCGGAGCATTAGCGCCTCAATGCGCTCGGCCGCTCCGCCGCGGCGAAATACCAATCGCCGGCCGCGGTGGCCGAGCGTTCTGCGGCGCGTCAGTCACAGTCTGCACACCCACTACGGTCTGGGGCACGAATCCCCCCCCTCGGGCATGGATATTTGTGTCGTCCATAGTATTAGCTAGTTCATAAGTAATTTGTAAGTTTAGGGACTGATGACCCCGTAGTTAAGTCCCAAACATTTGAACATTTGAAATACCAATCATTAAAGGACCATATTTTCTAATTGAGTATTCACTCATGGTCAGTTGGATTCGATGTTCGCCTTCATTGATTTGTTGGATCAAGCTGACAGATTTTTTTTTTTTAATTATCCTTAACCAGTTTCATTGTAATCACCACCTGTATGTTCCTATCGTATTGATATAAGATGAAGACTGATTGTGATATATGTTTCTTTTGCCGTGATGCATGACTGACAATGTGAATGATAGGATAAACAGGCCTGTAGTGTATTCGACATATGTTTTCGTTCGTACAGAGCAACAAAGACAGGTAGATGATTTATACACGAATTTTGTTCGCTGTGTACGCTTTTGTTTCTGCTATTCGAAGTAGGTAGAAAAACGTTTCTTTTGGTGAGCCATACCGGAAATTAAAAGTAAATTGGCCGTTAGCGAACCGTTTGCCGCCGGTCTTTCGCATGTGGCGCCAGAGCCTTTCAGCGCTGTGTGTTCAGATCGATAGCTCTGCGGAACGGTGCCGTTGCAGCCCTTATCTGCACCCCTCCAGTGCAGAATTTGAGCCTCTCAGAATAGCAGTGTTGCAGAATAATTCTAATGTTAGATTAAAAGTCCAAATGTAATTTTCATTACGAGAGGTAGCTACAGTCATATTCCTTCGTGTTTATAACAGTAGATTTCTTTCTACAGACAGGTGAATCGAGCAGAGTGGTCCGTGAAATTGAGGGTTGCCATTTACTGACCTTACCAAATTTTAGAAGTCATATCGTGTATACTACTAACATGTTCCTAAACGTCGCGAGCGTTAAGTGCGGCCGGCCGCGGTGGCCGAGGGGACTGCGGCGCTTCAGTCACGGTCTGCACGGCCACTACCATCGGGGGTTCGAATCCCCCCTCGGGCATGGATATTTGTGCCGTCCTTAGTATTAGCTAGTTATTAAGTAGTTTGTAAGTTTAGGGACTGATGACCCAGTAGTTAAGTCCCATAAGCATTACAAACATTTGAATTTTTTTTTTTTTTCGTTAAGTGCGATTGTTCAGGGCACCATATATAGGAAAACATTGATCACAAATGAATCGGTCATGCGTCCAAAAAAGGAAATTTTTCAGGAGAAAGAAAGACTATTTCAATTACAATACCGAAGTGTAAAACGTATACTATTTCGGTTGTGTGGCTACTCGTTAGCAGCTGTTAAAATTGTCTATGCTGACTGCAAATAAGACATATACTTGACACCAGAAACGTTTCATTTTTTATTGTAAAAGCATCTTCTGTGGTCTGTAAATGATACAACGGTTCGTACAATTTGTTTTGTACGTATAGCTTAAAACAGTTTGTTAAAAAGCTTTCTCCCCGTTAATCTTAAGTGTTTGTAAGTTGATATTCAGTGTACTCGCGGTGTTGTGGTCTCTTCTTTACATCTCTCTTTTTGGCTGGAGTTGATAGGTTCCTGACGTGTTTTATGGTAGTGTACGGCACTTTACGCCTGTTTTGTGTCATTTCTTCCGTTTCATTCGTTATCACTTCACTTATTTGCGTACAGTTTGTAAGTGGAATGTCTTTCGTTTTGTCTATAAAAAATATGTTCAAACGTTTGTTAATCTTAAGGGACATAAGTGCGGGGTCATCAGTCCCTAAACCTACAAACTACTTATGAGCTACCTTATACTGAAGACAGCACAAACATCCATGCCCGAGGAAGGATTCGAACCCCCGACGGGGACCGGCCTCGAACATCGGAGCATAGCGCCTCAATGCGCTTTGTCACTACGCCGTGGCTTTATTTATCACTTCACCAGTGTCGTTATGTTGTTTTTGTGCGTTCATTTGTTTTTCGTGTGGTCTGTGTGTGTTACCAACGTCATCTATAAATGTGAATGTCTGTTCGATGTACGCTTATCACGTCCGAACGAAAAGACGCAGAGACTTAAATATTTGCACAGTTACTAATTTATACCTCAGGAAAGTCTTGGGCACGTTTTTATAGCGATCTGATAGATATTTAGTAATTTGAAGAATATAACGAGAAATGCGGAACAATAATTACTCTTTGAAAATTATATTTACTCTTTGAAAATGGTTTTATTGGTTGCATTGTTGTTTGAGGGTTGATAATGGTAAAAGGGTGGAGTATATTCGGATGGAATGTTATCGATGTATATAAAATTCTACGCGCGCGCGCGTGTGTGTGTGTGTTTGTCTGTGTTTGTTAATATTTCGCTCTGCAGCGAAACCTACAGAACGCAAGCGAATGGTCTCTCTGTAATTGTTGTGCGAAGTCTCCCGTTGTACACCATAACAGTTCCATGCCGATAGCTATAAGGGGGTGGAAGATATGGTACATGAAAATAATGAAATAAAAAAAAAAATCGGACTGAAGGCCAGCGATGCCGCCTGCGACTCTATAGCAAGGAGGTTACATAGCCTACAGCGAAATGTGATGCCACAGACCACATCTTTGGTCTATGCGTGCTACAATGTGTTCAGCTCTTTCTCTGCAAGGATAACCATACGAATAAGAAAATATAAGAATAAATAAATAAAGCAGTAAAAAAGAAATTTCTTTTAATACATCTTTTTAAAAAATATCGATTTGACGTTTCACGCATTATCTATCATAATTAACCAACAGGCGAGCGGAGCGAATCAACGCGCGCGCGCGCGTGTGTGTTTGTGTGTGTGTGTGTGTGTGTGTGCAGAGTGATTTACAATTTCAGAGAACGGGACTCTGTGTTGTTTTTCAGATAAGTAAATGCAAGTTTAATTGAAACATGGTGGTAGGTAGGGGGGGGGGAGGCGAGGGTTGTGCGCCGGCCGCGGTGGCCGAGGGGACTGAGGAACTCCAGTCACAGTCTGCACGGCCACTACGGTCGGGGGTTCGAATCCCCCCTTGGGCACGGATATTTGTGCCGTCCTTAGTCTTAGGAAGTTCATAAGTAGTTTGTAAGCTTAGGGACTAATGACCCCGTTCTTAAGTCCCATAAGTTCTACAAACATTTGAACATTTTGAGGGTTGTGCCTAGTGGTTTTAGTGTTTGCGAGGGGCCACGGGGTTGGATTTGCACAGTATAACTGCTGTTTTTTGCTACTCACTGATGGTTAATACGGTTGTCTTTAGAGAAAATGCCTTCACGGAGGGTTGCACGCCCTAATCTCGACGAGGAAGTCGATGGCAGGACCTCCGGGTTTACCGTTCCTCTTCAGCACCACGAGTCTGAGGCTAACAGAAGCGGCGACTTACTGAGGGTCAAAGTAGCAGCTGGGTGGTGGGTGGGACTGAGCACTCTCAGACGGCTGTTGGTGGATTGGAACGGGCGCCAGCGCGCCCTGTATCAGCGAACAGGTCTCCGTCTCTGGAGCGTCAGCTCCAAGGAGCTTAAACGTCATAGATTGGCTAACACAGGAGCTACAGCACTCTTTGCGGCTGCGTAAACTCAGCCGCAATATTTTTGGTGGTCCGTAGACTTGAGAGTAATCTTTCTGTCGTATGTTGTTGTTGAGCTTGAAGCGTTGTATTTAGTATGTACTGTATTTAATGTGTATTACCTGTACAATTTTATCTGATAAAATATGCCTAAAGTGTGCTTGGCATTCACATGCCCAAATCGAAGTGATAAAACGACAAGAACTCACCGCGGCGGATTAGCCGCGCGTGCTGGAGCGCCGTGTTGCGGTGCGCGCAGAAGTCCGCCGTCTGGGGTTCGAATCCCCCCAATCGGGTATGGATGTTTGTGTCATCTTTAGTATAAAGTAGTTCATAAGTAGTTTGTACGTTTAGGGACTGATGACCCCGCAGTTAAGTCCCTTAGGCCATTTTTTACAAGTACTTCGTGAAAGAGCGCCAAATGTTTTACCTTGTTTGATCTCAGTCTGCCGGCCGCGGTGGCCGAGGAGACTAAGGCGCTCCAGTCACGGTCTGCACGGCCACTACGGTCGGGGGTTCGAATCCCCCCTCTGGCATGGATATTTGTGCCGTCCTTAGTCTTAGGAAGTTCATAAGTAGTTTGTAAGCTTAGGGACTGATGACCCCGTAGTTAAGTCCCATAGACTTTACAAACATTTGAACATTTTGATCTCAGTCTGTCTATACTCAAACAAAATTCCTAGCTGATGGCACTCAGCTGCCCCAAGAGTGAAGCTTCAGTTGACCTGTCCTGCAATTCACTTCCAGTACACACCATAAAAAAATGCTCAGTTTCCTACCTAATGTTGGTGTGTTTTTGACATATTTCTTCTGTCACTCCTGTGGTTAATGAAACCAAACTTTTGAGTGTCTGCACCCTTCTTTAAAAGTATTTTGATTTGTTCTTGACAATACTTTATCGAGCATGGTTGTTATGCAACCAGTGCGAAGTGTGGAATAGTAGCGACAGCCAGAATTTTTTCACTTGTATATGTCTGTGTCGTGTGCAACAATATGTACTTATTTCTGTGTGGCAACAACGAAAGTAACTAATGATAGGCCTACGTTATTTCGGTGTGGAATGTTTTTGTAGCAGCTGATCTAGGCACATTTTTATTGCAATATTCTGTTGTCACTTTCGTCTCTGCACTAAAATTTTAGGTAGCAAACGTTACTTGTTTCAGCATGGCAAAAAGGAAAGTTGTTAATGACACCTTATTTAGACGTGGAATGCTTTTGTAGCAAATGACCAAGGCCCATTTTTAGCTGCAGCATTGTGTTGTTACCATCGTCTTTGTATCACATTTCGTTCACCAAAGTTTACAACAAAACCTTTTAACAGCAATTTTTCACGTTTCTAGTCTCAATAGGTTTATTAAACACAAGATAAGTGTATACTAGACTTTATGAAAGCAGTTGTTACAACACATTAACAGCAGATGAAGATCCATGGTCATGTTTGTTCGTCATAACAATGACTGTTGACTGTATGTTCTGAACCTCGTTTAGACCATGTACTTGCATTAAAATCAACACAGGTATATCCGCAGCAGCACTTTCGTTGTTATTGCAATTCTCAGCTGTTATACTTCGAAATGGAACTGTAATACTGACAGGTTGGTGATATTTCATTACCGCATTTTTTGGAAATTTACTACCTGGCAGATTCGAAAAAGTCTGACGGAACTTGATGCACTTCCGTATTCTTAAATGTTCAAATGTTTGTTAAGCTTATGGGACTTACCTACGGGGTCATCAGTCCCTAAACTTACAAACTACTTATGAACTACTTACGGCACAAATATCCATGCCCGAGGGGGGATTCGAACCTCCGACCGTAGTGGCCGTGCAGACCGTGACTGGAGCGCCTCAGTCTCCTCGGCCACCGCGGCCGGCTTTCCGTATTCTATACTCAATCTTTATTTAAAACTTGGAACTGTAAATAGGTGAAATTCTCCAGTGGGGGTGGCATACCACCTGTCAGCGGATACCCCAATAACATGGTGGACGCCAATTCAATTTGCCTCAAACATGAAGTTTAAGCTCGTTGGTCAACCCCGAGCCACAGCAACACCATCTAGGTACAAAGTCTCACAACAAGTCCGTGTCACGTTACACCAATAGGCCGTCATCGCAAGCTCAATGGATGGTGCTACGAGGCAGTGGGCTGTGCTCCAACGGCCAGCCACTCAGCTAGCGATAGCAGCCTGTCCGCGGCCAACGGGAAATACAGGCCCCATGCAGACGTCATGCCACCTAAGTAAGGTAGTTCTGAGGCGGCGAGATCGCTAGCTCACTGGCTGCCCGCTATGAAGCAGTGGGTTGTGCCCCAGAGACCGGCCAATCGGCTAGCGATCGCGCCGGCTCGGAACTACCTTCCTTGCGTGGCATGATGTGTGCGCTGGGGCCTGTCTTTCTCGTTGGACTCGTCGCTGACACCGTCCGACGTCAGCAAGAATACTGAACGAGGCTGTACCAGGCTGGCGTGTATCCAGCAGAGAACTGCATTTGCCGTAATAAAGAGACGTTGATATTCACGGAATGTATGACAACTGCGAAATGGGTAAAGTTGAAAATATGTACCCAGCCGGGATTCGAACCCGGGTCTCCTGCTTTCTAGGCAGTTGCGCTGATCCCTACACTACTGGGGACACAGCGGTCAACACACCTCCACGGAATTACTCAAGCACGCTTCCTGTCAGATACAAATCTGCAACTCTACCCTGCAGGAGACCAGGGTTCGAATCTAGGCTGCCACGGTGGAGTAGCCGAGCGGTCTAAAGCGTCTCGCTGCGGAGCGCGCGGTTGCTCGCCGTGGAGATTCGAGTCCTCCCTGGGGCATGGGTGTGTGTGTTTGTCCTTAGGTTAGTTTACCCAGGTTTAAGTAGTTTGTAAGATACGGACTGATGACCACGCAGTTTGGTCCGATAGATTTACAAACATTTGAACATTGTTTTTGAATCTCGGCTGAGTACACATTTTCAACTTTACCCATTTCGCAGTTAGTGTCATACATTCCGTGAATATGAATAGATAATAACTGGAGGATCAAAAGTGACGTCTGTTCATTCGGACATGTCCGATATATATAAAGAGATGTTGGTTTCCATGATAATTTTATTAGTGTCAAAAGCGTTCACAGGTACCATCTCTAATCCTGACAATCTGGACGTCTACAAAGCTCGGCGCATCCTCCAACGCCATATTTATAACCACTGAAATGCTCGTCATAACAGTCCGGCACATGTAACTATTTCCTCTGCGGCTCTGTGGGTTGAGACAGTCTGTCTCGCCCCTGACGTGCCAGCGCGACGTTACCGACTCATCCACGGTTGCGTGTACGCGCCGTGCGTGCGACTGATTGCGTGGCAGCGACACGCGGCCAGGCTGAGGGATGAGCCGGCCCCCAGAATAAAACTTTAACACGGGTGGGGCCAGCCGACACGGAAGCCACGGGTATCGACCGTGGCAGCTGCTGGACGTCGCGCCGGGGTCTTCCAGTGTCAGCCGCCGAGGGCGTTTGGCACCGGCCGAGCACCGAACCCCGAGAGGTCGCCGAGGCAGCCACGGCGCATGCGCGTTAGCGAGCGCGGCGGAGTCAACTTGCTGCAAGTGCCGCCTCCCGTAGCCTGCGATCATGGCCCCCAGATCAGTAGCGTAGCTAGGGGAGTGCGGTCCGCAACGGGTACCAACTCCATAGGGGTGACAAAACTTGCCAGTATGCTTTTTTTTTTTTTTTTTTTTTTTTTTTTTGCGCTACGTTTTAGACCTGACACTTAATGTTCAAAATGTTCAAATGTTTGTAGAGTTTATGGGACTTAACTACGGGGTCCTCAGTCCCTAAACTTAGAAACTACTTATGAACTACCAGAATGAAACTTCACTCTGCATCGGAGTGTGCGCTGATATGAAACTTCCTGGCAGATTAAAATTGTGTGCCGGAACCGGGACTCGAACCTGGGACCTTTGCCTTTCGCGGGCAAGGAATGAAAATTATTCAACATGTTTTTTCTATTTTGTTTTTAATTTAGAATTATTTAGGTCCCCCTTCAGCACCGGGCCCTGGACCCATGGGTCCACCCAGCCCCACCCTCGTGGGGGCCATGCCTGCGATTCGATAGGCCGTATGGAGGGTTCTTTTTCTCTTTTCTTTTTTTTTTTTTTTTTTTTTTTTTTTTTTGCGCGCTGTCCTTATACGGCACTTTAGTGGTGCCACTGAACGGAGGGTTCTTAGTGAGGTGTAGGGAGCACTGCTAACGGTACGAATGAAAACTGAAACTTGTTTGAATTCCAACTATAAGCAACACTCATGAATGATCTTGCCATCCTCCAAGCTCGAAGCGCTAGTACTAGCAGTACAGCCTCCTTGCCACTACAGTTGTTTTAGCGTTGAATCGCGGACGTTCGCTAACTGAGTGTTGTGTTTGTTTGAAGCATCAATTTCACTTCGCAATTTCTAGGGTTTCCACTTCATCCCAGCAATACTTGAATCCTACATTGGTGCCAACTCATTCCAGTTTTGGAAAAGGCTGAGACTTTTTTCTGTGTTCCTTAAGTGACTTTCATTTACCTTTCTAATCCTAGTTTTCTTTATCCTCTCTTTATTGACAAAAACATCTCACGTCGCACAAGTGTCTTTGTGCGGAACAAGGAAGTGAAAATTCAAATGATCAAATGTCTGTAAATCTGTCGGACCAAACTGTGTGGTCATCAGTCCGTTGCTTATAAACTACTTAAACTAAAGTAAACTAACCTAAGGACAACACGAACACACACACACACGCGCACACACACACACACACACACACACACACACACACACACATGCCTCAGGAAGGAAAAGAACCTCCAACGGCGAGCACTCGCGCGCTCCGCAGCGAGGAGCCTTAGACCACTCGGCGGCTACTCCACCGCGGCGAAGTGCAAATTGTTGTGGATTTTATCGTAAATGTGAATTACAGTTGAACGTCTATTCGAGCAAATCGAAAATGTACCACTTGCGCTGTAAGCAAACAGATGGAGGCGTAGACGGAAAAAACTTGCGCTGTTGCATCTGCCGTTGGCAAGTTAACTATAACGTACATCGTTTGTACAGTGAGCGTAACGGACCTTTACAAACCAGATACTATAGCTAATTTTAGAAATAAAAAATAAAAAAGTCCGAAAAAAAGAGAGCGAATTCGAGTTACACCGCTTCTACTTTAAGGGACTCATATAATAGCCTCTCTCTTTACATATGTCAAAGGAAATTGGATCCACAGCAATGTACTCTTTAGTTTCTCTCTAACGCCGGTTTTCTATAAAACCAGGAATATTTACATCCTGCTCGTCGCCTTATGAATAGGATACTTGTAAGCCATCTTAATCATACGAAAATTTGTATTCCTATCAAGTCACTGATTATTACTACATGACATACAGGTACTAACTGTCCTCACAGATTCAAACTCCACATTCCATACTCCCCATTCCCATGATGATTACCAATTTAGGCATTCATTTCCAATCAATGCTTTGTTTGCACTAATAATTAACGAGGCTCAAGGTCGAAGAGAAAGTAAAGGGAAAGAAGGGTGAGGGGAGAAGATGGGCACAAGCAAGTGATGGAGAGGGGAAGGCGAGAGAAGGAGGGGATGGATTTTAGCATGTATGCCCAATTTCCGTAAATATTTAGCAATAGCGAAGTTCGCTAGTTCGAAGCAATGATTTCCCAAAGGTAATCACAATTTTACTGCGGTAACTACGGTTACGAACCAGTTCTGATTTTCCAGTCGCCTGATAATTCTTGCACGCAAAGAGAATACCTAGTTCCGTAATCGAAACTGCTGACTCTCGTTACGTAACGAACATTTCAAAAGCATCAGTCGTCTGCAACTTAGATCACTCTTCGATCCCTTACTGGATGCAGAAAGCCGTACACAGTCGAAACTGTATTTCGTGAACGTCAAGAAAGTGTGATATAGACTGCCACACAGTAGCTTACTAAACAAAATATTTGTTTGTAGAGTATTTGTAACGTGAAGCACAGCTTCAGACATTGAACCTCATTAAAAACATGAACATTGATGTGTGTGTGTGTGTGTGTGTGTGTGTGTGTGTGTGTGTGTGTGTGTGGCATCTGTTCCGAAAGAACAGACGTTAATTCTGATCCTGCAGTTGTTATTCTTTCATATTCACAAAATATATGACATCAACTGCGTTTGCGCACATAATTTTAATCTCCCAGGAAGTGTTATATTTTTTAATTAAAATACACCTTCCTTAGGATGTGATGGCAAAATCGCTATTAAATATATTTTTATTGACCGGTTTCAGTCATTTAAATAATCATCTGCAGAATGATTTAGATCTTCACTTAGGAGAACAGGTCAAATAAAATGTTTGCTGTCGAGATAGAAAACGAATTACAAAGGATAGTCACCATGCTGAAAATACGTCACCAAAATTTATCGTCATAATAGAGTAAAAGATAAAATGTGATTTTTTAAATGTAATGAGTTCAATAAGGCAAAATCCCATGTGTAAATGACCCATTTACTACAGTAAGTTTTGGCAAGCTATGTTGCCATTATCAAATGATCAAACGATGCTTCATCAAAATAATAAAATACTTATAGTTTTCAAAATGACAAGCCAAGATCGCACACTAATTTATTAAATGACGACCGATTTCGGTGCACTGTGTCACCATCATCTGGTCACATATATGTTATAATCTGGTTATCTTGTTAAAAAAATTGGGTGTAAAATTACAAGTGCTACATTGACTTAGTCACTATTAAAAAAAAGGATTTTTAAACTTATGTATTTTTATATAGTGACTAAGTGCAATGTTGTACTTGTTATTTTATACCCAATTTTTTTAACAAGATGACCACATTATAACATGATGATGAGTGATTGTTGCAAAATATTAACACGAATTATATACAGAAGGATGGAAAAGCTGGTAGAAGCCGACCACGGGGAAGATCAGTTTGGGTTCAGGAGAAATGTAGGAACACGGGAGGCAATACTCACTTTACGGCTTATCCTAGAAGATAGATTAAGAAAAGGCAAACCTACATTTCTAGCTTTTGTAGATTTGGAGAAGGCTTTTGACAATGTTGATTGGAATAAACTCTTTCAAGTTCTGAAGAAAGCAGGAGTAAAATATAGGGAGCATAAGGTTATTTACAACTTGTACAAAAACCAGACAGCGGTTGTCAGAGTTGAAGGGCATGAAAGGGATGCAGTGGTTGGAAAGGGAGTAAGACAGGGCTGCAGTCTTTCTCCATTGTTATTCAATTTGTACGTTGAGGAAATATAAGGGAAAGCAAGGATAAATTTGGAGACGGAATTAAAGTTCAGGGTGAAGAATTAAAAACATTGCGTTTTGCCGACGACATAGTAATTCTGTCAGATACAGCAAAGGACCTGGAAGAGCAATTGAACGGAATGGACAGTGTGCTGAAAGGTGCATATAAGATGAACATTAACAAGAGCAAAACTAGGGTAATGGAGTGCAGTGTAAGAAAATCAGGTGATGCTGAAGGAATTAGATTGGGAAACGAAGCAATAAAGGAGGTAGATGAGTTTTGTTACTTGGGCAGTAAAATAACAAATGAAGGTCGCAGTATAGAGGATATAAAATGCAGAATGGCAATGGGTAGAAAAGCGTTCTTGAAAAAGAATATTGATTTAAGCCTAAGGAAGTCCTTTCTGAAGGCATTTGTGTGGAGTGTTGCCTTGTATGGGAGTGAGACATGGACGATAAACAGTGCGGACAGGAAGAGGATTGAGGCTTTTGAAATATGGTGCTACAGAAGAATGCTGATGATTAGGTGGGTGGATCGCGTAACTAATGAGGAGGTGCTGAACAGAATTGGGGAGAAAAGAAATTTCTGGCATACCTTGACTAAAAGAAGGGATAGATTGGTAGGACACATTCTTTGACATCAAGGAATTGTGAATTTAGCGTTGGAGGGAAGTGTGTGGGGAAAAAATCGCAGAGGAAGACCAAGAGATGGATACAGTAAGCAGATTCAGACAGATGTAGGTTGCCGTTCTTATGTGGAGATGAAGAGGCTTGCTCAGGATAGGGTATTGTGGAGAGCTGCATCAAACCAGTCTCCGGACTGAAGACCACAACAACAACAACAACAACAACGATGGTGACACAGTGTACCGAAACCGGTCGTCATTTAATAAATTGTTAGTGTGCGATCTTGGCTTGTCATTTTGAAAACTATAAAACGATTAGATCGCCTACAGACTCGACTATGTCAGGTAATCTTAATAAAATACCTATTACAAAATGCAGGACATCTGTATATATAAAAATAAAAGTTTGTCTGTATGTCCTCTATTTGTTCCTAAACCATCAATTCGATTGCAATGAAACTTTGGTGAACTGTTCATCGTACGCCCACGAAGGTTCCTGTCATAAAAACAAAAGAGCACGACACATAGTTCAGAAGATATGACGTCATAAATAATGAGAAGCCACCGCGTGAGAATACCCAGATTTATGCGTCAATTATTCGAAAATGGAAGTAGTTAGGGACCTGCAACAAAGTTTGCATGTAATTTCGAACATTTATGGAGCGTTTCGTAACTGACCCCCCCCCCCACCATACACACACACACACACACACACACACACACACACACAAACACACACACAAACACAAAATGGTGATACGAAAAGAAGTCTACCGCTCACAACAGTTTCGTTGTAGATGCCGTAAAACTGTCGTATCAGGCATGACCTTGTACCAAATAAAGTTAGCATTACGGATTTGCATGTAACTATTTAGTTTTGTCTGCAAGACTCTCTTAATTCTCTTTCATCCAAAATTAAGCATTCAGTTTTCTTAATGTCTATCTATATAAAAGCGAAAGGACACGTACTCACTGACTGACTAAACACTGAATCTGGAAAACTACTTCACCTATGAAGCTGAAATTTGGCAGGAATGCAGTTTACAGGTAGAAAAAGTCAGCTAAGACAGTATGTTGAAATAGGTGCATGGCGGAGCATACTTCTCATACAGACTCATGGAATCTGCAGTTTCATTCCGGTCTTCACGAAATTTCACACGCTTGACCTTCAAAACAAGAGGAAGGTCACCGTCTACCTTAAGTTTCATACGGTGTATGGGGGGGGGGGGTTACTTTGCAACATAAAAGTGGATCGCTAAGTACCTTGGTCACAGCATAATTTGCGAACGGCTCGATCGGTTTCACTGATCCTCTTTTTCTTGTTTTCGTTATTCTCAAGACAAGGGTTGTATGATATAAAACTGGAATGTTCGAGAACAACAAAGTGTATTTTTCAATGTTTCGCTGCGTTTCTATTGCATAGAAATCTATAGTTTTGTTCCAATATTGATGCAATATTGCACACTCTACCTTAAAAAAAAAAAAGAGGAATGTCACTGTCTGTTTAAAATTTCGTTCGGTGCATGGTGGAGGGTACTTAACTTATGGAATTGTAAAAAACGGTTTTTCTTCAATCCTTATGAATTTTTGCACACATGACCTTTTCAAGAGTAATATCACTGGGTACATAAATGTTTGTATAGTACATGCCGAGAGAGGGAAAGGTGGAAATGAACAGACAAATGGGAGAGAAAGGGGTGGATGCAGAGAGAGAAAGGGAGGAGGGGTGTGGAGTACGAGAGTGTAGGATAAATAAACACCCGGGCAACGACGGGTTTACAGCTAGTATGAAATAAAAACGAATACAGGAGTGTACGTATCACATGATGTTTGGTACATAATAGACATGCTTGCACAATTAAAGTTTGAATTGATATAGCACTTTACATGTTATTTGGTACACCACTGTCATAATACCTTTGTCATCTGATGCTGGCACACTTGAAGTTAACATTAGACAAATTCTTGTGTCCATGATGCTGTAAATACTTGCTTTAAAAGTGCATGCGTGAGATCTGTATTTTAATTAACATGTGAACAGATCGCTCTCCACTGGCGAAACATTCCAAGTAACTATTTTATATAGAAACATGCACTAGCAAGGCAGCTACCATAAAGTTTAACTTTCAATGACGAGATTCTGGAAAAAAAAGTTATGACACGGCGTGCACATTGAGATATCTCGTTATAGAATATTTTGAAAACTATTTCAACCAAAAATTGTGGCACACTGTTGGAGATAACGCGACTTTTTTTTAACTCTTGGCTGTGTTCACAGGTCCCGGCAGTACAATTGCGCTGCAGAGCGATTATCCGCGTAAATATTCTCTCGCGCCAACGAGTACGCAGGGTTGCCGTGCTAAGCTTGTTTTTTCGGTTCAAACAAATGCAATTTCCCCTGCGCGGTTAATTAAAATTAAAATGGCAGCAGCGGCGGTGCTTATTAGGGGAGGGGGTGGGTCACTGCGGTTCCACGGTCAGTGGTGTGCCCACGTCATCGGTTAAAACGTGGTCTGTCGCATGCCTAAAATATACCCCGTATTCAGTCGATGAAACTTCGATTCATTTTAATATCGCTCTGATTTGTGATATAGACCTTTCTCATTGTGTGTAAGAGCTCAGTGAAATAGACACTGACCAGTAATACACTTCAAATTATTTTTGTATTATATACTTTTATGTCCGCTTTGTAAAATTTAGGTCCACATTTGGCGACTATTTTCATTAGTTTGTGCATTTTTTTCCTTCGAAATTACCCAATTACTTCCAGGCCTTCTTATTTCTAGATTTTTACTACTTCCTCTAGTTTCGTTGATCTTCCTACTTGGTTTTATTTATTTATTTTCAATTGAAACTCAGAATCTCGTGTTCTCACTATGTGGCCAAAGAGAAAACAACGCTTCCTTACTTACATTATCTGTAATACGCTTAATCTCGTGTTCTCATTCTGTTTGACAAAAACTGACATTTTGATTACACATAATGGGCATATGATAACTGAGACTGAACAGTTTAAATTTCTAGTGTTCAGATAGTAAGCTGTCAAGGAATGTCCATGGTCAGTATCTTGTTCCAAAAATAAATTCTGCTTTATTATTTACCATTAGAACACTATCTGAAATAAGTGATTTTTCAACACGAAAAGTAGTCTACTAGGCTTACTTTCACTCACTTATGACGTACGGTGTTATTGTTTGGGGTAAATCGAGTGAAACAAAAAGGACATTTTTGGCCCAGAAACGGGCGGTTCGAGCAATATGTGGTGTAAGCTCACGAACGTCATGTCGACCTCTTTTTACTAGTATGGAAATTAGCACACTGGCGTCCCAATACGTTTTTTGTTTAATGTCGTTTGTTGTTAATAATACCAGCTTATTCCCACTAGTTAGTAGCTTTCACTCGGTGAATACTAGACATCAAACCATCTTGACACTTGTGCAGAAAAGTGTGCGGTATTCTGCGCCATCCATTTAGAATAAGCTGCCACAAGAATCTTAGCAAAAACCCACACGCTTTTAAATCTAAATGGAAGAGTTACCTCATAGCTCACTCCTTTTATTCTGTCGAGCAACTCATAGAAAGGTAAAGCAAGTAAGCTAATTCTTTTTTTTTTTCTTTATACTTTTCTTTGTACTTAGTCTTTATACTTTTCTTTTTACTTAGTCTTAAGATTGTCGTGTGCCTAGGAATACAAAAAAAATTTCTATTAACGTTCTTGTGTTAAACTTCATGTATTGACTGACTTGTTCCATGACCATGGAGTCTTACTCCTCAGTTAGGTCTTGCTGAACAGAAAACCATATTATTATTATTATTATTGTTATTATTATTAAAAAACAACCTTTCCTTACGTATATGATCTGTAATACGCTTGAGAGGTATATCGCTCCATTTGGCACTGTCCTTCACTATCCACCTTTTTGAAACTTCTGAAGTTTATTTATACACGAGCTGAAAACCGAGAGTTGTCTGGGTATTTATTTATTCCTCTCATATGATAGTCCTTATATGGATTGCTAAGACGGCTTATATTAAAATTATTACATTTCATGATAAGTTTAAACAGAATTACTGTCATTTCCGATGCTGTGATTTCATGAAACTTGGCGTCATGGTCGTCGTTGACATGGGAATGTGCACAAGTTACAAAACAAATTAACATATTGGGTCGTGACAGTAATGAAATAACTGAAATAAAAGTTTTGCGTACGTCGAAATTAAAATCCCCAACAATACGTATACTCACAACGTCTAACAGCTTTGTGAAATGACAATGGCGCTTATTTCTGCTGAAACTGGTCATGAAATAAAATAATTTTAACATACGCGGTCTTGACGATTCATACATCAAGTCATAGCAGATCGCCCCAACCAGATGTTAGTCCATTTCCTTTTCCTTCGTCTCTCTCTCTCTCTCTCTCTCTTGTTATCCTCCTGTCTCTGGTCATCTCATCCTACCGCTCTCTCGTTCGTTTTCCTCCCTCCTCTCTTTTCATCCCCTCAATCTCTCTCGTTGTCATTCCCAGTTTCCATGGCTGTCTGTGGAAATGAATGTTTACTGCAAAGTATTCTCCATAGGAAGAAATATCATATGCGCAGCTTGAAATCGTGTTTTGGAGGTAATGCATGCAAAATTTCAAAACAGTCGGAGACCTCTTGTTTCGAAAGTTGTAGACCCCGTAAACCCCTATACAACGATAGCGTTTGCTGACAGAAGTGTGTTTTTCAGTAAGACAATGCTCCACGTGACAAGGACAGGAATGTGTTGTGTGTCTAGAGGAACACAGTGGCAGTTTGATTTGTTATCCCCCCCCCCCCTCCGCGCATCCCAACTCACTCAGTACGTATTATTTCAGTCCCGTCACAGACTTAGGCCCGACGCACACTTGACGCAGCACAGGCAGAGATGCCCGCCCCCCCCCCCCCAACAACCCATCTAAGCCGGCCGCGGTGGCCGAGGGGACTGAAGCGCTCCAGTCACGGTCTGCACGGCCACTACGGTCGGGGGTTCGAATCCCCCCTCGGGCATGGATATTTGTGCCGCCCTCAGTGTTAGCTAGTTCATAAGTAGTTTGTAAGCTTAGGGACTGATGACCCCGTAGTTAAGTCCCATAAGTTCAAGAAACATTTGAACCCATCTAACATCTACATCTGTACTGTTTGGAACAAATCTGGGACGTGACCGAATGTGCATTAGTTGTCATCACCTCCCTTTCCGGAATTTACGGTAGTTAGGTGACGAGGCTGTCCACATGTGGTGCCATCTCGACAGACGTACCAAGGTCACAAAGCTCCGCCACTGGTATCCGTGTCAAAGATAGACATACTGGCTGTTAACTAGGTTTTATTTTAGACGTAAAGTCTTGGTAGACGTATGCAACCGCCATGATCAAAATTTATTTAACTGTTTATAAAATTGCTTATACTTTGCTTGAATAATCACTTACATGTTGTTAGTAGATTATTTACTGTAAATACACAACATGTTTCACATATTCACAACAGCCAATAAGTATATATACAAAATTATTTGTAAGTTATAATTAAAATAGAAAATATTATTTTATATAGTAATTAATTTCGCATAATTTTGAATTACAGACCGATATAATATATATTAAGCATCGATGCATTTAAATTTGTCATTTAAAAATACTGTTATGTATTGCCAAACAAGAATAAACATTAATTGTGATTAAGATAATGTTTATATAAAATAGAAAATATTCTATGGCACATTACATGTGAGTAGCATGGAAGTTATTATGGTCTTCGGTCCACGGACTGGCCTGATGCAAATCTCCACGCTAACCTGTCCCGCGCAAGCCTCTTCACCTCCGAATACGACCGGCAGTTACATCCAATTGAACCTACTTACTGCATTAATCTGTCACTCTACGATTTTTACCCCACACATTGTCCTCTAATGCTAAATTGCCAGTTCCTTAATGTCTCAGAATGTCCCGCACCAATTTAACCTTTCTCTTAGCCCCGATATCGCGTACATTTATTTTCTGATTAATTGTGTTCAGTACCTCGTCATTACGTACGTGACACATCCATTCAATCTTGGTCTGTAGTACCACATTTCAAAAGCTTCTATCATCTTTCCTACTGAACTCCTTGTCGTCAACGTTCGGTTCTCGTACAATGCTATATTCCAGAGAAATTCTTTCAGAAAAGCTGTCCTAATATTTGTAATTAATATTCGATGTCAACAAATTTCACTTCTTCAGAAATGCTTTCCATCCCATAGCCATTCTGCACTTTACATGTTCTTTACGTCTGCCATCAAAAGTTATTTTGCAATACAGATAACAAAACTCTTCAACTACTTTTATTGTGACATTAACTAATCAATTCCTTCAGCATCCCCTGATTTTCTGATACCACATTCCATTATTCTTGTTCTACGCTCGTTAATGTTCATTTTATAATCTCCTTCCAAGACACGTGCACTCCGTTCAATAGCTCTTCCCAGCCCTTTGCTGTCTCTTACAGAACTACAGTGTCATCGGCAAACTTGTACTTTCTTCCTCCTGAACTGCAATCCTTTCTCCAAAGCTTGCTCAATGTACAGATTGAATAAGTTTGGGGAAACGCTACGAACCTGTCATCCTCCCTTCTCAACCATTACGACCCTATGACGCCCATTTACACTTTGCTGTCTGGTTTCTGTACAAGTTTAATACAACTTTACGTTTCCTAATATTACCCCTTGTACCTTTATAATTTGAATTAGTGTATTCTAGTCAGTGTTGTCAAACGTTTCCTGTGTCTACAAATGCTAGAGACGTATTTTTTCATTTCTTTAACCCATCTTCTCTGGTAAGTCGCATGCAGCAGAGCTATATGTTTTAAGGGAAAGTTACGACTGTAGTTTCCTCTTGCATTCAGCCGTTCGCCGTAGCTGAATGGCAAACCCGCTTTACCTGATGTAACAAGGCCAGTTCAGTCACACTGTTGCCTTTGCAAGTACAGAAAAGGCTGCTGCCCCTCTTCAGGAACCACACGTTTGTCTGGCCTCTCCACAGATACACCGCTGTGGTTGCACCTATAGTCCGGCTACCTGAATAGTTTAGACAGATGTTACATGGCATTTGTACTGCAATTCGTCTACACAACCGATCAAACAAAAATTACTATTCGTTCTGAAACAACCCTCCCCCTTTTTTTTCTTTAATGACATTCTCAAGCCCCTGCACGGGGCAGTCTAGCAGTAGCATCATACGCTGCTCTACAGCCCAGAGAGTTTCACAATGAATACTGTGATATTATTAAACGGACTGTGAGATAAAAATAACAGAATTAAAAGTTGACACGGCGAAAAATTGGAGAAAAACATAACACATTAGTTAAAAAACAGCCACAACGCTTTAAACACTGTTATTTTTTCTGTATTTCGAAGCTCTGTGTGGGCAGGTTGGCAGCAGTCTGACGCGGAGCTCTTCAGCCATCAGGATTTCACAAATGTGCGAAGTAAAAACAATGTAGCATGGGATTCAATTAATGTGAATTGTACAAATGAAACAGATGAACATAATGGATGAATTTGTAAAACAGAACACAAGCAGATGATAATCCACATTGGGGGCGTTTAAAAATAGCCATCGTGCAAAATTGAGCGAATGTTAACGAAAGGCAAGGAACACTGATCACACGTGAAACAACACTGACGAGACGATAAAAGTGGCGCCGACAACTGTAATGCCTTCTTCGGGGCGCGCAAAGAATGAAATAGAAAACACTGAAGCACAGACGATATCACTGATGCTCTTAAAAAAACGGCCATCACCATTGTCCATAACGATGTGGGGAGGGGAGTGAAAGGCTCTGGATTCGGAGTTGGGTGGGAGGGGGGGCAGGTTAGATGGATGGGAGGAGGGGGTCTGATCTACGCTGGAGGGGGCAGCAAGAAGGAGGCGCGATCAGGGTTAACGGAAGGATAGTAGCACAAAGTAGAAACCACCCCTAAACTACTGTCCTATGCTCTCCTTCTAGTTTCGTAACATGCTAGCAGGTGTCAGGCGGTTCCCTGGCTTAGTACCGGTAGACCACACTAGAGGCGCTTCTCAGGGTGCCTCTCGCACATCAGAGGGTAGCGTGAAGGGGAGGCTGAGGGACGGGCTAATGCCGCCAGCTCAGACAAATATATACAGACGGGAAACCTCCGTAAGTGCCCGATCACACGCTCAGGGGTGCGGGCAGGATTGGCCAGAGCAGTTCTGTAAGATGTCCCATGATGGCGCTGAGGTCAGAAGCAGCCCTTTAAACTGGCCAGGGTAGGCGGTTGTCCCCACCACCACCTCCCCGGCACACGGGACACAGCCGTGGCCTTGTGGAAGGTGGCATGAGCTCTCCCGTCAGCCTCCCGTCCACGCTACCCTCAGAACCGCCTCTAGTGTGGTCTACCAGTACTAAGCCAGGGAACCGTCTGACATCTTCTGGCATCTTATGGAACTACAAGAAGAGCGTATGACAGAGGTTTAGGGGGGGGGGGCTTCTTCTCTGTATATGTTACTCTGTGCCACCAGCCCAGAGGCCATGTATGTATCCGGTGTGCCGGCTTTTGAAGGGAAGTGGTGTTGGGGACAGCTGCTACCTTCCGCCTGCTCTGGCCAGTTTTAAAGGGCTACTTATGACCTCAGCGCCATCATGGGACATCTTACGGAACTTCGTAACCCCCACCTCCCGCTCCCCCTCACCACTGCGTGTGTGACCGGACTCTTATGGTGGTTTCCCATCTGTATATTTTTGTCTATGGTAGTACTCGGAGCAGGGGGCTTCATCCGAGATGCGATAGGACGAAAATCAGCTTGGAAGAGAATATGAAGGGCATGGAGGTGCAGAGCCGGTGGGGGCGTGACGGAGGCTTGGCATTAATCAGGAGGGGACAAAATGTTAAAATGTTTGTAGATCTATCGGACTAACTGCATGGTCGTTAGTCCGTAGCTTACAAACTACTTAAACCAAGGTAAACTAACCTAAGGACAACACAGACACCCATGCCCGAGGGGGGACTCTAATGCCAGACGACGAACGGCAGTGTGCACTGCAGCACGGCGCCCAATCTAGGAATATTCAAATGTTTGTACATATTGGACCAAACTGCGTGGTCATCAGTCCGTAGTTTACAAACTACTTAAACTAAATTAAACTAACCTAAGGATAAACACACACACCCATGCCCCAGGGAGGACTCGAACCTCCAAAGGCAAGCAACCGCACGCTCCGCAGCAAGGCGCCTTAGACCGCTCGGCTAGTCCACCACGGCTCGCGGCTAGGAGGGGACACATCGGGGGATTGCGGGAGTCATGTTTGCGGAGACTGCAACGAGTACGGATGCTTTTAAGGGACTGTACGACATTGGAGAAAAGGGAGAAGGTTACATAGGATCGGCGTGGGGGGGCGAGAGACAGATGCGGTATAAGTTACGAGTGTGTGGGGTTCGAGGACTTGAAGGAGTTTGTAAAGGGAGGCGGATTAAACACCTTATATAAGAAAAGGATTTTATTCAAGTATTCAAGTACACTTTTCACACACACACACACACACACACACACTGTACTCAAAACAATAAGGGGATAAGTTAAAATATCTAGGTACTGAAGTAACGGCATCGTCAGGATCAAGTTCTACAGAGCGAACAGCAACATTATGACAACCGAGGTAGTGGTAATAAAAGAGGGGAAGGGGACTGTGTTTACTCCACGCAATTGGGTTGAGATAGTGTAGTGCGCAGTTAGTACAATGCAACAACAACGTGACTTACCCGAAGCTATGGCACGGAAAGCCGTAGGAAGCTTGGAAGTGGGAGAGAGACAGATGGAGGTGGCTGGAGCTGTTGGTGTCCCAACGAGTAATTTCGTGGACCTGGACGCGATTTCATACAACAAGTACCGTTAAACAAAGGCAAGGCGAAGGTCGTCCATAATTAACAACTCAGGTTAACAGGCCGTCGAGACAGAAAGGTGAATACTAAAGACAGCACAAACATCCATGCACAAAGGGAGGATTCGTACCCTCGACGGAGATCGACCTCGGACATCGGAGCATAGCGCCTCAATGCGCTGCGACGTTAAGACTAGGAACGTACGTGCGTGTAGGTTTCTATCTTTACTCCCAGAGGCCGATTGTGTTTCAGATGACCTCTGCGAGTGGCGCCGGGCGAATGCGCCCCAGTTTGCCCCCTCTCCCCCTCCTTTAGATATATATTCGTTAAAAGCTCTGCAGAATGTCTTACCTCGGTCTCCTGGCGCTTGCTTCAACTCGAGCTGAGGCGTCGGCCTATCAAGCTTTTTTATTTCATTTTTTTGTGCCAAGTTTAAAGCTGAGTAATTTGGATATGAACGTTGTTCATTTTTCTTTGTTAATAAATACCAAAAATATATGAATAAGCACATGAACACTAATACACTGTAAGCAGCACCTCCTCCTAACAATACGCGTGCTCAAAGGCTGCTCTCCATCACATCTTTTCAAACAGTTAAATATTTCCAGAATGAAACTTTCACTCTGCAGCGGAGTGTGCCCTGATATGAAACTTCCTGGCTGCTTAAAATTGTGTGCCGGAACCGGGACTCGACCCTGGGACCTTTTCCTTTCGCGGGCAAGCGCTCTGCCGACTGAGCTATCCAGACACGACTCACGATTCCGCCTCACAACTTTACTTCCGCCATTACCTCCTACTTTCCAAACTTCACAGAAGATCTCCTGCGAAACTTGCAAGACTAGCACTCTCGGAAGAAGGAATATGGTGGAACATGGGTTAGCCACAGCCTAAGGGATGTTTCCCAGGTTCGATTCCCGGTTCCGGCAGACAATTTTAATCTGCCAGGAAGTTTCATATCAGCGCACAGTCCGCTGCAGAGTGAAAGTTTCATTCTGGAAATATCCCTTAGGCTGAGGCTAAGTCATGTCTCCACCATATCCTTTCTTCCAGGATTGCTAGTCTTGCAAGTTTCGCAGGAGAGCTTCTGTGAAGTTTGGAAAGAAGGAGGCGAGGTACTGGCAGAAGTAAAGTTGTGAGGCGGCATCGTGAGTCATGTTGGGATAGCTCAGTCGGCAGAGCGCTTGCCCGCGAAAGGCAAAGGTCACAGGTTCGAGTCCCGGTTCCAGCACACAATTTTAATCTGCCAGGAAGTTTCAGTTAAATATTTGTTACATCGAAGAGTATAAATGTTATTTAACATCAAAACCGCAACACATTCGCTAACACGTCAAAAGTTTCTGGGAAATAACAATAGAAAAGCCATTGTTGTTGTGTGTTTAAAAAATTGCTTGCATTCGGTCTCAAGCCACTACCTTCGACGGCGCAGCTCGATGCCCCTAACCACACGGGTATTCTTGCTAGGTGGAGAGTAGTGACTTCATTATTATTCATGATCGGATCTTCTCAGGGGTTTTACAGTTGATGCGTATTTAATTTATAAGATAACGTGTTGTTGATTAATGTTCAATATGCCAAAAACAAATATGAAGGGTTGATATTTCCTTCATAGAGGCTTTGTGTATGCGCAAGGCGAGCTGCGCAGTAGCTCCATTGTCTTGGTTCGGGACCATTCATGCGTAACCGCCAGAGCTCGAGTAGGCATGAGCTTGTAACTCTACCAGCTCCAACGCCAGTGTCAGAAGCGTCGTTTCCCCTCACCCCTCCCTGCCGCGGGAGCGACCATATGCTGCATCAAGGGGGTTCAGAAGAGAATTTTAACCTCAGTCGCGCATGCGCATTGCAACGCTGCGGCCACTGCCGACTATATTAAGCGGCCGCGCTACGACTATTTCACGTGCTGTCTCCGTGACGTAAAACGTTTCTCATGAATGTGCATATAAAATGATCTGATAGAAGAACTAAACGAAGAATGATTGTTTAAAAACACTTTTTATCTTATTTATTTTTTCTCACGACTTGCTTTTTGTCGGGGTTCACTGATCGAATGAACAACTATTCACTCCACTCTGTTTATACGGTCCTACCGAACACGCAGGGTGTTGCACGTCTCCTACGTCGACTTATATATTACGTCGTGAGCACTCGATGTGTGGGCTAACTGAAACAAAGTCTTACGGCATGTGGGCTGCTGACGCACGCGCATGTCGCCAGACGAATCGGGACATGTGGTGTGTGGTCCCACCTGCTGCCGTATGTTCCAAGTGCCAGTTCTGAGCGCCTCGTGGCAGGAGACACGCCGCCCACAGTGTAATCTGCTTCCACGTTGACGGCTGAGTGGAGCGGATGGGGAAAATGTAACTGTCGTGGAACATTCTTCATAATATTTCATGTATCTTAAAATACGCAACCCACATTACATCACTGCTTAAGAACAGTGCTAATTAGGTTCCCTATTATGTAAACGTCTAAACACTATTTTCCACGCTGCTTTAAGATGAAATACTTAATTACTTCAAATATAAACAATACATTATTTTATTATTATTATTCTGAATTATTTACTGTTTGACGATGATATAGTTGTGCGGGTAACCAGCAGTAAGGATTTACAAGGAAAAAAGTAAGTTATAACATCTTGAATTACGAAATTGGATGTTATTTGGAAAAAGCAAAACCATGATAGTAACTTCGGACAAATTAAACAAAAGGCAAATTAATATTTACGGTCGGTATCGTGAACAACTTCAAATATCTGGGAAGTGTAATGCGGAGGAAACTCGTATAGGGACAGAATTTAGCGTATGTGTTACGGTTATTCCAACTATAAGCAAAGCTCACGAATGACCTTGCCATCCTCCAGGCTCGGAGCACTAGTAGCAGTAGTAGTAGTAGTAGTAGTAGTACAGCCTCCTTGCGACTACAGCTGTTTTATTTGGAGGCTAATGTTTGACATAGCATTCCTGTTCGTAAACATGGCTACTAGTGGGATGATTGTATCTTCCAACAACAAAATTTATGGGAATTTATGAATCAGATGGGGTGTAGTATAACAAGCGACACTATGGTGTAAAAATTGGCAACTGACTCTATATAATGAGAAGTGTGAAGTCGTCCGCATGAGTACGAAAAGAAATCCGTTAAACTTTGCTTACAAGTTAAATGAATCAAAAGGGAAGACCGTAAACTCCACGAAATACCTAGGAATTACTATTATTTCAGACTTAAACTGGAAAGAATACGTAGATAATGTCATGGGAAAGACGAACCAGAGACTGCTTGTTATTGGAGAACATTTATAAGATGCAACAGAACTACTAAAGAAACTGCATACACTACGCTTGTCCGTCCTTTTTTGGAGTATACCTGCCCAGTGTGGGATCCTTGTCAGGTGGATTTGACGGAGGACATCGAAAGAGTCCAAAGAAGGGCAACTCGTTTTGTATTGTCACGATACAGGGGGGGGGGGGGGGGGCAGCGTTTCGGATATGTTACAGGATCTGGGATGGGAATCTTTGCAACAAAGGCGCTTATCGCTGCGGCGTGGGCTACTTACGAAACTGCAATCGCCAACATTTTCCTCAGAATGCGAAAATATATTCTTGATCCCACTTACATAGGCAAAAATGATCATCAGAATAAAATACTAGAAATCAGAGCCCGAACGGGTGTTCTTTCTTCCCGCGCGCTATTCAAAAAACGGCCAGGCACTGAAATGCGATTTGCAGGGTATCCCATGTAGATGTTGACCAGGCCAATTCACACTGTCCATCACGTCAATTTGCTGAGTCATAATACATTATCGGGATTGTAGAAGTAGCATCCCTAAATCTTATTCATGGCCAAAGCAAACTTTGCAAAGTATGTTTTTGGCCAACTTGGTTCCTAACGAAAGTTCTTTACTTCAATACCTCCCTCTCAATTGCAGTCACGGTCACGGCGTTGTCGCATGCACATTACATGCGTGATTACATACTCGTTTAATGATACATGATACATCATTGTGATGAGTAATGACATTCTGTCACAGGACGTAGTGCCCTAGTGCTACTCACCGCGTTTTCAAGGCTAAGGTACCTTCAATGATCTGAAAATCCACGAGATTACAATATATATAACCAGCGGAAATATCAAATTTCATCAAAATATTTACAGTTAGAGCCGTTTCCTACGATAATTACTCGTTTAAAGATACTTTCTACATAAGGAACACTACGAGATTGAATACTTGTTATGTCAGAATGCTAAAATGCTCTCTCTCCTTGTTTTGTATCTCAGAGAATTTTATATGCAGGGCAACCACATCTAAGATACAGCTTGGAATTTTCACATAGTTAAAATGTAGGTGTTAAAATAAAATTGGAGTTGTGTGAGTGAAAAGCCGTTGGTACACTCAAGCTACTTTTTTTATTAGAGTCATGGAGACCCGCAAAAGCAGTTTCGCGACTTTGTAGTTGCATCTTCAGGCGCAATTAAATGTTTTGCATATAATTCCTAGGTTGAATAACTGGGGTTAAAGGTCACGACCGACCGCTAACAACTTAACTCATATTGTCAGAAATAATATTGGTTGACCATCCGGTGTCATTTTTAAGTAAAATGTATGGTATATATTCCCCCTTACCCGCCCTAGGAATTATATACAAAACATTTAATTGCACCTGAAGATGCAACTATAAAGTTGCGAAACCAATTGTGTGGGTCTCCACGACTGTAATTAAAAAAAAAAAAAAAAAAAAAAAAAAAAAAAAAAAAAAAAAAAAAAAAAAACAGCTTCATTTGAGCAACGGACTTTCACTGAGATAACTAATTTTATTTTAACACCTTCCTTTTAACTGTGTGAAGGTTCCTTAACTATGTTTTGTATCCGTTTCCTGCGTGTCTCGTAGTCATATCGTGAATCATAGTTAATCATTGCAGTAAACTTAATTTAACTTTTCATTAGATTTCTGTAATAACAATACCTAATTTGCGAATCTGCCCACAAGTTAATTACAGCCAGTTAAAGCTGTTTAATTTTCAGTTCATTTACCTCCTTTTAATTACAACAAATTTCACCGAGAACTAATTTATTATCGCTGTAATTTCTACATCCAACGAAGAGCTGGAGACTAACATCCTGAGTATACAACGGGAAAAATGTCTACAGGGGGTTGCGCTTAACCGGCCCTATAGCATTTCCTTTCGTTCACCAACCTGACGGCTTCTATAGATGTCCGCACGCAGATGATACCACGAAGGTCGGAGTTCTTGAATGAGGCTGAAATTGCTAAGCTGTTGGTAGGAACTGATCTAATTACTGAATAAAACTGAAATCCTCGGGAATTGGGATGCCAACTGATTTTAATAAAGTCAGCTGAAAATCAGTAAACTGCATAACGTGACACATATTTTCTTAACTGAAAGTAAATATAAAGCTATTTCCCTTGATGTAAGATAATTAAACAGTGTTTTATCACCGCCTACATATGCATGTTACTCCACCGAGTACGCGTACTAAAGTCATATGTTGTTCTTCCGAGTGCCTGTTCTGGGCCGGCCGCGGTGGCCGAGGGTACTGAGACGCTCCAGTCACGGTCTGCACGGCCACTACGGTCGGGGGTTCGAATCCCCCCCCCCCACGGGCATGGATATTTGTGCCATCCGTAGGATTAGCTAGTTCATAAGTAGTTTGTAAGCTTAGGGACTGATGACCCCGTAGTTAAGTCCCATAAGCTCTACAAACATTTGAACATTTGAAGCCTGTTCTGGACTGAGCTGTGGCGGCTCGATGCAAGGCTGCCTTCGTTCTGCAATTTGGCGCGTAAACATGGCCGCCGTGCATCGTCCGTCTTATATTAACTGTTTTGTTTATGCTTTTAGTAATTGTTAATATGTTTTACCTACTCATGGCATAGATTAGCTTTGAGGGGTTTTTATGACTGAGTTTGGCATTGAATATATTATTAGTTTATTAAATATTCACAAAAATATGAATGCGATTTGGCGCGTGACCGCCAGTACTACAGCCAATAGGCGTCCAGTGCCTGCCGGTCGGGGACTTCCCTACAATTCGGGGAGATTTGCCAGTGCTCTTTCCCATGAGAACCCTACGTATTGTACCACCTGTCGTGGTTCTCACCAGCTTTTACCATCTGTCGCCTACTGGTCCTATAAAGGCGGCACTGAAGCAATATTTCGATCTTAATATGATGGCTTTAAGCCAGAAATATTACAAGTACAAACCCACAGTCTTGTGAAAGACAGTTGCGGCTGGTGCTTCAGACGACTGTGGTTCACTTCTTTGACTGCCGGATCTTGATAGTCGCGAGTCGCCCCTCCCCCACTCGGCGGCACAAAAGAGACCTTCTGGAGCACCTCTGCGAGTGCCGCCGAAGAAAGCGCCCCCATTGCTTCCCCCCCCCCCCCCCCTTCCTACGTAGATACATTTTCCTTAAAATTTCTGCAGACTGCCTTACTTCGGCTTGTTTGCGCTTGCATTCAACCCGAGCTTAAGGCTGAGTAAGATACTGAAAGTTGTTCATCTTCGATGATAAACACCAAGAATATGTGCATATGCACATTAACACTAAAACGCAATAAGTAACTGGTTAGCCGGCCGCGGTGGCCGAGGGGACTAAGGCGCTCCAGTCACGGTCTGCACGGCTACTATGGTCGGGGGTTCGCATCCCCCTCGGGCATGGATATAAGTGCCGTCCTTAGTGTTAGTTAGTTCATAAGTAGTTTGTAAGTTTAGAGACTGATGACCCCGTAGTTAAGTCGCATAAGCTATTCAAACATTTGAACATTGAAGTAACTGGTTACACTGTTAGGTGACTGTAACAAAATGAATCTGTTACGATGAAGAGGCAAGCTACCTTCGGGTCATGTGACACAGTAAGCAACACCCTCTTCTAACCTTCTGCATGCGAAAAGGCTGCTCTCGACCACATATTTTCAGTTAAATATTGTTAATACAAATAATACCAAAATGCTGCTTTACTTCGTAGATGTAGATGCTATTCTGACATGTTTGACGTATCTTCCAGCGATGCTCTATGCTTACAGTAACCTTAGAGCATAGCTGGACGATATGTCAAGCATAACTGTCAGAATAGCAGTAATAAATTAATACCTGAAATGTATAAAATAATACACACACACACACACACACACACACACATATATATATATATATATATATATATATATATATATATATATATATATATATATAAACCATCTAAAGAACATTTATTTAGGAATTATATGCAGTTATTATAATGAATTATACCTACATTAAGCAACATGGATATAGCCTAATGATGTCAATAGTGTTGAAATAGGCCTGTTGCTGTGTTAATAGACATTATATAACATCTACGAAGTAAAGCAACATTTTGGTATTATTTGTATTACAATATGTCTTTAAAATACATACACAATGCTGCAGGCCCAAATGAAATGAAATTGTTACAATGTAGAGTATGAATGTCATTTACCCTCAAAATCGCGATACAGTTGATAAAATGCCCAAAGATATGTGGCAAGTAATAATACAAAGTCATTGTTGTTCCCGTAGAGAACATTGTGTTTGAAAAAAATTGCTTGCGTTCAGTCTCGGACCACTACCTTCGACAGCGTAGCGCGATGCCGCTAACCACACGGCTAATCTTGCTAATCGATCTTCTGAAGGCTTTTACAGTTGATGCGTCTTTAATTTATAATTATATTTTTACAAATATTAAGTGTTTTTGATGAATCTTCAATGCGCCAAAAATAAATATGAAAGCAGATGTTACCTTCACGGAGGATTTGCGCTTGCACAAGGCGAGATGCGCAGTAGCTCCACTGCCTTTGCTTCGAGACGATTCATGGGTACGCCAATGATAAAAGCGGCGTTTCCCCTCGCCCCTCTCTGCCGCTGGAGACCACAGATACTGCTTCCAGGGGGTTCAGAAGAGAATTTGAGCCTTAGCCACGCATGCGCATTGCAACATTGCGGTCACTGCCGCCTGTATTAACCGGCGGCTCTACGATTCGTATATGTGCTGTCTCCGCGAACGTTTCTCGTGCGATAAACATACTTTGAAAGTGCGTGTGAAATGATATGTTAGAGGAATGAAACGAACACTGATAGTTGAAAAACGCTTTTTATTTTAATCAAAATATCCACGGGTGTACTGCCTGTCTACAGTGTCCAACGGGCACAATATTTCGGCGATCATACATGTCGCCATCGTCAAGTGAACTGACGGACTGAGCTCCCGGAAAAGCGCCGGCACGGAGATCTGCATGCTACGGCGGCTTGAAGGGAACTGGGTTCTAGCCCGGTAGCGGGCCATTTAAATACCCTCCGACCGCGGAGCGACCCCTCCGTGGTCCGCGCTCCGCGCCGCGGTCGCGCAGTGGAACCGATTGCGACAGCGTCTGAGATGACGTCGGTGTGAGGGCTCTGTCCGCCGTGG